>JARHVA010001360.1:1421250-2755000 GCA_037957365.1 Torreya grandis
ATGCAAGCAAGAATATGTTAAGAGAGCTTGGATAAAGACATATATCTTTATCATTTCTAAATCATTGGTAAGTTGATTTCATTGTGTTTTTGAATTTATTTCTATGCCATGAAGTTGATTTCATATTTTTGAAAGATAAATGCAAGACAGAATGTGTACCTTGTTATGAGTTTGTTGCCAGTGATAAGAAAGACTGGGTGTATTTCCTTTGTGAGGAGGACTGTGGACAAACTGAGTAAAAATTCAAGAATATATGTGTGTAAACATATATTCAATCTTCTTAACGTGATTGAAAAAATTCAAAGTGTTTGAATTTGTGTTAAGTTCATTGACAATGTGGTAGACTGTAGACCATTGTGTGTCCTGTGGCAAGATGATTGTGTTTTTATATACATAAAAGAGTAGTTTGAAAATATTGAATGAGCACATGTATGCATTGGACAATACACTTAACACAACTCTTTAGGATTTTTTTATGACTTTATGTTTCTTGGAATACAAATTTCATAGAATGGGTACTTTTAGATCTTGTATGCAGACAATGCTTCAACTACAGTCCCTACAGTCAATTGTAGAATGTCTAAAAGAGGAGAAACTGAGACAACAAAGAGGTATTTTTATCTTCCAAGAAGTGTATAAATCCATCATAGGTCTAAATTAACCTTCATAGTTGTTTGAATTTGAGTTGGTAGCCTTAAAGTGTAAATAACCCTTCTCGGGTTACAGAGTCTGCAGACAACCTTGTATTAGGGTTTCTTTGTTCAAATTGAATTTGTAAACATTCTATCCATCAAAATACTACAAAAACTTTTGATATGCTATGTTTCAAGGTGGGCTAGAAAATTATCAAGTTTTTAGACAAGTAGGGTATGGTTAAGTATAGACTAGAAGGTTTATGAGTAAAATAAGGCTAAACAAACCTAAAAGGCCTAAACTGAGAGCAAGAAGGGACTAAAAGAGAGATCAAAAATATTAGTTAAATTAGGAAACTTTGTGGAGTCAAATAAAGCCATAAAGGGTATATAAGTATGCTCTTATTTATTCAATGGAGCTTGTACCCTTCTGTACAATGCAAAAGAACCTAAAAAAGGCCAGTAGACAGTATGTGACAAGGAAAGAAATAGTCAAGAATGAAAGTTTGTACTTGGGGAATTATGTAAGTTGAAAAGAAGGTAAAAGAGGATTAAAACTAGGTAATAGTTGTCAAGAAACTCATAATATTTAAAGTAACAAGTTTTTAATGTCCTATTATTAATGGACAAGCATATGGAATAATAGAAGACCGAGAGATGGTAAGAGGGGGACTAGGGAAGAAGTAGAAGTCAGTTAAAACTTAAATTATGGAGAGTGTATAAATAGGTGTATTAAGAGTTAACATATGTTCATGACTGATCCATAGCAAAGAGTTTACAAACAATAAAGGAACTTGATACTTCAAAAGTGACTAGAGAACCTAGTACCAAAAAAAGACAACTTGTAAAAGTGATTGTAGGTCAAAGCTAGGTAGCAGAGGTAGGTGTTTGTGTGAATGTGATTTTGTCCATGAAAGATAATTTGATTATTACCTCTGCATCATTTTCTATCAAAGCATGTTATGTTCTATAGAAGATATGTTTTGAGTTTTGAAATTTTTGATTATATATATGCATGAAGATTTTATTGAGTACATGTTGAATGTTGTTTTGTGAAAGTTATTGTAAAGTGGATAATGAAGATTGTAGGAAAGAGTAAAAAGTTTGTAGATATATGAAATGTAATAAAAAGTATAAGTGAAAGAGAAGAGTGGTGTATAAAATCCCGTAAGCCAAGAAGGCATGAAGAGAAAGAGAAGAACTAGTGATATCTCAAGGAAAGAAGCTCAAGAGAAGAGCTTAAGAAAGAGAGAGTAGTCCTAGGTAAGGACAAGAAAGAAAGAGATAGACTCCCAGAGAGAGAGAGTCAAGTGAGAGAGACCAATTGAATGGTCAAGAAGGATAGTAGGTAGGCTTGTCAAGAAGAAGAGATAGGTCAAGGAGAGACCTAGAGAAGAGATAGTGAGATAGTGAAAAGTAAAGAGTGAAAAGGAAATGTGAAGGGCCACAAGAGGATGGAAGTAAAGAAAAGAGAGTTAGAAAGAGAGAAGGAAGTAGCTGAGATGAAAGAGGTATTGGCAAGGCTAAAACAAGTTTTGGAAGAGATGAGACCAATATTTCATGTGTGCATGAAGAGTAAAGTGAGATAGCCTCTCAAGCAACTGATAGAGAAAAAGAGAAGACAAAATATGAAGATGGTAGCAAGGCAACCTAGAAGGAGATGAAAAGGAGAAAATGAGACTCAAATGTTTATGACTAATAAATTTTTGTCATGTGTATATATAGGTGAAGAATTCCATTAAGGTGAAGAGCATTGGAAGAATGAGCAACAAGCTAGTGAGAATGAGGAGCAAATGGAGTGGACATCTGAGTATGGTGAAATAATCTTTTGATACTTTGAAGAAGGTGAACCATTGGATGAAGAAGAAGAAGAAAAAGAATTTGCAGTAGCACCATGCCTCATGACAAGAAATAAAGAGGAAGAATTTAGTCAATAAATCCTTGAAGAGAGTAATGAAGTACAAGGTATATGTTTCCATGTTGTTTTTTATGAATGTGTTGATGAGAACATTGTTGAAGATGATTTGTATGAGAGTATTTTGAAAATAATGAACATGCTAGTTGAAGGAAAAGAACGTACAGTAGCACCAAGTGAAGTGCTTGACAAGGAGGAGATATATGAGGTGGCAGCAAGAGGATATGAGGAAGAAGCACATGATGAAGTGCTTGTACAATTTGAGTTGTAGTAGGTTAAGATGTCTTGTTTGGAACCAATGGGAGAGAAAGTAGAGATAGATGAGTATACAATAGAGGATAATGAGATATAGCAGCATATAATGCAATAAATAGAGGATTTGAGTCTCATAAGAGATGAGAACTCCATCATGGCAGCTAAGTTGGTACTGAGAGCAATCTTGATTCAAGGTGAAGAAGAGATGGCAGCCAAAGAACAATTAGAAATTTAAGGAAAAATTACACTCCAAGGGAGAAAACAAATAATGGTTTTGTTTGACATGTTTGCTTCATGTGCAGGTCATTGGAGGAAAGAAAATGAACAGCAGTTACCCATGATCAGATTGAGGATCTAAAGCAATAAAAGAGATGAACAAAGGAGGAGCCATAATAATTTTCAGCAAGCGTTAAGAAGGTCTACAAGTTTATAATAGGACTTGGGATCTAGGAGGAGATGTCATTGAACAAAAGGTGTTGAACAAGAAAATCAAAGTCAAATCACTTATCACTTTCATGGAAAGTTCTTTACTCCTCAGTAGTATGATGCAGGGGAATCACTATGCATTGTACATATTTCTATATTTCTCATTGTTTTGAGTCATTATCAAGTTTTTAAGGTCATTTTAGGTTGGTAGGAGTAATTCATAGGTTTTAAGACTTTATCAAATTTACATATGACCCACTTAGGCATTTTTCTATCTAAATGGTCAATTCAAATATTTGAAAAATTGTGTATTGTTTCTCAAGTGTTTTGATGTTATAAAAGCTCAAAATTTTATGACCTTATGTCTTAGGGGTATTAAAGGGTGTTTAGGGTTGTTTTTTACTTGTTATAATTTTAAGGTAGTTAGTAATTCTTCAATATACAAGAGGAAGTTACAAGTTAATTAGAGTAGTTTATGACAATAAAAATAACTTGTAAATATATTTTGAGAGAGTCATAGAATGGTATAGGGGTTGGATTCATAGTGAGGAAATTTTATAAACCCCTAAAAAATGAATATACATTTCTTTGTTTGAAGAGAAAATTGTTGACAGGCTCTGTATTTCTTGTGTGTGCAATAAGGTTAGATATGCAAGCAAGAATATGTTAAGAGAGCTTGGATAAAGACATATCTTTGTCATTCTTGAATCATTGGTAAGTTTATTTCATTATGTTTTTTAATTTATTTCTATGTCATGAATTTGATTTCATATTTGTGAAATAGAAATGCAAGATAGATTGTGTACCCTGTTATGAGTTTGTAGCCTGTGATAAGAAAGACTAAGTGTACTTCCTTTGTGAGGAGGACTATGGAAAAAATTAGTGGAAATTAAATAATATATTCAATATTATTAATCATCTATTCAATATTATTAAGTTGATTTAAAATATTCAAAGTGTTTTAATTTTAGTTAAGTTCATTGACATTGTAGCAGACTCTAGACCATTGTGTGTCATGTGGCAAGATGACTATGTTTGTATATACATAAAATAGTTTGTAAATATTGAATTAGAATGTGTATCCATTGGAAAACACACTTAACATGGATATTAAGTCTTTTGTTGTGAATTTGTGTTGCTTGGAATACAAATTTCATAGAATGAGTACTTTTAGACCTTGTATGCAAATAATGCTTCAACTATGGTTCTACAGTCAACTGTAGAATGTCTATAAGAGGAGAAATCAAGACAATAAAAAGGTATTTTTATATTACAAGAAGTGTATAAAGCCAGCACAGGTCTAAATTAACCTTCACAATCATTTGAATTGGAGTTGGTAGCCTTAAAGTGTAAATAAACCCTTTTTGGGTTACAAAGTCTACAGACAACCCTATATTACGGTTTCTTTATTCAAATTGAATTTGTAAACATTCTAACCTTAAAAATACTACTAAATTTTGTGATATGGTGTGTTTCAATGTGGGATAGCAAATTATCAAGTTTAGACTAGTAGGGTATAGTTAATTACAAACTACAAGGTTTGTGAGTAAAATAGGGCTAAACAGACCTAAAAGGCCTAAACCAAAAGCAAGAAGGGACTAAAAGAGAGATCAAATAGATTATTTAAATTCTAAAAAAAATTGGAGTGAAATAACGCCATAGAGGGTATATGAGTATTCTCTTAGTTGTTACATAGAGGATTGTACCCATCTGTACAAAGTAAAAGAGCCTTAAAAAATGCTAGTAGACAGTCTGTGACAAGGAAAGAAATAATTAAGAATGAAGGTTTGTACTTGAGGAATTGTGTAAGTTGTAAATAAGGTACAAGAGGATTGAAACCAGGTAAAAGTTGTCAAAAAACTCATAATATTTAATGAATCAAGTTGTAAATGTCCTGTTATCAATGGAAAAGCATATGGAATAATAGAAGAGTGAGAGATGGTATGAAAGGGACTAAGGAAGAAGTAGAAGTCAATTAAGACTTGAATGGTGGAGAGTGTATAAGTGGGTGTACAAAATAGTTAACATATTTTCATGACTGATCCATAGTGAAGAGTTTACAAACAATAAAGGAACTTGATACTTCAAAAGTGACTAGAGAACCTAGTACCAAAAGAAGACAACTTGTAAAAGTGATTATAGGTCAGAGCTAGGTAGCAGAGGTAGGTGTTTGTGTGAATGTGATTTTTTCCATGAAATACAATTTGATGATGGCCTCTACATTAGAAGGCAATTTTTTAATAGTTTTTTTCAATAAATTGGCAGCCATTATCTACAAAATTCATATCACTTGAGGAAATCAATTCAATTTTTTAAAAGAATTATGTATGAACATATTCATTCCATCCAATTTACTAACATGTTATACTTGGATTCCATTTGAGGTAAAAAGTGACCTTATTGGCAAAAAAATTCATTGGCCTCAAAACCATGTTGATGTCTTTGTGCCAATTCATTGTACCTATCACATAAAATATTGTTTTTTTCAAGAATATGTAGTATGGGAGAAACAATGTTGATACATATAAGAAAAAATCCAAGGGTGAAGTTATAAGCAATATATCAATGAGAAAGTATTTGTTTATTTTGCACCAAATTTTTTATAACATGCATAAAATCACCTTTGTGTTACCTATATTATGTTTAGATCATCTTTATATGATTTATATGTGATATTTAAGATTTTTGTAAATTGTATAAAAGACACCTTTATATGTCCTTTGTTGTTTGTTATGTTTTTACTTGTTTAGAATAAATTGATCTCTATTTTTTGGTCTTACGGTGATACAAATATTTATGATTGTAATGTATGATTTGGACACTATCAAGGTGATTGCTCGTCTAGGTAAAGAAATAAATAATTTGAATTCTCATTGTTACTGGGCATACAAGGTAACAGGGAAATTTCTTTTTGTAACTGTGAATTTTTTTAACTATCAATAACATGAATATTTATTATAAGTTGGATGGTATAAATTTTGGCTTCAGCTAGTGCATTGGGATACATTATTAAATACCTTCGGCATCTACTACTGCATTGGGCTACATTGCTAGTTAGCTTTGGCATAAAATTGAGGGACAATATCAAGGTGTGCTTTAAATATATGTTTCCCAATATTTTGGTTTTGACAACTAGAGGTCATGAATACAATGTTGATTTATAGAAATGTAAAGATAGTTCATTGTCAGTATTGTAGATATATCTTTATGTCCCTTATACAATAATCTCTACTTAGTGTAGGGTTTACTGAATCAGGGCCATATAAGTATGGTCCCACTTATGTAGGGTCTTATTGATGGTGTTCCAAATGGATCTATTGTAATTAAATAGCTAGAAAATTACAGACTCTCATAGTGTAGGAAACTTTAAAATTCCATTGATGTAAATCACTCTACCTTTCAAAACATATATCCTATTGAACATTTGTCCAATCAAACTTTGGATCCTTGGCACCACCATATTTTATAAAATCATTTGTGTTTGGATAGAATACAAAGATACCTATGAAGGTAAACTCTTTGCACTTCAAACTCCTATAGGGACTTGGTGCTCTGCACCCTTATTTCTCTATTGATAAAAAGGTGCAAGATAACTTTCCAAGAGGACACTTCCCCTCTCAACATAGGAAAATCAAAGACTTTTAAGTAGGGGATGGTTATGCAATTGAAATTTGAGAATAAATGGATCCTCTAGAAAAATTATTCACTTATAATTCTTTCTAAGGCTTAGGTTTTTTCTTTTTGTGTATTTAGAAAGAGAATTTTGTACCAACCTTACTGTCAACCCAATATAGCCTTATGGTAAATATGATGAAATTTGTAATTTTTTGAAATAATATAAGGTGCATTTATTTCTTCAAAATGAAAAATAAAAAATCCTATAACATTTACCATAAAACGTTTCAACATAAAATTTAGATTTTGTATAAGCATTATTCATATTTTGGGCTCTATTTGAATTTAAACTAACACATGTATCTTAAATATATTTATCTAAAAAATGTCAAGATATATCAGTGTTGAGGTACATATATTAGATTTGTCACATACCCTATTGATTTGCAACTTCATTATTTTTTACACAAAATTATGGGTTAATAGTGACAAATAGCCTCAATCTACTCCATGGCATTGGGTTCAAAAAAATATTTGACAAACTTCAAACTCCACTATATGCCTAAGATATCACAAATTTTTGATTGCCTTCTCCAAGAAAGTAGAAAAATTCTTATATGATAGTCAAATGGATGTCAGATTTAATTTGGTCTATTTTTATTGACATCTCACACTATTACACTCCACCACCCTTGTTATTGTATATTATGGCTATCGTTGCAAAAATATTTCCTAAAGTGTTAATTGTTTCATCATTTTGTCTGAAGACTAATTTAGATTCCTAGTATAGCTTGGTGCACTCATACAATCATGACATTTTTTAACTCATAATAATTTTTGACAGTGTAGGAAATTGTTTGATTAATCTAATAACCATATTCACTACTACATTTGATGGTAATAGCATTGTAAAATGAGTCGGGTTAGCATATGACCATTTATTTATTAATTTTTTACTTGTTATTAGTGAAACATGGTGGTGCAAACTCAGTGCAAGTTGCATCAAATTTGCTCTTTGAATAACCTTGAAATGAAAAAAAAAAAGTGGGAGGGTTATGGGCCCTCCTGCTTCATTTTATTCTCAACCGTGAGAGAGACAAAAGAGAAAGGGATAGTATATCTTGAGAGAGGAATAACATACCGTGAGAGAGACATATGAGAAAGGGACAACAAAAAGGGATAAATTGACAACAAGGAAATATAAATGGATGTTATAAAAAAGGGACACTGAAAGGCACATTAAGGTGTCCACATGACAACATAGTTTGGGAGGAAAAGAAGATATCTATGGACAGATGAAAAGAGGAATAATATGTGCTACCCCTATAAAATCAAAGATCAAACGTATACAATTTTTTAATTATATAGGTGAATTTAATTTATGTAAATGCAATTCCTAGAAATAATCTTAAGAAAAATTGTAGGGAAAACATATTTAAAAAAAAATCATAAAAACCTAGGAAAAATCACAAAATAATCCTACAAAACCTTAAGAATAAAACCCTACAAAAATCCCTTAAAAACATTTAAAACCCCTACACAAATCCTTGATAGTCATCTCACTCTCCTTTCTTTTCCCAATTTAGTTTTTTGTTCTTTTCTTTTTTAGGTTCCATGCACATTGTTTGATGATATTCTTAAATTGGTTTCTTATCTTTTCTTTTCTATGTTGTATGCAAATGTTTTGATGAAATTCCCAATTATGTCTTAGTCTAATTTTAAATCTTCCTCATTGTCTCTAATCATATATTATTTTTAAGATAATAAAATGAAAATTATTTCTTTATAAAAGGGTTAAAAAATATAATAATCACATACTACAATTTGGGTTGTTCCCTCCCCAAGGTACACTAAAAAAGGTAACCCAAAATGGGTTGGTGTTAGAGGCATATTTTGAGATGCCAAAGGGGCACCCATCCTTATTACAGTGAAGTATTAGGAAAATGAACCAAAAAATTTTCCAAAGCAAAGGCTTTTTGGAGAGGCTTAACTATTGCACTAAGCAATAATTAGAACAACTTAGATATTGAAGGTGACTCTTAGTTGACATTGAAGGCCCTAAAAAAGGGAAACATTTCTAATTGGAATCTTTCAAATGTTGTTGAAGATTATTTGGCTCTACTTGACAACTTAACAATTTCACTCTTCTTCACAGCCTTCATTAAGGCAATTGGGTTACTAGTCATCTTGCTAATATGGGTGGAAGCCTCAATTCCCAAGACCATCCCTTAAAGCTAATATATCCCCCTAACTTTAGAGCAACGTGTAGACACCTAAAAATTGCACATGATAGTTTTCAAGGTCGTGTTACTTCAGACCTTGTCTGACCTCATGTCTAGTGGACCACCTCGCTTGTTAGACACATTTAAAATTTAACCTTATTAAACCCCCCACCTAACACATCATTTAATTCCCCATTTTCTCAACAATTCTCTTTGATCCCTCAATCATTGATGGTTGGCCTAAATCATCGACGGGTGGCCTAAACCGTCAATGGATAGGTCCCCATTTCTATTTTTTTTTTTAACTTTAAAAGCATTACCAGCTTTTGTGTGAGATTAGTGACTCTTGGAAGGGAAACTTACCTTTAAAACAATATTTTAAAGCTATGGGATTTGGAAACTTTATCCTTGATCAAATTCGTAACTTCCTTTGTTGAAAATAGCAACGTTTGCTTATAAAAGGGAGAGAGGAGGAAGTGAAAGGGGAGATAATCAAGTACTTTGCATTCAAGTTCTCTTGCAAGTATCCAGCATCCTTTTAGCCAATAATATCATTGGTGACTTGAAGCTTTGTCGGAACCACATTCGAAGTCCCAAAGTACCATTACTCTGGCCAAATCATTATGGGATTCCCTCACCAAGTTTCAGGTATTCTATGCTCATTTTATTTAAACTATCCTATTCCTAATCCCTTTGATCCATCAGATTTATCAACATCCTACTTTTACCTTCTTATCTCATAACCAAACTTCTGCCAACCCAAAAAATTGGTCTGTCCTTTTTGTTCTGCCCATTTCCAAAATTGCACAGGTAACCACCAATGGTTTGCCTCAACCGTCGATGGTTTCCTAACCACCAATGGTTTTCCCTAACTGTCGATGGTTCCCCTAACCATCAATGGTTCACTGTGGCATAATTTTCCAATAAGCTATTTTTAGTGCTTTGCCTTAGATAAAACCCCACTTTCTTTATTTCCCTCTGACCACAGAACCTTTCCTAATTTTTTGGACCAAACCCTGACCACCTTAGCATAACGTTTAATCATTTTATTTTAGTAAGCAATTAATACTTTCTTTCTTGCATATATTTACATTTATATCATTGAATACAAGTTTAATTTTTTTAATCCTTTCAAACTTAATTATCATAAAAGGTGGATTGATAGCCTCCTAGAAAGCATTACGCTTCTTGGATCTAGCTCATTCTAGGCAATCCACTCAACCAACCATCTAACAACACCCTTTCAAGTATCTCTTGTGATTTGCAAGTTATTCCTTCTTCGATGAAAAGGATTTCCCACATTCATCTGGATTCATGTGCTCATTCTACCAGGTATTCTTCTACACACCCTATTACTAGCTTTCTTTTATTTACTTTCAAAATTAAAAAAATGAGGAAAATAAACTAAAACATTTTGGCACATTGGTGGGACATTAGTTCCCTTTTCTACCTTTATTATTTGTTCATTGGATGAAATCTAAAAAATTCTTTTTTGGGTTTAAAATAAACCATCTGCATACATCGATAGCTCACTTAGCTTAATTAAAGGCATCATAATTGAATTGTATTGTACTTATGTTACACAAACCAAATCACTTTCACAAAACAAACATCTAAACATACCTGAGACAAGGCTCGACAAGGATTTCATCACCTAACAACAACCTTACCCCTTCCTGGTTATCTTACTTGGATTTCACCACCAAGGGGAGAACCAACTCAGCTCTCTAGTTGAGTATTAACTCTGAACTCAATATATTTTTCCTAAGCGCTTGACACTCTTATCGATATGGGACCATGAAGTGAGGGGGTAGGCCCCAATATCAAGCCACATATCAAAGTTCAACACAAATTTTTCTCTCTTGAACACCTGAACAACCTAAAACCATCCATAGGTTGCCTCTTTAGTACCCGATTTACAAGCCAAACTCACTCTTCACACTCAAGCCAAAAATGATTTAAAAGGAATCCTAGGATAAATGCACTTTTAGTGTATGTATTGATTGCTTTGAATTAGTTTTAGTTGCTCTTTGTTTGAGGTGTGAGTTTCATCATAATATCCCCTAATTTCTCATATGGTCTTTACTAAACAACAACTGAGAAATCAAACCAACCAACCACCACCATCCTCTTCTTCCTCCATGGAGTACATTTTTGATGTTGAGGGTTCCCCTCATTCTTCTCCCCCTCCTACCTAGATTCTAGTTGTTTCTAAGGGTGATGTAGACATCATTACCTTCCTTGACAACAATCGGTTTCCCTTCAACATTCTCTTAACATCTTACCCAACTGTACCTCTATTACTTTGGTCCCTCCAATGGATCCTCCTTATGGCATGCCTCCCCATCTTATGGTGGGGGTTACCTCAACCCAACCCTCACTAATCCAAGCCTCTTCTTCTTCCAACATCCCATCTACTACCACTACCCAAACCTAATATAATATTCCAACCTCTAAACAAACACCTCCTACCACACCCCACACTTCAAATGTAGGTTCAACTCTACCTCTAGTTTTCTATACTCCCACTACCATGGGATTATCTTCTACCCTTGCTTCTTCCCTTCCCTTTATCTTGACCAATCCACCAACTTCTACCCCATTTTAGAATATAATGCTTTCTATACCTCAAACACTTCCACCTATTAGCACTAGAGTCACTACTTAACCTCAACCTACCCTACCCCCACCTACCACCTCAACCATACCTTTGAATCAACCTACATCCATCCATCAACAAGTACCTATTACAACCTACCAATATGGGTACATACCTCCCTCCACCCAACCATTTGTGTCAATCAGCTTGTATGTGGCACCATCTCAATGTTTTGTTACTACTTATCAATATGTGGCCTCTTTAATGCCTTCAATGACCTATCCTTATATAGTGCCACTCAACCCCAACAAAATGTACCCCTCAATTATGCATCTTCCCAACCTTAGCCAGATTTAATTAATATGCTAATATAAAAAATGACTAACTTGGAATCATCTATTTCTGGATATCATAAACTTTTATCCTATGACCAAATTTGCAATGAACCTATCCATCCATTTGTTCCCATCCACTCTTATCATCCTCAATGGGAATTACCTAAATTTTCTAGATTCCAAGGCAATGAGTATCCCCAACAACATTTGAGAGCATTCCATCACTCTTTTTACTCAATCACATATGATGATGCTATCCTCCTCCAGACCTTGCCAATGTCTTTATCAGGACCCACCCTTGATTGGTATAGCTCTCTCCCTACACATTCCATCTTTTCATTCTACTAACTAGCCCAAATCTTTTTAGAACATTTCTCGATAAACATAACTAAAAAGGTTTCCATAACTGACCTCTACTCTATCAAATAATTTGATGATGAGTCAATTGTTGATTTTGTGGCTAGATGGAGAGGCTTCATAAATCAACTCTCATTCACCCTAACCCAACCCAAATAATTGAAGTTTTCTCTAGAGGTTGTGTTAAGCATATTTCACCAACTTTTCAAGTGCAAACTTTTTGAACATTTGATGAGGCATTCACCATGGCACAAAAACTTGAAAATGGTCCATAGATGAAGGGAAATTAAAATTATGGAATAAGAATTCTAATTTAAACCCAATGACCCTCCCTCTACCAAAACCACCAACCAATCCAATACCAAAGCAAAAACATCTATAAATTTTGTGGTTCTAAAAACTACCCCACCTCCAAATATTGACCAATCACATCAAAATAATTCTTCCAGATCTTCTTATCCATAAAATAGAACTCAAAACCGAGCCCCTCCATAACAATATGCTCCCATTGAAGAGTCATATGCATCTATTTTGGATAAGCTACTCAAATCTAACCTTATCCAAATTCCACCAATTAAACCACCCCAATAATTTGATTCTTCTCGCCCCATACCTAGGTGGTATAAAAAAAATGATCATTGTGCCTTTCACCAAACTATTGGACACGACATTAATAGATGTAATACCTTTAAACGTCTTGTCCAAAACCTAATTTATAGTGGAGAGCTCACATTTTATAACCCCAATGCACCTCATAATCAATCTCTTGACATTTTCCATAAGCCTTTCTTGAATCATGCTCTTTCCACCTAACATCATGACAACAAACCTGAATCTTCTAACTCACATGAGGCACATACAATAAATGTTATTAGTAATGTGCCCATTGAGATTGTTACTTCTATCACCCAAATAGAGGAAACCAACCCACCATCTATTCCTTCAAAGACCCAAATGGAGGAATCAATCGCCTCTCTCTCAGTGCTTATTGCAACCATAACTTTGTCTACCCCTCCTTTGGTGGAAACACCTAAGGAGATAACTATTGCTTCAACCATTACCTCCACCCCTCCAATCCAAATGGTGTAATTACCTACTCTTTCATATGATCAATCCAAATAAGAAACCATACCTACCTCTCCCATTGTGGAATCATCTATGTCCTCTTTGGAAGCCATTCCCCAAAAGACCATTACCTCATCTGCGCAATCACCACCTTTGAAGCCTTCCACCAATACCAAAACTAAAAACATACCTTCCACCAATGGTGCCAATACTGAAACCATTCCTTCTTCTTCACTCAAGGGCTTAACCTTTGATATTAATGATCAAGTAATTAAACCCATTTATAAGCCCTTCTCTAAGTCCAAAGTTTAGAGTTCACATCCGAACCTAACTTTGATAGAGCCATCTTTTGGCATGATTTGGCCTTTCTTATCTGTAGAGTAATTTCTTACTCTAAATCATATTTAATTTATTTATTTTTCATTTGAGTGCTGCAATTTTGGTTCCTGTGCATCTTGGACAAAGCCGCAGAGTTTTGAAGCAGAGGATGGGTTTGTTTTGCCTAAGTGTCAAAGTGCAGCGGAGGCTGCCAAGTGTCATCCTCAGAGCGCGGCTCCTTTTTCCCTTTTATTCCTTTCATTTTAATTTTGGCCTAAGTATTGGATTCAAGAGAAAGCAGCCAAGTGTCACTTTTTGAGAGATGAAGATGGATAGCTGGCCACTTCTGAGGCCCCTTTTGTAGCTTTCCAAAAAATCACAGATCGTGCCACGTACCCAGTAGTAGTTAAGTGAAACTCACCACGTGTCAGCATCCATGTATCATAGAGGCACCTATACTTCATTCCACCTTTTGACAAATACTTTCAATGAGCCAAGCTTTGAAGCAGTGGAAGCTACCATGTGTCGTTATCTGGGAGACCTTAGTCCAACGCTTTCGTTCAAAGCACATAAAGGCATCATTCATTTTCCTAAGTATCGAAGTGCAGCGAAGGCTTCCAAGTGTCACCTTTCAGGTCCCTCTCTACTCCATCCCCAAAGAAAGAAGAAGGCACCACATACCCCAGCAGGAGCAGCGGAGGTCACCACGTGTTAACCTTCGAGGAACCACCTTCAAGCCTAATTGCCAAATAAAGATTGTGGTGAGTCCCGGATGATATTTCAAAGGACCAAAGAAGCGCCGAGTGTCAACAAGTGAAGACTACCATGTGCACCCATCCTTTCTTAAGGGTTGCCAAGGCAAAGAATGCACTGAGTTATGTTTCAGTAAAGCTGCAAAGTATCAAGGAAGTGGAGTGTGACAGGTGTTGAAGGCAGAGCGTTCCTCAATGGAATATAAAGAAAGCGAAAGCAGCCATGTGTCATCCTCTGGTGCTTTCCAAATAAAAAGGAGAGAAATGTCATAGATTGACTGTCCTCATGTCCGCCTATCTGCTACAGCAGAGAGGGAGGGAAAATAGGCAGAAGTTATTCTCGGTAGATAGAACAGTGCACCGGGTAGATTTTTGGGGCTTACGAGTATTGAAGGCACCATCTGTTTGTCTCCTAATAGCAGAGATAGAGTAGATAGTTGAGCGGCCAAAGAGGTGATGGAATGAGGAATTTTAGGTGTGAAGAAAGGTACTAGACATGGATTGCCATGCTGCAGTAAGGGCAGTTCCTAATAAGACCAGAATGCATCCAAGGTATTGAATGCACCGTCTATTTTGTCTCCTACGAGTGAGTGATGGAGTGAAATTGTGCGGGAAAGGAAATGACACCAAGTGGCATCCGAAGCTATATAAGCAAGATTATAAAATTTAAAAGGGGGGAGATTTTTGATAGTTTAGACTTCTTGTAATTTCGACCAGTAATATCATTTGCTCTTGTCTTGATTTCCTGAAGTTGTAAAGTTGATATAATCATGCATGTTTATGTGCCCTTTATGTGGCTGAATGAATTAAGGGAATTTAAGCTCCATGCCTTGGTTGGTGTTATCTATGTCATTTACACAGTAGTCTATCCTGTATATTTGCTAGTGTTGTGATTGGAAATGTTATTTGCTTTTGTCTCATTTTCTAGAATCTGAAGTTCTACATAACTGTGTGTGAATTTTGCACCTCTTATGTGATTGAATGGTTCTATTAAGAAGATTGAACACTATGCCTTTGTTGACAATCTTGTATCTCAGCAAAAGACTCCCCTGTTGTGAGCCTCTATTTCTATTATTCTAGTCATTTACATTGATCATGCACCTGTCTGCTCTTAAATGTAATTGAATCATATAATAGTTTCTCTGTGCTCAGGTTAGGATTAGGATTACTCTCAGGTGCATCACCATAGTTAGGTTTTAATTCCTGCATTTTGCATTTCTTTTTAGTTCCTATCCCTTTTCCCCAATACCTATAAAATAGAAGAGACCAGCTTCTTTAAAACTTGGAGGTTGTTTCAAGCCGCACTGTCCCACAGCTTGAAACTTCCCATTGTTGATTGGCTAAGACCTAGCGCAATTTTACGCCATCAACAGTTTTTGGCACGCTCGGTGGGACTCATCTTTCAAGGAAGTTGGATAATTCTTGGTGTATTCTTCATCCGATCAGCCTTTGGAGGTTTTTCATCAACAATTTCTGGTACGCCTGGTGGGACTCGTCTTTCAAGGAAGTTGGAGAATTCTTGGTGTATTCTTCAGTTGATCAACCTTTAGAGGTTTTTCATCAACACCAACAATGACTCTAAGTTATCAACTGATCAAGCAGTATCATCAAGAAATCTTTTTGGTATGTATAGCTCTGTAACTCATAGCTATGAGTCTTATTCTCCTTATATATTTAATCAAGAATAGGCTTCTACTGGAACCATGTCAAGTAACGAGGATGCAGATGGTTATGAGCTATACCAATCTTATGACCAGTCTCCCCAATATGCCACATGTCATGCCCAACTTGGCCTTATTTTCACCTTCAAAAAAGCATTACTGGGATTCAAAATATATGTGTTAGAACTTGACAGCAAAAGGGAATATGGTCAAGAGATCCCTTGTCATGTCATTTATCAGGTAAGGGAAGCAATTGACCTGATCAAAAGTGAGTGGGACCCCATCGAAAGGGCAAATTGGAAAGAGCTTACATATGAAATGCTAGAGGTGTGTGGATTGATTGCATTTCTAGAAGAGAGGCTAAGAAATCATGAGAACCAGTCTTGCCAAGTCTACCAAACTTCATATCCACCACCACAAATCCCATATCAAACATATGTCACCCCTATTCATGAGCAAGGTCAAACCTATCAAGATCACTTCCCCAATAATGCAGAGTCTATGATAGCAGCAAGGGAATAGGTCTCCAAACTCTCACCTCCCCCTCAAGACCCTTCTACCCTTCCTCAAGAGGCTACTTGTTTTCCATCACAACCTTCTTCTTCATCCTTTTTTGAAGAAGAGTATATTTTGAAGGAGGCAGCTGAGTATGCAGAGGAGTATGCTCAATTCATGGCTAGTCAAGAGGATTCCATAAGTACATATGAGGAAGAAATCACCATAGGCACCCCCTTTGATGAGCAGGAGGATAAGCTGTAAGCTTTTTCCTTAACTCCAGATGAGGAGGAGATCATTTCTAACTTCTTCCTCACTTTGCAAAAAGACATGGAGTATGAATACTCCCTTGATCAAGCCAATGAGATAGGTGACACTATCATTTAGGAAGGATATCAAGAAGATGACTGTGACACTCATCTGAGTATGTAGGAAGCATGCCAGCTTTCAGATTCATCCTTTCAAGAGGATGCAGTCATCACAGAGCATGATGATGAAATAAATCTGGAATTTGAAGGAGATGAGCCAAGAGACAATGGATATCAAAAGGCACAGAGCAAGGAATCAATAGCCAATGATTTCTTGATGACACTTGGCAGCATGAAGAACTAGCATTCGATGGGCATTCAAGGACAAGAAGAGTTCATAGATGTCAAATGCATGATTTGCTTAGACTCGTTCGAGTGCAAGCAGACCCATGTGGCTAGTATAGTGAACATTCCATTGTTAGGGGTGGTGGGAATCTAAGAACGAACACACCTGTTCTAATTCCACCTGTTAGGATCTTGCTCCTCAAAAAGAGCACAGTATGATTACCAAATATAAGCAATTGAATATGCGAAAATAACCAGAAACACAAGTAACTAGAATTCACCAATAACACAGAATATGAGAGACAATACACTATCTTGTATTAACACTTTACAAAAAAGAATACAATAAAGAGATGCCACACTCTTCCACCTTACAGAGGTTTCCCATGCCTCAAGTGTACAGTAATTCTTCTCACACACACTCTCCTACACAAAAAATGGTCCCAACAACCAACTCACACACAGAATTGGTGTTCACCTCACCAACCAGTCAGTAATAACCCTGCCGGTACACCAAGCACTCTATAGCACTTCAAGTTAATCTCCCATGAACCTTCAACCTGCAATTCAAAGACCAAACTTACATGTAGATCCCCTATGAGCTTGCAACAACCTGCAACTCAATGATCTTACAACTAGAAGGAACTCTTCCTTTCTATCTCATACTTAAACAATACATGCCAATGGGTCTATAAATAGATCCCTAACTTAAACACTAACTTAGACTCTTAATTTAGACAATTATCCTCGCAGCCCAAGACTCTAACTGGTCTTAACATGCAAACTCTTCGTTCACTTAACTAACTGTCCATGCAACGAGCAGTTTTGGAACACACAGGCGACTGACGCCGGTCCCTGCTTGCCTGGTTCTGCCGACGTCGGTCGACTCCCTACCATCGCCGATGGCCTTCTGCACTGGTCATGACCGACGTCGGTCCTGCTGCCGACGTCGGTGCTCCTGGATCTCAGCAACCTTTGTTCCTTCAGTTTGCAAAGGGTTAAAGCTTTTAGCTCCATAACCTAACAATCTCCCACTTGGAGATAAACAGCTGCAACCTATACCTGTACCTGTACTCCATCTAGTTTGTTCCCTTGGCTTTGTATCCCTCCTCAAGATCACTCTTGAAGACCAACCACCACAAATCTTGTAGTGCAAAACCTGTCATCCAAATTACCTACCACATCCGCATCTACAACCATGTAGAAAAAGAACTTGACCCTGCAAAGCATGTGCACATGCTGTTGGTCCCACTGAACTGCCTTTCAATATTACTTTCCTGGATTGACTCCAAACTTGTGACAACTCCCACTACTTGAGAAAACTCAAGTTTAGTACATACCATGCACTCAACCTCATTATGTGAATCAAGACACCTGTTCTATGAACTGTCTAACCATCAGCGTGCTAACCGGTCTCACACAATCATCCTGAAACAAAGTCAACAAGACCTCCATGTCTCTAGAACACACTCACGCCAAAGAATCTTGCTGCTCCCAGATTCTCCATGACACACACCTAAACTAGCTTTACCTTTAGTTCAGCAATACCTGTATATGTAACCCTGCAACAAGCACATCATACAGAAATAAGATAATGTAGCTAATATTATCCAACCTAGTAAAGAGAAACACAATGATCAAACCTCCATTGCCCTGCAGCTAAAACAAGATCATATACCCTGATCTTCCATCTCACGTATCCATTTCCGCTCTTCTTCATCCTGAACATCCATTCGTCTCTCAGTGCTTACTTCCAGCTGGCAACTCTACCCAAAACACCTATTTGGTTCTCCTCCAAGGAATCACATCCTCATCCATGCCAAGCTCCCACTGTTTCCTGGATCTACCTGTTCTGCTTCTTTAACAACTTCCTAGTTCTATACCATAAGTGAGCAACAAGTAGTGCAAAGAAGGGAAATGACGAATTTAAGAACTTACTTACACCTTCAGTCCTCCATATGGGCACTTGAGACTCCATGACAACTAGCTGTCCACCCAAAATTCATCTCAGTAACCGATGCCGGTCACATCTCAGTCTACATCCGACCTATGTCGGTTCCCTGCGACTGCCACCTTACCGACGTCAGTTTCCCCTGGCTAATGCCGGTCGTTATCTGCCCCGAGTCACCGACGTCAGGCTGAACATAGCTGACGTCGGTCCCTATCTGGACACCGATGCCGGTTTTCCTGCCGACGTCGGTCTCTATGTTTTTATAATGAGACCTGACTTTTTCCCGTGAGCTCCTTTTGGATCAAACCCTTGTCCAAATCACCCTTGCTCTGCTCAAAATTCCTCTGCACCTTGTGCTGAACTCTGTCCGTCACCTTCTCCTTGAAAACCAAGGCTTTCCTGTTCTTGTCACTAACATCGGATTCCTCAAGAAACCTCACCTTCTTCTTCTGCATACAGAAACCACGATCCATGCCTTCCAAATCCAAAAGCATACTCTTTGACTCAAGAACAAGCATCTCCTTCTTATCTATGTGACCAAGCCTATTAAGCCACATCTCTGAATCTACAGCTGAAGTAGATAACCCAGAAAGAGAATCAGTAATACAAGTAGATAGATAAAGCATACCTAATTTCTTACCTCTAGCTACAACAAGTGTACCCTTGGTAACCTTCCAAGAGTCCGCTGTGAGATTTACTGTGCAACCCTCATCACCCAAACTTCTAATAGAAATCAAATTCTGCTTCAGAACTAGGACATGCATGACCTCCTTTAACACCCATGTGTCACCTATCTGCAATTTCAGCTTCACTTTTCCTTTGCCAACAATCTGACAAGGCTTACCATCCCCTACACAAATTTCTCCAAAGTCTCCCTGGACATACTCATGAAAAAATTCCCTATGTGGGGATGCATGAAAAGAGGCACCAGAATCTAAAACCCAAGATTCTACTTTATCCAAAGAACATACCAGAGCATCCTATGCAACGTAATTCACAACATCTGCTTCTTCTCCATGTCCTTCATGCTGATCTTCACCCGATCTGCAATCTCTCTTTAAGTGCCCTTGCTTTCCACATTTCCAGCAGGTTATTCTGCCATACCCGGACTTGGATCTTCTGCCCATCTTCGACCTTGATCTCCCATGCTCTATCTTCTCTCTTGGCCTTCTCTGCCTTCAACACTCAAAGCATCTCCTAATGATTCACCTGTGCTTTTTCTGCGTATCTCTTCATTCAAGATCACACTCACAACATCATCTACTTTTAAGACTTTTGAAGGAGACACAGTATTAGAAACTGCCATTACCAAACCTTCCCAACTTTCAGGTAATGAACACAAGATTAAGAGAGCTCTAATTTCATCATCAAATACAATATTGATGAAACTTAACTGGTTTACCAAACCATGGAAATCACTAAGATGGCTATGAACAGATCCACCTTCCAACATTTGCAAATTAAATAAACGCTTCATAAGAAATACCTTATTAGAAGCTGAGGGTTTTTCATACAAATTTGCCAAAGATTCCATCAACTCCACCGTTGTCTTACACTGTGATAAGCTGGAAATCACAGATGATGCAAGACTCAATCTAATAGATCCCAGAGCCTTTCGATCAAGAACCTCCCATTTTTCATCCTTCATATCCGAGGGTTTGCTAGCAACCCCACCCAACGGTAAGTACAAATCTTTCTGATACAGATAGTCCTCAATATGCATCCTCCATAATTGGTAGTTATTGCCATTAAACTTTTCCATTCGTAGCTGACTGTGTTCTGCCATTGCTCAACTCCCACTCAAACAAAAACCCTGTGAGTAACCTGTAATCAAAACATACTACCTAGATCTAAACCAATCTGTTAGTATCCCAACCAAAAGCTCTGATACCAGTTGTTAGGGGTGGTGGGAATCCAAGAACAAAAACACATGTTCTAATTCCACCTGTTAGGATCTTGCTCCTCAGAAAGAGCACAGTATGATTACCAAATATAAGCAATTAAATATGCGAGAAATAACCAGAAACACAAGTAACTAGAATTCACCAATAGCACAGAATATGAGAGACAATACACTATCTTGTATTAACACTTTACAGAAAAAAATACAATAAAGAGACGCCACACTCTTCCACCTTACAGAGGTTTCCCACACCTCAAGTGTACAGTAATTCTTCTCACACACACTCTCCTACACAAAAAACGGTCCCAACAACCAACTCACACATAGAATTGGTGTTCACCTCACCAACCAGTCAGTAATAACCCTGCCGGTACACCAAGCACTCTATAGCACTTCAAGTTGATCTTCCATGAACCTGCAACCTGCAATTCAACAGACCAAACTTACATGTAGATCTCCTATGAGCTTGCAACAACCTGCAACTCAATGATCTTACAACTAGAAAGAACTCTTCCTTTCTATCTCATACATATACAATACATATCAATGGGTCTATAAATAGATCCCTAACTTAAACAATAACTTAGACTCGTAATTTAGACAATTATCCTCGCAGCCCAAGACTCTAACTGGTCTTAACATGTAAACTCTTCGTTCACTTAACTAACTATCCGTGCAACGAATAGTTTTGAAACACACATGCGACTGACACCGGTCCCTGCTTGCTTGGTTCTGTCGACGTCGGCCGACCTTCTGCCGTCGCCGGTGGCCTTCTGCACTGGTCTCAACCGACATCGGTCCTGTTGCCGACGCCGGTGCTCCTGGATCTCAGCAACCTTCTGTTCCTTTAGTTTGCAAAGGGTTGAAGCTTTTAGCTCCACAACCTAACATCCATCAACGACATATCCGTTGCAATCACCGGTATGGCAACACAAGTTGGCTCATCATAAAGAGGACGTGGGAAAGTTTGTTTTTGATCCTGGAGGAAAATAAGGATTTGTAATTAATGTAGTTAGGTAGTTTCCATTTCTGCATCGCTTTGTTTTGTTTTTTTTGCTTTCTCGCTTTCTTTTAAAATAAGCATCTTAAACGTAGAGTCGGTGTCTTACGAATTCTTTAATTCTTTATTTTTGCTGTAATAAATGCTTCCCCAAATCTTTCAAGATTTCCAAGGTACCTTACACCGCATAACATGTCCGCCTTGGTATTTCTCAAAGATTGAGTAGGATTTGCTAATGGTCACCCAAAATTAATGCCATTTGGGACTTGATCAGCGCATAAATACCCCCTTAGCAGATTTTAAAGTTTACAACTCTCAAGCATTCTTGTGAAAAATACCTTACTCATTTTCAATTGTTAGCACTTAGTGAAATTGTTTCAGCAAGCGTGTTTTTATCTTGAGTGAAGTTCATATCAGATATTGCACAAGAGATATAAAGATGGCTGGAGTATCATCATCCCAACAAGGAGCAGGGGCACTAGGATATCTTGATAGATTATTGGCGAGAAGATCATACGTTGCTACTCTCGTGCAACCACCAAGAAGCTACCCAAGAACCAAAGCCTTGGGAGTCAGCCAAACCAGCGACCCATCCAAAGTCAGGGACTATGCAAATGGAATTGCGGACCTGATTCTACAAAGAGCTAGCCCCAAGAACCTCAAAGAAGGGGCACACCAAAGGTGCCTGTAGAGAGCCCAAGCAAAGAAATATGAAACATTTGAGATGAGGATCTGGACCTCCCAACTTGCTCAATTCATTGTCTCAATTGTGCACCCATGTCTGAATATAATTGAGCTATGTGCAAACTTGCTCCATCCATAATCGTGCTCCATCCAGCAAGGCCCCTTCATGCTGCAGGTCACCCCTCAAGCGATCAGGGACGTGTTTGCCCTGCAATACGATGATACTACCACCTTCCCTACAATTAAAAGGGTGTAGAGAACATGGGCAAATGTCAATACTCAGGCCAAGTTTTTGAGGTCTGAGTTGTAAATAGCATATGGTGACATAACAGTGCCTATGTTCCTCGCTTCAAGGACTCAATTCACGCCTGCCAGCCAAGATGCACTGTCGATGATGGCTCTCATCTTCGACATGAAGGATGATGTGATGGTATACACATATCAAATGGCCATCCTCTTCAAGCTAAAAATAGTTGACAAGACGCAAGAGTACCATCTTGACTTCTTCGAGCACCTTGCCTTCTCGATGGTTGAGTAGTTGACCCAATTTAGGGCATAAGGAATATTCAGGTATTCCTCCTTTCTGTTCCACCTCATTTTGCACCAAAACCCTGACCTTTTCTCCCAATTTATGAGCCTGAACCTATATGACCCAGCCTTCGACCCCCAAAGAACCATCCCTGTGTCTGCATGGACACATATTTTATCAAAAAATAGTGACACATATGACTTTTGGGAATTATTTGTCACCCCTGTTCTTCATTGCCTCAGCCCTGAGCCTATTATAAACAGGTTATTCCCAAGTGTCACTAACCTCCTGGTTAGCTGTCCCATCCCATGTGATTACTATTTTGGGGCCCATCACACGACCTTAAGGGTCCATGGATTTTGTGGGGAGTCAGTATTGCTACCAAAAGTTTTGACTCCTCGGTTAGCATTCCTGGAAATTGCCAGGCAAGTGTCTATGGTGGACAACGAATAAAGTTCTGGAAAGAAGAAGAGGAGAATGTATAATCTCCCATGGATAGTAGGCAATGTAAGCTTGGAGGCAAAAGAAGCCAAAACCGTGCTGCTAAGGAAGCTGACCTCCCTGGGCTTCCTATTGATAGAAGACAAGTGGGTTTATGACCCAGCGTATTACATAGTCGGCGTAGTAAGGACAAATAGAATTGGAACCAGGATCGTGCATGAAAGCCGCCCCTATTGGGAAACCAAGAAAAATCCTACAGAAGACACCCCTGGTCTCTATGTTGAGTTAACAGACCTGCCTCTCCCACCGAATAGGCCATGGGAGACCTTTTATGATAAACAGAGGGAGTATGATCCTAAGGCCAGGATGACCTCTGGATTGAGAAGAACGCTGAGGAATAAAGGCTATGATGCAGAGAAAATTGAAGCCTATTGGAGATATAGGCAACAAATCTCCTAGACCACCCATAATTTTGATGGCATGGACTCAAATGAAAGGTGGGAAGAACTTTGGGATGAATGACATCCATCCCCTATTTCTAGCCTAGACACAAGCCCAATGCTGACACTTGAGGCAGAGCAGGAAGCTACAGCAGGTCCAAGCCAACAGCCGCAGACTTCAGAGCAAGCTGCAGCTACCACAAAACAAGCCACAACTACCGTAGAGTAGCAAAGAAGTGTGGAATCCACACCACCATAGGCTTCTACATTAGTGGGAGCAATTGAAGTCCCCAGTTCCCCACAAGCACCACCAGCAACAATAGAAGCAGAGGGTAGACAAACGCAGCCTAAGGCAGAGACACCCAAAAAAAGGAGAAGGGTGTAGTTCCAATTAGATCCAGAGGAGGAGGAACCTTCAACACAGACCATAGCAACCTCACTATAGGTAAGTATTCCTCCCCCTCCTCCCTCTCAACCTATTCCCCACCCTGTCGGCGTAGTGCCTTCATCGAGCCAAGTGGCATCTCCTGCCACTGTTGCCATTCCCATCTCGCAAGCCACTCCCTCATCAGCACCTCAAGCCCTCACATTACCCCATTTTTCCCCTTCCATTCCCAGAAAGATGCCCCTGCAACTCACCTCTACACAACCAATGGCTCTCCAATACGGCCTGCCGTAAGGATTTCCTTTTGGAGGGGGACATATTGCGTCCCCTTCCACCTTCTAGATGCAGGCTGATGCTACTAGGAGGGAAAGAGAATCCTGATTGGAGAAGAAGAGGAGTAAAGAAAATAAAGCGCCAGTGGTCCCACATTTGAGGTCACAATTTGACCCCATTCAGTAGTAGCTAACAGTGACCCATTTGTCACCAATGTTGCTAGGCCGAGCGAGCAAATGCAGCTAGAGGACTACACCATGAACGCAGTGGCCATAGACATGTCCCTATTCAGGCCTCAAGATAGAGTCGAGCTGCTGATCAAATCCACTTCTGCAGTCATATAAGATTACTTGAAGAAATCAAGGAGATTGCAGAAGATGGAGGCCGATTTGGCCCAGGAGAAGGCAAACTGTAATAGTTTGGCCAAACAAATAAACTAGAAGGACAATGAGATAGCTAGTCTATGAAAATAGTTACAAGATACTATTTCCCTCCAAACTCAATGGGTAATTTAGGCCCAAAGTGATTCTTTGAAGGTAGAGCTTGTGCTTGCAAAAGATGCAGCTACAGCTCTAAGGTGGGAAAATGCAATGTTGCAGGGAAGAGTTGAAGGACTCCAACTGCAGGTTACCCAATCATAGCAAGAGATGCTAGAAGAACAGAACAACGTTGTGGCTTTTCAAGTCTAGCTCCAAGCTGAGCAGCAGAGGACTGTGCAACTGACAATTGAGCTAGCCAATAGACCTAGAGGTGGCAGAGTCACGTAGTTAGTGAAGGAGATCTATGAGTCGGCGTGGGCAAGGATCTCTTTTGAGATTATCCAGCTCAGGCCACTTTTCACCTTCCTACACAACAAGCAGTAGCTGTGTGAAAGAGTAGAAAATCTAGTGCAGAGCACTTTGGCCTCGATCTCCCAGAGAGTTGCAAACTCTCATTCATTACTGGAGAAGCTCTATAGCTCAAGGGATGCAGTATTGGCAGCCACAGGGATCCCAGATAGAATGGCTATCGTGAAGTGGATCAATGGAGAGATTAGTCACAATGCCACAGCCAATAGTTGTATAAGCTGCCTCGATGTCACAAGGAAGGCATCGGTGAGATGAGGCAACACATTGAAGATTTGGTGCAACTAGGCTTGCCTTCCCCATTTCTAGATGCAAGGATGGTCCTGATGGCTAATCAGCTCCAACCATTGCTATTGGCTAAACAAAGGGACTAGATAATTTGCTAGAGCTTGCAGGATGATTCCTCCTCGCTGGAGGTCGAGACTGTTCTGATTCCTATTTTTTGGCTAGAATCCAAGCTAAAAGCAACTGCCCAAGTCCTATAAACCTTCTCACACAAAGATCTCATTAGCTTGAACTTGGCTTTTGATGAGTTGCAGAGCAAACAAGGATTATCTGACCACGAGTGGTCTATCTTCCAAACAGCTCTTTTGAAGCTATAAATTTTGAAATTTTGATCGAGCGGGAGTCAAATTCTTTTTGAGTAGGCTCAAAATTCCTGATGGTCACCAATAACTGTAGAGTAATTTCTTACTCTACACTGTATTTAATTTATTTATTTTTGATTTGAGCGCTGTAATTTTGGTTCCTGCGCATCTTGGATAAAGCTGTAGAGTTTTGAAGCAGAGGACGGGTTTGTTTTGCCTAAGTGTCAAAGTGCAGTGGAGGTTGTCAAGTGTCATCCTCAAAGCGTGGTTCTTTTTTCCCTTTTGTTCCTTTCATTTTAATTTTGGCCTAAGTATTGGATTCAAGCGGAAGCCGCCAAGTGTCACTTTTCAAGAGATGAAGATGGATAGCTGGCCACTTTTGAGGCCCCTTTTGTAGCTTTCTAGAAAATCATGAATCGTGCCACATACCCAGTAGCAGTTAAGCAGAATGCACCATGTGTCAGCATCTGCGTATCATAGAGGCACCCGTGCTTCATTCCACCTTTTGACAAAGACTTTCAACGAGCCAAGCTTCAAAGCAGCGAAAGCCACCACGTGTCATTATTTGGGAGACCTTGGTCTAACGCTTTTGTTTAAAGTGCATAAAGGCGTCATTTATTTTGCTAAGTATTGAAGTGTAGCGAAGGCTGCCAAGTGTCACCTTTTGGGTCCCTCTCTACTCCATCCCCAAAGAAAGAAGAAGGCACCACATACCCCAGCAAGAGCAGTGGAGGTCGCCACGTGTTAACCTTCGAGGAACCACCTTTGAGCCCAATCGCCGAATAAAGATTGTGGTGGGTCCTGGATGATATTTTAGAGGACCGAGGAAGCGTCGAGTGTCAACAAGTGAAGACTGCCACATGCACCCATCCTTTCTTAAGGGTTGCCAAGGCAAAGAATGCACTGAGTTATGTTTCAGTAAAGCTGCAAAGTATCAAGGAAGCGGAGTGCGATAGGTGTCGAAGGCAGAGCGTTCCTCAATAGAATATAAAGAAAGTGAAAGTGGCCAAGTGTCATCCTCTGGTGCTTTCCAGATCAAAAGGAGAGAAATGTCATAGATTGACTAAGTGTCCTTGTGTCCGCCTATCTGCTACAGCAGAGAGGGAGGAAAAATAGGCAGAAGTTATTCTCGGTAGATAGAACAGTGCACCGGGTAGATTTTTGGGGCTTACGAGTATTGAAGGCACCATCTGTTTGTCTCCTAATAGCAGAGATAGAGTAGATAGTTGAGCGGCCAAAGAGGTGATGGAATGAGGAATTTTAGGTGTGAAGAAAGGTACTAGACATGGATTGCCATGCCGCAGTAAGGGCAGTTCCTGATAAGACCAAAATGCATCCAAGGCATTGAATGCACCGTCTATTTTGTCTCCTATGAGTGAGTGATGGAGTGAAATTGTGCGGGAAAGGAAATGACACCAAGCGGCATCCAAAGCTATATAAGCAAGATTATAAAATTTAAAAGGGGGGAGATTTTTGATAGTTTAGACTTCTTGTAATTTCGACCAGTAATATCATTTGCTCTTGTCTTGATTTCCTGAAGTTGTAAAGTTGATATAATCATGCATGTTTATGTGCCCTTTATGTGGCTGAATGAATTAAGGGAATTTAAGCTCCATGCCTTGGTTGGTGTTATCTATGTCATTTACACAGTAGTCTATCCTGTAGATTTGCTAGTGTTGTGATTGGAAATGTTATTTGCTTTTGTCTCATTTTTTGGAATCTGAAGTTCTACATAACTGTGCGTGACTTTTGCACCTCTTATGCGATTGAAGGGCTTTATTAAGAAGATTGAATACTATGCCGTTGTTGACAATTCTTGTATCTCAGCAAAAGACTCCCTTGTTGTGAGCCTCTATTTCTATTATTCCAGTCATTTACATTGATCATGCACCTATCTGCTCTTAAATGTAATTGAATCATATAATAGTTTCTCTGTGCTCAGGTTAGGATTAGGATTACTCTCAGGCGCATCGCCATAGTTAGGTTTCAATTCTTACATTTTGCATTTCTATTTAGTTCCTATCCCTTTTACCCAACACCTATAAAATAGAAGAGACCAACTTCTTTAAAACCTGGAGGTTGTTTCAAGTCGCACTGTCCCACAGCTTGAAACTTTCCATTGTTGATTGGCTAAGACCTAGCACAATTTTACACCATCAACATTATCAAAGCAAATCTGACTCCTCAACTTCATTATATCCCACACTTAAACCCATCATTACCACCCCACCAACTACCTCCTCTAAAGTCATAAATAAACCATCTCAACCACCTACATCTAACATTGCCAAATCACCTTATGCTTCTTTCACCAAAACAATTAAGAATCTAGGGTTCTTCCCACTCCTAGTCACACTCACCCTCCTTTGAGATTGGACTTAACTCCATAAAACCCACCAAATCCAAATCCAATTAATTCCCTTAAGAAGGAAGGACTACCCAAACCTCCACCACAAAATAGAGCCATACCACCTCCTTCCAGCCTACCTTCTATTTTAGGACCCCATACTTCTACCATTCTCGTTACCTATTTTTATTTTAATAAACCATCTCCTTTTTCTCTAACTATAACCACCAAACCTTCTAATTCTTTATCATTCCTAACCAACCTATCCCCATCTACCTTCCCACATGTAACCAAACCTTCATCATCAAAAACTTTCACATCCAAGTCGCCAACCCCCAAGCCGATCATATCCAAGTAAACCTAATTGAAACCCCCAACCAAAATAATTCCTCCAGCTACTAATTCCATAAAGAATCCTATGCCTAATAAATCTCTCACCCCTTGACTCCAAAACCCCTTACCTATAACACCTTTGTTGGAGTCCTACACAACTATTTTGTAAAGGTTGTTGCAAGCCTCTTCTATTAGCCTACCTCCAATCAAACCTTTTGACCCTACCCATCCTAAACCACCCTAGTTCAATGATAAATTGATCTATCTTTACCAAATGACTCCTGGACATGATACAAAGAACTAAAAAGTTCTCCAAACACTTCTTCATATCCTTTTGGATGAAGATGATCTATTGGAGGAACCACCATTGAGCCCATCATCTACTACATTACTTAACTAACCCATAAAAAAATCACCTACTCCCTCACCCTCACCTAATATAAAAGAGGAGGAATTAATGTTGGGGATCAACCAACAATTTGATTACACTTATGAAAGCAATAAACCACGAAATTAAATCAGATAGATAAGTAACTAGAATGATAAATAGCAAAGAACAAGAGATACAAGAAACCACCCTGAAAACTTGTATTAAACTCTTTACAGAAGGAATACAATTGAAGAAACTTCTTTCTTCCACACCTCTCTCAGATGTACAGATCTCTCTCTAGATCTCTTTCCCTCAAGAGCTCTCTCTCTCAATTACAATCAACTCCAACAACTTGGAATGATTCACCTATACAATTATGTACTGTTCTTTCAACATTCACAACAATAAGCTAAGAAGATCTAATTCTACATATAGAATTAGGAGACTTGAGCATGCACTTACAACCAACAGTTAAGCCTCTTGAACAAAGGCTCTAAAAATAGTCTTACTAATAATAGAGATGCGGACTTAATACTATGACTTAAACTCATCATGCAAACACTTGGTTCTGTCTTCAAAAATAGCTTTCTGGACGCACAGGTAACTGACATCAGTTTCTGCCTGTTTGCCTGTGACCGACGTCAGCCGATCTCTGCCGATGCTGGCGTCTCTTGAACTGAACCTGATCGATGTCGGTCGCTCCTGACCGATGCCAGTGACTGTGTAAACCTGCAACTTTGGTAATGCGCTCCTTTGGTGAAGCTTTTAGGCTCCACACCTTAACAATCTCCCACTTGGAGATAAACAGTTGCACCAGTACCTGTACAGCAGCATCTTTTAGCTCCTCCATCTTCAACTCAATCATGAAGACCAACAAAAGTTGAGTGAAGATTCAACTTCTCCTTTGTAACTGGCTTGGTTAACATATCATCAGGATTCCTATCTGTATGGATCTTCTCCAGCTTCAACTCACCATCCTCCAATACATGTCTTATGAAGTGGTACCTAAGTTGTATGTGCTTTATTCTTGAATGAAAGGCTGAATTCTTAGCCAAATGAATTGCACTCTGACTATCACTGTATAATCTACAACTCTCATGCTCCCTTCCAAGCTCTTCCATGAACCATGTCATCCATATCATCTCCTTGTTAGCCTCTGTGATTGCAATATACTCTGCTTCTGTAGTTGACAAGGCAACAACCTTCTGTAACTTTGATATCCAGCTAACCGCCGTTCCACCTACAGTGAAAACATATCTTGTGGTGCTCCTCCTGCCATCCAAATCACCTGCCATATCTGAATCTACATAACCATGTAGAGAAGTATCTGAACCTCCATAGCACAAATGCCTACTGCTGGTTTCTCTCAGATATCTAAGGATCCACTGAACTGCTTTTCAGTGTTTCTTTCTTGGATTGGCCATATACTTACTTACAACTCCCATTGCTTGGGCAATATCCAGTCTAGTACACACCATTGCATACATTAAACTCTCTACTGCAGAAGAATATGGAACTTTACTCATGTACTCTACCTTATCATGTGAATTAGGACATTGTTCTTTACTCAACTTAAAATGTCCAGCCAAAGGTGTGCTTACCAGTTTTGCATCCTGCATATTGAATCGTTTCAACACCTTGTTCACATAATCCTCTTGAGACAAAATCAACCTGTGATTTTTCCTATCTCTCTTAATGCTCATGCCAAGGATTTTCTTTGTTGCTCCCAAAACCTTCATAGCAAATGTTTGAGCTAATTTCACCTTAAGCTCAGAGATATCCTGCATGTGTGATCCTGCAACCAGCATATCTACTACATAAAATAATAGAATAATATATCTATCATTATCCAATCTCTTAAAATACACACAATGGTCATATTGACATCTATTGTAGCCGTGCTTAGTCATAAATATGTCAAATCTCAAATACCACTGTTTAAGAGCTTGCTTGAGGCCATACAAGCTTTTCTTCAATCTGCACACTAACTTCTCCTTACCTTTGACCTCAAATCCTTCCGATTGTTCCATATAAATTTCTTCATCCAAATCTCCATGAAGAAACATTGTCTTAACATCAAGCTGCTCAAGATGCAAATCCTCAATAGCAACTAAAGACATTACAATCCGTATAGAAGTCATTTTAACAACAGGAGAAAAAATCTCACCAAAATCAATACCTGGCTTTTATGCAAATCCTTTCACTACCAACCTGGCCTTATATCTCATCTGTCTATTCTCACCTTCTTTCAACCTGTAGGTCCATCTGTTCTTTAGTGTCCTCTTACCAGCTCGCAACTCAACCAAATCCCATGTTTGGTTCTCTCTTAAGGACTCCATCTCCTCAACCATGCCACGCTCCCAATGACTCTTGGACTCCACCTGTAATGCTTCTTCAAAACTCTCTGGTTCTCCACCATCAGTAAGCAATAAATAGAATAATGAAGGGGAATATCGAATTAGAGTCTTACTTACCCTTTCTGACCTTCTGATGGGCGTCTGAGACTCGTTCACAACACACTGTCCACCCAAATTCTCTGACAGTGACCGACCTAGGTCACTTCCAGGCATGTAACTAGCCGACATCAGTTCTGCCTGACCGACGTCAGTGCCTATCCTGTCGACGTCAGTCTCTGTATGACCGACATCAATTTTTGTCCTGTCAACATCGGTTCCTACCCTGCCGACATCAGTCTCTGTGTTTTCCTGCAAGTGATTATTTCTTTTTCCCGCGAGCTCATATTGGACCGTCACCTCATCCAATTCTCCATTGCTCTGCCTAGATTGATTCAGCTTCTTCAGCTGATCACTATACATCACTTTTTCATTGAAAACAACATCACGGCTCCTAATTATCTTGTTAGTTCCTAGATTCCAAAATCTAAAACCAAAATCATCTGAACCATAGCCAATAAATGTGCACCTCATAGACTTAGCATCCAGCTTCTTTCTATTTTCCTTATCTACGTGGACAAAGGCTTCACAACTAAAAACTTTGAGAAATGAGAGATTTACCTTTTTACCTATCCATGCCTCTTCTAGAATTCCACCATCCAGAGCTGTAGAGGGTCCTCTATTAATCAAGTACACTGCGGTATCAACAGCGTCTGCCTAAAACTCTAAGGGCAAACTAGCATGCAATCTCATACATCTTACACACTCCATAATTGTTCTGTTCATCCTTTCAGCAATTCCATTCTACTGAGGTGTCCTTAGAACCATCATTTGCCTACAGATTCCATGCATATAACAATACCAATTAAACTTATAGCTGCAGAACTCACCACCATTGTCAGATCTCAGGCACTTCAATCTTCTGCCTGTTTCATTCTCAACCATAGATTTCTAAATCTTAAAAGTCTCAAATACATCAGATTTCTTCTGAATACAATAGATCCATACCTTTCTTGTAGCATCATCTATGAATGAAACATAGTACTGTGATCCTCCAATAGAAGCTACCTGAGCTGGTCCCCACACGTCTGTGTGAACAAGCTATAACGTATGCTTCTTCTTTGTTGACCCAGTCTTGAGAAAACTCACTCTCTTCTATTTTCCAAAAACACAGTGCTCACAAAAATCTAGATCTATGCTTTTCAAATCTGAAAGCTTACCTTTAGACTTAAGAATTGACATTCCCCTCTCACTCATGTGGCCAAGCCTTGAGTGCCACAATTTTGCCTCCACATCTGAAGCAGATAATACAGAAGGAGAATTGTTAGTAACACAATTACATAAATAGAGAGTACCTACTCTCTTACCTCTAGCCATAACAAGTGCACCCTTGGTCACCTTCCAAGATTCTACTGTGAGAGTTACTGTACAACCCTCATCCCCTAACTTTTCTGCAGATATCAAATTCCTCTTCAAGCTAGGAACATGCATAACATCTCTCAACACCCATGTGTTGCCATTCTGCATTTTCAGCTGCACTTTACCTTTGCCAATAATTTTACAAGGCTCATCATCCCCTAGATACACTATTCCAAAATCTCCATGGATATAGTCACTAAAATATTCTCTATTAGGGGTAGCATGAAAAGATGCACCAGAATCTAAAACCTAAGATTTTATATTATTATGCAAAGAGAATATTAAAGCATCTTGTGCAATACTTGCAACCTTTGCTTCTTTTTCTTCATGTTGATTGTCCTCCTTAGGCTTTGACTAGCAATCTCTGTTTATATGCCCCATCTTTCCACAATTCCAGCATTGTGGCTTCCTACCATTTCTAGATTTGGATCTACCTCTCACCTTAGACTTAAATCTTGATCTCCCTTTCTTGCTCTTCTCTTTTTGCCTTCCCCTGCTCTCAAAACTTAAAATGTTCCCAGATGTCTCCTCTATGCTTTTTCTGTGAATTTCCTCATTCAAGATAACACTAACAACATCCTCTACGTTTAAAATATTTGAAGCAGATGCAGTATTACTAACTGCCATTACTAAGCTATGCCAGCTTTCAGGCAAAGAACATAATATTAAAATAGCTTTAATTACATCATCAAACACAATATTGACTAAACTTAATTGATTTACAATTCCATGGAAATCATTCAAGTGATTAGATACAGATCCACCTTCTTGCATACGCAAATTAAATAACTGCTTCATAAGATATACCTTATTAGAAGCTGAGGGTTTTTCATACAAATTTGCTAAAGTAGTCATCAACTCTACCGTTGTTTTTGCCTATGATAAATTAGATATCACAGTAGATGCTAGACTCAGTCTTATAGACCCCAGAGCCTTTCTATCAAGAACTTCCCATTCTTCACCATCCATGTCTGTGGGTTTCTTTGCAATCCCACCTAACGGTAAATATAGATCTTTCTGATACAGATAGTCCTCTATCTACATTTTCCAATGTTGATAATTTTTGCCATTAAACTTTTCCATTCTCAGCTTACTTTCTTCTGCCATTGCTTCTCCCACTCAAATAGAAATCCTTGCAAAAACCCCTATGAGTAACCTATAATCAATACACACTACACAGATCTGAACCACCTATTAGTGAACTTGAGCTCTGATACCACTTATTGGATATCAAGATCTAAATCTGCAACCAAGCTCTAATACCACTTGTTGGGGATCAACCAACAATTTGATTACACTTATGAAAGCAATAAACCGCGGAATTAAATCAGATAGATAAGTAACTAGAATGATAAATAGAAAAGAACAAGAGATACAAGAAACCACCTTGAAAACTTGTATTAAACTCTTTACAGAAGGAATACAATTGAAGAAACTTCTTTCTTCCACACCTCTCTCAGATGTACAAATCTCTCTCTAGATCTCTTTCCCTCAAGAGCTCTCTCTTCAAGTACAATCAACTCCAACAACCTGGAATGATTCACCTATACAATTATGTATTGTTCTTTCAACATTCACAACAATAAGCTAAGAAGATCTAATTCTACATATAGAATTAGGAGACTTGAGCATGCACTTACAACCAATAGTTAAGCCTCTTGAACAAGGGCTCTAAAAACAGTCTTACTAATAATAGAGATGCGGACTTAAGACTATGACTTAAACTCATCATGTAAACACTCGATTCTGTCCTCAAAAATAGTTTTCTGGATGCATAGGTAACTGACATCGGTTCCTACCTGCTTGCCTGTGATCGACGTTAGCCGATCTCTGTCAACGCCAGCGTCTCTTAAACTGAACCTGACCGACGTCGGTCGCTCTTGACCGACGCCGGTGACTGTGTAAACCTGCAACTTTGGTAATGCGCTCCTTTGGTGAAGCTTTTAGGCTCCACACCTTAACAATTAATGCAAATATCAAGTCCCCTTACCCACACCATTCATATGGTTACCCATTCTCAGGCCCAACAGAAGGATAAGGAGAAAACCAATGTAACCATCCCCTAGACTTACCCTTCAACCTCTCAACCTACCAACCAAAGCCAAGCATCTCCATATCCACCCTCGAAACCATCAAAACCCAAAGTATCCATTTTGGGAGCTCCATCTCCCAACCCTACTCCATTTATCCAATGGTTCATGCTGAAACAACTTCACCAAATACCAGTGAAAATGAGTCTTTATGATCTAATCAGCACCTTGCCTCAGCATCATCAAGCATTAATAGAGGATTTACATTCCATAGAGGTTCAACTTGATGATCCACAACCTCTTTCATCCTTTATTGGGGCCCTCTACCAAGCTACCCTTGTCACCTTTTAGGATTCAGAAATCTCATCTTTTCATACCAAAGATCCTAATCCCCTACTCTTTGTCACGGCATACATCAATCAAACCCATGTCAAAAGAGTAATGATTGATGGAGGAGATAGCATCGACATCATCTCATCCCATGTGTATGATAAACTTCAACTCCCCACAAACATCATGTCTAAGAGTACAAAAAGCTTTCATTCTTTTAATGATAGCCTAAAAACTACCTTAGGGACCGTGGTACTCCACATACATTTGGGACCCTGAACCATTCCCAAATTGTTTTACATTGTCAACAGAAAGTTCCAATATAATGTGTTACTTGGATGCCCTTGGATTCTTGTAATGAGTTTCATCCCTTCCACTTCACATTGATGCATCAAATTTGAGCATGAGGGACAAGTTATTAAAATCAAAGCTAATCCTAGTCCCTTTGCCTCATGCAATATGACATATTAGCCTAATGATGTTCTTATTCCTCTTTCATCTACCTCATAACCAAATTCTAATCAAACCACCTCATTGCTTGCCATCGATAACATTTCCCCCCACCACAATGATGAATCATCCACTAGTTCATATATTCCTTCGTCACAAATTTTGGTGGAAGACCCCTTGAAATCAACATTTCAGTGACTCTCACTAGGGGAATATCACCTTCTCACTTTAGATGCCTTCCCCACTCTGCATGAATATGGGAATCTTCAAAATGACCCTATAACCCCAACATCTATACCATTGTCTCCTTTGGGCTTCCCAAAAATTGAACAAGTTTCATTATGGGGGACTTGATCAACTGCTTCTATCTCCCACCACCACTCCATGTATCCAACCCTTTACCTTTGACTTTTCTTACCTAAACAACCTAGCCTTTGCCAAAACCTACCTTTATCAATGCACTTGGAATGGATTTAGCCTTAGCCTCTATGAATAAGGACCTCATGAGTTACTTATTATTAGAACCCAGAAACCTCATGAGTTATTTGGTATTGGGTTTGAACCACCAGAAGAGTCCACATCACCTAGACCCATTGCTACCACTACCAAATAAATTCCATCCTCACCAACCCCATCTTCCCAATTTAAGGAATTTGACATCATCTAAACTAATTTTTTTTATCAACATTGTTAGTCTAGGCCCCCTGACCTATCACAAGGATGGCCAAACTAAAACCCTTCCTCTCATTCACCCAGAAATGATCAAATGTAATTTTCCCAACATCAACACCATCCAACATCAAGATGACAATTCTATTCTCACCTACCTCAATGTGGGGGATTCCTCTATCCATAAATCTCTCCCTCCTAAGAACCAAACAATGCTAAATGAATCAACCATTGATGTCAAATTGGGAACTCATGAGGATCCTCACATCATCAAAATCAGCTAATCTTAAACCACTGAAGAGCAATAAGATTACCCTTCTTTCCTTCATGACCATAGCATAGAATTTTCTTGGTCCTATCAACACATGCCTTGAATTAATCATTATATTTCTCTCCATAACATTGTCACTTGTCTTGAGGTTAAGCCAGTTTAGAAAAAACTTTAGTATATGCATCCCGTATAGCTCTTCTCACTAAACAAGAACTTCAATGCCTTCTATCTGTTAACTTCATCCAACCCATTGACTATCCACAATGGGTTTCTAATATCATTTCCATCACCAAACCCATAAAGGTCCTTCACCTTTGTATTGAATTTCATGACCTCAATCTCACCTACCCTAAAGATGACTTTCCTTTACCTAATATCGACCAACTTGTTGATCTCATGGTTGACCATGAAATGTTATCTCTCATGGATGGTTTCTCAAGATATAATCAGATCTTGATTACCCCTAAAGATCAACATAAAAATTATTTTATCACCCCATGGGGAACATTCTACTATAGGTTCAAGCCCTTTGGACTAAAGAATGCAAGGGCAACCTATCATGGGCCATGACCTATATCTTTCATGACCTCATTCAAAAAATTATCGAGGACTATGTAGATGATCTCAATAAATCCAAACATCGCCAGGACCATCTAGCTATTCTTGCCATCATATTCAAATTATTGATCCATTACAATGTCAGGGTCAATCCCAAGAAGTGTATCTTTAGAGTCTTATCAAGAAAACTCCTTGGCCTCATCATCTCCCTTTGCAGAATTGAAATAGATCCCACCAAGGTCAGATCTATTTTGGAGATGTCACCTCCTACCAACCTTTCCCAAATTCACAACCTGTAAGGCAATCTTTAATCAATCTGACGCTTTATCTCCCAACTATCAGACAAATGCCAACCCTTCCACCATCTCCTCAAGAAGGATGTTTCTTTTAAGTGGACCAAAGAATACCAACAAGCCTTTGACTCAATTAAAGAGTACCTTCCATCTCCACCTATTTTCACCCCTCCTAAGGAAAATTGGCCCTTTTACTTATATATCTCCACCACAAACCATTTCCTTGGTTTAATACTCGCACATCATGATGAACAGAACAAAGAGTATGCCATCTATTACATCAATCACACCCTAATCGAATATAAAACCTAGTATACCCATCTAGAAAAACTTTGCCTTGCCTTAGTCTTCATAGCCTCCAAAATCCATCATTATCTTCTTAATCACAAAACCTATGTCATTACTAACACTAACCCTCTCAAGTATATGCACTCTAGGCCATATCAAAACCAATGTATGGCTAAGTAGCTCATGTTTTTAGTTGAGTTTGATCTTGAGTTCCTACCATAAAATTCCATTAAAGGACAGGTCATTGCTGACCAATTATTCAAAGCTCCTCTACCTGATAATCAACCAATACCTCTTACCTTTCCTAATGAGTTTATTGAAACTCTTTCCCAAGAGGAAGCCCCCCATCAAATGACCATGTTTTTCGATAGATCGAAGTGCCAAAATGGTGGAGGTGTTGGGATAGTCCTCATTCCTCTTGATGGATAACCTCTTCCTCTTTCTTTTAAACTTGACTTCAATTGCACCAATAATGTAGCTACATATGAAGCCTTAGTCATAGGTCTTCAAACTACCTTAGCTTTGGGAGTCAAAACAATCAATATCTTTGGTGACTCCCAACTAGTCATCAACCAAATTCACAGATATTATCAGTGCAAAAATGTTGTCCTCTTGAAGTGCAAACAACTCATAGATGTGCTTTTTGCATCATTTGATCATTACATTATCTAATCCATCCCTCAATCAACCAAAAAATTTGTGGACACAATGGCATCCCTTGCATCCCAAATTCCATCTCAACCTACTAAGTCCAAACTATTTGTCACCATCCACCATTTCATCACACCATCGTATATTAGCTTTGATATTCTTTCCATTTTAAGAGTGGAAACATCATCTTCTGACAGTTGGTATGATCAAATTTTCAATTACCTTAACCTCGGCATTCTCCCATCTGATCTTTCAAAGAATGCCCATAGAGATTTTACCCAAGGTACCTCTTGTTACACCATTCTAGGAGGAATCATTTACAAATGAAGTTTTAATGGCATCCTTATCTATTGTCCATAGTCATGAGGCTTCTCATGCCATCAAAGAATTCCATGATGGCATCTGTTGGGGGCACTTTAGTGGCTTAGTTATCACCAAACGTATCCTTTACCTAGGCTATTATTGGCCCACACTTAATCAAGACTATTATGATTATGTCAATAAAATCATCTCAATATAATGCTAACCTTCATCACACACCTCCCCATGGTCTTCAGGTATCTCAAGATTATTGGCCCTTCTTGCAATAGGACCTTGAGCTTATTGGGGCAATCAACCCCCATTCTTCTCAATGACATCAATATATCATCACTACCATGGAATATTTAACCAAATGGGTGGAATCCATCTCACTTATATCGACCAAATCCAAAAATATCATTGACTTCATCAACCACCACATCATATGTTGCTTTAGTGTCACCCATAAAATCATCACTGATAACGGTAATTCCTTCAAAAACAAGAAAGTCCAAGAGCTTTGTGACATTTTTGGCATCAATTTAAGCTTTTCCTCATCTTATCATCCATAATCCAATGGACAAGTAGAAGCTTCCAACAAAACCTCATCAAAATGCTCACAAAAGTGGTCAGTACTTCTGGTTGGGATTGACACCTCCATATCCCATTTGCTTTATGGGCCTATCACACTAGTATTTGAACTGCTACGAGTGCAACACTTTTCTCTCTCATCTTTGGAGTTGAGTCAATCTTTCCTCTTGAAATCTAAATTCTATTACTTTGCATATCCTTGCATGAAATCCTCTCTAAAAATGACTATCATCAAGAACATCTCATGCACCTAGAGCTTCTTGACAAGCATCACCTCGCCGCACTTGATCATCTTCATGTCTATCAAGAGTGAATCAAGCATGCATAGAAAAAACATTTTAAAAATAAATAATTCAACATCAAAGACCTCATCCTCAAATAAAATCAACATGTCACTAACATGGAGAAGGCCAAGAAAGGCAAGTTCACTTTTAATTGGTTAGGACCCCACATTATAACCCATAAGTATGGATCTGGTGCTTACCATTTGTCCTCTCTCAAATTCAAAAGAAAACACAAGCCTATCAACACTTTGCATCTGCATCCTTTCTATTATTGAGATAGGATCGAACTCATTTTTATGTCTAACTTAAGCTCATCCCTTGGTTCAAGAGACCTTTTCCCCCCTCTCACCTACATTTCCCTTTTCCTATTGGGAACAATTGATTATAACTTAGAGCTGTGTGATTCATCTATCATAGATAAAACATAAAACTAAGTATGGGTACCTTGGCTCTACCCATAGCATGGTTCTCATGAATACTTTTCATCTCTCTATAGATGGAATCCCATGATCATTTGTTTCTCAACCCATCCCTTTCATTTACCAAATAATCTTTTGTGATAAAGTCTTGCCTCCATATGGGTGGACCTTTAAGCCTAAGTGGAATTGTCCATGTCTAAATTCATATTCAAAATTATAGTATTGTAGACTACTCCCTTGAAGGATAGATGCCTAATAATTTAAAGTTACTTAATAATATATTTTTCCCTTGAAGAATAGCTATAAAAAATCAAATTTTAGACCACTACCTTGAAGGATGGCTAACCATAATCATTTGAAGCTTCCTGCATTGATCAGCTTTAGTAACTTAATCAAAAATCAAAAGCAATAAATAAAACTCTGTCAAAATCCAAATAAGCCGCAATCGGCTTCTATACATGGCATTGGTAGACTTCCCGCATTGCTTAGTCTACATCTCATAATAAGGCATGGACTTGTCTACTGCAGCTCTTTAGTCACCTATAAAAGGGGTAAGCTAACCCATATAAGGTTACCACTAACCATTCACCCTCCCACTGATCACCCAAATTTCTTTCACTCTTCCTTGAACTCAAGGGACTACGAGCTTACTTGATATGAAATGATCAAGACACCCTTGTTTTCCATCAAAACATGCTCTTACAAATCACTCGATGGGATGGTGTTCACTAAGTCAATCCAACTATGGTTTTTATTGTTAGTTTCTTACTAATTAGAATAACATGCCTCTTCCTTATCCATTTCTTAGGACATGTGAACATGTGTTTTTTTCTTTGTTTCTTTCCACATGATCAAATATTCTCATGACCAAAACAATCTTGCACCCTCTCCTCCCAAAACAATCACATCAAACCAATCCCAATCACATCCACACAATAGCATTGTACCAATACCAATCCTAAAAATATTATCACATCAAACTTGTCCACTACGCTATCACATCATACTAATAAAACATTTTTATCTATCTTAATGCATCACCCAAAATATCATCACATCCATTGTTTAAACTAACTTAAATTAAAATAGTCCAGTCACTACATTATCATCATCATACCTCAACTAGCCAATCCACATAAACATAATCATAACCAAAAATACTCATGACATAATCATAATCATACATCAACATCTACATCTTAATCAACATAATTATAACCATAATGACATCATCATCATCATACCTAAACTAATAGATCATAAACAACAATCATGATTCTAATCATCAAAGTCAACATAACATCATAATCCTCATAACCATAATCACAAGGATAATCATAAACATCATCATAATCATAATATGAATAATCATAAACAACATCAGCATCCTAAGCCACATGATCAACATGAGCATAAACATCATCATAAGTATAATCATAAACATCATCATAATACAAAAATAATACATCTCACAATATGTGTCTCTCTCATAAATATATATTGCCTCATCGGCATGCAGGGCAGTATCAAAATATATGTTAGGGTGTGGAGCTAAAAGCTTCACCTAAGGCAAACAGGGAGGTTTTCAGAGCTTGACAGTCACCGGCGTCGACAGGCCAAAACCGACGTCGGTCAGTGGACAGTGCAAGGGAAACCGGCATCAGCAGAAGATCGGCCGGCATCGATCACCTCCAGTCAGGCAAGGACCGACGTCAGTCGCCTGTGGCGGTCAGAACTGTTGTTGACGAACAGTTAGTTAAGTGAATGCGTTGTTTGCATGATGAAGACCAGTTAGAGTCTTGAGCCGCAAGTCTAATCAGTGTATGCATGAGATCTATATAATAGACTCATGGGCTGTATTGTTAAGTGTTGAACTTGTAGAATCCAAGTGTGGAGCTTGGAGAGTTCTTCCCATGGTGGAATCAAGTAGGATTCCCCATGTATGTAAGATCAGGTTTGATATGCAGGGTGTTGCAGGATCATGGTGGAGATCTACATGTGATAAGTAAGATCAGGTTGGTCTGCAGGGATGTGTGTATGCGAGGATCAGAATAGGATCGGCAGGGGAGCAAGATCAAGGTGACAGCAATACATCAGGAGCAGGATCATGGTGAGATCTACTTGGAGTACCGGTTCGTACTCGGTTGTACTGGATGTACAATGAGGTGAACAACAGCTTGTGTAAGTTGTTAGTTGTGACCTATGAGAGAAGATTACTCAGGTGGGAAGATTACTTGGAGCCCTTGAGGAGGAAGCCTCACAGAGGTGGAAGAAGAGTGTGATCTCTTTATTGTAATTTCCTTTGTAATGAGTTGAATACAATTGTGTGTTGCCTCTCATATTCTGTGTGTTTTCTCATTGATAGTTATTTGTTCTTCTGGTTATTTCCGCATATTAAGTTGCTTATACAAAGGTAATCATGTGTGCTCTTAATTCTGACAAGTTGTGTCAGAGCTTTGGGGAACTTAGGTCCTATCAATATATACTAAAAGTTACATCATATAAGTAACGTATCTTAAGGCCCTGGGGTGCCAGAATTGGAACCACTTGCACCTACCCCACCATCTAGTGGTGGACCCCCTGATGTACCTACTTGCACTACAATCGATGTCCACTGACCTAGCATAGCTACTATTGGACCCCCAACTAGGCTAGCCGTATACTCCCTGTATCTCATCACATCTGGTAACTAGGTTATCACCATAGCCTCATAATATATGAGGTCCTACATGGTGTCTAGATACCATTCCCTCATAACTGAGTCGATTGATCCTCTTATTGTTGTGGTCACCCTACCTTTTTGTCTAAATGAGTCCCTCTCCTATGTGACCACCCCAAGAGTGGATCTCACTTGATCATGCTCACTTTTTAGAGTGGCAACCTACCCCTATAAAGTGACTATTTGTACCTACAATGCCATCACCTATCCCTATAAACTTGTCACCTAGGCCTATGCCACTACAAGGGCTGTTATTGTTTGGTCATTTGATCCTCCACGCTATACCTATGCAGGATCAACATCCATGGGTTTTTGGCCCCCATCTCCCCATCCAAAATCCATGACCACATACCTAGCCTGGTACCATCCCATGTATCCATATGTAACCCTAACATCATCTATAAGAGATCTCACTGGAATCTCCTCATAATATAACATAATCACATCTGGCTATAACTCTGGTAGTGAGTACTCTACCTCCTCCCTCTGGTATCGAGGTACATCTAGTGGTGTATCATGTACCAGCCTAACTACATCTAGATTCGATCTATTAGTATGTGCTCAGTCTCTTCATCTTGTCTACCATAAACCCACCACCAACTTTGTAATGATAGCATGTGGTACCTATAACATATCCAGAGAGGCCAACTCACATAAGACCTCCATACAATGTCTACTGCCACCAAGCCCTCTAAGGTATCTCAAAACCAATCTATATCTTTGGCCCCACCACCAGCTTTGGTAAGTGCATAATCACCTCACCACCTCATGAAACCAACCCTATAGTTAGTTGATGTATATCCATCCCACGAAAGCCCAAGGGGTCTCAACACTCGTATATGCTCATATGCCTAGTAATGGAGCACGAAGTTGACGTTGATCCCATATTGTCTCCACACCTTGAAGGCCCAGAGCTCTCTATATATATGCACTAGCAACACTAAGACCCATCCAAAAATTGTACCCCCTAGAAGCATCTCTATCAGCACTCCCAATAGCATACATGGAAATCGGTCGTTACTCACATTCAGCACTGTGAAATAGGATATACCCATCATTATCATGATTAGAAGATATATATTCTCTAGGACCCTTTGGTATAATGTCCCATAACAAACTCCACTAGTATGGTATCTAGCCTCAACCCGATTTGCACCATATATCCAGTCCATGAAAAAGTCTTGCTCATCACTCTCAATGTGGTATATTGGCTCCCCACGAATCAGAAGCTAAGTAATCCTATGGACATCCTCTAGTAGAATGGACATCTCCCCAATAGGCAATGGGAATGAATTTATGGTAGGATCCCATCTCTTAATGAGTGCCACAATCATCACCGTGTCTCATGACAAGTGCTAGTAATACCTCATTGCCCCTAAGCCCACATCCTCCATCTGCTTCGAATCAACATTTATCATCCCATCTCAAACCTTGGAAAATATCTTTGGGACTCGGTCCCTCTTCTGAATCCACTCTCAGGCCTATAAAATAATCAAATCAGTGTTAACCCTTCTACTCTAACCTATACTACCCAACAAACACCCTTTACCTTTATTTGCACATCTCAAGCACTTTTGCCCATATTAACCTACAACCTCTTCCTATACTACACTCTTTTTTCTTTCTACCTACTTTACACTTTGTCTTGTTTACAATCTCCTTTCTACATTATGCATTTCCCACCTGTGCACCTTTTACCTACACTTGGTCACTTACCCATTGGCTATATTTGCCAATTGTTGATGGTTCATAGAACCATCGATGGTCCCTAGACCCCTTTTGACCCCTAGGGTCAAATGTCAATTATTAGGTTGAACTAATGATGGTCATTGTGTATGATCGTCAGTGGCAAAACCCTACCACCTGGCCTTCCTAAAACTAACCCCAATTGATTATACAACACAAAAACTACATTTATTATTATTTTATTCAACCCTTTTCACCTACCCCCATTCCACCACTTTCATTTTTATCAATATTTTTGACCATTTTATCACAACCTAGGTTTAGGGCATTCTAGCCTGGGCTTATGGGTTTCAAACCAATAGTACGCTACTTCCCCCTACCAATAATCACTCTATCTTTTTATTACACCTATTTTACCAATTTTAAAACAAGACCTACCTCATTTTGTGATTGGTGGCATGTATGAAGCCCTCATACTGCTACTAAGTCACATCCTCATCCTCCCTCCATCTTTCAAACACTCAAACACACACACTAACCCAATCACCACTCTCCAACTCAGCAAGTTCCACACTCTACACAATAATCCAAAGTGCTCAATCACCAGACACTATTCACCAAGGTCAACAATGAGTAACAAGATTTCTTATTTTTACTTTTTACTACATGGATTTTTAGGGTTTTACCTTAATTGTCGATGGTTAGGGAAACCATTGATGATTAACCCTTGGGGTACCCTAACCATCGACAGTTAGATTCCCTCACCTTTTTCTAAACTTTTTCAAAAAATAACCCTTTGTCCTCATCCAACTCCTGTCTAGAACTACATTTGCCCTGAAGTTACTTTTGGATACTCTGTCCATGGAATTATGTAAGTAGCATCCACTCACCTAGTGTAGTCGGAGTCAGCTCAACCACCCCTCACCCAATCCCCAACCTACAAACTATTACACCATGTCCACCTCAGTGTTGGTTAATCTTGACCAAACCTCTTCACATGTTTTACGATGCCTCTATGTGGTCCTTTGACTGCTCTGACCAATTTTGCCAATGTTGACCATTTGCACTTTGCACTACCTGACCACTTATGTTGTTTCACAGGATCACTTCCTAACCTAGATACCTACAACCCACACTAACCCTATCTGGATGGCTTGATAGGCATGACCCAATCAACTATGACCAACACTATGGATCAGTTATCCTATCTTGTCCTTCTAGACCCCAACCTTATTTTACAACATTAGCAATTTTAGTCTTTGTACAATCTTGACTATCGCTCTTAGTTGCATTTGGTGTGCAAGTGCACCTCTCAAATATCCCAACCTTTTTATATATATCACCCACCTTATGAACACCCATTTCCCCTTTTATTAAACCTTGACCTGATTTCACTTTCACCTCAATCATCCCCTGATTTGAGGGGGAATACTTCCTCCCACACTTAAGGCAACCAGACCTAGACCTTGACCAACCTCCTATTTTTGTTCTGTAACTTGCTTAAAGCTACACAATAAAAAGGGGCAAAATGTAGACACCTAAAAATTACACATGATAGTTTTTGAGGTCGTGCTACTTCAGACCTTGTCTGATCTCATGTCTAATGGACCACCTAGCTCATTAGACACATTTGCAATTTAACCTTATTAAACCCCCCACCTAATGCATCATTTAATTCCCCCTTTTCTCACCAAGTCTCTTTGATCCTTCGATCGTTGATGGTTGGCCTAAACCATCAATGGTTAGGTCCCCATTTTTTATTTAAAAGCGCTACCAACTCTTGTGTGATATTAACAACTCTTGGAAGGGCAACTTACCTTTAAAACAAGCTTTTAAAGCTACAAGATTTGGCAACTTTATCCTTGATCAAATTAGTAACCTCCTCTATTGAAAATAGTAACTTTTTTTTATAAAAAGGAGAGAGGAGGAAGTGAAAGGGGAGACAATCAAGTACTTTGCATTCAAGTTCTCTTGTAGGTATATGGCATCCTTTTAGCCAACAATATCATTGGTTCCCCAAATCTCTATTGAAACCACATTCAAAGGCCTAAAGTACCATTACTCTGGCTTAATCATTTTGGGATTCCCTTACCAATTTTTAGGTATTTTATGCTCATTTGCTTTAATCTATCCTACTTCTAATCCCTCTGATCCATAAAAGTTATCAACATCACACTTTTACCTTCTTATCTTGTAACCAAACCTTTGTCAGTCCAAAAACTTGGTTTGTACTTTTTGTTCTACCCATTTCCAGAATCGCACAAGTAACCACTGATGGTTTGCCTCAATCACCAATAGTTTTCCCTAACCATTGATGGTTCCCCTAAATACTAATGGTTCACTATGGCATAATTTTCCAGCAAGCTATTTTCAACCCTTTGCCTCAGATAAAACCCCACTTTCTATGTTTCCCTCTGACCACAGACCTTCCCTGATTTTCTAGACCAGACCTTGACCACCTTAGCATAAAATTTTTTAATCATTTTCTTTTAGTAAGTAATTGATCTTTTCTTTCTTGCATATATTTACATTTTTATCATTGAATGCAAGTTTCATTTCTTTTTATCCTTTTAGACTTAATTGTCATAAAAGGTGGATTGACAGCCTCATAGAAAGCATTACGCTTCTTGGATCTAGCTCGTGCTAGGTAATTCACTCAACCAACCATCTAACAACCCCCTTTCAAGTGTCTCTTGTGATTTGCAAGTTATTCCTTCCTAGCCAAAGATGAGTTCCCTCATTCATCTGGATTCATGCATGCATTATACCAAGTATTCTTCTACACACCCTATTACTAGCTTTATTTCATTTACTTTCAAAATTAAGAAATAAGGAAAATAAACTGAAACACAAAGATTAAGACTTTTATTGAGAATGATTTACCACCAACCATAAATAATAATGGTGATCATAATGACATGGCATTGAGGTTAGGAATGCACATTTTAATTATTTCGAGGAGATATGCCCAAGTTTTGAGAAGGATGTTCGTTCAAAGTTAATTATTATTAAAAATGTAGGTGGATCATGTGGTGAGCCTTAAATCTCACCATATGCCTCAACTTTTGTCATTCTTGACAAGCGGTGAATGGTGTGGTGAGTGAGCTAAAGGTTCTCACTTATGTATGCCTCTTCCTCTCTCCCTTGCTTCACATGCATGCAATCTAGTTTTTTCAAAGGAATGGTGATTTCATGAAACTTAAGAGTAAAAGGGAGAGATTATTTTTGGATTTGTTGATAACAAGCAACCATCATTTCATAAAATTTGGGGATTTATAGAATTACATAATCTTCTCCTCTATTTGGCTTAACTCCTCTTGTAGAATTGACAATGGAAAGGCTTGTTTTGTCATGTTTAGGAATAAAGGGTTCCTTTCCAATTTCTCAACTATCCTTTTGAGATTTTTTGGGCATAATTTTGGGTGATGGAGATTTTTCTAGATTCTTGAGCCATGATTTTAGGAACTTTAGTCATTTTTTTAAAAAAACTTCCATTTCAAGAAAATGGAGCCTACCACTCAGGGTTATTTCTCTCTTGTTAGTTAGCTTACAGATAATATTTTAGTTTTGGGCTTATTGCTAAGGGCTCACTTTTGTTTTTCCTATGTCATTGTAATTTTTACAGCTATGGCAGATAACACTACAAGATTTGGTCCTTCAAAAATAACTTGTCACAGATAAGGCAAGGGAATGATTATTAACATTGTGTGTGAAATGAACTCTAATAAGGCTCAAAGATATGTGTTGGAATATGTGCATAATTATTTTTGGGCCTTATGCATGCCTTGAATTTGTGACAAATGTTGGTGAGCTATTGGACAAAGGGACTCATGTCACTATAGAGGAAACTCTTCACTTCTAACAAACCACTCTAATTAAAGGTATAAAAGATGAGAAGTTGTTGAAATGGATGGCTACCAACCTCCTTTATGCTTAGCTTTCTACCAGATTGGGTGGGGGTGCTTTCATGGATTTTTTTATTCATGTCATGGTCGACCCAGTGCAATCTACCCCTAAGTTGGATACCTTGAAGATTTCTCAACTCATTAGGTTTTAAACTATATTATTTGGTACATTTAGCTCTCTAGCGGTCCATGAAGATGTTGTGCATCTTGGCTTGGAGACTGGAAACATGCTCAAATAGATTTGGGATATTTTTAAAGCATTTGCAATGGATAACATCTCTCAGGGTCATAATATGGATGACATTTGTGGTAGTCTTCATATTCCTCCGTCAAACTTTGAAGACTCCAAGTTGGTTGAGGCATTGGCAACCTTAATTCTTGAGGAGGGTGTGTGGAATGACACTCCTTTGGTGGACATTTTGAGATCCTTTGATAAGTATTAATCCTTTGTTTTGATGGTGTATGAAATTGGGATGTTTTATTTGATTTATTGTAATAGCCTTTTGGACCTACATAATTTTGTATTTGTTTATGCTTCCACTCATGGGCTTTGATCTTAATAGTTGTATCCATGATTATATCAAGATTTGATTATTATACTAATATACAGGAAATAACCCCTTTTTTGGCCTATCAAAATAATAAAATTAGACTATGTAAATAGGAAAAAAAATAACTTAAAAAAATAAGATTATTATTATTTTTTTTTTACACCTTGAACAGATGTTTTAAATATTAGATACTTACGACAGCTATAATCCATTGCGTGGAAATATAATTATGAGGATATTGCATAGTGCAGGTTGTGGTAGGTCGAATGTCCATGAAACCACATGAAATGATAGCAATGAGTATTACCACATCCCTCAAGCACCTTGACGGTCATACCATTAGTACAAAAAAATTCAAAATTTAATTTTTAATTATTTTTTTATCATTTTTATTTTGAATTTTATTATTTATTAGTTATTAATATAATTATTTGATATTGATAATAGGGAGGAGGGTGAGAGAGATGATGATGTCAAGATGAGTTGACATCCTTCCTGTACTACTAAAGACCCAACACAAAGTTATAATTTTCAATGTCATCTTTTAAATTGAAGTATTTCAATTAATTATAATATTGTTTTATTTTTTGGGTTTTGATAACAAGTCTACTACTTATATGGACCCATGTGAGGATGAGGCTAGGAAGAGCCGATGTCCTTCCTTTGTTACTAGGGACTTGGTGTGGAGGTATAAATTTTATATGGGGAAAATACAAATGCAAAGAGGAGAATATTTCATCCCCTAACATGACCAATCTTGGTTAGTCAAAGTTATGCGATGAGTGGAACGAGTATGACAGAAAGGAGGCTACATATTAGTTAATGCATTTCATAAGATGTGATTTTTTTTTCAATTTTTATATTGAATTACTTATATATTTTTTATTTATTACAATTGATGCAAGGATTATGAGTAGCCAAAACATGCCCTGATAAGTGAGAGTGAGTTAGGGAATTCGAGTGACTCATTGCTTGGGGTGAATGAGCAAAATTAAGGCTACACATAAGCTTGTATATTTTTTATAGGTTATTTTACATAAGTTTGTAAGTTGTTTTATAAAAAATATTACACCTCATTTTATGACACATTTTATTCCAGGAGCAACATTATGACTGTAAGGCCACCAAGGAAGTGAGAACATGGTTGAAATCTCTTGGATGGGACACAAAATATATCAAAATGGGGTCCCAAGATAGGGGTTATGTGCCAGTAAGAAATTTAATAATTAATTTTAATGTTTAATATGTAGTTGAAATTAACAATGTAAATTGTAACCTTAAATACTTATAGGAAAATTAAATTATGTTTAATTTGCAAGTGGATAGATATTTTGTCTTAGTTGATGACCCTGGTATCGAGGAGAAGGATAACGAGACTCATATTTATGTTGAGTGCATTGATAATAGTATTGAGTTAGAGGATGCCTCATTTTACATGTATGATGTCCTTGATGATTATATAGAAGATGAGGAGGGTGATGACTAGGATTTAGGACAAATATTTAGATGCCTTTTTCTAATTTGGAATGGATATTATATTATTTTGCCTCCCTCAAACATCATACATTATTGTATATATATAATTATCACAATTTATATTGTTTTTTATTAATAATAATGTTTTTGGATACAACCATATATAAAATTTAAAAAATAATATCTAAATTTTCATATTTACAATAATGTTTTATATATAGATACCCAATATATATTTAAAGAATAGTATAATATGTATATATATAAAATAATCACACATGCACATACATATATATATATATATATATATATATAATTAATTTTTTTAGTTAATTTCCAATGCAAACATGATGCGAACTCGATGCCAACTGTCATCACAATATTGATAAAATTGTGACGAAACCCAATATAAATAATAATTTTTAGTTGCGTAAACCATGCACCAAATTTGTACCACCAAATTCGATGCAAGTAGTTGAAAATTTAGATGCAAAACACCAAAAACATTGATTTTTGTTACAAGTTTGACCCAAATTGACATGCAAATTGCACCGGATTCAAAATTTATCTCTTTTAAAGATGAGTATGCCCATGTTTGCTTGTACCTTATATGGAAGAAAGATGGTTTTAAGAAGTACTTGTCCAATTCCAACACTACATAGACCCTAGCATGGTTAATTAGATCGTGACTAGATCACAATCCATTGTCATCTTATAAGTGCACTCAAATTCTCTAATAAAGTTTCCATCTTTATTGAAAACATACTCTAGGATTATGGGACAATGTAAAGAATATTTAACCATGCCAAAATTTAGTGTACTTTTATTCAATATGATTGAATCAAATATGTCAAATATTCATCAAGAACCATGCTCGTTCATTCTTCAAAACCACAATAAAACAACCTTGAAAGTATGAGAAAATATCATACTCCCCTTGAGTGTGTCATATTTCCTTGCCCATGCATAAAAGTTATCTAGGCATATTCCTAGAAATCTACATTTTAATCCATGTTTTGCTAAATTCGAGAAATTACCATGCAATTTTTTAGATCTAAGTTTAGGATCATGTCAAACCTTATGGTTTGCATTAATATTTTTTTTCTCTATTGTGTCAAAGGCTACCTTAGTAACCTTTTTTTATAGTTAAATGCAAAATTTATTGATTGATAGAAATGAAATATCCACAAGCATTCATGATATCACACATAAAATACAAATATATTGGGTTAAATTTCATTTAGGAATCCTAGAACACAATATATTTAATAAAATAATAGGAATCATTTTTACAATGTGATGTGTTTTAGGTTTTAAAATTCTTCTCATTTATTTATTTGAATTGATCATGAATCAAAGTAAGTAAAATCAATTAACTAATCCATTATTTGCATTCTCTAGTAAAACCTAAGTATCCAATTTTAAACACACTGAAAAACTCCTAATTCAATCATTGTCAAAAATAAAAAAGTATGCATGTTTGTTTAAGGGTCTACATATGTTGTAGATGGTTAAGGTGATTTAGACACCTCAAAGTGAAGAAAACAATAGAATATGGTTCCTATAATAATGAAAAATAAAGTACAAAAAATTCAATGAAAAAATTACCAAAAACAATAGGGTTCCAATTTCTTTTGTCATGGTGGTTTTGGAATTGTCAGGGTAGTTGTGAAAGTTTCAAGGTGGTTGTGAAAGTTTCATCTAAATTTTCAGATGACCTACATAGCACAGGGAATACATATTACTAGTTTGTGAGAAGAAGATAGTTTCTCCAATGATGAAGAGATTGTTTATAGTAAATAATCACTAAGAGAAGAGTCGATTTTTGATGAATATTGTGAATCTACAAAGAAGTGGATGTTGATGCACAAGTTAGTTGTATCTCAACTCTATGTTTTCATACATGTATTCCTAGGCGCATTTTATTTATTTTTATAAAGTTTTTGTTTTAAAGTTAGTATAGGGGTGGATTAAGCAAGGTTAATTGTGGTGGAGTAGAATATTTCATACACTAAAGTGTTTGAATAATTTTAAAGAAGAACACACCAACTGAATGGGTTGGTGCACAAGGTTCATTGATTCCATGGAATGTTTCATTATGAAACATAATAGTTTTCATGCAAGGGAGCATAGGACAAACAACTATAAGAATGGAAAGCACTATCATGGGGAGTGGGGTGCATACATTTCAACATGTAAAGTAGCCAACAATATTTATGAAAATTCAATGAAGCTACCAAAGTATAAAAAAATTGGGATGCAAAGGATCACATCCATAAGTACAAGATCACTTGACACGTCCATGGGGTGATATCACCAGAGTGAAATTCAATCTAATTTTCCACAACACTGATGGATCATGCACATACTTGTCACATAAATTTTAATTCAACATAAATTGTTGTGAACTTTGATAAGTTTATGAACACTTTATTGAGGGAGTTACACATACCTAAGTTTGAGCAACAAATCATTTTTGCTTTGAAAGAGATTCAACAAGGTACTACTGAGAGTGTGTGTGCATATGATGTGAGTTTTAAAACATTGATTTCATTTGTTTATGATGAGATACATCCATTATAGAATGCACAGTAGTTTTTTGGATGGTTATTGTAAGCATTTTAATGATAGTTGGCCATGAAATCATTTTCTAATGAACGTGAAGCATTGGATGATGCACTTCATATGGAAGTTGCAGGGAATTTTTGATATATGATTGAGTCCCTTTTTGGAGGCTTAGATATCAAATATGGTCACACGTATCCAAACATTATCTTTAAATAGTGCACAAGAGTCACAATGAGGACTTTTGTGCACATATTTTGAGACAAAAGGCCACATGAAGAACAACTACATGTGTAAGAAAGTTCAAGTTGTTTCCAATATTTTTGAAGTGTGACAAGATGGGCATAAAATATTGAATTGTGTGTTGGTCCAAAATGCTAGGAAATTAAAATTTATATGGTAAAATATATGTGACACACATACTCATAACATGGTAAACTATAAGGTCATTGATGAGATTTACGATACACAGAAACAAGGCTTTGACCAAATGCAACAAAACACTTCCACATAGAATCAACCATCTCAACAAGTAATAAGATATGGTGGAAGGAATTTGGAAACTGTGTTCGTGTAAGAGGTCTAAATAGGTTCCAAGGAACTTGATTCAGATGTGGGGTATTGAATCAATATAAAATTGAAAGTACTAAGCTCCCCTTGTCTATACTATAACCAAGGACACAAGTTGTATGATTTATCAAATCTCTGAAAAAGTATCATGTAAAAGGATATGGTTGTAAAGGGAGATATAAATATCTAAGTTATATATTAAAGTGAAAACTATAAATTGAAAGAGGATACGTAAAAGGGAAGTGTAGACATGAAGGTGAACTTACAACACAAGAAGGCATCCACACTCAAGTAATGAAGTTTTTAGCTCCAAAAAAAATGTGATGCATACACTACAATTTTCATTGTTAGATTACTTAGTTGCCTTAGTGGATAAAAGGGTGTTTGTTGATGCAAAGGATATCATGCAAAGTCTTCAAGAATATATGTGCACAACCAAGGATAAAAATGTAAGGACTATATGGAGTCACTATCAAAGGAGTACCATTGATAAGGAGATAAAAAAAATCATGGAAATTGTATCCCAGCTAAGGAAACAAGGGATGTTTCCATTTTTTAAGGACTGATTGAGGATGAGTATGGGGGACACATACATGTAATTCCATATAAAAATGAAAGAACTTTATGTCGTTAAAAAAAATTAGTATGACTAGGAGTTAACGTTGGATGCTTTTGTGAGTGAATGGTTGTTGTGCAATATATTGATTGATACATGCACAAAAGTAACATCTTGATGTAGGATGCATGGAAGATGATTAGAAGTCTCAAGTTTTCACCCTCAACTAATGTATTTTTCACGACAAACAACTCAATTTTAAGACCATTGGGAGTCTTGAGAAATGTTAAGTTGACCATATTGGAATTATAATTTAAATATAACTTTGAGATGATTCCTTTGGAAAAAATATATCATAATTAGACTCTACTAGGATATCTATGTTGTTATGAAAACAAGGCAAATATGAGCTTCAAGTAGCACTACATGAATTTTGAGAATGAAGTGCAAAGGGTTGTAATCCCCTTAGATGGTAACCATGGGCCATCCTATATGGAAAGTGTAGATATGAAAGACGAAATTAATCATATCTACACTATTATCATAAAATTTAAGTGATACTTAGACCCAAGGGATAATGGGATACTAAGTTGAAAGAGTGGCACATGTATTTATAATACAACTAATCATTCATGCATAAGATGGTTATGGAAGAATATAAATTTATTAGGAGGGCATGCAAACATGTAAATTCGAGGAGTATAAACCCTATAAGGAGTAATTTTTTTAGATGTTGACCTAAAAAATAGTAGACCATGAGTGGTTCATAAAATGATGAATAAATGCATTTTGAAGGTGACTTGGGCACCTAAGAGGGTGTTGAGGTTGATCAAGGGGAAATTGGGTAAACTACCTTAATATGATGTAAAATATTGTGCATATGCATATGCATGAGACCTAGAAGCATGTTTTCCCAAAGAAGGTGGATCATATTGTAGCATTGGTACATACATTACACAGTACTCATGTGGGATGGTGATAAACACACCAACCTTGTTTACCAAGTTGGTTAAAATGCAAAAAAAAAAATTGTGTAAGGTTTTGGCACATAAAAGAGAAAAAATTGTTACCAATGTTCTCAAGGGAGGTTGATCTTGTAGAACACTTGAATAGATGCAAGAAGGAATGGACCAACTATGCAGTTATTCTTCCAATAAAAGCTTGGGCACATCCATAGTACAGAATCAAAAGGAGATATTGTAGATTGGGAAAAGGTAAGGATGAATTTCTAGATACCTTCAAGTTCAAGTTAAATAATGATAAGTTGAATGCATCACTAAAAATAATGTTTGTGAAAATCTTCAAAAATGACACGTAAATTGAGGATGGATTCAAGGAAAGGAGCCAAGAATAAGATTATGGGAGTGTTAGTATTTTTATAAGCGTTAATGCTCAAAAAAAATTAGACCAAAAAGTGTATGCTATGTGAAATACTTAGAAGACACAGGTTTTTAATAAAATTCAAGAGAAAGTTTTTTACAAAGTTGCAAGAAAGCAAGGATTAGATGAGGAAGTGGATCATCTAAATGTGGAGACTACTATTGATGAAAGAGTAGTCTAGAGTGTGCTTCAAGACATATAAAAGTATTACTATTAGCTAATGTGCATGAATGAAGTAAATCTGGGGAGAGAGGAAAATCCATGAATGGCTACGATTGGGGATTATTGAACAAATGCAGAGTTTGTGTGCATCATCAAACTCATCAAAGAGTTCAAAGACCTGTTTCTTATAAATTATAATGAGATGAAGGGAATGCATGACCCTTTAATAATATTTCCATCAATTTACACAAGACCATGAAAATTTTGAAGAAGAGGCCATATAGGATGAACCCAAACCTTTGAAAAAAAGTTGGAGGAGATAGATGATGCTTGAAGCTAGTGTGAATATATAGTAGAAGAATTTGAATTAGTGATTCATATGGTGATAAGCATCAAAAAGGATGGATGGATCAAGGTGTGTGTGGATTACCATGTACTAAATGATGAATGTGTACAAGATTTGTTCCCAAGAAGTAGCTATTTATGAAATCTACACTTCCATAGATAGGATTTTTTGGGTATCACCAAGTGCAAATTGTAAATTAATACAAGTGTAATACCAATTCTTATATGGATTGGGGATCATTTTCATACATTTTGATTGAGTTTCAATTTTAAAATGTTTCAGATGTTTTCTCATGCATTTTTGTTAAAACATCTAAGGAATTTATACACAAGTTATTTCAGGTGGATCTAAATGACTGATCCATGTATGGACTAGTTAAAGATCACTATGTTAACTTATGCTTGATATTTTAAATGTGTAGATAGCTTTAGATATCATTGAATCTAAAGAAATGTGCATTAATAGTTTCATTTGGTACATTTTTAGACATGTCATATGTAAGCAAGGCTTGTTAGTTTATCCTACTAAGGTAATGGTATTATTGCAATGGGAAGTGTCACACACATAGGGGAGATATATGCATGTTTGGATCATTATGGATATTCCAGGAGTTTATATGTAATTATGCACATGTTTTAGGGCTTAGAGAAAAAATTATTAAGAAATATGGTCAGTTTATGTGGATTGATATCTACCAAGAGATGCCTGAGATATTGAAGGGGAAATTGGCTAATATGCCAATTTTATAGTTTCAAGAGTGGAATAATATGTTTCATGTGTATATTAAGGCATTTAGAATTGTGATAGGAACAATGATTGTGCAACTTGGTGAGGGGAAGATTGATCATCCTATTACATTTTCAAGCACTAAGTTATCTAAGGCTGAGTAGAACTAAACAACAATGGAGAGGGAATCACTTTTAATGGCCTATGCACTGCAAAAGTTCAAGTAGAATATTCTTGCTAGCTTATATTTTTTAATGATCATAATTAAATTAAATACTTGGTGAACAAACCAGTGTTGCATGGTCATATTTTTCATTAGATGTTTTTATTTCAATATTTTTAATATTTAGTGGTGGTGAAACCTGAACGACTGAATGCATGACTTGACCATCAATTAAGTATTAATACACGTGAAGTTACAACACCTATTGAGGATGGCAAGCCATGTGTACATATATATCCATTGTAGAGAGTTACTAAATAAATGGCATGCATAGCCACATTCCTAATTTCAATATTATCCCCAAGTGACTGCAAAGAAAAATAGAATAAGCAATTGGTAGTAAGGGTTGTGTTGTATCAGCTAATAGGGGAGAGTTATACAAAATGGGGAGAGATGAGGTACTACATAGATGTTTGTTGGAACATGAACACGCAGATATGATGCATAAGTGCTATGAAGGCATTTTTAGGGGACATTATGTAGGAGAGGAAACTAGGCACAAGATCTTGTTGATTGGGTATTGTAGGGGCACACAATCCACTATTAGTTATATACATGAGGAAATATCATCAACCTAGGGCAAGAACCCAAATAGGTAGTCATATAACTTATAAATTGTATAAACCTTCATTAAATGGTCAACCTAGGGACATATACTTTTTCAAAGAGTCTACAATGTATTTGCAGCACTAAACTACTTTGAAAAACTAAGTGGACTAATATTTAATCTAGTTATGTATAAGAAAACACATTTTCTAAATAAAAACAAACTTTTGGAAAGTAAACATTCTTGAAAAAATTAAATGATAGTAAATTAAAGCACACTTGTAAAAGATAAATGATAAGAAATCAAATGCTAGAATTGAAATACTAATCTAGGTTGGAAGCTTCCCACACAATGGAAATGAAAGGTATGCACATGTAATTGAAATGTACACACACAAAATTAAATTGTTGTAAATGAAATTTACTATGAAAAGGAAAGTATACACTCACAAAAATGAAATGTAAATGAAATATGCATGCAACATAAATAAACTAATTAATAGACAAGAAACCAAACCACTAAATCCTTACTAGTGAGCCTTGTCTAAGTTAGACTGGAGCTTGAATCCCCTCCTCACTTAAGACATAATTAAATCAAATCAATTATCATTAATTTAAGTGTATCATCAAAGGAATTGTTATAGATTTGATTACTCTATAATCTAAATTACAAATTGATCTCAATACAAAAGATTATAATACTTTGTTCTAACTTCCCTCTACAGTGTGTAGCTTCTCCCTTAAATAGAGAAGGCAGGGTTATTATTAGCTGATTCATAATCCTAGTAGTTACAATAATAAAACCATACCGAGGCTAAAATAACATAAAGTACAAATAAAACCAAAGGTGACTATAAATAGCACTACCATAAGCAGGGTGAAGATAAAAGAGCATTGGTTCAACAGCACTGAGGATGCCATGAGAGGAGTTATAATGACCTCCAGCATGGTGAATCTCACTCCATATTTTTTAAATCTGTTAAAGTGGTTGGTGGAAACTTAAAGGACCATTTCACATTATTTGGATTTATACCCCAAAAATTGGATTGAAATGAATGTTAGCTAAATGATAAATTTCATATATTTCAAAGAAACTGGTCTTAGAGTATGGTAATAATTTGGATCCATTCCCCATATATTGCATTGGGGAGAATTTAGAACTAGAAAGTTTTGAATAATTTAGACTTATTTGGAATTGAACTAGTAATAAATACAAATTATTTGAAAAGGTACCTTTTAGCCTTAATTGGTCACCATTAATAAATAGTCACCTATATTAGTTTTTGTGGGAGAACTACAACAGTAGCTATGGGTACCCACAATCAATTGGTACAGGATAGCAATGAACCCGATGGAGTTATTTTCCTTTATAGTTGTGGATATAGTTCATTTGAATAAGGACATTCTACATTATTCACTCACCATTAGTACTACCAGATGATAAAAACATTAAATCGTATTATTTTATCTAGAAATCATATTATTTAAATGGAAACAATGAAAATATGCAACATAGATGGAGTTTTATACCATTACAGACAAAAGTAAGGTTAAGGGATAAAACAATGACCAAATGGAAGGGGTTTTTAGGATATTAATATGTGGGATGAGTGTCATTTCTTGGCCTCCTCGAGTACTAGAGGCCAACACTATTCAAGGATACAAAGAAATATGTGTAGAAATGTGATATCTCCTAGAGAGTGGATAAGCCTAATAGACAAGATAACATGCCATTGATCCTATTTTTTGTGCATAAGCCATTTGAAAAATGGGTTGTGGATTTTGTGGGTTCAATAAACCCTATTATGTGACTTAGTGGTGCACATTATATCACAATGCTTACCAACTACTTAACAAGATGGGATGAGGCTTTGCCTACAAAGAATTTTATAATAGAAACTGCAACTAGATTCTTGTGGGAAAACATAACAACAATGTATGGGTATCCTCTAAGTTTAAAAAGTGATAGAGAGGCTCATTTTATTGCAAATATTATGTGCACATTGTTAGAGGAATTCATGGTTGTGCATCACAAGATAACACCTTACCATCCACCGAAAAATGGTACAATGGAGGCCTTTAACAAGATTTTTGGATCTACACTAGAAAATATTTGTGATATTCGGTGTAAGGATTAGGATGATAGAGTGTCAATTATATTGTGGGCCTATCGGGTAACACATAAAAGGTTGAGCAAATTTACACCTATCTAGCTAGTCCAAGGGAGAGAGGTCATGCTACCAGTGGAGTTCTTGATTCCTTCGTTGAAGATTGCATGCACATGAGGATTGGAAGACTGTGTGTCATTGGACAAGAGATTGGTAGATTTGATGAAGATGGATGAGAAAGGTCTACTTTCAAGATGGATCTAAGGGGTAAAAAAATACCCATCAGAAGGTTTGGCACAACAAGCACATCAAAAGCAAGAAACTGTGTCAACACCAAGGCACTTTTGTATGTTTTTAAATATGCAAAGCACTTAGGGAAGCTCCACATCAAATGGATGGAGCCATATAGCATTCACCATATTCTGAAAATTGGCATGTGTAAGTTGCATAGGTTAGTTGGTAAATTACTATAAGGGCACTTCAATGAAACTATGTTGAAACTCTACTTCGAATGACCACACTAAAGGTGAATGTAAAGGCCACTAACCTTGTGAAAATGTACCACAACATATTTTATGATTTTAGTAGATTGCTTTCATTAACGTGTTTGTATACAATGTGTGTAATAACTATAGATTTTCTTGTAAACCCAATCGAGTGACGGGTCTTTCATGATCCTTATGTCAAATGTCTAAGTATCTGTAGGGGGGTAATCATGCATAATGGAGTCTTGTAGATAAGTGGGAACATGGCTCTAAAAAAACCAGAAAAAGGAGAAATAACTAAGGTAATTGATAGATATGCTGGTGTGCAAAAGGAATCGATGCATGTTAGTTTTGGGGAGATGGGAAAGGTTAGATTCCTTTAATTGGAGAGATTTTGAATAATTGTGTATTAAGGCACAAGAAAGTTGTGCATGAAGCACATTGTGCATGAGAAGTGTACTACATATGTTGTGCACAAATTGAAGGGATGAGATGGAAGATGTACAAGGATGGTGCACATGCAGGGATAAGAAGATTTTGAAAAGTGAGGGCACATGGAAAAAAGGTGTGAATGGTCATATTATTTAAAATTCAATCGTTAAAGGACAACTAAGCAATTGGTTCATGGATAGATGGCGTAATTAATGCAACTAAGGCTATATAAGGAAGCAGATAGCCTTCGAGAATCAATTTTCAAATTAAAAAAACTAAAAATAGCTCTGATATTATTGTGCAAAAAATTGGAAATAGGGCATCAAAGCAATTAAATTTGTAGAGAGATCAAGGTATCGTGAGACAGATACGACACAATCGGAGGAGCACATAGGGAAGAATCTAGTTCAGGGGTGATAATTTGTAGAACTAATCATGAAGAGGATTGATTGAGGGAAACCTCCTTGTTTAAAGAAGCTGCGAAGGATCAGGGTTATGCAGCCATGGAGAAAATTAAATTAAAAGAAGTGTCAGTTTCGATGTTTGTGAGTGGGTTAGAGGCCGAGGAAGAAACAAAGGTCGAACAACAGAAAATCCCAACTAGGGGGTCTATAAAATCACCCAGTGGGAAAGGGGAAAAGAAGGTAAAAGTGTTCAATCCTCCTCTCATGTATATTGGAGAGGGACTGCATGTTGGAGAGGGTTTAAAAACAAATATTGTGGATTGCATGATTGAAATTTCAATCATAGAAAAGTGGACATTGTGAAGGAGGTTAATGCAAAGTTAGAAGTGCAGAGGAAAGATAGCCATATGTCTATAAGAAAACACCTAGAAGGAACCGAGATCCTTGAGTATGGGATTTACCCTGTCTCGAGAAGTCTAATGAATTTAGTCAGTAATTGTTGGCCCGAATGCATGAAGAGATACCCTGTTTTTCTGGAACGAGTATGAAGATCTGCCTTGTGCGCATTAACTAAATTACAGGGCTGAAAAATAAAGGAGAAGATATACGCGCAACATTCCAGGAGACCACCAAGATTGAGCGGTAGCGGCGGAGCTAAAATTGCACTGAGATGGTTGCTAAAATTGCACTTGAGATGGTTACATGAGCTCGTACATGTTGATCTGGCATGGATAGAATTTTCGGCATGGGAGAAGGATGATGCGTAAAGCAGGGAGAAAAGGAAGCAAAAGATGAAAGCTTCGATGGAGGAGGAGGATAGGAAGACAGTCAAAAGGAAGCGAAGGATGAAACAGATGTGCCATTCTCTTAATCTCATTTGAACCATCTTGAAAATTCACACATTTGAGACAGCTTGAGGAAGTACACGTTTATAGGTGAAATGGGAATTGGAGAGCAAGCTTAGAGTTTGTAGGAATATGTAGTTGTGGCAGGCTTGTGTATTGCTTGCTTATGTTTGTAGCTCAGATGCATATGGGCATTGTTGTAATGGAGGTTATGTACATTCTTGATGTAAAATGTATGTAAATACATTGTTAATACAAGGAATCTTAACTGAGATAGATGTGTTGTGTGTTTAGTTGATTATTAGGGTTTGAGTTTTATTTTTTTACGCATTCTTTCTTTCTTCATAATTTTTTGTATAACAATGTGGTTCTCGGTGTTGCTTGTTGCACTTCAGATGAGCACTTAAGTCTTCGAGCTTAAATGATATGCTGATGTAGTAAGATTGAGTGTCCTATTTAGTTGTTGCACATAACCTAGCCTGCACATGATTAAGGAAGGTTAAGAAAAAATACAACATAACACTATTTGTGGAGTTCATTATGCAGAGTTTCTAGGGCCTATGCATTTTGAGCACCTATCTCTTTCATTTCTACTTATCATTTACAGTTTAAGGTACTTTTATTTCCTCCCCCTTAGCCCTAGGTAGAACTCATTTATTTTTTATTACTAGAATTACCTTGTGACATTGTTTTACCTAATTGGCATAGTGTTTTTAACACTTATGCACCCTTTTTTTAAGACACCCCTAGGAATATATGTTCTTATGCTCCTCCATGCCCTAAATAATTGGTCATATCCCATATGAAATGGTGACCCCATTGGTATTTTCTGCTACAAATGAAGCTAACAAAATAATCAAGTACTTCTGCAAACATGGAGCACCCCTTGTCACTATGTTACTCAATAGAAGACTATAATTTGTTCTTTGTCACCCTTGATGATCACCTATGTATTATCTTTTGGTTGAGAGCCACTCCACTCGAGGTATATCATCTATAGATACCTTCCAACCTCTAATAATGCCTCCACATGTCTTCTTATGTCATAGTAGCCTTTCCAATTGGCAATCAAAAAGTACAAGTGTCATGATCTCATCTCTTTGACAAGGCGATCAATAATGATACATCATATGGTATAACTCTTAAGGAAGCTAATATGTCCCAATCCCAATGCATCACTATGAACCTAGCCATTATCACTCAAGCACAACTCCTTCATATTCTCCATCATGTGCCCCCGACAACACTCGCGAATATGGAGGTCATTCTACAAACATGAAAGACAAAAACAAAGTATTATATACATAATTAATAACGATCAAATCAAAAAAAAATTGCATGTATGTACTCGGATCATAATAGCCACAATTAGGAAAGAAAAGCCATAGTCATGTCCATTATCAAGAGAACATGTCCATAGTCCAACATGTCCGACCATTTTTAGAAAGGAATTCCCAGAAACAACAGGGCTAAAAACAATCTAAAATGCCTATTTTTGTATTATAAACATTTTTGGAAATTTTGACAATTATTAAAAAGTGACAAAAATAGAATATTTGAGGAAATATAAGTTGAATAGGCTAATCTTGTGGTAGTCCAATTGTGTACACACTCTAGTTGGGTCGGAATCGCATATCGTCGGGCGGTCATAATTCTCTCTTATAACTCAAAATTTTCTAACTTGAAAATAGCAAATGAAACAATGATTCTATTTTTGGATTGACTTGAGGTTTATATGTTTCACACACTTTTCTAAAGTTGTTTTATCAATTATTAAATCGATATAGTTCATTAACTATTTTCATGATTTGATAATATCATTTCTTTTTTTTTGTTATACAGGGGAATCAGTAACATTCCTTCATTTTCTACTATCGGTCAAGGGTTCGACTCTGTGACGCTGCCACTATAACCCCCACCTCTCCTCGGTAAACACGACCCAGAGTGAGGGAGACCCTCAGTGGCTTGGTTTGAAATTATCGTCGTTAGACTAGCGTGCACTCAGCGAATCAGGGTAGTCTACTTCCGTTACCCCAGTATGGCTTGCCTCCAAGGTTTTGAACCTAGGTTTCCTCTTGGTAAGCGCCAAGAACTTACCAATTCACCCATCCCTTGGGACTTATTCAATAATATATCATTTCACCTACCGCAACACACTTTGGTACATTTGACACCTATTTGACTTATTTGAACATTGTGTCCAACATTTAATTGGAGCGAGACATTTATTGCACTTTTATTGATTACATTTTTTCTCAGTCCTTGTGCTTTATCACTTACATCTTATGTTCTCGAAGACATTGCAATATCATATTTTATCGAGTTTACTTTTTGCATACCATGCACACATCATGGTTCATCATGGGGGCATTTTTTTTTACATTTTTCATGAATATCATTTATTACACTTTGTCCTTAGTGGAGCATATTTCACATTTTTACCTTCTTATCGATTATGCCTTACCTATATTATAGGCAAGATGTTTCACGCACATGTATCACATATCAATGCAAGGGCATCTTATACTTGCACTTCATTAAGTACATATTGCTTTTAGAAGCATCCTACACCGTCACATGAATATCAATTATACATTGGTATATCTTATTGGGGCAACCTGATACAATGGGGCATATCATTTGTTCTCACTTTAACACCATTTGCTTCTATTGTTTCTATGTTAGCATACTAATATTGAGTTGCATGTTCTTATTGACCTTACATGATCATACTTTTATATGTTTACATATCAAACTATGTTGTATATGAACTTTCACGATTATTGCAGCTTTTTGATTTTATCTATGTTACACATGGTGTGCATGATCCTTTTCTTTTGATATGAGCAATATGTTGATTCATCCCTTACCTCGGAAGAGAGGCAAGGAATCAATTTATTCTACTTTTTGGTTACAATATGTCAAGAGATTACAGATATCAAGCTCTAGATGTTTGCTTATTTGGCCAAGAAGCATATTTTGCCCTGTGATAGGGTTAATATTATCCACCTTTTTTAGAGTTTTCGGTCACATGACAGTGGCAATAGAGGCCCAAGAAGTTTCAGAGTTTTCAGAGATGGCAGCGTGCTTCACATGCCACCAAGTGTATTTGTTCCTTTTCCTCATTTTTGTTTTTAATTTATTTCATTTGGTTACATTCTTATTAATTTATCAAGACATTGATCTAATTTTAGGCAATCATGTTTTTTTCCCTGCACACTTGCGATGTTGGCATTGGAGCATTCATGCAAATAACAAGGAGACAAGGTTTTCTATTTTACAAGTTGTTGAAGTCGGACTTTTATATAAGGTATTATGTCTCCTCTTTTTAACTTTTAGATCACTTTCATATCAAGAACTTCCTTCAAGCATGACTTACAGAGTGAGGGGACCGCAAAAAAAATATTATTTGCCTTTATTTTACTTTAATGTACATGCGCACATGCACATTAAAGTAGGGTATTATGTAGACCCCTGATTTTGATATAGTCCTTGTAATTACAATGTTATTAGCGTGATTTTGTGCATACAGATAATTGATTCATATTAAGTTCTTCTAGATGTTTTCTCATGTTTTAATCTATTTTTTCCTATCCATGTGGCCATGCGCTGCTCTCTTTCTTCTATTTTCTCTCTCATCTGTGTTTCTTTCTACTCTAAGATACATGTGCTTCATGCCTTTCTTGCATTCTTGGCCTCTAACCGTTCTCGAAATAATGGTCTAACCCTTATCAAAATGTTTTGATAATGCTCAATTTGCTTTTGCGGGTCCTTTGGCTCTTGTTTCAATTTCATTGTTGTTGGGGGGCCTCTTTTATTGGCTTTCCCCTCTTTTATAGTGTTGGTTTTGGTTTGCACACCAATATGTCCCTAATTCAAATTTAAGAAGTCTATATATACATACAAGGCATCCTAAGGCATTTTAAGTATGTATGAGGCATGCACATGTGATCCTAAGCTATCAAGTGAATATCCATTGACCAACTCTGCAATTGCAAGGTTTCTAGCCTATATTTCTACATACTTGTACCAAGAGAAGGCCTAAGAGAAGCATATTTTACGAACCCATATCTTGTAGGATAAAGGGTGGGGATTAGAGATACAAGTGTTTGTTTGATTACATGCATGAGTGATGAGCGTCAAACTATACAACTGTTGTAGAGATAGTATGAGGTGACTAACGCAAACATCTCAACCAAAACACCAATTTTTTATGTATTCTTAGTGTGAACTTAAGCTCAAGCAAATGAGAGAATATTTTGACATTTATGTACATCTAGTCACATATCTTAGAGACATTCATAGGCATCATCTACTAACAAACGGAACCAGGGAGCTTCAATTCTATCAAATTTGCATAGCAACCTTTGGAACAAAGTGACCGCTTTCGAGAAGACTATCCCTTTTGGAGCACCCTGATTCTAGTCATGTCATCATCGTACAATCCAATTATGGTCATTGTCCCAAATCATTGTATTCTAGAGGTCAAATTTTATTTTTGCTTATGTCAAAATCTAGAAGTCAAAATTAAGTATTTATCTATCAACTCCCTTTCTCTGTCCATTTCTTTTAATCTATTTCCATTTGGAGGTACTTTCATTCATCCCTTTTGCACTAGGTAGATCTTATTTATTGTATATTACTATATTTGATTAGATTTTCAAAATGCCCCTTAATATCGTGGTTGGTATAGTGTGTTCAACAGTAGTGTGCCCTCCTATGTAAAACAATTTCAATATGATTCTTACACAAAAATTCCTACAGTTTCAATGATTTCACTACCAAAAACCACCATTATTGTAGGTGTAATGCAATATGCATCCCTGCTAACACCTTAGTACTCATTAGCCTAAACATTTAATTTGTTTGCAAGTTAGTAGAGGCACGCTATTAGAGGTTAGCTATGCAATAGTAAATATTAAAGACAATAATTTTTTGTTGAGTGGATGCAGCAATTAAACATTAGTTATTATGCAGTCGTTAATTTTGAAAACTTCAATAGTTATGACGGGGTTTTTTCAAAGTTGCAACCTTTGAAGAAGCCTAATCATTTTGAATAAGCTCTCTCTCTCTCACACCCAGATCAACAAATCCATGTTTACCAAAATATATGTGTCCTCTTATCTTTAATGCTTTCATTTGCATGCCTTTCTTAAGTTATAAGAATAATTAGACATTGCCCTAATCTTGCCAAGATTATGTGTCCACAATTTACTAAATATGTTGGCAAGATGGAGAGACACTTGTTATGGCCAAGGCAAACAATTATCCACGTTCATTTGTAGTCTTATCCATATAAGCACCATTTTTATTAAAAACAAGTTGATACAACAATGAGCTCACCACTTGTTCATATAAAGGGAGGAAAACACCATAATGAGTAACCCTACCGTGTCCATTTAGAGATGGAAAGCGTTAATGATAGCTTCATTGTGAACATTGGCCACGCTTTGGAAAAGTAATCTAGGGGCTCACTACAAAACCTTTTCAGGAAATTAACTCACAATCTATACAAAAACATTCCACTTGGATCATGTATCCTGTATCGAAGATGTCTTGAGGACTAATGGTATGGATATAAAAAGATAACTACCCAATTAGAAGTTGTGCCCTAAATGCAATAAGTTAAGTCTCGGGGTTTTAATGACCTTGTGTCTTTTATTCATATTTGGCATCTAATCATTTTGCTTATCGCATGTTAGTTAAGATATATGTGAAAAGTAGACAAGTGAATACATTAAGCTTCCCATAGCTATTATCCACCGGTATTAATCATCATGTAAAAGGAGGAACTTAAAACAGGTTTAAAGCACTTCGTTGATTTCATCCTACCTCTTATTCAAATTGAGCCTTAAGAAAGGTCCAATGGGGTGTTGTTTTTGTTTTTGGTGAAAACATTTTTTTAGTGAACAGAAGCGAGTATTAAGGTGAAATTAAATCGCATCACAGGGAAAATGCCATTGGAGCACACAGCTTGTGAAAGGATCTCTAACCACGTGACAATTTATATCTTATCCGTTTTTTCATAGAGGGTCAATGCCTTTGGTATTCGGGAGCTATGAAATGCCAGAATGCAATTACAAATTAACAATCCTTTTATTACCTGGGGAGGGGGCAAACCCACTTAATCTACTAACTCTGCATTATTACCACCTATGTCGGGCCAGCTGCCACTATCTGCACCTGAATCCAAATGCTTCCTCCATTTATTCCAGCTATTGGACGCAATAAAACCTGTAGGGATATATTCTGACAATGAAAGAGAATAATGTTGGTAGTACAGCCTATTAGTACAACTCTACAGATTGTACCTGTGAAAACATTATTGGACAGAATAATGTTCAGCACACATCAACGAAAGGTAAGGATGCCATCAATCTTAATTGTCATCAACGCATTAATGAACGGACACAACAGTCACATGGGCAAAAACCAAACTCTAGAAGGCCAAGTTCATAAGAAAACTGGCCAGAAAAAAAATAAAGTGATCATAAAAATGGTAGCATAAAAAGCAGTGCTGTTACCAAGGTCAAACTGAAGACAGATTGATGCTGTTACCAAGGTCAAACTGAAGACAGATTGATGCTGTCACCAAGGTTAGAAAGTGACAGGTTGATTGTTAAATAAATTTTCACACAGGTATGTTCCAGAAGCATTCTTCCCAAAATTATGGACCGTGGAAGCCTCAAATCTCTTATTAGACAGATTGATTGTTTTCTTACTCCATGCCCTTGAAACATCCTATTATGCCAAAATGTTCTAAAGGCCAGAAACAATTGTCGTACAGATTTAACTTCCATGTAGCATAACCTTGGAAAAATATTTACTTTTACAACTGGAAAGATCTTCACTGTTTATTTACAATAAGAAACCCAGTGAGATCATAAAGGTATCTCAGCTCGTCATGTGATTCAGTTAAAGAAGACTCTTCCACTATCTCTGCTATAAATCTCGACCATAAATATGTACAGCCTGAGTGGGCCTGATGGTGAATGCATGTGTACTCCAGAGAGCAGGCACATGTTCGCATCCAGAGGGGGGTAGGGTATGTACATTTTGTTGATCAATATCCAAGGTAAATGGAAAAGACGATCCCCATACGGGACTCTGCAAGGGGGGTCTCATACACCAAATTGGTGTCTCGCTTGGCAGTGACCTGAAAAACTATCTTTACCTTATTAGTACACATTGCACAATCATCTGAACTGATAACTAATCCCATAGAATGTACTAGTACACAATCATAGATATCCCATGTCAAAAACTACCCCTCAAACCAAAAATAACGAGGATAAATATATGACAAAAGATTTTAAAAGATGGGACTTGAGTTGCAAGACATAAAATAGAGATGGGAAAAGAAAAAGCACCATTCTATACTTACAGAAACAAAAACAAAAACGAGGATAAAAACTGATACAAGACTTATGTGGTAAGCTGTAGAAATCAAGGATGATAAGAGAATTTTATCTTTAAGAAACAAGCAGCAAATGATGAAAATTATGATAAAGGTCCAAATGACGAAAATTATGACGAAGGTACTTGTATTGAAGACAAAGGAAATGGGTAAAGAAAACACTCTTGTAACTCTCTCTACTTGGGATGTTTACACAGAAGGAACAGAACAAGGCATTTAAGAAGTGCAAGATCAAATACTTCCTAAATATCTGAAACAGAACAATGAAATTTGTGTACTCTTCATTCCTTTCATGACAGCTATCAGGAGGCCACTGTTTCCAGCCTCTTACAGATCATCTTCGAGTAAATCTCGACATGAATTCAGATCAACTCATACTCCATATAGCGGCCTTACATCAATTCATACTCTATAAAGCAGCCTTACATAGCTGGAAAATGATAACAGAAGCATTGTGACCGAGCAGGGTTATCTCAATGACTCAAAGGAAAACCCTGCTCAATAAAGTGAGCCATGGAATAATCTTAGAAACAAAATGGACAAGTTAAATTGAGAAATTAACAACGTCAATGTTACTTGTATGACCAAACAGACTGTACATGAGATGGAGGATAAATCCCTGCAATATGTGGCCTTTCTGAGGCCTTTATTGTAGTTAACCAGCATGAATTTTCTGCCGCTGCTTCAGCAGACCACTTGCTCTTGTCCATGCCATCTATCCCAGACCTGAAAAAGAAGTAAAACCATCAATACATGAAGACACACCCAACACAGAAACCAAAATAGCACACAAGGACAAAACAAAAGAGAGGGATGAAGTAAAAGAGGAATTATGTTCTCCCAACAAACATTTAAGAAACACTCAGATATCGCTGAAAGTAAAAGATTCACAAGGAACAAGAAAACTACATATATTATTAGCGCTGAACAAAAAGCAAAATAATTGTCAATATTATTTTAGGGCCGGCTTTGTTGAATCTGACTGATTGTATGTGGGATTATTTATAAAATAACATCTCTTGGAAAAGGAAACTACTGGAAAAGAAATTTGTCATTTGATGCAATGGAAATGGCAGTGTTCCATATTTCTGCTTAAACAGTCCAAGTGTGGCTTAAATTAGTGCTGAATTTGGCTACGATCAATTTCACACCGCCTTCAGATATGGGTCTTACATTGAAAATTGAAATTTATTATTTTCTCAAAGCTGCTGTGTTGGCCTTCTTGAGGTAATCTGAAGCCTTGGCAAAATTGAGAAACACACTACACCCCTTGGATCTTAATTCTTAGTATTTTCTGGGTTTCTACAATACCATCAAGCCCCTAAATCAAAGTATCCAGACTCTGAACCAATTCCTAAGTTAACTCAGGCTCCCCAATTTAACTCGGCATCAAAACTGAAAATCGTAAAATCATTAAATTAGGAATTTCATAAAAAATGAAGCTTCACCGTGCCCGCCAATGAAAATCTAAAATAAAGCACCCACACATAATTCTGCAGCTGAAAACCCTTTCCCGCAAGTAAAATTTGTCATGCATGATGAAAATCCATCTATGTTCGGCTTAAAAGTGTTAGGGAAATTACATAACTTATGCAAGAAGTTAATTGTGAAAATAACAAGCCACAATACAATCAAGAGAAAATAACACCATAACATAGAGATTTATGTGGAAACCCTACAAAATGCAACAAGGGAAAAACCACGGGGCAATAGCAGCTACACACTTCTATTATCTCTTCAACCAATCTCTGTCTTACAAAGCTTTCTCTAGTTTGCCCTTCTTACTCAAGGCTTGCTCACAAAGCTCAAGGTCTCCAAATCTCATAGCTTTGATTCCTAAGAATGGATACAAACAAAGCTTTCCTTAATGCATCTTGGCATAACATCCAAAAGCCAAACAATAGCAACCTGAAGGGGGCAAAACCTCTTTTAATTACAAAGACAAAGATCAACATCCTTAAATAGAAATACATGAGAGAGAGAATCCAAGGAGTCTCCACAATTGCGCCATTCTCCCACATGGATGAATAATGTGAGTAGTCTCAGGTTGTCTCCCACATGTGCCCAAGGTCAAAAGTAGATTCCCTACTTTTGACAAAGTGTCACCACCATGTGCCATCCAAAATGGTGCCCCCACTCCACATGAGTGAATAGTAGTGCATAGTACACTTTATCTGCCACCCACATGCACAACAGTCAAAACGTAATCAATCACCTTTTGACTTGAGCCAACACTCACCATCAAGGAGCCCAAAAGAACTGTGCCCCACATCCATCCATGTGCACAAAGCAAAAGGATCCATGTGCCTTAGTGGAGAAATGTGCCCCATATGCCACCTCACCAGCATGAATAGTGTCAACCACCTCACCAACATGAATAGTGTCAACCACCTCACCAACATGAATATTGACTGCCACATCACCATCATGAACAATGACTGCCACCTCATCACATGAATAGTGACTGCCACCTCATCATATAAATAGCGACTGCCACTTCGCCATTCTTGGATAGTGACTTCAACTCCTAACAAAAAAGTTAAATGTTTCTCTGCTCAATTTCAACCTGTCGGGTGAGAAAGAATAAGAAAATTCTGCATTTTGGGTTATTTTTTCTGTTTTTTTATTCCCTTAGTTCAAATGCTGGCCAAATCTTTGCTGAGTCTTTGGAAGTCTCTGTGATTCTTAGCCAAGTCTGCTTGAGTCTTTGCATGTCAATCCATTTAGGCTTGTTTTGAGTGACCAACTCCCTAAATCCCGCTATCGTTCCCTAAATTGACGTTCTTTCCTAACGTTTCATTTGCACACTTTTTTTAAGAGCCCAACTGAAACTTGCTATAGCTGTAAATCCTAGGGCAGGAACTCTAGGTCTTTGAAATTTTGAATCTGAACTGAAGGACTGAGGTTTGAAATTTTGAATGCTCACTAACAAGAAAAATCATATCTCCATGTTGTAAAAACTGAAAAAAATGCACTATCATTTTGATGAAAGATTTAATTGCATAAAATTGAAGACAGAAAACAAAACCCCAGTGCCATTCAAGATTCTGTTCAATCAAGACATAGAAGAGAAAATAAATTCCCAAGGAACAATGGGTGCCAATGTTGGCCAGGAATGTCTCCAAGCTTGATGTGGTCATTGCACATGATCAAGACCATAGTATTGACACTCAGACTCGGATTAGACATGGTAACCACATTTTAGAATTGGATTCGGCAAAACAACTCGACATGACTAGGCAAAATAAAAAATCATAAATTTCAACATTAATTTATTGATGAAATTGATTCTTATGCATTCTAAAGAAGAATTATCTTCAATAATATAAACAATTAACCAAAAATACTATTATTGAAATTAATCTAACATATGCATACAGAATAAAATAGGCAATTAACCAAAAATACTATTTTCGAGTTACTTATTTAGAATTACCAAAAAAACCAATCTTGGAAACAAAGAATTTCTAAAATAAATAAATTTAAGTAGAAAACTCACAAGCATTTTCTCCCAAACATACACATTATCTGTAAACATCTTGAGATATTTGCAGATCTCGTTGAGAAGCATGGAATTGGACTGTCTAGAGATACGAAAAAGAAACAACTTTTTCAGACTGAAATAGAATTTCTTGGTATTTTTCTTACAGAAAGGGAAAATCAAATGCAGCCACATGTTCTTGAAAAACTAAGGTATTACCCTGATACACTTCAAAATCTAGAGCAATGTCAAAGATTTTGTGGATGTTTGAACTATATTCAAAAATTTATTCAAATTCTCTGTGGCAAGACCAAACCCATTCAGGATTGTATGAGATCCAAGCCATTCAGATGGTCTAATGAAGTTACTAATGCAGTAAAATTGTTAAAAGAAGAATCTCAGCAGCTGCCTGTGTTAGAACCATGCCTTGAAGGACCTTTTATAGTCCAAACAGATGCATCAAAAGACAACTGGGGAGCATTTTTTCTTGTAGAACGTCAAGGTAAAGAAAGTTTAATCTATTTCATCTCTTTAATAATCAGATAAGCTTTTAGGCTGAAAAGCTATCACTTATTTAATCAAGACCAAGCATGGGCACAAACTTCTGTTCTTAGCCTTTTTCAAGAATCTTGTCATCTTTACCTTGACTTTTGACCAAACTTCAGCAGGCTGTTAAAACGTGTGTACAACAAAGGGTTCCCTTAAACTGGGCTAATTAGATATGAAATAATGACCTGGTAGACTTTTCCCTGTATTTATACCAGGAAAAGGATTAATTCTTATTATATTAGAATGACCTGATAACCTTTTCAGAGTCATGAGCACAAATTATTATTCTTAATAAGTGGGGTCGGTATCAATCAGATTTAAGGATTAATTGTGTAAGCCTAAATTCTTCATCTCTTTTTCAAGGAATTGAAGAATCAAAGAATTCCGATAGCTGTACATATCGAATTTAGATATTACACAATCTTTTGTTTAGATAATGTGCTATCTTTTGTTTGTGCACCATTTGAACCTTGAAAGAAATGAGTTTGTCAAGGTACAATATTTGTCAGCATTGCCAAAAGGCACAAGTCAACTTGTACTTGACAGACTTGCCAATCAAAACAAACTTTTAGAACAAATGTATTTGTTGATATAGCAGAAGCCGCTAGAATAGAGATTAGACAAATTTGTCTTAATGCTTCTGTAAATAATGCTCTGCCTTATATCAGTTTCAAACAATGTTCATCTATAGATGGAGTTGAACAGTTTGGTCACACCAAAAAGTCTAGCCCATTTAGGAGAAAACAAAGGTTTAATTTCAAAAAGGCAAGGCCAAGAAAATTCAAACCATTTAGATTTTTCAGGAGAAGATCTGATCGCAGACCTAAGAGAAGTATCCCTAAACACCAGACTCCACATCTCTTGATACTGATCTCTGGGCAAATGATGTATGAACAATATGATTTCCTATATACACTGGAACTTTCGTAATTAAAGACTGAAGATTCCTTTTTCCATTAATGGAACTTGCTGTTTGAGGTTGAGGTTGGCAAATTTTAGAAAATACTCTAGGGTGAGCAAAGTTCAATCTTGAACCAGTGTCAATAAAGGCATCAAATTTTTTGAAATTGATATTTTTGTCAGTAGCTATACAAACTGGCATGAAAACAGAGGCTCTGGCATTCATCAAGGCATTAATGTAATGCTGGTCAGATCTAGAAGCCATTGACTACATTTTGTGAATTTGACTCACACTATTGCACATATTTGCAATCACATCCTAGATTGTAAATTTATTTGTAGCGCTAATTATTGGTAGAAACAACACTTCACACATGTAATCCCAACAGATCAGTTGACTCTCGTTATATATTTCATACAAAATATATAAACTCCAAGTAGTTTTATTTCATACAAAATATATAAACTCCAAGTAGTTTTATCAGGCAGGCACTTACACTTCCTCCTCAAGAAACTTGCTAAGGCTAGGGAAACTCAGTTTTGTGGAGACTCACAGAGTCTCAATACTATGGTCAAGACAGTCTCCATGGACTTATGCACAAGGTACCATTTCACAAAACATGCCCTGATCTGACACCTAAGATCCTAATTGTAACAAATCTCCTACTTTAGCTCTTTATTAAAATCATGTGAGATAATTAAATGTTTTATAAAAAATACATCCAGCCTATCCAAATGGAAAACATATGTGATTAAAAGCTCCTAATGGATCCACAAAATTCCTAACAGATACACAAGCTACCAATAACTAGTACTAAAGCTAACATACCTCAAGCATTGTAACATTCCCTCCTCGTGAATCAGTTTTCCCAATTTAATTGTTTTGCTGGTTGTTGCAATAGTTTAGGGCCTTCCCACAAAGCACTCTCCAATGGAAAATTATTCTACCGAATGAGATACTCCAGCAATACCTTAGTCCTCAACAGCTTCTCTCAACTTTACCAAATTGTGCTCTAGAACCAAAAGAACATGTCCTTTGTCATCTAAAGGAGGCAGGACATTTTAACCCTTATTGCTACCACTTTCTGCCGGCATGAGGTATGAAAAGTGTTGTGCCTTTGTAACCCTGCTATGCTGGTAGTTCAAGAATATATGTAGCCCACCAACTATTGCTAGAACCTCATATGGCCCGGGATTTTGAGAGACTTCAGCTTATAAGATTGTAATCTCATAAAGAGCACATCTCCCACTTGAAATTCCCACTCATTGAAATGTTGGTTCTGTTCATATTCTGTCTTGTCTTGAGCCAATTTGAGGTTCTCCTTAAGACGCTTCAATATCTACCAGTTTTCCTCTAGAAATTGTTCGACGGATGGAACTCGAGTGTCTTGCACAGTCAAATCAAATCACCAAAAGAGGGCCATAAATAAAAACGGCCTTAAATGTAACATATCAATTCCCTACCAAATGCAACCAAATGGGGCATGAATCTTGCTGATCTACAACGCAATTTCTCAAATACCCCTCTAGACATTTCTCTGTTACTTGGGGACAGGGTGGTGCCAACAAATTTAAATATTTCTTTATAAAAGTAGTTAAATCTTTGGATCTTGTTCACTAACAAAAGCATTAAAAGCTTGTATTCTCTATGTATGTGGCAAGAACGACTCAACAAGAGTGATGCCTTGTTGGTGAAATACATGGCAATAAAATGGGCATACTTGGCTAGTCTAACAACCACAACACCGATAGAAGTTCTCCTTCTGACCCAAGGCAAAGAAATATTAAAATCCATGCTAACTAACTCCCGCTTCTGATTAGGAGTACAGTATGATTGAAGCAAAACTGAATTTTAACAGTATTTGCCTCGTGTCTTTGGCAAGCCTAACAAAATGAAACAAAGACCTCCATGTAGCAGATGGCATGCGTACAGCCCAGGATAAAAGGTGCGCCATTCCAGGTCACTGGCGCATAAGCAGGTCCATACTGCCTAACTACAGTGGCCCACCAGGTCTCACTTCGTGATTGCTAGAGGGTGCCACTAGAAAAGACTCCTAATTAGCTTTAGACTAAGCAAACTAGGCTAGAGGGAAGTCTAACTACTATCTAAGCTAACACAGAGAAAGTAAATCTAATTATCATGAGAGAAATTAAAAAGCAATTAAAAGCAAGCTACACCTACCATATAAAGCCCATAGATGCGAGGAAAATCACAAAATATAAACATAGCTACCTTAATTTGTCTTGCTTGGAGAGATGGTGGAGTCGGGAGGCCTCAAATTGTTAAATGTCCTCTCGCAGAATAGAAAGCTTGCAAAGTCATCATCATCAACTAAGACTTTAAGACTCAACTAAGAGCTAATCTCTAAGGAAAATGGATGGCCTTTTGAGCTAGTGAAAACTCAAGGAAGGAGGCTTCATGTTCAGCCTTAAGAGCCAAGAGCTCTTTTTTCCACCCTCACAAGAGCTACTCTTGCTCGAACCTGTTTTAAAGATGATTTTCTAAACAATAGCCATAGCAAAACTTGATCTTTGCTACAAAGATCATGCTAGCGCATGCTTCTCTAAATGGGAATCAAAGTGTTTCGAAGTGTGTTGCAACTTAGAATGATGTCTATTAGAATCCTTCAATACTAGAAGGGGTAGGCATATTTAGATATTAATTGATTTTGCATGACATTTAATCAATGTTGCAGAATTCATGCTTCACTAGCTCCTAGGATCAGACAGCATAGGCTCATTGCCTGAATATGTCAATTCTTAGTATTTCATCCCATTAAAAAAAACATTGGAAGCTTCAAAAACTTGCATGTCCATTGAATGTGGTGGTTTATGACAAAAGACGCCCAAAACTGGCTGATTTTTCCTTATCCCACAAGCTTCAACCTTATCTAACCAAAAGGATGGATGAGGGCGCGCTCCAACACCTCCTTTTGGTTGGCCCACTAAATTTAGCAATGTCAATGCATTTCCAGGCTCCGAAAGGGGTCTTTTGGAATGTCCCTGAATAGGACGATTTTCTTAATTCTGGAAACTTATTGTAAACCCAGGGAAATCTGGAAATACTCACTGAAAACCAGCAAACCCTAGTACTGATACAATCTGAAATATACCACTATCCAAAGCCCAAATCAAGTACAAACCCTGGGCACCAAGATGTCAAGGTTAAATGCTAACTTCCAGCCACTATTCAAATCAGATTTTATGAGAGCTTGCAGCCACCTTTTTATTATCATAAGATGTCTCCAAACCCTTGCAAAATCCCTCCAAAGATTAGAGAAAATTCAGAATAAAATAACCAGCAATGTTCCACCTCAAATTAGGGTATTTCATGATCAAACCTTAGCCAACTCAAATCGCCACACTTAGAATAATATGTCAGAATTTTATAATGATCAAAAGGGTCACCAATTGACCTCCCAGAACACTCCTAGGACAAGTATACTGCTGTAGATGCCTTGAAAATGGCTCAAAAAATATTATCTCAGGTTCCAAAAAATGGCAGAAAATAATACAATTTATTTGCCAAATAAACCAACCAAAATCCTGATTTTTGCCGAAGTATATTGCTGGAAAAATATAATAAACATTATGAATTGTTATGTGGCTGATCCGCACCCTCATACAAGCTCACAATGACTCCCAAGTGGGTCACCAACCCCTAGAACCTGTTCACTGCCCTGCAAACCTGTGCAGCCCTAAAAAATAGAGTTCGCTGCCCTAGGGCAACCTCCCAATCCACTCGCCCAGCTCTCTAGGTGGTTCACTACCTGCGAATGATCAATTGGTGTTGAAAACACCTTATTTCTGCAATTGAAGCACTCAACAACCTCCTTACAAAGGTGTTTCCAACTGAAATCAAAGGTTTTCGTCCTCCAAGTACAAGTCAAGCTTTTCGTGCTTAGATTTCAAGAAAAACAATTATCCAAATATGCATCACCTCAAATGAAATACAAATCCCCTTTATATATCAACATTTTAGTTATGAAGAGTTAGTGGATTATAAAGATAATTTGCTTTTAAAATCACTTAAGGGCTAAATAATCCCATGACCCTCAAAAAAGTCCCAACTTAACCCAACTTAAGTGAAAAGCAAATTAGACTCTTATTACTTTATTTTAAGTATTTAAAAATACTTTTTATTTTAGTAATAATATTATTTAATTTCAAAATGGGGACATTACATCTTGGGTCATCCAAAATGCTCGTATGGGTACTTAAAGATCTTGAAAGGCTAAAACATGCATAATTGAGGAAAATGGGCTTCTCAATCGTTCATCCAAAGGGTATAACCATTAACCGACGAGTACTCACCAAGGGGAATTTTGAATAACAGGAGAGTATTCGACAGGGGTGGTCGAATAATCGAAAATAACCGACAAAGGCAAAAAATACTTAAATTTATCAAAAAAACATAAATTTTATAGAAATTACAGTTGCATAATGCCATAATGTATCATATGAGTCTTTTAAATGTTAGGAAAATATTTCTATTAGATTGAATACAAATAAAGTACAAAATCGCATAATCATGCCTCAATACCACAAGAATCTACAAGTCCGAGAATCTATAAATACAAATTACAAAAATCTATCATTTTCTCTTCCCAACTCTCTGAAAAACTAAGAGAGACTGAGAATGTCTAGTCCTCCCACTTGGCCGCCCCTCCTCACTCTGCCTAGAATGATATGCCTGCACCTGTGGCTCCACCTCTATCTCTGTCTTATCTACAAGGATGTCCTCCAATCCAATCTCTCATCCTTTTGCTACAATTGCACCCTCCATAACTTGCCTCTCAAAATCAACAATCTCGTCCTCTGTGAACATGAGGGCCTCCTCCTGTGCAATCCAATCATTGTAGGGATCAATCTCATCTAGATCAATAAGCTCATGTGATGTGTTCTCCAACCTTTTTGTGCAAAGCCGAAGGTTTTATTGCACAAAAACTAGGTCATTGAGGCGTTATTGACCCAACTTGTTGCGCTTCTTCGTGTGAATGGTGTCAAACAAACTCCAGTTGCGCTCACATCCAGAAACGCTACAAGGTTGAGATAAAATGCAGAGAGCTAGCATTTGATGTGGGATATTCAAATACTCAAAGAGTACAAGCTTGCAGGCGAGTACTCGTCAAGTACTCACAAGTACACAGTGATTAATTGTCTGCAAGCAAAAATCAGTGATCAAAAAAAATATGATGAGTTCGAATAGCGGTTATTCGTTTTAGGGTTTTTTCGATGAGTACTCGATTAGCCAACAAGTACTCATTGGTTATGCAATCTATGGGTGTAATTAAGGAAGACAACTCTCAAACGTTCATCTAAATCCTACAAATGCTTCATAAGTCTTCTAGGCTTGCTTCGAAAAAACTAGGGGATTGTAGCTCATGACTCATGACAATGGGACCTACACGTGATGTGAGAGGGAATTTGCTTTCAACATCAAGGCAATTTGGGGTCAAATAATTACCACCTCTTGGGAATCATCGCCACAATCAGATGTTGCAAAACCCGTACTCAACCATCATCGCCTCAAGGGTGTGCAGCTAGCTATGCATCATTGTCGTAATTCTCCCATGTTGGCTCGACTTCAAAGGTGGACAAATTTGTGGTGTTACACTCCACATTGTTTTAAAACTCCTACCAATGGTATCTACACTTTATATTAAGGTAAGTCTTAATAAAGCCACTATGACCACTAGCAACATGGAATGGCATTCAATTAAGACTTCTCTAACCCTAGAATTAGGTTCAAGCAATATTAAGTTCTTATAAAAAAGTCATATCACCCAAAAACGTCTCCCTGTTCTCATCTTCATGTGCCTTATCTATATCTTGTAGCATAGCAGCAATCCTCTCATCCATGGAATATTCAGCCCATATCTCCTGTTTACATTTTGTGTTCAGCTGTAGACATTGCCAGTAACTTAGGTAGCTGAGTAGGGAATCTATAACCACATTATTTATGCCTTTTTATACTGAATTTTAAATTCAAAACATTATAACTTGCATACACACTTTACCCGTTCTTTAGGGGATTTCTTCTGTGAAAATATATTTCAGGCTTTGGTAGCCTATCTAGATGAAGTGTTGCCCCAACATATACTGTTTGAACTTTTCAACAATATGCATAAAAGCCAACATTTCTTTATTATAAATGCATTCCTTTTAATTTAATTTCTTACTTTCAAAAGTGATTAACTGCTGATTTTGCATGATAGCCACCCCTATGCCATTTTATGATTCATCCCAGTCCACTAGAAATTGCTGAACAAAATTCACTAAGTGTAAGTAAATGGCTGGCAGTCATTATCTTTTTCATTAGTTGGAATGTATCTTATACTGCATTGGTCCAATTGAATTAGTTGTGTCAAAAGGCCTCTACATTCCTTGACAAAAGAAATCCTAGAAACTGCTGGCCCATTATATTCCCTCAACTGACTCACATTCTTCAGAGCGGGCCAGTAAAAGATGGTTTGAATCTTAGTTGGACTCGCTTTAATTCTGTTGTGTTTTGTTGTCTTATAGAATGAGCTAATTTTGTCATAAGTTCATGTGTAATGTAAGTGGTGTTCCTAGGTACTTTGGGTTTAATATACATCATATGTTAAGTGTGTAAATATTGAATAGTGGTACCATATGTTGTTCGCTTGTGACATTCTTGGGATGCATGCGAAATTCAATTGTTAGCTTGTATTTCTCTATGTTGGTCTTGGATAGTACCAACCAGGGTAAGTTAATAACATGCATAAAATTAAGGGATGGTAATTATCCTATGTAATCACTGAAATGAAAGTGCAATTTGAAGAGAATTTTGGATTATCTTATATTGTGAAAATCTATTGTTTATCCTTCACATTCTCAAAAGGGCAATTTTCAAAGTGGAAATGTTTAAAATTTAAACATGGTAGCATAACAGTGCAAGTCGTGCTTTAGGGCGTGACGGTGTTCTTGAGCATGAGGACCTCATGATTTTAAGCTGTGAGAACTTATTTACATTAAAGCGAGCAAATGGAGGACTCCACTGAAATCTCCGCATAGGTGATCCTCCTCTTAAAGACGATTGTAGCACATATTTGATTGCTGAATTTTGTTGTCAGATCATGAAGATATTAACAACAAGAATTTTAGGGCATTATAACTTCTCTTGAGAGTTGCGAAAATTCTGCTACAAGTTTTCCAGATTTGTCTTCAGCACCATTTAGTTCATCTCAAGAGTTTTTGGTAAACTACAAGCCTTCAACTCTGGATGACAAGGTTAAGAGCAAAACAAGGGATCCTCCTCTAAGACAACCACCCAAAATAAAGGATTTTTTGTTTTTCCTGCATTTTTCGAGAGAATTTGAATAACAAAGTCACTGACTCGGCCTATTTATGAAAACAGGTATCTGATATATCACATATGTAACTTGTTAGCAAAGCATAAAGAGGTCACCAGAACACCTGTCAAGACCTGTCACCATAAAGCTTGAGGTACTTCTTATTTTTTGCAAATTTTAGAAACATTTTGCAAGAAAAAGGCCAGATAGGGATTATGTACACAAAAGTGTGTATGAACATATAATTTTTCCTTCAGCTCTTAAAAGGTCAAAAAACAGTAAGGAGGCCCTGTAAATTGCATTTGTTAGCCTACCATTATTCTTTGGGCATAACTTCATCATACATAGGTATATTTTATGCAGCTGTTTTCAATTTTGTACAAATTTTCATGGAGATACTATATTGAAACTATAGAATTCAGAAATTTTATTGTTGGCGGAAGATATTTTCTGCTTTTTCTTATGGGTAAGTCAAACATGAACGAAAAGGTGAAGAAGATAATATGTTGCACCTGTTTTCAAGTTTGTACATATTTTCATGGAGATGCTATATTGCAAATAGAATTTAAAAGAATTCTTGTTGGAAGAAGATATTTTCTGCATTTTGTTATGAGTAAGTCAAACATGAACGAAAAGGTTAAGACAATGCAAAGAGCAAATGCATGAACAAGAGGAATCCACTAAGTGAATCGGTCAAGAGAATATTAACTTGAAAAAGGAAAATGGCCACCTCAAATCAGAAAATCAAATTCTCAAGTTTCAGAATGAGAGATTAATGTCAATAATAGATCATAATTTAAAGCCTCATGAACATTCAGCCTACCTATTGGCAAGAATTCTTGGAGAAAGGACTAGTAAAATGAATGAAAACCTAGATGAATTTCTTGAACATGTACAACAAAATTTGGTATCCAAGGAGAAAGCGATCACAAAATTAGAGGAAAATACTGAGCAATTACCCAAGCTTGATATTGTAAAACCTAGAATGTGTGATTCAGCCATTATGACATATTGTGGAACTCGGAACATGAAATGCAAAAGTTATGGCCGATCCCATTTCAGAGGATGAGATGTGTACAAGATAATGACAATATTGATTCGACTTTAATGAATAAAATTGGATGTAATGTTAGCAGATTGTGCATGAACCAACAAGGTATCGTTGAGCCTATTTTTCCTCAAATCAAAAATGACAATGCTGGGGTTGAATACTATGTTGAACAACAAAAGGTAAAACATTGTGACAAACAAGTGAATGCAAAGTCATATAAGAGCCAATATTTACAACAAAACTACAAGCAGAATCATTGGCATAATGAAGGAAATTGGTGATATGATCATCCTCAGAACTGGATGAAACTGCTACAAAAGATGTCCAGATTGATCTTGGTATAGACAGCCATACACATTGCATACATTGTGTGACATACTCATCTACCACAAAAATGTTGTTACAAGGTCAACATGACAGGTTTTAGAAGGAAAACAACAGTAACTATGTGGATTTCAAAGGAAACAGTGACAATTCAAGAGGCCCTCTGCAGAAGATAAAATTACTCCAAAATTGAAGCTTGATGATAGGCCGTATTATGGGGGTTTCATGAGTTAGGCTACGGTGGATTGGGATGTCTTATAGTGGTCTCAAGAAGATCATAAAATTAGTATCAAGAGGATACATCATAGCAACAATGAAAAGCATTTGGAGGATGTGTCGAAGGACATGTCACCAAACTAGCTGGAGTACCATGATTCAAATATCATAAGATGAAGGCCGTGGCAATTCAAGGAAATAGTTGTCACATAACATACAGAACTTGAGGACATTGTGTGTTATTCCCCACCAAATAAACAATACGGAGGGTTGTGATTATGTTTGTGTCAATACAAGTTGAATTACTGTGAATCATAAGTTACCCCACCAAAATAAATTTTATGGGGGTATGTTAGTGTGTAATACTGTGTGACATTACTTTTTGTACTGTGACCCCCCGTCAAGTTTTGGGGGGGATGTTAGTGTGTAACAATGTGTAACGTTACCTTTTGTATTGTGATCCTGTCAAGTTTTAGGAGGCTGTTGGTGTGTGTAAACATGGACTAATGGTCCCATGAGTTGTCGGCTTGAGACGTCCTTTGGGATGTGTGAAACTTGATATGAAAGATAATATTCTCATGAGTCGTCCTCGCATGATATCAACTAGGGCAAGTTAATAATATGCATATCAAAAATAATCATCAAAGTGCAAGTTTAATATATCAGGTGAATAGTTGGGTGCTCTAGACACTATCCTTACATTGTGAGTAATTATTGTTTAATCCTTGTGTGAACTCGCAAAAAGCTTCATATGAAATGTTCTGAACTTCAACATTGTATTATAAACAGCCCAACTATGTGAAGCAAGACCTTAAGAGTATCTAGGGGAATTAGGGTTATGCTTTGTCTACTATATAGATAGGGGCTTCCCCTCTTTCTTGCTATCCATGAATCGTGTTATCAACTAATCAAACTTGGAAAACTCATCTTCTACCTTAGAATTGCAGGTGCCTCCGATGATTTTGCATTTTCATATCTATGTCATTTGATTGTTATCTTCTTGTTTTTCTACTGTTGTTATGAGTATTAATTCCAACTTCTAGAATTATAGTATGTTCAAATTGATAACAAAGCACCAGTCCTTCCTTCCAATGTATTTTATCTAGTGTTTTCTCCTACTTTATTAAAAGGAAAAAACCTTTGTTACCCTTGTATGTCCTGGTTTTTGTTTAAACAAACAAAAATAAAATATAAACCCTAGCTCGTCACTTTCTTTTCATTTCTCCTGCACCATAATGGCTTCTAACACTAGGAGTAGAAGGGGTTTTCATGAACCTAAATATTTTGGGTGGTGTATTAAGCATGAGATTGATGCAAAGCTTGATTATCTCTCTAGAAAACAAGATCAATTAATGGCAGCATTCCAACAATTTACACTTCACATCCACACCTCCCCACCCAACCAAACAGAATCCAATTTAGACATTTCAAATCTCGTCATTGCGGAGCCTGACACAGAAAGCAATAATTCCAGCAAGAAGCCCTATTACAACTTCCATATGCAGATGATGCAGCTTGATTTCAATGGTGAATTGGAAGAGCATGTTTGACTAAGAAAGCTCAAAATGTCCCTAGCCTCACAAATACAATATTACCAGCACCACGAAGCAGGTTGACATAGCCCTTCAACAGATGGATGGATGGTTCTTCTGCCCACATTTGGACCACACTTTGGACTGTTAAGAACATCCATAAACGCTATGATGATATTAAGAAGGAACTGTTGAAATGGGCTAACTGCAACTGGGGTGAGCTATACACTGTTCAGATAATGGTAAGTGAATACATCTGTGCCAGAAATGTATGTTTTTATACTGATAGATTCCAGATCTTGGAAGCCAAAGTTGAGATGAATGACAATTCTGACATATGATTCATCACGTCTACACCTCCAACCTGCGACCAGATATTAGTGCAAAGGTAATGCATGAATCCCACACTCTTGTAAAAGAAATTACATTGGCTAGTGGTGTTTCTTTAAAAATGCATGCTCTTTGGAAGCAGTCATAGAACTTATATCAATGAAAGAAAATTCAAACTCAACTACCATGTTGAACTACCTAAATTTTTTAATCCTTGAGGACCCCTAAGAAGCTCTATATGGTCAAAAATCTATGCCCTGTGGATAGTGGCTACAATTCTGATACACCCATTGACCAACATACGCCCAAACTTGACCTCCTATACGCCCCTCGGATATGGGCACTGAACTTGACCTCCTATTTGTAGTTTCTTGTACTCTTTATCATTGCCCTCTTTCCATCCTTTAGTCATTGTCGCCAATCAAAGGTTGGCCCTCCGAGATGGAAAGTGGCAAAATAAAAGTTTTGGAAAATGTAGGACAGGTTGCCTATGCAAGCCCTCAAATTAAAAACTTCACTACAAACATCGAACTTAGAAATGAAAAATCCTATTCATCAGCCTCTAAATTAGGCATTCCCACTAAGGTTCACTTAATTGCCTCGATTAAAAAGGTTGCCTCTTCTTCTATTACAGTTATTATGCTCCAAAGAACATAATTTACATATCTAAAGTAGAATACTTATAAAATATATATATGTGATGATAAATAAAGCACTGTTCCAAGTAAAATTGAGAGGAACGCTCTAAAAAATAGTAATGTAAGCACTCTAAAACACAAGTAGAATTTTTAGGTGGCTTTACCACCAAAGGGGTTCTTCACCCACTAAGATATTATCCTTTTTGGGAAAACCAAAGAATAACTTTGTGAGAAATCTACTTAGAATGCTCCTAGCCTTGTGTGTGTATATGCATATGACTTGAATAAAATTTATTGACCTTCATTGACCAACTATTCATAACCAGTGGGCCCACCACCCTTGGGCCTTCATCCATAGTTGTGAACTCGTTGTCACAGGATCTCAACATTCCCACTCCCTTGTATTGATTCGACTTCAAAGCATATAACTAGTACAGATTTATTAAATACATCTATTTGAAAAATGCCAAGAGATATCAATATCGAGGCATGTTTCTTGGATGTTTCACATACCACGTTCATTAATGACTCCGTTACATTCTTCACTAATTTCCGGTTGACCGGTGACAAATGACCTCAATCTAGCTACACCAATGTGTCAAGCTTGAAAAAATCTTTCCAATAAAAAAAATGGGCTCCAAAATCCACCATATGCCCAAATATTACAATTTTTCGATGACTTCTCCAAGAAAGAAAAAAGACGAGTCCATATGACAATCAAAAGGACAACAAATTTATGGTTGAAACTGCCCTATGACGGTCCAACGGATGACAAATTTATGATTGAAACTACCCTATGACAGTAAAATGGGCATTAAATTTAGGGTCAGCCATTAATTGTTAACGTCTCATAGACATTACAGTCCACCACCACCCCTGGCTGCCATTGTAGGTTACATCTATCGGTGTAATAAGAAGCATTACAATTTTCTTTAGTTTGAGTTCAATTGTTGTCATGCCCAATCCATCCATCAACAGTTGACATGTATTGATGTTAACTTTGGATTAAAAAATTGCTGCATAACTTCTTCCTCTCTGACTCCCTGAATTTCTATGTATATGCCAATTTGTGGTAGTTGTTCTTCTTCCACATATTTGTTCTGCTTCGTTGATTCCATATGTACTCCTTTCTTTGCCAATTTGCCATTTTGAATGTTTACATGTCAATATTCATCTTGTTTTTTAGTTGCTGACTTTGAAAGTAGTAGGAATGTCGATGACTCGATACACATTTTGTCAATTCATTTTTTACTTTGATTATAGTGTAGGTGTTGATATAGGTAATTTTTGGTTGATCAATGTCTTAAAATTAAACATATCGAACCATATTGAAATTTTGCTTATTTTGAGCTTCTCAAAAGAGACTGTTCTTCATGTTCCATCTCTGCTGTAATTCTGTCATCACCAATAAGAGTTTAGAGTTGTTAAAGTTTTTGTTTGATGTGAGACATTTACTCAAATATAATTTCAAACAATTTCTGATTTCCATCTTTTAAATTTGTTTTCATGAGCCTCAGTTTTCTGACAAATTTGAGTATTGCATGGCCTTCTATGGTGCCTCCCTGCTTCCACCATTGTTGAATGCATTCCATATTTTTTGGATGTGATTACCAAATATTTTCAAACTCAAAAGTCCGTTTGTTAGGGTTGATCTACAAGCTCAACTTCCATCTGAATCAAGATATGACATATTGACATCCTCGACTTTTGCATGAAAACTCCAGTGATTGTTTACCTAGCTATTTGTAAGCAAGAAGCAATCTAAGTTTTCAAATATAGCTCACTCCTTTCCTCCTGTTGCACCAAGTGTACATGCCTTTTTCAAACTCAACGTCCACCAAACCGTTCTCTTTGATAAAGGCATTAAAAGCATGGACTAATGACCCGTTGATAGGAGTGCCTCCTCCTTTCTCATTTGTTGAGAGATCCCAAAAAAAAAAAAAAAATAGAACATTTTTCCTGAGATCAACCAAATTGTATTGTTGTCCTACAATTGCACTTTAATTTTCCAAATGGAGGACTGTAGATTGAAACAACCATAAATAACTTTTTAATTCAAAAGAGAACAATTACACAGAAACTCCCTGTTTATGAGTAGTGAATCATTTCAGGGCATACATGGATTATGACCATAAAAATAGCAGCATCTCCAGCCAGTTGTATCTGTTCCATTGAAATTGATGTATCACCACCCGTTAGGTATAACTTTGAATAAATTGGAGTCCAGCAGTCAGGTTCCTTGGAGGACCAGAAGATCTGTTCCTGAATCTTTAATATATTGTCTAACGAACAGTATTTTGTTTGAGGCACCCACTCCTTCAGCGCTCCATGTCATTATTTTCCTTCACAAACCATGGAAGGGCCTTGCTCAAAGGCTGCAGTTGTGTTGATTATGTGATAGAGATATCTGTTTGTTGTTGTTCTCAAAGGGTTTCTTCATTGTTCACAATGGATACAATTGAGATGGAGTCCAGAGGCTCAAAATGGCATTTCTTTCCCAGCTCTTTGATCATAGAGAGCTCGTCATCATGCTTGTTTGACAATCTGGTCGTCCCTGTGCTCTGCTTAGTATTAGAAATCCCTTCCTTGGACTGAAAACATGTCCAAAGGGAATTAGTTCTTGCTCAAAAACAGCCTCTGTTGTCTTTTCCATAGCTGGAGCGCTCTGTTTTAACTTTCCTCACTTCCATCCTCGTGTTGCCTCTGAATCAATTTGAGTTCCTTCATCTATATCATCATGTCCTTCACTATCAAAGAGCTCAAAGAATCCTTAAGTGAGAAAATGCAAACCTTTTCCTTTTGTAGCTCTATTTTTCTTACATAAGCTTTCCTGGTATGTCCCGATGCCTTTGTTCTGGCTTCTGATTTTTGTATATTTGTTTGTGATGTGTTCATTTATTTTTCTTGAATCTTGTCACTTGCTGGTGCTTTGCCTGCTTCTGATTCTGTCTCTGTATCATTCCTGAGAGACTGTGTTCTCAGGTTCAACAGAAAGGGTGGACAGGTGCGACATGCCCATGGGCATGGTAGAGTCTACAGTTAAAAGGTATATTATCGTATTCCGTCGGTTGTTCCCATTCAATCCTCCCTAATTCAATTAAAAACCTGCCTGGCAAAATGTAGCTCAAGATCAAGATTCATGCAGAGTCAAGCATAATTGTGCATCCTAGTTTGTATGGTAAGCTCTGAGGCTGCAAGATACTCCCCAACTGAATCACCTATCATTTTCAAAGAATACTCATACAAGAATATACTTGGGAGTATTGGAAGGCGAACCCACACTGGGATATCTCTAGGTAAATCATTCATTCGGTCAAAAATAGGGACCCATGATTCATAAAGAAAGCTCATTTGTTATGGAATCAAAGCACTCCCTGAAAACTAAGCTTTTTTAATCTTTAGGCGCAAAAATGGACATAAAATGCCCTTTTCGACATCAATGAGAACATCCACTGATGCGATGGATTTCTAGTTTTCAAGAATCCAAGCTTTCAAATCCTTTGGCCTGGATAAGCTACCATATATATATGCAGATCAAACTCTTTCCTTCAGGACCTGGAAGCACCTTTCCATTTCTTCCAAAGGATATTGTAGCTTGGGAGGATTATCCATTTTCTGAAAACAATAATTGGTCATTCTTGATAGAAATTTTGGTTTGATGGATGTTTGTTGGGCAGGTTGATGTAGACATTTCAACAGCTTGTCTTTAGAGACATGGTCTCGGTCTTTTGGCATCTCTGAAGAGGGGAATTAGTGTTTTTAATTTGGGTTTCAAATTAGAAAGCATAAGTACTATTTGTTGGTATACTTTGCCACAGTTGCTGTAATGAAGTTTTTAGTAATCAAATTTTGGGTGTGTTTTCTCTCAGAAAGTTATTTGTGTGTACATTTCTGCAATCAATAGAGGTTAAATAATCAGTGTGTGAATTTCCACTTCCACATAGTGCCTGTGAAGACCCACCTGAGTGGATGATGATTGAATATTTTAAGCTACTACAGTCCATTCAAGAAGAAAAATAACTTCTGGAAACCTGTGATAAAGATTTTTGCATCTACAAGTTTCGGATCACACTATGCGACCCATCATCAAGATGATGTGTTTGGATTGTAGATTTGCGCTCCTAATATAGATAACTCTATTGCACACATGAACCCACCTAAGAGAGAACATTAAATATTTTAAATTATTATTAGTTGGTTGTGGAAAACTAGCCATTGTAAACTAGTCCTTACTAAATTAAGCTTTCAAGCAATTAATTTACACATTAATTAATACAATAATTCTTCTATCATGAATGCAAAATTGTCCTATTACAGGCTTTCTAGAAGCCTTTTCCTATGGTTGATGGTTGTTCATTTAAACCTCGATGACACCATCAACTTGTCATCTTTGAATGAGATAGTTGTTTGATGGCTCTTCAAATTCAGGAGACGATTCAGTTCTTTTTCTCCTATGATTCATTTCCTTTACACCTCAAAGAGTTATGCATACATCTTTGATAGCAGAGCAAAGTAGAGAGTTATTCAACAGTCAGTACTGTCTAAAAGAACAGAGGCAAGGCCTAGTGCTAGGGAGAATAGAGTAGCAAGAAGCAAGTAAAAAGGACACAAGCAAAAAATCTACTGCCACGTTGATGGACTGCCGTGTATTAGACGAGACCCAAATCAATCAAACAAATCAACCCATGGTTAATCAAAATAAATAGACAGGAAAAGGAATGGCTAGGGTTTGATTCCAAGAGATTTTTCGTTTTGGTGTATGGATGATCCTTGGCTTTACAAAGTTGGCAAGCCCCAACCAAAGTGTCTTTAGTCATGTTTATTTAAAATAAAGTAAGATTTGGAAAATATAACAGGTGTAAAACCTAGTCTATCTAGAATGTACACTAACCTATATACCTCTTTTTATTTTTCTGTTTCTTTTTCTTTTCCTTTTGAATTACAGAAAATAGAGGAGAGAGTTAGAGAATGTACCATTTAATTCTTAAATCCCAAATGAACATATAATAGCTGCAAACCATATATATTCCCCAAGAAATTCACAGAATAATGAAAAACAAGAGATGAATTGCTAGCAACTTGGAGTTACCTCCTCTGAAGTGGATTCTACCTACAGAAAATGACCCTCAGATGTCCTGGTGGAGCTTAGGCCACCTACTGGAATCCTGGACTACATGGTCAGGTGTTTGAAGAGAAAGAGGTGTCATTGATCTGAAATGGCTAAGTGCCCAGTCCTAGGGCAACAAAGAAGTAGGTGAGAAGCTGCCAGAGTATACGTATGGAATAAGAGATAGACCTATAGGCAGCCCCCAAACCCTTGAGGGCAACAGGCTCGAGAGTGCAGACAGTAGTTGCCTTCTCGCTGTATAAAAATTACAGCACCTAAATATGAGTGATATGATGCAGGAGAAAAGTACGATAAATGTTGGACCAGTGTGGATCAGCTATGACTATTGCAGAGAGTCATGGCTGACTGATCTGATTGCATCAGAAAGGTGCAGTGCAATAATGAGATTATCACAAGGTAAGGAATAAATAAGGGTAAAGTCTATATATAAAAATGGTTTAAGGAAACATTAGGCTTAAAACTAAAAGTGATTTCATTGTCCTAAATGGGAAGGGGATGGTCAAAGGCCCAGTCACACTAGCTGTAAGGAGTAGGAAAGGACCAAAAACCACGGGTTTAAGACAACAGCTGCTGTCTGATACAATTTCCAAAGTGCAGCAGTGAGGCACAACATGGCTACTGTATTAAATGTGCAATCTAACCGCAAACTGGAAATTGCAATTTTAAGGAAAACGGTCCTTTCCAAATCCTGAATAGAAGAGAGGGGATTTGTCACTAGGCGGGCTAATGTCTGAGTCATCCATGAAGAGTTGAAAGACCTGAAGAGACATCTAAAGTGTAGACGTGAGGTGTAACAGACCCAGAATAGGTTGTTAAATAACTCAAAGTCCTACAGGGATAGCAGCTAGGCAACCTGATGCACCAAAGTGTCTTAAATGTGACCTAATTGGCAAGAAGGGGGAGTTCTTGTTTCTAGGACCATCAGGTAAAACTGTAGAACACGAGTGGCTAAGTGGCTCTATGTCTTTAAAAATAAAGGACTTTTCACAAGGTGCAGGGGTAACTACTACCGACAAATTTCGCGTTCCAGCCCGACATGCAATGTTACAAGTCCACCCCACGAAAAGGTATCAGTATACACTATACAGTTTGGCATGATTAAATCATAGGCGCATCCCATTCTCACATACAGAGGTTCTGTACACATCCCTTGAGGAGCACGACAGTCCACACACAACCCCCTTCTTGGTATTAGAGTACAGAGATTCTACAAATGTCTACAGTACTCTGCTCATGGACATAGTTTACATTTACAGTACTAAACATGAACTTTAAAATTACATCATTTACTCTCAATTCTTGAGCATTCTATTACAACATTCTGCTCTCTATTCGTTTACAGTTCTATTTTGCAATTGTCTTTGCAATGTAATTATTGTTCATTGTTACAATGTTACACTTCTGCATCACTATTACATTTCAATCCTGCCCCAAGAATTTTTTGGGGTCTGGATCAGAAAAAGAATCTCAATAAATCAAACAGTTGAAAGAAGGAAAACAGGCAAAAGTACAAAGATAAAATCTACAAAAAACACGGAAAATTAGCTAGAAAGTATCAACTGAAGGTTTTGAACTGTTAATTGTTGTATATATAATCGTGTCACTGCAATGAACTAAGAAGTCTTTTCAATACATAAACATAACTAATTATTTAGAAAATAAAATTACAGACGCAAAAAAGCATACATCAAGAATGCCAATCCTAAAGCAAATAATACTAAAATTAAAATATATTGTATACCAACTTCATGTATTATCAGTGAAGAATTTATTGATTTTAATACAGCTCCTTGGACAGTACAAACTCTATTCATTGGCTAATACAAAGAATGCAATCATTGAAGCTGACTTGGACACTTACTTGAGCAAAAAACTAGTTGAAGTTTGCTCGTACTGGCGGCTGTCTGTAGTGGCAACAGAGCCTTCCACTCCTCCTCGAGCACCTCCATTTGAAAAACTAGGTGGTACCCAATGATGATTAGAAATATTCCAACTTCCTTCTGCAGATTCAAATGCTGGCTGGTTCAGCCACAAACTATTGCTACTTGAAACTGATGCCCCACCTATGTTGTTGCCACTGCTTTGGTTAAAGTTATTAGGCTTCTGCTGTGGAGAGAAAAGGGACGAAGGAAGATGAGTTTCGGGTTCAAAGGGTGACAGCAAAGTTCCCTCGGAACACACAGGAAAAACATCTTTTTCCTGTTCAAACATGCCATTGCCAACAGGTAGCCAAGAAGGTTCTCCTAAGTTAGGAAGGTTGCTCTGTCCAAGCTGTGGTGTGTCCCACATCTGCCATTTGAATTGTTTAAATGCATCCCGTGGATAATCTAGAGACAGTGATCGCAAACCCCAAGGCTCTGTGATGGGAGGAAATTGATCTCCAGTTACATGTACTTCATCAACAATATCTGAAGGCAATAATTTGGAGATAGGAAACTCAATAGGTGTAGGTCTCTGAATTGGAGTGCGAACAGGGCAACCAACAGGGGACAATGCACCAATTGTCTGTGTGTCAGAGGTAACTTTGGGTTTAGGGTTCAAAGAAGAGCTATTCAATGATTCAATAACAGGCATACTCAAGGGAACAGGATTTCGTGGACTTAAAAACTTTTCAGAAGGATCAACTTCCCTTGACACTGACTTATCTGGAGATATATTAACACAAAGTGAAACAGTGTTGTCTGAATTCATGGATTGGGAAGTATACTCTGGAACTGAATTGATTGGCATTGACATAGTGCCTATTGGAGGAAGTAAGACATTAGCAGCTGATCCAGAGCAAAAATGGCTGGAAGATGAGGGCACTGGTGGTACATTGATGGAGACTGACTTTTTACCAGCCTCAATCTGATGATCTTGTTCCAGTGAACTTCTCGCAACTGGAGAAGTAGCTATAGAGCATGATGTCAAAGGACCAGTAAGGTGAGGATCCAATGAATTTGTCTTCTTTAACACAGGTGATGATGGTTGCAGTTCAAATCCCACCTAAAAAAAAAAACATTCTATTAGTGCATCTCCATTTTCTATCTGCAGGTGCCCTCCTTTTTCTATATGCAGACAACCACATATGCAAATCACCAGAGATAAGCATAATCTCAGAGAAGAGTTGCTGATAATAAAAGCTCTTACACAAATTGGCATTAGTAATTGTAATATGTCATCCAAAAAACTAATATCTCATTCAATATCATTTATTTTAGGCAAGTCAGTAATGGATTCTTGCTACAATAACAATGCGTAAGATGGAAAATAAATTGTCAGATATCTTGCAACTTACAGGAGGTTGCAACTGTTTGATTCCTGGACTGTTATTGACACAATTCCCTGGAGGGTTCTGTTCTTCAATGGTGCTAGAATCTTTTTCTCCCTTAGTTTTAGGACTACTGACTTCTTGTCTAGAAACATTTTCAGTTATAATGTTGCTTCCTTTACCCCAAGATTTTGTCCAATCTGGTTTATTCCAGGCAGAACCTGTGTTGTGTGTAAATGTAGTGTGACTGTCTGACAATAAAGCAACATCGCCAGAATTAGCTGGGTTGTTAGACTTTGCCCCAACTCTTGAATCCACTCCAAACCTCTTACCAGACAGTGATGTCATATTACTTGTCTGCCAGGTAGAAGTCTTGGGAGAGGATTGAAATGTCCCTTTCACAGGAACTAAATATCGGGAGCTACCAGCCTTGAAAACACCATTAATTCCTCCCTTAATGCCCTGCTCATTACTTTTTAATCCAGTGTCGGTGCCAAAGACTCTAAAGTGTTTTGTATCCTTTTTCATGGAAGCAAGAAGAGTTGCAGTTTTTGGCACCTCCCTTTTTTCACTTTCTCCCTTCCTTTCATTTTCTTCCATCTTTGCATTTTCTTGTCCCTTCTTTCTTGCCTCCTCTCCATCTCGTGGTTTATCCTTAGCCAACCGCTTATCCTTTTCTTGTACCTTATCTTGTCGTCTCCTATCTGCTTCTCTCTCCCTTTTGATTTCCTTTTCCCTCTGAGCAGCGACTTCCCGTTCAGTCTCTCTTTCAGCCTTCAAGTTCTCATCTCTTATCCTCCTCTGTTCCTCTACCAATCTAGCAACCTCTTCTCTCTGTTTTCTCTCTTCTTCTTCTCGCATTTCTTTCTCTAACCTGGCCTGTCTTCTCTCTTCAGCCTTTCTCCGGGCTTTTTCTCCTTTATTTCCTTGAGCATTATATTCTTCTTCACACCTTCTCAAGCACTCCTTCGATCCAGAACTTAATGATTGATCGCCCCCCAGAGAACCTCTTCTAAAAACCCTTCTCCAAAACCACCTTATGCAGAAGATAAAGAATCCTACAATTCTCAAAAAGAAGATAACGACCCTAGGATATGACTCACAAGCCGAACACTTTTCCCCTCCCCCAAAGACATCTGCAAACATGTTACCATTGCTTCCCAAATAATTGGGCGCTCCTTGCCAAGATCCCCTTAACCAAGAATCACCAGCAGGCCATTCTTTTGCCCAAGGGCTATCACCCATCTTTGACTTGCCTCCAGACCATCCGGTCTGTACAGGCCATCTTTTCCCATTCCATGACTTGACATTCTTTCCACCATAAAGGCTTGCAACTGGAATGCCAATTTGAGCTATTCCCCCTTTCAAGATAACTGAATTTGACGGTATCCCTGAACTAACAAGCCCAGAGGCAATGCCAGGTATGTCCAAAACAGGCCTCCGCGAAACATGACCACAGTATGTACACATAAATCTGCTCCCTGCGGGAGCCTGATCCCTGTAAGCTGTCAAACAATTCCTACACCTGCGTGTCGCCTCCTTACGCCATTTGGCAGCCTCTTGGGCCAAAATTCTTCTCCTGTCCCTGAGAAGAGCACTCCTCCTTGCTCTCCATTGCAAAAGCCGTGGCATTACAATTTCATACCATCCAAGGATAACCAGAAGCACAAAAACACATGCCAACCGAGGAGAGGTGACCTCAAACCTGAGACGCGGAGGGAGCACCTGTGAAATTGCCCACAAAAGTATAAGAGGAATTACAACGCACGGCAACATGGTAACAATCCGCCGTGACCACCGTGATGCCACGCACATAATACACATTATTTTTTACCCGCCACCCCCCTAACCTGTCTCCCTGCAATGCTCCAGATTTGCAGATTGGGGACAAATATCAAACGCTCAAAAACCGCCGCTAACACCCAAATTCACCGCCTGGAGTTTTTACTTACCGTCGCTATGCTCCTGATTTACCAAATTTATATAGTCCACCGAATCCAAACTAGGGTTTGCTGTCTGGCTGTGAGTTTTATTTTGAGGGTTTCAATAAAAACGCCTTATTTGTACCTGTCTTCCTGCCCACCTTCTGTGAATCAAATCAGTAACTCTATTTTGTAACTGTGAAGTTCGTTCTGAATGCCAGAGAACAGACTCTAACCAGGAACCCGTGTTTACAGATTTTATTGCTTGACTGCCAAAATTTCAGTAACGTGTCCCTGCAAACATTTCAATTGGGCCGCTTAGATGCTGTTTTTGAGTCTTAAAATTTTGCAATGCGCGAAGAGTTTGAAACATTAAACCTTTCGCACCCTGTTAAACTCTCCGAGTATCCATTACAGTAAAAGTTTGCCCTAAGTTTTCGTATCGCAAAATGCAGTTACGCAGTTTACCGGAGGCGACAAACAAAACATTTATAGAGAGCAAATAAAGATGTGATGGTATGTGAGTACTTACCACTGAGTCGATTTGGCATAAAATTTCTGCGCAGATTGTTACAGGAAAAACGTAGAAATGTGAAGAGAGTGCATGAATCATGGAGGAAGAACTACAACCTGTGTCATTTTTTTTTGGGTCTAAATGATGCTGATGACAACCATAACTTGGAGGTTTTTTTTTTTGTTTAAAATATTTAAAACAAAGAAAATGTTTTTGACGTGGACAAAGCCGAACAAAGTATTAAAAGGACAAATGAAAAAAAAGATCCGAGGTCGCAAAAGGGTTAATGACCGTAGTTGAGTCGGTAAAATATAAATTTGTCGGGACGGATTTTAATATAGTCAAAGTCTTAGTTTCCACCTAAATACTACCTAATTTCCAAGATAAAAATTAAGTGGGCTTTGCCTTGTCAATCAAGCAATTGAGGAATTTTATTATTAAGCATTTGTTTATATTAGATTGGAGTCAATGATTTTATTTTATTTTTTAATTGTATATCGGAATGTCTTATATGGAATTATTTAATTATATAGAATGTTTGTATTTTTGTGTATATTTTGAAAATAAATATATAAGAGATTTATAATGTTGAGTAAATGTGCATTTAAATCGGTGAGTTTTTTTGGCTAAGCAGCGATGAATAAGGGGCATCCACACCGTCAAAATCATTTAGGTATAATCTTGGGCTTGACCGCTTGACTCTCCACATCAGGGATCTAGAGGGATTTGTACCCTGGTAGATAGATATAAGCAAACATCAACCTCTCCAGTTGAACTACAACCCTTTCGATAGAATCTTGATTTTAACATTGGATGCGGTGCATGATAATATATTCATAAGCATTGTTTATCTCCATTTATTTTATTATATATTTGATTGAGCAGTATTACTAAATTTTACATGTTTTATAATATTTAATTCGCAATAAGTATATTTTATAACTATATTTTGATGGACTCAAGTGTTTTACATCTCTTAGGGTTTCATCTTTACGTGATCCCTCTGTGTACATGTTGTTAGGTCTAAAATTGTGAATGTTTCTATGTTCGATTGTAAACATTAAATCCTTTCTAATTCTTGGAAATAAAAAAAATTGATGTGTTAGGTCTTGTGTTGTATATTTTCCTTCATATATAATTTCATTTTTTACCATGAAAATTGAAAATTTTGATATTCCAACTAAAAGAAGTAGTAGTCTCGAGTTAAAAATAAATAAATGTTGTCAAAAAGTGTGTGGTTAGTTTTAAGTTAAAAAAGAAATTGGAATGTTATCTTTGCAAAATGATAGCGTACTTTATCATGTGAAAATATATATGCCTTTCCAAAATGTTGTAAATCTTTCTTTGAATGTAAATAATTTATCTTTACAAAATGACATGTGCTTTATCTTTTGAAAGTATGTATGCCTTTACAAGATATTATAAACCTTTTTTTTTTTTAAATATATTTTCAATTGATGGTGTATTTCATTTTATGAATGTCAAAGCTTAATAATATGTTTGATCAAAATGTTGTATATAAATTTAATCATGTTAGATATGTAAATGCCCAAATGAATGATGATATAAACCATTTATGCCTCAAAATAATTTAAAATCCGTTAGTGGGCCAATTGAATTCTCTAGGCCCAGTTTAAGAACTTTTTCATATAAGACATTTAAGAGATTTCTAAGATGTTGAAGTTTTAAAAGATTAGCATATGTAAAAATTTACCATATGATGTGGTCTTTTTCCCATTCATCTTTTATTCTCCTCGTTTCACAATCATCTTTTAATGCTTCCTTTTCGCAATCATGTTCTAATCCTCCCTTTCAAATCATCAAGATCAATTCTCCAATTTCAAAACCACCTCTTGATTTTCTTATTTCTCAAAAATAATTGCAAGCTTCCATACTAACCATATCTACCATGACATATGTCACCCCTTCACGTACCAATCATATAATAATTTTCCACAAATATTTTTCCACTTTCTATTTTTTTTCACTAAATCTCATATTCTCAATCATTTTAATAAAATTCATATTCAACCATTAATACTTCTCTTCAAACAACATCCATTCAAAATCTAATAAGTGTGACCATGATACACACTCTTCACAACATACAAAATCAAATGAATCCCCTTCCTCAAGGATTATAGAAACTAACAATGGCACATTTAATAAGTGCCATGATTGGCTAATGGGCATTTTTTAAGATTATATGCATAGTGTACCTATATATGCCAAAAACCTTATCTAGTTTATAAATATATGGATAAGATCAATACATAAAAATTAAATAAGTTTAATATTCAAATAATATTATGTCGTGAATTTTTATCACTTCAGTGTTCTCGTTTAACTAATTAATATATATATTTTTTCTCAATCTTTTCATTTTTTTACAACATATTTATAAAAGCCATTAAAGTAGTGCAGATAAATAATTATTTTTTGGCAAATTTATAGAGATTTAAATCACCATCAAAGTCTTTAAAAAATAATTTAAATTCTAATGTTTCATATGTATACAACAATGCTCAATATTCATACAAAAATTAACAAAGATAACATCCTTCATTAAATTTGATTAATAAAATGTTGCAAAACCTACATACTCCATGACTGTAAAAGATAATCCATACAGTAGAAAAGATGCCTTGGCAATTGATTTTGAAGCCCCTGTTCTATATAAAGTTGGGGAGGGGAGGATTGAACACAATGAGAGATTAAGCAAGTGGTGAATATGTCCATGTAAGCAAACACATCATCGTTCAAGAAAGTGGTGCAAAATTTGACAAATGCCTCTAAGGAGAATAAAATCCCCGCCACCGTGCTTGTTTGCCATGCCCTGCAATCAAGCCTCACCTCTACACCTAAGCATAGTTCCACATTTAATATTGACTTTGAAGTGGGCCCATGAAAGATGTTGACCTCATATTTTCAAATTCATATGGTAATGTTAAAAAGTACAATTTGGTCAACACTATATGCTCCAAATATGGCAGTGTTTGATATACACAAGTCAACTCCTCTACACAAGATAAATCATTCACAATGAACTCTTTTAACGAAATTAACTGGCCAAAGTCATGTTTTAAAACACCAAATTTAATGCAATTTCTTGTTGATAAGGTTTATAACTTTTTCAACCATAGAAGGCTATCTGGAAGATAGGTTAATGCTTTTTAGGAATGTATTAAGAGATATGTTAGACATAAGTTTTTAACACTTTTGAGGAAGTTCTTCTAAACGGTCCAGGAAGTTGAAGAGGAGACAACTTATGCAAAACCTTCCAAAGCTTTTTGGGAGTCATTATAACTTTATCAATCCATCTATGTCAAATCTCTCTAAAAAAAGATAATCTCTCCATGTCTTCAGGGAGTTACCTCAAACTATCACAGTGGAAAATGCTTTGATGTTTGAGTGTAGTCAACATTACAAAGTTAAAAGGTAACCTTTTTAGATATATTTGTTCTCCTAAATCCAATGTTTTCAAATAATATAAACGACATATGTGATGCAAAAGCATTTGGGTTCACGTGAAATCTTTCACCAACCAAAAGTATGTTAGTTTAGTAATTTGTTTGAGTGTTGTATCACGCAAGTTCCTTATTGCACATATGTCTTGCTGTAAGTTTGTGTATGTATTTTGTGTTGCGCAAACCTTCTTTGTGTTATTTTTCACTACCCTCATGTGTGTGTGTGTGTGTGTTTAATCTACGTTTGTGTTTCATGTTAGTAATATGTGTCTGTAATGTTTTATGCATATTTTGTTGCGCATAATTGTATATGTTTCTTGTTTAAATAAGCTTGCAAAGCTTTGCACAATAAGTTGTGTTTATATGTCACTTTAGTGCGACAGTGTGAAGATTTGCAGTACATTTCCATCGGTCTAAGATATCTTTTAAGCAATAGGTCATTCAGTCTAAGTTGATTATTCATCATAGAATCAACTAAGTGGATGAGGTTTCTTGGAAGAGTTATATCTTCATTGACAACTGATACATTGAATTTTAAGTCATTTTGCAATATCTTTCTTGAACATACATGAGGATCATAGTGCAAAGGTTTTCATGGTAATTGTTGGTCATAAAGTTCTACAATTTCATGTGACTTTCTTCCTGTACGCTTGGTTTGGGAACATATATATTATGATGTGTTATAGGAGTCGTTATTGACTATTTGGCATTTAATCCTAAAAGTCATAGAAGTTGATAAAGATTCATTTATTATCATATGTGATATACTTATGATGCATTAAGCTATAATGTGTTATTGTACCTTGGAATTTTGATAGACATTTAATGTTTTTAGTGCACCAAGGTGTGTCAATGTTGTTAGTGGGGTAAAAGCATTTAATGTGAGTAGGTGGGTCTTGTGCCTCTATAAACATGCCCCTACACCTATGTTAAGGGACATCTTTCAAGGGGTAAGTGAATACACTATATTGTAATTTTATCCTAAGAAAGATATACTTACAAATTACTATGAATTAGTAAGTTGGGATCTATGGATCTGATGTTGGAATACATCTCATTATGAGATTACAAGGTCATTGTTATCATTGTGCTTATGTATTTCCTTTTATTAAAATCTAATAGATGTTTGAATTTTTATTTTTATATTATATATTACATATTTTGATGTGTATTTTGATGGATGTTTAGTTTAAAGCATCTCTTAACCGAGACCCCTAACTGTGACTACATCATTTCATATCAAAGCAAGATTCTAGTCCTTATTAATTCTTGTTACTTTTTGCATTTGCGAGTGTGGGTAGAAAGTAACTACATACATCTTCTAATGAGATTTTTGAAAGAAGATGTAAGTAACATTTTGATTTAAGATCATCACTTGGTATAAATGTATATATTTATAAGGAAATAACACATAAAGGAGGCTCAGGTGGTAGGATAGCCCCAATGGTTGGAGTGCCAAGACTAGCAAACCTAGTGGGATTGATGAGATAAATGCAAGCCTAAATGGACGTTATATAAACCGCACATCATTATGGTGTTGAATTAGTAGATGATGAAAGTAATATTGAGGTCATAGACTAAGTGCTTGAGGATTAAGTAGTGGGATAAGAGGTTGATGAAGCTAAAGTTGATTCTTGCTAGCTATTGCAAGAATGACAAGTAAACCCAAGTTGGAAATTATTCTAGAAGTTAAAGTGTTGAAGATCTCATTAACTAGATCACAAATTTAGATAAATACTTTTATTATGATGGTATTGAAGATCCCAAGTGGGTAAAGTTCATTGGTGTAAAGTTGAAAGGTCACACATCCTTCTAGTGGGAGCATGTACAAACTAAGAAAGTGCAAAAAGATAAATATAATATTAGGAAATGGAGTAGATTTGTCACAAAGTTGAAGGCTAAATTCACTTCTGTGGATTATAATATGAATTTGTTTAAGAAACTTCAAAACTTGTGACAAAGTGAGACGAGTGTCAAATTATTGTGAGGTCTTTTGACATGCCAGCATAGGCAGGGGTCGTTCAGTCATGTCTCTCATGAAAGGATATTTGTGTGAATGAATCTCCCTAAGGTCTTAGTTACCATGTCTTGGTATGCATGGTAACTCAATTCGCTGATTGTGGACCATTCCATGTAATGGGCATGTTTGGAGTATTTCACACTAACCATATGCATTCTCATTAGAAGTAATGCCTAGGGAACTAGCATACAGATTAAGCATGAACTATAACTAATTTAAACATGTTTATTTCATGCATAGATATAATAATTCAATAGAATTAGTAAACATATATTGAGCAATCAGGATAAACATTAACAAAATATTGTAGTTGTTGATACCCAAGATCTAATCTAGAAAATTCACATAAAGGTATAAAATCCAAGGGGAAAGGAGATAAAAGGGTCATGTTACAATGAAGATGAAGCTAATCTATTTGACTAATAAAATCTCATGAAACCAATACTTAGTTGAGTTAAACCTAGCATAACTCTAACTAAAGATGGTACAAGAGTCTGGGGATAAACTATTGAGATCAAAGAAGAGCATAACCACCATATACATGTGTAAGGTATGGACCCTCAGCTCTATAACAATAAAATTATCAAGGTGTTGCATTTATATTAATCAATGTTGAGACTTATGGTAGTCATGCATTACAAGCTTCACTTACATAACAACAAGGAAAAGACTACTCTAGAAAAGCATGAAAATGTTTGGCCAACTAACTATGGAGAATCAGACAATTTGGTCCATTACTTTATCTCTAAAACGAAAAGGAGCCAGCCTCTAATACCTCAATTATCAAATCTTATATAGACACTAAGATTAGAGGAGTTTCAAATGCACCCACTAATGGGCAGTTACAACATTGAATGTGATATGGAGAATGTGGTTAAGTCTCTGCTTTCTGATGGCTAATTTGTAGCAGGGCATGCCCTTATAGTTAAAACCATGTCTCTTTAAGATGATGTTCCTTGTCTCATGTCCTTCTATATATTTCCATGGTCACTAGGGCTTCATTTTATCCCACGTGTCCTTTTGCTTGACCTTCATGGGCATGTTGCTCTATCAATTGGCTTATTGAGCTAGATTAGCATTCATTTGTGATCTACTCAATATGACATCAACTTATTTTTTACTTAATTATATCCCCTCTCGATCAACTTATCCTCATGATCAAGTCATAGTTTAACCCAATTACTCAAGTAGACATAATAGTCTATTATTGGCCTTAATGGGCTAGATGATCACCAAATTTCCATCTCATGCTTTGCCAACACCATTGGGGTGACTGGACATGCCAACTCATTCAACGGGTTCCGCGTGGCCTTCACTCATTCTCCACTTTGAGCTCCACTTCTTATTTTTCTCTTAGTCAATGGTCCTTACGTTTGGTTCTCAGCCCCAAGCTCACAGGATGATGCCACATGGCCTCATCTTGATGAGTTAGGTCTTTGGCTTCTCTACTTTGTTCAATAGATCATCCTCGATTCTGGAGCTCATGATATATCACCACATGGTGGCATCATAGTCCTTTAGAGCTTTGTGTTGATTCGTCAATTTCCATAATGTCTCAAGTTCTTGAGATGTCACCACATGGTGGCATTGTGAGTCTCGAGGTTTGGGGCTCTACATTGATCTATCAACTTCCACCAAGTCCCAGGATCCCAAGATGTGGCCACATGGTGGAATCATGGGCCTTTTGGGTTCAGGGGATGTTATATGCTCTGTTGATGGCTTTTAAGTCTTGGGTTGTCAAGATCATGCCATGTGGCATGATTTCACCATGAGATTATGATGTGTGTCACCTCTATAAAAGCATGGACCTAATCAAAACAATGCAATAATCTCAGGGGCTAGAAAAGTCTTTAGACTTATCCAATTTTTAAATGAGTGGATCTCTGAGCTCTGGGTGAATGTGGCAGTGACACACATCACAATCTCAAGGGCCACAAAAGATCTTTGAACTTGTAAGATTCTAAAGAATCAACCAAGTAAAAAGATCGAAGAAAATAAAGACTTTTAACAAGTAAAAAAAGACCTCAGCCATTTTAATGAAATTGAATAAGTCCATAAAATCTAAATTCATACAAGCATGTAGTCAATCTACATCAAAATAAAATAAAAATGGATATAAAAAGGGACAAATTGGGGAATAAAATAGCCCCTTTTTTCAAAACCTCAGCCAAATTTGGTCAAAACTTCATAAAGTGACTAAGCTATAATTGAAACTTATGCAAATAGTTAGTTGCTTACATTGAACTAAAGCAAGTATGGCTGAAATTGGCAAAGGGAAATATTTTAGAAGATGCTGCAAATAGCTAAGTAATTTGCACACAAGTTTAAGTCAATATTATAAAAGAGAAAATTTTAAAGATTTTTCAAAATATGAATTTCAAAATAACTCAAACTCCTCCAAGCCTAGGCAAATTCAAATAGTCATCTCAAAGGTTCAAGATGTGAAATTTATTCAAACCAGGTGCTTTGCCAAGACAAATTAATCCTCATACTTGGTTAGAACCATGAGATATTCAATATTTAAAACTTTACATCAAGTAACTTGCAAATCATAAATGACAACTCAAACAACAAAACCACCAAAACTCCTTGAAGGATAAAGATTAGACCCCAGAGCAAAAAGAGGTTCCATGATTTCATTGATGAAATTAGGGTGTGTTGATGTAGGTAACAACAAATGGCTACTCATGCTCGGAAATACTTTTAAGTATTTAAAAATCCAAAATCTCTAGCTCATGCATTTAAACACAAGCATTAATTGTGAACAATTGCTTCAAACAAAATCCAAAAATTTGGGCCCCAAAGTCTACTTCAACACATGACATACTAAGTTATATTCTTATCAAAGACCATCAATGTGTGCTTGCGTGATTAATCCATTTATTGTTTTCCATGCACATCAAAAGCATTCATATTTGTTTAGACAATTAGGGCTTCTAAGGGAGTAAGATATTACAATTTGGCTAGGGGAAATTGCATGGTCATTACTTTACTGCCAGCTAGGTGTCTATATCCCCGACAGAGATACCTTTGGTCCCTTCTAAAGGCCTTGTTCCACTGCCATTCAGGTTGAAAATCATGTGGTGGAGGTTACCAAGATCACGCTTTCGAGGAGAATTTTCAAATTTTGAACTTTTATCTCAAATTATTTGAAAGGAAATCTCATATATTAATCCATAGTGGGTTGGGAACCAAGCCAAGGGTTTAGGAAAGTTCATGATTAGTCAAGACAAATTAGAAATAACATAGTGATTCACTTGATTCAAGTTTTATATTGAGTGTATTTGATAGCTTTAAACAAGGAAAATGATGTTTCTAAATCCACATGTTTCATTTAAAATCAAAGGCCACTATAATTATGAAAATGCAAAAAGAGTTACAATATTTCATACAAGATATTCAAGCAAGATTATTTTATTAAGCTCTTGAGTACCATTGATGTGCATATGCTACAATCATTCAATTCACCTTTCATTAATAGGGCAACCTCTAGGCAAAAATAAATAGACCATACAAATGAGAAAACAAACAAACCAACGTGAAAGCAAGCTGAAACCAACCAACAAAAATAGAAAATAAACACAACAAAAATAAGGAAGGGAAAGAGAAAATTTTCTATAGGAAATGTTCAAGCAAATGCATGCCTAAATCTAGCTAGACACCTAAAAATAAATATTTTAAGAAGGTTTAGGGATCATGTACTTACACCTATATAACCTCTACATTGGAAAAAACTATCCCAAAGAGATTTGTCAATATTATTTCCATGCAATTGAAGTAATATTAGATTGTAAAATTTAACTAAGTACATGCATTCAATTTTATAAAAGGATGAGGGATAAGGTGCAAGAAATACCTTTGCCTAAACATGAAACCGTGAAGAGGAATAAGGTTGGGTATGAATACATACCAAAGTGATTAGAGCATCCAGCATAACAAGGGCATCCTCTTTGTTGTCTTCATTTTCAATAAGGTATGGGAGTGGTTCTTCCCATGTTAAAGACTTATTGGATTTATCATTTATGACTGAAGTGTGTGGAGAGTTGAGTTAAATCAAATAATTCTCATCTTGCATCTACCTTAACATGACTTCTTCATTTAGGCCACTATGTTGTTGTTATTCCCCTTTGACTACCTTTACTACTGAGGGGATCACATAAGCGTTGTTAACAAGTTTGAAGGTAGGGTTAAACTGAGTAGAGAGATCAATAATTTTGAGTTCTTCGAACTCCTCTTCAAAGAAACAACTAGCTTCACCTTGATTTTCTTCTTCTTGGCACAAGCAATTCAACTCATCTTAGATTTCTTCAATTCTTTCTCCCTCCAATGATGATGGGAAAGCCAAACCACTCAAATATAGCTTTTGATCATATTGGACTAGCTTGCAAAATGTATGAGTAGGAGCATGTGAGAAGGATGCTTCAAAATCATAAGATGCATCTTCCTCCTTTAGTTGATCGAGCTCTTCAAATTGTGCTTCTAGCTGATCATAAGATATATCAAGTTCTTCTTCTTCTATAGACATCTCCTTATCAATTTGCCTTTCAGCCTTTAGGTCACTTACAACCTCTAGTGCAATTTCATCATTAAACTCATCATCATTGATGCTCTTAAAGAATGGACCAGGCTTATGAAACGACATGTTCTCAGTCAACATGATTGCTTTAGCTTGATGCCCAATTCCATCTTGGCATGCTCCAAATGGTAAAGTTGGGAATCTAGTCTCATAGCTTGGATTGTGTATTGTTTGATGTTCTCCTACAATAAATGGCATGAGATTAATCATAACATCAAAAAGAGGCATGATTATTAATACAAGGGCAAATGGCTTGTTGGTTATAAATTACATTAATAGAATTATATACATTAAAATCAATAATAGGTTCTCATTCATCATTAAGAATTTAACTTTATCACAAGGTTGAGACCACACTTGATTATAGTGCACAAATTGGTCCATGTGTAGATTATATTGGCTACAAGCTTGAGGCAATACCTCGTTGTATGGCACATGATGACTCATGGGCTAGCTTGTAGATACGTAGCTCAAAGGACTTTGGGGGTAAATCCCTCAATGCCCCAATAGATAGGGAGGTTGAGAACCATAGTGGTGGGGCAATGATTATTTATCTATTGTGTAAGCTTCTTCATATGTCAAATATAAGGATGAAAGGGAAGTTAGGGTTCTTTGAATGAATATATCAATTAGAGGATCAAATGAATTTGGATAAATTATTATAGATGCATCCATTGTTTGCAAGAAATGGTCCTTCAACCACCCATGCAGCTAATGGAATATGTGGTTGAACACACTAGTTGGCTCATTAAGATTTTTATAGGATATGACAAATTGATAAAATTAGACAAAAAGGTCAATGGACACACTAAAATGGTTGAGAAACAAATTTTCAAAAATGGCAATGTATCCTTATAGTAGACCAAGGTACTAAGAGTAAGTTGTTTGATCTAGTAAATAAGGGATTAGGTGATAAACCACATTCTCATGCTGAATCTATGCTCTGATGATGGCTTTTTTTTTAAATCCTAGACGTGCTTTTTAGCAGTCTTGATTCTACCAAGTATATGCTTTGGACATAATTTATGGGGATCCTTGGGCAAGTCATGGGAAGGCCCTAGAATGTCCACAGGGTAGTTATGCCTTCCTAGCCAAGATAAGGTGATTAGACTACTGTGTAAAGCTCTTAAAAACAAGGGATAATTCTGAAATAATATGGCTTAAGCCCTCCTTCTAGCACCAAAATATTGATAGGTCTTTTGACATGCCATATTATGTAGGGGTTGTTAGGCCCTATCTCTCTTGAAAGGATATTTCTGTGAACAAATCTCCCCAAGGTCTTGGTATGCAAGGTAACTCAGTTGGCTTGTTGTGGACCATTCTGTATAAGGGGCATGTTGGGAGTATTTCAGACTAACCACATACATTAAACTAAGAACTAATGCCCAGGGAATTAACATACAAATTAAACATAAACTACAACTAATTAAAACATGTTTATTGTACACATAGATACAACAATGCAATAGCAACAATAAACATAGATTGAACAATTACGATAAACATTAACAAAATATTGCATTCTTTGATACCCAAGATCTACACTAGCAAATTCAAATAAAGGTACAAAAGCCAAGGGGAAAGGAGAGAAAGTAGTCATGTTGTAATGAAGATGAATTTGAGCTATCTAACTGATCAAATCCCATGAAACCAATCCTTAGATGAGTCAAACCTAACATAACTCCAACTAAAGGATGGTGCAAGAATCTGAGGATAAATTGTTGAGATCAAAAAATAACATAACCACCATATACATGTGTAGGGTATGGACCCTCAACTCTACAATAGTCAAATTATCAAGATATTGCATTTTGATTAATTAATGTTGAGACTTACAACAATCATTCATTACAAGATTCACTTACATAGTAGCAAGGAAAAGACTACTCTATAAAAGCATGAAAATGTTTGTCCAACTATGGAGAACTAGACAGGCTGGTTCATTATTTTATCATTAAAAATAAAAGGAGCCAACCTTTACTGCCTTTATTATTAGATATTATATATACATTAATATCACAGGAGTTTCAAATGCACCCACTAATGGGTGGTTACAACATTGAATATGATTTGGGGAATGTGATTGAGTCTCTAATTTACGATAGATGATTTATAGCAGGCCATACCCTTGTAGTTGAAACCATATCTCTTTAAGATGACACTCCTTATCTCATGTCCTTCTCTAAAATTTTGATCCATGGTCATTAAGGCTTCCTTTTGTTCCACATATCTTTTTGATTGACCTCCATGGGCACATCACTTTGTCAATTATCTTATCTAATGAGACTAGCATTCATTTATGATTTGCTCAATACGCCATCAACCTATTTTGCACTTAAATTTATCCCCTCTGTATCGACTTATCCTCAATATCAATCCATAATTTATCCTAATTACTTAGGCATATAGAACAGTCTATTATCAAACTTTATGGCCTTGATGAGTTAGATGACCACCAAATTTCCATCTCATGCTTTGTCAACACCATCTGGGTGACTGGACATGCCGACTCATTCAATGGCTTCCACTCTAGGCCACATGGCCTTTTCTAATTCTCCACTTCAGGTTTAACTTGTTCTTTATTATCTCGATTGACCTATTTACCTTTGGTTCCCATTCCTAGTCTTAAGGGATGATGCCATGTGGCATCATCCTAACGAGCCTAGCCTTCGACTTCTCTACTTTATTCAGTAGATCATCCTTGTGTTTTAGGAACTTGAGATGTTACTAAATGGTAGCATCGTGAGCTTTCAGGTCTTGGGGCCTTTGCATTGATCTACCAAGTCTCAGGATCTTGAGATGTTGCCATGTGGTAGCATCATATGCCTTTGGGGTTTGGGGGCTCTATGTTGATCTATTGACCTCTATTAAGTCCCAGTGTAACCATGTGGAGACATCATGTGCCTTCGACTTTGGGGCCTATTATATAATATATTTATGGCTTTTGAATCATTGGTTATTATGATCATGCCACATGGCATGATTTTGGGGCTCTAGGCCTCAAAATTATTTTAAACTATTGTGTTACTTTAATCAAGCCCAGGCTTCCATGGAGGTGACATGCATCACAATCTCAAGGGGGTTGGGGTGGAGGGGTGGAAGAGTATTTAGAGTTATCCAATTTTTAAGTGGGTAGACCTCCAAGCTCTAGGTGAACATGGTAGCGATACATATCACAATCTCAGGGGTTGCATAATGTTATCCTTAAATTTAACAGGCTCAATTCATGGGATAACCCTTATGAAACTTGTTCATTTCATAGCCCATGAGCTCTAAGCACACAAAATGAGGCTAATCATTGTCTCTTTGTGTTTGTTTTTCTTTTCAAAAACTTAGTTTTTTTGGGAAGTTTCTTTTCGGTGTAGTTTAGAGAATCTTCTCTAAACTATGACTTTTCCAGTTTGGTGCAAATCAGAGAATTTTCTTCGTACTACACATTTTCCAGTTTAGTGCAAATCAGAGAATTTTTTCTAAACTGCACCATTGTGTGCACTAACAAAGAAATTCTTTGATGTTGTACTTATTCTAATTTTTCACGTGGAAGAACATTATTTTTTTCTAAATTTTCACATGCAAATTTAGAATTTTTCTCTGCTCCTACACCTAGGCCCACCACTGCATCAGTAATTAATTATGCATTAATTACCCCTCTTATATATATATATAACCCATTTAAATTCATTTTTACCATTGGTCTTCACCATTTTCAAGCATGAATACATCCTTTGATACTATTTTCATTTTTGATTGTACTTCTCATTATCCTCGATTTGCTATTTTCATCGATTCTTCAGGCCCTAGGGTTCTTCGTCATCATCCATTTTCATGGCATCTCAAGTAAATTTTTATTTTTCTTGTTGTTTTTGTTAATTTTTGTTCCTTTTTCTTTCTTCTTTTTTCATGTCTTATTTCAATATTTTCATTTTTCCCTCAAAACCCTAACTCTCTCGATTTATTTCAAATAATTTTCTCCGAAAGGCACCAAGGGATTTTTTTGTTTAGATTTCATCATCGGGTGCACTTCAAAGAAAATTATATGAAGTGGACATTTCTTCATCTGATGCACTTCGAAGAAAATTCTCTGAAGTGCATAGATCGTCAACTCAGTGTAATTCAAAGAAAATTCTTTGAAGTACATAATTATTCACCTTTTCGGTGCACTTCAGAGAATTTTATTCAAAGTGCATGTACTCCAGTGCACTTCGAAGAAAATTCTTTGAAGTGCATATATACATGCCTTCTAGTGCACTTAAGAGAATTTTCTTTGAAGTGCACTTCATTTGGTGCACTTCGGAGAAAATTCTCCAAAGTGCATGTTATCCCCACTTTTGGTACAGTTCAAAGAATTTTCTCTGAACTACACCAAAACCAAAAGCTAGTGTAATTCAAAAAATTTACCCAAACTACACATTTTTCAAAAAAGAGAAAAAATGACAACTCTACAAAATTAAAATTCTTTTTTGTAAATACTTGATCAATGTCAGAAGATTCCCTGACTAAGAGAATAATGAAGTATAAATTTCAAGGTGTATTTCCAGCATCTGTAGTAGACTCTAATGTAGAAGAAATTAGAGATATAGAGATTGGTCATGTTGACATGGCCAAATTGTTGCAAAGGTTAGGTAGAGATCCCATCATTCCCCATATGCAACTTATTCTTAATAATGAGATAATCTAGCAACTGCAATTCCCATGCCAGCTCAAGATCCAGAGTTTGTCTTAACAACTACTTCCCACTTTGACAAAGAAACTAGGTCAGTCAAAGATGCCAGTGAAAAAGTGGTAATTAGACTGGATGCAAAATACTTTGATAAAAGTTTTCGTCTTTCAGACATTGATGAATTCTCAGATATAAGTGTGGCAATAGCCCAAGAATATTATGATAGGAATCTTAAGAAATGTAAGAGGCACATTAATGTAAATTAGCTGAGTACACCAAGGGATACAATTACAAGATGGCCAAAAAGATTTTACCGAAGTGAATTTATGGAGGAAATAGGAGATTTAATCACTCTCCTAAGTAGGGTCAAAGGTCTTTCCACATCAAATATATTTCAAGAATGGATGTATCACTACATTTTTATCATTAAGAAAAATAAGCAGAGAATTTATTATGGAAGCTAGATTAGTGATGCCATATGCCACCAAATTTTTGAAGTAAGTTCTTCTCTCAAGTTCTATATGACTTATTATCTGGTCTATGTCGTAGCCTGAATGAGGACTTTTCCAGGACTGACCAGTGTTGGCAAAAGGAAGAAATTTCTTGTTTATGAGTATTATGCATAGTTGACCCTCAAAGAAGGTATCAAACATTTCAAAAGAGTCAACGATGCATTATTTTACCAATTAATTTGTATTTTTGAACAAGAATTGGAGAAGAAAAGAGTTTTAGATCAGGTATGGGCAATAGTGAACATGATTGGTTGCATTTTCCTTCAATTCCTAACTTTCACCTACATCAATGTAGGTGGATTTAATGGACAACCTTACATGCTACCTAAATACCCAAGTGATAAATTGATTTTAATGGAGATGTGCAGACAAATGATGACCATGCACAAGAAGCAATCAGATGCACATAAAAGAGGATTCAAGTTTCCTATAAGCATTGGCTGGTACACTATATCAACTACTCCCAAGGCTAAGACAATGGAAATTGAGATGCAATGGATCACCCTTAAAAGGTATAAAAGTAGAAAAGATTTTGATTATAGAATGATGAAGGAAAAGCTAAAAGGCAATTATGTTCACGTGCACAAGATTGAGGATATATGGGCAGAATGCAGAACCAAAGAAGATGTAAGGAGACTTGATTACAGTCATCTTACTGTTGATCAAATTGAGGAGCTACAATTAGCCAACATTCTAGCTAACTTCTCTGATGATGAGAATATATTGGATCCTTCATATGATGGAAATCAAGTTGCTTCTACTCCTATTCCTTCAATCCAATGGTCTATAAAATAATGCACATCTATCAGAGAGAGATTTCAACCCATCCTTGAAAGAATAATATGATGAAGATACTGCAAGGAAACATGAAGAATTAAGGACAAAAAATAAATAAGAGGCCTCCACATCCATTCAAAAACCAAGATTTGTATTTATAAGTAAATGACAGAAGAAAGATAAAGAAGCTAGTGTTGAGAAGAGTGTTCAAATAGAGACACAAGAGAAACTAGATGTGAGAGAAGCACCATCTCAATCAACAATTTTGTAACCTCCGATTCAACAGTCTCTACATGTTGAATCCACACAATCAAAAGTTCTTATGGTCGAAGCCCCTCAATCAATAATTTCTCAGGTGATAGTCTCTACAATTCTTTCCATTAGTACATTTGTACCAATTGTTTCTATTCCCTCTAACACTAATCTTTTGATTTCACCTTCTCCTCTTAGTGCCACACTCTTTCAAGTCCCTTCCCAAGGTACTCTGGATCAAGTTTTTGATTCTTTGTATAATTTACCTAGTCCTACAAAATCATTGGAATCCCCGACCAATCTATACTTCACTCAACAAGATATAGACAAATTCATTTCCACATCTTCTTCTAAAATGACAACTCAAGCTCTTGTCACCCCAGTGTCAAAAATATCATCAAACCCAAAAGTAACATTCATGTCAACCTAAACCCCACCAATAATAACCATTATTCCATCAGTGTCAACTCCACTATCAGATACCTCTGCCATTCCACTTACTTCACAAACCATTGTTCCTCCTAAAACATCACAATCCTTGGTTTCTTCTACTCAAGAAGACTCATCTCCTCTTCCTCCATGGCTAGTTTCTCAAACACCTAAGAGGAAGAAATAGGTTGTTTCACTTGATGATTTTGATCTTGGTCAACTCATCATAGTAAATCCCAAAATGACAAAGAAGTCCAAAACTACGTCAAGGGTAATTTTTGAATCTGGGCATAAGTATGTTGAAGTTGTAGTGCCTCCCAAAGATAGAAAAATTGAAGATATTCAAGCATCTGAATATGAAGTAGGATACATTGATCTTAGGAAACAAACTCATGAAGGTGCAAAGAAATATTTACAAGTAGCAATGACTTCCTTGATCGAGAGATATGATAAAGACAAGAAAGTCAAAGATCAACTCAAAATACAAGTAGAACAACTAACTGTTGTTTTACTAAAAATCACTCAACCTTCTGAGTCCATTAATCCTATTGTGCATGAAAATATTGAAAGAGCTATTCAACTTGTAGAAAAAATTGGATCTCAGGGTCATGCAATTAATGCTTGGATTGAGATATTAATAACACAAGGTACTCAAATGTTGCATTCTACCATTGGATTTTTGAATAACTTAAGTGAAATGAAAATAGAAATTTAACAAATAATTAAAACACTCACTCAAGATTTGGAGTTGACTGAAAAAGATATTCATACATGGACTCAACTTCACAAATTCGAACTAGAGATTTTGGTTGAGCAGAAGGTCATTCCAAATAGAAAAATGTTTATTGAATACAAGGAAGCTATGAAGAATAAAAGAGAAGTTCTCAAGAATATAGTTAAATATCTCAAAGAAGCTAAAGATATGTGTGATAATAAGTGTTAGATCTTGCAAAAGAAGTTGGAAAACTCCCCTGCCAAGTTAAAAATGATTCTCAAGAAATTCTTCCTGCGGAGGTTGATACTCAAAAATTTACATCATTGCTCCAAGCAAAGGCTGAGACAAGTACTTTCACGTTGGAATCCATCAATGAATTGATTGAATTTCAAGTCATCTTTAATAAACTACAAAGAATCATAGACAAGAGCAAGGATCTCCTAGTTAACTTAGAAGATTCAGTTACAAGGGTACTTACCGTATCCAAGAGTACATATAGCCCAGATAATAATGAAGTCCAAGCTGTTTTGAAGAAATATGAGTTTATAGAAAAGAATAAAAAGGAAGAAATTCCTATGTCTAAGGACACTTAGTTTATTTTTGTAAATTTTCATATGTAATTTTGTTTGGTGCATTTTGCATGTAGGAAAAGTACACAGTCCTAAGTCAAATAGGACTTTGTCAATGAATAAGTCAATGTAATTATGTTTTTTCCTAGTTTTGTTCATAGCTCCTCTCTATAAATAAGAGGATTCTCTTTGTAAAAAGGATCACCAATTGCTATAGAAGCAAAGTGCTACCAAAATTGATAAGCAATATTGAAACTTTGCATTCAAATTGTAAATCTTTTGTCAATCAATATATTAGAAAGCAAGTGAACTTTCAATCTTTGAGTTGAAATAAATTTGTGTTATATTGGAGATTTTCTTATGTCTTTTCCATTACATTTTTTTGTATAATTAATTGAAATGTGGTGTGAATTTCTATAAATTGAAAGGTGCCAAGAAGCTAATTTTGAAGTCTTTGAGCTTTAATATCATTACTAGGTTTGTGTTCATCATTGAAAGTGAATTACTGAGGAGACTTTGGGTTGCCAGTTATTACTCATTGATAATTTTAATCTTTGTTACAAATAAGGTGAAGACTTTGAGTTTCACTTTAATCTATCTTTTAAGTTTACTCTACTGGTATTATTCTTGTTACTCCTTTGGTTAACAAATTTGAATATCAGTTATATTTGGTTCATCAAGTGATCTTAGATTTTCAAAATATATCACAAATAATGGAAGAAAGTTTGTGACTAAACATCAATTTTGAAAAAAGAGATTTGGATGATATAACAACACCCACTATGATAAAATTATTGTAAATAAGTGTAAATAATTAAGTGTTGTGTTAGTTAACAATAAAAGGGAACCCCCCCTTGTTTAGAGGAGAGATTTATCTCATACCAAGTTGTACACTCATTCGATTGAAATAGACCAATACCTTATTGTTTGTTATTGTTTTGTTGTAGTTAATCTCTTTTCTTTTTGAGTACTTTCACATTTTGGCAGAATAAAGCTACACTCATGGTAGAAGGGCAACGAGACTCATTGATCCAACATTTGAGTTATTACATAAAAATAACTTTGATCTTTTTTTGGCACGTTCAAGGTCACCTCTTCAACATATAAGAAGTTTTCCACCTACAAATACAAAATCTCCTATACCAAGAGAAGCTTCCAATGTTCATAGAGTTTTGCCTATTTTGCCTTTGCAAAGGTTTGTAATAACTCCATATAATCCACAAAGGATGGCAACTCAAGGTCTATGTGGTAATGAATTTGGTCCATTAAAGTTGGCACCACCATCACATGAACTACCTCATGGCTCACATAATTTTTTTCTTAATTTTATATGTGATGGCAAGCAACATCTGGATGAACATATTTTTGCATTCTACATTGCATGTGGAGTTCTTGGAGTGGACTACGAAGATGTTTTGTAAGGTTATTGATAAAAACACTCTAAGGCATTGTTGTTGATTTGTTCTATCATCTTACAACTGGTACTATCACAAATTGGGCTATGCTCAAGACAAAATTTGAGGTAAGGTTCAAGCTTCCAAAAGATGCTCATGTCTTGTTGGCTCAACTTACAAAAATGAAGAAGGAAGCACACGAGCCTATTCGTGAGTTCATGGCAAAGTTTAATAAGTTGAGAAATAGGATTCTAGTGGTTTCTCAACCTACACCTGAGAATTTGAAGTGCTCTTCATCATTCTTAATTGTCAGAAGTGAGTTTTCTTTTATGAAGATCAAATCCAACTAATCTTGATGTTGCTCAAAGTTTAGCCATCAAAGTAGAAGATGATTTAATCCTAGAAAAAAAGGTGAGAAATAATTCAATTAAGCCTAGAGGGTACTCTTCCCCCACTTTATCTTTTACTAACACCACAGATCCCATGATTCAAAAGTTAGCAAATGAATTACTTGCACTTAAAAAATAAATGTCTCAAAACATGTCTTTTCCTTCATACAAAGATGTTCCTAGGAGAACATATCCAATCTATTCTAATAATGCTGTTAGGAATCAAAATCTGAATAAGCTTCCTCCAACAAGTAAGGATTACATTAGAGGCACCTCCAGATGATGTAGCAGTCAATTGGTTGGAACCTAAAAATGATGATGTTCAAGAATTAGAAAATGTTCCAGAAGAAGATGTGAATCCTTTCACCCAAAATGAAGAAGGAAAAGCTAGCAACTCCGATATCAAGGTTCTAAACTTTGAAGAAGAAGAAGTTGAACAAGAGGAAGGTACACATGGTGAGTCTTATGCCATTTTTACCCATTCTCAAAGTCAATGAATCAACAATAAAATATTGATAAAACAAAATTTAAGGACGAACCACGAAAGGAGGTTAAAATTGCCAAAAGAGGGACTCCTTTGCCAGTTCAACCAAGGGATAGGGGACAGATAAACAAGTTATTACTCCTCGTAATTCTACCTCTTTTCCTTCAACATCTAGATCTAGTACCCAAAACTTGAAACCTAAAAATGAAAATGTTTTGTCTTCCTTGGCTATCCCATATCCAACTTTTGATATCATTGATCATGCCAAGAAGACTAAAATCCAAATGTCAAAGGCAGAGTACCTATAATCAAACCCTGATCAATTTAAAAGATTGGAAAAATTTATAAAAAGAAAAGGGATCAATTCTGATCAAACTTCAGCTAAGAGTGTACCAATTGACCTAAGCCAAAATCAAAGTAAAATAACTTGGTCCTATACCTAATTCTAGAAAAATAGAACCTTGTTATATTTCCTTATTTGTCAATGGTTATAAGCTCAGTAATTATGTTATTGATTCAGGTGCTTTTGATAATGTGATGCCTGCTAAGGTAGCCATTTCCTTGAGGTTAACCTTGACAAAGACTTTTGGTCAGTACTTCTCAATGGAAACCAAACAAGTACCTCTTATAGGCCAAATCAAAGATGCATAATTTGCATTTACTATGTTTCTAGAGACAAAGATCAAAATGACAGTTCTAGTGGCAGATGTTCTGGCCTCATATGGAGTTCTATTGGGATGTAACTTTTTCAAAGATGTTGGAGGAGAAATAAATATGGATTGGTCCTAGTCTAGGATACTTGTTAAGGGTGTTATACAGAAACTTCACCCATAAAAGCAAACAAAGTACACTGTAACAAAGATTGAAGACCCAAAATCTTAGATCCTCTTTGAAACCTCCAAAATGGGCACATATTTCTTGACTACAGATGAAGATCCAATATCTTCAAATGATATTTCAAAAAAATATCAAAAAATAGAAGAGTTTCTCTCTTTAGATGATGAGATTTTGAATTTTGACACTATTAAGATTGAGAGTTCAAATGATGTTTAGACTTTAGAATTTGATGGCAGTTGTTCATCAACTAGATTTGGAGCTAGAATAGTTCTCATATCCCCAAAAAAAAAAATTTTTCCTTTCTCTTTCAAATTGCAATTTGATAACACTAATCATACTGCTGAGTATGAGGCTTTGTTGTTAGGAATGGAAGCTGCACGAAAGAAAGGAATAAAAAATCTTCATGCCCACAGTGATGTTGAGCTAATCATTTGTCAAGTTAGAAACTTATATCAAACAAAGAATGAAAGACTAAGGCATTACTACAATTGATTTTGGGATTGCATGGAAAGTTTTGATGTGTTCAATATATCAGCAGTTTCACGAGAATATAATGATAGAGATGATTCATTGGTCATTTCGTCCACTCTCCTAATTCCTCACAAAGATTTTCAAGGAAACAAGTATACCATTGAGTTAGTTTTTTAACCAAGTGTTCCTGACAATGTTAATCATTGGTAGGTTTTTAATAATGATGAGCAAGTCATCTCATTCTTGGAGAAGGTGGAAAATTTTAGTGAGTTGTATTTTGAAGGAAGTGATTCCACTCAAGAATCTTTTTTTTGAAGTTAATGAAGAAACTGGGGAAGAAATATTGTAGCTAAAAGGGAATAAGATTCCTAAAGGGTTGGTATCTTTGGAAAGACTTTTTGATAAGCATGATCTATTCATCAAACATTAACAATCAGAATTTGATTCATCTACAAAAATTGAGCAAGTTAATATAGGAATAGAAAGTGACCCCAAAATGATAAATATTGGGAAATGTTGCTCATCAAAGGAAAGAAAAATGTTGGTGACTCTTCTATGTTAATACATTGATGTATTAGCATATTCATACATTGATCTTAAATTTTTTTGACCTAGGGAAGTGCAACACGATATTCCTCTCAAGCTAGGATCTCAGCCTCACAAGTAAAAATAATGATAGTATAATCCCAAAATATCAGGTATTATCCTCACCAAAATTCAAAATATGTTGAATGCTTGCATTATATTTCCCATGCATCACTCCACATGGATAGAAAATATTATTCCTATAAGGAAAAAAAATTGAGAGATCCGCATTTATGTTGACTTCCAAAATTTGAATCAATTATCACTTAAAGATAATTACCCACTCCAATAGATCAAGTATTGAAAAATGTGACTAGTTTAGAGATGTTTTCTATGTTAGATGGTTTCTCAAGATACAATCAAGTGAATGTTCTTGATGAAGATCAACATAAGACAGCCTTCACTACTCCATGGGGTACTTTTACATATCATAGAATGCCTTTTGGATTAATCAGTTCTGGTGCTACTTTATAGAGGGATATGGATTTAGTTTTTTGAGATATAATTAGTAAGTTCATTATAATATACCTTGATGATCTAACCATTTTCTAAAAAAAGCATCAAGATCATTGTGACCATTTGCAATGAGTACTAGAAAGATGTCGTGTGTTTCAATAAATTTTGTCTATTTTAAGTCTAAAGGAAAATAGAAAGAAGGATGGGGATAAGTGATTAGAATGAACCCAGATTCGGTTTACACACTGTATCTATAAGTTGTGAGCACTCCTCTTTGGCTAGGGAGGACTACCTGCAAGTAAAAAAACACTATCATAAGATGTTTGTTAACAGATAAATGAGTGGGCTACCAAGCTACGTGCTTGTTCTAGGAAGTGTAAAACTTCCCTAGAGATGAAAGTCCACTTTTGAGAGATAAAAAAATAATAAATAACTGAAAGAGAGGTAAAGAGAGAGTGAAAAAGAGATAAGATTACCATTATTAACAACTTGTACACAATAGAGAGTGACAGGGTGCAGGTGAGTACTTTGTTTGTGTTTTAGAAGTTATCTGGGTAGGTTTTGAAGAGGCTAAGGAATTCATAGTCACCAATGTTAATAAGGTAGTGACTGATAGTGGTTATAATGCTAAGGTTGGTAGTGAGGTGACCGATGTCAATTAGGTTGCCAAGGTTGGAGGGGCAATAATTATTTGGGAGCTTATAAAAGGCTTTCTCGAGTCTAGGAAATGGTTTGGATTAGGTCAGGGAGGTTGGGAGAGTTATGAGAGGGGGATTCTAGTTTGGTTAAGTCTGGTCAGAGGTTTGGTATGTCACGTTAAGGGAAAATAAGCAAGGAAGGTTTGTAACTCCCTCATGAGAGACAGTCAAAAGTACGTAAAGTAATGTAGAGTAGATATAAAGAAATAGCAAAATAAATATTTAAAAACCTATAGTATCAATGATGTAATTAATTATGGTGCTCACTAAATGATAAGTGTTAGGTTGATGGTCCCTATCAGGGAGTCTAAACTCAAATGCCTGAATAAAGAGAACAAGCGGGTGTTGTTGGTCCTCAAGAGCTTAGTTACTAATTGTGATTAACTTATGCAGTGTGATTTTAAGCTTGGATGTCAAAAAATAGAATGTCAAGAGCCTGAATGAGAGTAAGAATCAATTATCTTAATTTTTGCTGACCTAAACTTTAGGTTGGGGCTTGGCTTATATTGTCGATGTTGGTGATCCTACTGATGTTGACCGTGGGTTGACCAATGTTGAAAACCCTAGAATAGGTAAACCTTACTATTTTTGGCTTGTTTTCTATTGTTGTTCATGCCAAGTGTGACACTCGTTATAAAATAGTAAAAATAAGAGGTTAAGAAGGAAGTACTTGTTTAGGAATTTATTTTGTAAGAAGTCTTGGGTAGTTAGGATGAGGGGACCAGTCCTTGAGGTGACTCATCATGTGAGAATTGGTCATAGGGTGAAGTGGCCAGGTAAGGTGGTACCAAGAGTTTTTAATTAACTTAAGTATTTTAAATTAATTAAATTTGTGAGGTGTAAAAGTATGGGTTAGGGAGATTAATTGTTATTATTAAAATGGGTTTAAGGGAGGTTTCGATACAAAAAGTTACACACATGTGTGTGATGTAATTTTGGTGTCTACATTTTCTCCTTTTTGTCTTGTAATTTGTACTAACATGTTTCAAGACAAAAAAAGGAGTTAGATGCTCCAAGTATTGGATGAGGTATCCCCCCTCAAAATGAGAATCGATGGAGGAGAAATTAGAATTGGGTACTAGTTTGATAAAAAGGTAATTATGTGAATGGTGGAGAATTGAGCATTATTTTGTATGCGTATACCACAATGAGTTATAATCATCAAAGTCAAGAACAAACAAGGTTAAGGAGGACTCAGATAGAAGTAACCAAAGCACAACTTGTAAGTGATAGCTGATAGGTCAAAACAATCAAAGTTGTAGCTCTAATGGTCAATGTGTCCTAGGTATCCAAGGTAGGAAGTGCCCTTGGGAATCACAAAAGGGTTTAAGGTGACATGATGGGCTTGGTTGCCATCCAAAACACCTTATATACCCACATGTGCACAATAACCAACTATAGCAAAATAACATAAGCAATGAGGACAAGCAATGCAAGGTTGGGATAAAAGGGTTAATGAGTGAGGAAATATTCATGATCTCCAAGCAAAGTCATCATGGGTGAAGATTTAAGTGATATTCAATGTCATTTTATCATGGTTGGGGGAGATATATGTGATCTCCAGTTGCCCCAGTGTATGGGTAAGGTTTGAAAAGTCAGGGGTTTTGTGTTGGGTAAAATAGTATTGAAATGGTGCCAACATCAATTACATTTACTGATATTGATAATAGAAAGTGTCGACATCGGTAAACTTAGGGCAACACTACCAATGTCAACAACCAACCAAACCTGACAAAAGGGGGTTTGGTAGCTGACCAAACTCATTTACAACTTGGTGATTGGTGAGAAGAAATAGAGCTTGAGAGCGATTTGAGATGGCAACTCAAGGAGGGGACCCAGCGGGAGGTGCACAACCATAGGAGCTAGCAGTGCCAACAAGGAGGAGATAGAGAGATGAGGTAAGAGCCTACACTAGTTTAATTTTGAATTTGTAATTTTTAGGTTAAATGAGAGGTGAGTGTGTAAAAAATATTAGTGGAAGGGTAGAAAATAGGTTAGGGTAGGTGTATGATAAGTTAGGGGGTTTTGTGGGTAGGTTTTTAGGGGAAATGGGTAGGGTTGTATTTGGGTTGTTCGACATTGGGGACGAACTAGTTGCTGATATCGGTAAGGTTGATCAACGTTGGTAGTTTTTTGTTGACATCAACCATTACATACACCAATAAAGTGTTGACATCAACATTAATGACAATGTTGGTGACTATTGAAAAGTAGCAAAATAGGAGAAAGGGTGAGTTTTTGGATCTCCAGTGGAAGTAGTCAATTAGCCTAATGGCCGAGCTAGCCTCAGAAGACCTCGTATCATCTGAATGCTACCTACATAGCCTGGTTTAGGGCCTCAAGCCAATGTAGTTCTCCCAAAACCTAAGAAAAAGATCTAAAAAGTGTGTTTTAGGGGAAAAGGTAAGTTTAGATAGTTTGAGAGGTCTAGGGATTAAAAGATAGGTCTTAGTGTCAAGAGTCAAGAATATATAGGCTACAAGGCCTAGAGTTGGGATAAACAGGTAGGCCTAGGGTAGAGAAAGAGAGGCAATGAAGCCTATGGTAGAGAGAGAGGAAATAAAGCCTGAGGTAGAGAGAGGCAATGAAGACTAGGGTAGAGAGAGAGAGAGGTAATGAATCCTAGGGTAGAGAGAGATAGAGGCAGTGAAGCCTAGGGTGGTTAGTAAGGTGGGTATATGGCTGAACTAACCTCAGAAGACTCCATGTCAACTCAATGCTACTTATATATCTTGGTTTAGGGCCTTAGAACAATGTATTTCTCCTAGTGGGAAGGGAAAAAGGTGATGATAGAGTAGCTTAAAAGGTATGTGACTTGAGTTGTTTATGTGTATGGATGTAGACAAAGATGGAGCTAACACTACAAGATCATCTGTCGAGGCTATTGACATGCATGAGGAGGGATGTCACTCTAGATGAGTGGGAACATGTGGTGGCTATGGGGTTATGAGGAGTATGATGGTACTATTGAGTCGCATGGGATGTGTCTTTGATGATAGCATTGGTCAAGAAGTGGGATCATACCACCAACACCTTCCATCTATCGTTTATAGAGTTGACAGTGATGTAGGAGGTTGTGTATAAGATTTTGTGGCTACCACTCCAGGGTAAGGAGATTTTTACATGCTCAAGAGAGGAGCATGATATACACATGGCTAATTTATATAGAGAGCATGTCAGTGGGCTAACTTACCACTCTATGAGTTTTGCATATGAGCCACTGTTTATGGTTGATGAAGAGCAACATTGTCTGAGCATCCTAATGATGATCAGGATCATGGTGTATGCATTACCAAATATAGATAGAGGAAGATTTTTTATTACTTTGAGAAGTGTGCTTACATAGATGGTTGAGTAGCAGATCATTTTTGCCTGGGGTCTAGGATTTTGGCTCAATTATATAGAGAGTTATGGGGGTTGAGGCTGTAATGGTGATATAATTTATGTGTCAGTCATCTACTGCACTATTGAGTGTATGAGCACATCATGGTGACATGACCACTAGGGTTACCTACCACTATCCTATCCAAATTCAGGGTTGGTTTTAGATGGTGGATAGAGGGGATGACACAGACCCAAGTGGATAACATAGTATGAGACATTACCTACTATAGGCACACGATCGAGGGCTTGATCCCTATAGATATTTTATGGAGACCATATCTGACATACCCAATTTTTAGAGGGCAAGCAAAGCAACTTATTAGGTTACAAAGTTCACTATGAGTTAGGGGGAGATGGGCCGATGAGTTGGAGATGGTACTTGTGGCATGTTTCAGGAGGCAGTTTGGGATACTATAGGATATTCCACCTGCCTTCTCTTGATACAGGTGGAATGACATAGAGGCACCCCTACCATTACCCTAGGAGATAAATGGGCTAGATTTTGAGGAGGTACTAGTAGGGCCAAGTGTTAGGGACCTAGGGTGTATAATGACCTATACAACTTAGTGAGTAGGGTTACATCTGATGGTGGAGGTCAGGAGGCCACCACCAGGTTTGTAGGGGTTAGTTAGAGGGATATAACACTACAAGATAGATATATAGTAGTGTAGGCCTAAGATGTAATAGTACAGGCTTGAGAGATAGCCTAGGCATAGGTTTTAGCCTTATAGGGGTAGGTGGTGATGTTATAGAGTCAAACTAGGGCTCTACAGGGTCAGGTTGTAACACTACAAGGCTAGGTGATTGTTTTATAGGATTAGGTGACTGCAGTGACAATAGAGAGAGACAATCTGAGAGTAGTAGGCTAGGATATTCCTCCTCCTCCACCACCACAAGGACCAATACAGGTTGGGCCATCATTAGGTGTTATGGGTCCTCCATAAATTGTATCTATGGTGAGATATTTGACTACCCTAGATGAGATTGCCTACTATGAGAGGGCGATTAGAGAGTTCTCATAGATACAAAGATATTCAGAGTTTAGAGAGTAGGAGAGGTCAGTGTCATGTGTAATGACTTCTAGCTCATGCAGACATAGACAAGAGGAGAGTGGTGATGACACTGCTTCCTTAGGACCATGCAGAGAGCCTTGAGGACTCTGAGTGTTAGAGGTTGCTAGTTTTGATTAAATATGTTATATGTATACCAACATGTGGATCGAAGATGCAAGATGTACATTTTAAGAGAGAGATATGATGTTATGATGATGTAGATGATGAACATGTACATTGATCACATATTATATATATGATATGTTCATTTTTTTTGCCATGTGTTTATTTGAGATACATTTCTTATGATTACGATGATGATTATGAAATGCTATGTTAATTTGAATGTTAATGTTGATCATGTTATTTGAGTTAGACTAGCCTTTCCCATTTATGTGATGGTATATGCATAGTTGATTGGTTAGTTTCATCTTAGCATTTTTACATATTTGTGATGGTGTATGATTAAAATGAATAGATTGGTTATATTAATTTATTTTAGCATTTTTCCATATTTGTGATGGTGTATGCGAAAAATAAATAAATTGGTTATGTTAGTGTTGGTATGACATTGTTTCTTCATCTCAAATAGAGATATCAACATGTGATATGGCTGGGAAAATAAAGAGGTAGAATGCTCATGCATTGGTAAAGACCGTAATTTAGAACATGAAGAGGTTCAGGAAAATGAGCCTCTTTCATGCCTTATATCTTTGAACCATTGTGTTTGTTAGAGAAGCATCATGTTTACCTTATGTTAAGTGAGCTTCATAGTCCCTTGAAAGAGTATGAGGGGAAAAAGGGTAAAATGAGGAAAAAAAGGTTTAGGTAGCATAAAATACCAAGTAAAAATGATGTCCCTTTTATGGGTGACCTAAGAGCTAATATAGGTAAGTTCGTGACTTAAAGCCCCCTTTTTTTTTTGGTGTGTGTGTAAGCTGATCAATGCAGGATGCCTACAATGGGATTTTGTATGGGTGAAGGTCGCATAAATCTATGAGAAGCCTTTTGTAGTTGTCTTTCCCTTTGAGAATATATCTTGGCTTAGCCATCCTTCAAGGGAGTGACCTAAGCATTTGTTTTTAATTTTAAATAGTTGTCCTTTAAGGGAGCAGTCTATTGATAGTAACAAAGGGAAGTTATGCAACTGTCCTTCAAGGGAGTAGTCTACGTTGAAAAGCATGACCTAAGATTTTATAACTTTTTTTAATATCCCATTTATTTATTTATTTTTGCTTTTAGTCATGGACAAGACTATAGAGGTTTAGGATTTTTTCACTGTGAGGACAAAATAATACCACTGTGTAAGTTAACAAAGTGTATAGGAGTAAGGGTGAAGAGGAAGGGAAATGAATGTAATTTGAATGCTCAAGGTATGAGCTCAAGTTAAACATGAAGTAAAGTGACGCTTGTTTAACAAAAGAATGGTTGTAGGTGTAAGGCATTTAAAGGCTCAGGTTCTGGCCTTCCTTCAAGAGAAGATAAATAATAAGTTCCTGAGCCATACTTAAGAGTTATGATATAAGGTCCAAGCCAATTAAGAGCAAACTTACCCCATTGCTTCTCTCCATATTCATCACATGTTGATTTTATTTTAAGATGAGATCTCTTATATTGAAATCTCTCTCTTTGAGGTTTTTATTATAAGCATGTTTGATACGTTCTTTATAGATTTGGAGGGAGTTGAGGGCTATGAGATGATGCTCATCAAGTAATTCAAGTTGGGCCAAACGTTCTTGGCAAAAGTCATAGTTAGTAAGATTGTATTATAGAGAAATGTGAAGAAAAGGAATCTGGACCTCAAGAGGAAAAATAACCTCCATCACATATACCAATGAAAAAGGTGTAGAACCCATAGGGGTTTGAATGCTAGGGCAATAAGCCCATAAAGCAAAAAGAATGTGTGTGTGCCAATCCTTGCCCGTATCTTTGACTACCATGATGAGAATTTTGGTCAATGTTTTGTTAGAAGATTTTACCTATCCATTAGTTTGTGGATAGTATGGTGATGAGAAACTTAATTTGATTCCAAATGCATCACAAAGACTTTGAACAGTCTTATTTTTGAAAGACTTGTCATTATCTGTTATAATCTTATGAGGGATACCAAAATGGCAGATGATGTGATGGTTGAAGAAGTCAACAATTTTATCAGCTTCTTTGGAGATGAGAGGGATGGCCTCGATCCACTTGGTGAAGTATTTAGTGGCAGTAATGATAGAATGATGATGGAGGGATGAATGAGGGTTAATCTCTCTAATTAGATCTAACCCCCATTGGGAAAAGGGCCAAAAATCTTTGGCAACTTATAATGCATGACTAGGAACGTGAAGGAGGTTAGTGTATTATTGACACTTGACGCAACATCGAATGTAATCAATACAATTTTGATGAAGTGTGGGCCAATAATAGCCAAGTCGAAGGATACGTTTAGCAACAGTGTGACCATTGAAATGCCCATCACAAATCCCATCATGGAATTTCTTAATAGCAAAGGGAGTCTCAGTACTAGCTAGGCATCTAAGGAGAAGACCATCAAAACTTAGCTTGTAGAGAAGTCCCCCTAGTACAGTGTAACGAGTGACACATTTTATGAAGGCCCATTTCCCATTATTAGAAAGATCAAGAGGGGTAATAGAGAAGGAAAGATAATTTGTGAGTTATTTGTATAATAAGTCTTATGGGTTGGTTACATTTATGACAAAGAGGATGTTAGCTAAGACATAAGAAGGTAATTTTAAGCGATGCACGGTGGCATAGATTCTCAAAGAGGAGGATGAAGATGGTATATGTGAAGCAAGTGAAGCCATCATGTTAGCAGACTTATTTGTACATTGAGGAATAATTTACAAGAGATAAGAGTCAAATGATCCCAAGAGCGTATCTACATGATGTTTATACCACTATAAAATATCATTTTTCCATAGGTTGGAACCATTAACTTGGTTGACTACTAGCTGAGAATCACCAAAAATAGTTATGGATTTGATACCCAAAATGAGAGATGTTTGAAGTCCTAGAATGAAAGCCTCATATTCGGCCATATTGTTAGTGCATTCATTATCTAGTTTAGATGACAAAGGCATAGGCTCATCATCTAGAAGAATAAGAATAACCCTCACACCCCCACCATGTTGGCATTTAGACCCATCAAAGAACATCATCATTTGACAGGAGATGTCATTGGTGGAGAGTGTTGTAATAGATTCTTTAGGGAATTCAAGGTTTGAAGGTTGATTGTCAGGTAAAGGGGTAGTAGCTAACCGATCAGTGATTGTTTGCCCTTTAATAGATTTTTTCTAAATGAAATCTAAGTTGAATTCAACAAGAAGCATGAACCATCGAGCTACATGTTGGTTATGATATGGTTTGGAATGCATGTATTTGAGGGGATCAATATGGGTGACCACATAGGTTTTGTGGTTTAGGAGATAATGGTGAAGCTTAGAGGCAAAAATGGCCAATGCAAGGTAAAGTTTTTCAGTATGGGTATATCGAGTCTCATAATCAGTAAGTGTGTGGCTTATGTAATAAACTGCCTGCTCTTGATGTTGGTCATCTCGATGTGAAACCATAACACCTAAATAATGGTCTATTGTGGAGATGCTAATTTTACTTATGTGGAATAAGAATCAGTGGGGAAAAGAGGTATTGTTTAAGTGCATCAAAGGCTTCCTGGTAATCTATACTCTAATTGAAGGAGACATCCTTTTTGAGGAGATGGTGAAAGGGTTGGCAGTGATCTAACAACTAGGAAATGAAGTGGTGAATAGACTGAAGTTTACCTTGTAGGCTGTAGAGTTGTTTGATATTAGTAGGTGGAGGTATTTCTAGGATTTCTCTAACCTTAGTAGGATCGACTTCGATACCATAGAGAGAAACGATAAAAACTAAGAGTTTAACAAAAAGAACACCAAAGACACATTTTTTTGGGTTTAGTCAAACATTATATTGGAAGAGATGAGTGAATATGGTTTTAATAATTGTCAAGTGTTCTTGACAAAGTTTAGACTTATCGAGTAAGTCATCCACATAATCTCCCATAATTTTGTGTAGGAGATCATGGAAAATATAGGTCATGGCACGTTGGTAAGTTGGACCAACATTTTTTAGGCCAAAAGGCATGACTTGATAACAGAAAGTCCTCCATGGGGTAATAAAGGTTGTCTTGTGTTGATCCTCAAGAGTGACTAGGATTTGATTATATCTAGAGAATCCATCTATAAGTGATAGCATCTCATGGCTAGTCGTTAGATCAACAAGTTGGTCGATACTAGGCAATGAGACATTGTCTTTTGGATAGGTGAGATTTAAATCATGATAGTCATTGTAAATGTAGATTCCCCTGATTGCTTTTGTGACAAGAATAATATTGGAAATATATTATGGGTAGTCAATGGGTTGGATAAAGTTAACAAAAAGGAGGTGTTGGAGCTCTTCTTTGATAAGGAGAGCAATACAAGGATGCATCTTGCAAAGCTTATGTTTAACAGGTTTAACATATTGATTGGTGATAATTTTATGGGTGATGATAACGGGGTAAATACCAGACATGTCATTGTAAGACCAAACAAAGGCTCCCTTAAGAAACATGGCATAATTAGCTTGCTCAAAGGAATCTAAAGATTGGCCAATCTTGAGGATGTGAGGGTTATCATGGGAGGGTAGGTTGATGTCAATGGTTGATTTATTTAACATAGTTTGCATTTTAAATAGGAGTGATCATTGGATATAGGAATAATCTACATCCATGTAGGTGAGAATTGCATCATCATCTTGACATTGGACATTGTTAATAGTATGAAAATCTTCATCTATTATTTTAGGATGAATGAGAGGACTTTGTTTCCTTACCCTGATGATACATGAGAGGTCCCGAATAGATGGTATTTGTTGAAAAAAATCGAGGAGGTATAGATACCTCTAATTCGATAGGTGATGGTAGAGAAGAAGGTGGAGAAAGAGAGACTAGTTCTTCGACAATTGGTTCATGGGAGGTTTTAGTGAGTTTATTTGGCTCATCATATCCCACCCCATGCCTCTTTTTGGCATTTTCAATGGTGTTTCTAGTAGGATAGTCAATTGGCATATGGACACCTTGTTCGTAATGACCCAAACCAAATATTTTCTAGGCATACCTATAGAGATAGGTGTGAGTGAATCTAGGGTTACTCAGGAAATAGAAGTCATAGGTAAATGGTTGTGGTGAAGAAGATAGATTGTTGATAGTGGGAGTTTGATCAATTCCCCCATATGTGAAATTGGTTCAAAGGTTAGGGGGCCCATATGGGATGACCACCCCAATATAGGGATAATAATTTGGGTGTATGTGAAGCCTTCCATACCCTTGTGGAGTATATAACATGTTGAGCATCAACAAATGATATTCTCTGAGTGACAAACATTGAAAGGTCTCCTCCATGGGATCTTTGTTCAAAATTTATGTTGTTGGTATCTATGCAACCGTGAGAGTGGAGCTTGTGGAAACTTCAAAAGTATAATGCAAGGAAGAGGATGTTTTCAATGAGATGAGAACATCATTGGGACTATAGGTCATGTTACATGTTTTAAATGGAGGTAGGTTAGTAGGTATAACATGTACTTGTTCGTCATGTTTAAACTTGACATAATGGTGCAAAGTTGGGGGTACACATGCCATAACACATATGCAAGGTCATCCAAGTAGTATCTTATATTGGAAATCTCCTTCTACAACATAGAATAGCTTGATAATTGTGTGGGGACCTACACAAATATGTAAAATAATAGTGCCCACCATAGTAGCTGTAGTATCATTAAAAGAATGGAGTACCACATCAGTTTGAGACATATAATTATTAGGAAGGGGTAGCTATTTGTAGGCATGGGTGGAAATAATATTAATACTAGCTCCTCCATTGATCATAACTCTCTTGATATGAGTTTGATCAATATATGTGGGAATTCAAAGGGCAGAATCCTGATCTTTTGGGTGTTGAAGTGGAATTTCTAAATCACTGAAAGAAATCAGGGAGATAGAATTACGGGAGCTAACCAAAGTTGCAAGATGTTGGGGATCATCTGATTGTACCTAAATATCTTGCAAATCAATAATCAAAGTTTGACAGTGTTGGGATGAGTTTTGGATTAACTCATATAAAGACATTTTCACAAGAGTTTGGTGAAGTTGTTTCACCATTGAGCTTTGAATAACATCTGAAGATCTTATTTTAGAAACACCCAAAATGGAAATATTAGGATTAGTAAGGGGAGTGTCTTTGGTGAAGGGATGGGTCCAAGCAGTAGTGACCTTTTCCTTAGCTTTATCTTTTTGGTTTTGTGATCGTGTGGCCACATTAACTATGTTGATTTGAAAAGTTGGTGAAGGAGGTGGTAAAGGGGTTACGATGACATCTTTAGGGGTTTGAATTTAGGTGGAATATTAGGAGGCACTATATATTCCAAAGGTGGAATAATAGGAAGGTTAATGATAGTGTCATCAAAGAGAATGTCGACATCGAAGTGTTGCTGAATAACCGCTGTGAGGGCTTTATAACTCTTAGTATTATGTCTAGATGAATGATGATATAAACATACTTGTGTATCATCAAACCAAGATGGATTCATTCCAAGAGAACTATAAGGCTTAATGGGAGGAAGAGTTATTATGGAATATTGCAATAACTAATGTAAGAAAAAGTTTGAGTGCCTGTAAGTGGACTCACACTTGTGCTAATAGAAGTGGACACCTTTTGTTTCAGTGTTGGACAGGTAATTTTATGTGGTGCCTTGTTTAGTGAGGGTAGAGTTATGTGTTTTTCTATCACTTTCTTAGTGTTAGATGTGAGAGGCCCACTAGATGACAAAGGTAAGAGTGGAGGTAGTTTAACCTTTTGTTTGGCTTGGTTAGGCGATATTCCAACCAAAGTAGAGGGGTGTGGCCCCAAAATAAATGGTAAAGTTGAGGGATGAAGAAGGGATCAGTGAGATCTAAGAGGCTTAACATATTCTATATTTTAAGGTGAGAAACTCCAACTTGTGGTTAAGGAGTTAAATCTAATTTCACCTGTGGATGAATTAAATTAGAAATAGAGTGTACACCTAAGGGCCTAATATGCTTTAATATAATAGATTCCTTTGAGGGTGAGGGTTTTGACATAAACTACTAAACTTCAATTGCTTTTGGTGAAGAAGCTATATCTTTGTCAAAGACCTTAGGGTAAAGGGTAGTAAGGGGATTGGTGGTAAAGGTTGACATTCATTGTGTTGGATACAAAGTTTTAAGCCCATCCCAAAATGTCATATGGTTTGACTTCATAGAGTCAAGAAATTCTAGACTTTTCACCAAATGTGAGAAGGGTTTTGATGAAGTTGACATAGGCCTTAAAGTTGTCTTTAGAAAGTTGTGATATTTGGGAAAGAAGAAAATTGTTGGTTTTTGCTACTTTGGGCCAAAGACGAGAAAGAACTGCAATGGGGTCTTCTTCAACAGAGACAAGAGAAGAAACTTAGTTTGCCATGGGTGGAAGGGAGGTAGATGAAGTAGGTTCCTCAAGAGGGTAAATAATAAGTATTATGGCTCCCTCAACATGTGGGAAAGGCATGGGTAAATTATGATCCTCTATAGAGAAAATAAGGGATAAGAGTGGTGTAATTGGAGTAGGCACGATAGGTCTCTCGTCTATTATGGGCGCAGATGATATGGACTCTTCTAGGTGGAAAGGTAAATTTGGTGGGGTACCACTCTCTATAGGTGAAGGAGAAGTAGGCAAGGAAGGTTCCTCAAGAGGTTATAATGTAGGAATGATATTCCCTTCAACATGTAGTTGAGGGACATTTAAGGTGTAGTTTCAAGTGGTAAGAGTATAGGTAATATTGGTACAAATGGAATTGACATTATAGGCTCCTCAGGTGTCAAAAGGAGTGGTAAAGGAGGATCTTCATCTTGAGGGAGTGGAATGGGTGAAATAGGCTCTACTACCTGAAGAGGGAGAATAGGTGAAATAGATGCCACAAAATGTGGGGGAGAAGTTGATGAAATAGATGTCTCTTGTTGAGAGGATGGTTGAATTGAAGGTAAAGGAAAGAATATATTAATCGTATGGATATTATGATCACCTAAGTTAGTTGTGGATTGGACAATATTTTGATTTGGTGAATGGTTAGGAAAAGGGTGTTTGAACACATCCATACTTTGATTAGGAGGTGAGTTAGGATTATCCAATATGAGATCACCTCTATCAAGCATATCTTGAACAATGTTCTTGATTGTCTTGAAATTATTAGAGTTGTGGCCTTTAACTCGATGGTAACCACAAAACTCATCTTCCTTGTACTAGGTTGGGATAAGATGGGAAGGGTCAAACTATATAGGAGGTTTGATATGAGGAAGGGTTATGACATCTTATTGCAATAGTTTGTCCAAGATAGATGTATATGATTCCCCAATGGGAGTGTATTGGCTTTGTTCATACCTTTGTTGGAATTTCTTGGTTGGATTTTGAGAAGTTGATGAATTGGATTGATTTGTGGTTGTGGAAGATGTTGACTTAATGACCACTATGTTGGTAGAGCCTTTAGCCTTTTGGTTAGAGGGAGAAGTTGTAGAGGAGGAGTCATTTGACTTGGTATTGGTATTCTTACTACGTAACTTGACTTTGCCTTCATCAATAACACGAACCTCAAGTTTTTGTGCCATTATAAAGGCCTCATAAAATGTGTGAAAAATTTGTACTTGGAGTGTGGATGAGATGTGATTAGCACATACCCTTGAGAATAACTCAATAAGCTCAAGTTGGGGTAAGGAGAAGGAGAGTTGATTGATCAAACTTCTCCTATGAGTGATAAAATCTGTAATAGACTCATCATCAAATTGTCTGATAGAATAAAGGTTTGTTATAGAAACCTTTTTAGAAATGTTAATAGAGAAATGGTCTAGGAATATTTGTGCAAGTTGGGTAAATGAGAAAAGGGAGTGCTGAGGTATAGAGCTATACCAATCCAAGGCAACACCTGAAAGAGACAGGGAAAGTGCGAAGTAGTAACACATCATCATGTCCTATTAAATAAAAAGCATGTCTAAATGCTCACAAGTGCTGTTGTGGGTCCTCTTTACTCTAGAAATGAGTAAATTTAGGGAGTTCCCATTAGCTTGGATAAGGGCAAATAGGAATAGAAGGATGGATTGGTTCATTGCATATCTGATCATAAGATAATACATTCTTTGAACCAAAAATAGATGTCTCTAGATTAGACATCTTGTCCATTAGCATCTTAATGTGGTTTAGAGGGGGATTAGTTTGGGTGATACCTCCTAAATTATAGGGAAGCTGATAGGAAGCAGACGGAGCATATGATATAACTTGATGAGTTTGTGTTGGGCAATATAAGGATAATGAGTCATAGGCTGGGGTGCAAAAAGAAAAGGGACCCATCCAATTGGGTTGGAGACTATGCCTTAGTTAGTTCTTGTTACTGCAAGTTGGATTATTGGCATGGTTAGACTGGATGAGGGGTGAGTCATAACTTGGGTAATTATAGGCATGAGGATGGATGGAATAGGTACCACTAAATTCTGGAATGGGGTGTGACTTGGTTGAACTAGTTGTGGTTGTGAAAGTAGGGAAGTTACATCAGGGTTTAGGTGGGATTGGGTGGTTGGAGATGCTATATTTTGAACATTGTTTATAGTTGGGTTACTCATAAAAGTGGTGGTTTGGGTAACCATGGGGAAAATAGTGGAGGCAACTAAAACTAAGGTTGTCTCCATTAAAGGAGTTGACATACTATAGATTGGGTCACCTGAAGAATTATGGGTTCGGCTCATAATAAGGTAATGCTGAAGGGATGCCACATTGTGATCAAGAAATTTAGCAAAATCTTAATCTCCCTCAGGCACAATGGGAATTTGGTAGGGCTGGGAGTATGATCTATATCTAAAGTATGCTCCATGATAGAATCAGAAGTGAGAGGGGAAGGTGAATGTGGTTGCTAGCTTGCATGATCATCAAGAATTTTGGCTTGAGCTCATGTAAATACCATGCAAGAGAAAGTTTAAATATTCTTACTATCCTGTATTTGAAACTTAATAAAGAAAAACTAGGTTTGAGTGCAGGTAAATGGGTTATTTTAGCTTTCTATTTTGAGCATGTGAAATTACGCAGTTGTTGACATTGGTAGGGGAGTGACCTATATCAATTGAAAAAGTTCACCAACATTGATGGTATAACTGATGTTGGTTACTGTGAAATCCTAGGAGATAGAAAATTTGATGTTTTAAGAAATCAGAGGTTGAAACTAGGTAAAATAGTAGATGTAGAAGGTCTGTGTAAGAAGGGAGAACACTCAAAAAACCTAAGATAATAGGTTATACTAAGTTTTAGAAATAGTATTGATTTTATGAATCAATAGAAAAATGTCCTTACCAACTCAAAAATATAGAAGGCAATTAAAAAGTAGAAAAAGAACATTCAACCAACAACTATTAAGTCGCAGAGATTAATTTTTTGTCTCGTGTTAGCTTATGCCTTAATCAGTTAGTGAGAAGAGAATTTGGTTATCGAAGGTACTAGAAAGTAATCTAGAGCTGGTTTCAGGTTAGTTTTAGTACTTAAGAGGAAACTTATGTTAGACTAGGTATGTGGCTTGTTATAGGAGCTTGCTCTCTGCACTTCATGAACCTAGAGTCGAGCCAGGCCACTTAGTCAAAATATACCTTTTGTCTAGAGATTACACTCTACTAGAGAATGGAGTAGGTTCTCTCCTTGGTGGTGAAATCCAAGTAGGACAGTCGGGTATGGTAAGGTGATCCACTAGGTGATGAAATCTTGATGGCCGCTTTCTCAGGTGAGTTTAGATACCTGTTTATGTGAATTTGATTTGGTTGTGTAACATAGGTGTACTATAATTTATTCAAAATGCTTGTAATTAACTAGGTGAGTTAATATGCAACAAGAAAAATATGAAATGTAGTAAGTTTTAAACTCAAATCTGAAATGATTAGATTCAAATGAAAACATAAAGGAAATATGAATAGAGTATGAATTTCACTATCCTAATGTGCATGCAAGAGGAAGTAAAGAATGTATTCTCCTTTTTTTTGTGAAATAAAATGATAAATTGCTTTTAGAGGCAAGAAGAAAAGAAAGAAAATTTTAGTTTAATGCCTTTTAAACAGAGAATAAGATATTGAATTTTTTATTTTTAAGAGAAAAGAGAAGGAAGTGAAAGAAATGAAATTTTCACTATACTGCACCTATATGAATGTTTAAAACAAGAAATGAACCCAAAGAAAACTTTAGGGTCCCACCAGGCATGCCAAAAATGTTTCACTAAATTTTGTGTATTTTAAGTCAAAGAAAATAGAAAGAAGGATGGGGATAAGTGATTAGAATGAACCCAGATTTGGTTTATGTGCCATATCTAGACATTGTGAGCACTCCTCTTTGGCTGGGGAGGACTACCTACAAGTAAGAAAACACTACCACAAGATGTTTGTTAGCAGATAAATGAGTGGGTAACCAAGCTACGCACTTGTTCTAAGAAGTGTGAAACTTCCTTAGAGATGATAGTCCACTTTTGAGAGACAAAAGAATAATAAATAACTGATAGAGAGGTAAAGAAAGAGTGAAAAAGAGATAAGATTACCATTATTAACAACCTGTATGCAGTAGAGAGTGATAGGGTGCAGGTGACGTACTCTGTTTGTGTTTTAGAAGTTGTCTAGGTAGGTTTTGAAGAGGCTAAGGAATTCATAGTTGCCGATGTCGATAGGGGAGTGACCAATATCGGTTATACTATCGAGGTTAGTAGTGAGGTGACCGATGTCAGTTAGGCTATCGAGGTTGATAGGGGAAATAATTATATGGGAGCTTGTAGAAGGCTTTCCCAAGTCTAGGAAATGGTTTGGATTAGGTCAAGGTGGTTGGGAGAGTTATGAAAGGGAGATTATGGCTTGGTTAAGTCTGGTCAAAGATTTGGTATGTCAGGTTAAGGGGAAACAAGCAAGAAAGCTTTGTAACTCCCTCATGGGGGTACGGTCAGAAGTACGTAAAGTAATGCAGAGTAGATATAAAGAAATAATAGAATAAATATTTAAACAACCTATAATATTAGTGATGTACTTAGCTATGGTGGTCATTGAATGATAAGTTCTAGGTTGATGGTCCCTATCAGGGAGTTCAAAACTAAATTCCTAAATAGAGAGAACAAGTGGGTGTTGTTGGTCCTCAAGAGCTCAGTTATTGATTGTGATTGACTTACGTAAAGGGATTGTAAGCTTGGATGTCAAAAAATAGAATGCCAAGATCTTGAATGAGAGTAAGAATCGATTTTCTTAATTTTTACTGACCTGAACTTCAGGTTGAGGCTTGGCTTATATTACTGACGTCAATGATGTCACCGATGTCAGTCATGGGTTGATCTATGTCGGCAGCCCTAGAATAGTTAAACCTTAATATTTTTGGCTTGTTTTCTATTGTTGTTTGTGCCAAGTGTGACATCCATTATAAAACATTAAAAATAAGAGGTTAAGAAGGAAGTAATTGTTTAGGAATTTAGTTTGGAAGTGGGAATAAGTCTTTGGTAGTTAAGATGAGGGGACTAGGTCTTGACGTGACTCATCAGGTGAGAATTAGTCATAGGGCGAGGTGGCTAGGTAAGGTGGCAATATGGGTTTTTAATTAACTTAATCAAGTATTTTAAATTAATTAAATTTGTGAAGGGTAAAAGTATGGGTTAGGGAGATTAATTGTTATTATTAAAATAGGTTTAAGGGGGATTTTGACACATGGAGTTAAGCATGTGTGTGTGATGTAATTTTGGTGTCTACACCGTGAATATGGGATATATCTCAATCTTAAGAATTCCATATTTGGGGTTATAGAAGGAAAGCTCCTTGGACATATTTTATCCAAGCAAGGAATCAAAATTGATTCAAATCAGGTTAAGTCAATTCAAAATCTTACTTTGCCATCAAGTAAGAAAGGAGTGCATTATTTCTTTGGAAAGGTTAATTTTTTGTGAAGGTTTATCTGAAAAGACTCACCACATTATTGATATGATGAAAGGAAGATCAAAATTTTGTTGGAATGTGAAAGGAAGAAATTATTTTTATGAGACAAAGGAAGCCATTGCAATTGCTCCTGTCCTAGTTTGCCCTGATTATACCAAGAACTCCATTATGTATAGTTATGCTTCTGAGCATACCTTATCTGTAATCTTGGTACAACCAAATGAAGAGGGGATTAAATCTCCTATGGCATTCATGAGCTGCCCTTTAAAGGCTCATGAGCTTAAGTACTCATCCATGGAAAAATATGAGTATGTGATGGTGAAAGCAATCAAGCATTTCATTTACTACATCCTCAATTCTCATACCATTACATTAGTACCAGATTCTACTATTAAATCTATTTTGACTGAATAAGAGTTTGGAGGTAAAAGAGGTAATTGGATTGCTAAAATCCAAGAATATGATATGGATATAAAGCTTAGCAAACTTGTACGTGGAAAAGGTTTGTGTCAACTCATGATAGAGACCAATTTAGAAGAAACACCCAATAATGAAAGAGATACAAAATAACTACCCATGGTCTTTCTTATAAGTACTATGGATGAATGGTATTCTGATATTGCTTACTTCCTTACATATGGAGAGTGTCCAAAACATTTGTCTTGTAAAGATAAGAGGATAATCAAGCTCAAGGCTAAAAATTTCATCATTTGGGCTAACGGTTTGTACAAGTGGAACATTGATGGAATCTTTCTAAGATGTGTAGACAAGCCATAACAAGGAAAGTTATTAGAGTCTTTCCATGATTTAACATGTGAAGGACATTTTTCATCCCTTGTCATAACTCATAAGATCTTATAGGCTAGATATTATTGGCCAACACTTTTTTAGGATGCATATGTATGGGTGTGTAAATGCGAGAAGTGCCAACAATTTATGGGCAAACCTAAGTTAGCAGCCTTGCCTCTCAAGCCAGTAGTCATTGAAGAACATTTTCAGCAATGGGGTATTGATTTTATTGGTGTAATGAATCCATTGTCAAGTGCATGTCATAGTTATGTTCTCATAGCTACAAATTACTTCACCAAGTGGGTGGAAGCAATTCCAACCAAACATGCCACTTCATAGGTTGTTTGAAATTAACTCAAAGATAATATCATTACAAGGTTTGGTGTGACAAATAAAGTTGTAACTAAAAATGTTGCTTGTTTCACATCTCATGAGATGACTCAATTTTGCTTTGAATATGGGATTATTTTGTATCATTCTTCTGACTATTTTCTTCAAGGGAATGGTCAAGCCAAGTCAAGTAATAAGAATTTAGTAACTATCATCAGGAAGCTGGTAGAAGATAATCAGAGGACATGGCATAAAACATTATATGATGCATTGTGGGCTGATCGTATTACTCCTAAATGAGCAATTGGTATGTCTCCTTTTCAACTTTTGTATGGATTGAATGTCAAAATACCAATAACATTAGAGTTACCTGCTCTCAAATTAGCTAAGGCAATTAAAGATGAAACATTTGAAAGCTCCTTGGACAAGCATATTATGTACCTTGCCAAGATAAAAGAGCAATGTATAAAGATAGCGGACCATATTATAGAGCATCAAAGTCACGTTAAGGAACTTTTTGACAAGAAAGTTAAATCATGAGAATTTTGAGTCGGGGATCTAGTCCTTTTGTGGGACAAAAGAAGAGAGCCAAAAGGAATGCATGAAAAATTTGATTCTTTATGGAAGGATCCTTTTCTCATTCAAAAATTTAGTGGAGAACACAATTTATTCTTGGCATACTTGGATGGGACACCATTATCACTGCCCTATAGTGGGAAACATCTGAAGCTTTTCACTCAGTGAGGTTCCATATAAGTTTATACATTTTGTAAATATTTGTATATCCTTCTTTATTTTTGTTTTGGTCTAGTTTGTTACTTGACTCCATGGCCCAATGGAGAAAGGCACTTAGAGTTCTGGGATTCTCTTTCCTTCAAGTGTTTCAAAGAATACTTGAAGGGAATTCCCCAGTTGAAGCTAGTTATTATCCTTGAATTTATCAAGCTCAATTCATGGGATAACCGCTATGAAACTTTTTGATTTCATAGCTCATGAGCTTTAAACACACAAAATGAGGCTAATCATTACCTCTTTGTGTTTGTTTTGCCTTCAAAAAGTTAGTTTTTTAGGGAAGTTTCTTTCCAATGCAGTTCAAAGAATTTTCTCTAAACTACACCTTTTCCAATTTGGTGCAAATTGGAGAATTTTCTCCAAACTACACCTTTTCTAGTTTGGTGCAAATCAAAGATTTTTTTTCAAACTGCACCATTGTGTGCATTAGCAGATAAATTATTTGATATTGCACTTATTCTATTTTTTCACATGCAAGAGCACCATTTTTCTCTGACTTTGCACATTCAAATTCAGAGTTTTTCTCCGCTCCTGCACCCGTGCCCACTACTACATCGGTAATTAATTTTGCATTAATTACCCCTCATATATATATTTTAACCCGTGCAAATTCATTTTTACCATTTATCTTCACTATTTTCAAGCACGAATATGCCCTTTGCCACCATTTTTGAGCTTGATTACACTTCTTGTTATCCTTGATTTTTTATTTTCATCGATTCTTCATACCCTAGGGTTCTTCGTCATCATCCATTTTCATGGCATCTCAGGTAAAATTTTGTTTTTCTTGTTGTTTTTGTTAATTTTTGTTCTTTTTTATTTTTCTTCTTTCTTCATGTCTTCTTTTAAGATTTTCATTTTTCCTTCAAAACCCTAACTCTCTTAGTTCATTTAAGAGAATTTTCTCTGAAAGGCACCAAGGGACATTTTTCGTATACATTTAGTCATCAAGGACACTTCAGAGAAAATTATCCAAAGTGCACATTTCTTCATCTGATACACTTCTGTGAAAATTCTTTGAAGTACATAGATCATCATCTCAATGTACTTCAAAGAAAATTCTCTGAAGTACATGATTGTTCACCTTTTAGGTGCACTTTAAAGAACTTTCTTTGAAGTGCACGTAGTCCAATGCACTTTAGAGAAAATTATTTGAAGTGCACATTACATGCCTTCTGGTGCACTTCGAATAATTTTCTTTGAATTTCAATTCATTTGGTGCACTTCAGAGAAAATTCTCTGAAGTGCATGTTATCTTCACTTTTGGTGCAGTTTGGAGAATTTTATTTGAACTACACCAAAACCAACACCTGATGCAGTTCAAAGATTTTCTCCAAATTGCACCTTTTCCAACATCTATAGTAGATTCTAATGTAGATCAAATTGGAGATATAGGGATTAGTCATGTTGACATGGCTGAATTATTGCAAAGGTTAGGTAGAGATCCCATTGATCCCCATATGCAACCTATTCTTAACAGTGAGATACATCTAGCAGCTTTATTTCCTATGCCAGCTCAAGATTTGGAGTTCATCTTAACAATTGCTTCCCACTTTGACAAATAAACTAGGTCAGTCAAAGATGCCAGTGGAAAGGTGGTAATTATACTAGATGAAGAATACTTTGATAAAGTTTTTCATCTTTTGGACATTGAATAATTCTCAAATATAAGTGTGGAAATAGCCTAGGAATATTATAACAATAATCCTAAGAAATGCAAGAGGCACATTAATGCAAATTGGTTGAGGACACCAAGGCATACAATTGCAAGATGGCCAAAAAGTTTTTACCGAAGTGAATTTATGGAGGAAATAGGAGATTTAATCACTCTCCAAAGTAGGGTCAAAGGTATTCCCACATCAAATATCTTTCAAGAATGGATGTATCACTACATTTTTATCATTAAGAAAAGTAAGTAGAGAATTTATTGGGGAAGTCAAATTAGTGATGCCATATGCTACCAACTTTCTAAAGTAAGTTATTCTCTCAAGTTCTATATGATTTCTTATCTGGCATATGCCATAGCTTGCATGAGGACTTTTCTAAGATTGACTAGTGTTGGCAAAAGGAAGAAAGTTCCTGTTTATGAGTATTATCCACAGTTGACCCTCAAAGAAGGTATCAAACATTTTATAAGAGTTAATGATGCCTTATTCTACCAATTAATTTGTATTTTTGAACAAGAATTAGAGAAGAAAAGGGTTTCAGATCAGGCATGGGCAATAGTGAATAGGATTGGTTGCATTTTCCTTCAGTTCCTAACTTTCACCTACATCAGGGTAGGTGGATTTAATGAACAACCTTACATGCTACCTAAATACCGAGGTGATAAATTAATTTTAATGGATATGTGTAGACAAATGATGATCATACATAAGAAGCAATTAGATGTACATAAAAGAGGATTCAAGTTTCCTATAAGCATTGCCCAGTACACTATTTCAACTATTCCCAAAGCTAAGATAATGGAAACGAAGATGCAATGGTTCACCCTTAAAAGGTATAAAGGTAGAAAATATTTTTATTATAGAATGATGAAGGAAAAGTTGAAAGAAAATTATATTCATGTGCACAAGATTGAGGATATTTGGGCATAATGCAAAACTAAAGAAGATGTAAGGAAACTTGATTAAAATCATCTTATTGTTGATAAAATTCAAGAGCTATGATTAGCCAACATTTCAATTGACCTCTTTGATGATGAGAATATATTGGATCCTTCATATGAAGGAAATCAAGTTGTTTCTACTCCTATTTCTTCAATCCAATGGTTTATAAAAGAATGCACATCTATCAAAGAGAGATTTCAACCCATCCTTACAAAAACTAATGCCTGGTTGGAATCTAAGGGTATTAAATTAAACTATTTCAAATTAGGGTCAAAAGAAGAATATGATGAAGATACTACAATGAAATGTGAAGAATTAAGGATGAAAAATAAATAAGAGGCCTCCACATCCACTCAAAAACCAATATTTATATTTATAAGTTAAGTAAAGAAGAAAGATAAAGAAACTAGTGTTGAGAAGAGTGTTCAAGTAGAGACACAAGAGAAACTAGATGTGAGAGAGGCACCATCTCAATCAATAATTTTACAACCTCTAGTTCAGTAGTCTCTATAAGTTGAAACCACACAATCAATAATTCCTGTGGTGGAAGCCCCTCAATCAATAGTTTCTCAAGTGACATTCTCTATCGTTCCTTCCATTAGTACATCTATACCAATTTTTTTCGTTCCTTCTCATGCTTCTCTTTCGGTTCTATCTTCTCCTCTTAGTGCCACACTCTTTCAAGTCCATTCCCAAGGTACTTTGGATCAAGTTTTTGATTCTTTTTCTAATTTACCTAGTCCTACAAAATCAATGGGATCCCTGACCAATCTATTCTTCACTTAATAAGATATAGATAAATTCATGTCCACATCTTCTGCTAAAATGACAACTCGAGCTCCTGTCACCCTAGTGTCAAAAATGTCATCAGACCCGAAAGTAACATTCATGCCAACCCAAACTCCACCAATAATAACCATTATTCCATTAGTGTCAACTCTACTATCAGATACCTTTGCCATTCCACTTACTTTACAAACAATTGTTACTCCTAAAACATCACAAGTAACGTGAATTACTCAGGAGACTTTGGGATGCCAATTATTCTTCATTGATAATTTTAATCTTTGTTACAAATAAGGTGAATACTTTGGGCTGCACTTTATTCTATCTTTTAAGTTTACTCTACTAGTATTATTCTTATTACTCCTTCGGCTAACAAATCTGAATATCATTTATATTTGGTTCATCAAGTGATCTTAGATTTTCAAAGTATATCACAAAAAATGAAAGGAAGTTTGTGATTAAACATCAATTTTGAAAAAATTATTGTAAATAAGTGTAAATAATTAAGTGTTGTGTTAGTTAATAATAAAATGGACCCTCCCCTTGCTTAGAGGAGAGATTTATCTCATCATACAGTGGCTAAAATCACCATTTTGTTGTCATTTTGTTAACAAAATATTCAACCAACACAGACGATCTTCGAACTTGCAATATTCCAAATAATTGACTAAGTAAAAAGACTAAAGAAAATAAAGACTTTCAATAAGCAAAAATAAGAAGACCTTGACCATTTTAATAAAATTGGTTAAGTCCATCAAATCTAAATTAATCTAAGCATGTATTCAATCTAGATTGAATTGAAACATAAATGGATCAAAAACGGAACAAATTGGTAAATAAAATAGCCCCTTTTGCAAAACCTCAGCCAAATTTGGTCAGAACTTCAGAAAGTGACTATGCTAGAACTGAAAGTTATGCAAACAATAATTCAAATACATTGAATTGAAGTAAATATGGCTAAAATTGGCTAAGGAAAAGATTTTGAAAGACTTTGTAAATAGCTAGAAAATTTGCACACAAGTCTAAGTCAATATTCTAAAAGGGAAATTTTTAAAGCATTTTCAAAATAACGCAGACTCTTTCAAGCCTGAGAAAATTCAAATATTCACCTCAAAGGCTCAAGATGTGAAATTTATTTCAAACTAGATTCTTTGCTAAGACAAATTAATCCTCATACTTGGTTAGAATCAAGAGATATTCAAGATTAAAACTTCACATCAAGTAACTTACATATCAGAGATGACAATGCAAATAACAAAATAACCAAAACTCCTCAAAAAATAAATATCATAGTCTAGATCAAAAAGAGTTTCCATGATTTCATTGATATAACTAGGGTGTGTTGATGTAGGCAACAACACCAATATTACATTAAGGAGTATTATAGACTTATCATTAGAATGGCTCATGTTGAAGATGATGTTAATAATATCTCTAGATATGTGAATGGATTGTGCATGATAATTTAGGATGAGTTTGGTATGATTAGACTATGATTTCTTGAAGAAGACTAATGATATGTGCTAAAGGTAGTGGAAAAGTTATCACATAAACAACGAGTGGCATGAAGAATATAAATATTCACATGTGAAAGCGAAAGTGGTAAAGGTTATTTTATGCAAGCACAAGAGGGGGAGCCAAGTACTTTATAGTGTAATTATGATTACACCTAGAGAGGTAGAGGTAATTTTAGAGGTATATGATCATATGGAAGAGGTATGGGTCATGGATTCAATGGTACATGTTTTATATGTGGTGAGGTTGGCCATAAAGCATTTGAGTGTCCTCATATGCATATTGAAGGAAACAAAAGAAGTGATGTAGTATGCATATTGAAAAAGAAGATGAATAAAGTTTTACGTCTATTCATAACATAGAAGAACCAGAGATTAGAGAATCTCTCATGATGAAGAGGGTATTGTTGAAACCTATGAAATAGAATAATATTCTTGCACAAAGAAATAATTTGTTCAAAACCATTTACAAATCTGAAGGTAAGTGTTGATTGTTGGTAGTGGAAGCATATATAATAAATGGTAGATAAACTTAGACTAAAGATAATTTTGCATCTAAACTCATATAAGGTTTATTAGTTGTTGAAAGGACATCAAATTTTGGTAAATGAATAGTATTTGGTAAGTTTTCAGATTGGTACATATAAAGATGAAGTTTTTTGTGAAATAATGCTTATGGATGTTAATCATATTTTGCTTGAAAGGCCTTGACAGTTTGACTACAAGGCATATCATGATATGCATTCTAATACATATACATTGTGGAAAGATGGAGTAATACACACACTAAATCCTTTGAAGGATAAGTGTGAAGAAGTAGACAAGAGTCCAAAATTATTCATAATTCTAGGAAATAATATCTAAAAGAAGTGAAGTAGAGCACATATTATCGGTTAATTTTAAAAATAGTGCAAGAAGCCACATGTGTAGTAGAAGAAGAAATGCTTCCATGTGAAGTGAAGGAGATAATAAGTGAGTTTGATGAGATTTTGTCCAATGATTTTATAGATGGATTATTGCCAATGAGAATCATAATTCATTTCATGGATTTGATACATGGTTTGAGTTTATCGAACTAAGTAGCACATAGATTGACTCCAAAAGAGAATGTAGAGGTGAAAATATGAGTTCAAGAGTTGTTGAATAATGTTTTAATCAGCAAAAGTTTGATCATGTATGTAGTACCAATAACATTAACACGTACAAAGGTTATAGAATGGAGAATGTGCATTGAATCCTAAGCCATTAACAAAATTACAAGGTATAGATTTCCATTGATATGCAAGGATGATTTAATGGATTATTTGAATGGAGTGAGATACTTTGTGAAAATTTATTTGAAGAGTAAATATCACTAAATTCATATAAGAGAGGGTGATGCATGAAATACAACATTCAAGACACAATAAGGGTTATATGTGTGGTTGGTAATGCGTTTTGGGTTAACTAACACACCAAGTACATTCATGAGATAGATGAATAAATTTCTTAAGCTATTTTTGGGTAAGTTTATCATTGTGTATCTTGATGACTTATTAATTTTTAGCAAAATACTTTGTGAAAATTTATTTGAAGAGTAAATATCACTAGATTCATATAAGAGAGGGTGATGCATGAAATACAACATTCAAGACACAATAAGGGTTATATGTGTGGTTGGTAATGCGTTTTGGGTTAACTAACACACCAAGTACATTCATGAGATAGATGAATAAATTTCTTAAGCTATTTTTGGGTAAGTTTATCATTGTGTATCTTGATGACTTATTAATTTTTAGCAAAATACTTTGTGAAAATTTATTTGAAGAGTAAATATCACTAGATTCATATAAGAGAGGGTGATGCATGAAATACAACATTCAAGACACAATAAGGGTTATATGTGTGGTTGGTAATGCGTTTTGGGTTAACTAACACACCAAGTACATTCATGAGATAGATGAATAATTTTCTTAAGCTATTTTTGGGTAAGTTTATCATTGTGTATCTTGACGACTTATTAATTTTTATCAAAATATAGGAAGAACATTTTTGACATTTACACAAAGTGCTAGAAAAAATGAGAGATGAAATGTTACTTGTGAATTAAAAAAAATGTAGTTGCATGTAAAAATAATTAGTGTACTTGGGATTTTTGGTTTCTCAATAAGGTTTAAAAATAAATCCATAAAATGTGTGAGCTATACTGGATTATTTGAATGGAGTGAGATACTTTGTGAAAATTTATTTGAAGAGTAAATATCACTAGATTCATATAAGAGAGGGTGATGCATGAAATACAACATTCAAGACATAATAAGGGTTATATGTGTGGTTGGTAATGCGTTTTGGGTTAACTAACACACCAAGTACATTCATGAGATAGATGAATAAATTTCTTAATCTATTTTTGGGTAAGTTTATCATTGTGTATATTGATGACTTATTAATTTTTAAGCAAAATATAGGAAGAACATTTTTGACATTTGCACAAAGTGCTAGAAAAAATGAGAGATGAAATGTTACTTGTGAATTAAAAAAAATGTAGTTGCATGTAAAAATAATTAGTGTACTTGGGATTTTTGGTTTCTCAATAAGGTTTAAAAATAGATCCATAAAATGTGTGAGCTATATTGGATTGCACATCACTACATTTATACATTTGAGGCATGTAGTTTTCATGGAATGGTGAGTTTTTATAGGAAGCAAATTAGGAATTTTAGTGGGACATGTGAAACAATCACTAATGCGATGTGAAATTATAAAATAGAATTTGTATGGACAATAAAATCAAAACATAATTTCCAATAGTTGAACAATAATAAGATAACGACACAACCAATATTGGCATTACCAGATATAATAAAGTATTTTGGGTAAATTATGATGCAAGTAGCACTACAAAAGGAGTATTAGTGAGTCAATAATGGAGACCTATTACATATTTTAGTGAAAATTTGAATGATTTGAAGCACATGTATTCAATATATGATCAAAAGTTCTATGTAATTATGCAATTGCTAAAGAAATGGAGACATTATTTGTTGTCAAATGAATTTATATTGTATACATATCATCAAGAATTGTAATTTATTAATAGTCATAATAAGGGTAAATGCACAAAGTTGGGGGACAAAAAGGGACCTACTTGTAGACATGTTTTTCCTTAAAATTTGAGAAATCTGAACTTCTGTAGATAATTTGATATGGCTACACTCAAAATTTGAGGATGGTGTAAGAATATGAATTATAGAATTTTGAGTCTAGTTTCCAAAACACTATTTTTTTTATAAAAAATGGTTAAATATAACTAGGTCAAACATCTAAAATTTGAATAGGAACTTATTTTTTTAGGAAAATAGAGTAGATAGCTGGTTGTGCAGCCCTTCATTTTTTGAGCATCAATTAATATTATTTAAAATCATTTGGTGAAACTTTAGATAAGATCATCTAATTTGTAACCTATATTTTTTTATAATTTTTTGATGAATATTTTTCAATTAATTTTATAAGTAAATAGATACAAAATTATGACAAAAAATTGGATAACTAGTCATGTGGTCCCCCTAACTACCCAAAAAAATGAAAACTAGTTTTTTTTTGAACATGTGTAGAATTAGACCTAATTTGTAACCATATAATTTTTCTGCATTTGGATCAATGAAAAAAAGATACACAAATATATATATATATATATATATATATATATATATATATATATATATATATATATATATATATATATATATATATATAGGCATGTATATTTATGGCATGTAGTGGCCTAAAAAATTATAGTTAGAAATAAACATAAATTGAAACCTTAAAAAAGTCCAAAAAATATAAAAATAATATATTTGGAAAGAGGAGAACATGCTCGTCATGGTGGTAATAATTTTACAAATTTTCTTGTCCTAGTGTATTTGGTGATGTAAGTTGAATTTTGTTGTTTTGTGTCAAAACTCTCAGATTCAACCATGTGTTAATAGGTCCAAGCCTTTGGCTCAGTAATCCAAGCCAATTTTGAGCCAAAAGGATTGGTTTTTGAATTCAAACTGTAGATAATGCGTACACGTTATATAATGCATATGTGTTATGGAATATGTATGCATTATATAATGTGTATGCGCTATGTTGTCATATCATCATGGAGATTAAGAATGAAGTTCAATTTATTTTGACCAAAAACTTGCATCTTTCGAGATGCCATATATATCTTAAATTTACATCATGTATCAATCAAAATTTTAGAAACCCTTGTAAATATTTTATAAATAAATGGATCTAAGTAAAAATGCATAACATCTATTCATAAACATTACTAAAAAACCTAATCAAAATTAAAATAATAAAACTAGATTATATGCATACTTAATTTTTCAGTTGCAATAAATGAAAGTGAGGGGTTTAGAGGAATATCAAGTTTCACACCAAATGAGAAATACTCAACAAGACTAGACAAAGTAGAACAAGTCTAAATAACAAGGTAAAAAAAACACAATAAATCTAAGGTAAACAAATATTGCTCCAATATCCATACAAGGACTTTTGAGAGAGTAAGATCATTCATGAAACTACAAGGCCAAATATGACAGATAAAAAATGATGAAAAAATGATTTGATAACTTTGTTTACCTAGTCTAAAGATTAAAAAACTTCATTAGTATTTTTACATAATTGTGCAGATCCATGAGAAACTAATCTCCTTCAAAACCCTAATAAGGCAACTAAACCTATAAATAGATAAGGATAATGGTCATTTTAGGGCTTGTGTTTTTAAGCACCAAATACTTAGCAAGTCCCTTTGCACATCACAATATTCCAAGTATAAATAATGTCAGTGAGGCAATATAATGATGATTGAGTGTACTTTATATGAATTTTCATGTTAAAATGAATGTTTGTTTCACTAATAAATGCTTGAATTGATTGTTTGCACACATTCATTGGATATCTCTTCAATGTCATATGTGCTAATACATTTATTGTATTTATATACTCATTAAATTCAAATTGGGACTTAATTAGTATGCAAGCCAACACATAATAAACAAAAAATCCAACAAAACAAGATCACACAACATGAGAAGCCCAAAAAAGGGTCAAATGGGTCCACCCCCAAAATCATACATGATACACTTATGGGGTCGAAACCACATAGTGTATGTTTTGGAGAAAATATTATAAATCTAAGGAAAAACTAGGGAAGGAGAGAGGAAAGAAAGAGGTAATTAGGTGTAAAATTCCATGAGACAATTAGAACACATAAAAAATGCTATAATAAGAGCCTAATCTAGACCGTTGATTGATAAACATACTAGTACCCTAGAATAATGTAATTTAATGACTAGTAAATAAAACCATAACAAAATTAAGTGTCTACATTAACTTTAAGGTCATCCTTCTCATTTGGACTAAGGTTTTGTGAATGTGAGGAGGACATTCATGGACAAGTATACAGTGATAAAGGAATAAAGAGGATGTATATGGGAGGGAGGAGACTGAGTTCAAAGCCTCATTTTGGAAGGTGAAGGACAAATGGATGACTAATGGCTAATAGTACTTGGGGTATGGTGATGAATAGATCCATGTGATTAATGACTAAGAGGAATAAAGAGGTTGTATATGGTAAGGGATGGGACTAAATTCAAAATCCTACTTAGGAAGGTGAAGGGCACATGAATGACTAATGGCTAATAGTGCTTGGGATATGGTGAGGAATGGGTTCACATGTGATAAATGACTAAGAAGAATAAAAAGGATGTAGATGGGAGGTGGGAGACTATTTAGTTAAAACCATGTTTTGGAAGGTGAAGGGCACATAAATGACCAACAATTAATAGTGCATGGGTATGGTGAGGAATAGGCCCATGCATATCATGTACTCGCTTATAACTTGGGTATACTTAGAAGGGTATATGACAATGCAAGGAAACATGTAACCATGGTAGGTGGTACTCTTACATACTTTACAAAGCATGTAATGGACAATTAATCATAATATAGGTAAAACCAATAGATTTTAATCCCATTCATGATTAGACATGTTTTAGAATGAAATATTGTCAATGTAAATGTTTTGTATGTAGGAAAGAGATAATAAACATGAATGAATGGAAACCTACACTAATATTATTGAGGGATGAATTGGCCTGACTGTCTCACTTCATAAGTGGTCATGAGGATGATACCTGGCAATATGTTTTCTATTAATTATTTATTTTAGAAGAAAGTGTTATATTTACATTATGATATAAGAGATTGATTTAAAGATAACATCTTGGTTTTCATTCAACCCTATTAGTCAATGATTATGATCCTAAACCCTAATTTTATCACAAATGCAAACATGAAGGTAATTGGGGCCAATGTAAACTCATTTTAAACCTAATTACAAGTCTAAGATGTGATTTGGGGATAAATTAGCCCATATTTTCTAACATATTGAGGTAATTAGTCAATTATTGGAATTAGTGATGCAATTTAGATGAAAATAAATCTCATGAACCTGATTTTGCCTATACATGATCTAATTTGGGGGTCAATCAACCCCAATATTATAATAAAATATATTAAATAGTCTACCAATTCAATCACAAAGGAAATTGGGGCCAATTTGAACCCTTCAACCTAACTACAATAATAAGACATGATTTGGGGATAAATTAGGTTTGATTATGTCATGAACTAATCCAATTAGTCAATTGGTGTAATTAGGGATGTGATCTAGGCAAAATTAAGCCATGTGAACCTAATTTATGGGTCAATTGATTGTATAGGATGCACCATATGGCTTAATTGACCTTAATTATGTTATAAATGGAAACAACAAGGTAATTGAGGCCAATATGAATCCCTTAAACTTAACTACAAGTCTACAATGTGATTCTAGGGGCTAAATTACCTCTTGTTTCCTAACATATTTACCCAATTAGTCTATTATTATAATTATTGATGAAAGTTCAATGAAATCAAACCCCATAAACCTAATTTTGACTATATGAAAGTAATTTGGGGGTTAATTGACCCCATTATCATAAAAAAATAAAGTAGAAAGTCCACCAATTCAATTAAGAAAGAAATTGGGGCCAATTTGATCCCCTTCAACCTAATTAAACAAGAGTAAGAGGTGATTTGGGGCTAAATTAGTTGTGAATTGATCAAATTAGACATTTGGTGCAATTAGAGACCTGATTTAGGCCTAAATTAATCATGAGTTAATCTAATTAGTCGACTAGCACAATTAAACATGTGATTTGGGCCAAATTGAGCCATGTAAACCTAAATTATGGCTCAATTGATTGTATATGATGGATGCAACATATGGTTAAATCAACCATAAGATAATAATATAACATAGGTTTGCATCATGTAATATAATCATATATATCATAAAAATATGATATATGATCACATAGGCATACTATAAATAATGTGTTTGTGTTATATTATATCACATTGTCTTAACCTTTTAGGGTTTTACTAGTGTAAATAATATGTAGTTAAAGGGCTGAGTATGTTGTTAATCTAGGATAAAAGATGGAAACTATTGATTTTATTGAACTTTCCCAAAATAGCAAGTGAGAGGAGAAAAAAAACTTATTTGGAGATAAACAGAGTTTTATGTGGATCAAGGTACTAAAAATGACTAAATAAACATGCAGGTATCTTTCATCTTCTGAATGTTTGTTAAAATATAGCTCAGGACAATAACACCCCTATCAAGATAGTAACACCATGTGGCACTAGTGTCCAATTCTATCAGTAATTTCCTTCTTGTAGAGAATATTTGAAACTTTTAGGGAAGTTAGGGGAGGTTTTGGAGGTTTTATAGGCAATTTTGTGTCATTTATGGGATCATTTATTTCACTATTTTGGTTGAATCTCCTCTAAAACCCTAATGAATACATGCACACATCAAATAATAAAGGATCAAATGCAAAAAGGAAGGAAAAAACTAGGTTGTGGGATGTTATGATCACACAAAGCAGAACCCCTATTATCATAGCCATTGCCTACATTAACCCCAATGCTAGGGGTCTCAGATCACATGTAGCTCTCCCTTAGGGAATGTGTACCATCAACTTGTATGGTATGCTAGAATGATTTTCACTTAGGCCCTTCTTTGATTAAGCATGCAACATCTAGGTGTGATGAATGAGTAGTATACATAGTATTGAGTTGTATTATTGATTGATTTTATATAAATATGTGCTAAAATAGTAAGTTCTAGATGTAAAATGCCTGGTGAAGCTCTTTATATATAAGGAAATTTATTTTGAATGTAAGACCTTGTTCACTAGCTAATAAGTCATAAAAAAGGGATAAAAAACATAAGAGAAGGATCACATAGGGGTAAAGACTTAAACGTGAGAGAAAGTGCCTATAGGATACTAGAGCCATAAGTGGATAGTAGTGTCATGTGGTTTTATTGTCTTAAAGGTAGTGTTAGTGTACTAAAGCCTAAAATAGAGGTAAAATTAGGTAGGATAGGTTAGGGCCCCCTATGATTAGGAAAATGTGACTTATGACTATAGGGAGTGTCACAAATAAGGAAAAATAAGACATAAGAAAGATCAAAAGACTCAAAATGACCTTGCAAATAAGGGCTATAATCATCACTAAGACCATGTGAAAGAGAAATAAAAGACATAGTATTTGTGGTTACTTGACCAAATTAGGGTGTTTACATTTGCCCCCCTTTTATTTTAGTAATGTAATGAAATGAAAGTACTAGAGTAAAAGAAAAATAGGAACACGTATATGTACTTACTTGTGTGAATGTAATATGTATTTGGCCTACTTCTTGGCCAGAGAAGTAGATAAGAACTAGACTGCAATATGTGAAGGGGAGACACATGGTGTTGATGCCCCCTATAGTGAATCTAAGTATGTAAATTGAATGTGTGGAGAAATAAGGCTCACTTTCCCCCACTCTGATATCTAGACTAAATTTGAGTATGTAAACTGAATGTGTGGAGAACATGGCTCACTTTCCCCCACTTTGATATCTAGACTAAATTTGAGTATGTGAATTGGGTCTAGTGAAATGCTATGGATCAACCACTACAGATGGTCGTATGACCCAAACTAGTGAAATCTGGTGATGATACTAAGTGTGACCTAATAATATTAAAATAAAGACCAAGGATGTGTGCTCTACATCATGTCCCCTAATTATGATATTTGAATAATGTAGTTGTGTATCTAAATATCTAAGTAAACTGGTATACCTAAGTCAAACTATATATCTACATATCTATATATGTGTGTGTTGTAGATTTAAATAACCATGTGAACCTATGTGTCTATATATAAGAACCTATGAATCTAAACATCTGATAACCTATGAAAACTTGTATACCTGTGTAGACCCATGTGTCTGTATATCTGAAAACCTGTGTAAACCTATGTACCTATGTAGACCCATGTGTTTGTTTATCTAAAAATTCATGAATATGAATATATGTGTATTTGACAACCTATGAATATGAATACCAATGTAAACCCATGTACCTATGTAGACCTATATTTCTATATATTTGAAAACTTGTGAATCTGAATATCTGTGTACCTATGTAGACCTATGTGTCTGTATACCTAAAAACCTATGAATTTGAATAATTGTTAAACTTGTGTATCTATGTCTGCATGAAACTCTATATGTCTGAAGCAATGTATACATATTTACCCCCTTTTGGTGAGAGATTCAAGACTGTAGTGAGGATATGTAGCCAAAAGTGGTAATGATATGTTTTACTAGTGTTAATTAGCAGGTGTAATGTTGTTTGTAAATTTTAATAGTGTATTTATTGTGACAAAGTTGATAATTGGATGTGTAATTGGATATATGTTTTGTTGATTGTTATGTTAACAATAGTGATATCATTATTATCATTATATAGATTTAACAATGACTAGAATATTGGTTTAACCAATATGGGACATTACACATTGATGTCAAGTCCCATGTGCAAAAAATGGTTCTTAAATTGGAGCTACATTTATCGAGATATGGTGATAGTAAGGGATTTACATTAGTTGGTGAAATTAGTACGCAAGGCTAACCTTAATAAGGTGGCATTGGGTAAGTATGAATTAAATAGGTCATTTGATTCATTTGGAGCATTTGAGTTGAAAGCATTTTGTGTCTGATTGAGAGAAATATGCCGAGGAGATGAGTAGATAGCTTGATGCACTATGAAGAGGTTAAGGCAGGGATTCACACTGGGGAGGATGTTCACCTGGTAAAGAACACAAACTATTTTTTATTTTTATTATTTATGCTAGTTTGTTTAATATTTTTACTAAAAATGAACTAGTTTAGAGCCTATTTTGCATAGAATGGTGCTAGTGTCCAATCTTGGGCACTATGATCCTGTATTTGGTGCTAGTGTCCAGGGTGTGGCACTACTATCTTGTATGTAACACAAGTGTCTAATAGTCCTTAGATGTGATGGTAAATATTGTTGACTAGTTTTTGATGTATGTTGTTGTTTATTGGTTTTAATTTTACTTTGTTGATGTCTAATTTGGTTATAATTTTGTAGGTAATACCCGCATGAGGGAGTTTTTCACTAGATAGATTATGGAGTCCTTACGACATCTACCCCTAGCAGATGATGAGATAGAGGTGCTCAAGAGAGTAGGTTTGAGATATGTTACATTCCTAGATCCTATGTCCTGGGATAATCACATGATGATTGCATTGTGAAAGATGGGATGTATATACATGCACATTATGGTTACCAACTGGGGAGATAACTATTACCCTAGAGGATGTGTATCAAATTCTATAATTTCCAATCTCTGGGTAGCAAGCTATACTATAAGAAGATATAGGTCCTATGGCCATGCAACAGGCTTCTAGATATTTCTCTACCATGGTAGCTAGGACCCATCATGAAGGGACTATCAATGATATAGTATTGACCTTGATTATGACTATCAAGGTTCAATGATTGTAGAAGTTCCTAACTATTTTATTATCTTCATTTATGGCTATAGATGGGAGTGGGTTTTCAATTTCCTATAGTATGCATGAGATAGTGCAGGATATTGAGGATCATGGTACTATGTATTCTTTGGGTCATATGATGTTAGCTCACATGTATAGGGATTAATATCATTTTACACAAGAGATGTGTAGTGGAGGTATCAGAGCATCGACATTGCTACATTATTAGGTAGATGAGCATATAAATGTGAGTAGGCCAATGACACATGCATGGGATGGGTGGGTTCATCCTCAATTATTTGCAGAGAGATGGACATGTGGAGGTCATGTCCCTAGGAGAAGCAATATGTAGTATTGATAGTTTTTAGATAGTTTGACAACATGAGATATTATCTAGAGACCCTATAGGGGTTATGAGGGGTGATCATAGGATAATACTCTTTTGAGGTAGATTTAATTGAATTTTTGTCTATATGACCATTGAGACAATGTATATGAGTGATTTTAGTATGAGTGGGTCACATGATAATTTAGTGTGGTGTAGGATGTACCCCTAGCACCTATGACATGGTTGAGGAGTTATTGGGCTCTTGCGAGGCTAGGTAGTATGCCAAGGCCATCTATGGATGATATAGTTCCTATTCTATTGACATAGTGGGACCTTGATATTTATATACCATATATAGATGATGTTGGAGTGACTAAGGCTTACACAACTTGGTGGGTGACCATAGATGGGCACCTATATTTCTGAGAAATGGAATGATTGCATAAGATGTATTAGATGTAGATCCTCTAAGGGTTGTTGATAGTAAGTTAATATAATATGTTTATATACTATGTGTGAAGTTGATTATGTATTTATGTGATGAGGAATATTATGAACTGTGTGGACATATACAAGTTCAGGAGATAACGAGTATTAGAAGATCATTATTGAGTTGATGCTTGATGAGTTGGCATGACATATTCTTGATGATGTCATTGAGGACGGATCGATAGAGAGGGCCACCAATATGTCTGGGGTGCATATCCATTTATTTAACCAAGTGGTGATAACTATCATGACATACAGGTGAATGATGGTAGAAAGAGATGAGGCACGTGCTGAGTTGCATAAACCTACCATGCCCACACTTGATGATCTAGGTGGGGCTAGTAGTCAGATAGTAGATAGCTACATACTTCTTTAACAAGATCACATCGAGTGTATGGATAAGTCGGGCATGTATTGTGAAAGAGAGAGTAGACAGAGTCATCGATCTAGGTCACATAGAGATAGAGGGGCCTCTAATTCTAGCTTTGATATATCTGAGAGTGAGAGTGAGGGTGTTGGTCACACCAAGTCATGTCCACATTATTGAGTGATGGACTATATTTGTACTAAAACTATATTCTGAGTTATATATATATGGATGTTTGTTATTTAAGTTGGCACTATGTATATTGGTGACTCGATCTTGTTAGATTGTATGTGTTTAATTAGTTTGCTTATTTGAAATGATGATATTTGTGTAGTGTTTTTATTAATGTAGAGTTAATGAATTTGTATATGTTTATGCATGTTTAGACATGTGTAGTGGATTAGGGTTTGGTATTTATTGGTATAGAGTTTTCTTATATTCCATAGGATTTTTGTGTGTATGTCATGTGATTGCAATGTGCCCTATATGAACTCAGATGGAGTGAAGAACCAATGACCGTACTGTTCATGTTGTGTCGATGTAGAAAGAGACTCTAAAACTAGAGTTGCATGTGATACACTGCTAGTGTGTAGATGTGTAAACTTTGGTGCAAAAATCTTGATTGGTTGACTTGTTTAAAGTTCACTTTGAGCTGTATGATTTTTGGCAAATATATTGATCGATGTACAAACTAGATATTCATTTTGATTTCTATAATTATTTCCATATATCTTTATTGGTTTTTGAACTAAAACTGTGCCCTTGGTTTTATATTTATTCCCATATATCTTGATTAGTGTACACACTAGAGTTGCATTCTAATCTCTATAATTATTTCCATATATCTTTATTGGTGTTTGAACTAAAATTGTGCCCTTACTTTTGTAGTTATTCCCATATATCTTGACTAGTGTACGAATTGGAGTTGCGCTCTAATATCTACAAACTTGTTGCCATCGTTGCTGAAATTGTAATACATGAGACTGATCATAGATAGTTGTCCTAGAAACCACAAAGCTCATATAATGAGTAACCAATGGTTACTTAAAAATAACATCCTAGGATAAATCTATTATAGAGGAGTGATTTAACTTTTTAGGGTTTAACTATGTACATTCTATGTTTATATTAAAGGGATGAGATGTCTATATCAGTCAAATAATATGCAATAATTAAGTACTTTTTTTTTAATGGATTTTGACCTTCTTTGAATTTCTAAAAATTGTAATAAATATGCTTAAATAATGACTCATCTAGAAAGTGACTATCATGGAAGATATAGGTTCTAAAAACTGAGTTCTAGATATGTTTGAGTGTCATCAACAGGGTCTCGAGATTTGTTTGCTCATTGGATAGTAGCACCCCACTTGGATAATAACACCATATTATTATAGTGTCCTAAAAGTGGTGCTAGTGTCTTCTTTGTAGGACTATTCTTATTTTATAGAAGCACATGTGCTTGTGTTTTTGGGTCTTATTCCTACACGTATGAAATCTAGAACTTTGTGTTGTGTCTGGAAAACCTAATTTAGTATGAAAAATCTAATACTCCTTGTAAGTATGGCATAAGAAATAAATGTGTGCTCATTAGTAGGATAAGCTGGACATCCTCAAAACCCCATTGTGAAGAGTCTCGTCTACATACCAATACCCCGAGGAGGGTTCAAGCCCGATGTAGTTCTCCCACTTAGTGCTTGGTGTAAGTGCAAGTGAATGCTATAATGAGAGTGGAATTAGATGCCTTGAATGTACTTGAGCTTTAAAATATTTGAAATCTAGGCTTATGGATATTATAGATGGTAGTATGCAGAAGTAGGGTAGAATAGGGATCAAATTCCATAATTTTGCTCAACTTGTCTTTTGTTGAATAGGCTTTTTGCATCTATTTTCCATCTAGTGGATAGAGGTAAAATAGACTTGTATTTATAGAGATAGGTAGCTTGTGTGGATAAAAAATGTACTTAGGACAACCTTAGGAGGGGAATTTTTTTGAAAAAGTATCTATTCAAGAGAGTTAGGGCTAAGGACAATAGTGCCTAGTTGGGGACACTAACACCATGTAGTTGTAGTGTCCTAAATGTGGCACTAATGTCCACCTTACAAAATACTAGGAAAACTAGGTTAGGATATGAGAAAGTTGTCCTAGGACTGTGTTTTGGCTGACTGTAACTATTTGTGGTTTGCACAGTGATTGAAAAAGTGTGTCAAAGGCTCTAGGATATGTCTAGGGCTAAGCTAGGAATAGGCTAACTCAAATGACACTCTTAACATCCAAACACCACTTTTAGGTGATTACATTTGCCCCCCCTTTATGCTAAAAATGTAGAAAAGTTAAATGACTAGTATAAAGGAAAAAGAAGCATACCTAGAATTATCTTGGAAGTGAAGCCCATGTAGCTTAGTATATATATATATATATATATATATATATATATATATATATATATATATATCTAGGTTTACGTGTGTGAAACATGATCCAAAACAATGACTTGCAATGAAACATGAAAAGATTAGTCCTTAAGAGATGATCAAAAGCAAAAAATTATGAAGAAATAAAGTAACTAAGTTAAGATGAGTAAAGAGAAAGGAAAGGAATAAATACACCTCATTAGGTATGTAAACTAATGCATGAACCTGGTGACAAGCTGTGTGAGTGTACATAGTGATTATATCATTGAATAGCTTGGATTGAGCTGATGGCTTGTTCAATCCTCATATTGGTGGATTAAGAACTCAATCTGATTTTGACTCCATCATTACCCACCCTTGCTCAATGGGTCCTAATTTATGAATAATTTAGATAAGATTGTAAGTGTTTCTAACCCTCGTGAATCAAGAATTCAAGTAGTCCATGACTCCATCATTGCCCACATGTGTGAAGTGGATGCATCTAAAATTGAACTAGAAAAGTGTTAAAAGTATCTAATTGAGTATATCTAACTATGTATGTTAGATTCATGACCATTTGGGTATATTAGGTAGCTCTGGGCCACTTGAGAATGCCAACCACTTTAGATGGAGTAAGGCATGAATCTGGTGATAACATGGAATATGATAGCAAGTGTATACAATGTAGAGAATGACATGGAGTTTTCCATTCCATTTGGTCAACCTGTGTGTAGCTAAGTATATAGAAACTATGTGCTACACAGATGCCTCCAATCTGGTATCTAAGTAAACTAAATTTGAACTGATTATGTAATAACTGAATCTATGTAAATGAACTGAATGTGGGAATGATCATGTCATGCATGATGCACCCAAATATGAGCAACTGATATGAATATGAGTTGTAATTATTGTATTTGATCAAAATTTGAACATAACTATCGAACATGTGACTATATTTATGAAAATCTATATTATACTTGGTATATTGGTCTGGCTAATTTGGACTATCCTTAAGTTGGAGCTACTAGACAGTAACACTCTATAGTAATGTCCCAAAATGGTGGCTAATGTTTTATTAGTCTAAAATTTGGGTGATCCAAATTATTTTTTGAGTCTCTATTTTTTTATATGTTTTCCCTGTGTCTAATTTTTGAAACTAACCTTGTGTGCTGAAATTTATATGTGAATAACAAAGTAGGATCCTGATCTCTATGACAAACCCCTATGAATTCCCCCTCTTTTTAAGGTAGTTATGAAATATGTGTAAGAACTATCCTCAAAAGAAGTATCTTTGCAAAATGTGTTATCTAGAACATGTACATGATATTCCAATACAATGTACAAACATAACATCAGAATGTAAAATTTTTTGAGCATAAGTAGGTAATGTAAGATGTATGTTATAATCTAGCATTGCACAAGGGTGTCAATATAGATGTAATTAGTGTGTATAGCATCAAATTTGAGTAACTACCTAGGGGGATGGGGTATGATGTCCATCATGACACTCAAGTAGAAAGTGTAGATGCATGAGGTCCCTCATGGCATCGAAAATTGATGTGTATATAACAAATAAAGACTAGTGTCATTGTGAAAAAGCATATAAGTAAGTATACATAAAAACACACGAGGCACATAAAATTAGGCTAAGGGTCCAAAATACAAGGTACATGGGCACATGACATTAAATCTAATAATGAAGACATACAAGGACACATTCAAATGTCCACATACACAAGTAACAAGTAATTTTGGCTTAGAGCCATAAAGGATATGTGCAAATGTTCGTATATAGAAGAAGGAAAGCACACACAAGGGACATGGTCACATGTCCCAAGCATACAAATAGATAAGTGGTGTAGAGCCAAAGAACAATGACATATTAAAATGCCATCAAAGATGTAAGAATCATAGGAAACACAATCAAGTCTAATCTAGGAATGCTAGAAATGAAAACATGTATAATTATGTAGTGCAAATCTATGCAAATGCTAGGATGCATATATATTGGGTCTAACTAGTGATAGTCAACAAAAAAAACTGAGCAAGGAGTAGCAATGATCAATATCAAGATATATCAATGCATAAAATGGAATGTATAGGATGTAAAGATAGAACCTGGTAGTAGCAACTATGTATGAGATGCCCACGAGTGGGTAGATGTATCAAATATATAAACTTGGATAAGTGTAGTAGACCAAAGTCTTGTATGTAATCTACAAGCACTCGATAAGAATAAGTGAAGCATATGTGTATGATAAACTAACTATATTAAGATAGCTAACAATATGTAATATCTGGCAAGTAGTAAAAATGTAAACATAACAATGCATACAATTTGTAAATTTTGTATTTTTAAAATATTTGAATGTTTTTATATTTTAATGCATTATATTTTTTTGTGTTTTCTTAGTATAATATATGTACAATCAAATGAAAATAAACTATGTACAAGGAGCGAGAGAGAGAAGGAAGTATATACAAGGGTAGGAACCATACTAACCAGTGAGTCTCATGGGAGACTCAATACCATCCTGACCTATGTCAAATAGGGGATCTATGATCATGCATGTGGTGTGAAAGGGAAATTGTGAGCTCATGATTTGTTATGTTGTATAATCTATGTTTTAAACTACCTATGTAGTGATGTATGATGTTGTGGCACTAACTATGATGCCCTATGAACTATAGGGGTCTTAAGAACCCATCTAGTAGAAGTAGAAGCTATAGGTGATGTAGGTGCCCTATGCTGAGAACCCATAAAACCCAATAAAATTGATCTTGATATAAAATGAGTAGAGGAAGGTCCTCTAGAATCTATGACATATCTCTGATGTAAGGATCTCTCTAGTAATGGTCTCCATGGGAGAGTATGCGTACATGTAGATACTATAGGAGTAGACCTAGCCTGCACTAATGACTTTGTTGAACACTATGATGTATGTATGGGAGTTATAATCTCTATTGTAATTGATAATTTTTCAATATCTAGTAATGGTGCTAGAACTATAATTGGTGTTTGTGCTAAAACTATAGCAAAAAATTGAGCTAGAACTGTAGCTCAAAACTATGCTAAAACAACCTTTGGGATGGGTAGAGGATACCCATATAGGACACCCTAAACCTTAACCACTTGATTAACATGTATATACTTCAAGTATCAGTGTACTATAGATGGAATGATTCATATATGCTATAACCATGGCCTGCCCAATAATATATCAAATACACTTACACTAGGTACTACTAGGAATTGAGTGGCTATGTGTGTTGGTCTAACCTATAATGGAAGCATAATCTAATTGATGGATCTCTGAACATGGAAAATAAAACCACTAATAATTTTATCTATGGGGAACATATTCTATTCTATGTAGCCCAAGTGTTGTAAGAGTGTCATGGTGCACATGCCTATGCTTGATCCATTATCAACCATAACAATGTGAATAAGATGGTGGTCTATGTATGCTCGTATGAAGACAACATATAAATCTGTGTCATCATCCATAATCTCCTACTCTAAAACTGTGATAAGTGGTCTAGGTGGCACTATATTATGATACATGCCAATAATGTTATGCAGCGGATGTGTCTCCTCTGTAACTATGTGAAAGGAATCTGGTGGTGGATGTGCCTGGTATGTATAGTGAACACTTGATGTGCCCCCTAACTTATTCTCTATATGCTTTAGGAAAGGATACAAAAATATATTTAGTGCCTTATCCTCTATTTATTGTTGTTTTGGTGTATCTATGGGTGTGCCCACATCAATAACATTAGCCTCAATGAGATCTTGTATCTTGTGCTTTAGGCTAATGCATATATTTATCATGTGGATTGGTACCTTATGATACTCACATAATGCATTTGAATCATAAATATTTGGAAGAGGCCACATTGTATCAACCTCTTTAATGGGAGGGATAGATATGACATTACATTCTAATAGTTGTTATAGAACTCATGCTGGTGACTCTAAAAGATTAATGAAGACTCTACACTAAGGAGCAGATAAAATCAATCTAGGAGATGGCTTGGAAGCTACATTGACTATGGCCTTTTGATCACTTTTGTTTTTTGTGACCCTTACCTTGTATAGGGGGTTTGTTTGAACTCTTACTATTTGATTCAGATACATTTGTGTACTTGAGTTTACCCATTAACAAGAGCTTAACCTCTCTTTCCTTGATTATATGGCACAAATTAGTAAATATAGGAAACTTATTGAACAAGATAACTTCATGCAGTCATGGTAATAGACTGTTGATGCTTCTAAGTGAACCATAGGTTATATCTAGTGTTTCAAGAACACTTCTCATTATAGAATTCAAGGATTGAAGCCATGAGTTGTAGATGTTTGGTAATTAAGATGCCTGTGGTAAAAATAGCAGTAGAATAACATGGACTATTCCATAATATTTATAAAATTTGATGGACGGAGCCATCTTGGTACCTTTCTTGAAAATCTTGATGTTAATATCAGACAAATTGACCCAGATCCAAACCACTAATTAAACTAAATGGTTATGAACAATGTATTTAAGCTAATGTGAATTGTTTTTTAAAAAAGGAGCAAAAGGAGAGGGTAGAGTGAGAAATAAATAGTGATTGTTGATATGTTATTTGAACATATTGACAATATTTCAATATTTCCTGAGCATGATCTCAATTGGCATATAATTTAATGTAGCCTAAGCTCACATTTCACTATAAACCAGGCCTAGTTCTGAAGGAAGGATGACAATACAAGTAAAAATTGGATTTACTTTAAAGTTTTACACTACATTTAAATAGCTAAAGCACATATTTGTTGCAGAGCAAATGAAATGAAGTAAATTATATTCTTTCAACTAACCTAGCATACATAAGTTAACAACCCTGTAATTAATAATTTAACTTAGTATTTATTAAAACCATTCATATTCAAATTTAGACAAATAATTTAGAAAATTAGCAATTCAAACACAAAAAAATAGACAATTCCTGTAAAATTCTTTGATCTCTTGTATTAATCGCTCAAAATGGTACAAAAATATCTCAAAGTCTCTATTTTTACCAATGGTAATACGTGCCTTTATATAAAGCTAAGTAGTATACGAGTCAGTCTTACCAATATAGGTGTACAAAAGACAAGTGTGTTTGTAACAACTATAATACACGTGTCTTCTACACACCTATTGACCTAGAGGCAATCACGCTAACAAACTAGCATGTGCCCTTACCAAAGAATATGCCATATCTCAAGTAAACCATAATTAGGATGTTAGAGGCAAGGCCCTTTGCTACTAAAGGATGCTCATAACTCACTCATGTTGTTCACCCACTAATCCCATGTCTATGGCAATCCTTGTGATACGTTCCTCTTCTTGATCAGCTAGCTCATCAAAATCTTTGTCATTCCTAGCCAAAGATTCATTGATCCTTTCCCCTGCAATGAATATTATGTTTAATATTTTGCTATTATCTCTTCTTGATTGTCCCTGACTTTTACCCTTGATTTTTTGAGTCACCAAAGTGGCTCTATGCTAGAATTATTCATCACTAATAATCCTTAGGGTAGTGGTCTGTGCAAGATCCTCAAGTATAGTTCCTAGGAGATTCTCAGTTCTACCCATGATCTCTTTCTCCTCCTCAATAAGTTCCTCCACTTTGGTATGCCAAGCACTCAAGGATTAGACCTTGTATACAATAATTCTCAAAATGGCACTTAGGTACCCCATGCTGATGGGTTTGAAATTTAGGATTTGATTCCTAACTTGGATGCTAAGAAGCTGGGCAATCTTCTCTTTAAAAGTTTTCCATTGAGTAACTAGATCCTTGGCTAAGGTGGCCTAGTTTTCTAGTGCATCCTACATTAATTTCATAGACTTTATTGCTCTGAACATGTCATGAAATGACTCCTCCAACATTTTAATCATGGAATCTAGCACTAAGAGAATTGCTTGACTCTATAAATTCTCTTTTTCCCTCTTTAGGTTTTTAATTATTTGTACTAATCCTTGGACCTTAGCTTATTGAGATTGAGCCTCAATCAAACTTTCCACATCCTCTTCATTGATGGGAGCCTCTCCAAGTTGTGATCCTTGAATAGGGGTTAACCCTTTGAATGGCTCCACCTTTTGAAAGGTGAATTATTTCTAACCCACCATAGTCACCCATGTTATGGTTATTTCCAAGGATATTGTATTTGGATTAAATTTCACCTTAACCTCTGATTCCTTGAATTTTGGAAGCTCAAGCACCTCCACACCTGCACTACTAGAAGTTCTTGGGGTGTCAAGTCTTTGTCCTCCTTAGGATTGATGGACTTGTATCCTCTTTTCTTCTTGCCTTTTAACTATATCCCTGATCTATGGCTTGATGTTTTCATCTTCAGTCAAGCTAACATGTGTCAAGACCCATGAAGGAGAGAGGGATGGGATCTTTTGTATATTTCCATAGACAAACCAATTAGGGATGGCTAGTCCATGAATTGGATTTTCATCATTGAAAAGGTTGACTTCACTAGTAAGGTAAGTGAAGGTCAACCTAGGCCTTTTCCTTGGTGTTATAGGACTAAGGCCAATTCTACCTTCCTTTTCTCCCCATCTAGTGGGATCAATGCCTTACTTGCTTCACTAGAGGGATCCTCCTCCCTATCAAAATCATATGTAGTTGTTATGTCAACAAGAACACGTTTCAATGTTTCTCTTGGTTCAAGGGCTACCATACCAATGAATTCTATTAGATAAGAAGGTCTCTGTGGGAGTGTTGAAGGTGGATGACATTCCCCAAGTCTATGATCTAGTCTTATTTCTTTAGCTTTGGCCTTGCCTTTATCCTTTCCATCTTAAGGCTATTCAGCCTATGCTTGTTCTGCTTATTGGGGAGGTTGAGGTTCAAATGATTATCCTTCAACAGGTGGATCTTCGTGAGTGGTCCCAGATGGACCTGGCAACAAGTGATACTGTAAAGGGTAAAATTTCCATATTTCCCTTGAGGGCTTGTTATCCTTGATGAACCTACGCTCCAACTTAATGTTGTAATTCTTGATTTTGGAGAGCACCTCTTCAAAATTCTTTGCTCTGATGTAGATGTCATCACTACCACCTAACTGATGTCCATATTCAATTTTTGGGACCTTTCTATCCTTGATGTGGCTGACTACTTTGATTTTAGGGTCCCATATTTTGAGGTCATCTAATTGAAAATCAAAAGAATTTCTATGCATGACCATGACATCTAGCTGCTTCCAATCTTTGTGTTATGATTTTACTAATATCCAATGGGAGGGGGTGGACTTGGGCTTTCATCTTTTCTTTGCACATTCTATCCACACCTTGAATGATCTAAGAAGTAATTTCTTACTCTGCAAGCTTGTTGGGGACATGGATTGGTAGCTTGTAGGGTTGGGTTAGGATCCCCTCTATCCTTATAACAGTGTAATCTAGGTAGTACCACACATATCCCATGGCCTCTACCTATTTTTTAATGAGAGGATGTAGCCTTGGCATAAGAATGTCTGTGATAGACTCATATATGGTTGGGAAGACACCATCATAGATAAATTACACATGGTTGCTATATTTGAATATATGCAATTTGGAGTAATGGTGGGAAATTGTGGTTCTACCATTAGGGGACCAATTCCTAATGCTAGGGAAGGTCATAAAGGCCGAGAGGGAATCCAGAAGATAGGACATCATAAAGAATTTTTGGAGGTCCTTATTTTAATGGGCATTAATTGCTTGGCCAAGAAGAAGCTTATCAGGTCTCCCACTAGAGGGGTCAATTTTTCTTCTAGCATAAATTTGACATAAGACACCAAAAATTTGTTTACATAAGTAGTGGAAGGGGTACCAAGGGATCTATTTAGTAGAGTCATGGCTATCCTAATGCCCTCCCTAAATTGTACTATAGGAATTTTTCCATATAGGGTCTTGAAGACATGGGGTCCTTGGATTAGCTAAGGTGCAAGGACTAAATCAAGGTCCTCGGTGTTAATCCAATCTCTCATGGATGGGAGGTTGAGATGGGGTAAGGGAAGCTTTTAATAGGGCTCAAAGGCCATGGGGGAGATATATGCTACTCTCTTGGTGCTACCCTCTCGAATAATCCACACTCTATCTATCTTACAATCCACAAAAATAGGAGTAAAGACATCAATACAATGCATTACCTTTAGTTTTGTTATGGCATATTGGAGGTCAGCCATTTGAATTGCAACTAGGTCATTATACCTTCGATGTGTTGTATCATTTCTCTTCTCCTCCTAAGAGATTGACTATAATTCATCCACTAGGAAGAATAATTTAGACTAGTTCCTTACTCCATGAAAATTTAGGATTTCCAAGTCTAGATTTGTATCTATAAAAACCCTCCTTTCACTATCAAAGGTTAGATAGAGCTTTACCTTCATCTTCAATTATTGCCTAGTAGCCACCATTGATGATACTGAATTATTCTCACAAGATTGCTAAGGGTTTTATTAAGGTACTTTCTCTTAGAGGTACCATTGAGTTATCTTGATTGAAGTATAACTGATTGAGTCAATTTGGGTCCTCTTTATATAGGGTTTAGGGTTTCAAGCTTTAATGGTAAGATATATTCAGACTTTAAATTAATACGTGTTTTAGATTTGATGGAGACCCTTTTTGCTTTACACCCTTGTGTTTTCAAGTTTAGAAGATCTTTTATTTTAACCTTTTATGCTTATGTGGATTCCATGTGGTGTCATTTTGGGCTTTCCATGGAAATTTACATAATTGCCATTCAGATAGTAGCCATTGGCTTTTAAAAGCCTCCTTTATTTTTCTCTATTGCATCAAGATCTTAGGCTTAGCATGATTTGTTGATCTAATTCTGAGTCCTCACATTTCTATTGGTCCATTAATCTCTAGGCTCATGGTAATGACATTGGCATTCTCACAGATCTTTCCCATCTTATGTATCTCTTGTCAGTTATTGCCTTTGTTGAGTGTTGGTGACATGTCGAGCTCATAGAGTCTTGAAAAGTCATCTAGTTATTCACACCATTGATCAAATCCAGTGAGTGAGTGAGTGTCATTAATCTTTGTGGGGACCATTTATTGATCAGATGCCCTCTCACACCATTGGGTCAAGATCGTACAAGTGAACAATAATTATTGATCTTTACATGAGACCTGGTCATTAATTAGATGCCTTTATTAAATGGGTCCCTTTAATTTCTTTCCTTTGATTATTAAGCCTCCACATGTTTGACGCTCAGGGCCTTGTATCCTTTTTGAATTTTACTCCTTTGCCTTGCACCATTGGATCAAATCTAGCAAGCAAGCAAGCAATTGTCATTGATCTAAATCTGAAGTACATCACTTAAGCGAGGGATTCTCAATTAATATGCTTCATTTGATCAAATATAGAGAGAAAGCATCGGTCATAGGATCCTATAATAGATGAGGGAGATACCTATTAGACCCCAGGACATAAAGACATAACATAAATTATCAAGACTAAAGTCAAGATGAATATCAAGGCCTTAATGTTAATAACCTAGGCTAAGTTTGACAACGTAAAAGGGACCTCATGAACACATCAAATTAGACCCAAAGAAAAAAAAGAAAGGGGAAAGGAGTAAATAAAATATTGAGTCATGTTTAAAAACATGACTTAAACCCTTTTTTCACAAATTTCTTTCATTAGTTCTTGTCAACTTGGCTTCTGCCAATATTTGAATTTGAATCGAGGGCCACCTAGGGTTTTTGAACACCAAACCCTTAAACCTTCCATGGAACTTGAAAAATGACTCATGTAACTCATCAACAAGGTTAGTCCATAATAAAAGGCTTTAAATTATACAAATATGCTCCATCTTTAAGTGAATGATCTTCAAATTCTGTCAAAACACCTCAATGTTCAGATACTTCAAACTTGGATACATAGATCTCTCAAGGGCCCCAATTTTAAATGAATGGGGTATGTCGATCCCAATAGATGGTGAATTCTTGGGGGAAACATAATAATATGTTAGGTCTTTTATACTTTAAATTTAGACAAACATTGAGGTCACCATTCCCTTCAACCCAATACACTACCATCTAGATTCAATTGTGGTTGAAACAAACCTTGCACTAGTGAATTTAAGGTTAATCACCAAGAAATACCTAAGCTATGTGTGTGATTTGATTTCACTTACTACTTGCCATAGGGCTCAAGAAGTAGTCCTTAGCTTTCAACCTTCAATCATTTTCATTGACCTAGGGTACACTGAACATTTTTTGAATCATGATTTAGCTTAAGGATGGCTTAGGCATTGCTCTACTGCTAGTTAGGCATCCATAGCCCTGATAGAGATATATTGGATCCACTCATGGACTTGTTCCATTTCTTCTAGGCATCCATAGCCTTGATGGAGGTTGCTTGAATCACCTTTATATAAAAGCCTCAATTTTTACCTTGTATTATTATCATATTTTTAGATCTTTATGCTATCGGTAAGGTTGGGAACCAAGATAGCTAGGTCTAGGATTTGGTCAAATATTTGATTTTAGGAGGATCACTTAGGGATACAACTCTTGTCCTAGGCATGGATTTTTATTAAGTGCTAGTTAATGGCATGCTCTTGATAATTTAGGCCTCTAAAAAAAAAGTGTAAATTTTCTTAAAACAAGTGTGGATCCAAGGTCATGACTTAGATCTTGTGGAATGACTTCCCCTTCATTTGTATGTACTCAGTTTATCCAAGTTGTATCATAATGTTATGTCCTAGGACCATGATTACCTTTGTATGGGGTCATACCTTTCTTTTATGATTGGGGCACATCTTGAGCAAATTTCATAACTTCCAACCTTAGGGATGATTCCAAATATATCCTGAGATCAAGGGAAAAAGCTACAAGCAAGCAACATACAACAAAAAGCAAAAATAAAATAAAAAAGGGAACCATACAAATATGAACAAACTTATGTACAAACCAAGGACAAGAAGGAAAATATGCTCAAATCAAACTAACTAACATACCTACTCTAATCTAATCACCCTACACCTTAATCCATAAAAACCCTAAGAGGGGTGACAGAGAACTAATGTTTGATGTATTTCCCATTAGTAGGCAATATTAACTTTTCCACTTGTAAATCTTTGAGCTTGAAGGTGTTATTCCCTAATGTCTCTATAATTTGCTATGGGCCAATACACAAGGGTGTTAATTTATCATGCTTTCCTTTGGGGTTAGATGATTTATCCCAAAATAAGACTAAGTCTCCCTTCCTGAACACCTTGACCTTAGACCTTTTATCAAACCATCTTTTCACTGTGGCCTTGTGTCTACTAAAATCAATAAAAGTATTTTCTCTATCATCTTCCATTTGGATGATGTCTAATAATCTAGAAGTAGCATGTTCTTGACTCTCCTCTATGTACTCCTGCATGAATTTGTATGTAGACAATTTAAGAGTGATGGGAAAGATGGGTTCTTGCCCATACACTAACATAAATAGAAAATATTTCAAGGCTTGCTTGATCCTATCAGCTTAGAGTACAAATTTAATCAGCTTATGCCAAGTTTGAGGCTTGTCTTATGTAGACTTTTTGATTGCCTTCATTAGGTTCTTATTCATGGATTCATAAATTCCATTCCCCTGGGGATAGTGATCGGAGGCAAACTTAAGTATAACACCATTTTCATATGCCCATTCAAGATCTCAATTGAAACAAATGCTGATCCATTATCACATACTAGAGAGACTAGAGGTCTTGAATCTAATACATACATTTTCTTCTAGGAAAATGATCACTTCTTCCATTCTACATTGTTTGGTAGCCACTGCCTCTGTCCAGCTAGTGCAATAATCTATAGTAGTCAAGACATATTTGTGACCCTCACATGAGTTGGGGTTGATTACTCCAACAAATTCTAGACCCCACAATGCAAATGGTTTGTTAACCATGACTAGTTGTAGAGGCATGGTTGCTTTTGGCTCTTTGGTGCTGTAAATTTGGCAAGAGTGGCATTCCCTCACATGCTTGTGAACATCTTTGAAGATGGTATGCCAATAGTAACCAACCCTTAAGGTTTTTTGGGCTATAATTCTTTCATAGGGATGTCCACTACCCAACCTTTCATGAAAGGTGACCATAATTTGGGTGGATTCTTTTTGTGAGACACACCTTAGGTAGATTCCTTCAAAGTTCTTTCTATACAAGACTCCATCCTTGATCAGGTAGTGAGCTTCCTTAAGGCTCACGGCTCTCTTTTACTCCCTAGAGAGGCCTATAGGACAAATATAATTGATTATCAAGTGTATGATTGAATCATAGGATTCATTTTTTGAAAACTTTGCTGGCCTACTTGCATGATACTTAGCCTAAGGTTAGTATTGACAATCATTTAGATCAAACCTTGGCATCTTACCAACTTTTCGGCCTTCATATCCAAGAAAAAATCTTGTAAAACTAATATCCACTTACCTCTATGTTCTCCCAACTCATTTTGATTCAACATAAGTTTAGTAGCAAGGTCAGGTAGGATGGTATGCACCTTATTTATGAGGATGTAGTGCCTAAACTTCTTTATTGCCTTTACTCGTGCATATGCTTGCTTATCAATCATATAATAGTTTAGCTCAAAAATCTTAAAATTGGTACTCATGAAAGCTATTGAATGATCACACTCATCAACTTTTTGAGTCAATACAATAGCCATAGTATGATCAGATGCAAAAGAGTAAAGGTAGAAACCCTTTGAGAAATTAAGACTTATAAGCACTGGGGTTTGGCCAATGGCTTCCTTGATGTCATTGAATGCATTATTAGATTATTCCTTCTAAATCACCTTGGCATCCTTCTTGAGCATGTCATTCAATGGCTTGACAATTTTTGTAAAACTAGAAATAAACTTTCTTACAAAATTTATTTTGCCAAAGAATGACTTTAGTTCTTTCCTATTATTTGGGAGCTTGATTATGGATATGGCCTCCACTATTTTAGGGTCTATGAAGATGCCATATTTGGTTATAACATGACCTAATAGTTTTCCTTCAGTTACACAAAATATGCTTTTCTTAGGGTTCAAGGAAATTCCATACCTTTTACATCTTTTGAAAACTTGTTGTAGGTGCATGATGTGATCTTCCCTATTTTTAGAGAAAATTGTTAGATCATCCATATAAATGATAATGCACTTACCGATTAGGCCTTAGAAGGTGTGATCCATATTTCTTTGGAAGGTGGATCCTATGTTGATTAGTCCAAAAGACATCCTTTTGTAAGCAAATATTCCCTACTTCATTGTGAATGTTGTCTTCATGCTGTCTTCTCTATCAACTAGTACTTGGTTATAGCCTGAAAAGACATCAAGGAAGGACATCATAGCTGAACCTAAAATAGTTTGAATTAATTGATCAAGGGAAGGGAAAGGATAATTGTCCTTTGATGTTTTTTTTAATTTTCTAAAATCAATACAAAGTCTAATCTCACTATTTTTCTTCCTGACTAGTACCAAATTGGCCACCCAAGTTGAATGTCTGATGGGCAAAACTATCCTTGCATCTAGTAAAATTTTGAATTCTTTGATTATCATAGGTTCCAACATGGGATTCACTAGCCTTTATTTATGTCTGAAAGGTTTACAACTTTCTTTGAGGGGTATGGTATGGGTAACGACCCTTGGATTAAAGATCTTTAGGTCATTAGAGGACCATGCTATAACATCTTTATACTTGGTAAGGAGTTCTTTGGCTGTCTTAATTTCAAAAGTCATACAAGCCTTTCCAATGTTCACTAATTGGGGTTTCCCTTGGAGACCAAGATCCATAGTATTGTAAACCTTTCCAATTACCTTGGGAACTTTGGAAACCTCAACTAGTTTGTCTTGATCAAACAATCTTTCCAGAGCAATCATCCCTTTAGGGATTTTATTGTCATTCAGTTGAATGACTTTACTATCAAACTTGTTCCCTATAGTTTCATTTTCATCAGCTTCATTGATGATATGGGCTTAAAATGCCCTAGAATTGGTCAATAAATCCAATATGTACTAGTCATCATTAAATAATTAGAAATGGTTAACATTATCATGCACTAATGGATATGGGACAAATTCAATACTGAAATCAAGGGTGTCTAGATTAGGCATGAGATTCATTGTAGCTGATGCCAATTCATCTGCATCTTGATTTTATTCTTAGGGAATGGAGGTGATGCTAAAAGCATCAAAAAACTCAATCAGGTCCTAGACTCTAAACTTATACTTCTTAAGGTATGAAAGTTTACATTGATACCTACTCTTGACCTGGTTGACTACTAGTTTTGAATCTCCAAAAACCAGTAGTTATTTAGCTTTATTCTTGATATCAAATTGCAAACCAAGGATGAGAACTTCATACTCAACAAGGTTATTGGTGTAGGGGAATTAGAGTCTAGAAGAGGCATGGTACCTTTTATTGGCTAGATCAATTAAGACAATGCCAAAACTTGATCCAGCCTTGCATCTAGTACCATCAAAGTGAAATTTACATAGCCTAAGAGGAGTCTCCATGTCCTTAGGATCATCTAATTTATCAACTTCTAGGGTGAAAACCCCCAAGTTTGAGTCAATTATGTTAACCCTTTCATTAATAACATTGTAATTTTTTATCATATGTTTCATCCTTGGTTTCCTCTCAACTCTTATTTGATTTGGGACTCATTTTCAAGGTAGCCATAAGTGGGAATAATTAGTAGACATATACCCATTTAAGGCTTTAGTCCATTTTTTTGCTCAATAGAATCCCATAGGCATTTGGCATGTCTACTACCTGAATGTTAATGAATTATTGTACCTTGGTCTAAGAGGCTATCTAAATGTGGATGTTCAAGAGTTCTCCAATTAATTTAAACCTTGATTTATCTAACTGGGTGACAATCCTATCAAACTTGATGGGGGTTAAGCCAAGTTGTCTGTATATGCCAACAAACATGATGTTTATGGAAGCACCTAAGTCTAACAAGCAATTGTGCAAGATTTTGACAAATATTCTAACTATGAGCAAGAAAGGGGGAGATTCAGCTTTGGCCTTATGCACGGTTACATTAGCATGGTCTATCTTAGGAGGTTTTCTAAATTTTAAGGACTCCAATAACAAATCTCTTTGTTCTGTGATCTGTGTTAACTCATGTAAGGTGATATTAGCCTCTATCTTCTTCATGTCCTCAACTATGTCATAACTAGTTTTGGAAGGACTTGGGACCTCAAGGTTATGCTTGGGAATGCTCCCATAGGGGGGCTTAAGGTTATTACTTGAAGAAGGATCTAGATGAGTTCCAAAGTTATTTGGGGGGGGGGTTGAGGTAGTCAAGAGATACCTCTGTTCTCTGTTCCTCAATGGGTAAGTATTTTTTAGGAACTATTGAAATGCATGGATTTATTTAAGGATCTCATCTAGTTAATTTTACTCTTGAAAGGGGAAATCAAAGGTTTCTACTATGAAATATTGGTCAGAAGGCTTTGGGCCAGATGTATGTGCACTGTTGTCCTTATTGAGAACCACCTCAAATGTGTTTAACTCCTCTTGGAATGCCTCAAATGCTTTACATAATTTGATGCAATCAATCTCCCCATCTTTGGCTATGTAATTTAACCTACAATAGTCAAGTAATGAAATATCTGTGAGGTTGATATCCATGGTTTTCTTCTCTGAAGAGGGGTCATGGTTTCTATTATTATGGAAACTATCATTATGAAACCTATTACTTGGCCTATTATATCTTTGAAATGAGAAGTTCCTGAACTCTCAGTAGTATTCCCCACTTATTTTTGTAATTGGAGGAAATTAGTACTTAGCTTCTAGACCATTTTAAAGATATACTCATTTTCACTTTTATGGGTCTTAGAATTGTGTACTTGGTTATTGCTAACATTAGCAGTTGGTACTAATGCCATCTAATCTCCTATTCTAAAGCCATTATTGGTGGGCTAACTCAAGAATCCTAAGTTTTGATTAGGGGTAACATGATTCAAGGGTAATTGAGTGAGGTTTGGAAGTTGGTTCACAACAAACATGTTTTGATTATTATTAGGAAACAAGTTCATCACTGGCATGTGGGGGTTAACATTTGACACATAATGAACCATTTGTCCTTGGGGTTGCATTTGATCATTGATAGTTATTGCTTTCGAATAAGCCTTGGCTAGTGAGGTTATGATTGGTATAGATCTCTTTAAGAACACTAAAGTCATAGGATCTACTACATCCTTGTAGATCTCTAGAGCTAGAATCTCATCTGGCTTATATGGATCTATGGTTCTACTGAACATATTTTGAAACTTGGAATTAAAGGACATAATAGGTTCATTAACATCTCTTATAATAGTTTGAAATTGATGATAAATGATATAAAGACTAATGATTTTTCCAAACTGATCTATGAACATATTATTAAAATCTTCCCAACTAGTAATGTAGTTATTAAGCAAGCTCAAAAGCTATTCATAGGTAACATCCTTAAAGGTAAAAGGGAACAACCTACATGCTACATCTTCATGTAAAATGTTAAGTAGTCTTAAGGAAGCCTTGACATACTTTATATGTTCCTCAGTAATTACTATGCCCATGGGACTAAATGTAGGCAAATATTTCTCTAGATTACTTGGGAGATCATGGACCACCCTAGGCACATTAATGGAAGAATCATCCAACCAAGCCATTCTCTTATAAGGATTAAAAGAAAGTGTACCTTGAATATGTGATGTTGGGAGGGATTTGGATTTATTGTGTCTACCTTTGTCCTACCTGGCTATCTTATGTTCTTGAAGCTCAAGCAAAGGGTCTCAAATTTTTGAGTACGATCTTGTCCTAATCCTAGGCAACTCCAACATGAAATTTGAAGATCCTATCTAAGATAAAATATACCATGTTAAATTTCCATGAGAAAGGGGTTTAAGCTTGGATGTGGGGCTCAATTCTGTAAAGGGTGTATAAAAAATGTAAATATTTGTCTAGATCCTATCAAAGATTACCCAATTTCATGAATATATTCTATTTTAATGCATCCATGCTTGAAAGAACTCATGCACACCTCACACATACCACCTTTGATCAAAATAAGATGTCTAATTCTAGATTTTAGGGATTCCCATGGTTTTTTGCTAATTTTTTTTATAATGAATAGTTATGACCTTAAAGAATGTCAATCCCTAGCCTATAATAGCCCCAAATGAATGATAGAACATAGAGATTTGTGACCTTTATAACTTTGGGTCAAATTTACCATGAATCAAGAATATGGCCCTCCTTTTAGCACCAATGGAGCTTCTCTTATTGATGTTTCCAAGTGAATGACAATTGCTCTCTAGTTTTTAAAGAACACTTCTCATTTTAGAATCCAAGGATTTAAGGCATGAGTTGTAGGTGTTTGGCAATTAAGATGCATGTGGTGAAAATATCAACAGAGCAACATGGATTGTTCCACAATATTTATAAAATTTGATGGTAGGGAGCCATTTTGGTACCTTTATTGAAAATATTGATGATAATATCAGATAAACTAACCTAGATCTAAACCACTGACTAAACTAAATGGTTATGAAAAATGTATTTAAGCTAATGTGAATTGTTTTTTAAAAAAGGAGTAAAAGGAGAGGGTAGAGTGAGAAAGAAATAGTGATTGTTGATATATTATTATGAACATATTGACAATATTTCAATGTTTCCCAAGCATGATATCATCTAACATATAGTGTAATGTAGCATAAGCTCACATTTCACTAAAAATTAGGCCTGATTTTGAAGGTAGGATGACAATACAAGTAAAAAGTAGATTTACTTTAAAATTTTACACTACATTTAGATAACTAAAGCACATGTTTGTTTCAAAGCAAATGAAATGAAGTAAATTATGTTCTTTCAACTAACCTAGCATATACAAGTTAACAACCTTATAATTAATGATTTAACTTAGTATTTATTGAAACCATTCATATTCAAATTCAAACAAACAATTGAGAAACTTATCAATTCAAACACATCAAACCACACAATTCCTATAAACTTCTTTGATCTCTTCTATTAATCGCTCAAAATGGTACACAAATATCTCAAATTTTCTCTTTTTATAAATGGTAATACATGCCTTTATAGAAATCTAGGTAGTATATCAGTCAATTTTACCAATATAGGTGTACAAAAGATAAGTTTCTTTGTAGCAATTATAATAAATGTGTCATCTACAATCCTACTAACCTAGAGGCAATCACGTTAACAAACTAGAATGTGCCCTTACAAAAGAATATGCCATATCTCAGGTAAACCATAATTAGGATGTTGGATGTGGGGACCTTTATTGATGAAGGATGCTTATAACATGCTTAATTTGTTCATCCATTAAGCCTAAGTCTACAGTAGGACTTGTGATACGCTCTTCTTCTTGATAAGCCAGCTCATCAAAATCTTTGTCATTCCTAGCCAAAGCTTCCTTAATGCTTCTGGATTCATTGATCCTCTCCCCTACATTAAATATTATGTCTAATATTCTGCTATCATCTTACCCTAATTGTCTATGAATTTTACCCTTGATTTATTGAGTCACCAAAGTGGCTTTGTGCTAGAATTCTTCATCACTAATAATCCCTAGGGTAGTGGGCTATGCAGGATCCTCGAGCATAGTTCTTAAGAGCTTCTCAATTCTTCCCATGATCTCTTTCTCCTCCTCCTCAATAAGTTCCTCCACTTTGGTATGCCAAGCACTCAAGGCTTGGACCTTGTCTACAATAATTCCCAAAATGGCACTTAGGTACTCCATGTTGATGGATTTAAAATTTGGGATTTACTTCCTAACTTGGATGTTAAGAAGTTAGGCAATCTTATCTTCAAAATTTTTCCATTGAGAAACTAGATCCTTGGCTAAGGTGGTCTAGTTTTCTAGATCATCCTACCTTAATTTCATAGACTTCAATGCTCTGAACAAGTCATAAAATGACTCCTCTAGCATTTTAATCATAAAATCTAGCACCGAGAGAATTGCTTGAGTCTGTAAATTCTCTTTTTCTCTCTTTAGGTTCTTAATTTTTTGCACTAATACCTAGACACCATCCCTAGATTGCTAAGATTGAGCCTTAATCAAACTTTCGACATCCTCTTCATAGATGACAGCATCTCCAAGTTATGATCCTTAAACAGGGGTTAACCCTGTGAATGGCTCCACCTTTTGAAAGGTGAATTCTTCCTGATCCACCATAGCCACCCTTGTTATGGTTCTTTCCAAGGGTGATGCATCTGGGTTAAACTACACTTTAACCTCTAGTTTCTTGAATTTTGGAGGCTCAAACACCTCCACACATGTACTACCATAAGTTCCTGGGGTGTCAAGTCTTTGTCCTCCTTGGGCTTGATGGACTTGTATCCTCCTTTCTTCCTAACTTTTAACTATATCCCTGATCCATGGCTTGATGTTATCATCTTTAATCAAGCCAACCTATGTCAAGGCCCAGGAAGGAGAGAGGGATAGGATCTTTTATAGCTTTCCATAAACAAACTAGTCAGGGATGACTAGTCCATGAATTAGATTTTCATAAATGAAAAGGTTAACTTCACTAGTAGGGTAAGTGAAGGTCATCCTAGGCCTTTTCCTTGGTGATACAAGCACCAAAGCCAATTCTACCTTCCTTTTCTCCCCATCTATTGGGATCAACTCCTTACCCGATTCACCAAAGAGATCTTCCTCCCTATCAAAACCATATGCATCTGCTATGTCAGTAAGGACACCTTCCAATGTTTCTCCTAGTTCAAGGGATACCATACCAATTAATTCTGCTAGAGAAGAAGACCTCTATGGGAGTGATGAAGGTGGAGGGCCTTCCCTAGGTCTATTCTTTAGTCTTGGTTCTTTAGCTTTGGCCTTGGCTTTATCCTTTCCATCTTGAGGCTATTCAGCTTGTGCTTGTTCTGATTGTTAGGGAGGTTGAGGTTCAGATGACTATCCTTCAATAGGTGTCTCTTCATGAGTGGTCCCAAATGGACCTAGAAATAAGTGATACTGCAAAGGGTGCAGTTTCCATATTTCCCCTTTGGGCTTGTTATCCTTGACCAACCTATACTCCAACTTATTGTTGTAATTCTTTGCTTTGATGTAGATGTCATCACTAACACTTAGCTGATGTCCATATTCAATTTTTATGACCTTTCTATCCTTGATGTGGATGACTACTCTGCTCTTAGGGTCCCACATTTTGAGGTCATCTAATGAAAAATTAAAAGAATTTCTATGAATGATCATGACCTTTAGCAGCTTCCAATCTTTGATTATGATTTTACCAATGTCTAATGAGAGGGGGTGGACTTGTGCTTTCCTCTTTTCTTTCATGTTTTAGCCACACCTTGAATGATCTGAGAAGTAATTTCTTGCTCTGCAAGCTTGTTGGGGACATGGATTGGTAGCTTGTAGGGTTGGGTTAAGATCCCCTCTATCCTTATAACAATGTAATCAATATCGTACCACACATCTCCCATGGTTTCCACCTATTTTTTAATGAGAGGATGCAACCTTAGCATAGGAATGTCTGTGATAGACTCATATATGGTTAGGAAGACACCTTCACAAATAAATTACATGTGGTTCTTATATTTGAATATATGTAATTTGGAGTAATGGTGGGAAATTGTGGTTCTACTATGGGGGACCAATTTTTGATGCCAGGGAAGGTCATAAAGGCTAGGAGGGAATCTGGGAGATAGAACATTATAAATAATTATTTGGAGGTCCTTTTAATGGCCATGAATTGTTTTTATAGGAAGAATTTTATTAGGTCTCCCACTGTTGTGGAGCTAAAAGCTTCACCAGGAGGCTAATCAGGGAGTTACTGAGTGCAACCAGTAACCGGCATAGGCAGTATTGCCAACGTCAGTTAGGCAGGGACCAGGGATCGGTCGATGTCAGTCAGGAGTAGACTGAAAGCAATTGACATCGGTCACCTATGCGTGTGCATGCAGTTGCATGTGTTTCTAGAATGCATTTCCAGAATTAGACTCGTCTAATTTAAGAGGTCCGAGAGTGTTTGCATGTTGAAGACTAATTTAAGTCTTGAGTCTGTGTTCTAATTATTGTAATTAGAGGTCTAATTATTGTATGCATGGGATCCTATTTAAAGACCCATGAGGCATGTATTGTAATTAAGGCAAGTAAAGCATTGAAGCAAGAAATTAAGGTTAAAGGAGATCTGCAAGGTGTAAGGTCAAGGAGATCAGCTGAAGCATTTAAGGAGGGGATAACAACTTAGGTTGTTGAGTTGGTTGTGGTTGAGAAAAAGAGAAAGAGGGAAGAAGTCCTTGAGGTGTGGCAAGCCTTAGAGGTGGAAGAAGAAGTGGCATCTTCTTTATTGTATTTTCTTCTGAAGATTATTTAATACAAGATTATGTATTGTCTCTCAAATTCTTTGCTGTTTCAAGTTTCTAGTTACTTAATCATTCTGGTATAATTCTGTGTTTAATTGCTTATAAGAAAGGTAATCAATTGTGCTTCCTTGGAGGGGTTCCTAATAGTTGGTATCAGAGCTAAGGTTGCAAGGAGCAGGTTATTGTTTGATTACAGGTCATTCTCAGGGGTTTATGATTGAGTGGGAGTATAGCAATGGCAGAAGAAAGTAAGCTACAAATGGAGAAGTTTAATGGCAAGAATTATCAACTGTGGAGGATGCAGATAGAAGATTATCTGTATCAAAAAGATTTGTACTTACCGTTGGGTGGGGTTGCATGCAAGCCCACAGATATGAAGGATGAAGAATGGGAGGTTCTTGATCAGAAGGTTTTGGGATCCATAAGGTTGAGCCTTGCATCATCTGTGATTTCTAACTTATTACAGTGTAAGACAACGGAAGAGTTGATAAAATCTTTGGGAAATTTATATGAAAAGCCCTCAGCGTCAAATAAGGTATTTCTTATGAAGTAGTTATTTACTTTGCAAATGCAAGAAGGTGGATCGGTACATACTCATCTTAGTGATTTCCATGGTTTGGTAAACCAGTTAGCTTTAGTCAATATTGTTTTTGATGATGAAGTAAAGGCTCTCTTAATTTTATGCTCTTTACCTGAAAGTTGGGATAGTTTGGTAATGGCAGTAAGTAATACTATGTCTGCTTCTAAAATATTAAAAGTTGATGATGTGGTTGGTGTAATCTTGAATGAAGAAATACGTAGGAAAAGCACAGGTGAATCATCATCAGGGATTGCTCTAAGTGCAGAAAGTAGGGGAAGGAAAAGAGAGAAGGTTGAGCAAGGGAAATCAAGGTCGAAGATGGGAGGAAGATCCAAATCCAAAAATGGAAGTATCACTTGCTGGTTTTGTGGAAAGAAAGGACACACAAAGAAAGAGTGTTGGTTGAGGGATAAAGAAAATCAACATGAAGGTAATGGAGAAGTAAAGGATGCAGGTATTGTGGCACAAGATGCTCTCATACTTTCTTTAGATAGTTAGATAGAATCATGGGTTTTAAATTCTGGTTCTTCTTTTCATGCATCCCCAAACAGAGATTTGTTCCATGAGTATGTCCAGGGAGACTTTGGAGTGCTTTATTTAGGGGATGGTATGCCTTGTCAAATGGTTGGCAAAGGGAAAGTGCAGCTAAAATTGTAGATGGACAACACATGGGTGTTGAAGGATGTTATGCATGTCCCAATTCTGAAGTAGAGTTTGGTTTATGTAGTAAAGTTGGGTGATGAGGGATGCACAGTAACCCTCACAGCGAATTCTTGGAAGGTTACCAAGGGTGCACTTGTTTTAGCAAGAGGTAAGAAAGTAGGTACTCTTTATCTATCTACTTATATTACTGATTCTACTTTTGGTTTATCTACTTCAGCTGTAGATTCGAAGATGTGGCTTAATAGGCTTGGTCACATGAATAAGAAGGGAATGGATGTTCTTGAGTCAAAGGGTATGAGTTCAGATTTAGAAGGCATAGATTAAGTTCATTGTAGGAAAAGGAAATTTGATGCTTTTGACAAGAACAGGGAAGCCTTGGTGTTTATGGAGGAGATGATGGACAGAGATCAGTCACAGGGGTTGAATAATTTTGAGTAGGGCAGTATGGATAGAGTTTTGATCCAAGATGAGCTTGCAGATAAAGAAGTCATCACTTACAGGAACACACAGTTACCAACGTTGGTCAGGCAGATACCGATGTCGGTCATGTGCAGACCATCAGGGTTGGTAGTGTCAGGCAGGAGAAGACCGATGTCGGTCAGACAGGAACCGACGTCGGTAGAAGAGACACCGACATCAGCCAGGGAAATGACATCGACAGTCAGGGTCAGTGCAGGGAACTGACATCGGTCAGGTGCAGACTGGGAGATGGCCGAGATCGGTCATTGGAACAGATGTTGGGCAGACAACAAGCTATCAAGGAGTCTCAAACACCCATATGGAGGTTAGAAAGGGTAAGTGAACCTCATATTCATTATTCACCTTCTTTATATTACTTGTTTCTTATTGATGGTCAAGAACCAAGAAGATGTGAAGAGGCAATGCAGGTAGAATCTAGGAAACAGTGGGAGCTAGGCATGGATGAGGAGTGTGAGTCCTTAGAGAAGAACCAAATAGGAGTTTGTTGGTGGAGTTGTCAGCACTGATAGAGGGATGGATTCCCAAGTTAGAGAAGAGAGTGGATGGACACGTGAGATAGAAGGCCAGAGTATATGGTTTTGAGCAGGCTACAGGACAATGGAGGTTTAACCATTGTGTTTTCTTTTACTAGGTTGGATAATATTAGCTACATTATCTTGTTACTATTTTGTGTGCTTGTTGTAGGGTTACACATACAGGGAGTTTATGAGCTAAAGGTAAAGATAGTTCAGAGGTGTGTCATGAAGAATTTGGGAGCAGAAAAATTCTTTTGGCATGAGAGACATTGAAGATCATAGGTTGATTTTGTCTCCAGTGGGAGCTAATGTGAAGAAGGTGTAGGTGCAAAACTGGTAAGTGCACTAAGGGCTGGATAGTTCAAGCTGAGCTTAGAACAGTGTTTGAAATCACATGAGGTCTAGTAGACTTGAGTTTTTCCCAAGCAATGGGAGTTGTCAGAGAGTTTGGAGCCAATTCAGGAAAGGAGTACTAGAGTGGAGTTCAGTGGATTCTCAAGTATTTGAGAGGGACCAGCAGCAGGTGCACATGCTATGCAGGGTTAAGTTCTTCACTACATGGAGTTGTAGGTTCAGATGTGGCAAGTTACTTGGATGATAGGTGTAGCATCACAGGATGTGTGGTGGTTGGTCTTCAAGATTGAGTTTGAAGATGGAGGTGCCTGAGATGGTTAGTGGAGGTTGCTATATAGGTGTAGCTATTTATCTCCAAGTGGAAGATTGTTAAGTTGTGGAGCTAAAAGCTTCACCAGGAGGCTAATTAGGGAGTTACTAAGTGCAACCAGTAACCGGCATTGACAGTATTGCCGACATCAGTCAGGTAGAGACCAGGGATCAGCCGATGTCGATCAGGAGTAGACCGATAAAAATCGACGTCGATCACTTGTGCGTGTGCATGCAATTGCATGTGTTTCTAGAATGCATTTCTAGAATTAGACTCGTCTAATTTAAGAGGTCCGAGAGTGTTTGCATGTTGAAGACTAATTTAAGTCTTGAGTCTATGTTTCTAATTATTGTAATTAGAGGTCTAATTATTGTATGCATGGGATCCTATTTAAAGACCCATGAGGCATGTATTGTAATTAAGGCAAGTAAAGCATTGAAGCAAGAAAGCAAGGTCAAAGGAGATCTGCAAGGTGTAAGGTCAAGGAGATCAACTGAAGCATTCAAGGAGGGGATAACAACTTAGGTTGTTGAGTTGGTTGTGGTTGAGCAAAAGAGAGAGAGGGAAGAAGTCCTTGAGGTGTTTCAAGCCTTAGAGGTGGAAGAAGAAGTGGCATCTTCTTTATTGTATTTTCTCTAGAAGATTATTTAATACAAGATTGTGTATTGTCTCTCAAATTCTTTGCTGTTTCATGTTTCTAGTTACTTAATCATTTTGGTATAATTCCATGTTTAATTGCTTATAAGAAAGGTAATCAATTGTGCTTCCTTGGAGGGGTTCCTAACAGGGGTCAATTTCTCTTCCAACATAAAGTGGACATACGACACCTAGAATTTATTTGCATAAGTAGTGGAAGGGGCACCAAAGACTCCATTTAACAGGGTCATAGACATCCTAACACCCTCCCTAAATTAGACTATAGGAATTTTTCCATCTAGGGTCCTAAAGACATAAGGTACTTAGATTAGCCAAGGTGTAATGATTGAATTAAGGTCCCAAGTGTTAGTCTAATCTCTCATGGATGGGAGGTTGAGATGGGGTAAGGGAAGATTTTAATAGGTCTAAAATGCCATGGGGGAGATATATGCAACTCTCTTGGTGCTAACCTCTTGAATAATCCACACTCCATTTATCCTATAATCCACAAAGATAGGATCAAGAACATCAATACAATGTATTACCTTTGGTTTTGTTATGGCATGATGGAGGTCGACCTTTTGAATTACAACTAGGTCATTGTACCTTTGATATGTTGTGGCATTTCTCTTCTCCTCTTAAGATATGGGCAGTAATTCATCTACTAGGAAGAATAATTTAGACTAGTTTCTTACTCCATGAACATTTAGGGCCACTAAGTCTAGCTCTATATCCTTAAAAAGCTTGCCTTCACTATCAGAGGTTAGATAGAGCTTTGCCTTCATCTTTAATTGTTACCTACTAGATGCCATTGATGATACTAAATTATTCTCATAGGATTATCAAGGTTTTTACTAAGGCACTTGCTCTCAAAGGCATAATTACGCTATCTTGATTGAACTATAACTGATTGAGTCAATTTGGGTCTTCTTTATAGAGGGTTTAGGGTTTTGAGCTTTAATGGTAGGATATATTCAAACTTTAAATTCATACATTTTTTGGATTTGATGTAGACCATTTTTGATTTATACCCTTGTATTTTTGAGTTTAGAAGATATTTGATTTTGACCTTTTATGCTTATGTGGAGTCCATGTGGCATCATTCTAGGCTTTTCACTATAATTTTCATAATTGCCATTTAGAAACTAGACATTGGCTTTTAAAAGCCTCTTTTATTTCACTCCATTGGATCAAGATCCTAGGCTTAACATGATCCATTGATCCAAATTTGAGTCCTCATATTTATATTGGTCCATTGGCCATGTGTCGAGCTCGTGGAGCCTTGAAAAGTCATTGGGTTCTTCACACTATTAGATCAAATCTAGTGAACCAACGAGTGTCATCGATCTTTTTGAGGCCCATTTATTGATTAGATGCCCTCTTGTGCTATTGGATCAAGATATTATGAGAGAGTGATAACCATTGATATTTATGCAAGACTCAATCATTAATTAGATGCCTTTATTAGGTATGTCCCTTTCATTTCTTTCCTTTGATTACCAAGCTGCCACGTGTCTGACTCTTGAGGCCTTGTATCCCTTTTGACTTTTCCTCCTCCACCTCATTCCATTGGATCAAATCTAGTAAGCAAGTGATTATCATTGATCTAAATCTGATGTACATCACTTAAATGAGGGCTTCTTGGTTAATACGCTTCATCTAATCAATTTGGTGAGTAAGCATCATTCATAGTATCCTACAACAGATGAGGGAGATAACTATTAGACTTGAGGACATAAATACACAACATAAATTATCAGGACTAAGGTCAAGATGCATATCATGGCCTTGATATTAATAACGTAGGCTAAGTTTGGCAACATTAAAGGGACCTCATGAACACATCAAATTAGAGCCAAGGAAAAAAAAGAAAGGGGAAAGGAGTATATAAAAGCTTGAGTTATGTTTAAAAACATGACTTAAACCCTTTGTTCATAAATTTATTTCATTACTTCCCACCAACTTAGCTTTTGCCAATATTTGATTTTGAACCGAGGGCCACCTAGGGTTTCTAAACACCAAATCTTTAAACCTTCCATGGAACCTGCAAAATGACACACATAACTCATCATCAAGGTTAATATAGAACAAGATGATTTAAATTATACAAATATGCTCCATCTTTGAGTGGATTATCTTCAAATTCTATCAAAATACCTCAATGTGTAGATGCTTCAAACTTGGATACACAGATCTCTCAAGGGTCCCCAATTTTAAATGAATGGGGTATATTGATCCCAATATAGACTCTATTTAAATATGTCCTGAAGCTATCTGTCTACATGGAGCTAGTCAATTAGAATAATATTGTCTTATATCATAAGACATAATCAGTGATAGGCTAATTTAAATTTTGATTTAACTGTGTCACTTGTGCATATGATATCTTATCATTGATATTGATAGAGAAGTGTGCTAGGAACATGTCAACTAAAGGATTGAATGCCATGAAAGATTGATTTGGTAAATGGTAGAACCATTGTAGGGCATAATCATTGAGATTGCATGGCGCTATGTGATGTGCCAAAGGTGTATACAAGAGAATGTTGGAATCCAAGGCATGTGATGGCCTAGTTGTTCCCTTATCAAGATGTAACACCTTAGACTATTGAGTATGAATCTTATGCATAAAGGACTGTACATCGAGGAACTAGCCACAAGTGGTTGAATACTAATTTTAGGTTATGCTATCTGAGTTGGTTGAGTTGGTCCCACTGAATGAATAACAACACTATTAATTGGAGGGGTTAAAGATTGGCCATTGTTTATCTTATTATTTATTTATAATATGGCATATAAGATCTATGCATGATTAAGGGGCTGTTCTTAAATTCTATCTCTAAAACCTTGTAATACCTCATCTTTGTTCATAATTATGTCATTATTGTTAAGTGGAGGGAGTGTGTCTTGATTCTCAATGTGTACCTCATATTGCTCTTGGTTTTATTGTTCATCTTCGTATGCATTGTCATTGAATTCCACATAATCAAGGTGTGAAGGATTCATAACTAGGTTCAGATAGCAGGAATCTCAATATGCTCTATAGGATTACCAACTACTTTAACACTTCATCTTAATGGAAGAGAGATAGATTTTTTAGATGGCATGAGAGCTACTAAAATATAATATATGAATTTTGAAAAATTAATGACAACTAATGAAAATAGGAGAAAAAAGGATACAAACCCTAAGAGCATCTAGGATTAAGGTTTCTTTGCAATAATTTAAATTATGTGTAAATAAATTAAAGCCCTAATGTAAAATTGATTTAATTTAGCTTGGTTGTTTATAAAAAAAATAAAATCAGAAGTATGCAGCCCTAAATTAGTGCACAAAAAGTTAGAAGTAATGCAAGCTAGGTTTTGAGCAATATTCAAAGTAAGTTGGGTTCACCAAATGATTTAACCTTTTAGGGTTTATCTATGTAAATATTATATTTAGATTAAAGGGCTGAGATGTCTAAATCAGTAAAATAATATGCAATAATTAAGTATTGATTTATTATGGATTTTAACCTTCTTTGACTTTCTAAAAATAGTAATAAATATACTTAAATAGAGACTTATCTGGAAAGTGACTGTCCCAAATAATCTAGGTTCTAAAAATTGAGTTTTGGATAGGTTTGAGTGTCATCAACAAGGTCCCAATATGTGTTTGCTCATTATCTAGTAGCACCCTACCTGGAAAGTAGTGCCATACTAATATAGTGTCCTTAAAGTGGCACTAGTTCCTCTTTGTAGGACTATTCCTATTTTCTAGGAGTACTTACCCTTGTGTTTCTAGGTCTTATTATTCCACGTACAAAATTTGGAACTCTATGTTGTGCCTAGAAAATCTAATTTAGTGTGAAAATCCTAATCCTCTTTGCAAGTTTGAAATGAATAATAAATGTGTGTTCATTAGTAAGATAGGATGGACATTCTCAACACCCTTCTATGAAGAGAGTTACCTACAGACCAATACTTTGAGGAAGGATCAAGGCCGATGTTGTTCACCCACCTAGTGCTTGATGCAAGTGTAATTGAATGCTAGAATTAGAGTGGACTTAGATGCCTTGAATGTGCTTGAGCTTTGAAATCTTGAAAATATAGGTTTAGGGTTGTTGTAGATGGTATTATGCAAAATTAGGGTAGAACAAAGATCAAATTCCTTAATTTTACTCAACTTGTCTATTATTTGAATAGGCTTTTTGCATCTATTTTCCACTTAGTGAATAAAGGTCAAATAGACTTATATTTATAGAGATTTGTAGCTTGTGTAGACAAGAAAATATACTTAGGCTGACTGTAGGAGGGGCACACATTTGAAAAAGTATCTACATGGGAGAGTTAGGGCTAAGGACAATAACGCCCAGTTGGGGACACTAGTTCCATGTGGCTGTAGTGTCCCAAATGTGGTGCTAATGTTCACTTGGAAGACTACTAGGTAAATTGGGTTGGGATCAGATAAAGTTGTCTTGGGACTATGTTTTGGTTGACTATAACTATTTATGGTCTACACAATGACTAAAAAATTATGGCAAAGGCTCTAGGATATGTCTAGAACTGAGCTAGGAATATACTAACTCAAAAGACACTCTTAGCACCCAAATACCACTTTTATGTGATTACAAGGAGTGTGATCTAGGAGAGTATAGAGTATGAGATCTCATTTACCCTATGTAAATTATATAATTTCATGAGTGACATACTAAATGTGATCTTAGAGTGCATAATAATGATCATCTTAGTGCCCATTTATCTTGTGAAAATGACAATATGGCTTATGTGGTACCCTGTGTAAATGGTGTGGTGGATGATGATGAGTAGAAGTAAGTGTGATCATCCCCCTATCTAATAGTGTAATCAAAATGTCATGAGTCCCAACCTTATATCAAAATTGTATAACCCCTCTATGTATATCTTGTGTTCTACTCACTATAGGAGGTGTTGTGTAGAGTGGCTTTTGTCCCTCATTAAGTATCTTTATCAGTGATATCTATTATTATGAGTTATCAATTTGAATTAGAGTAGGATATTATACCAAATTAGATGATTGAGGCTGAGGGGTCTACCTCTGACTATGTAACTACTAATACCAACTCTGCCTCTAATGCTATATTTGCATTACATAGATGTCAAAATGATTTTGATGTTTGATATAGTAATCTCTCCTTGAGAGGATAGATTAAAATTTTGGCAAAATGTATTGTACTTATATATTTATTGGTTGATAAATCATCTAATGTAAATAAGATTTGAACCTTTGAAAGTATTCAAATGTTGGTTCTATCTCACTCTGATGTAATGAAGGTAACCTCTCATGTGTGATTAGAGGTCCCTTGTTATGTATTTAATGCCTGAGAAAGACTATCTCTAGCTCTTCATATGCTTGTATAGATCCAATAGGGATTGTATGTTGGAAATAATTTAGTGCTTCCCCATATAATGACTTTGGAAAAAATTGTAGAGAGTCAACTTATTTGTAATATGGGCCATGGCTTTCTCATAAGCTTGAAGGTGCAAATATGGATCTCCATTCCCATCAAATATAAGTAACACTGGTATCTAAAAGTTTTGTGGTAACCTTGTGGTTGATATTTTATGTGAAATAGGGTTGCCATGTATACCATTAGCATCAACTTGAGATTGGTATGCTTTGTTATCCAAAGTGAGATGGTGTACTTGTTATTGCAAAGCACCCACAACATGCATCAAAGGAATTAATACTTGTGAAGGTATATTATCATCACCAAGAGATTCATTTAATGCTTGAATTCTATTATTTATCTTAGTCATTGGAATATTGTATTGGAAATCATTTTTAGAGAGGGTTTTTTTGGTCTCAATAACCTTTGGAGGTGTGATAGCTAGGACCTAGTTAGAGGGGAATGAGCTACCACCATCATTTAGGTTAGTTTAAGAAACAAGTTTTATTGTAGTAAGGGGGGTTGAGGGAGATTCATTGGTATCTCTTATATTGTTAAGTTGTGAAGAATTATTACATGCTACTTGAATAGAATGTACTTTATTCTAAAGTAAATGTAAATTATGAACATAAGAATAAGTGTGTGTGTGTGTGTGTGTCTTTTTTACATGTGACCTAGCGTTTGGTTGAGCAAGAGAGATAGGTGAGGTAGGAGAAGGACTAGAAGGTGTAGGTTCTATATCATATTCATCATAATCACAATAATCATCATTATTCCATGTTTCCTCAAAATCATAATTTAATTCATATGTAGAAGTAAGAGTAGAAGAAGTATCATCCACATGATCATTAAGAGAGAGAGAAGGGTAATATTTTAAATTTTTTCTACTATGCAATGTGTCATCATATGTAAGTGTAATGCAAGGCATTTTTTCACTAAATATTTGTGGAATGTAAGCATGATTATCACTTTTAATTTTGGAATCAAGGGTAGGATAAGTAACAACCATGTTTTCTTTTTACATATTATGACATATAAGAGAAGAGTTAGAAACATTTACATTATCTACTTTTTGCAAAGAATAATTAAATTAAGCTTGAAATGTAAAGGAAGATGATAAAATAATTTCATCTACCTTAGTTTTTGCATTACTAAAATGTGTAATATAATTGGTACTTATTTTTTCAAATTTAACTAAGAAGGGTAAAGAAGATGCATTATCTTATCTACTTTACTTGCATCATGAAAAAGTGGATTTCATGTATTGCACTTATATTGATTTAATTTGAATAATGAAGTAACAAAATTATTTGAAAATCTAGGATCACATTGGAATAAAGCACTGCCAACAAGTGGTTCTTTTGGCATTATATTGTTAGTTTCATTTTGAGGAGTAAGAGAAGAGTTAGAGGAAAGAGAAGATGATGTATCTAATATATCCTCATGTTTATTTTCATTGTCATGCTCATAGTAATCCTCGTATCCATCACTATAATAATATTCATCATCATCATTATAAATGAAATCATTATTATGCTCTAATGGAAAATCTTAAAAATTAGTCCATTCATTGTTATAATCATGGGAGAAATTTGAGAGTGCATCAATTGGGTGAGGGGTATAAGAATTTTTAGATGCCATTTAAAACTTGTCAAAGAAGATAATGTAAACAAGGAATAATAAACACATAAGAGGTAGAATATAATCTAACATAAATAATTGTGAAATTTGATAAATTTTTAATAAAATGTGTAATAGAAAATAAGATTTTAATTGAAACCTTAATTGCTAATATTTGTATGTATAGGGATCTATTATGTGGATCTAGGGTTTTGACTTAGGGTTGTGTTGTAAAAATTTAAATTACATTAAATAAATGAGACCCTAATATATGATTAATTAAATTAGCTATGTTATGCCAAAAAAGTAGAAAAATATAATTTTGTAACCCTAATTTAATGTACCAAATTTGGAGAAGGTAAAGCTTAAGGAAAATTAAGGTTTTAAGCAATATTTGAAGCAAGTCAAGTACACCAAATTTTTTAACTTTTTAGGGTTTTACTAGTGAAAATCCTATGTAGTTAAAGTGCTGAGTATGTTGCTAGTCTAGGATAAAAATTAGAAATTATTGATTTTATTGAAATTTCTTAAAATAGAAAGTGAGAGGAGAAAAGGAACTTATATGGAGATCAATAGAGTCTTACACAGATCAGGGTATTATAAATGGTTGAATAGACATGCATGAATCTTTCATCTTTTGACTATTTATTGAAATCTAGCTTAGGACTATCAGGATAATAGTGTCATCTGGTGCTAGTGTCTAATTCTGGTGCTAATGTCCTTCTTATAGAGACTATTTGAAACTTTTAGGGAAGTTGTAGGAGGTTATAGAGGTCCTATAGGTAGTTATGTGTCATTTAGGGGTTCGTTTGTGTTTCTATTTTGGTTGAATATCCTCCAAAACCTTAATGAATAACTACATACATAAAATAATAAATGGATAAAGTTCAAGAAGGAAAGGAAAAATTGGGCTGTGGGATGTTATGATCATGTAGAACAAAATCCTTATTGTCCTAGTCATTGCCTACATTAACCCCAATGCTAGGGGTGTTAAATCACATGTAGTTCTCCCTTAGGGAACATACACCATCAACTTACATAGTATGCTAGAATGATTTTTGCTTAGACCCTTATTTGATCAATCATGTAACATATAGATCTGATGATTGAGTAATATGAAAAGTATTGAAATATACTATTGATTGATTTTATGTAAATATGTGCCAAAATAGTAAGTGCTAGATGTAAAATGCCTTGTGAGGCTCTTTATATAGAATGGAATTTATTTTAAATGTAAGACGTTGTTTCTTAATTTACAAATCATAAAATAGGGATAACAACATACGAAAAGGCTCATAGAGGGGTTAAGACTTAACACAAGAGAAAGGGCCTATCGAACACTAGATCCATAAGTGGAGACTAGCACCATGTGGCATTACTATCCTAAAAGTGGTGATAGTGTCCTAAGGCCTAAAATAGAGATAAAATAAGGTAAGACAGGCTAGGGGCCCTTATGACTAGGAAAAGTTAACTTATGATTGTTGGGAGTGTCACAAGTAATAAAAGATAAGACATAAAAAAGATCAAAAGACTCAAAATAACCATGTGAACAAGGGCTATCATCATCACTAAGACCTTCATGTGAAAGAACAACTAAAGACATAGTACTTGTGGTTGCTTAACCAAATTAGGTTGTTTACATGCATACACATTATTGACAATAGGCATACTACAAATAATGTGTACATGTTTATTATAATGTGTAAGTGTTATTATCTTAACAGACAACAACTCATTATTCAACATTTATTTTTTAGGTTTTTTTGAGAATTCTAACCCCATAGATTTTCTCTACATCAGTTTGTGCTTTCCATTGTGAAGACAAAATGAATCAAATTGTTTTTTGGGTCCCCTACCATCAAAATGAATCAAAATTTTCTTTGGGTCTCCACCATCAAAAGGAATTTCAAATTGTTCTTTGTTTAGTCATGGATGGAAAAGCTCATTCAAAGAAGAGGAAGAATTTGAAGCACAAGACACTGAAGTAATTAGAAGAATCGAGAGAAAAATAAAAGGTTAAGATTCAAGCATTTGTCTCAAGCTGAGGTACAAACAATATCCTTCTTGAGCCATATATCATAGATAATGATGAAAAAGACAATAATTAATTAAATAATGATGATGAATATTTACCTAGAAGTCCAAATTATGTTACAAGTCCACATTCAAAGTATAAAGTTTTTGATTTTGTTATGATGAATATATGCATGATGATTTACCCCCTATCAATGAACACAATTTCATGAAAACACATAATGATGAAAGTAACAATGAAGAAAATGTCATCCCATAAATAAATAATGAAACTAATAATGAAGAAACTAGTAGTAAACATAACGATTGTGAAACATTGTCTCAACAAATTTCATTATTAATAACACCTCCAAGGATTATGCATATAAAAGGCAAGTGCGTAATTAAAGTTGATAAACATTTTGAAACCATGTATAACAAAATGTTTGACCACCATTCAAGAAGTCTAGCTAAAAAAATTTGGGATAATTTATTTGATAAATTATATTTTGATAGTCAAAAATGTCAAGTGTTTATTTCATTGATAAAATTGATTAAGATGAGACCTACAATGTACACCCTAGGACTAATAAAATATAACATGGATGATGATTTTTTTTTTTTGAAAATCTACATGACATATCATATTGTAGGCCCAAAATTATGAAATAAATATTGTAATTTTTATTGACATATAATTATAACTTGTGTAGTAAGTGGTCAAATATTGAAAAAGATTGATTTCAAAAACTAGCTGAGCACTAAACATAAATAGACAAATATTAATGAAAGCAATTAGAATACACTAGATACTTAATGATGGCAATACCACTGAGCTCTAGGCATTCTCTAGTATACTTCCAAGAAAATACAAGGTTATAGCTGATGTTCTCAAAGATTTACTTGCACAATTTTGGAAGGATAATACAAGAGTTTCACCCAATACACGAGTTATAGTGAAAAGAAGAGTTGGATCTTGTAACTGTGAACTACATCTGAAACATTTCTTAGCTATGACCTAAACACAATTATAATATAAGTTTTTAGAAAAATATTCAAAAATTTATATTAGTCAAAGATATTTTGAGATGGCCAAACCGTTTTATGTAAAAATAAATCACACACACACCACTTGTTGTTTTAGGCAACATGTTGAATTTTCAATGCACTATGATGTTTTCCTCCATATACATTGTTCTTTGCATACTGATAACATTTTACAGGAGTGTGGTAGAGAAGTTACACCAAAATCAACTAGGTAATTTATTCTAACCATTTTTTGTGAAAGACCATATGGACATTTATTTTATACAAAAAAATGTTTGGATGGAAATTACAACATTTGTGGATTGTCAAAACTAAAAAATTGTATCCATGAGGAGAGTACATGTGTAATGGGATAATACTTAGTTGGTTTCATCAAATAAAAATATATGAATTATCAAGTAAAATATGGAAAATAATATAAAATGTGTGATCTTAAAAATAGATACCTGTTTTAGATTTTATGGGTAAATTCAGGGAGAAAATTGTTTATGAGTATGCAAGGCACATGCATAGGGATAGATGATTGGATGAAAATTTAAAACTAAGCAAGGACACATTCCCACTTGCTTCTATTATTTTAGTAGTTGACTTTGCTAAGAATTACACATTCAAACCATAAATGGAAGTTTAGTCACAATATTACAACTCAATACAGGTTGCCATATTCATGCATATAACATTCATATGTGCACATGATAGTATAAAGCAAGATATAAAAATATTCAATAGAGTGCTAGATTTTTGTCAATGATGACTGATCACATTATATAAAGTACATGCAAGGTTGTTTTGAGATGTTCTATGGATAATTGACTGAGAGGAACATTACTTTCAAGCAACATTACATTTGGTCAACCAATTACATATCACAATTTGAGAATGCACAAATGGTAATAATCTTCTAGAAAAATTGTGTCAAGTTTTTTATCTCAACATGTTTCAAATCCACTTTTATTTTGAATATGGTGCTTAAAAAAATTATACTATTTATAGATATTTCTAGTTGATAGAGGAAGGACACTTGGAAAAGTATGAGGATTATATGACTGTAATGGGATCAAGTGACTTTCACACATCAAAATTCAAGAAGGATAGATATGGAAAAGGGGAACATGATGGTGTTGGAGTATGTGTAAAAAGAGTCATTGTAAGAGAGGACTTGAAGTTTAAATATGGTGTTATTTTTATAGATGCAACAACCATTGCTGAATAGTGTAATGAGAAAATGGGCCATGATGCTCAAGAATATTCTACTATTTATAGATATTTCTAGTTGATATAAGAAGGACACTTGTAAAATTATGAGGATTGTATGACTATAATGGGATCAAGTGAGTTTCAGTCATTTCATATCTCAAATGCAAGTTATTAGACTATTTATATGAGACACTTGGCATCTTTTTGATTTGCATGCATGAACTCTATTTGAAATAAGTGTGAGTCAAAATAATGGGTGGATGAATAAAGTTACAAAATTCTAATTCTAATTGACATATATTAGGTTCCACCAGAATTACAACTTACAGATATGACATCATCACATGACTTTGACCATGTATTTGATCTAGTATAACTAGGTAGAGTGTTAATCATTATGTAGTATTTCTTGTCATTATCTATCTTGACAAAGATATTAAAATTTGTTTTTTTGTGATACATGTCATGTTTTTGTAGTTATTTCTGACGAGGATAATGAATAAGGAACAAATTACTACTTATGTCAGTGTGTAGAGGAAAAGAAAAAATTGACTTTCTTAGTCATAGACGGATAAAACATTGACTATCCCACTGGGTCTGTGGTTGTCACTAGAACTTAGTTTGGATGATATCCTATAAAAAATCTAGATGTATGGTTGTTTGAAGATTTTGAAACACATAGGAAGATAATACACTATTCAAATTTAGTTCTTGAAACAAATATTCAATTGGTCAAATATCATGGGAGGTCATTAAACAAGAATCTATGGAAAGTTCGTGAGTTAGACTATGAATCTATTATTGCTATTATCAAGATTAGAGTAGATCCTAGTGGTTCATTATATTTAAATTCCAAGGTATGTTGACTTTTAAAATGTAGATGTATTTAATTTTACCAAATTTTATTGATTTTTTAGGTAGTACATATAAATTTCATTTTTAATTACTTATAAACATTTTTTTTGTAGGTTAGTGGTGCTAAATATGCTTCCATCTTCACATGGTTTGAACTATTAATAAATAATTGCATATTATTGATACTAAATGATGATTAATATAAGTATTTAGGACCCGTCACTACAACTTGTGCCATGGATTAGTCCTGAAGGTATCATCGAGGTGCTTCAAGGTATAATTAGAGGGATTCAACAAACACGTGAAGGTTTTTTCAATTCATGACGGAAGGAAAAATAATGTGGTCCTAGATTTTATCTACCACACCATACATGTTGGAAGTATCAATTTCAATCCATGAATCACCAGAAGTAGATTTCTCCAATTGCATCTTCAACTTTGACAATATTTATTGTTAGTGTTTCCGTGCTCTTAAATAATAATGAAAAGATGCATCCGAGTGAATTTGGATGTTGTGGTCATGGGAGCACATGTCATTTGAATATCTATAAATTCTCAAAATGATGTATATTCCCTTGGGGGTCTCAGAAGTAGAAATACTAGTTGGAGGATAAACCCTTGTCTCTTCACTATAAAAAAGTTGCTTTTTAGGACCTGTCACTGCAACTCATGCCACATATTGGTATATAAGGTTAAATAAATGTTATTTAGAGTGAAAATATAGGGATTAAACATTCACATGAGGGTTCTTTTGGTTTGTGCCAACAATTTATGGTTTTCATTTTATGCATACTTGAAGTTAAGCTAAAAAATTACATTTTTTTTGTTTTGAGAAGGGCATTTTTGAGGCCAAAATGGGTGGTAGGTCTCTCCATCGGGCATGATGGGAGGATAATAACATGGTCTGTATGTTATTTTCCATCCTAGACATGTTGGTATGCTATTTTTGAGCCATGAAGCACCGAAAGATGAGTTCTCCAATTGTAAATTCAACTTTGACAATATTTGTTATCGATGTTTCCACACTCTTGAACAATAGTGAAAACATACATTTGGGTGGATTTGGATGTCATGGTAATAACAAAAAATGTAATTTTACTATATAGACATTTTTGAAGTGATGTATTTTTACCTGGAGGTGAAAATGTCAGTTGGGGGACAAGTACTTGTATCTTCACTACAAAAAAGTTACATTTCAGGACATATCACTGCAACTTGTACCACATATTAATATTTAAGGTTACATTGACATAATATGGTATGTAATTATAGGGATTCAACTTACATGAGAGGTTTCTACTGGTTCATGCCAATGACTTACATTTTCTATTTTATACATGCCTAAAGTCAACCTAAAAAATTACCTTTTTTTTAAATTTTGGGAAGGGCATCCTTGAGGCTATAATGGGTGCTACGTCTCTCAACTAGAAATGAAGGGAGGTAATTTTTTTTTCCTTGATGTTAGCCACCATTCCAAACATGCTGAAAGTGCTATCTTTGAGCCATGAAGCACTGGAAGCAAAGTTATCCAACTACAACTTCAACTTTGACAATAATTATTGTCAGTGTTTCCACACACCTAAACAATAGTGAATGCACACATCCAAGTGGATTTGGATATTGTTGGTTGAATATTTTGTCGATCAGTGTACTGATAAACAAAATAGGTTTGATAAGCCAAAGTAGGAAAATTATTCATCTAAATGTGTAGGTTTACCACATCAGAAGGACACTGATCTCTCCTCTCATCAAGGGGAGGTTCCCTATATATATATATATATATATATATATATATATATATATATATATATATATATATATATATATAAGCAAAAAATAATACTCAAGGGTAGGACAAATCATCCATCTCTCTTTATTTAGAGATGATGTGTGTAGATCAAAGGAGAAACTCATGGAAAATGACAGAAAGCACTCCTCTTCTTTCAGAAGTACTATTCAGTAAACCACAAGAATACTCTTGGTAGTAAATACAAAATGTAGTAAAGGACATAGTAACCATCAATCGAGATGCAACACAAAGTCTCCACCTGAATTGCTCAAGAGTAAGATACGAAGGATAATGAGGGCACAAAGTCATCCCAAGGTCCTTTACACAGAAATGAAAAGAAAAACACACTAAAGGCAATTATAGGGGCACAAAGTCTCTCCACAATTGACTCTTCAGGACACCTTTCTGACTGCTGTCACTAATTATGCTTGTTGAATTAAAGGAACATAAGATATATTAAGGAAAAAGACATAAGAATAGTTTCCTCAACAACAAATATATTACAACACAAAGTCTGAAAAATCACTTGCTTTCTTATTCCAATAACAAAATATGATCAATAAACTGAGCTCAAAGTCTTAGAAGTGCCTTTCAATTTGGGTAGAGTTTCGTTCTACTGGTCAAAAAGAGATCCATTTACAATAGAAGAGAGTCCCTTATATAGCCTCTTCAAGAAGGACTCAGGAATAGTAACACATCATGTTGCATTGAAATTTGTTAAGAAGGCAAGTTGGAACTTAGGGGCATCTACCCATTTGATTTTCTCAATGCAGAGAAACAAGTCACGCTATTGAAATTTTACATCTTTCAAGTCCACCTGGCGATCTGATCCTTCTTCATCATTCTTACTTTTTTGGTTATTTGAATCAGGTCCTAGATTCAATTCGATGCTCTGTTCCTTAGTCACTTTCTGCTGGTCTTTAGCAATTGACGCGTGGCACATTCCACTACTAAATAGGTGAAGGCATTTGGAAACTTTTGAGGGGCTCTGAGAAATGTTTATTAATAGAGGATTTGAAACTTATTAGAAACTCAGAATCGTGGGTGCAGACACTTGTCACTCTCCATGGATTTACAATAGAAAAGGTGGAAGCTTCCACTTGCTTCTTAAGAATCAAAGGGCATGTGGCAGCTTCTATAGCTCTTAGAAGCAAAGTGAAATGAGACTCAAAAGATGACATATCCTTTGAGAGCCCTACAAAATATGACACATGGCAATCTCCGCTTGCTTCTTGAGAATCAAAGGGCACGTGGTGGCTTCCATGGATCTTAAAAGCAAAGTGAAATGAGACTCGAAAGATGACATATCCTTTGAGAGCCCTGTGGAAGATGACACATGGCAGTCTCGGCTGTGCTTTAGTGGCCTTTGAAAACACTTGAGACTTATTTTAGATTCAGGCAGATGATAAGACGTGGCAGTCTCCGCTATGCTAAAAGATGCTTAGGATGAGCATAAAAACTTGTTCAAAACTTAGACACAAACACGTGTCACTCTCCACAGAGTTATAAATGAACAAGTGGCAGCTTTCACTCGTCTTTGGAGAGTCAGGCAGATGATGACACATGGCACGTTCTAATTTCTTCAAAAGCTCACTGGGGGTCCACCATAGTCTTTATGAAAACAAGAAGCAAGAGGGAGAAATTGTAGAGATTAACACTTGTCAGCTTCCACTGAATTTTGCAAGGTACATGTGGCACAATCTAAATACATTTGTTAGTCACATGGATGCAGACACTTGGCACATTCCACTTCATTTAGTCACTCGTCCCTGGGCCCACCATGGTCTTTGCTCGAAATAGTGAAGCTAAGGTAAGATACTATAGATATTGACACTTGGAGGCTCCCAACAAGCTTCAAGAGGGACACATGGTAATATCTACCGATTTGCAGAAACAAAGTTTAGTGGGGCTCAGCCGTTGACACTTGGCAACATCCATGAGATTCTATTGGGCTTTTGTCTCGGTCTGTTTGTTTGCCTTGGTCACTTTTTGCCACGAGAATTCCCTTTGCAAGGGCACTTGTGTCTTTGACTCTTGGGGCACTCCTTTGAACTTTGTCACTTGAACCAACCGTTGAACCAAGTTTTGGTTCAACGGTTCAAACAAAGCCTTGAACCAATTGACTAACCATTTGATTGAACCAAAGGATGAATCAAAGCATTTGAAACAAAGTGGATGAACCAAATGAGTGAAATAAAGCATTGAAATGCTTGATTGAACTTGACTTTGAACCATTTGATGTTGAACCAAAGGATGAACCAAATGTTGAACTTGCTACTGATGCTTGCCGATGGAGATTTTTGTTTGAACCAATCCCAAAAATGACCAAGTGTTAGAAATTGATTCTTTTGATTGAACCCACCTACAGAGTTCATAGATTTAAGCCTAAAAAATGAGGAATTTGAATGCCCAAGACAAATTTTGAAAAGGGAAGAGACAATTTTGGTCTGTAGGACCAAAATAGTTCAAATGTTAAGTCCCAAAAATGAGTGATATTTCTGGGGAACAATAGCTAGCTCCAGTTGGGGAATTCCTGTCAATTACAAAAAGAATTGAAAGGAGTAGAATCTAAAATCTCCAGTGTCTTCATTTGTACCATTGGGTTACGGAGTCATGCTACCCAGAAATGAAAGGCATCAAAAATAGAAACAAACAAAACAAAACAAAATTGAAAACTATACAAATATATATATATATATATATATATATATATATATATATATATATATATAGATATAATGATCTAATACTTCAAGAGTTGAAGTGTTTCAGATGCTACCCATTGTGAGGTAGAGAAAAGAGTGTGCCATCTTGATATTTTAGTAGAAATCTATTTTCACCAATGTGATGATGAATTATAAACGGGCCTCTCCAAAGGGAGTCAAACTTTCCATGCATCCCCTTTGGTTCTCTTCTTTTGTCCCACAACAGGACTTGATCCCTAATCTAGAAATCACGATTTTTAGCCTTTTGGTCAAAGAGTTTCTTTACCAGACTTTGATGAGTAGTAATTCTATCCACCACCATAGTTCTCTATTCCTTTAGCTCAGTCAGGCACATGATTCTTTTATCAAGAGAGCTTTCATATGTTTGATCTTCAATTGCCTTTGCTAATTTCAAGGCTGGCAATTCTAAGGTGATTGGTATCTCAGCATTGATACCATAAAGAAGTTGAAAAGGAGACATACCAATTGCCCTCTTTGGTGTGATTCTGTTTACCCATAAAGCATCAACCAATGCTTTGTGCCATGTCCTTTGATTATCATCTGCTAACTTCTTGATGATAGTTACCAGGTTTTTATTGCTAGATTCAGCTTGTCCATTCCCTTGTGGAAAATAATCAGAAGAGTGAGAGAGTATAATTCCATAATAAAAATAGAATTGTGTAATCTCTTGAGAGGTGAAATAAGCTATATTATCAGTAACAATTTTGATTGAAACTCCAAACCTAGAAATGATATTCTCTTTGAAGAAGTTACATACAACTTCTGAAGTAGCATGCTTAGTTGGGATTGCTTCTACCCACTTGGTGAAATAGTCAGTTGCTGTAAGGACATAATCATGTCCAGCACTTGAAGATGGGTTTATAGTCCTAATAAAATCAAGTCCCCATTGTTGGAAAGGTTTTTCTATGATCACTGGCTTGAGAGGCATAGCAGCTAACTTGGGTCTTCCAACAAATTGCTGACAAAGTTCACATTTCCTCACCCATTTATGTGCATCTTGGAAAAAAGTTGGCTAGTAATACCTGGCTCGTAGAATCTTGTGAGCAGTCACAGGAGTAAAAAAATATCCTCCATAGGCCAGATTATGGAAAGATTTCAAAAGCTGGCTTTGTTGCTCTTTGTCTACACAGCAAAGGAATACTCCATCTGTACTTCTCTTGTACAAGCCAATATCCCAAAGGACAAAATTGGTAGCTTTCAACTTGATAGTCCTCCTTTCTTTGTAAGACAAATGAGTAGGACATTCACCATAAGTAAGGAAATGAGCAATACCTGAATACCACTCATTGGTAGTGGAGACAAAAAGGACTGTTGGTGTCTCTTCCACTTCAGTTTCTTCATGCTATGCGTCTTCTAGCTTATTGTCAGTAATTAATTAGCATAGGCCTTTACCCCTGACCAGCTTTGTCGGCTTGATGTCTAGATCAAAATATTGGATCTTTGTAATCCAATTACCTCTTTTCATGTCAAACTTCTATTGAGTTAATATAGACTTGACTGTAGTGTCAGGAACCAAGGCAGTAGTGTGTGAATTAAGAATATAAAAGTGGAAATGTTTGACTGCTTTCACCAAGGCATAAGCATGCTTCTCTATATTTAAATATTTCATTTCATGAGTTTTGAGAGGGCAACTCATGAAAGAGATAGGAGATTCCATACCTTCCTTATCCTGTTGAACAAGAATTGCTGAAAGAGTGTGTTCAGATGCATAGCTATATATGATGAAATTTTTGTTGTAATCTAGATAAACCAAGGTAGGGGCGTGAGCAATGGCAGTTTTGATATCCTAAAATGCTGATTTGCCTTCTTTAGTCTAGCTGAAGATGGTCTTCCCTTTCATCATTTTCACAATGTGTCTAGTCTTCTTAGCAAATTTAGGGATGAATCTCTGTAAGAAATTCGCCTTTCAAAAGAAAGAATGAACAAGGTTCTTACTTGTAGGAAAATTAAATTCTTGAATAGACTTGACTCTGTCTAAGTCAATCTTTATGCCTTCTTTGGATATAATGTGTCCAAGGAGTTTCCCCTCTGTTACTCCAAAAATATATTTTTTAGGATTTAAAGAAATACCATTCTGGCGGCAGTGCTCCAACACTTATTGTAAATGGCGTACATGATCAGATCGATGCTTTGAAAAGATAGTCAAGTCATCAAGGTATACCACTATGAATTTTCTAATCTCATCTTTGAAAGCCAGATCCATAGCTCTCTAAAAGGTAACACCAGCATTTATTAAACTAAAAGGCATTCTTCTATATGAAAATGTACCCGAAGGAGTGGTGAATGCAGTCTTGTGTTGGTCTGCTTCACCAACTTCAACTTGATTATATCTTGAAAAGCCATCCAACATTGATAACATCTCCAAACCTGTCACTGTTTGAAGCACTTGATCCATAATTGGCAAAAGATAATTATCCTTCAAAGATGCTTGATTCAAATTTTTGAAATCTACACAAATGTAAATTTTGCCATTCTTCTTCCTTACAGGCACTATGTTTGCAATCCATGTAGAATGATGGATTGGGAAGATGATTCTCGCATTTAACATTATTTGTATCTCAGACAGAATAGTACCTAATATTTTTGAATTATACTGTCTGTATTTTTGCTTGTATGACATTGAGTCAACCTTGAGAGGAATCTCATGGTAGATTTCATTAGGTCTGAGAAACTTCAGGTCTTCATAAGAATATGCTAAGACATCTGTGTATTGATAGAGTAAAGAGGCAAACTTGAATCTTTCTTCAAGGGTGCAACACTTATCAATATTGACCATCTTGGGATTTTTTTTAGTAGTCAAATTCACTTGATCGAATCCCTGAGAGAAACTTGAGTCTGTTTGCTATTATTTGATGAATCTATCATGCTTGTCAAACAAATTTTCAAGAGAAACTAGGCCTTTGGAAATTTTGTTTCCTTTCAACTATTATTATTTTTCATTTAGATCTAAACTAGATTCAGACACAGATTCATTCTTTTGAGTTTCACTGCCTTCAAAACATAGTTGTTCAAAATTATCTTTTCATTCCAGGAAGGCAATGATTTGATGATCGTCATTGGATACTTGCCAATGATTAGCATTGTCAAGAACACTTGGTCTATAGACCAACTCAATGGTATACCTATCTTTTTTGAAATTTGAATGAGAAACTAAGAGAGTACCTGAAACAACAAGTGCATCAGCTCTGTCATTAGACTCTCTGGGTATGGCAAAAATGTTGAAAGCATCAAAGATTTCAATTTGGTCCCAAACCAAGTTATGGTAGTGGCGTAATCTTTCATTCTTGGTTTGGTATAAGTTCCTCACTTGACATACCACTAATTCAACATTCCCTTTGGCATGAATAAACTTGATGCCTTTTTCTTGAGCAGCCTTCATGCCAAGCAATAGGGATTTGTATTCAGCTATATTATTAGTGTTGCTAAATTGTAATTTCTAAGATGAAGGGAACATATCTCCTTGAGGAGATATCAAAAGAATTCCAGCTCCTGAATCGATAGAGGAACAACTACCATCAAATTTCAAAGTCCATATCTCATTTGATATTGATTTTTCTTTAGACTTTCCTTCATCAGAGATGGAGGATCCTTCTTGGTCTATACTGTAGCCTACTAGTTTTTTTGTTGTTCTTGTTGAATTGATTTTTGAGTTGATACTTTCAGGTGTTTCATGCACTTCATCTGTAGATAGAAAATAGTTACCCATACTTGTGGATTCAAAAAGAATTTGAGCTTCAAGGGCTGATGTCTGGGTGACCACATATTTTGCTTCCTTTTCAGGGAGTAATCTCTTCATTATGCCTTGTACAGGGATTCTTGCCTTAGATAGATCCATGCGTAGTTCTCCTCCCACGTCCTTGCAAAAATTTTGTCCAAGAAAAATGCCATAAGATGCTGAGACGTCAGCCACCAAGACAGTCATCTTGATTCTCTTGTCCAAAAAGGCTGCAAATGCAAATTGGGCATCTTTGATTTGCCCCATCAATGGTACTTGCTTATTCTCCATAGAAAAATATCTCCCAAATGTCTTGGTTAGTGTGAGACCAAGAGACTCAGCTACTTTAGCTGGCATGACATTATCAAATGCGCTTAAGTTTATAATACAATTACTCAGCTTGTGGCCATTAATTAATAGGAAAACATTGAAAGGTTTTATTTTTTTAAGAGCAGCTGGGGGAGTAATGACCAAATTATTTGGAATAGGCATGTTCTTTGGAGAATCAGGAGTTACCTTTTTAGCCTTTTATCCTGTAGGGACAGTTTGGTTTTTTACATATTGGACCAGCTTATTCAATTGATCAAGATTGGACTACAAATATTCGAAATTAGACATTTATATTTTTGTCTTTTTGACATGATCGATTATGTCAAATGACTGAGTCGAGCTAGGTATAGAGAAAGGTACTTCAACTTTCTAAGTTTTAGGAGGGATAGGAGGTGGGCTAGTTTGTGAATTTGAAGTAGGAGGGGAAGGTGAAATTGATGTATTTGCCTTTTGGGTGATTATCGAGTCCTTTGACTAAAAAGGTAGAATGGTTCCATGCTTAACAATTATGACTGCTAGCTGTGGTTGCTCTTCTATCTTCTCTTTATCAGCTTGCTGGACTAATTGGTTTTTAGATCTAGTAAACACTGCGTATGATCCATCAAAAGCTTCTCCTTTGCTTTCGGGTTCATTCTGGTAGTTCAGGAAACCAATATGGGAGTGACCAGCTGATTCTTCTTGATTGTCTTCAAGGAGATCATCGTCATTTTCTTGATTCAATTCAGGCTAGAAAGAGAGTTTTGATTTTGCTTCAAGATATCCCATTACTGAATTGGTTGGAGGAGCTTCCAAGGCAAGTTTCCCTTGTGGGGGAGGAAGGCAATTCTATTGCCCTTGATTCCTGGTAGCATTACCCTGATATGACTGATTTGAGAATGTCCTTTTGTATGGAGTAGAAGACATTTTTTGAGCCATTTGCTTTTTGAGAGCAAGCAACTCATTTGCTAATTTTTGCACCATTGGATATGTGGTGCCTGTAGATGCATATTTAAAAAATGATGAAGCTCTATTTCTATTTGGATCTCTTCTTATCTTCCCTGCTAAGATGAGATCATCTTCTCTTTGGTGGCCAAATGTTGAGCTGTAGCAAGATCTATTTGACCAGCACCTCTCAAGAAAAAACTTACTTCAGATACCTAAGAATTAATGAAAAATCATTTGAGATTCTCAGCTATAGGTCAAGCAATTACTGAAATTCTGTTTCTCAGTTTTTCAAATTTGGCTATGAAATCTCTCATAAGCTCATAAGGCTCTTTCTTCATCTGTGTAAGTTGAGCCAAAAGTGCATGTGCATCTTCTGCAGGTTTGAATTTGGCTTTAAACTTATCTTTGAAAGTATTCCAATCAGTAACTGACCAAGCCTGTAGATGATAAAACTAATTTGCAGCAGCACCTTGTAGTGTTTCTACAAATAGTCTGACTGCTACATCTTTAAATTCTACTTCGATTACTCCACAAGCTATGCTAAAAGCTGCAATGTGTTTATCAGGATGAACTTTCCCATCACCATAGAATTTGGAGAAATTCTTCCTAGAACTATGTAGAAGCTCACGTAGAGGTGGAGTAAGATTGAGAGGACTAAAAGCATTACCCTAGGGACCTTGAACTGCCATTGTAGGATTATGAAATAGAGGGATAATAAATCTCAAAGGAGTAATTATTGGCAAAGCCTTATTAACACCAAAAGTAGATACTTCATCTGGCAATAGAGATTTGATTTTAGTAGGAGGAAATCTCTTGGTTCATTGGAGAAGAGATGGTGAAGGAAACAGATCAAAATCACTTTGCTGTACCAACTCGAATACAGGGTCAACGATACCTTTAACACTTTGGCTTCGTGTATATCTTGAATCTACAAAATTGTGAAACAAAAAAAAATGGAAAAAAATTGACTTTGCTTTAGTTAAAGCTTGAGGCTTTAAACTGTGTGTTATTTTTCGGTTAGTGTGCAGGTGAATGGATAGATTATAAATGGATAATGGATATTATATCCCCAATAGAGTCACCAAAAACTATTGGTTGAATTTTTTATCGATCAGTGTATTGATAAACAAAATAGGTCTGATCAGCCAAAGTAGGAAGATTAGTCATCTAAATGTGTAGGTTTACCACATCAGAAGGACACTGATCTCTCCTCTAATCAATGGGAGGTTCCCTATAGGTATGCTATATATATATATATAAGTAGAAAATAATAGTCAAGGGTAGGACAAATCATCCATCTCTCTTTTTTTAGAGATGATGTGTGTGGATCAAAGGAGAAACTCAAGGAAAATGATAGAAAGCACTCCTCTTCTTTCAGAATTACTATTTAGCAAACCACAAGAATACTCCTGGTAGTAAATGCAAAATGTAGTAAAAGACGTAGTAACTAGCAAATTGAGATGCAGCACAAAGTCTCCACCTGAATTGTTCAAGAGTAAGATATGAAGGACAATAGGGCATAAAGTCATCCCAAGGTCCTTTACATAGAAATGAAAATAAAAACACACTAAAGGCAATTATAGGGGCACAAAGTCTATCCACAATTGACTCTTTAAGACACCTTCTTGACTACTGTCACTAATTCTACTTGTTAAATTAAAGGAACATAAGATATATTAAGAAAACAGACATAAGAATAGTTTCCTCAACAACAAAGATATTACAACACAAAGTCTGAAAAATCACTTGCTTTCTTATTCCAATAACAAAATATGATCAACAAACTGAGCTCAAAGTCTCAGAAGTGCCTTTCAATTTGGGTAGAGTTTTGTTCTACTTGTCAAAAAGAGATCCATTTACAATAGAAGAGAGTCCCTTAAATGGCCTCTTTAATAAGGACTCAAGAACAGTAACACATCATGTTGCATTGAAATCTATTAAGAAGGCAAGCTGGAACTTAGGGGCATCTACCCATTTGATTTTCTCAATGCAGAGAAACAAGTCACGCTATTAAAATTTTACATCTTTCAAAGTCCATCTGGTGATCTGATCCTTCTTCATCAATCTCACTTTTTTGGTTATTTGAATTAGGTCCTAGATTCAATTCGATGCTCTGTTCCTTAGTCACTTTCTGCTAGTATTTAGTAATTGACGCGTGGTACATTCCACTGCTAAATAGGTGAAGACACTTGGCAACTTTTGTGGGACTCTGAGAAATGTTTATTGATAGAGGCTTTGAAACTTATTAGAAACTCAGAATCATGGGTGTAGACACTTTTCGCTCTCCATAGATTTACAATAGAAAAGGTGGCAGCTTCCACTTCTTGAGAATCAAAGGGCACATGGCAACTTCTATGGCTCTTAAAAGCAAAGTAAAATGAGACTCAAAAGATGACATATCCTTTGAGAGCCCTACAAAAGATGACACATGGCAGTCTCTGCTTGCTTCTTGAGAATCAAAGGCCCCTGGTGGCTTTCATGGTTCTTAGAAGCAAAGTGAAATGAGACTCAAAAGATGACATATCCTTTGAGAGCCTTGTAGAAGATGACACATGGCAGTCTCTACTACGCTTTAGCGGCCTTTGAAAACACTTGAAACTTATTTTAGATTCATGTGGATGATAACACGTGGCAGTCTTTGTTGTGCTCAAAAAATGCTTAGGATGAGCTTAGAAACTTATTCAAAACTCTGATGCAGACACATGTCACTCTCCATAGAATTATAAATGAACAGGTGGTGGATTCTGCTCATCTTTGGAGAGTTAGGTGGATGATGACACATGGCATGTTTTGCTTTATTCAACAGCTCACTGGGGGTCCACCATAGTCTTTATGAAAATAAGAAGCAGGAGGGAGAAATTGTGGAGATTGACACTTGTCAGCTTCCACCAAATTTTGCAAGGTACATGTGGCATGGTCTGATTACATTTGTTACTCACATGAATGTAGACACTTGGCACATTCTAATTCATTTAGTCACTCATCCCTGGGCCCACCATGGTCTTTGCTTGAAATAGTGAAGCTAAGGGAAGAGACTATGGATATTGACACTTGGAGGCTCCCAACAAGCTTCAAGAGGGACATGTGGCAATATCTGCCAATTTGTAGAAACAAAGTTTAGTGGGGCTCGACCATCAATACTTGGCAGCATCCATGGGATTCTGTTGAGCTTTGGTCTTAGTTTGTTTGTTTGCCTTGGCCACTTTTTGCCATGGGAATTCCCTTCGCAAGGGCACTTGTGTCTTTGACTCTTGGGGCACTCCTTTGAACTTTGTCGCCTGAACCAACCATTGAACCAAGTTTTGGTTCAACGGTTCAAATAAAGCCTTGAACTAATTGATGAACCATTTGATTGAACCAAAGGATGAATCAAAGCATTTGAAACAAAGCAGATGAACCAAATGAGTGAAACAAAGTGTTAAACCGCTTGATTAAACCTGCCTTTGAACCATTTGACGTTGAACTAAAGGATGAACCAAATGTTAAACCTACTGCTAATGCTTGCCGATGGACATTTTTTTTTGAACCAAAGCACTGAACTAATCCTAAAAATGACCAAGTGTTAGAAATTAATTATTTTGATTGAACCCACCTATAGAGTCTATATATTTAAGCCTAAAAAATGAGGAATTTGAATGCCCAAGACAAATTTTGAAAAGGGAAGAGACTATTTTGGTCTGTAGGACTAAAATAGTTCAAATGTTGTCCCAAAAATGAGTGATATTTTTGGGGAACAACAGAGATCATGGTTATGAGATCACATGTAATTTTACTATATATACATGAATTAAGTGATGTATTTTCACTTGGAGGTCCCAAAGGTGGAAATGCTAGTTAGAGGATAAACACTTGTCTCTTCACTATAAAAAAGTTGCATTTTAGTGTTGGGGGATCAATCCAACAATAGATTACAATTGTGAAAGCAATAAACACAGAATTAAACCAGATTGACAAGTAATTAGAATGATAATAGCAAGAACAAGAGATACAAGAAAACACCCTGAAAACTTGTATTAACAAAACTCTTTACAAAGGAATACAATTGAAGAAAGCTTCTTTCTTCCACACCTCTCCTAGATGTATAGATCTCTCAATAGATCTCTATTCCTCAAGAGCTCTCTCTCAAGAACAATCAACTCCAGCAAGCCTGGATTGATTCAATTCTGTACTGTTCTTCTTACACAATGAATTACAATAATTCACCCAACGACAATAATCCACTACAAAACTACTACAAAGCTAAGAAGATCTAATTCTACATATAGAATTAGGAGACTTGAGCATGTACACCCAACAAGCAGTTAAGCCACTTAAACAAGGGCTCTAAAAATAGTAATGCTAACAATAGAGACGCGAGCTTGAGTCTACAACTCAAACTTATCATGCAAACACTCACTTCTGTCCACAAAAATAACTTTCTAGACACACAGGTAACCGACGTCGGTTCCTGCTGCTTATCTGTGACCGCCATCGGCCGACCTTCTACCAACGTCGACACCTCTGTAACTGCCTGTGACCGACGTCGGTTGCTCTCGACTGACGCCGGTGTCTGTGTAGACCCGAACCTGATAGACTATGCTCCTTGGTGAAGTTTTTAGCTCCACACCCTAACAATCTCCCACTTGGAGATAAACAGCTGCACCAGTACCTGTACAACAACATCTTCTAGCTCCTCCATCTTCAACTCAATCATGAAGACCAACAGAAGTTGAATGAAGATTCAACTTCTCCTTTGTAACCAGCTTTGTTAACATATCAGCAGGATTCCTATCTATATGAATCTTCTCCAGCTTCAACTCACCATCTTCCAATACCTATCGTATGAAGTGATACCTTAGCTGTATGTGCTTTGTTCTTGAATGAAAGGCCGAATTCTTGGCCAAATGGATTGCAATCTGACTGTCACTATACAATCTGCAACTCTCATGCTCCCTACCAAGCTCATCCATGAACCGTGTCATCCATAACATCTCCTTGCTAGCTTCTGTGGCTGCAATATACTCTACTTCTGTAGTTGACAAGGCAACAACCTTTTGCAACTTAGATATCCAGCTAACCGCCGTTCCACCTACAGTAAAAACATAACCTGTAGTGCTCCTCCGGCCATCCAAATCACCTGCCATATCTGAATCTACATAACCATGTAGAGAAGTATCTGAACCTCCATAGCATAAGTGCTTACTACTGGTTCCTCTCAGATATCTAAGGATCCACTGAACTGCTTTCCAATGTTCCTTACCTGGATTGACCATATACTTACTTATCACTCCCACTGCTTGGGCAATATCCGGTCTAGTACACACCATTGCATACATCAAACTCCCTACTGCGGAAGAATATGGAACCTTACTCATGTACTCTACCTCATCATATGAATTAGGACATTGTTCTTTACTCAACTTAAAATGTCCAGCCAAAGGTGTGCTTACCGGTTTAGCATCCTGCATATTGAACCGTTTCAACATCTTGTCCACATAATCTTCTTGAGACAATATCAACCTGTGATTTTTCCTGTCTCTCTTAATGCTCATGCCAAAGATTTTCTTTGCTACTCCCAAATCCTTCATAGTAAACGTTTGAGCTAATTTCACCTTAAGCTCTGAGATATCCTGCATGTGAGATCCTACAACCAGCATGTCATCTACATACAACAATAGAATAATATATCTACCGTTATCAAATCTCTTGAAATACACACAATGGTCTGATTGACACCTATTGTAGCCATGCTCAGTCATAAACCTGTCAAATTTTAAGTACCATTGCCTAGGAGCTTGCTTGAGGCCATACAAGCTTTTCTTCAATCTGCACACAAACTTCTCCTTACCCTTGACGTCACATCCTTCTGGCTGTTCCATATAAATTTCCTCATCCAAATCTCCATGAAGAAACGCTGTCTTAACATCTAGCTGCTCAAGATGCAAATCCTCAAAAGCAACCAAAGACAATACAACCCTTATTGAAGTCATTTTAACAACAGGAAAAAAAATCTCACCAAAGTCGATACCTGGCTTTTGTGTAAATCCTTTCACTACTAATCTGGCCTTGTATCTCATCTATCCATTCTCGCCTTCTTTCAACCTGTAGGTCCATCTATTCTTAAGTGTTCTCTTACCAGCTAGCAATTCAACCAAATCCCATGTTTGGTTCTCTCTTAAGGACTCCAACTCCTCAACCATGCCACGCTCCCACTCACTCTTAGACTCCACCTATATTGCTTCTTCAAAACTCTCTGGTTCTCCACCATTAGTTAGCAATAAATAATATAAAGAAGGAGAATATCTAATTGGAGGCTTACTCACTCTTTCTGACCTCCTGATGGGTGTCTGAGACTCGTGCACAACACGGTGTCCACCCAAATTCTCTGACAGTGACCGACCTCGGTCACCTGCAGACCTGTTACTGGCCAACGTCGGTTCTCCCTGACCGACCTCGTTACCTGTATGGATGACGTCGGTCTCTGTATGGCCGACGCCAATTTTTGTTCTGTCGACGCCGGTTCCTAACCTGCCGACATCGGTCTCTGTGTTTTCCTGCAAGTGATTATTTCTTTTTCCCGTGAGCTCATCTTGGACTTTCACTTTATCCAATTCACCATTGCTCTGCTCAGATTGATTCAGCTTCCTTAGCTGATCACAATACATCACTCTTTCGTTGAAAACAACATCATGGCTCCTGATTACCTTGTTAGTTTCTAGATTCCACAATCTATAACCAAAATCATCTGAGCCATAGCCAATAAACGTGCATCTCATAGACTTAGCATCAAGCTTCTTTCTATTTTCTTTATATATATGCACAAAGGCTTCACAACCAAAAACTTTGAGATATGAGAGATCAACATTTTTACCTGTCCATGCCTCTTCTGGAATACCACCATCCAGAGCTGTAGAGGGTCCTCTATTAATCAGGTATACTGCAGTGTCAACAGCTTTTGCCCAAAACTGTAAGGGCAAACCGGCATGCAATCTCATACATCTTGCACGCTCCATTATTGTCCTGTTCATCCTTTCAGCAATACCATTCTGCTGAGGTGTTCTTGGAACCATCCTTTGCCTACGGATTCCATTCATGTAACAATAATCTCTGAACTTATGACTGCAGAACTCACCGCCATTGTCTGATCTCAGGCACTTTAATCTTTTACCTGTTTCATTCTCAACCATAGCTTTCCAGACTTTAAAAGTATCAAATACATCAGATTTTCTTCTAATACAATAGATCCATACCTTCCTTGTGGCATCATCTATGAAAGATACATAGTACTGTGATCCTCCAATGGAAGCAACCTGAGCTGGTCCCCACACGTCTGTGTGAACAAGCTCCAACTTGTGCCTCTTCTTAGTAGACCCAGTTTTGAGAAAACTAACCCTTTTTTGTTTTCCAAATACACAGTGCTCACAAAATTCTAGATTTATGCCTTTTAAATCTGAAAGCATACCTTTGGACTTAAGAATTGACATCCCCTTCTCACTCATGTGGCCAAGCCTTGAGTGCCACAATTTAGCATCCACATTTGAAGTAGATAATACAGAAGGAGATTTGTTAGTAACACAATTAAACAAATAGAGAGTACCTTCTCTCTTACCTCTAGCCATAACAAGTGCACCCTTGGTCACCTTCCAAGATTCTGCTGTGAGAGTTACTGTACAACCCTCATCCCCTAACTTTCCTGCAGAGATCAAATTTCTCTTCAAGCTAAGAACATGCATCACATCTCTCAACACCCATGTGTTGCTATTCTGCATCTTCAGCTGCACTTTACCTTTGCCAATTATTTTACAAGGCTCATCATCCCCTAGATACACTATTCCAAAATCTCCATGGATATAGTCACTGAAATATTCTCTGTTAGGAGTAGCATGAAAAGATGCACCAGAATCTAATACCCAAGATTCTATATTATTATGCAGAGAGAAAATTAAAGCATCCTGTGCAATACCTGTAATCTTGGCTTCTTCCTTTCCTTCGTGCTGATTGTCCTCCTTGGGCTTTGACCAACAATCTCTGTTTATGTGCCCTATCTTTCCATAGTTCCAACATTGTGGCTTCCTGCCATTCCTGGATTTAGATCTGCCTTTCCCCTTTGACTTGGATCTTGCTCTGCCTTTCTTGCTCTTCTCTTTTTGCCTTCCCCTGCTCTCAAAACTTAAAGCATTCCCAGATGTCTCTTCTGTGCTTTTTCTACGTATTTCCTCATTCAAGATAACACTAACAACATCCTCTACTTTCAAAATATTTGATGCAGATGCAATATTACTTACTGTCATTACTAAGCCATGCCAGCTTTCAGGCAAAGAACATAATATCAAAAGAGCTTTTATCTCATCATCAAACACTATATTCACTAAACTTAATTGATTCACAATACCATTGAAATCATTCAGATGAGTAGAAACAGATCCACCTTCATTCATATGCAAATTAAATAACTGCTTCATAAGATATACCTTATTGGAAGCTGAGGGTTTTTCATACAAATTTGCTAACGTAGTCATCAACTCTATCGTGGACTTTGCCTGTGATAAATTAGATATCATAGTGGATGCTAGACTCAGTCTTATAGACCCCAGAGCCTTTTTGTCAAGAACTTCCCATTCTTCATCCTCCATGTCTTTGGGCTTCTTTGCAACCCCACCTAACGGTAAGTAGAGATCTTTCTGATACAGATAATCCTCTATCTGCATTCTCCAGTGTTGGTAATTTTTGCCATTAAACTTTTCCATTCTCAATTTACTTTCATCTGCCATTGCTTCTCCCACTCAAATAGAAATCTCTGTAGAAACTCTTGTAAGAACCTGTAATCAATACACACTACACAGATCTGAACCACCTGTTAGTGAACCTGAACTTTGATACCAATTATCAAGCTCTGAACCTGTAACCAAGGCTCTGATACCACTTGTTGGGGGATCAATCTAACAATAGATTACAATTGTGAAAGCAATAAACGTGGAATTAAACCAGATTGACAAGTAATTATAATGATAATAGCAAGAACAAGAGATACAAGAAAACACCCTGAAAACTTGTATTAACAAAACTCTTTACAAAGGAATACAATTGAAGAAAGCTTCTTTCTTCCACACCTCTCCTAGATGTATAGATCTCTCAATAGATCTCTATTCCTCAAGAGCTCTCTCTCAAGAACAATCAACTCCAGCAAGCCTGGATTGATTCAATTCTCTACTGTTCTTCTCACACAATGAATTACAATAATTCACCCAACTACAATAATCCACTACAAAACTACTACAAAGCTAAGAAGATCTAATTCTACATATAGAATTAGGAGACTTGAGCATGTACACCCAAAAAGCAGTTAAGCCACTTAAACAAGGGCTCTAAAAATAGTAATGCTAACAATAGAGATGCGAGCTTGAGTCTACAACTCAAACTTATCATGCAAACACTAGCTTATGCCCACAGAAATAGCTTTCTGGACACGCAGGTAACCGACGTCGGTTCCTGCTGCTTGTCTGTGACTGCCGTCGGCCGACCTTCTACCGACGTCGACGCCTCTGTAACTACCTGTGACCGACGTCGGTCACTCCTGACTGACGCCGGTGTCTGTGTAGACCCGAACCTGATAGACTATGCTCCTTGGTGAAGTTTTAAGCTCCACACCCTAACATTTAGGACCCGTCACTACAATTTGTGCCATGGATTGGTTTAGAAGGTTAAATAAATTTAATTTAAGATAAAATTAGAGGGATTTGACACACATTCAAGGTTTTTTATGGTTTTTTCCAATGACTTATTATTTTAATTTTATGCACTTTTTAAGTCAAGCTAAAAAACTACATTTTTTAATTTTGGGAAGGGTGTTCTTGAGGCTAGAATGGGTGGTGTGACTCTCAACCAGGTGTAATTAGAGGCTGATAAAATGGTAATGGATGTTATCTACCAATGTTTATGTGTTTTAACTACCATTTTTGAGCCATGAAGCACTATTAGTGGAGTTCTTCAACTCCAAATTTAACTTTAACAACATTTGTTGTCAGTGTTTCCATGCTCCTGAATAATAATGAAAACAAGAATTCAAGTGAATTTGGATGTCATGGTCATGTAATAATGTGTAATTTTCCTATATAAACATACTTTACATGATGTATTTTGACCTAGAGGTCTTGGAGGTGGAAATTCTAGTTGGAGGACAAACAATTGTCTCTTCACCACAAAAAAGTTGTATTTCATGACCCCTCACTGTAACTTATACAAAAAATTAGTACTGAAGGTTCCATAAATGTGATATAAGGTGAAATTATAAGGATTATATATTAATGTGATGGTTTTTTAATTTTGTGCCAATGAGTTATGATTTCCATTTTACACATTCCTGAAGTCAGGCTAAAAACTAGTTTTTTCTTATTTTGGGAAGGGTGTTCTTAAGGCTAGAATGGGTAGTGGGTCTCTCAATCAGGTGTGATTATAGGAAAATAACATGTTAATATATATTATCTACCACCTTTTATGTGTTGGAAGCACTATTTTTGAACCATGAATCATCTAAAGTGGAGTTCTCCAACTGCATCTTCAACTTTGACAACATTTGTTGTTAATGTTTCCACGCTCCTAAACAATAGTGAAAACACACATCCAGGTGGAGTTGGATGTTGTGATCATGGTATAACATGTAATTTACCTATATACATTTTCTTTAAGTGATGTATTTTCACCTAAATATCTTAGAGTTATAAATTCCAATTGGAGGATAAGCACTTGTCTCTTCACTGCCAAAAAAATGCATTTCAGATTCCATCACTTAAACTTGTGCCATAGATTAGTATTGAAGGTTCCATTGACATGACATATGGAAAAATTAAAGGGATTAAAAATGAAAAAAATGTTTCTTTTGGTTCATTCCAATGACTTATAATTTCCATTTTATGCACACCTAAAGTTAGGCTGAAAAATTACATTTTCCTTATTTTAGGAAGGGCATTCTTAAGGCTAAAATGGGTAGTGGGTCTCTCAAAAAATCATGATAATAGGCCAATAATGTGTTATTTTATGTTATACACCACCTTATACATGTTGGTAGTACCGATTTATAGCCATGAATCATTGTAAGTAGAGTTCTCCAATTGCATCTTCAACTTTGATAATATTTGTTGTCAGTGTTTCCACACTCCTAAATAGTAGTGAAAACATGCATCTAGGTTGATTTGGATGTAATGGTCATGGGAAATTATGTAATTATCTTATATATACATAATTTGAGTGATGAATTTTCACTTGGAGCCACCAAAGATAGAAATGCCAATTAGAGGTCAAACACTGTCTCTTCACTATAAAAAAGCTATATTTCAAGACCCATCACTACAAATTGTGCCACAGATTGGTCTAAAAGGTTCCATCGACATGCTTCAAGTAAAATTAGAGGGATTAAAAATGCATGTAAATTTTATTTTTATTTTTGATAATGACTTACGTGTTAAGGTGTGGAGCTAAAAGCTTCACGGATGAGCAAATGCAAAGTTGCAGGATTTACACAGTTGCCGACGTCGGTCAGGGATCGACTGGAGGCTGCCGACATCGGTTATGATCGGCTGACGTCAATCATATGCAGAAAAATAGGGATTGACGTCAGTCGCCTGTGCATTCCAAAATTCTATTTTTGTGAGAGAAATAAATTGTTTGCATGATTAGTTGAACTGTTGGTGTTGAGTCTGTGTTTCTATTTTTGGTAGGACTATTTTTAGCTTTTGATTAGGAGGTGTATCTAATGGTTGAGAATGCATAGCTCATGATCCCTAATTCTATATAAGAGGGATAGATCTTCATAGCTTGTATCATGATGTAGAAATCAATTCAAGTAGATGAATTGTGTTTGTAATTGTGAGAGAGAACTCTTGAGGGAAAGAGATCTGTACATCTGAGAGGTGTGAGAAGAAAGAGAGATTTCTTCAATTGTATTTCTTTCTGAAAGAGTTTAATACAAGTTTTCATTATTTCTTGTATCTCTTATTCTTTACTGATTCTGATTTCTAGTTGCTTTTAATTCTGGTTTAATTCTGTGTTTAGTTGCTTGCAAGAGTAATCAATCTTGCTAGATCCTAACAAGTGGTATCAGAGCCAGGTTCACTAACAGGTGGTTTTAGATCTGTTTAGTGTGTATTGATTACAGGTCACTCACAGAGTTTTTGTTTGAGTGGGAGTATAGCAATGGCAAAAGAAAGTAAATTGAGAATGGAGAAGTTTAACGGCAAGAACTATCAATTATGGAGGATGCAGATAGAAGATTATCTGTATCAAAAAGTTTTGTACTTACCATTGGGTGGGGTTTTAAGCAAGCCCACAGATATGCAAGATGAAGAATGGAATGTTCTTGATAGAAAGGCTCTGGGATCCATAAGGTTGAGCCTGGCATCTTCTGTGATTTTCAACTTGTCACAGGCAAAGACAACGGTAGAGTTAATGGATACTTTAGCAAATTTATATGAAAAGCCCTTAGCTTCAAATAAGATATATCTTATGAAGCAATTATTTAATTTGCAAATGCAGAAAGGTGGATATGTATCTAGTCATCTTAATGATTTCCATGCAATAGTAAATCAGTTAAATTCAGTCAAAATAGTTTTTGATGATGAAATTAAGGCTCTCTTAATTTTATGCTCTTTACCTAAAAGTTGGCATAGCTTGGTAATGGCAGTTAGTAATACTGCATCTGCTACAAATATCTTGAAAGTAGATGATGTTGTTAGTGTAATCTTGAATGAAGATATTCACAGGAAAAGCACAAGGGAAACATCAGGTAATGCTTTAAGTATTGAAAGTAGGGGAAGGAAAAGAGAGAATAGCAAGCAAGGGAGATCAAGGTCTAAGTCAAAGATGAGAAATAGATCCAAATCCAGAAATAGAAAAAGAAAAATAACCTGCTAGAATTGTGGAAAGAGAGGGCATGCAAAGAAAGATTGCTGGTTGAAGGTTAATGAAGAGAATCAGCATGAAGGTAATGAAAAAGCCAAAGTTGCAGGTATTGTTGCACAAGATGCTCTTTCACTTTTTTTGTATAATAAAATAAAATCTTGGGTTTTAGATTCTGGGGCCTCTTTTCATGCTACCCCAAATAGAGAATTTTTCAATGATTATGTCTAGGAAGATTTTGGAAAAGTTTATTTAGGGGATGATGAGCCTTGTAAAATTGTTGGCAAAGGAAAAGTGCAGTTGAAATTGTAGAATGGCAACACATGGGTGTTGAAGGATGTCATGCATGTCCCAGCCTTGAAACGGAATCTGATTTCTGTAAGAAAGTTGGGTGATGAGGGTTGCACAGTAACTCTCACAGCTGAATCTTGGAAGGTTACCAAGGGTGCACTTGTAATAGCCAGAGGTAAGAGAGTAGGTACTCTATTTATGTAATTGTATTACTGATTATTCACCTTCTGTATTATCCACTTCAGATGTAGATGCAAAGTTGTGGCACTGTAGGCTTGGCCACATGAGTGAAAAGGGAATGAAAATTCTTAAGTCAAAAGGTAAGCTTTCAGATTTGAAAAGCATAGATCTAGATTTTTGTGAGCATTGTGTTTTTGGAAAATAGAAGAGAGTAAGGTTTGTTAAAACTGGGTCAACAAAGAGGAAGCACAAGTTGGAGCTTGTTCACACAGACGTGTGGGGACCAACTCAGGTAGCTTCTATTGGAGGATCACAGTATTATGTTACTTTCATTGATGATGCTACAAGAAGGCTATGGATTTATTGCATAAAGAAGAAATCTGATGTTTTTGACACATTTAGGAATTAGAAAGCTTTGGTTGAGAATGAAACAAGTTTGAGATTGAAGTGCCTTAGATCTGACAATGGTGGTGAGTACTACATCAATAAGTTTAGAAGTTACTATTCTATGTATGGAATATGCAGGGAAAGGATGGTTTCAAGGACACCTCAACAAAATGGAGTTGCTGAAAGGATGAACAGAACAATAATGGAGCGTGCACGGATTATGAGGTTGCATGCTGGTTTGCCCTTACAGTTTTGGGCAAAAGCTATAGACACTATGGTTTACTTGATTAATAGAGGACCCTCTACTGCTCTGGATGGTGGAATTCTAGAAAAGGCTTGGATAGGTAAAAAGGTAGATCTTTCATTTCTCAAAGTTTTTGGTTCTGAAGCTTTTGTGCACATTGATAAAGAAAATAGAAAGAAGCTGGATGCTAAGTCTATGAGGTGCACTTTTATTGGTTATGGCTCTAGAGATTTTAGATTCTGATTGTGGAATCTAGGAACTAACAAAATTATTAGAAGCCATGATGTTTTTTAATGAAAAAGTGATGTACAGTGATCAACTCAAGAGGCTGAATGATTCTGAGCAGGGCAATGGAGATTTGGACGAGATTGTGATCCAAAATGAGCTCGCAATAAATCACTTCCAGAAAAACATAGACACTGACGTTGGTCAGGAAGGAACCGACGTTGGTTAGATAGGTTGGATAGGAACTGACGTCGATCAGACAGGAACTGACGTCAGTTGGGTACAGACCTGAAAATGACCAGGATCGGTCATTGACAGAGAATTTGGGTAGACAAAAAGCAGTAAATGAGTCTCAAATGCCCAGGAGGAGGTTAGAAAGGGTAAGTAAACCTCCAATTTGATATTCCCCTTTATTATTCTACTTGTTGCTCACAGATGGTGGAGAACTAGAAAGTTTTGATGAGGCAATGCAGGTAGAAACCTAGAAATAGTGGGAGCTTGGCATAAATGAGGAGATTGATTCCTTGAAAGAGAACCAAATGTGGGATTTGGTTGAGTTGCCAGTGAGAAAGAGAACACTGAAGAATAAATGGGTATACAGATTAAAGGAAGGTGAGAATGGATAGATGAGACACAAGGCCAGGTTGGTGGTAAAAGGATTTGCACAGAAACTAGGTATTGATTTTAGTGAAATTTTTTCTCCTGTGGTAAAGATGACTTCTATTCAGACTGTATTGTCTTTAGTTGCTATTGAGGATTTGCATCTTGAGCAGCTTGATGTTAAGACATTATTTCTTCATGGAGATTTAGATGAAGAAATATATATGGATCAGCCAGAGGGTTTTGAGGTCAAAGGTAAGGAGAAGCTTGTGTGCAGGTTGAAGAAAAGCTTATATGGTCTTAAGCAAGCTCCTAGACAATGGTATTTGAAATTTGATAGGTTTATGATTGAGCATGGCTATAGTAGATGTCAATCTGATCATTGTGTGTATTTTAAGAGATTAGATAATGGTAGATATATTATCCTGTTGCTGTATGTAGATGATATGCTTGTTGCAGGTTCACACATGCAGGATATTTTTGAGCTTAAGGTAAAATTAGCTCACACATTTGCCATGAAGGATTTGGGAGCAGCAAAGAAAATCCTTGGCATGAGTATTAAGAGAGACAGGAAAAATCATAGTTTGATTTTGTCTCAAGAGGATTATGTGAACAAGGTGTTGGAGAGGTTCAATATGCAGGATGCAAAACCGGTAAGCACACCTATGGCTGGACACTTCAAGTTGAGCAAAGAACAATGTCCTAAATCACATGAGGAGATTGAGTACATGAATAGAGTTCTATATGCTTCCGCAGTTGGGAGCTTAATGTATGCAATGGTATGCACTAGACCTGATATTGCCCAAGCAGTGGGAGTTGTCAGCAAGTTTATGGCCAATCTAGGGAAAGAACACTGGAAAGTAGTTCAGTGGATTCTTAGATATCTGAGAGGGACCAACAGTAGGCATTTGTGCTATGGTGGGTCAAACACTTCTCTACATGGATATGTAGATTCAGATATGGCAGGTGACTTGGATGGCAGGAGAAGCACCACAGGATATGTGTTCACTGTTGGTGGAATGGCGGATAGCTGGATTTCAAAGTTACAGAAGGTTGTTGCCTTGTCTACTACAGAGGCATAATACATTACAGTCACAGAGGCTAGCAAAGAGATGATATGGATGACTCAGTTCATGGAAGAGTTGGGAAAGGAGCAAGAGAGTTGTAGATTATACAATGATAGTCAAAGTGCAATTCATTTGGCAAAGAATTCAGCCTTTCATTCAAGAACCAAACATATATAGCTTAGGTACCACTTCATTAGACAGGTATTGGAGGATGGTGAGTTGAAGTTGGAAAAGATCCATACAGATAAGAACCCTGCTGATATGTTAACAAAGCTAGTAACAAAGGAGAAGTTGAATCTTCATTCAAATTTTGTTGGTCTTCAAAATTGAGCTTGAAGATGGAGGAGAAGGTAGAAGATGTTGTTGTACAGGTACAGGTGCAGCTGTTTATCTCCAAGTGGGAGATTGTTAAGGTGTGGAGCTAAAAGCTTCATGGATGAGCAAATGCAAAGTCACAAGATTTACACAGTCAGCGACATCGATCAGGGATCGACTGGAGGCTGTCGACGTCAGTTATGATCGGCCGACGTCGGTCATATGTAGGCAAATAGGGACCGACGTCGATCACCTGTGCATTTCAAAATTCTATTTTCATGGGAGAAACAGATTGTTTGCATGATTATTTGAACTGTTGGTGTTGAGTCCACATTTCTATTTTTGGTAGGACTATTTTTAGCTTTTGATTAGGAGGTGTATCTAATGGTTGAGAATGCATAGCTCATGATCCCTAATTCTATATAAGAGGGATAGATCTTCATAGCTTGTATCATGATGTAGAAATCAATTCAAGTAGCTGAATTGTGTTTGTAATTGTGAGAGAGAAATCTTGAGGGAAAGAGATCTGTACATCTGAGAGGTGTGAGAAGAAAGAGAGATTTATTCAATTGTATTTCCTTCTAGAAGAGTTTAATACAAGTTTTCATTGTTTCTTGTAGCTCTTATTCTTTGCTGATTCTGATTTCTAGTTGCTTTCAATTCTGGTTTAATTTTGTGTTTAGTTGCTTGCAAGAGTAATCAATCTTGCTAGATCCTAACATTACAATTTCTATTTTATGCACACTTGAAGTTTGGCTAAAAAACTATATTTTTCTTATTTTGGGAAGGGAATTCTTGAGGCTAGAATGGGTGGTAGGTCTCTCGACTAGGCATGATCAAAGATCAAGAACATGGTCCTCAATATTATTCACCACCTTGGATGTGTTGGAAATTCCATTTTCAAGAGATGAAGCACTGAAAGTGGAGCTATCTAACTACAACTTCAATGATGCTAAAAGTGATAACATATCCAATGAGGTAGATGTAGAGACAAATACGCTTGTAATGAGTGACCATGAATCCAGTAAGTATTGACATATACATGAAATTCATTAATTCATTAGGGTCTCAACTAACCCATGTAATGGTTACATTAATCCAGGTTAATAAATATATATTGAAACATAACTATTTTTTTAATGCCCCAAAATTCTATTATACATACACTAGTTTATATGATATAAATGATTATGACTATTCTCGTATTTCATATTTGAGGGTCAAAAATATAATGTATTTAATACATGCTATCCATCCATATACAAAGTGTGCCTATATATGTATATACATATGATTTTTATATCTTATGTATATGTATGTATTTGTCTGTGTGTGGGGGCACAATTTTAATATATTTAAACTATTAACATCATGCTCAGAGACACACACACATACACATAGGTACAAAAATATATGATTTTTTAACTTGAATATACATACGAAAAAATTTGTATATCTGAATTTGAAACTTGATGGAAATTGGATTAGCTCTTATTGTTTTCATTATTTTTTGAATCATGTGATAAAAGATAATCATCTATGTCTTATTATTTTCTTCCAAATACTCACTGATAATATCCAAAATTATATTGGTTTTTATGATATGAAAATGCTTGGGGCTATCTAAACCCATTATTTTAATATTCACATAAGAAACTTGCCATGAAATTAGTAGCCTCTATTGGAGGTAACATAAAGAAACCAAATGCAGTGCATGATAATAAACCATCAAAAGCAATCATTGAGGTGATTTTAAATCAAAATGACATGTTTATATCTAATGTAGAGGATTGGTATTTTGAACTTTAAATGTAACCAAGTGAATATGAGCATGGAGATATATCAAATGGTGAAAAAATAGTTATCTCAAGTGATAAAGAAATATGAAATGTCTAAGTTGAGTGTAGTAGAGAGGGAGAATTACAAAAGAGCTATAAACACCAAAATATTTCAAGGCCTTAGGAGACTTGAGAATTACAATATTTCACTACTTCAAAGGGCCAAAGAAGAGTCTCCAAACAAGAATGCAAAACATCTCCAAAGAGAGAACATCCCAAAGGATGAGGTAGAACATAATCACTTCATCAAACATGCACAAGTAAAATGCATAAGGGCATCCAAAGAAGGTATGCAAGAGATAATTATTTCATTATATCTTTTAATAAAGTACTTATAATATAAATTTGGTATGCCTATAGATTCAATGAGTTAAAAAACATGAATATTAAGTCCCAAATGATATTAAACTAGTGTAATAAGGGTACCCACATTAGGACAACGATAAATGGTGTAGCCTAACCATAAAAGGTACTCTAGAGTAATAAATGAATCTATCTTAAACCTTACTCTTTTCTTCCATATAGTTTTAATTGAAACACATATTGAAATATTGTGAGTATTAGTAAATTACACAAAGGAAATATTAAAGATGATCATATCTAAATATAGCCATACAACCATCAAATTTAGTTTTTCAATAATAATGTGAGCCAAATAGGAAATATTAAAGATGATCGTATCTAAATATAGCCATACAACCATCAAATTTAGTTTTTCAATAATAATGTGAGCCAAATTGTATAAGAAAGATTATCACCTCAAAATGTGTAATATATATATATATATATATATATATATATATATATATATATATATATATATATATATATATATGTGTATGTATGTATGTATGTATGTATATGGAATTCATATGGCATTTTGTTATGTTCTTATTTTGTATGCCTTTATGGATTTTATGGATACATACATACATATATACATACATACATACATATGTATGTATGTATGTATGTATGTATCTATATGGAATTAATATGGCATTTTGTTATGTTCTTATTTTATATGCCTTTATGGATTTTATGGATACATACATACATACATACATACATATGTGTGTGTGTATGTATGTATCCATAAAATCCATAAAGGCATACAAAATAAGAACATAACAAAATGTCATATGAATTCCATATAGGTATATAATTCCAATAACGCATATATTTCCATAGAGGTGTACAAAAAATTACATCATCTAACAACATAATAAGATGTCAAATGAATGTTTTATACACATAAAATGACAAAAATGTGTACATTTCCATTTAGGCATACAAACAAGTACATCATCTAAGACATCCTGCTCATCAAATAGTCTCCCTCTCTTTGCCATCCTCGAAGAAGACTCATCTTGGGATGCCCTACTCATAGATGGAGATCCCTCAAATGTTTTGGATTCTTCCAAGGTCTAACTATGGGTCCTTCTACACTCATATCTCACCTACAACTTACCTATTCTAATATAAATATTATTAGAAAATTTACATACTATACATTCAACCAAGTTTAGAAATTAGTTTAAAATTAGAATACAAAAATAGTTTAAACATGCACGTATTACAATCTCATGGTCATATTCAATTTGTGTTTGATGCTCAAAAGGGTTAGTGATAGGTCGAGGTACACAAACATGCATGTAAAATGGGGAAGAAACATGAGAAGGTGCCCTACTAATCATAAGAATGGGACTATTATATGTCATATGAAACCCTTACATACATAATATATTCACATAAGTTACATTTGTCTAAGTATGTAATAAATTTATTAAAACAAATTTATTTTTACAGTTCAAAATTACAAGTTAACATGTACCTTGGTGTTTGTCTATGTAGATGACATTATAACAATAACGCTTGTGTTTGCCTATGATCATAGAGATTGAGGAGTGTCTACTATCATAATCAGCTGAAAAAACAACCTTGCTTAGTTTTCTAGAGGAATTAAGCTATTGCATAACATGCACGATTCACACAAGGGAACAAACTTGAGGATAAATAGTGGTACTATAGGTAGCAATGAAAATATTGAGTACTTAATAAACACTATGAATAAGAGATGGTAATCAAGAAAAATGTGAAGCATTAAAATAAGTTTGAAAAGGTGAAGGAATACCAACAATATAATTGGATTAAATAGGAGGAAGAATATATTTTGAAGAAAATATGAGAAAGACATCATTATACATTGAAAGAGACTATCTAGAAGGTTGACCATCACTAGGTTACAAATTTTCTCTCTATATCTTTCAACACATCTCACACTTATAATTTGTATTCACATCACTATCATTTAGATTTGAATTTGAACATGTATGATTGTTAATTAAGAGCATATATCTATATAAATAAAAACATGTACATAGAGTATAATATTAACTCAAAATTTTACCTCCATATATGGAAATGATGCCCTAGTAACATCGATAACTGAAGTGGTGGATGGCCCACAAGTTAGATCTAAAAATGGAGATGTAGGTATCCTCTTGTAACATATAAATTACATATATATTATTTAATTTATTTATAGATTAATTATTAGATTTTAAATTAAAATATAACTTAAATTAACATGATATCTATATAAAAGCTATATGTTGTAGTGATCAACATGTGCATACCAAATGTATGTGCTACAAACTCATTTCTCATGAGTATATCATCTAAACCCTTAGAAGCACCACCAACATCATCTGAAGGTCTAATGCATATAACACCACTAATCTATAATGGTGAGGTTGAGTATGCATATTGGGTAAAGTATCTCTAACATCAGGCTCAAAAAGCCTACTCGTATGTTAAATGAGTGTATTAGTAAGCACACTAAGTGCATGAAAAATGTCAATATCCATAACCTCCTTCCCCATAGAGGGGATATCAGGCTAAAGTGGATTTTGGGTAGGGACCCTTGAAGGTTGATTAGGTATATGATGTGCACTTGGTTGATCTTACATACAACCTTTCCCTCAGCCTTGAAACTCACCATTGTCAAAATAGTTGGGAATCTCATTGAGGACAAACTCATAATAGAGTTTCCTAAAAAATACAATAGGACCTCATGGTTTTTACATGGTGTGTAATCAAATACCATCCACCATCAGTCCCAAAAATTATTTCTAATCAAACTATATTGGCATCGGTGTATTGGGAAATGTTTAGTGGTTATTGAAAAAGGTGCATTAGTTGTTGGGTCGATTAATAAGGCATAAATTTTATCTTTTGATAAATATTTATCCTTTACCTCATGTCTTAATAATTTTTAAGCATAGTAATCCCTACATCTATCCCTATATGATGCCCATCTAATAATATGAATCATTATCAAGTCAACTTCACCTAATACTAACTCTAAGGTATTTGTCAATAGGTGCGATGGGTGTTGGTAAATTTGGGTTCCCTCATTCTCCTAATTATTTGTTCAATTACTATTTTATTTTCCACTGTGTGTAACTATATCATCCTAATTGCCTAGGGGATTTTGTGGAACTGTAGGAGGACTAGAAGGGTTTGGAGGGTTAGGTAGAGGGTTAATAGGGTTAGGAGGATGGTTAGCATGTTGGTATTTTGTAGTGGAATAAGCTATTAAAAAGAATAGGATTAGCAATTAAATAGTGCAAATAAAAAATTTTCCAAAATTTAGAATTAATAGGTTTAGTTTTTTATTACTTACCTCCCCTTCATGGTGACATTATTGATTTGGTAAGGTATCAATAGATCCAAGCATGTTTTTGGACCCCTCCAAGTGGAACGTGATCATGGTAGACCAAAGAAAATTAAAGAGCAAGTAGGAAAATGAGAATAAAACAAGTGTGCCCATGGGTGGGCCTATTTTTTTTTGATTGGTTTTCATAATGTGTACACATTATGGAAACATAATGCATACACATTATCATCACTAAGCTTAGTGCCAATAACACATACACATTATTTGAACTAAAATTAATGCTAATAACACGTACACATTATATTTATATAAGGTGTACACATTATGGCTTAGGAATCCTGAGCCTAATTTGAAATATCATGTACATGTTATGGCTATAACACATACACATTATGGTCATAACATGTATGCATTGGAGGAAATGTCCATGGAATTATTTTCTAAATTCATGCACATACCCATAAGTTAAATCAAATACATATGCGATGGTTTGAATTCCTACAAAGTTATTCATTTTTTTGAAACATAGAAGTGAAAAGTCTAACAACATTGTTGATGCATTGAGTAGAAAACTTATTTTGTTGAATGAGTTAAGAGTGGGAGTAATAGGATTTGATATTATGAAATAAAAAAATGATGAAGATGAATATTTTCAAGAAGCATGGAAGTCATGTAAAAAAATAGTGAGTAAAGATAAAATACCATAGAGTATTATATTCAGAAGGTTTATTATTCAAAGGATGAAAATTATGTATATCAAGAGGTTTAATGCAACATAATATGATCAAGGAAAAACATAGTGGAGGATTGGTAAGTCATTTTGGTTATGAAAAAACATTATTACAAGTGGCAAAAATTTCTTTTTAGATATGGATGAGTGTAGATGTGCACAATTTTCTTCAAGAGTGTAGAGTTTACGAACTAGTGAAAGGGAGAAGTCAAATTATAAGGTTGTATAAACCATTACCTATTATATAGAAATTATGGAAGGATATAAGTATGGATTTTGTTTTAGGTTTAATTTGAACACAAAAAGGAAATGATTGAGTATTTGTGATAGTCAATAAATTTTGAAAGATGTCTCATTTTTTGGCATGTAGAAATACTAGTGATGCAACAAACATTGCTAACTTATTTTTCAGGGAAGTTGTAAGGTTTCATGGTTTACCATGTAGTATAGTATAAAAAAAAAGGTGAAATTCATTAGAAAATTTTGGAGACATTGTGGAATAAGATGAATACTAAACTATAGTTTAGTTCAACGTGCCATCCTCAGATAGATAGACAAATAAATGTAGTTAATAAGAGTTTAGGTAATCTTTTGAGATGTTTAACTGTAGTTAAGTGAGGAACATGGGATAGTACTCTAGTGTAATTTGAGTTTGAATATAATAATTCCTTAAATAGAAGTACAAGGAAGACACCATTTCAAAAACAATATGGGTCACGTCTAAGAGGAGTTGAAGAATTACATGACATGATAAATGAGAAAAATAAAAGTGGCAATGTCGAATATTTATCAGAGCATATGCAATAAGTGCATAAGTAAATGTGAGAATAGTTGGAAAGGAATACAACACAGTATAAACAATGTGTAGATCTGAAGAAAAGATAAGTTGAATATTAGGTGGGATAATTAGTCTTAACACACTTGAGAAAAGAGATATTTCCAAAAGGGACATGATAAATTGAAGTGGAAAAAAATTGGTCCATGCATAATTTTATGAAAATTTACAAAGAATGCATAATTACCTGAAGGGATAAATATATCACCTATTTTCAATATGGATGATTTGTATTCATATTATGAAGGGTAGAGTAGTGAAAATGCAAGTGTAGATTCGAAAGAAATAGATTGAAGATTTTAGATGCTTGAGAAAGAATGTGAAAAAATAAAAGAAGTGATTGACATGTGAGTTGGAAAATATTTATGAAGAAAACAATATATAGAATATCTGGTGAAATTTAAAGGCTAAGACATAAAAGATACATCATCAATGAACACATCATAAGCTAAAAAACATGGAATATCATTAGTAGAGTTCTTAGAAGTCACATACGTAGGATCACATGTTTTTTTGTCTTACCCAAGGTTTATGATGCAGGAACATCTGGGTTCACATGCAATATTACAACAATGAAAAATAATTAGTTTAGGAATTTTTAAAAGTATTGTGTTGCATAAGTTCCTTATTGTGCATATGTCTTTTTGTAAATTTGTGCAATTCTTCTGTGTTCACAAACCTTCTTTATGTTATTTTGTGATACCTTTATGTGCATGTCTATTCAGTGTATGTTTAAATTATTTGTGAGTAACATGTTTCTGTAATGTTTTGCATATATTTTTTTTGTACTTTTGTATTTATTTCTTATCTAAATAAGCTTGTGAAGCTTTACACAAGAAGTTGTATTAATTTATCACTCTAGCACAATAATCTAAATATTTGCAATACATTTCCATCAGTTTGAGATATCTATTGAGAAACATGGCATTCAGTCTAAGCCAATTCTTCATCACATAATAAAATAAGTAGATGAGGTTTTTTGGAGGAGTTATATCTTCATTATGCATCCTATGCAATGAATTATAAGTCATTTGAAAAGTTTGTAATAAACAAACATGAAGATCATGGCACAAAAGTTTTCATGGTAATTTTTGGTCATAAGTTCCTATGATTTTGTATGAAATTATTCATGTGCACTTGGTTTAGGCACATATATACTATGATGTGTTATTAAAGGAGTCATTATTGAGTGTTTGGTATTTGATCCCTGAAGTTATGGAAGTTGATAAATATTCATTTAATATTCTCTATGATATGGTTGTGATGTGTTAAGTTATAATGTGTTACTACCTTGGAATTATGAGAGATATTTAATTTTTGTGGCTCACCGAGGTATGATATTACTATTAGTTGGGTAAAATCATTTAATGTAAGTAGGTGGCTCTTGTGCCTTTATAAGCATTACCCTACACCTATATTAAGGGACATATTTTTAGGGCTAAATGAAAATTAGATATTTTAATTTTGTCTTGAGATAGATACACTTCTAATACCTTGAGTTAGTAAGTTGAGATCTATGGATCTAATGTTGAAACACATCACATTGTGAGATTGTAGAGTCATTGTTATCTTTTACCTATTTATTTATTTATATTGAAATCTAATAGAGATCTAAATCTTATTATTGCATGTTATACTAAATATTCCTTTATGTATTCTGAGGGTTGCATGATCTAAGGCATCTCTTAACTGAGACCCCTAACTATGACTACTTCAATATGTTTTAAGGAAATTCTCTTAAATTATCACAAAGTGAAATGTTTAGATTTTGTAGTTTTGTCAACATTATAAAAATAACAGGTAACTTCTACAACTTCTAGCATTTTCTTAAATTCAATTTTGATAGAGAAGATAATAGGATAAAGGATTCATGCAATTCCCTTAAATTATTACACTTTGACATATCCAAATTTATAGTGTAGTCAAAATTCTAGAGTTAGTGGGTAGTTTTTCCAACTTCACGTATCCCATTAAATATAGTCTTTTATGATATGATAGCTAGCCAATTTTTTCAAGCATTGTCATCAATTTAGAGCATCCTAATATTTTCAACTATATAAGTGAAGTCAACTTTCTAATGTCAACTATTAAATTTTTCAAACCACAACTAGAGAAATTCAAATAATTTAATGAGTAGGATAATCCAATCCTTTGCATAGGGAGATTAGTATTGTGTAGAATCCTATATCTAGACACTCCAATACAACAAGTTTTCTTATTTTTATAGGGAAACATCCCATTCAACATTTGTATAGTTGTAACCTATTAAGAGCAGTGAGGTGATCAAATTGTTTTGGCACCTAACTACACCTTGTCAACTCAAGTGTTATGAGAAATGATAGAAGCTCGATTATATTTTGAATTATAACACCCTTAAGCATGTGCCCATTAATAGTAATGTCTTCTTAATATTTCAAATTATTAATTAGAAGCCTTAGAATCTTAATATCCATGTCTACAAGTACATAGTGTTGTAGATACTTTAGAGTCTAGACTAGAAGGATATTGTATGAGCAAAGTGTTCAAAATCTTAAGCTTTACACTTTCCTAGAAAAAAATGAAAATTAAAATAAAGGGTTGGTGTTATGCTTGATCACTTATTAGAGGTAAATCCATGCCTAGCTTTGACATGTTTTTAAAAACCATAAACTTATCTAATTTTGAAGCATATTCAATGGAAACATAGACACATTCCCCAATTATAGAGATTTGATATTTAAGATTCTAGTTCTACTCTATGTGTTATTAATATTGATCATCTCCTATTATCAAAACCCATAGGGAGAGGTGTATTGCATTTAAATCTCTAAACTGAATTATGATAGAGTTAAACCTAAACATATAGATGTCATTTATACTTTCAAGATTTGATTCATATTTTAAATACTTGGAAAATTCCAAACCATTTCTAATCCTAGTCTTGACAACATCTTTATTTCCCATCAACATAAGGATGTCATGAATAGTTATCTTATTATGTGAAGCACTTTTATTTACTAGCATTCCTGTTTAAAAAGTTTGAAGCTTGTCTCTACCTATAATTAGACCCATGTGATGTATCTTCCAACCATGAAAATAAGTGTGGATGTTGAGGAATGCTTTGAGCCTCTTGATCCCTCATATTTATATACTCATACAAAATCATTTAGGCAATTTTTTATTCACTTCCATAGTAATAGTCACACAAGTTTCCTTAGCACTTCAACTACATTGCCATGTTTGCTTTAGTCTCTTTCATTCCTCAAATGATTTCCAAAATGTGTCAATAGAATAAGGAAACCTATATAAGCTTTTACCACAACATCCATCAAACCTACTTTGTCAAAATTATTATGAACTTCACTTTCATCTCCTAGAATTGTTTTGTTGAGGATAATTTTTTCAATACGGAGAGAGAATATCTATAGGGTATTATTTGTATTTTTACTTGTCAACATTAAATATTGGTTTCATGTTATCTTACCAAGACATTATAACTAATCCAAAATTTTCTACATTGTTTACTAGGTCTTTCTTGTCCTCTGATTGTTTACCAAATCATGATTATTAGGTAAGAGCTCTTTAACACAATCAATGTTAATGACTTTCTCTATGAACACAAAATAACATTTATTATTTATTAGTTTATCAAGTTGCCTTTTTCATTTATTTGGATCATGTAAATCTAAATTTCCTCCTCTAAAATTTTAAAAAATGATTTTTTGGAGCTGCTTGATGAGTCTATTAACACACTACATAGTTATAAAGTTATGGAAGTTGAAGATAACTAATGAATGGTGGAATCTACCAATTTGCTCCTGCCAGTATCCTCAAAACCACACAACATAATTAATACCATTAGCTCATTGTGTTACATATAAAACATTTCTTTTCCCTGATAGACCATGCATGTAATCAAAAATACATTGGATCTAAAAATCAATCCTAGTTCAAATAAGATAGATCCCACTTACACTTCCAATTGGGGATACATTAGATAATCAAGAACATGACCAATATGGATATATTAGACCTAATTAGGGGATATCTTACCACAATACTATCACTAGGGAGGTTTCAAAAGCCTCCAGTCAAGAAAAACCATGCAATAACCCTAAATAGGTCTTATGTTTTCATATTCACTATACTAATAACAAGTAAAGCAAAGAAATCTAATCTAGTGCTCACCAAAGCTGCTGGCACAAAATGGGGGTAATAAACAAAAAAAATAAACATGCAATAAATAAATATACTCACATTAATGTATACAAAATAATAATGTATGGAAGAGAAGTACAAATGCATATCTATCTATTCTTATAAAGGAGGAACAAAGTTAGGAATACTTACCTTTGAAGATGAACCTACCGAGCCTCAATCTCTCCCTTGGCCAAGGTGATTCAAAAGAGGTTATTATGGTATATAAGGATGAAAAGTATAAATAATCTCTAGGTTACACAGCCTATTAGTGCAACTAAAAGACTTCTCCATAAGACAAGATCCATATCTCCAAAGAAAGTATGAAATCCTAAGCTTGCTCCTCAAGTAGAATGGTGGATAAGTAGATGCATAATAGTTATTAATTCTTCTTCTCTTCATTAAATAATGGTGAAATTATTGTATATATATTGGTGGATCTAACCTTAAACCCTTTCAAAAGTTTTGACTAACAAGGTTGATCTAATTGACCTAGTATCATTATTGATAAAAATTCATTAGGTCACGGGCTAGGTCATATCTCTAAATGAGTTTTAACAATAAGAGTACAAGGTCGACCCAGTCAACCTAGTCATGTAAACTATCAAAATGGGTTTAGGTTAGGAAAAGGGGTACTGAAAGGGATAAAATACTAAAGGAGTGTGCAAGAGGGAAGAACAAGCTTAGAGAAATGGTTTTTAGGAGATAAGTGTGTAGATAACAAGTGGAAAAAGGGACAACAATCCTATGAAGCACCAATGGTCTACCCACCCCTTTCTCGATGTACCCTTTAAGGTGTGCACTTAGAGAGATTGAGACTCAATGGGTTCCTACAAGATAAAGAGAATCAATAATTGATAATAGCGTGAAAATAGTATGTGTATACATATGCCCCACTTTTACCTCATCATGTGTCACGTAAATGTAATAGGGGATGATACTTCAGGAATAAAACATGATGAAATATAATGCTAATGCTAAGTAAAATTTAGTAAAGCATAAATAATATAAATGAAAGTATAGAATTGAAAAACACATACCTTTACTTACCTTAGTTTTGTAGATAAATAAGGAGATGCGATAGATGTGAAGGCATCCAATGCGAGGAACATTAATAAAACCTATAGAAATTAGTGCAAAAAGAGAAAAAAATCAATTTTTTTTCAATATAGGCATATTATAGTGGAAAATATTCTCTATGACATCATGATTCCATAAATTTTTATGGTTAAAAAATGAGTTAGTAAAAACAAAGATATGATCAAAATAAGGAATCTGATGGTAAACATTTGAAGGGTACATAATTATGAATAGTAACTTTAAATAGGGTGAAAAATAATTCATTTGTTATTATTTGACTATTTTGAGAGAAAAAATAGCTCTGAGAGACCTAGCGAAGGTTGAAAGATCTAAGATAGTGAGGAGATGACAACTGAGACAAAGAGGATGCCTAAAGGCCGCAATGAGTGCACCACATGTAAGCAACTGAGAATTTCAAAATTTTAAGTATTTTATTTAAAATTGAGTATTTTATAGAAATTTGTGAATTAGACCAATTTAGATATCATAATGAACCCTATAAAGTTTTTAGGGACACTAGAGGTCAAATAAGGAACTAGGTTTAAAGGGATTAAAGTAATAAGTTGTAAAGGCATTTATTACAAATGGTCAAAGAGTTGGCATTTTTGAAAGAACAAAGTCAAACCAATCGACATAGTAGGTAGAAAATTAAGTGTTAAAAAGGGTTAACCTAATAGGTCTAGGCCAATTTAGTTGGTTGGGGAAAAGGATGACTTAGTACCCCTTGGTCGATTTAGTTTGTTAAGTCAAAGATGACTTAGTACTATAGGGGAAAAAGGAAGGTTGAATTAGTTGGTTTTAAGTCCAAATGGATGACTTAGTACTATAGGGTCAACTTAGTATGTTACTAAGTGGCTAATATAGTACTAAAATGAGGGAAAATGGCTAATATAGTACTTGGAAGGCCCAGGGTGCCTGACTGAGTAATGAAATGGCTAATTAAGTTAAAAAATAAGTCAAATTGGTAGCAAATGAATATATTAAGGTAAGAATTAATGATTTTTGTTAAAATTTAAAATAATATATTTTGATTATAAGTGACATGGAGGTCTAATACATCTTTTTTAACTTGATTATTATAGGGGTGCTAGAGATTTTGGTGATTGGTAGATGCATCATGGCTACCTAATCTATTGCATTGCTTGATAGATGTAGATAGAGCTAGATTGGTTTTATTAGGCTTGGGAGGCATCATGAAGATGTGATAGGTCCCACTGAGTGCTAATCTAATGGTCATGTTTTTGAGAGCTTAGGAAAGCTTGATCAATACTTTTAGATGGGTGGTGGATGGAGATACCATAGAGGTTGGTATCACATTAAAGGATGTCCATGCATTGTTTGGACTTCCTATAAGGGAGATACTGATGATCATGGGGATATTGGATGATCAAGAGGAGAGGTGAGTATTAGCATGGTTGGTAATATGATTTGATAGGATTTACCTAGGATTGAGGGTGAGTCTATTTGATGTCTATGTTACCCAAATTCTAGATATCTAAAAGGATATGATAAGACTTGTGACATCATGAGTACTGTGTCATAAGTTGAATAGTAAGGTACCACTATATTTGATAGCCTTGTTTCAATTGATATTTGATTAGGGGGCACTCTATAACTTGGGTTCTATCATTTGGGTTCATCTCATGCATGATAAGTATGGGATGTTATCCATAGGGTATAAGAACTAGGGTTAGTGGTATTATTGAGTACTTGGATATATGAGAGGTTCTTGATGTACTAACTATTTGGGTTGCCCCATGTGGTTGATGATCAATTACTGTGGGTGCTGAGATAGAGATAGGATTTGGGGGTGCAGGCTATGCCCCATGTTTTAGTGATATAGATGGGCACATGAGGAGAGATCATGTGGTAGCCTTATGCACACATTGTGATTGTTTGGTTGAATTGGGGGATGGTGACACTAGGGTTAGCATGAGTGTGGATCACATGCCACTACAATTAGTGGGTAGAGTCACATCTAGTGGCGTGCTTACTAAGATAGTTCAGACTCCCTCACCTAGTGGATCCTATAGTGGTGCCTCCATTTTGGGCTCAACATATAAGAGAGCTTAAGGGGAGAGGATGAGGAGGATGACTCATTGAGAGACTGAATATTAGACCATAATGTGGGAGATCATGGATTGGTTGAGAATGATAGTTGGTAACTAGTGTTGGCATGAATGTGGATGCAAGAGTGCCATAAATACCATAACTAGCACCACATCAGGAAGATTGGTGACTACCTCAACTATACCATTGATGGAGAGGTCAATGATGAGAGAGAGCATAAAAGATGGCCATCTAGGATGACCCATCAGTTAGCCTAGGGTAGAATTAGTCTACAGAGGCACTACTGAGGTGAGGCTTGAGATGTGAATGAGTGGTGACCCTAGGATTTTCTTTGATTGGGAGGCATCCCATGGACAAGGTACTCAGAGGATGAGATGGTGGAGATATCATGCTTGATAGATGATTAGATAGAGAGATCATGCTTGATAGATGAACAGATAGAAAGATCGTGCTCGATGGACAAGCAAATGGGGAGATATTGATTGGTGACACTGGGATAGGTAATAAATGGTTAAAATTTGTTTAAGTTTTAAAAATAAAATACTATCTATATAAGATTGATTGATATATTGTAGATAGATAGATTTTGAGATATATCTATGATCTGATTGTATGCATTAAAATATGCTTGCCCTACTTATTTTAAAAATTATCGCTAATTTAGCCTAATACCCATGTTTCCTAGCTATATTAACCTTTGGATTAAAAACCATACCCCATTAATATATCCCACAACCTTTATCCCATCATAAAACTAATTAATCACCTCATTAAACCTTTAATAGACCCTATTACCTACTAACCTACCCCCTAAACCCACTAGCCAATTTAAAATTCAAAAATATTCCAACTACCCACTCACCACCCTACACTAGCCTTTCCTAAAACCCTAACCCTATGGGGAGATATCTAGAATTCAAGGATTTTAGAAATAGTCCCCAACTTGGTCCCTTCTTCTAGAATTTTCCTATTTTAGATATTTTAATGGAATTAAAAATTCCATGGAAATTTCCTATCTATAGATCTAAATGGCCCAGATTTGAATTTGGACCATAGATCTTCTCTCCATATGCCTATAAAAATAAACCTTCCCTCCACCCTCAAGACTAAAAAAAAAAATCCACTAACAAGCCATTAATCTCACTTGTTAAGCATCCACATTAGCCTTCAAACATCCATCAAAGCCATTATCCAACATCCATAGATTTTTAGAAGCCATTGTCAAGCTAGTGCAAGCAATCCAACAATCAAGATTTTCAAGTCAATCACACAAGTTCAAATCCTAGAATGGAGCTATGAAAAGGTAAAGAGGATGGTAAGCACATTTTATTTTCTTTGATTTATCCTCTTTATCCATTCCTATTGGTGTTTATCAAAGTTTTGGATTTTATTGTCATTTTGATAATATTTCTTGGATCCAAATTATGGCACACATTTTGGCAACCACAATGGGACCAACCTACCTTATTTAGGTTAACACTCTTGCTAGAAGCATTTGAAGTGATTGTAGGACCAACTATACATTGATTCAAGGTCATATTTTCACTTTTTGATGTGTTTCAGGTAAGTAGCAAGATTACACTGTTAATAGTGATATTGAAGTCACGACATCATTAGTCCAAGTAGTAATATTGTTAGATAAGCAATTAGCAATTAGGGTTATAGCAAGGTTTTAGGTTTTGACAATACCATGACTCTAATAGTCATGGGATTTCCTTGTTAGTTACAACATTGACATTTCTAGTGGTGATATTGTCATATCCCATAATAAGCTTTAAATTTTGAAACTGCCTGTACTGACTCTTTGCTTCTTTTCAAGTGTGTTATCTCTTTGTGTGTAGGATAGGTAGTGATTCCTCAGAAGTCAGGTTGTCTAGACATATTTGACAATCTTTCTACTCCCTGAATAGAAAGGATGTCCTTGTAATAGTGATATTATATGTTCTAGTAGTGGTATTATTTAATTTAATAGCTCGATCTATAATATTATCTGTCTTTGATCAATCTCTACCTCTGTAGGTTGTTTATCTCTTATTGTTAAGTTTGTGTGTAGGGCAGAAGGAGGAACCATCCTAAGCTCAAGTAATCATCTATTTTTTACAATCCTGTGATTTCCTTAATAGTGCTATTATTCTGATATTTGTGACATTGTAGATTCCACTAGTAAGATTGTTAAGAGTAATAATTAAGTATTTTATCATATTTATCACCTTAAATTTTGGGTAAAACATAGTTCTTATATTCTTGGTCTTTTACTTGTCCTATTTTAAAGTTATGATAATATAAGGAAAATTTTTGCACACATTTGATAAAACCATGACTCTCTGAGTGGCAAGATTGACTTGATAGTGGTGAGGTTATCATTCTCAGATATGGTATGACATAATCACCAAAAATTGGTAAAATAGTACCCCTATTTATTTTAATTTGTCATTTATAAGGTTATCAACTTTTGATTAGCAGGAGGAAAAGATCTATAAATTGTAAGTTTGAAAGCATTCCCTTTTTACTAATAAGTGTTCTTAAGCATTCCTCTATGTAGTCGATTTAACCTCCATGTATAACTAAAAATAGTCTACTTATAATAGCATTTTCTATCTTGAAATATCTTGGTAAAACACATGAGTAATAAGATTGTCTGGCGACCAATCCTACAGGCTGGTTTAACCTTATCTTGTAATACCGCTACTCCCTCAATCACGGGGTTGCCCTGTAAATAATGACATTGTCGTCCCGAGTCATGGTTTTGTAGATTAGCATAGTTAGGGCTAGTGTTATAATTTAATAGAATTTTTATCATAAATAATTATATTTAAAAACAATTCCCTATGATTATTATATTTTTAGAGGTTATTTATTAGTTTAGAACATATATAGACCCTCAATATCGCTATTATGACTTTTTTGTCAGTAGTGGCTTTGTTAATTGGATTAGTGGTATTATTTGACCATAAAAGTCTTGTAGATAATTTTAGTAGTTATTTTTTAAACTTACCATTATCTACTCATGGTATTAATCTCTCAATTGTGGGATTGTGCAATCTAGTCATGAGATTGCCCTATGTACTCATGGGATTGTAGAAACTTGAGTTGCTAACCATTTTATTACAGGTTCCTTGAGGATTTTCACAACCTAATCAGATATTTAACCTTTACGATTGTAGGGAGGGGTGTCACTTTGTCACTTTTGCTTTAGATCTTAATATATTTAAATATCATTAATTTAGATAGATCATTGTCTTCTTTAGTTTCTTGTAAATACTTATTTGTTTGCTATGTGTTTTCTGTTACTTGTTGATTTGTAAATAATTTGTTGTATCATGCAAAATCTCACATAGGCAATTAAAGTGGCCAATTAATTGTATCATGCACTTTCTTATTTGTTGAGCCCTCTCTTAGGATAACACGTGACATGGATTTCATCACTATGCATGTGGCTTAACACACAAGGATTAATGTCATGGATTTTACCGCTATGCTCTAACTAAATTCTTTGTTTTAGTGGAGTATAAACATAAGAATAACTATCATTATGGCCTAAGCAAAATTTACCATAAAGGGTTTTGTGGAGTGAGGGGTGATCAATCTCATATACCCAGGGTAGTCAGACAATCTCTTACATAGACTTGGGCCCCAACATACCATCGTGTATATCAAGGAATCCCCTATATCCTTTTGTAAACCTTAAAATAGGGGACTTTGGCCATAAAAAGTGTTCTACTATAGGCATTAGTATCAGCACCAAAGTATCCATCGAGTGTAAACAAAGTTGAGAAGGTTTGATCAATTATGTAATGGGTCACCAGCCTACAACCTCACTTGTGTATTCATTGGATGGTATGGGAATTTCATTACACTCCCATATAGTTTAATAATTTAGGATTGTAATTGTGCATGTTATTTATGTGTTGTGCCTATACCTATTTTGTTTTCCAGCCATGTCGGCCACACGCATAATTTTTGTGTGCATACCTTAGAATATCTTAAATGATCACTTCTATCTTCCCATCATCATTTATTCATATCCCTCCTTCATCAACATTATTTTATCTAGACCATCCATATCCTATCATCACTTCATAACATTTACCTTAGTCTAGACCCTTTCCATTCCTTATCACTTTCCACATTCATCCTAATAATATCTTTCTTAATTATTAATTTGTATATTTTGACCAACTTTTGAGCATCATATCCCCCTATAGTCCCACTATATCATTCCATACTTATCCAATAGTGCCTCTTGTGTCTACACCCATCCCATAAAACTTAGTATCCACTACCTTTTTTCATATACCTTTTGACCATCACACTTCCCCATCTCTTTTTATCCACATCATTTTATACTTCTTCATCTTACCCACACCATATGATCTATCTCACTTAACACCATCATATTTTCAAATCCTTCCTTGTGAATTATAATTATATCCTTATCATACTTTCATCCATCCTAAATACATTCTCTCACCTATATCCATTCCATAGTGTTTTGATATTCACATCTTATCCATTTCACACCCTTGCCTATTTGACTACATCTTATTCATTTCATAACACTTCCCTTCTCCATTGGTATTATAGTGGCCACCCTATTTATATCTCATACCATCCCACATATAGTGTCTATCCACTTGATATCCATTCTCTTGATCATCCATCTCCTTGATATTTCCATCTCATATCTATACCCCCTTCACTAATCCACACACACCATATTAGAACAAGTATTTACCTATATCTATAGTCTCATATAATTATCATCTTTCCCACTTATGTAGATTATTTTAGAACATACCCCTTTTGTCATATCCACCTTCCATCACATCTTATTATAAATATTTTTACTGCATAACCCATGTTTTACACCAACTATCCACTTATCCCCCATATTATATATATTTTTTATCCCATTCCCTCACTTATTTTGTCTTCATAGCTCATCTATTTAATTTTTCATCATCACATTTTGTTATAATCTATTCATCACATCTTCTTATTCATCCCCCCACCCCATCTTATCACTACATCATCCTATCTCCTTGAAGCTTCTTTGCCCATATCATCCATCTATCCTAACTTCATCCATATTATCTTATCATCCTAATAATTTATCATCTAAATTATATCTATATAATATATCCCCCATGACTAGTTATTCATCCCATCCATATTATTCTTATATCATCCTACCTTTTTTGTAATTACCTTATCCACATAGTCTATTCATCCACCCACTTGGTCATCGCTTCATCATAGCCTCTTGTAATTATTATTCACTATAATCCATCTTTCATATAAATTTATCCATTTATTTTATCTCTATATCACCCTATCCATATAAGTCCACCTTTCATAACTATCATTTACATTATCCATATATTGTCTTATTTATTCATACAGTCATAATTCACTTACTTTATCTTTGTATCATCATACATCATTATAATTAGTTCATCACATAGTCCATATTTTATCCATCCTAATCAAGTATTAACCTATCTCTCATAGTTAGTGTCCATTCATCTACTCATTTTTATCATTAACCATCTTTCCTCCATTGATCCATCCTTCCATCCTATCTTATCCCCATAATCTATCTCATTTTAATTAGTCTATCCACATAGTCTGTCTTTTACACATTATTACTTATTATTTCACCCCACTTGTCCATATATCCTCATATCATACATATAGTCCATTTCTTCCATATTTTATATCCTCTAATATCTTCCCCCTCTCATTTAATTATTCTACCCATATAACTTGCCATACATATCTACTATCCATATTACCCTCGATATCTTTTGTCATTCCATTCTTATTACCCATTTGACATCTCATCCCATCCCATTTGGTTATTAATCCCACCATCCTTCCACAAGTACCCTCATAAAATCCATTCACATTCAACAAATTAGCTTGTGTAGACATTATTCCATACCATTTTGATTGAGAGCTTTTGAACCTTCCATATCTATCCTTATAACTCTCTATCCCATTTATTAGTCCATAGCCCATCTTGTACATTTATTTCTCATCACTTGTGTATATACATCCTTTCATAAACAATCCATAGTCACCCTTCATCCATTTTATCTTTGTCCATCCCCATTTTGGAAAATAATTCCAAATCTACCTCTTCCATTTAGTTGTCTTGGGTGGTTGCTTTTGTCCAAATCCTCACATCACACATCATACCTATCACACCTCCCCATCATATACTTCTCCCATCTTATTTATAAATACTAGTTTTTGTCTAAAATATGAACTTTTAGAGGTAACCCATCCTTCTCAAATTATTAATAATCATCTTACCTTGACTTGAAATTATCAGTATAGATAACCATATAAGATATCAATCTAGCACCCATCGCTATCCTCATCTCTATCAGGTATCTTTGTCCCCTAGCACCCATCAAATTATCTATTTGATATTTGAAAAATTTATTTGATCCCATCTCACTTTCTCATCTTTGCTAGATTGGTTTCTTAGAAGACTTTGTCTTTTGGTAATTTTTCATCATTTGATCTACTTACACCCTCATCTTTGACCACTACTAGTCTAAATTTTAAGACCAAATCAAGTATTTGAAAAACACCAAATCTCATCTATCACATCTTATCCTCTCAAATATTTCACCATGATTATCCACACCTAATCTCAACTCCACCGTGGACAAGGCTCTAGTCAAGATAACAATACCATGGGACAAATGATGAATCCTAATCAGGAATATGATGAGAATCAAAATGACATGCATAAATCTAAGGTAGAGAATGAGATGTATAACCCCCTCCATAATGATGATGTATAAATTATTATAGACTGACATTTTTATAAAAACCATGGTCAAGTTCTAGCATGAGCCATAGAAATATGAAGCACCTTACCATCTACCTTTAACCATAACCTCTTAAATAATATCATCCACCCATTAAGACCAAATTCACCTTGCCAACATGCTCATCATAATCTACAAGAAGAAATAAAAGTGGAGAATGGATTCATGGATGAAGAGGAATGGAAACCAACCCTTATTAACAACCATATTGAGGCTAATAAGAGACATGCTACCATTGAAGACCACCTGGATCAACTCACACAACATATTAACCTCATGATTCACAATCAACACCCACCATCACCATGATATAATAATCCAAATAATACTAATACCACCAATATTAATAATAACCTCAATAATGCCAACACACCAACAACCTTAGCCATACCAATAATATCACTAAAAATACCCCCCACACTCATATCTTACATAGTATTCAAAATCAGACTACCAATCCTCTTGGGGATCCTACCTTTACCCATGAGTGGAAGATGATGAAATAAACCCTACTATAGATAAATCCATGATCCCAAGCCCTCAATTATAGATATGATGATTTTTTCTCATCTCCATTGGACATCAACATTCTATAAATCCCCTTTCCCTCACATTTTGAGGTGCCTAAATTTGAGAAATATTAGGGAAAGGGAGATCTAAGAGACCATGTATAGGATTTATATGTATATTTCCATGAAGTATCTTATGAGTATGCTTATCTATTAAGGCTATTCCCCAAATTCTAATGGGGCTGACATTAGAATGGTTTATGCATCTACCCAAAGGGTCAATCTCAAGATTTGGTGAATTAACTGAGCAATTTGTCAAACATTTCTCTTTTAATATCAAACATGACATTTATATCACTAACCTTTTTAACACAAAACAATAGAGTGGGGAGATCCTTGTCTACTTTTTACAATGATGGTGTGGTTTGGCAAGCTAGTTGAGGTGTAGTGTACCTGAAAAGGAACTAGCCAAAATATTTATAGAAAATTTAAACACAAAGCTAAAGTACTGATTGAAACTAAAATATGCTATAAAATGTTTGATGATATCATAGAAAAAGGGATGCAAATAAAAAAATCCATTATTGAAAAGGGAACCATCAAACTATTTTCTCATAAAGAACACACTTCAAATACAAAAAATTCCTTTTCAGGCAAACCCAAGGTCTTTAATAAAAATAAGATTATTGTGAGTGATGGGGTGATGGATTAAAAACAATAAAAAAATGTGAAAACCATCCAAAATAAGGGCCTCACACAATGACCTAATGTATCTACCATCAAATTACCATAAGGTAAGCCTAAGCCTCACATAGGTAAACAGCCACTAACAAGCTTGTGAGTTCCACTAAAGACATTCTTGTTACCAACATGATTACTCTACCTAAAATTATACTAGTGGATAATCACCAAACTAAACCTGATTGGTACCATGAAGATAATTTTTACAAATATCATCAGGTAAAAGGACATGATATAGAGTAGTGTATGTAATTTAATCATTATATCTAAGACCTAATAGAAAGAGGTGATATTGATATTGAAGGAGAAGCACTATCAAATCAATTAATAAATCAACACCTTGGTATCTATAAATATACTCTCCTAAAGCATGATGAAAAGAACCATAGACCCTAATATGACTAAGCTCAAGCATCATCTTCTAATTATCATAATGTTCCCTATCTTTACGTTAATACCATACAAATTTACAAAATCCAAGAGCCCAATCCACCTATATCTCTTATCTTAAAAATAAATAGGGCTTCAGCTGATTGTGTTGTCACCACTTGATGTAATAAGATTATCATCCTAGCAACACCTCCTCAAGATCCTTCTACTTCATCTACTGCCTATAAGGGGAATAGTTCTAAGAAGCCATCAAGTAGGTCAAACAAATCCTATAATATCATAATAATTAGAAAAGACTCCTACACAAATTTCACTAATGGAACTCTTTAAAACATCTTCCTTACATAGGAATATATTAAATCAAGTACTCAATGATTTAAAAGTACCTAGTAACCTAGATAAGAATCAATTCTAGGCACTAGTGGCACATCTATCCTCATCTCAACAAATTACTTTCAGTGCTTGGGATTTACCTCTATCCGACCCACATCACAATTATACATTGTATATTGAAGTCACCATCACCCATCACCACATATCCCATGTCATTATAGATGGAGGATTTGCACTTAATTTGTGCAATCTAGATTTCCTTAAGAAATTAGGATATTTTGAATCATCACTTGGGCCCACCCTGACAATGATTAAGGCATATGGCGATAATGAAAGGCCATTAATAGGATCGATATATCTTCCTATCACTATGGGACCCATAATTCGTCAGACCTTGGTACACATGGTGAATGTGGACTTACCATATAATATGTTACTTAGGAGGCCATGGATTCACAAAATGTAAGCTATACTATCCACCCTCCAAAAGTACTTAAAGTTCCCTCATTCAATAATATAGGTCACCATTATTGGAGTCATCAACCATCATAACTGTCAGATGGATCAATCCATATCTCCCTCACCTTATTTTAGTACTAAAAATTCTATCCTTAGTATGATAACCACCAAATACATCTCACTTGATCAACTCAAGTCCATATCTACTCCAACACCTGATATCACCAAGTTAAAAATCACATCCACTAATTATGAGGAATATGAATATAAAACCTTTTTCATCAAAAATCTCCCCTTATCTCCACATAGTTATGGGTCCCAAAGTATGAAGAAGAATAATCCCATCAAATATCAATTTGGGCCAACAAATTTTGAAAGTGTTAGATTTTTGTCTGATGAGTACATTGAAGATGGGGATGATTCTTGGCTCCTACTAGATGATGAGGTCTTCATCTCATCCATGAAAAACTATCCTAAAGCATAACACATCATGAAGAATATGAACTACAAATGAAAAGGACTAGGAAAATAAGAACAAAGCCAACTAGAACCTATTATTGTTTAATAAAGTCCATAAAAATTTGGTTTAGGGTATAAACCATCTAATGATGATTTGACCAATGTCATTGTGGATTCTATCCTAACCAATGAGCCACCTCTTCCTAATGAGGACATTGAAATAAGCTCTATCTGTAGTCACTTCAAAGAGCTTGCTACCTTGAACCTTTTCCTCGAGACCACTATATCCACCATCAATGTCTTCCTTCATTACCCTTCCCTCATAGACTAGGATTCAAAGTAGGAGCCTACCTTTGACACATTCCAGAATGATGAGTCCATTCTTGAATACATGGGGGCAAGATATTTTGTGCCATCTAGAGACCACAAAAGGGGATTTTTCATCAATCTGTGTGAATAAACATATTTAAGAGAAAAAAACAATCCCATATCTAAGATGAAGAAGAATACTCTGAAGAAGAACCCTCCAAAGAACTAGATGAACTCCCATCTAGCCTCCTTATGACAAAAGATTACTTTGATACTGACACTAAACTGCCAGATGTTTTCACTTTTAATGTACCCAAAATAAAATTACCCCCTTATTTTCAAGATCAATCACCCTTGTTCATCGAGGACATGATATAAGTAAATATTAGAACTAAGAAACATCCCAAAATATTAAAACTGGGGGCATCTCTTACCATATTGGAATGTGAAATACTCATTGAGCTACTGAAGGAGTTTGTTGATGTATTTTCATGGAGCTATGTCTCCATGTTAGGATTAGACACTTCATTAATGGTACACCACCTCATCATCCATCCAAATGCCAAACCAATTAAACAAAAATTATGTAGGATGCATCTAAAGGTGGAATTACTAGTTAAGGAGGAGCTATAGAAATTCCTAGAAGCAAAATTCATCCACCCCATTGATTATTCAGATTGGATATCAAATATTGTTCTTATCATAAAATCCTAAGGTAAAATATAGATTTTCACCAACTTCTAAGACATTAATAAGGTGTGTCTAAAATATGATTTCCCAATTCCAAATATCAATATGATCATTGATTCAACAACTATCTATGAGATGATTTCCCCTCATGGATGGGTTCTCAAGATACAATCAAATTAAAATAGCCCTAAAAGATCAACATAAAACAACATTTATTACTCTATGGGTTACATTCTACTATCAAGTCATGTAATTCAACCCCAAAAATGTAGGGGAAACATATTAATGGGCCATAACCATTATTTTCCATAACATGATGTATGACATCATACATGATTATGTCGATGATATCTTAGGGAAGTCCTACTTAAGGTCTGAATACCATACAATTTTCACAAGAATTTTTGAGAGATTATGAGAATATAAAGTAAGGTTAAACCCCAAAAAGTGTGTTTTGGTATAACATCAAGAAATTGTTGGGGTCAATTGTCTTAAAAAGGGGTATCAAAGTAGATCCAACCAAGGTTAAAGAAATAACAAAAATGTCGCCCCCTCATAATCTCAAGCAAGTCCATAGTTTCCAAGGAAAACTTTAGGCCATCCAATGATTTATTTCTTAGCTCACTAATAAATGTGATACCTTTACTCATCTACTAAAGAAAGGGGTAACCTTATATTGGAACAAAATATGCCAACAAGATTTTGAGAGTCTAAAACAATACTTGGCAAATACGCCTATCTTATCTCCATCAGTTATGGGAAAACCTTTTCTCCTTTATATTTTAGCTACACCATTTTCTATTGGATCTCTTCTAGCCTAAATAAAATGACCAAGGAAAGGAGTAAGCTATATATTATCTCAGTTGAACACTCATATCATATGAGATAAACTATACACCTATCGAAAAGGCATGCTTAGCCATAGTTTTTACATAATAGAAACTCTGACACTATATGCTCAAAAATCAAGTTCAGCTAATTACCAAAGTTGATCCCTTAAAATATCTAATGTGTAAATCAACATTAATAGGATGAGTATCAAAATGGATCATGTTACTTAGTGAATTTGATATCGATTATATCAATTAGAAAGCTATCAAAGGGTAGGTGATAGCAGATCAACTACTCAAAGCACCATTAGAATCAACTAAGCTAATTATAACTACTTTCTTAGATGAGTCCATCATGAATGCTTCACAAATAGATAGCTGGAAATTATATTTTTATGGCTTGTTCACCACACAAGGATCTAGGGTAGGCATCCTCTTGGTCACCCCTCAAGGTTATCTTATTCTCAAATCATTTCACCTTGCCTTCCCATGTATAAATAATATTTTATAATATGAATCCCTAATATCAAGACTCCACCTTGCTATTTAATGGAATATCCAACATTTACAAGTATTCAAGGACTCATAATTGCTATTAAATAGGTCAATAAGGAGTTCTAAATAAAGGACAAAAAATTGCTTCCCTAAAAATAATTGGTTGATTGGTTATAGTCAAATTTTTAGTCTATCACATTTGAATAGGTACTATGAGGAAGGAATAAGGCAATTGATTCTATGGCCACCTTAGGCTTGCTCATTGACCTTTTTGAAGATGTTCTAGAAGGTAATTTTTTGATTAAGCATCTAATTATCCTAGCCCATCAGTCGATGACTCCTCTTTAAATATATACAATAGACAATCCTAGTCTCCCTCATTACCATGATATTTATTAGTACCTTCATGATAACATCCTCCCCCCAACCTTAACTACTATCAATGTAAATCTTTCATCCATCACATCGCTCAATATACCATCTTTAACAATATGCTCTATCAATGGGGTTATGATGGGACCTCATTGAGATGTTTAACATCAGATGAGGCAACTCAAGCAATCAAAGAGGTCCATGATGGTATTTATAGAGGGAATATCAGTGGAATGGCCCTATCCAAAAATATCTTTTGAACATGATATTACTGACCAATTAAGGAATAAGATAGTTTCCACTATGTGCATAAATGTGTGGCCTACCAAAAACATGGGAATATCATTCATGCATCGACACATGAGTTACAACCCATCATGAGTCCATGGCCTTTCTCTATATGGGGCCTTGATTTGATTGGAAAAATTAATCCTACTTCCTCTAATGAAAATAAGTTTATAATCTTGGCTACATAATATTTCACAAAGTGGGTAGAGTCAATGCCACTAACCTATACTACAGGCTTCCAAATATCAAAATTTATCCTTAATTAGATAATTTACTAATTTGGTATCCATGCTAACATAATTTTTGATAATGCTAAGTCCTTTAAGAATCAAGAAGTCAAGGCCTTATGTCATAAGTATCACATTATGCATCATTTTTCTTCTTCATAGTACCCCCAAGGTAATGGATAGGTGGAAGTAACAAACAACACTTTGGTCAAGATTTTGAAGAAGACTAACAATCAAGTGGGATACAATTGGCATACTCAGCTATATCCATTATTATGGTCTTACTGAACTAGTATCTATAGACCAATAGGGGCTACTCCATATGCCTTAGTCTATGAAGCCAAAGCTATATTACTAGTAAAAGTAGAACTCCCTTCTCTTCGACTCTCGTTAAGAGGAATAATCATCGATCACAATCTCAAGCAAGAATGACTGCAAGAATTAGAACTCCTAGATGATTAGAGAAAATAGGCCTTCAATCACCTTCATGCATATCAGAATAAACTCAAGAATCAATATCATAAGAAGATCCAGGCTAGGGAGTTTGAAGTGGGTGATCTATTCCTCAAAGAAAATTAGAAGAACACCAATGCAAAATGAGAAAAGAAGGGTAAGTTTAAAGCCAATTGGTTAGGCTCCTATGTCATTATAGCTAAGTTTGGATCAGAAGCATAAAAGTTAGCCACACTTGAGGGTGAAAAATTAGATGATCCCATGAATATCATGCATCTCAAGTACTTTTACACCTAGTCTTGATGTTTGCATCCTCCATCAATAGGACATCCTCCATCCACTCCATCCATTCATCACCCCTTCTAATAAATACCCTCCCAAAAAAGGTCCAATGGTGAAAACTAGCTTGATAGCACCTTGGAAAAATACCATGATGAAAACTAGATTTTAGCATCATGGTAAAAACACCCTAACCCTAGTCTCAATAGTGGGAATCTATTAGGAGGTCATAAATAACAAGACAATATCATCACTTTAGAAAGTGGAGAAGACAAGACTAGATGAGAGCCATTTATTGGAGGGATCCTCTTGAGGCATTTATTTGTACTTAGAGTATATATATATCCCCAAGACCTATCAATATCCACATCATCCTCATCAAACCTCCACAAGTCTTCCTTGACAAACATGTCTCCTTTTAGCCTCAGCAAGTCCAAAACACACTTTTCCATTCCTTGCTATCACTAAGCTTTGAGTCCATCACTTCCCACTATCCATTATCATTATGGAGGGTTATAATAACCTACGAGATTATGTATCCAAGGTTCTTAACAATTTATGCATTACTGATTCTTGAAGGGTTGTCATGAATCCTATCATTATAATCTGACTAAGAGTTTTCACCATAAACAAGCTATTAGGTGTTACATATCTTTCATTTAATTCTTAAATCACTTGACCCCTTGTACATATCCAATCTTACTAGTGTCATAGTCATCATCATCATCATCATCATCATCATCATCATCATTTTCTAAACACTAATCTATTTATCCTCCTCATCATAATTTAATAATCACTAATCATCATCATCATAATCCTCCTTTAATCATAACTACATTGGCTTGAGGTCTTTTTAGACTATGTAAGCAACACTTGGCCATGTTTCCATGCCCAAGGATAACTCAACCATTATCTTCATCATCCTATCTCCTTGCCTATCCATCCCATCCCATCCCATTCCCATTCATTTTCCTTATCATCATTATCATTTGTCTTATACTTCATTTTATGTGATTGTGTGTGTTCATGTGAGTGTGCTGCATGTGTATGCATAATTAAGGTGTTTCCTTTAAACTAGTCTATATATATATTTTTTGAATTTTGATAGTTTCTTATGGGAATGAGGGTGGCTTGGATGACTCTTATAAGTTCATTTCCAAAAGGTTCATCCCTTATGGAGTTCCCCCATGCATCTTTGCTATAATGCCAAGGCCTTGTCATGAACTTGGCACGTCGCATAATGATGCAACATTGAAAAGGATTACATGAACTCATATCTTGATAATATTCCAAAAAGGGCCAATCCCATCCTAAACCAACCCCTTCCATATCCACCCTTATACTACACTAACATCTAACCCATCCAACTACCCACCCTACATCCATGGTGGAAGAGGATTCTTATTTTGGGCACTAACTAATTTAAATAGGGGATTAATCTATCACTAATCATAAGAATGTAAATAACATAACATCACATAAATATTTAATCATGAATAATCCATCACATCCCATAATCTCATATAGCCATATGCATCATCCATGAATAAAATCATAAATATAATGATATATCCATTACTAATAAACATACTCAAGTCCATCTAACATGAACATCACTAACATCTACCATACATCATGATCAAGAAATAATCCATAACATCTAAAATTTAACCATCACATGTCAATATCATCAAACAACATCATCACGTAGACAACATCAAAGCATCACATATCCATAAATCAATAAAATACATTCACATGTATATGCAACCATACATCATCATCATCATCATCATCATCATCATATATATATATATATATATATATATATATATATATATATATATATATATATATAATCATTGAAGTGCACAAGATACAACATCCACATGGGATCCATGCCAAAATATATAATACACTTACATGAGACCATGGGGAAATAATGAGCTATACTACAAAAATCCCCTATAAATATACAAAATAATGTCCAAAAATCATGACTATGGTATTGGAGGTGGCCTCGATGCTCCATCACCACCTCTCGAAGGCTAATAGGCAAATGACTGGTTGGCATGGAAGGATCCTACACACTATCTCATAGGCACTACAACCTCATAGTGTCTGATAATACTAAGCCTACTGAGTGAGTATCATAATCTGATCTATCATGCCCATCATCCCCTACCCTCTCAACCCCTCATTAGCTACATCCATAGCCCTCTCAGACACTACCAATTGTCCCATCAATGTCTAAATGCAAGACTATAGCTACATAATCTGACCCAAGAATCTATCAACCCGACTCTACAATGCTATGATATGTTTCTATGCATACCCTAGCTGCATATCCATTTAAATAACCTATGACTATAGGGTATAAATTTGGGTGTCTCACTATATCACTTACACCTATAATTCCATAACCTATGAGTGTAGCAATGCCACATCCCTATCTCTCTATGTGATGTGGGCTTATAATACTACACTCTCCCCTATACCTATTCCAATAGACCATATCCCTAAATTATGAAACTTTATAGGCAAGAATGTAGTTGATCCCTCTCTTGAGTAATACCTAAAATCTTTAGTAACCATGCCTAGATCTTTGTCTATAGCTTGGCCATCAAGGACTCATCCTCTACTGATCTAAGAGGTCATGATGGACCTACACCCCCATAATCACCTATCCAAATTTGTTGATACTATATCAGTGCTAGTACTTGTGGTGCTTATGTTATTACCTAAAGCATGAGTATCTATGATACCTGCTCCTAGGCGTAGACACCTAAAATTGGCCACCAATAACCTCCAACCATGATTTTGACTAATTTCCACCCAAAATACACAATTTAGCCTAAAAACACTAAAACACACTAAATGATGTAAAACTAACATATTTAAGTACTAATTTTAGCTAGGGTATCCCTAAATGGGGAAATGCAATTTATGGGCCAACTAACTTTGATCAGATTATTTAGAGTCAAAATGCTAATTTTGCACCTAAGTGCTTTGGATTGTTCTTTCCTATCAAATCTTCTACACAAGATCCATGCCTTCATTATTTATTTTTTGTTGGTAACATCCTAAATGGGAATATGGTTCCAATGTATCTAATAGTGACTTCCAATTCGAATCCCATCAAATTTTGGACCAATAACAAGGCATTCTGATCAATTTGAGTAATTTGTGTACAAAGTGCTTAAACATGCTTAAGAGATAATTAATCTAAATCAAGGAATAATTAATAATTCCATGGAAAATTATTGAAAAATTAGTTTTAAAAATGAATATTGAATAGCTGCATCATCAGGTGACCTCATTTCTTGGGAAGACATCCCTAGGCCATAAATGCCACAAATATCAAGATTCATGCCCTCCGTGCCTCATCAATGCCTTCCATGGTTCTCTCCATGCCTCTTAATTTCCCCTTATTCCAATTTCATGATAAGGATAATTATAAACTTAATTCCAAAAATTGAATTAATCCTCAACCACACATCTCAATCTTAGGATGGATGGTTAGGTTGATTCTAGACATTTATAAAAAAATTATAAATAGAGAGGCCATGAACATCATTTCAAAAGACATGATTATGCAAAGTTATAATGTAGAATTGATTAAAAAGCTTCATGTAACTAGTGTTACCATGCCAAATTGACTCCAAACCAAGCCAAGCCACAAGCCTAATGTGCCAAGGAGAGATGGAGGTAGCCAAGCTTTCATTACCAAGGACTTCATGAGCACAAGCCAAGCAAGCCACTACCATAAGGGCATTTGGAGCATCCTAAGAAGGTGAAGGAATTATTGTGTTTTTATTCCTTAATTTTTAGTTGTGTTTGTCATTTATTTTTGTTAACTAAGCTCTCCCTAGTGTCTAGGCCTAGAAAATGTTATGCTAGTTAGTGTGTTTCTTTCATTTTATTTTTATTTTGAAACTAACACCATACTAACCATCCTATCTTGAATCAAATTCCTTGATCACATATGGCATGCCCGATGGGACTAGATGTATCTCACACCTAAAGAAGATCATTTTACAACTTAAAATATACATTTGGACCCTTAAAACTCTTGTAAATTGTTTTTTAACTTTATTTTGCCATTTTTTGTCATGATTTTACACAATAACCAACATTGATAAGTAAGACTAAAATCAGTTGCATATCTTAACCAACATCAGTTAGTAAATTTGACATCAATTATATACCCATCGTTGCTCACATTGGTATAACTGATGTTAGTTGGATAACTGACATTGGTTAGAAAATGTAACCATCGTTAGTTATATAAACTGACTCGATCACTATGTTTTTCTTACAATTTAGAAATGAGAGCTCTTTTTATAAAGTTCATTATTTCAAATAAAAAAGAGCTTCAAATCTAAAGGACATGCTAACATTTTTTTTGCAAGACCAAGCTTGAAATTTGCTAGAAACATGTTTTAAATCATCTTTTGCATGTTTAAAAATCAATTAGGAACTTTGTTTTGGTGTTTAATGAAAAATTTAGTTGCTTAGATGAATGTTTTCAAATTTCACAATCTTAAGACCAAGAGGTCAAATGAACACCACCAAATCTTTCATTTGGCCTTAAAATTGAACACACATCAATTTTTGTTTGCAATAGTTGTTTAACTAGATTTTGTTTGCCAAAAAGAGGAATGTTATGTGTGTGCTCTTCCATTTATCCCCTTTAGGGAACCCTTGGAATAAAAACCACCATTCTTATTACAAATATCCTAGTCCAAGGATTAGAAATAATGCCATCTAAAGCACTCCCCAAAAACTCATCAAAGTTTGGGTGACCTTGAAATGACCCTAAAGTCTTTCTACTTTCATGCTTTCTTTATTTTTATGCAAACTTGGCTTACGAGGGGGACTTCATCACCTCTCACAAGTTCTTTAGGGAAGCTTTGGCCTGAGGTTTCACCTCCTAGCATTGACTTTGTTTGGATCCTAATTAGAGTTGCACATTGGACATAGTGGCACTTTGGACATTACACTACATTGAGTGAACAACAAGATGTAGTGGTTGTAAAAAGGACTAGATATTTTTACAACAAGCCAAGTGATATAGACCCAAAATATATGATTTTATTTTTCATTATTTGACATGAAAGTCATTATGAAATTGATTCCCTTAGATCATTTAGAAACTTTTTAGATTTTAGACAAATCCCCACTTGTCGTAGAAGCACTGTTGGTTTAAGGTGCACCTCAAGGTCCATGTCACAATATTGTCATTTAAGAGAAGGGGGTGTAGAAACCCTATTATCTAATGCACATTTAATTTTGAATGAACACTTAAAATCCTCTCAAATGATGTATATTGATGGATTCCAACAATACTAATCAACCTTGTCAGTTTAGGATCTAAGAGCGGTTAATTAGTTAGTCTTATCCTATATAAAATTCTTGTTTGAAGTCAAAACTTGGTGTAAACAAATAATCCAAACCAAACACATATTCCAAATTTCCCTTTGAATAAAGAGGTAATATGTTGCCTACATGAGATTGTCAATTTACCTTTTTCAAAGTTCATAAAAAACTTAAGAGTCATATCATCCACTTTGGCATAGTTATGCTGCCCAATTAAGTCTAAAACTTTACCAAAGTTGTTTAAGTCCTTCACTTATAATCTAAATTTAGAATTGTACCTTTACAATTTCATAAGGTTGATGTGTTAAGTGGGTTTGCCATTTGCAATAAAATTGAGGGAACTTAGGTTCAATTTCCAATTTGGGTTAAAGGCCATTTTAGACTCAAGATCATTATCACCATTTGATAGACTTAATCCATTTTATGCTAAACACTTGCACTTTTAGTCTATGCACCACAACATTTTGAGTCAATAAAAGTAGTGTTTTGCTGTCAAAATTATGGGAAAATGTCTTTGCATTAGAGAGTTTTTGAAACAAAATTTTTTGTCACACCTTTTGGGTAGTATAGCATCATTACACTACCTAAAATATTTCAAATATTATTTCATAGACCCTCTTGCTTAGATTTCAAAAATTTTCCTACATTTTTAGACCAATCCAAGTGTACTTTTGTGATATTTTGTCTAAAAACAGTTATACTACTCACTTTTGTCTAGCTTGTTTTTCAAAAGAACCAAATTTTATACCATTTTTGGTGAGAAAATAAACTATTTCTAAAGTTACTTTTGTTTCATACCTTATACCTAGTTAATCAAGTTCATGTTTAAGAGTCAGATGCCTAGTGTTTGTTAGAATGTTTCAAATCCATTAGATTAAAATTTTCATCTATTTCAAAGTCTAGCTTTTGATGTTGTTTGGCCAAGAGTCCTAGTGCATGCCTTGTTTGAGCATAGATTTTGACATCACATTTGGCCAAAAGACCTAGCAAATTTTAAATACCTAGATTAGATTGATTTGAAACACTTTGACCTTAGTGTTTGGCATTTCAATTTTTAGTCTATTTACTTGCTTATCTTTGTGTGAATAGTGAAATGTTAGATACTTCATGCTAGCTTGTTTCCTCACAAATATTTGTATAAATTTTTTGATCCTTTTGATTAATCTAGACCAAGTTGGAACATCATCTATTTTAGACTTTGTCCTTTTTAGAGTTTGTATAACTCTTTGACCTTTTATTGCAAAGCATTGACTATGGATCCCAACATATATTCCTACACTCATAGTGGAATCATGTATAATCCAGGGATTAGTAATGTAATTATGCAAGAATAAATGGTGTAAGACCCATATGAGGGTAATATTTCTTATGAGATGGATTTTTATCCCTCTTATAATACTGAATCGGGGGTACAAAGCCAAGATTTGTTAGCTAACTATCTGGTTAACACACCACCTTATTTAGAACAAGACTAAAAAAAATCACACAATAACTAGCTACAATACTCATAATGGATGAACTAGTTCTTCAATAGTCATATTATGCTAATATGGATTCCATGTATGATCCATTTTTATTTGAGTGACATTTGTTAGAGAACAAATAAGATGTTTTGGTTAGATCCATAGAGGTAGGGGCCAAGTTTCTAGCAGACTTTCCTAATGAAAATTTACCAAGTCTAGTAAGAGCGTCCCAAAATATCATTTATGATCAACATGGTTCTTCTAGCAATCTTATGGCTCTAGTCCAAACAACGTACCAAGGTCTTAATATATATAATCGAGGCAAAAACATCATGAAAGATCACTTTAACCAAATGCAAAAAACATATGAAACTTAATTGAATCTAGCATGTGATTTCAATCAGATGAACATGGTACGTAAGCCTCTCATTAGCCTAGTTCCTTCAATAGGAGTGTTGATAGAATTAACTGGACAAGAGAATTCAAATTTTGACCTATTCATACAAACCACTTAAATAGATAACTTTATGCATATGCCCATTATTAAGAAAGTGTCTTCAACCTCTACATAGAATAATGAGCCAAATATAGTGGATAATGTACAAATAACATCCAATCCTAATCAAAGTGGTACTAACACACAAACAACTAGCCAACAACATGTCCCTATAGTTCAGCCCATGAGTGGATCATCATACCAGGGAATAAGAGTTTCTACACCCCAACCTCAATTGACTACTTCCTCAAGTGTACAACCTATGAGATTAGGTAATCAAATAATGGCTAATGTCACACTTCAATGATAGAATGTGATGAATCTTACTCCTTCTCAATAGGTAACAAGTAGTATGCCAAAATAGAAGACACAACCTAGTTTATCAATGTAATATAGGACCAATACATTGCCACCTAAATTAGGGGCAAAAAATGTTCCACCTTTCCAGGTAATGATAAACATATCTCTTCAGTCATAGACTAATATGCCAATCCAAAACCAAGCAATGACTAGTCAACAATGTGAAAATATTGGTCAGTGATAGATGCTAAATCTGTAACCTATTTTCACTTCTCCACAGGGAACCATGCAATAAGGAAGTTCCTATGTTTCTTGAGTACCTACTAGACAAGCATTGGTTCAAAATGTGCCACAAATTTAGAGATAGGGTCTTGGACCATAAGTTCCCACTCAACAACAAAGTTTGATTAGTCGGTAGCATGTCCCTTTTCAACCAAAATAGGCACAATATAGTTATCTCTCCATCCCAAACACAAAATCCTCCAAGTCAAACCTTTATTGTCAACCCAAAATATAATATTGCACAACCAAGTGTGCAATTTCAAGTACATCCTAATCCATGTATACGTATCCCTAGTCTTTTCCCTAGCCAAACCAATATACCCCAATAGGTATCTCCATCATACCTTGGTCAAAGTGTCCCACTTGTGACCTCCTAAACCAATATTCTCCCTCAAAATAATGTTCCTTCTAGTTTTTTATTGCAAGAATTACAATATATGAAGGATGCAATTACTACCATTCAAGCTAGTAAATAGATTAAAAAGTTCAAATTGGATGACATGTGTTCCTACCCATTTAATATGGAGTATTTGTAGATACCATCTCCTCTAGGATATGAACCACCAAAATTTGACAAATACAAAGGGAAAGGTGACCCTAAATCTCATTTAGCCAAATTCTTTATCGCATGTCAACTAGTGGCATATAGTGACATTTACCTTTTGCTGTTATTTCCAAGGAACTTGGCTAGACAAGCCTTGGAGTGGTTTTTAAAGTTGCTCAAAAATTTAGTGATAGATTTTGATGATCTTTCTGATAATTTTGTATAACACTTTGCCTATAATCTCGATCATGGAAAGCCCTTGTAATCCGTTTCACCCATAGCTTACTAGATAAACAATTAGCCACTATGTTTACCAAAAATTTGCACATTGAGATAGCTTATCATTTGGAACTACAATATACACATACTTTCAAGGAAATCATGATACATGTTTATTGATCAAGTGGGCACTCATTAATAAAGAAGTCATCAAGCTTAATTAAATAAATCAAAATCAAGGTACCAATCAGGGAAATGACCAACATCAACATCCCGTTCAAGTACCAACATTGGAACCAACACAAGCCAATAACCATGAAAGACTGAAGTAATTCAACCATAATAGGAATGTTGTGGGAAATGAAGTAATTGAATCCTATCATGTCCAAATAGTGAAAACATCATTTGCACAACCTTTTTAGCTTACTCCTACCCAAAAACCTCTCCAACCAATGTATCAAGCACAATAACTGAGACCTACACAACAAATACAACATCCTTTACTATTACAAACCCATCCTCCTCTGAGAACTATTCTTACATGTCATATCTTTAGTGACATAGGAGAACCTCTTAAGTCTATATTTTTCAATATTTATACCATTAATATGATTAGTTGGCCTATACCAAAGCATTATCTTTAAGGCATTCCTTATCTTGATTGGTACTATGAAAATGAATTCTATGACTATCATCAGGGCAATGGGCATGATCTATGAAGATGTGTCCAAATTAAGCATTTAATTGAGAATATGTTGGAGAATGGGGAGATAATATTGGATAATGGTGCTTCTACTTCTAATAAAATCTTGGGATTTATCAAAACCCCTTTTCCTAACATAACAATCAGTAGTAGTAAAATAATCAACAACAACAATAATGGCCAGTGCAATAACAAAATCAAAGGCTAAACTAGCAGAATCAACAAAATTAGTAGTAAAACCCATAATTATAGAATAATAGACAAAACCAAGGTTAGAATGGTAACAACCAATAAACCCACCATGCAGTTACACATGATTACAATAGGGTTGTAGGTCATATTGCAGGGGGTAGTGTTAATACCATTTCCATAATCCTAGACCAAACACTAATAAGCCTAGATCATTACTAAACAACAACATTCAACCTAATTGCATGGCTAATCTTTTTTTGACTTGGGAATGCATACAGGAAAACCAACAAACCAGGACTTCTTTTGGACCTTATATCGACAACTCATCCTTACCACGTGACCACATGTGAGTGCACTGATAATTGAGACTTATCCTATTTGGTCCCACACCATTCCCAACATTGGTTAGCAATAATAGTCTAGTATTTAATCTTGATTATGAAATCACAACTCAGAGGTCAAATATTACTATCCTAGGCCCATAACCATCCACCACTTTTCTTGTCATCCAACCAATTATTTAGCCTTAGAATAAATCCTTCACTACTGACCTAGACAAGAAGTTTGATATTGTGGAACAATTGTAGAAGACACCAAAATAAATTTCTATTTTAGATTTGATAAGAATATCAATAATCCACAAGAACATATTGAATGAGTTTTTGACCTAATCCACTATTTCTAGTGACATATCCCCTGATAAATTTCAAGCTTTGGTTGGACACCTACCTCCAACCCAACAAGTCACATTCAACCAAAGTGATATGTCTTCCCTTGGCCCGCTTCATAATAATCCATTATACATAAAAGTTTATATAATATGGCATAAAGTGAAATGTGTCCTTATAGACAATGGATCTAGCCTCAAAATAGTGTCTTTAAAGCCCATCAAGATTCTTGGGTACACAATGATAGATCTCCACTCAGAAACAATAACCATCAAAGCCTATGATAATCAAGAAACAGAATCACAAAGCACCATTAGTTTTCTAGTTATCATTAGGCCTTTGACCCATGATACACTTTTTCATGTGCTTGATCTTGAGTTATCATAAAATATGCTTCTATAAAGGCCTTGGTTACGTGAGATTTATGCAGTCCCATCAATGCTTCACCAATGTATCAAGTTTTTCCACTCAGGGATGGAAGTGAATAGTCTAGGAGATTTACACCCATATGAACACTACAAGCATTTTGAGGCCAAATTTAAAAAATACAATTATTAGTATGACATGAATCCAAGTTCCAAGTAGGATAAAGGAAAGGATATACTTATTTATCCTTCACCAGATAATTTCATAGATCTTAATACCTTAGATTCCCTTTCCCACATGCTACCTCATGAAGTTTCTAATCATTTCACCATTTTAGATAATGGACTAGGAGAGTATGTGACCAATGATAAATTTCATATTGCCAATGTTCCTTAGAATCCAAAAACCTTTGGGTGACCTAAAGTCACCCCACATACGCATTGGCAACAAAAGAACAAAGATAAGGGACCTATCACATTTGTACCAACAGCTGGCCTAGAACCCAACCCTCTTGAAGGAGATAAATCATGGTTATACAATGAAAACCAAGCTAATTGTTATAAAAATGCAAAGTATCCTATTCCCTATAGGATCATAGAGTGTCACAATTATGAAGGAAGAGGCCTCAAACTGAATCAACAAGGAACCATCGAGCCAATTTCCATGACTAAGTATGAAAGACCTTATGGACTTGGATTTAATCTGCCTGGGGGTGACCCTATATATTTTATTCAAACTGCATCATCAATGACTAGTGATGATGATATCAACAATGAAGTAGAGTCCAATCATTGTCCCACCTTTGATGACCTAGATGAAACCAACTTGTTTGATAACAATGCCATTTTTTACCCTTACTTTGACCATTCATCATAACCCATTGCCATTATATTATCCCCAATTGATAGATTGAGACTAACAAGAATCTAGTTTACCGATTGATGAGTTTCAAAATGATGAGGCATTCTGTGACTTTTTAGGCCTTAGAGACAACATTCTATTGGGACATCACAAATCAAGGTTCTCAATCACATTGGATCCTACAACCTATTTTGGAGAGCGAGTGAACACCCTTAGCCAAAAAAATAAGTAAAAAATTGAGGTCCCAAAATGAAAACCTCTTTGAGCCACTTTATAATAAGGGAAAAGTAAATATAAAGGCCATTCTAGTGGTGAAAACCTATTTTAGGCACTAATAGATGGGGGTGTTCATTTTTATTCAAATTTAGACTAGGAGACCACCAATAATGAACTTGCCTATGGATTTGAGTTTAGCTTTGAGCAATAACAAGTATTTGATCAAATTATTTAAGATTTTTTGACTATTTTTATCACATGGCTAGATCTCCCATTAGGGGACTCAGATTCATCATGCCTAGGAGATGTTGAAGAGCAAGTCTTAATGGAGGACCCTAACATAATTCAATAGTTTAAGTCATTGCCTACTATCCTAGAAGATGGTTTGACAATTCTAGTTGAAAATACAATAGAGGTAAATATTGGGACTCCATCAGACCTAAAATGAATAAAATTAGGAACATCCCTCATTGAGGAGGAACATGATGTCTTTACAGCTCTGTTGGGAGAATTTATAGATATCTTTGCATCGGCCTATTCTGACATGTCAGGTTTAGACCCTACCTTGGTTTGCACCACCTTGTGGTTAATCTTGATGCCAGATCAGTAAAATAAAAGTTACTTAAGATGTATCTTTAAATTAATATATTTGTAAAGAAAGAGTTGGAAAAATTCTTAGAAGCAGGATGTATCTGATCTATTGACTACTCAGAATGGATCTCTAATGTCGTACCTATTGGCAAAAATCCTAAAGGGATCAAAATTTGTATTAATTTTTGAGACATCAACAAAGCTTGTCCTAAAGATGATTTTCCCTTGCCTAATATCAACATGATCATTGAATCCACCATAGGTTATGAAATGTTTTCACTCATGGATGGCTTTTTAGGATACAACCAAATTAGAATAACACTAGAAGACCAACATAAAATAGCATTCACCACTCCATGGGGAACATTTTTTATCAAGTAATGCCATTTGGCCTTAATATTGTTGGAGATACCTATAAAAGGGCCATGAATACCATATTACATGATATGATGCATGATATTATTGAAGACTATGTAGATGACATATTAGAAAAATCCAAAACTAGGGTTGACTACCCAGTAGTGCTGCGTAAGATATTTGAAAGATTATAGGAGTACAGAGTCAGATGCAATCCAAAGAAATGTGTGTTAAATGTAACTTTAGTAAAATTATTTGGATTCATCATGTCTTATAGAGGTGTTGAATTTGATTTGGCTAAAGTCCATGCTAAAACTGAGATGCCACTATTAACCAATTTAAATCAACTCCATCGTTTATAGGGTAAGATCTAGTCAATCTGATGCTTCATCTCTCAGTTAGTAGAAAAGTGCCATCTATTTACACACCTTTTGAAGAATGGAGTTGCATTTCACTAGGATGATCACTACCAAACAACTTTTCAACAACTAAAAGACTATCTTGTTAATCCACCTAGTCTATTACCTCATATGTTAGGAAAGCCATTCTTGTTATACTTATCATCTATGGACCATAATCTGGGAGCACTCTTGGATAAACATGATGATAATGGAAAAGATCATGCCATAAAATACCTAAGATATACCTCAGTTATGTGTAAACATAACTATGTACCTATTGAAAAAGCTTATCTAGCCATAGTCTTCATAGCTTAAAAACTGCGCCATTACATGTTGAATAATAAGACCATGGTCATTTCAAAAGTAGATCTACTCAAGTATCTACTATCTAAAATAGATTTGCAAGGTAGAATAGCTAAATGGATCATGATTCTTAGTGAGTTTGAGATAGATTATGTCAATCAAAAGGCAATCAAGGGACAAGTTCTTGCAGATCAACTTATCAAAGCACCTCTCATAGACACACAATCACTCACGTTTCAATTTATTGATGAATCCATAATGACCATCATTGACACACCCATTGAGGATTAGACTTAGAATTTGAATTTTTATGGTTCATTTACTACACATGGATCAAGGGTGGGCCTATTATTTATTACCCCACAACAAGATTTAATCCCTAAATCATTCATAATCAACTTTCCTTGTACAAATAACATGGCCAAATATGAAACACTTGTTGCACAGCTTCGATAAGAAGTGAATTTGAATATATCTCATATCCAAGTTTATGGTGAGTCTCAATTAATCATAAATTAGTTCAAAAATCATTTTTAGACCAAAGATGACAAGCTGGTTCTATATAAAGCCATGGTGGACACTCTTAAGCAATAAATTGCCAATATTTAATTTGAGCACATACTAAGGGCTAGTAACAGAACTAAAAATTCCATGGCTATTTTTGGCTCTTTGATTCAACAAATAGATAAATATAGAGAGTATTAGTTCCTCATCAATAATTTATTAGCACCGGCTCATGAACCTTCAACCATTACTATGATTTATGATATTGTTGGTCCTAATTCTATTTGTACTCAGACCTTTACAATTACCTTCATGACCAAGTTCTGCCACCTAACCTATCTCAAAAACTAACCAAAGTATTTATTCATCATTCCACTCATTAAACTCTACTAGGATCCACCCTTTATCATCATAGTTTTGATGGAACTCTACTTCATTGTTTAACTTTGGTAGAGTCTATGCTAGCATTGAGAGAAGTAAGGATTATGTGGCACTCATTCTAGTGGGGTAATCCTATCCAAAAATATCTTGCGTAATGGTTATTATTGGACCATAATAGATGTAGATGCCACTACATATGTAAAAAAGTGTGACAAATGTCAACAACATGCTCATCTAATTCATGTCCCAACAAAAACTCCAAGGCTGATGATGACACCGTAGCCATTTTCCACATGGGGACTAGATCTCATTGGGAAGATCAACCCCATTTCATCTAATTTCCATAAACATATCCTTATCACTACCAAGTATTTCACTAAGTGGGTTGAAGCTATACCCCTCACTTACATGACTAGAAATCAAATTTCTAAATTCATTTTCAACCATATTATTTACTGTTATGGTATCCCCTCTAACATTATATCTCATAATGGAGGATCATTCAAGAACAAGGATGCAAACCAAATATGTACTAAGTATAACATCATGCAAAATTTTTCTATAGCATATTACCCTCAAGGTAATGGCCAAGTTGAGGCATCTAATAAAACCATTGTCAATATTCTCAAAAAGATTACCAATGATGCTAGTCATGATTGGCACTTGTAGATATTCTCTACCCTTTGGGCATACTATACCAGTCATTGTACCCCCACAAAAGGCAATACATACTTGCTTATGGTATTGAAGCCATCCTTCCCATTGAGGTCAAATTTTCTTCACTACACACTCTTTCAAGCATGTCCTAGATGATCATGACTATCGAGTAGCTCCCTTATAATATTTATACCTACTTGATGAGAAATGCATAAACATGCTCAAAAATCTTCAAGCATATCAAAATAACTCAAAGGTCACTATAATAAATGTGTTAAGTATAGAAAATTTGAACTTGGTGATCTTGTTCTTAAAAAAAACCAAAATAATATGATGACTGAGAAGAAGCATAAAGGGAAATTCAAACCAAAATGGATAGGGCCTTTCATCATTACTATAGATTATGGATTAGGAGCATACAGGCTTGCCACACTAGATAGAGATGAACTTCCTGAGCTGATGAATATTATTCATCTCAAGCGGCACTATGCTTAAGTGCTACGTTTATTATCTGTAAGGACCATTTTAGTTATGAATTTTTATCACTATTATTCTTTATACAAACACCATCCTTATCTATCTTCTTTACTGTATCCACATTCCAATTCTAACCTATCATCCTAATGTGTTCTAAATCCTAGCCTATTTGACTTCCATTTGTTACGTAGTTTTAGCATCAAGGTATCTGATTAGTTTCATTAGTTGATTCAAGTACTTTGGATAGAGATTGTATTTTGGGACAATGTGACAGAAGATTCAACAATTGCATCCTTCATTTGTTTTGCCTTTCTTACCACTAGTCTTGCTATTAATTATAATCACCTTTAGGAAAATTAGTACCATTGATCTATGCCATTGTGTCCTAGTTATAACTACCTATGGGAGAACTAGTGGTAGCATTAATCCTTGAAATACCAACTTGCCACTTTCTATGTTGTAGTATGCCTTTTTACCAACTATGCCTATTTTGTTTGAATTGATTGTTAAACTAGTCAAATTCTTCCACTGTAAGGGTGAAAATAAAGTGACTTGAGGTCCTATTATAGGAATATGTAGATAGTGATCAATACTTGTTGAGGTTAGCTCAGTCACCCCCTTGCCACACTCTTGCTATTTTGTGAGTACCCTAAGCCACACTCTCACCCTTATGAGCAACCTAAGTTTGAACGCTCTTATCATTTTGTGAGATTGAACCATTTGGTGTCTCATCATTCTTGATTAAGTTGAGATACTTCCAAAATTCCAAAAACATTTGTAAAATCATTAGAAAAGAACAAAAACATTGACCACTTATTTGACTTAAAGATTCTAGAAACGCTTACTAAGTTACAAGCAAATCATTTGTCATTTAGTTTCCCTATCCTTTTTGGCATTTTTCTCTCATGTAGTTGCCATTTTTCAAGACCATTTCTATTCTTTTATCACATCCATTCTATTTGTTTTCCTCAATTATCACATTCTTCCCATTCCTTGGGAGAAATACATTTAACCTAAAGTTTTTTATTGGATATTACATCCATGGAACTATGTAGGCATCATCCACTTGCCTAGTGCATATGGAGACAACTTGGCCACCCCCTTCCTTTTCTTCTATTCCCTCATTTTCTTCATTTGTTAAGTTATCACCTATTTTCTAGGGCCAATGGTCATAGGGTTTCTATTGTAATATTTGTATGTTTGTTTTTCATTATTTTATTTGTTTGCTTTTAGTACTATTGCATTGATTCAGTTTATATGTGTTCATTGACTAATTCCTTATCCACACTTATACTCAAATCCATCCATATTTATATGTTTAAATTATCATCATGGTTTCTATCATTTGTGCATTATTTTCTATTTGAGTATTGGATTTTGGGAGTCAACCCTTATGCATATTTTGACCAAGTCCTCATGATATTATACCATGATGCCTACCGACACATGTTATAAAAAACCTCAACTTCAAGAAGTCTATTCATCAATGGTGACATCTTTTTCACACTGACATCCCAATCATATTCCAAATAGAGTAATTAAACATGAAAGAATTTCAACCTTTAATAGTTTAGATGAGTATCTCCCTACTAGTAGGTTTTTGTAGTTCATCATTACCCTCTGTGTTAAGTTATCATCATCCTTGGCCAAGTTTATCATGGTTTCCATAATCGGGGTCCTATGATTATAACCGCATATGGGCAAATCATTACATACCATGCCACCTACGGTTCTCAATGATTATAACCACCTTTGGGAAAATCATTGTGTTGTCACCACTTTATTTTTCTACCCATATAGGGGTATGCTATCTTATTTATCTGTCCTAACTAGGGTAGCTCCATGTTCTTAATGATTATAACCACCTTTGGGAAAATCATTGTGTTATCATACTACATTATTATTATCAAGGTACAATGTTTATAACCACCTTTGGGTAAACCATTGTGCACCATCCCACTTGAATTCTCAATTATTTTGACTACTTTTTCAATATTAATGTGTTTTCACCCCATCATCTTTCATTTCTTTGATCCCCTTGTTTCTCTTCTTTCTTTTTGAGGGACCGTTTGCCAACATACTTATTGCAACCATTCCCTCGAGGGGGCATCATACAATTAGTTTATAATCATTACACTTGTAGGCATATAGGACCTTTTAATTCTTTGAGAAGATGTTACTATGCTTTTATATTGTAACACCTTTTCAAATAGGGGCAAACTGTAGACACCTAAAATTGGCCACTAATAACCTTCAACCAGGCTTTTGAATTTCCATCCAAAATGCACAATTTGGCCTAAAAACACTAAAACATGTTAAATGATGTAAAATTGACATATTCATGTGTCAATTTTGGCTAGGGTATCCCTAAATGGGGCAATGTAATTTATGAGCCAACTAAATTTGATCAAATTATTTTGAGTCAAAATGCCAATTTTGTACCTAGGTGCTTTGGATTTCTCTTTCTTATCAAATCTTCTACATAAGATGCATACCTTCATTATTTGTTGTTGGTAACATCCTAAATGGGAATACAGTCTAAATGCATCTAATAGTGACTTCCAATTCCAATTTGGTAAAATTTTGGACCAATAACAAGGCATTCTGATCAATTTGAGTAATTTGTGCACAAAGTGCTTAAATATGCTTAAGAGCTAATTAATCCAAATCAAGGCATAATTAATAATTCCATGAAAAATTGTTATAAACTTGTTTTTAGAAATGAATATTGAATATCTACATCATTAGGTGACCTTATTTCTTGGGAAGATATCCCTAGGCCATAAATGCCACAAATATCATGATTCATGCTCTCCATGCCTCGTCAATGCCTTCCATGATGCCCTCCATACCTCTTAATTTCCCCTTCTTCCAATGTCATGATGAGGATAATTATAAATTTAATTATAAAAATTGAATTAATTCTCAACCACACATCTCAATCTCAGGATAGATGGTTTAGGTTGATTCTAGACATTTACAAATATCTATAAATAGAGAGGTCATAAACATCATTTCAAAAGACATGATTATGCAAAATTATAATTTAGAATTTATTACAAAGCTTCATGTAACTAGTGTTACCATGCCAAATTGATTTTAAGCCAAGATAAGCCACAAGCCAAAGGTGTCAAAGAGAGATAGAGGTAGCCAAACTTCCATTTCCAAGGACTTCATGGGCACAAGCCGAGCAAGCCACTACTATAAAGGCATTCAGAGCATCCAAGGAATGTGAAGGAATTTTTGTATTTTTATTCCTTACTTTTTAGTTGTGTTTGTCATTTTCTTTTGTTAACTAAGCTCTCCCTAGTGTCTAGGCCTAGATATGTTATGTTAATTAGTGTGTTTTTTTCATTTATTTATTTATTTTGGAAATAACACCATACTAACCATCCTCTCTTGAGTCAAATTCCTAGATCACACTAGGGCCCCACTTATACCTATCCATATGCATCTGCTTGACTAGTAGCTCTACCCTGGACATCATCCTGATCCACCTCCATCACATCTTGATCTCCTCCTCCTCCATCTTTGATCTCTTGTGTTGGCACCTACCTCTTCTATCACATCTACCTTTGAATCCTTGCCCAATCTTCCAAAATTCTCCTCACTACACCCCTCCTCACTACCACACATGATTAGGTCAAATGAATAAGAAATCATGCCTACCACCATATAAAATATGCTATTGTAACTCTTAGATCTGGCATGGGTGTGTAGAATCCCACTACCTTATAATAACCTGATCATAGTCAAACATAACATCAAGTCTGACCACTAGTCTCCCCCAATGATATCTCTCTCACTCACTACAAGAAAATAAGTGATTAAGGGTAAGTACATCCTAGATAAATCTAAACTAGCACTATAGTTGACCTGGTCAATATCTCTTAATAATGTAATCTCTTAGGCTAGTCATATAACACGATTCAACATAAAATGCATCCATCCCTCATCTACCCAATTGAATCTAATTCCTCTATAGGGCATCCATATAATATGCTTGGGGCACAAGCTATCAAATGCCTCCCTATAGTAATTCATATCCCTCCTATTACCTAGTAATACACCTAGGACCATGTACCATCTAAAAACCATAGGCTATCTATTAGGTTGTGGAGCTAAAAGCTTCACTGATGCAGACATGGAGAAGGCCATTGGAGGAGTTGCTGGAGTGTCACAGACACTGACGTTGGTCAGGCCAACTGACGTCGATAGGGTACAGACAGGAAGCAACCGACGTCGGTCAGAGATAGGCCGACGTCGGCGACCCCCAGGCAGATAGGGACCGACGTCAGTCACCTATGTGGTTTGAGCTGGAGTGTTTCACGGGTAGTTAGCTAACGAACCATGTGTTTGCATGTTGAGAGCCAATTTTAGACTGAGAGTTGCGGATCTAATTATTGTAATTAGATGTCTAATTATTGTTTGGATGAGATCTATATAATAGACTCATGGTTGTATTATAAACTTGTGCTAGAGAGTAAGAGAGCATTATTATAAGCTCCTTCTATGTGTGAGGTGAGTAATGGTGTGTTCTTCCTAGTGCCACAGTACCAAGGTGGGTGCTGGATTGGAGAATCAGTAGGGTTCTTCAGGAGTGTATGATCTTGGTCATCAAGTGAGCATGGCTTCTATAGGAGATCTACATGGTAAGTAAGATCATTGATATGCAGGTGTATGTGTGTGCAAGGTCAAGGTTCACAAGTGTGCAGAACTAGATTGATTTGCAGGTGTGCAAGATCAGAGAGGATAACAACACAACAGGGAGCAGAATTAGGTGGGATCTACTTGGAGTACGTTGAGTACTTGTAGAGTGCGTGGAGCACTTGTGGTGTGTGTGGAGCATAGGTATAAGGTGAACACCAACTCAGTGTTTGAGTTGGGTGTTGGGACCTAAGAGAGAGAGCTTTGAGGAGAGAATTACTGTTCACTTGAGGTGTGGGAAGCCTCTGAAGAGGTGGTGGAGAAGAAGTGGCATCTTTTTTATTGTATTCTTTTCTGTAAGAGTTTTAATACAAGTTGTGTATTGTCTCTCATATCTTGTGTTATTTTTGGATTCTAGTTACTTGTTGATTCTGGTTATTTCTGCATATTAAGTTGCTTGTATTTTGGTAATCAATTGTGTGCTTTCAGTATTCATATCCCAACATGTGGTATCAAAGCTAAGGTTACAAGAAGCGGTTTTGTGTTTGGTTACAGGTCACTCTCAGGGGTTTCTGATTGAGTGGGAGTAGAGCAATGGCAGATCAAAGTAAGCTAAGAATGGAGGAGTTAAAAAGCACAGATGGTCACTTATGGTCCTATGGAAAGAAAGAGTAGGTAAAAAGAGATTGTTGGTTTGTGGAAGATCAGCAAGAAGGAACTGAAGAAGCAGATGTTGCAGGGGATGTGGCATAGGATGCTCTAGGAGGTTTCTTGGATAAAGTTGAATCTTGGATAACAGATTCAATTGCCTCTTTCCATGCAGCCCCAGGTAGAGGAGCTAGTGAGCCTTGCCAAAGAATTGGCAAAGGGGAAGTGAAGCTGAAATTGTAGGCGGCCAACACATGGGTGTTGAAGGAGGTCATGCAGGTCCCAGGTTTAGAGATATGGCTAATTTATTTAGAAGAGTTGGGTGATGAGAGATGCACGAGAACTCTCACAGTGGATGCACTTGAATTAGCTGGTGGTAAGAAAATAGATACTCTTTATCTACTTGTTTATATTACTGATTCTTCTTTTGTTGCAGAGACGTGGCTTCATAGGCTTGGTCACATGAGCAAGAAGGAGATGCATGTTCTTAAGCAGAAGACAGATATATTTGATAGGCTTAAGAACTGGAAAGCCTTGGTGTTCTTGGAGGAGATGGCAGATAGAGACTAGTGGATGGGTTGGATACTTCTGAGTAGGGCAGTTTGGACATGGGACTTGATTCGAAGGAGCTCGCGGGTAAAAAGTCATCACTTATAGGAAAACACAGGTACCAGCATCAGTAGGAAAATTGACGTCAACAGTATGTAATACCAACGTCGGTCATGAGGACCGACGTCGATAGAATAGGACACTGACGTCGGTAGGTTTGGTAGTTAGGACAGGCACAAGAATCGATGTCAATCGGATGCAGACTGTGTGGTGATCGAGGTCGGTCACTGTAATGAATTTTGGGTGGATAGCAAGCTGTCAAGGAGTCTCAAACACCCATATGGAGGACTGAAGACATAATTAGGCCTCAAATTCATTGTTCCTCTTCTTTACACTCGTTGCTTACTATAGAGCAAGAAGGATCTAGGAAATAGTGGGAGCGTGGCAGGGATATGATGCAGAACCAAGCAAAGACTTGGTAGGGTTGCCAGCCGGTAAGAAAGCACAGAGATGAATGGAATCCTTAGTTGAAGAATAGAGAGAATGGACACGTGAGATGGAAGACCAAGTCATATGGTCTTGAGGAGCTGCAAGACAGTGGTACAGGTTTTGACAAGTGGAGGATGAAGCATGGCTTTAGTCAATGTCAGGGTAACTACTGTGGTTTGACTTACCAAGGGGATGATGATTGCAACATCATTCTATTGCTGTATGTGGATAGTATGCTAGCTAGCAGGGGTGTACATACATGGTTTTGCTGAGCTAAGGGTAAGATTAGTTCAGTGGTTTGCTATGAAGAATTTGGAGCAACAAAATTCTTTAGCATGGGAGACATGGGAGATCACAGGTTGATTTTGTCTCCAGTGGGAGCTAATGTGAATCAGGTGTTGGCAAGATGTAAGATGCAGAATCAGAGCACACCAAAGGCTAGATAGTTCAGTGTCTGAAATCACATGAGGTCTTGTATAGACCTGAGTTTGCTCAAGCAGTGGGTGTTGTCAGAGAGTTAGGAGCCAATTTGGAGAAGTGAGTTCTCAGGGATTTGAGAGGGACTAGCAGCAGGGATTCATGCTATTTAGGGTTAGGACTTCACTACATGTGTTTGTAGATGTGGATGCGGTAGGTTACTTAGATGATAGGAGGTACACCACAGGTTGTGTGGTGGGTTGTCTTCAAGATTGATCTTGAAGAGGGATACAAGCCAAGAAATATATTAGACGAGGTACAAGTATAGGTATAGTGCAGCTATTTATCTCCAAGTGGGAGATTGTTAGGTTGTGGAGCTAAAAGCTTCACTAATGTAGACATGGAGAAGGCCATTGGAGGAGTTGTTGGAGTGTCACAGACACCAGCGTCAGTCAGGCCAACTGACGTCGGCAGGGTACAGACAGGAAGCAACTAACGTCGGTCAAAGATCGGCTGACGTCGATGACCCCCAGGCAGACAGGGACTGACGTCGATCACCTGTGTGGTTTGAGCTAGAGTGTTTTAGGGCAGTTAGCTAATGAACCATGTGTTTGCATGTTGAGAGCCAATTTTAGACTAAGAGCTACGGATCTAATTATTGTAATTAGATGTCTAATTATTGTTTGGATGAGATCTATATAATAGACTCATGGTTGTATTGTAAACTTGTGCTAGAGAGTAAGAGAGCATTATTATAAGCTTCTTCTGTGTGTGAGGTGAGCAATGGTGTGTTCCTCCTAGTGCCATAGTACCAAGGTGGGTGCTGGATTGGAGAATCAGCAGGGTTCTTCAGGAGTGTATGATCTTGGTCATCAGGTGAGCATGGCTTCTATAGGAGATCTACATGGTAAGTAAGATCATTGATATGCAGGTGTATGTGTGTGCAAGGTCAAGGTTCATAGGTGTGTAGAACCAGATTGATTTGTAGGTGTGCAAGATCAGAGAGGACAGCAACACAACAGGGAGCAGAATCAGGTGGGATCTACTTGGAGTACGTTGAGTACTTGTAGAGTGCGTGGAGCACTTGTGGTGTGCATGGAGCACAGGTATAAGGTGAACACCAACTCAGTGTTTGAGTTGGGTGTTGGGACCTAAGAGAGAGAGAGCTTTGAGGAGAGAATTACTATTCACTTGAGGTGTGGGAAGCCTCTGAAGAGGTGGTGGAGAAGAAGTGGCATCTTCTTTATTGTATTCTTTTTTGTAAGAGTTTTAATACAAGTTGTGTATTGTCTCTCATATCTTGTGTTATTTCTAGATTCTAGTTACTTGTTGATTCTGGTTATTTCCACATATTAAGTTGCTTGTATTTTGGTAATCAATTGTGTGCTTCCGGTATTCATATCCCAACACTATCTTAGATTTAATCTTACAAGAGTACCCAATGGTCATCGAATCATGATGTGCTCCCAATTCCATATTTGTAATAGTAGTGATGGTCTAAAACTTTTTGCCCCATATACACCCCCAAGTAAAGCTCTCTATACAAGTATTCTAAAACTACCAGGCCTTAGGAAAATACTTGATGGTTATGCACCGTATCCACCACCACATATCCCAAACCTAGATGAAACCTTCACTTGATTTTGTTTGGAAATAGAATACTAAACACCAGAGCCATCACCACTAATGTTAATCTATCTAAGTTACTTCCTATCAACATAAGTCTAGATTGATGCAACCATATTTTACCCCTATCTGTAAGCTCCCACCAAGTCCCTGCAAAGTCTACATCAATGTCTATGACCACTAGTATATCCTATCGCCCCTTATCGATAAATAGAAGATCTTGTAGACATTCTTGAGGGTCACTATCATCTCTTTGGTCATAAAGTGGAAGGTACTCATCTCTGAGTGCCATCTCTCCACCAAAATTGTAATCAAGGCTCAATTAATCTAGATCAATGACATCATCACCATATCATGAAGGCCCACTAACTCTAGCACACCATACTCCTCTGACATCACACACCACATCTCGTTCAGAATCTCTGGGTGCCATGATCATGACACTAATATCCCAAAAATATGTTGCACCAAACATACCAACTATCTATCATTATCCCCATCACCTAAACACTCTATCCTCACCACTCACCTATACTATCCAATCCCATCTTATCTTACCCTTTACTATCCCCAACCATCCTAAGTCTAAATCCCCATTCCCTAACCCATCAAACTAACCCCCTCACTTGACCCCAACTAACCCAAAAAACCACTATCCCTAACTAACCAAACCCCCCTTAACCCTCTCATCCATTCCCCTATCCTATTAACTACCTAATTTAACCCACACCAATCCCAAACTTAGCCTTTTTACCACCAACCATAATCCTGCTATTCACATCTTGTAAGATTAAAATACCACCATTCCCTAAACACTCCTACCTGCAAGATTACAATCCTACCACTCCTAATAGCAGGATTACAATCCCACCATTCCTCACTTGTGAGATTATAATCCCATGATTCCCCAATATTAATATTTCAATCCAACCATTCTCTCACCATGGGATCATAATCCCACCACTGAACCCAATGATCTTTCTAGTCACGTTGATAACTTTGTGACTATGTGCATAATTCCCAGTCATGGGCTTGCCAGACCATGATAAATTACATCTTTTTTGATAAAAATACATCTAAAAATCTAATAAAACTACTCAAAATTATGAAATTTACAAAGCTAAGGACTTTTTACTCATTGGACGTCCATCTTCAACATCCCTCTAGTGATCTCAGACCCTCTCTTTATGATGGGAAGCTCATGGAATCCTATCCATGACTCTAATCTCCAAATATCCAAGAGTTCAAATTAACCCCCACATAACTCTTTTATCCTATATAAATTAACACCTATATACATTTACCCATGGAAACTAATTTCATCATTCTCCAAATCTATTACTAGCATTCAAGGGTATGGTATGCCTATCACCATTAAAATTCCTATCATCTTGTATCTTGAACTGTACCAACCTGAGCACTCTTTGGATCTCATAAACTTCATTGGGTTCCACTATCAGTACCCAAGAATCACTTGACAGTCATTTATCCCTTATCACCATCCTGTAGATGGATTTATCATTAATCATTTTAAAGCCCCAAACTTTACAAAAAGTGGATCTTTATCATCAAATTTCAATCAACACCCTTTTTATCCCTTTTTGATCCTCTCATGGCATGTATCCTTGCTACTGGATCCATCATCAAATTGAATCCATCATTCAAAAAAAAATCAAATCTATATTATCAAATAATCACCTTCTAGATAATTATTGCTTGTCTAGACCCATCACTTGAGCCAATTCCTTATCAATACTAGGGCATCTCATTAATCCTTTTAAGGGCATCCCAACCCTTATTAGAATCACCATGATATCCCACCCTAGGATTTATAATTGAGTGACCATCTGGGTCAATTTTTATCCCCACATGCTCCCTCAAGGGGGCATCGTAATCCACTAATGTTTAGCATCATCCACATCATAGTTTTTTATTTGAAAGACTACTACTCCTACTCACAATACTCTTTCAAAGTGGGTAAAAATGTATCCATTTAAATATGCTCACCTCGCTAATTTTGATAATTACCACTAATTTAGCCTAATACCTATGTTTCTTAGCTATATTAACCTTTGGATAAATAACCATACCCCATTCCTATATTCCACACAACCTTTATCCCATCCTAAAACCAATTAATCACCTCATTAAACCTCTAATATACCCTATTACCTATTAACCTACCCCTTAAACCCACTAGTCAATTTGAAATTCAAAAATATTCTAACTACCCACCCACCACCCTATACTAACCTTTCCTAAAACCCTAAAAACTATGGGGAGATTTATAGAATTGAAGGATTATATAAATCTTCCCCAACTTAGCCGCTTCCTCTAGAATTTTCCTATTCTATATATTTCCATGAAATTAAAAATTCCATGGAAATTTCCTAACCATAGATCTAAATGGCCAAACTTTGAATTTGGACCATAGATCTACCTTCCATGTGCCTATAAAAATAAACCTTCCCTCCACCCTCAAGAATAATATCACTTGTCAAGCATACACACTAGCCTTCAAACATACATCAAATCCATTATCCAACATCCATAGCTTTTTAGAAGGCATTGTCAAGCTAGCACAAGTAATCTAACAATCAAGATTTTTGAGTCAATCACACAAGTTCAAATCATAGAATGGAGCTATAAGAAGGTAAAGAGGATGGTAAGCACATTCTATTTGCTCTGATTTATCCTCTCTATCCATTCCTATTAGTGTTTATCAATTTTTTGGATTTATTGTCATTTTGATAATATTTCTTGGATCCAAATTTTGGTACACAATAACATATATTTAGTTTGAATTTTGTAGATCCTATGGATGAGAAGGAAGTAAGATGGGGATCCCTGATGAAGATAACACGTTATGATATTCTAGATGAGGTGTTGGCATCATATGACCTTACCACATTTGAGGATCCTATGGTACTATTTACCTCAGCTCAAGCAAGCTAGTTCAGACTACTAGGGGAGGGCATCAGGTAGCTATAGGCATGCAAAGATGGGTTAAAGCCACTATCAAGGGTGGGAGTAGGAGAGGCAAAATCATGGTAGGGCTTGGCTTAAGAGAGAGTCATGCATTTATCTACCACTATTCAACTAGGATAGGTATAGGCCTAAGTGGCTAACCTACAAGGATAGGTAGCAGGCTTGAGATCTCAAACATCCTCTTTACAACATACTATTTAGAGGGAACTATATAAGGCATCTATGGGAATAATGGATAGGCCATGAGATAAACATGATAGAGCCCAACCTTAGAGCTAGAGCAATGTATATTTGTACTTTGTATAAAAAATACAAGATACACACACACACATACATATATAATTTTTCTATTTTTAGAGTTAGATGTTGATCTTATGTGCTTGTATTATGGTTGTGGTTGTGGATACATAGATATATTTATTTCTAGCACATGTATTTTGCTTGTGTTGTATATGCTATAGGAAATATATGTGTTGTGCTTTCTTTTTTAGCATTATGTAATACACATACATGGTTAAAAAGAAACATGTAAAAAAGACTTGGAAAAGTATAATTAATCAAAAATAAATGTACTACACACTATTTCACATTGGAAAATATGTAATATCAAAAAATGACTAAGTATAAGAAACTAAAGAGTGGTAAAAAAGAGGGCAAAAAATGTTTTTAAACCATGAAAAAGATTGAAACCAAATTAAAATAAATAAAATCATATTAAATCACGTTGGGAAGTATGAAAATAATGTAATAAAGTGGAAAGTATATTAAAATAACAATGGTATAAAAGAAATCAATTATATTAAATCATGTAGGGAAGTATAAAAGATAAACAAAAATGGAAAAATGGTCTTAAATTAATCACACTATTTCAAGTTGGGAAGTATGAAAAACTTAAGAAAAGTGGTTGGATTCTTACATGTAATTGGAAAATAAGAAGATAAAAGTTAAAGATTAATGAAGTATAAAACATACTAAATCAAGATGGAAAACATGTCAATGATGTGTAACTCATAATCATTCACATCTTCTCCCACATTTGATGCATGTAATTTTATTATGACTTGGATATTGGAAAATTTTGTAAGGCCAGGATCTATACATGGTCTTACACTACAACTCATAAAGGGAATACCAATGGGGTGGAAATAAGGTGAAAATATGATAAAAACGGGATGTTTGGAATGGTAAATGTGAAAATGTGGTACTTTAAGAGGAAGGCTAGGTCTTATCCATGGCCTTACAATACAACTCCCAAATGGAATCCCTAGGGGAGTGATCAGTGAACAAAACAATATGTTTAAAGGGGAAATATTAGGATTATAGGGAGTGAAAAAGGGAATGTAAGAAGCATAATGTAGGTATATAATGAGAAGACCTTAGGGGACATGAGGCACACTATTTTATTAGTTTTGGGAAACTAGTGTGTATTTCCTAAATAATAAGGTGTTTGGAGTAAGAGGAAAAATCTAGTTTAATATGAAAAAATATAGATTTTTATCAAATAATTTGCATGAGAAAGAGAAATAAACTTATCTAAAAATAGACTAAAATGAAGGATTCAAAGCTGGAAATTGATATGCAGGATTGGGATACTATCATGAATATGGATATGGACTTCATTTTATGATTGGATAGGAGTGTCAAAAGTGGTAGGAGTGGCACTGACATTGTAGTCCTCCTATACTACTATTATTTTGAAGATATGAGCTTTCTAGGTTTTGTTCAATAGGTATGTGTGATCATGTATATGAAATTTCAGAGGTTAGAAGTAAATAGAGCTTGCTATAGGTTCATTTCAACATCCGAAACCTATATCTATCTACACACATGCAAAAATAAAATACATCAAAAGAAAAATGGGGAAAAGTAGGTTAGGGAAAGAATGATCACATGATTTAGAACCCCCGCTATCCTGATTGCTACCTAAATTAAACCTCAATCTAGGATCTCAAATCAAATGTAATTCTCCCTTAGGGAACATGCATAATTAATGTGCATGATAGATGTAAGAATGAACTTTTCCTAGGCCCTTCCTTGATCAAACATGCAAGTTTATGTGTGATGTAGAATACTGAGCTATACTATTAATTGATTTTTATTATGTAATGTGCCAAAGTAGTAAGTGCTAGATATAAAATTCCTTGTTTAGTCCCTTATATAAGAGACTCATTATTTTAAATTTGAGAGCTTTATTTACATTTAGCTAACATGGAAAAACTTAGGGATGAAGCTAAGAAAGGGGGTGGGACTCATCTAGAAAAAAAAATTGATCGTTGGAGGTCAAAATGACCTTGGACAAGATTGATAGAAATGGACACTAGTGGCATCGACACAATAGTCCCATCCTAGTGATCCTATCCTACAAGATAGGGACCAGGGGGGATGGAGAGAGCACAAAAAACTTGACATAGATGAGGTATAATGAGTGTCTGAAAAGCTTAGGATGACTAGGAATAGCTAAAAATGTGACTCAAGCATAAAACAAGAACTAAATGAATAAAAGGAAAGACATGGCTAAATTTAACAAAGCTCATATTCTCTAGTCGAAGTCTCCTATGAAAGGACTATGAAAATACATGATATGCGTGGTAACTTGACCAATTTAGGGTGTAAACATTTGCCTCCCTTTTAATCTAGTGATGCAATGAAATGATGTACTAGAGTAAAAGAAAGAAAATAAAATGCATACCTGAACCTACTTGCATGGAAATAAGTGAGCTAAAAAATAGTCTAACTCACTTCCTAACCAGGGAAGTGGTTAGAGAGATGAATATTTCCTAGATAAAGAAAGAATCCCTAAAATAGATGTCCCCTGTGTTGAATTTAAAAGTGGAATCCATGTAATCATGGAGAAGGAGGGTAATACTTGCCCCCATGCTGAATCTGGATGAAAATGAGAAATCATCAGAGGCTCAAAACTAATGTTTTCCCTCTATCCCACATAAACTCATGTAATCTAGAATGTGTGCATAGGATCTATATACTATAAAGAGCAAAATCTATCATGCCCCCACTCTAGATAATCTAAACTAGAACTAAGAAGTGATTAGAGGACCCAAAACCAATATCTAACATTTATCTTGCATAAACTCATATAGTCTAGGTCTGGGTAATGCTATGGACCAACTACTATAGACAACCATATGATCCAACTTGGTGACAAACTGGGTACATTTGGGTGTAATCTAAAACTTTGGTCAGTGTGTAAGAAGAAAATGACATGTTTTGTAATTCAATCTATATAATCTTAGATGATGAAGAACATGATCATCTATGCCATGCCCCCAAATATGGTATGTGAGTGATGCATATGTATAGTCTAAAATCTATATAGCCACATGTGAAATGACCTATTATGCCATGTCCCATGTGTAAAATTGGAGATCAAAACAATGTGCTCTACACTATGCCTATAATCTTCTATCTAGTCTTTAACTGTGTCATGCTGTATGAAGCTATATATGTAAGATGTGTAGTATGTACATGCCCCTAAGTATAGTAAATGAGTCTGAATCTATATCAAAGTCACTATGAATCCATATAATCTGAATCACTGTATCTATAAACTCAATGTATGTCCCTCTGAATGTCCTAAGTAATGTTGAATGACCAATGTAATATGAATAACTATATATCTTAACTAATCTAAGCTAAATATAAATAATGGAGGTATATGCACCATGGTATATCCATTTTTGAGAGTGGATAGGGATGATGGATAAGTGTAGGAATAGGAATAGTAGGAATGATACCCCACTTTTGGGGAGAGGGATGAGATCTGTGATAGAGGAGGTTGAGTCAAAAGTGATGACTAGTGGTGTAAGAAGAAAAAAGGTTGGATTATTGCAAAGAGATTGAAAGTTTTCTTGATTGATTAGGCTAAGTTGTTTGATAGTTAAACCTTTTGATTAGTTAGGACTGAGTTGTGTGTCTAGGTATAAGAGTGGTATAGAGATGTGTGTGTGTGTGTGTGTGTGTGTGTGTGTGTGTGTGTGTGTGTGTGTGTGTGTGTGTGTTTGTTTGTGTTATAATAGGTAGATGAGGTAGGAAGAGAGAAAGGCTTACATGATGTTGAAGGTATCATTGTCATGATTTTGTGAAAGAAAGTGGTTTGCAAAATGGAGCTATGGGGTTCTAGTTATGGGCAAAATGGTGTTTTGCTTGGAATGAGAAAGTTGTTGATATAGGAAAATAGTATTGATTCGTGATTCATTTTCACATTTAATAGGTTGAGATTTAGAGCTCTAAATTAAGAGATATGCTGAGGTAATTAACGCCCACCACAACCTAATTTGAGTAGTTGGCAACCCAAGTGGAGGCTAGTGGGGAGGTTGCCCTGGTAAGTAGCTAAAATGTATGATTTTTGCTTATTAAACAACCTATTTTTGATGTTTTTGAGTTGTTTGAAGTGTTTTTAAGAATTTTTCACTAGTTTTAAGTGGTATTATCCAGGTTCTAATGCTATTATCTAGAGCTAATGTCCTTTTATAACACTATTATCCACTAGGGATAGCTTTCTAAGTTTCTAATTTGTTACCTATTGTTGTTTAGCTTGGCTATTTATTTGGACATGGTTGACTAATATGAATGATATTTTTTGGTGTTTTGTAGAGTGAGGTATGGATGAGGGAGTTATATAAAGGTCAGGTGATGGAGACATTGAGGATGTTACCATTATCTATGGATGAGAGAGATATTATGGATATAACGGGGTTGCATCATGCATGTGACCTAAGCACTATGTAGTGGGATAGGTATATAATTAATACCTTATGTGAGAGGAAGAATGTAGATACATGTACTTTATAACTTCCTATAATGGATATTTCTATGACTCTAGAGGATGTGTATCATATTTTGTATTTGATGGTTAGTAGACGGTGGGTGACATTACAAGATGACGTGGGTGTTGATGCTATTGATCATGCATCCTTGTATTTTGTTACTGTGTCCTTAGGGATACATCAGAGAGGTAATGATAGTGATATATTATTATTAGTTATTGTGTAGTTGAGCATTCCACATCTGTAGAAGTGGTTGGCCTATTGTTGGCTTCATTTATTGTTGTAGATGGGAGTAGGGTATCGATTACATACATGATGTATAAGATCATGCATATTATAGAGGTGTATGGCACTATGTTTTCCTGGGGTAGTAATTTTCTTGCCCACTTATACAAGGACCTTTATAGGTTTACATAGGAGGCATTCAATGGTGGTGGGAGTGCAACTACTTTTTTGCATTGTTGGGCTTATGAGCACATAGCAATTGTGTAGTTGATCGGATTGTTGAGGGAGAGTTGGGCACCTCCACAACCATTTAGTGAGTGGTAGATGAGTTCATTAGCTATCTAGTCTCTTAGGATAGATCACTAGAGATGAGTTTTAGATAGATTAGTGATCAAGATATCATATGGAGATCTTATAAAATATTTCTTGGGTGGCCCAAAAATGGAGTATAGTTGTGATATATGAGGGTCATTTATTGGTTACATGATCACTAGGTTGGAGTGTTTGAGTGATTTTTGTATGAGCATGTGACTAGATTGTTTGGGTTACCACAGGATGTGCCCCTAATAACATGGGTGTGGGTGAGGAGTGAATGAGACCAATGAGGGCATGAGCTCATGGGAGGCCTACTAAGGCTGAGTTAGCACCATTACCCTTGGATATACGGGATGTGGCTATAGATATTCCTAATGTGGATGGTATTGGATGCATGAATGTGTATATTATATGGTGGATGAGGCATTGATGGGCTCCATTATATCCTATGGATGGAATGGGTGTTATTGATTATGAGGATCCTATGTCGATCCATATGATGGGAGGCAAGTAGTATTTTTTTTGAATTATGTAAAATTTTGTGCTTATTTTAGTTTAACTTGAAAGTATATATCTAATTCAATGTTGTATCTTGTATGCAAGTGGAGTGAGAGGTGCCCAAGATGAAGCATAGGCTGGTGTAAGGAGTGGAGATGATGAGTACTAGAGAACTTACACAACATGTTCCTGATGACATTATGGAGAGTTTGGTAGAGCATCTGATAGTTACAGTCGATGTTTATTCTCATTTATTTGATAGAGCTATGATAGCTATAACTATTATGTTAGGGTAGTGGGAGAGAGAGATGAGCTAAGGGTTGAGTTAGATAGGCAGAGGATGCCTCCACCTAATTATGGATCAGTGAGTACATAAATTATGTATAAGTACTCAAATCTTCAGAGATGGTATGTAGACTTATGTGAGGATTATGGTAAATTATTGGAGTGAGAAAGTTGTTATAAGAGGCATTTAGGAGCTCAAGGAGGTGGAGGGATATTAGGCATGAGAGTGGACTATGGGACTAGTACTGGAGGAGAAAGTGATATCGAGAGTGAGGGTATGATGCCCATTCATGATTGATTGTATTTGATACAGTGTTTATGTATTTGAAAACTTGGTTATATATATATATATATATATATATATATAGATATTGGTTTGATTTTGGATTCATGCATATTATGTTATGGATTTTGGAATGGATTGGTATATTTCTTATAATTTGTTGATTTAAAAGTAATTGACCTGGTATTGATGTTGAAGGTTTGCATATATTTAGTAAAATGGTACTTGGGATATGTGATTTGATTATTTTGATAATATGTTTATAAGTGTGATTGTAGGTTTTTGTTTCAAATTGTATGTACGTAAAGAAATTTATTTGGTTTGTAATTATATGTGAGCAAAACATTTGTTGGTTTTGTAATTGGGAAATTATTAGGATAAATTGAGTTGGTTTGAGGTTGGTAAATTGTTTGGATGGGTTGAGTTTGTTTGACGTTGGTAAATTGTTTGGATAAGTTGAGTTGGTTTTGGATATGGATAGTTATTGGGAATTAGGAATGTTAGTTGTTAGTATATGGGGATGTATGATAGCATGATATGTGTATTACTTCCTTGAGAGTGGCTCAAGAATATAAAGGCTAGCTAGACCTTTGGCTCCATCATTGCCCTGCTAAGTGAAGCTATGAACTGATGTTAATATGAAGGTGTGTCATATCACTTTGTGTTGTATCACTATCTGAACCCTGATAGCCAACTGAATAAGTGCCCATATTATTCATGTTATGTAGGAATATGCTCTATATCTGATATTGTCTATTGTGTACTAACTATAGTTAGATGTGTATATTATAAAAAATATAACTTTATTAGACGTGTAATAAGAACTATGTGTTGTGAAGAAGGCTCATTTATCCATAATCAAATACCCTATGACCATCTTGTGATGGGTATGACTGAGTAATATATTGAGATAGAGTTGAAACTTATGATGGGGGTTCATTTAATCTCAATCATAATGGGTTGTTATATGAGATAGGTCCTTGAAAATATGACTGTAGTGAATATCTCTCAAGGGAAATACTCTGTGATGTGGGTTCATTTAATCTTAACCATAGTGGATTGTTACATGAGATAGGACCTGGAAAATTCAGTCGTAGTGAATATTTATCTTGAGTGGTACTATGCTATGATGCTTGTGACTCTGTTTGATATGTATATGGGAATACACTATGTACTCCTTAGACTACAGTGCTATATGTAGGTTTCTCTCATTGTACAAATTTACAAACCATTTAAATATATGGGATAAGAGATCTCTTGTGAGGATCTATCTTAGAACTTGCATTACTCTTATGATGAGTGACTGATGATTCTTGTGAAAGAATGTCTTGGAATGACTCAGTCACAGATGAATGAGGTCTATGGTTCCATGGTGGAGGATATCTCAGCTCCCCCTATGTGAATGCTATGATGCCATTATCAACACATCTATTAATTCAATATTTGAGTCTATAACAAACATTATGTCTATGTCCATGAATATGATGATAGTTATAAAAGGGATGATGTGGCTATCTATGTAAGAGATGTGGATCTTGTTGATGAGTATAAGGCAATGTGATTAATCTCCTATCTAGTAGTGCTCATAATATGATAGATGGGCTATCCTACTCTGAATCAAATTATAATGGTGCCTTAATGTTGTTATCTATAGTGCATACTGTAGGTTTTACTCTAGATACTAGCTCTCTATTCTTAACTAGTTGCTTTTCTATTTGTGGTATCCTATCTTGTTTAGGACATGGTGGATGCTAGATTCTAGGAGCTATAGATACTATTGTGAAATCTAGAGTAATTTGATTGACTAGATCTACCTCAATCAATACCAATTTATTTTCCAAAGATATAACTGTATAGCATAAGTTCTTGAAAGAGGACTCTGTCTGATATAGTAGATGCTCAAGGAGAGGGTGGAAAATCCCCTTAATAAAAATATATTGAATCTCTAAATATGCTTGGTTTGTATATCAATCTTAACATGTGATTCTTGAATCATAAGATATAATCACTAACTGGGTTTGAAGTATTCTGATGTAAAGTTGTAAGTTTCTCATATGTAATATGAGGGCCCATGGTAATGTCTAATAAATTCCTCCTCTAAGTCATCATATGTGTGAAGGAGCCAATGGGGAGTAAATGAAATAACCAATTTTGTGCTTCTCCCACTAATTTTTTCTAGAATAATTTTAGTAGAATAAAAGGACTCACATGAGATGGCAAAGCCTTCTAAAAGGCTTGAAGATGTATAAATGGATCTCCAGTTCCATCAAAGTGAGGCAATGATGGTATCTAGAAATGCTTAGGCAATGAAACTTTTATGAATGTCTTCAGAAGTGGATTACCATATAGGTCATTAGCATCCATCTAAGACTTATAAGCCTTATTTTCTAAGGTAAGGAGATGTTCTTGGTGTTCTAATTCATCAACTACATGCATCAAAGACATAATCTCCTAGGATAGTACATTAGTAAAGTGGTTCATTTAATCATTAAATTTGATTGTTAATTATAGCCATGTGAATACTACATTTATCAATTGGATCATAAAAAGGGGGTGTGCTCACTTGAACCTTGGAAATAATGGTAGCTTGGACCTTACTAGAGGGACATGGGCTACCATTCTCTTTATGTGAAGAGTAAGAATTGGGTTGTACTGTAGTGAGGGGTGGCTTGGGAGATTCATTGGTATCTTTATGTTTTAGTGAATCACATTCTAATTGAGTAGAAGATGTGATGTTATAATTAACATATTTTTGGCCTGGGTGTGGATTTTTGATTCTATTATTCCTGTTGATGGGGAGATGTATATCCTAATCAATAAATAAAACAAATAGAATACTCAATCATGTTAATTGATTTCCTACACCTCATCTAAATAGCTGCTTTATAAAAAATGGCCTATAAATTTGGTTACCAAGAATGCTTTCATGATCTTCATTGGTTGTTGATTCTGATTCCTTCAAACATCAAGACAAGGTATCTTTATAGCCTCTGTAAAGGAAAGTGCAACCATGGATGGTAAATAGGGACAAATAATGGATGGTAGGTTTGATTGTGAAATGGAATGGAAAATGATAATGAAATGTGGAATGGTGGGAAAACAAATGAAAATCAGGACTTTCAGTGACATATAATGTTGATGATGCCATATTCGACATAATTTTGGTTGTGGTGGGGCCAAAGACTTTTTCTCTTGAGAGGAACACCAAATTTTGTCATTGTTTTATCTTGAGAGTAGTGACCATCTAATTAGGCTATAGATTGGAAGCTATTTTGATTTGATCTTTGATTTTGTCTTCATCAAGTAGTGAAGAAATTTTGTGCTCAGCTATTGGTACCTCAAAGAGGTTTTCACCAATAAATTTGTCTTGATTTTCCTATAGTGCCTTTGAGAAGGTTTCACTAATGAACATTGGATTTTGACTTTGATTTTCTTCTAACACTTCCAAAAAAGTGTCACTAAGAGATGTTGAGTTCTTACTTGGATTGTCTCCTAGTGCCTTTGAAAAGGTTCCACTAGGAGAGTGTTCTTCTACTACATGAATGTTGTCTTGGCGTCTTTCTCTTATTCAACTGCTATGTCACCATGGATGTAGTTTAATAAAGTGTGACTCTTTTGGTCCCAATCGATACTTGTGGGAGATGGAATGCCAATGATATGGCTATTTTGGTTGATGGTAATAGCCTATGGAATGGTAATGGAATGGAGAGAGGCTGCACAATCCTTGGAGAGAGGTAATAGCCTATGGAATATACTAGGATAACTTGTGTCAAAGTTGAAGTACTCATCCTCAAAACCTATAGAAGGATCACATATGTATTCAAATTGATTTGTGAGGCATGCATAACCAATGTTGTAATAGTCATGAACATATTCTTCTTTTGAATCTGATTCTAACTCAAGGGACTCTGAATCTGATGTTGAGACTAATGTTAATTCTGATTCTAATGCTAAATCTAATGTTAGTTTAAAAATAGAACTTGACTCTAATTTTGATTCTTCATTTGATGGGTACTCTATTATAATGATGTCTTGTTGAATATTCAATTTTAGATAAGTAACAACCTATGATGGTATGATGGGATCCACAAAGACTGGTTTGTCAAAGTGAGACTCCTTGAGGATGGGAAAAAGGTTAAGAGACAACTCCTTAGAGACTAGCTTGTCAATATGAGGCTTTTGAAAAATAGGCACATGGTTGAGGTAATGATTTTCCCAAAGGCAGTTATAATCATTAAGAAGTGACTCAATAAAGGCTGGCTTATCTAAGTGAGACTCCTCGACAAATAGTATATGATCAATAGGCAATTTATCATAGGCTAACTTATCACAAATGATTAATTCAATAGAAACATCTTGGATTGGTTGGTTCTCTTGGCCTTGGTTTTTAATGAGTTGGAAAATACCAGTTCTGAAGACAACTTGGTCTTTGAATGATTGGATCGATTGAGGTTTGGTTGGGATTAGTATTGGATGAAGAATGGCCTGTAGTTGGATAATGGTAAGGCATTGGGGAGCATGATTTCTCACATGAGCCAAAGGATAAAGTCCTGAGATGGTAATGATAGGGCATTATGGGGATTGATTGATCACATAAGCCAAAAGACTAAATCTTGGAATGATGAAGGGGCGTTGTGGAGATTGATTGCTCTCAAAAACCAAAGGACTAGGTCTAGGAATGGTAATGGTATTCCATGGATACTGTGGAGCTTGATAGCTCATATAATCTAGAGGAGGGTTAGGGGTAGTTTATGATTAGATAAAAAAGGAAATCATGGAACTTGATTTTTTGTACAAGCAAAAGCATCCAAGTTTTCCTCATAAACCATATCATCCCAATCATGAGTTGGCTCATAAGCTAGTTTTTGACTATGTTCCATGTATTAATTTTTGAAAATAGGGTATGGATTCATATCCCAAATAACATCATCTGTATTTGGGTCTTCAAAGTCCTCTTCACAAGCCTCTTCATATTAGTCAAGGTCTCGAGTTGGATCGTAAGTTGTTTCATGACTTTGTTTCTATGAATGATTAATATAAGACAGATAGAAATCTATCTCACAAACCATATTAGCATCATTGGGGTCTTGACAAAAGCCATAAAAGTCATTTTTTGTGGCCATTATATCATAAGTTGGATTGTAAGTGACTCTACCATAAGTGTATTTAGACATATCTATGTAAATTATGAAAGCTCTGAAGTAAAAAGGCTTAGAGTTCTACAAACTCTAAAAAACCATGTCCAAAGGACAAATGGTTCAAACTTGGTCTAATTTGGTCGAAGGGGTGGATATGTATCTCTAATATGGTTTGAAAGTGGAGCTATATCTCCAAAATGCTTTGTGCTAAGACTTGGCATAAAATAACCTAATGTCAAAAGTCATACACACAAAAGGTCAAGTGTATAAATAAAAATTGACATGTCAAATGTCTAGGTCAAAGAGTTCCAAACAAGGTCTAAACTAGGAAAGGGAAAAGATGAGTTGCTATGTTTTTTGTCCAAATGCAGATTCAAAAGCGAGGTTTAAACAAACATGCATGATGTGGTTTGATTTAATCTAACAAGTTTTGGAAACAACTTTGACAGAAACCTGACACATAGAATCAAACATAAAAATGTTCAGTTGGCATAAGGCATAAGACATAAGGCTCTTTGAAAAACACTATGTTCTCCCAAATAAAGGCATAAATGATGATAAGGATAGGCACTGAGTAAATAAACCATCAATAGTTTTCAAATTTGGGCAATCAATTAATTGAAGTTATGCAACCCAAAAAAGAAAGATCTATATATCAACCCCATAAATTGAGGCCCAAATAGGAATCAATCAATGTTTGGATCCAAACTTGACAAGGATAATTGAAGACTCAATGTTGAAAACTAAGATTGGACCAAATAGGCTAGACAAGATTGGATAGCATGATGGCACAAAATAGAGGCCTAAATGGTATACACATAATGGTTTGAAAAAAATGTTTTTGATACAATGGTAAACAAATCTTGAAACAAATTGAGCAGCCTAATGGTATAAACATACTCAAATAATGTGGTCAATACTATGTTACAAAGACTCAAAGGCAAAATGGTTTGACATGATTTGGGCAACATAACACTACCCTCTATAACTCAAATGACCCACACATAAACAATTTTATCAAAAATTTCAAGGCACAAGTGTGGTGTAAAATAACCAACATAATGCCTCTTTAGAAAAAAGAGTGATGCATAGACAAATTGGTTTTTACATGGATTTATGATCAAACAAATAAGTTTTAGTCTCAAAACATACCAAATGAGAAAATGACCAAAATACACTAAGTATAATCATCCAAATCCTAGCAAGGGTATGGCATGTGGGGTTGACTAAACTATCAAGTTTCGAATGTCACTAGGGGAATAAATTGCATAATGACTTTCATTCCAAATAATGCAAAAGAAAAACATGGATTTTGGGTCCATACCACTCAACTTATTGCAAAAGGTATAGTCTTTTTTGCAACCACTACATCTTGTTGTTCGCTCAGTGTAGTGCGATGTCCAAAGTGCCACTACATCTTGTGTACAACTCTAAAGGAACCATATAAAGTCAATGCTAGGAGATTAAACCCCAGGTCAAAGCTTCTCTAAAGAACTTATGGGAGGTGATGAAGTCCCCCTTGTAAGCCAAGATGCATAAAAACAAAGAAAACATGAAATATAAAGACTTTAGGGTTATTTTCAAGGTCACCCAAACTTTGATGAGTTTTTAAGGATTGATTTAGATGACTTTATTTCTAAGCCTTGGACTAGGCTACTTGTAATAGGAATGGTGCTTTTGATTCCAAGGGTTCCCTATAGGGGACAAATGGAAGAGCATACATGTAACGCCCATATTTTTTATAAACAAGGTTAATCTAAACAACTATTGTAAGCAAAAATTGATAAGTGTGTTCAATTTTAAACCTAAATGAAATGTTTGGTGGTGTTCATTCAACCCCTTGGTCTTAGTTGTAAACTTTGAACACATTTACCAGAAACACTTAAATTCTTTCTTAATCACCAAAACAAGGTTCCTAATCCATTTCTAAGCATGAAAAGGTGATTTAAACATGTATTGAGCAAATTTTGAACTTGATCCTACATAAAAATTGTTAGCATGTCCTTTAGCTTTGAAGCCCTTTTAAATTTGAAACAAGTAACTTTGGAAAAGTAGGTCTCAGATCTATGTTTTTTGAAAAACAAAATGACCAAGATCAGTTAATACTACCAACATTAGTTGTGACCAACTAAGATTTGAATGATGTCAGTTCTATTGATTGACATCAGTTAAGCTAAGTAACTGATGTCATTATTTTTTTCAATGTTGGTTACTATGTAAAACCTATTGTAACCAAAAATGGCAAAAAAAAAGATAGAAAACTAATTTACAAGAGTTTTAAAATCTCAAATAAGTTTTCTAAGGTTGCAAAAGGATCTGTTTTAGGTGTAGGATGCATCTAGTGCCACCAAACATGCCATTATGTGATCTACGAATTTGACTCAAGAGAAGATGGTTAGTATTATGTTAGTTCCAAAATGAAAAACAAGATGAAATAAACACACTAATAACATAACATATCTAGGCCTAGACACTAGGGCAAGCTTAGTTAACAAACACAAATGAAACACACAACTAAAATGTAAAAGAAAACTCTTTTACCTTCTTTAGATGCTCCAAAATTCTTGTTGTGGTGGCTTGCTTAGCTTGTGCTTCAAGAAGTCTTCTTTAATGGAGTGTGGCTACCTTCATCTCCTCTTGGCACCTTTGGCTTATGGCTTGGCTTGGCTTGGAATCAATTTGGCATTATAACACTAGTTTCATGAAGCTTTTGGAACCAATCCTGCATTATAAATTTGCACTAATTAAGCTTTAGAAATGATTTTGTGAGGCCTCCTATTTATAAATTTTTGGATTTGATCAGAATCAACCTCAACCGTCTATCTCAAGATTGAGATGTGTGGTTGAAGATTAATTAAATTTTTGGAATTAAAATTTTAATTATCCTCATCATGACATTGGAAGAAGGGGCACTTAAGAGGCATGGAGGGAATCATGGAAGGCATTGATAAGGTATGGAGGGCATGAATCTAGATATTTGTGTCATTTATGGCCTAGGGATGTCTTCCCGAGAAATGAGGTCATTTGATGATGCATATATTCAATAATCATTTCTAAAAACAAGTTATTCAACAAGTTTTCATGGAATTTTTGATTAGGTCTTGATTTGGGTTAATTAGCTCTTAAGTATGATTAAGCACTTTATGTACAAATTACTTAGATTGATCATAATACCTTGTTATTGGTCCTAAATTTGATTGGATTGGAATTGGAAGTCACTGTTAGATGTGTTAGATGTGTATTCCCATTTAAGATGTTTCCAACAAAAAATAACAAAGGCACAAGTCTTGTGTAAAATATTTGATAGGAAAGAGTAGTCTAGAGCTTGCAGGTGCAAATTTGACATTTTGACTCAAAATAAACTGATCAAAGTTAGCTAGTCCATAAATTGCATTGCCCCATTTAGGGATACCCTAGACAAAATCAGCATTTGAATATGTTAGTTTCACATCATTTTGCATGTTTTAGTGTTTTTAGGCCAAATTGTGCATTTGAGTGGAAATTGGCCAAAACCCTGGTTGGAGGTTATCGATGGCTAGATTTAGGTGTCTAAAAATATTTTCACATGTATCATCATATTCATCATTACAATAATAGTAATTATCATCATTCTAAATTAAATCATTTTCCACATTTTTAGGTAATGTGCAATTTTGCAAATTTGTCTAATCATTGTCATAATTATAAGAAAAATTTAAAAATTTATCTATGGGATGAGAGGGAAGAAGTGCCTTTGTGACCATTTTATTTTTTTCACCAAAGAGAATTTTGAAAAGTATTACTAAGTAGATAAATTTAAAAATAAGTACTAACATCGAGATTTTGAAACTACTTTTGACAATCCAAAGAATTTGCAAAAAAATCAAAATATTTTTATAAAAATTGTGAGGAAAACTTGGGGTTTGAGGACCTAGTTTGGAAACCTGGGGTTTTAAGCTAGGTTTTTGGAAATTTTGAAAATTATGTAATTATTTTAAATTTAAAAGATAATTGTGAATAGGATAAATACACAAAAATTTATACAAAAATTAGAAATTAGAAATTAATGTTTTGCATAAAATAACTACTAATATGGAGATTTTGAAAATATTTTTGACTATCAAAACAATGTGCAAAAATTCCAAAATATTTTTCTACAAATTGTAAGGGAGGGAGGCTTAGGGTTTGAGGACCTAGTTTGGAAACATAGGGTTTTAGAATTTTTGAAATTTATGTAGTAATTTTAAATTCTAAAAATAATTTTGAATAGGATAAATGCACTAAAATTTATACAAAAAATCAGAATTTTGAAATTAAATTTTTGCACAAAAAATGAAGGAAAAACCCTAAGCGTAGCTAGAGTTTTAGATTTGTTCTAAGTAAGTTGGGTTCACCAAATATTTTATTATTTTTGGGAAACTAGTGTGTATTTCCTAAATAATGAGTCTGGAGTAAGGGGAAAAATCTAGTTTAATATGACAAAATATAGTTTTTTATCAAATAATTTGCACGAGGAAGATAAATAAACTTATCTAAAAATGGACTAAAATGAAGGATTCAAGAGCTAATAAATGATATATAGGATTGGGACAATATCATGGATCTAGATCTAGCCTTTGTTTTATGATTGGATAGGAGCACCAAAAGTGGACAGGAGTGGCACTGATACTGTAGTCCTCTTCTACCTCTATTATCTTGGAGATATGATATTTTTGGGTTTTGTTCACTAGGTTTGTGTGACCTTATCTATGAAATTTTGGAGGCTAAAATTCATCAAAGGTTATTGTAGGTCCATTTAAATATCCAAAACCTATATCTATCTACACACACATAAGCAAAAAATACATCAAAAGTAAAAAGGGGGAAAATTTGGTTAGGGGAAGAATGATCGTATGATCTAGAACCCCTATTATCTTGATCACTGCCTACATTAACTCTCAATCTAGGGTCTCAATCACATGTAGTTCTCCCTTAGGGGAAATGCATAATAAAAATGAATGGTAGATGCAAGAATGAACTTTCACCTAGGCCTTTCCTTGATCAAACATGCAAGTCTATATGTAATGCAGAATGCTAAGCTATACTATTGACTAATTTTTATTATGTAATATGCCAAAGTAGTAAGTGTTAGATATAAAATACCTTGTGTATTCCTTTATATAAGAGACTCATTATTTTGAATTTGATAACTTTATTTTCATTTGTTCGACATGGGAAAACTTAGGGATGAAGATAAGAAAGAGGGTGGGGCTCATCTAATGAAAGAAACTAATTGTTGGAGGTCAAAATGACCTTGGACAAGAGCATTGGAAATGGACATTAGTGGCATCGGTACTATAATCCCATCCCAAAGCTCCTATCCTATAGGCTAGGGACTAGGGGAAATGGATATAAAAAATAAAACCTGACCTAGTTGAGGTATAGTGTCTGAAAAGCTCAGAATGACTAAGAATAGGCAAAAAGGTGACTCAAGCATAAAACAAGACCTAAATGAATAAAAGGAAAGACATGGCTAAATGTGAAAAAAGCTTATATTCTCTAGTCAGAGTCTTCTATGAAAGGACTATGAAAAGACATGATATGTGTGGTTTATTGACCAATTTAGGGTGTATACATACACTAAGGACATGTGAAGACACTAAGTGACTAGTGACCATCAATATACAGAGGATAACTATTCCCTTTATACACAAATCTATGTAGGAAAATAAGTGTGCTACTAAGATCAAATCATGTGAGTTATTTTGAATAATACGATTAAAATGGACTTACCTTCCCACAATGTGTTCCCCATTCCTCAAGACCCCTTACAGAGCCATTGATCTACTATGAAGAATGTGTACTTGCATGAGAAAGTAAGCAATATTAAAGATTTTTTTATTCACCTTTTCTAATCTACTAGCCTACCACACCCCAATGGACCTTGACTCTATTTTAAGGCTAATAGTGGAGTTTGAGTTTCAATTAGAAAGAATCATGTCTTTTAGTGTGATTTGAATTTTAATTTTTTTGAATGTTGCCTTTTAGATCATTGCCTTTTTTTAAATGATTTATCTTTTGAATGTTTTTATGGTTATTAATATTCCTCCTCCATATGGACTTGGAATGACCAATCATGAGAGATAGAGTGATACACATGAATGAGATTTTAGGCTTTGGCTAAAAGAAGCTAAGTACCCCAAAACAAGATTGACTAGAACACGTATGCATAACGATGAACTAACATCTTATCTCAAGTATCAACCATGTGTATGCTTAGTTTGTGAAAGGGAATAGTGGGGAATAAAGGGAGATCTAAATTGGATTGATAAAATGAGATTATAATGAGATGAATTGTTTACTAACTGATCACATGATAAATTGGAAAGAACTAAAGGGAGCAAGGTTTGTATAACCAAGTCACAATAACAATTATCTGTGTTTATAGAGATAAGATAAAAAATAATCATGATAAAGAAAAAGAGAGTCATAAGAAATGAACTCAAGAAAAAAAAGAATGAAATTATGAAAAATAATCCATAAGAGAACATAATGACATCATAAGCAATATAAATTATGAAACCAAAGTCAACATATAAGATAGATAAGAATTTGACACAATGCCAAATGATATAAAAATAGATAAATGTAAATTTAGAGCACACATCCAATCCAAATGAAAATGTAAGAACACCATACATGTTTTCATAAGTACTAATATATTTGTCTACACACATTATCCATAACATCTAATAAGTCTCTATGTAGTTTAATATGAATTGCAGCTAATGCGACAAAAGTTGAGAAAATACTTCACATTGAATCTCCTCGATGGAAAATGTAAGAACCCTCAAAGGATCATGATGATGAGGGTTATCATGTAGGGGATGCTCAAGAAAATGAATGGGAGTGGTTTCTATAGGAGATGAAGGGGTCACTAGTGGGGAAGGTGCCATTTCTGAAGGTGGATCCATGGGTGAGGGAATCATGGGTGGAAAAATAGATGGTGGAGAAGGGACCACAAGAGGAGATAGAAACATAGGATATGGAACCATGGGTGAAGAAGGGGGAGCCTTCTTATGAGAGAGACCTATGGGAGGAATGGTAGAAGGTGTAAAAATGGTTAGGAGGTGATCATTAACATGCTTCTAAAGGATGTGACAATGATTAGTGTGAGTGTTCCACACTGGTACCCAAGACAATATACCTCTTTATACTTAGGAAGATAATTAGATAATACTTTTAGGGGAGGTATAGCCTTGTCTAAGGGATGAGGAGTAGTGGGATGTAAGGTATCAATATATTTTCATAACTTGTAACAATGTGTGGATGAATGGTTATCTGTGCCATGGAAACAACATATACACTTGTGAGTATGCTTGGTAGGTTACTCAAAAGAGGAGTGGAAACAAAAGCTAAGGAAGCTTGGTATAGGGAATAATCTCTAATCTAATGACCCAAAAATTTATGAATGTCACATTAAGGTTAATCAACCCATTTAGTGGGCAAAGGAGCTAGCTATAGGAAAAGGAGAAAACCATCACCAAGATAAGGTGGGTTTGGTGGAGAGATTGGATAAGGCTCAATTGAAGGAACAATAAGATAAAAATAGGAAGAGACTCAACTATACAAGGAGTAGGAATGAGATATAAACTTGGCTCTATTGAGGGAGGAGTAGGTCTATATAAGGCTAAAGGATAGTAATAAGCATCTCAGGGATAAGTAGGCAAGAGGGGTCATGGTATTTAACAAAGTGATAGTGACCAGTCATAACACGATCCATAAGTATACTCCTATGAGGTTTTTTATAAACTAGAGGTGTTTATACCATATCTATCCTATGATCAAGAGGAAAAATGTTAAAATTAGGAATGGTATAGGTTGGAATATGAGAAGATATACTAAAAAACTAAATTAAAGAGGAATGATAATGAATAATCTCAGCATCTCAGGCCTGAACAAAAACTCTTAAGAATAGATCATCTAAGGTATAACCATCATCATAATTAGGTGTATGAAGATCAATAGAATAGGTAGGGATGCCTTTGTCATATAATGTGGTGTGATGAATGGAATGCAAGTCTTAGTTAAGATAATAAGGATGCCATCACAAGGTGGTTGACAAGAATGAGGTTACAAAGAATCGAGAAGCTAAAATATGAGATGACGTGAGAGATCCTAAGTTTTAATATTGAGATTGATCTTGTCAGGTTCATCTTCATCAAAAACTAGGAGGTTAGGGGGTATATTATTGATGAGTTTAGGGTGACCACTATAACCTTAGGTGGAATTGATAGGGAATTTAAATCATTGGGATTCAAAAAATGGAATGTTGGGCAGGGTTTCAAGGGTAAGAATCTTGAATACACCATGACCTTGAAAATTTTCAAAATTTCAAGGAATGGTTTCACCTTGAATCTTTTAGATGGATCCATTATGAGTAAATCTAACACATTAACAATTAGAAGAGGAAACTACTCTCATGCAATGAGTCTATGGCCTACCAAGTAAAATGTTGTAAGAAAGAGGAAAGTTGAATATCATCACCTTCACATAAATGGTGATAGGTGGGAGAGTAATGGGGAGCCACACACAACCTAAAGGAGGCATTTGCCTTTGATCATAGAATTAACATGTGCTATGTGTGTACTTAAGATTGCATTTGAAATATCTAAGGGTGTTGATAAAATTGAGAGAGGAAACACAAGTGTTATAACCCTCATCAATTAAGGAATGCTTGACTTGGATATCACTAATTTGAACATTAATAAAAATAGGAGGATCATCCACACAAAGAAAAATATCATTGGGTATCATAAAAGAAATGGGGAATTTGGGGAAAAATAAGTGTCTATTGTTTCATCAACATGTATGGACATCTCTTCACATTGTTGTAAAATTCTATTTTTTGATCTGGATAAGGTGGCTTCGTGTCTTATTAGGGAAGGATGAGGGATGTTAATTTTGAAAAAAATCTACATAAGATGGTTACAATGACATGTAGGAGGTCCACATGAGTTCAATAAATAGGATTTGATATGGGATATTAGTGAGTTCTGTGATAGGATCCCACTCATCATAACCCATAAGAAGATTGTTGGAAAGAGGTGCATAGTGTTGAAAGAGGTCCTTATAAGGAGAAGCCAAAGTGCATGTGAATTTATGATGATAAGAGGTATAAGGTTTGATTGGAGGATAAGTTTATATATTATGTTGAGAAGATGGAGTAGTTGATGTAGGTTTGGTTTGAGATCGATTTGAATAAGTGTTGATAGAAGTTTGAGTATCATTGGTGATAGGTAAAGAAGTTGGAGGGATGCTAGAAATGGTATGGGAGGTGTTATCCAAGGGAAGTTTTAGAATTGGTTCATCAAAAGATATACGGTCTTCTTACCCAAATTTAGTTAAGTGAGTTGGAGAAGAATCTTGGATAACATGCAATGTGCGAGACAATTAAGGTGTGTGGATGGGTTAAGGATCAATGAAAGTAACCGCCCTTTGCATATTATTCATATTAACCACATTTTATTTAGGATTTGGGTCAAGAAGACTATCGACATTACTAGTATAAGGGGTAGGTTTTTCTAGGTTATCTTGGTGATTTAAAAGAGGATCTTTATAGATGGCCAAATGATCATTAGCCTCGTTCAAAGCTTGAGATTTAGTTTGTGTTTCATGGGATTTGAAAGAAATGTCATAGGCTTGTTGTAATTTACTAATGATAGAATCATGGTCAAAATTGGGACCAAAAAGAAATCCATAGCCAAATTATGAAGTTGCCTACATGTCTCATGAGAATGACCCTAACTAGTGTGAAACCAATAAAATTTATTGGGACTGTACCAATATTTCATGGGTCAAGTGGGATCAAGTTCTCATGGGAGAGGCCTTGGTAGACATTTTTTTAATTTTAATAATGAGGTCTATAAACATTGATGTTATTGGTTGAAGATAAATGAGTGTTGGTGATGTGGTTGGGAGGGGTAGCTTGTTCTGAAGTTTGGTTAGGAATAATAGCTTGAATAGTATGAATGGTATTATAAGATTTGGTGACACCATCACTATTGGAATGATGATTCTTATTCTTAATTAACATGTGAGTACCCATAGAGTGTTGGGATGGCTTGAATTGATGCATATGGCAATCTTGATGCTTTACTTGGTCAATAACCTATTTCAAAGTATGTGAAGAGATAGTTGAGACCCTATATTACAAATTAGGAAAAAGAACATTGGTAAATAGATGGAAAAGGTTGTCATCCACCATATTATGTTCACATTTATTATACAAGGTCTTCCATTGTTTAATTAAATCAATTAAGATTTTTGTCTCAAGTTTTGTTACAGTTGATAAAATGGGCCAAGGTATTGTTAAGGAGATCACTAGTTTGGAACTCTTGAACTAGAGCATTAAGTAAATATTCCAAACTAGTAATGGAATGATATTTAAGCTAGTTGTACCAATCTAAAGCACCAACCGTTAGAATTTTTTCTAATAGTTTGGTAGCGGCAAAGGTATTTAATTTGACCTAGTCTTTATATAGATTTCCAAATGTTTTTAAATGAAGAGTAGGATTAATTGACCCATTGTAAGAAATGGTAGGTGTGATACCTCCTATATTAATATTAGAAATTTGAGATGTAATAGGTTCATTTTAAATATGCTTGATTGTCTTATTAACAAGAGGAGGTTGAGGGATAAGATTACCATGGGAATACCAAAGAGGAGGTGGGGGAAAATTTTGATTATGCATGCCCCATGGCATCTATTGAGGGTGGGTTTGAAGATGGATAAGATGATTTTTTATTTGTATCATTTGATTTGAATTTTTATCTTGAAAAACATTCATTTGATTAATATTTTTAATAGGAGTTGATGGGTTTGAGTTGCATTATTAGTATTATTTGAAGTATTAGAATTGGTAGTGTTGGCCATTTTATCCCACATGTCAAGCCTTTGATCGAATCATAGATCAAGCTAAATAGAGTTCTTGATTAAGTGGGTGACAAAAAAATGAAGATGAAGATAAAATTTCACTTACAAATCTTTTAAAACACTTTAAGCAAACTTAACGTGTGTTTTGCTAATCTGTAAGAAATAAGTCTTGAAACAAGTCTAGAGTTGTAAAAGAAGATACAATAGGTTTCCATAGTGTCCATGACATTCAGAGTACATGGAGTAGGTTGGCATGAAGTCTCAAATGTCATTCAAAGATTTGAAAAATAAAAAGATAATAAGAGCAAGTCTAGAAGGGCTAGACTATCATAGGACATCATGCAAAAATGGATGGGTTAGCTTGATTGCGCATTTAATAGATTCACTTGGAAAGCCTCTCAGGAAAAAAGATTACATAGACATGATGTTTTTTATGCCCTTAACATGATATATAATTTTTATATCTTGATGAGCTTTTTATCTTAAGATATAGGTCTTTAAATTTGAATAAGCAGTTTGGGATGTGCACACAGATGTCAAGTTAAAGCTACGATAAATAACCATTTGAATTTAAATATTCCAAGGTTGAATGCATGAATAATAAGTGGCATGATCTTGTGAGATAATATAATATTTAATAACATGTAATGAATAATAAGGCTAGTGGGCCCAAATAGATCAATGGAGCACATTTAATCATACCAAAGCATATCGACAATAAGTTAAAGGTTAACTAATCAGTGGATCCCAAGAATGAATGAAAACTTGCCAAGTGTCATAATGATGGTAAATATTAGATAAATAAGAAATGCATATGTAAGTTTTAAAATATGAGATTGATAGTGTATATAAGGTCAAAGGGTCAATGAGCTCAAATTAAACGTGAGGTTGACATGTGGCATAAGCGTAGGAGTAGATGAAACTGATGACATATCCTAAAGATAAACATGAAATTACCATGTATCTTAATCTTAAATGCAGATCAAAAATTGATGGCCAAATATGGAGGTTGAATGTGTCATATCTCAAAGGCCTAGATCAAGATCAATGACTAATATTAAAGCTCAAAGATATGAGACTTTGACTAGATGTCAAATATGATTTAAAGTTGAACCAAAGTGGATTTTTAGGGATTAAATGTCACTATTGGGAGATATTGAGTAATTTAAACATGCAAAGAGATTGAGAAGGATTCTATGCATCCATTTTTGATTACTTATGGAAATCACGGGTTGCATACTTCTTTCTCCACCTTTCCACACTAGATAGAGTCCTAATGACATTAATGAATGAGGAGCTCAAGGAGTTGGTACATCTATTATATTGATCATTATGACCCCTTCTCCATTCTCCCACATGTCCCTTCCCTTCTCTCTCATCCCTTTTTGCTATAAATACAAGCTTTTAAGCCTTAAAAATGATCCCTCTCTTGGGTATGACTAGAATTTACCAAGATTGATATTTGTAACCTCTTTAGATAGATAGATGACTTTTTCAAATTTCATTATTTTGGTATAGTGTGATAATGTCAATTTGATTTGCATATGTGGTAGAAAACTCTCCCTTGTCAAGTTTTGATCTCACGTAGCTACTAGTTTATCTTGTTATGTAGGTCATGTTTAGTGTTTAATGTCATTTTATTGAAGTTAGCAAATGGATACATTAACTAGTTAGTGCCTTGGATCAGGGTTTTCCATCACTTCCCTTAGGTTTGATCACTTGGTGAAACTATGCATGAAATATTGATGTATAACATACATTTGGAGTCATAAATTTAGTCTCTTGCTTGTCTCATTAGTGTTTTTAAAATCTCAAATAAAGTGGATGACCAATCAATTTAAGTATATCACCAATAGTGGCTTAGAGTTCCCTTTCAATTATGTTTCTATCCCTTTTAACCCTAGAAATTAGTAGGTTTGAGTGGAAATGAGTTAAGTGATACATTAGAGGAGCTAGCCTCATTAAAAATCTTAGAGGTATGAGTCAAGATTAGGTAACCCACATCCTAGGGTCATTTCTCTATTAGACTAGATTTAGGTAGAGGACTTGAACAATCCTTTACTCAGTTAGGGTACAATCTAGGACCAAATTTTTTTTGGCATGCTTGATGGAACCCATTAGAGCTGGTCTTGGTGAAATTGTAATTGCAATAGAATTATTCATGAGGTATTTGGTAATTCCAAGCTTAAGCAATTATTTTTGATAGTTTAGGCACATTATCTAAGTAAGTCTATTTTCATTTCAATATCTTGATGTTGTTTTCATGGTTGTGTATGAGGAAAACTATGCTATACTTCCTTATCAACCCTACAATAGATCATACTAGCCTTATCATTATCTATATGAGCCTAATCAACCTAACCAAGAGTTTTATCAAAGCTAAAATGAGACTTGCTAAGTTTTTCATGATCCTTATTATCAAGAGCATGAATCTTACATTCCTTGTGAACCATATCAGTCTCATGACCAGATTTCACCTTTCCCACATGGATATGATGTTGCATATGAGAATCCTTGTCTCCAAGAAATACTGAATGATATAGGGCTCAAAATTTTACCATATGCAATAAAAGTTTTCTCAAAATCTCAGTATGAGGAAGTAAATAGTCTTTTTCAAAATGTGTCCAATGATTCAAAGGAGAGGAATGAGTTGTGTAATTTTGTATTAGAGAAGATGGAGGCTTGGGATAAGTATCAATTGATTTTAACTAGTTATCTCAAGAACCCTCTTATATTCTTTACCAATCTTCTTGTGTTCCTTATCCTCATGAAGTTCTTAACCATACTTATTGTGTGCCAAGAGAGATTCTTAGTTGGAGTCAAGAGCCTATTAATGAGAATAAACCTTCTTATAGTCCCCTTTATTCACCACTCATCTCTTAATATCAAGTTGTCTAGGAGGATAAGGATGTTTTAAAATTTGATGAGGTTATGGCCAAGTCAGAAAGAGCAGAATCTAGAGGTTTTCAAAATTTTCTTTTTCCCTCCTCTCTTAAACTCCATAGATGTTTCAATTGCCCTCAAGATCCCATAATATAATCATGATAAACCTTCCATGCCCTATATTCCCTCTCAAATGAATTAATTTCATCACCCTCCCACCATCTCCCTTATTTAGGAGGAGCCTATTCTATGAAGGATAGAGATAGAGGTTGTAGCTACAAGTCAAGTTCTTGAAGAGTGTGAAGATACTGTTTCAATTGTGTATGAGGAAGAGTTTCTCATCAATCCTTAAATTAAGGTATGAGTTGAGAATGAGGTTATATTTGATATTGAAGAAGATATCTCAGGTGTGTAGGAAAAGGTTGATCTTGATGTGGAAGAAATCCATGAAATGGTACAAATTGAAGTCATAAATGAGTTTGAGATACCTCCCATTAAGCAAGATCAAAATATGATTCAAGCTAATTCTATTAAAAATGATAAAAATGAAGAAAAAAAAGATGATTGGTAGTTGTATCTTGAATCTCTACAAGATATTAAAGAGCTTTGTATGGATTTGTTATCCATTAGAGAGATATCTCTTATGGAGAATTTTGATCAAGAGTCACTCATTCAAGACCATGATACATATTAGGTTGACTATTCAATTCTCATTGAAGAGCTTGATTAACTTGAATAAATTGATAAGAAGGATGAGGTCACTCAAAGACAATGCATAAATGAGATATCACTTGACAAGGTTATAGTTGATAAGATGTATGAAAAAGATCCTGAAGTACAAGATGAGTTCATCTTTGTTGGTGACTAGTTTACTATTGATGACTCATTTTAGGAGATGCTAAGAGAGTTAGTAGACAAGAGGAATGAATCATCAAAGGTTATGTTAAATAATCATAATTATTTAAAACTTTTACCATCTCTTGGAGTGAGTGAGTTTATGAATTTTAATTTTGATCTAGGTGGATCATGTTTTGTCATGGTTAGTTAGATTTGTTTGCTTCTATTTTATCCCAAATAAGTGCTTGCACACTTACTTTATTAGGTTAGTTCCCTATTTTGTGTGATTCATTTTTTTTTGGGTGGGTGTTGTATTTTTAGTCAAAGGGGTTGCTTGTCGTTATAACTTGATTTTTATCATTATTTCATGATTCCAAGAAGTCATGTGGAGTGTTTGGGTTCTCAAGCATAGCATGCATGCTTCCCAATTGAGTTACCAAAGATGTTGGCTATTTTGGCCCACATGCCAAGATTTTGATCGAATCATATATCAATTTGAAAAAATTTCTTGATTGAGTGGGTGATAAAACAATGAAGAGGAAGATCAAATGTCACTTTCAAATATTTTGGAACACTTTAAGCAAGCTTAAAGTGTGTTTTATTGATCTTTGAGAAGCAAGTCTTGAAATAGGTCTAGAGTTGCAAAAGAAGAAGATCTAGAAGGTTTCCATGGTGTCCATGACATTTAGAGTATATGGAGAAGATTGGAATGGAGTATTAAAGGTTATTAAAATCTTTGAAAAATTAAAATATGAAAAGAGCAAGTCTAGAAGGGCCAAACTATCATATGATGTCATGTAGAAATGGATGGGTCAGCTTGATTATGCATTTAATAGATTCATTAGGAAAGCCTCTTAGTATAAAATATTTCATGAAAATGATTTTTTTATGCCTTTAACATGATATATAATTTTTGTATCTTGGTGATCTTTCTATATCAAGATATAGGTATTTAAATTTGAATAAGTAGTCTAGGATGTGCACACGGATGTCAAGTTAAAACTATGACAAATAGCTATTTGAATTAAAATGTTTCAAATTTGAATGCATGGATGGTAAGTGGAATGATCTCAAAATATCACAATAGATATAAAATTTCATGATGACTAATAAGGCTAGTGGGCCCAATAGATCAATGGAGTGCATTTAATCATACCAAAATAGATCAATAATGAGTGAAAGGTCAACTAGTCAGTGGATCCTGAGAACAAATGAGAAGCTACCAAGTGTTGTAATTATGGAAACTATTGGGTAAATCAATAGTTCATGTAAAATCTGTGAAAAAATAGATCGATGGTGCATATAAGGTCAAAGGGTCAATGAGCTCAGATTAAACATGAGGTCAACATGTGGCATAAGCATAGGAGTAGATGAAACTAATAACATATCTTGAGGATAAACATATAATTTCAAAGTGTCTTAATATCAAATGTGGATCAAAGATCAATGGCCAAATATGAAGGTTGAAGGTGCCATATCTCAAAGACCTAGATAAAGATCAATGATTGGTCTTAAAGGTTGAAGATATGAGACTTTGACTGGAGGTCGAATACAGTTTAAAGTTGAACTAGAGTGGGATTTTAGGGATAAAAAATTGTCATTAGGAGCTAATGAGTAATGTTAACACATTGAGGAGCTTGAGAAAGATTTTATGTAGCTATTTTTTATTACTTATTATGGAAAACATGGGATGTATTCTTTTTTCTCCACCTTTCTATTTTAGACAGAGTCCCAGTGACATTAATGAATGAGGAGCTTAAAGAGTTGGTATATATGTTGTCTTGATCATTATGACCCCTTCTCCATTCTACCATGCATCCCTTTCCTTATCTCTCATCCCTTTATACTATAAATATAGGCTTCTAAGCCTTGAAAATGATCCCTCTCTTGGGCATGCCTAGACTCTACCAAGATTGATCTTTGTAACGTCTTGAGATAAATAGATGACTGTTTTAGATTTTATTATTTTGGTATAGTGTGATAATATTAGTTTGATTTGCATGTGGTAGAAATTTCTCCTTTTTCAAGTCTTGATCTCACTTAGCTATTAGTTTATCTTGTTATGTAGGTCATGTTTAGTGTTTAATGTCATTTGATTGAAGCTATCAAGTGGATACATTGACTGGTTAATGCCTTAAATCAAGGCTTTTCATCACTTCCCTTAGGTTTTGATCATTTGGTGAACCTTTGCATGAAATAATGATGCATAATAAATATTTGGAGTTATAGATTTAATCTCTTTCTTATCTTATTAATGTTTTTAAAATATCAAATAGAGTGGATGACCAATAAATTTAGGTGTATCACCAATAGTAGCTTAGATTTCCATTTCAATTATCTTTCTCTCCCTTTTCACCTTAGCAATTAGTATGTTTTAGTTGAAATGAGCTAAGTGATACATCAGAGGAGCTATCCTCATTAAAAATCTTAGAGGTCTGAGTCAAGATTAGGTAACCCATAGCCTAGGGTCATTCCCATGTTTGACTAGATTTGGGTAAAGGACCTAAACAATCCTTTTCTTAGCTAGGGTGTAATCTAGGACCATAACAGGTAGTAGTGGCTTGGATACCACTATGGGTGTTAGTAAGAGAGTTTGAGAAGAACTGTTAGTAAGTGAGGCACTAGTGGTATAATTTACATGTGTGGAAAAAGATGCACTAGTAGAGGGATGAGCAGAAGCAACACTAGAGGCATGCTTACCATGGGTAGAAAATGATACACTAGTAGAATAATTGAGAAGAGTGGCTCTTAGAGGAGGCCCACGAGATGTAGAACCTACCATGTTAGTAGAGATACTAGGTATGGATGTAGATGAAATCAAAGAGGAAGAAGTCATGGTATGAGAAGGAGTCAAAATAGAGGGAAGAGGTTGAGAAGAAAATAAGCTAGTATCCTCAAATCCATGTGAGAATGTGGGAGAAGGTGAATGGGGATCCTTAACTTGACCACTTATCATGAGATGGAAAATAGTAGAAGGATCCTTTCCTTGAGTTGAGGAAACTCATTGATGAAGAAGATCATTTCTGGTGTATTCTCTAATTTAGGTTGAACTTTAAAAGAGAAGAGAGGATTATGAAGCAAATAGAAATGAGGCAGGGTCCCATAGTTTGTAGTGCAAGTGGATATTAAAACATTACTTTCATCTTGGATAGGAGCCACAAGCTACTTATGGGAGAACCTATTAGGGTTGGTAAGACTCATCATATTTATTGAATTCAACTCAGTGTTGTCTTCAAACAAGAAGTTCATGATGAAGGAGAGAGATTAGGTAAGGCAAAGTTGATGCAAAATCAATTAGATATGAAGGTGCAGATAAGAGTAAAAAATTGACCAGGTCGACTTAGTACTAAAAATAGGGTATGAAGATTGAGCTAACAAGGATATAGAGTTGACCAAGTTTAATTAATATTATAACCTAAGATAAAGGATAACTTGATAATAATACATAGTCGACCAAGTTAACTTAGTAATATAATTTGATAGGCATAAAGGAGTACTGGGTCGACTAGGTCAACTCAATATTGTAGTCAGGGAAAAAATAGTCTATAAGAGATCATGTCAAATAGAATGATAATGTACTAAAAATAGCAATTTTTTTTCAATGTACTTGAAATAACAAGTGAAATTAAGAAGAAAAATAATTGGATCAAAGAGAATGATCCAATTGGGGCACACAACACAAAACCTTGTACCAATGTTGGCCAATACAAGTTTTTGCAATACAATATACAATGAGTAAAGAGAAAGCGGTCAACTAAAATGTAGATGATAACTAAGTTATCATCTTGAATGTTGTTATATTATTATAAAGTGTTATTTTAAGTGTGATAAAGAAGTTGGTTGAAATCAGGGAACTAAAAATAAAACTATGGATGGTTTCAAGATGTTTAGGCTGAAAGGGATTTGTGTTGGCAATGGTATTGGGGCCTATCCCCTCATTTCATAATCCAATAACAATAAAGGTGTCAGGTGATTTACCAATATATACCATTAATCATGTGTTTATATTTGGCCAAAAAACAAAGTTGGCTTCTCCCTCGGTGATGAAATCCAAGTAGGTAGGATTTGGGTAGACAAATTTTTAAATAGGTGTTAAAATTATGTGATTTGGGAGTGTGTGCAAGAACGAGAAAAATAGTGCAACTAAATGGTATATTGAAAAAACACCTAATTAGACTATGTGATCTACTCTAAGCATGAAAACAACTAAAAGTGAAAGTGTGAATTAATTACTAGCACATAGTTGTTAATTCCCAAATTAAGAATGGTATAAAGTTAGTTTTGATGATACTATATGCATATATTATAGAACATAGTCGATTGTGTTGTTACCGTACTATAAAAGTAGGAGTCCTTAAGAATTAAGTCAATTGAGTCAACTTAGTCTTGTAGACAAAAGACAAGCTATATAACTAAGTCAACCAGGTTGAATTAGTTTGATATAATATAATAGTTTTGAAGACTACAAACTTGCACAAGATAAAATGATAATGAAGTACTGAATTGAAAGAGAGAGAAAGAGAGGAACCTTGTTAGGTTGGAAGATGCTGAAGACTATGAAATTTCTATTGAAGTGCCTTGAATTTTGATATCAAGTTCTACAAATTGTGTTAATTGGATCGATGCAGTTCTGTAATCCCCTATTTGTTGAAGCCTATTTAAGATGATTATACTAGCCTAGTCAACCTAATTTATTATCTAGAAGCTAACTATGGTACTAAGTTTACATGTTCGACCTAGTTTTCTATTCTAGTGTTAAATAAGAGACTAAGTCAACCTATTCAACATAGTTTGCTATATAGAAATAAATAAGATTACTATGTCAACCTATTCAATCTAGTAAATTTCATCTAATGAAGACATGCATAGAAAGAATAGAGTCATTTCGATGTGAATGTGTGTTAAACATGTACACAAAAGTTAGAAACTATACCAGCCTAGTCGACCTAGTATCATAAATATAGAAACATAATAAAATGATAGAAATGAAAAGTGTGAAAGAAAACCTACAAGGGTTAGATTCAATTTGGGTTCACTAGGATGTATGAAATTAAAAATGCATCAGATCTACAAATCAATCCTAGCTCTGAAAAGATAGATCCTACTTACACTTCTGATTGGGGATACATTAAATAATCAGAAATATCACCCATATAGATCTACTATATTTTATTAGGGGATCTCTTACCATAATAATATAACTAGGAAGGGTTCCAAAGCCTCTAATCAAGTAAAACCATGCTTTAACCCTAACTAGGTTCTATGTTTTCATATTCACTATACTAATAACAAGTAAAGCAAAGAAATCTAATCTAGTGCTCACCAAATCTTGTGGCACAAAGTGGGGGTGACAAAAAACAAAAGTAAACATATATACGAGACATATACTCATGTCAATGTACACAAAATCTTAATGCATGGAAGATAAGTATAAATGCATATCTATCTACTCTTACAAAGGAGGAACAAAGTTAGGAATACTTACCTTTGAATATGAACCTATTGTGATCTAGGAATTTGATTAAGAAGAGGAGATTAGTATGGTGTTAGTGAATGAAACTAAATAAAAAACACACTAAGTGTTAAGCATGAAATATACTAAGAGGGAGGTGAATCAATATATTATATATCTTATTTTTTAATCAAAATCCTTTTCTTTAACCACTTAACCACATATTCAATATATGCATTAAAATTAAAACAATAATATGCACCACACGTGTGTGTGTGTGTGTGTGTGTGTGTGTGTGTGAGAGAGAGAGAGAGAGAGAGAGAGAGAGAGAGAGAGAGAGAGAGAGAGAGAGAGAGAGAGAGATTATATTTTTACATGGAAACCCAAAGTAAGAAAAACCACAGAGAAAAATCTCAAGTATATGAATGAACACCAACTCAAATTACAAAGTTTGCATACACCAATTTTTAGGAGCACCAACCCCTTTGCCAAGCACCAAAACAACTATTTGTGAGCACCAACCCATATGAGCACTAACCCCTCTTGTGTATAAAAAAAATTTATCTCTCAATATTGCTTACTCAACAAATGATAGAACTCTACAATATCTCATGATTTTATCTCTTCAAAAACAAATACAAATCATGCACTCTCTTACATATTACAAATGGTTTCTCAAGCCTTTATTTATAGATTTCCAAATGACCTTTGGTATTAACCATTTTTGACCCTTCAATCCTCATAGAAAATAGTGCCAACCTTGCATGACCTTTTATATCCTTGCATTTGAAAAGTCATATGGTGACCCTTCATAAGCAAAAACATCCTTTCCTCTTTTGTATTTGTCTTGGTGACTTTTCGTATTCCTCAAAGTGTCCCTTCATAAAAAAATGTGTCATATCCTCTTTTATCTTCACATGGTGACTCTTAAAATTCCTCCAAATGAATTTTCATGAGAAAATGCATCCCATTCCAATTTCATATTTTACCTTGTGGCTCTTTGACTTCTCCATGGACCCTCTTTTTACTTATATGCAACCAAAAATATATTCATTAATATTAAATAAATATTAACACACATTAGTTAAGATATGAATATTAAAATACTATTAAATGTAATGGGGCCTTTATCACCAATAATGCTAGACCTTTGACATCAATGATAATATTTACAACAATATCCCCCTTTGTCATTGATGGTAACCTCAAACTAAAAATGCCACATTCTAAAACATACATATACTACCATCTAAAAAACATATAGTAACTCCCCCTTACTATAAAAATTTGTACCTATTATCTATACCTATTTCTACACTTGTACTTATTATTTTCCCCCTTTGACATCAATGGCAAAGGGCCTATCTTGGAGCTAACACTTAGCTCCCCCTCAATTGATGCTGAACCTCAATGGTAGGAAGTAAAAAAATTTACTCCCAACTTCTCTTGTAGATATTCAAATGTGTCTTTTGGTAGTGCCTTTGTGAAAATATATACAATCTACTCTATAGTACTAATATAATCCATCTTAACCTATTGATCTACAACTTGATCTCTCAAGAAGTGATATCTAATAGGAATATGTTTTATTCTTGAATGCATCACTGGATTTTTCAAAATATTAATAGCACTTGTGTTATCATAAAAAATAGAAATAGGTTTGTCATATTTTACCTTGTTATCTTCGAAAGTTTTCTTCATCCAAACCACTTAAGTAAAACACAATACCGCTACAATATATTCTACTTTAGCTGTAGAAAGTGAAATTAAATTTTGCTTCTTGCTTAGCCATGATACTAAGCTATCACCAAGGAAGAAATATCCTACACTTGTACTCTTTTTATCATCCAAACACCCTACCCAATCTGAATCTATATAAGCATCCAAAGTGAAATCTTTACTTGTGAGATACCACAATCCATAATCTAATGTCTCCTTGATATATCTAAATATTCTCTTCACCAACTAAACATGACTATCTTTTGGAGATGAGTGATATCTTACAACCATAACTACTATATGCATGATGTCTGGCCTTAATGCTATCAAATATAAAAGACTACCAATCATAGATCTATACAAATATTGATATGTAATAGGTGAATCTTCATCCTTGCTCACCTTATTTACTATACACATTGGTGTGCCAACTGGTGCACAATCCTCAAAACTAAATTTCTTAAATATTTCTTTAGCATATTTACTTTGAGATATGAAAATTCTTTTTTTTGACTGAAATATTTGCAATCATAAGAAAAATAATAATTCTCGAAGCATAGACATCTCAAATTATTTTTGCATATTATTAGAAAATTCTTTTATCATCTTTTCAATGTTTCCTCTAAAAATGATGTCATCAACATATACCACAATAATCAATTGATGCTCACCTTCTATTTTGATGTAGATATTACTGTCAGCAAATTCTCTCTTAAAACCTTGATCTTATAAGTAATTATCAAGTCTTGCATACCAAGATTTGGGAGCTTATTTCAATCTATACAATGCTTTCTTCAATCTGCATATATGGCTATTAATATTTGAGAAAATAAATCCCTCTGGTTGTTCAATGTAGAGATTTTATTTTAGATTCTCATTTAGAAAGGTATATTTTACATGCATCTAAAACACTTTGAAATTTGTAAACACTATATATGCACAAAAAATTCTAATAGACTCTAATCTTGCCACTGGTGTAAAAGTTTCTTCAAAATCTATTCCCTCAATTTGAGCATATCTTTTACATACTAATCTTGATTTATTCTTGGTCACTTCTCTATTTTTATTTATCTTATTTCTATAAACCATTTTGTTCCTATCACATTGTGATCTTTTGGTCTAGACACTAATTCCCAAGAATCATTCCTTTTAATCTGATTTAATTCTTCATCCATAGCCTTAACCCAATGCTTATCATGTCTAATTTTTGAAAAAATTTTAGGCTGAATTTTGGATAACAAAGAGAAATTAACTTGCTTAGATTCACTTACAATCATTTTTCAAGTGCAAATTTCTTCATTTATGTCTTTGATGATGTCACTTTTATTATGATTTATCTAAACATATTTGGATGGAGTTTTGGTGTCTTTTTTCTCCTTATCTTCATCTGATTCTTCAAAATATTCATTTTCAATGATTTCAGTAATGTCTATTGGATCACTGATTCTTTGTGTTTCATCTTCTTCTATCCTAACACTTGCACTTTCAACAATTTTTTTAGTTCTTTTGTTATAATATTTATGATCTTTACTTTTGAAATAATAACCAAGAAATATACTTTCATCTGCTCTGGATTCAAACTTCCCAAGTTTTTCATCAATTCTCTTTATGAAGCATCTGCTGCCAAAAAATCTAAAATAATCAACTATTACTAGTTTGTCTTTTCATAGCTCATAAGGAGTCTTATTACTGTTAAGTCTCAAAAATGCTCTATTTTGAATATGCACTACTATAGGAACTACCTCTCTCTAATATTTATTTGATATCTTGGATTCATTTAGCATTATCCTCACCATGTCCTGAACCAATCTGTTTCTCCACTCAACTACTCTATTTTGTCGTGGAGTTCTGGGTGCTAAATAATGTCTCTTTATTTTGTGGTCTTAAAAAAACTCAATAAATTGATCTAACATGAATTTTTCTCCTTGATCTGATCTTAGGCACTTAATCTTCAAACTGGTTTCATTCTCAATGAATGCTTTGAAATGTCTGAAAGCTTTTGATTTTTTTTAAAAATATTACCCAAGTCATACATTAAAAATCATAAATAAATATGAAATATTTTTCACCTTGAGTACTTTGAGTTCTCATAGGTCCACACAGATCAATGCAAACAAGCTCAACATTTTAGTGGTCGAGTAATCTTCTATTTTGAACCACCTTCTAGCCTGCTTCCCATGCTAACAAGGTTCACAAAGTGTATCAAATTGCTTTGTAATCTTTGAAATATTTTTGACTACTTGATTTTTGCTGATGTTGACAAGATTGTCAAAATTTATGTGACACATTTTTCTGTGCCATAGTCAACTCTCTTCAATTTGACTCAAATAACATCTTTAAACTTTGATGTCTGATAACATATATAAATTATTGTGTGTTCTTTAAGCATCTACAATCAACACATCTGAATCTTTTCTCCTAATTTCACAACCTTATACATAAAACTTTAGTGTGTGCCCCTGATCACACATTTAACTTACACTCAAAACATTATGCTTAAGACTTTTTATATATAAAACATTTTAGTTTTAGTTCTACTATTATCCAAACTTAGTGTACTTTTTTTGGTAATTTTGGCAGTAGTATTATCTCTGAATTTAACTATGCCACCATTGATCTTCTTCAAGGTTATGAAATTGATTCTATCTCCTATCATGTGCCTCAAACATCCACTATCAATGAACCATGGCTTTTCTTCATTTCTTGCATGTAAAGTTGTCTATACTAACATAGATTTTTTAAGTTATTTCCTCTACCATGAACCTGTCTAAACTTTCTTCTTGATGACTGGAGCCTTGAAACTCTGGTCCTTCTTGACTGACTCCAACACACTTTTATAGTACCAGGCTGTGTCTGAAGTTATTACACTTGTAACATATTATGGCCTCTTCATAAAATCTTGATAGAGGAGCAAAAGAGTTATGGCTTTTGCTTGACTTTGCATGACTTTTTTCTCCTTATTTCTAAAATTGTTAACCCTTTTTTGACATTCTATTTTCTTATGACCATATCCATTATAAAAAAAATAGTAACCATAAAAATAGGAGTTGTTTATGTATCTCTAACCTAATTGCCTTTTATAGCTCTGTTCTTTCCAACCTTCTTTATTTGAGATGTCCTCTATATTCTTTACTTCTTCCCTTTTTATTTCTTCTTTTGTAAGAGCTTTAACATATCTCTTTTCTTTTTCCTTGTCTGTGAAAGTAGTGGCCTCCCCTTTCTCTTTTTCAAATCCAATACCTATCTTATCTAACATTAATCTTTGATTTCTAATATCTTATTGAACATATTAGTGCTATTCTCAAATTTTGAATCATTGGCTGCTTTATCATTGATTGTTTTATTTATTTTCTCAAGATATGATTTTAAAGAAGAAATTTCAATAACATACCTTTCACATTTTTTACTTACTATTTTCAGCTGTACCATTAGATATTTTTCATTCTTCTTAGCTTCTTCAAAGTGTGCTTGTAGATATTCAATTATTTCCTTTGACTCTTTTTCATTTTTCTCGATCTAGAGCTTTAATCTTTGATTCTTCTTTTCAAGAGCTTTTAACTCTTCTAAGGCACGAACGAGTTCTCCTTTTATATTCACTTTGGCTTCATCTTGTTCTTCTTCTTGATCATCTATATTTTTTATTAAAAAGACATATTTATGTATGGCCATGAATATAATCTCTTATTCTTCTAAATCATTGACTCAACTATCTTCGACTGAGCTAGGATCTTTAGAATATAAACTCTTCTCGAATCCCTTCTTGAATTTTATTTTGAAAATTTTCTTGTATGTAGACTTTACTTCTTCATTATCACCATTACCCTTATCTGGGCACTTAGCTACAAAATATTCAATCTTTCCACAATTAAAATATTTGAAAGGTAATTTTATTTGATATTTACCTATGCCTTTTTTTGGCTTGCAAATGAATAGAGCTCCATTTCCATCTTCATCATCTCTAGAACTGTCACTTGATTCTTGAATCTTAGCCTTCTCTTTCTTTGATGTCTTGAAAGCAACTTCTCTCTTTGAGGGTTTCTCTTATTCGATCTGCATCTCATATATTGTAAGAATACCATGTAGCTCATCCATCTTTAACTTGGATAAATTCTTCATTTCTTTAATTGCTAAAACTTTTGTATCATATCTTAATGTTTAGAGATCTCAAAACGTTTTGAACCACAATTGATTCTTATAACTTTTCTCTAAGACATTGAATTTGATTAATTATTTGATCAACCCACAAAAGATAACTTTCTATATTTTCTTCCTCTTCCATCTTTAAACTCTCAAACGATCTTTTGAAAGTCTGAAACTTGGCTTACTGAACCTTTCTATCACCTTTATAAATATTCTCAAGTTTTACCCAAGTTTCATGGGCAGATTTACATTACATAACTTTAACAAATTCTAATTCACATAAATCACATAAAATAATATTTAAAGCTTTAGAATTATTTTTACTTGCCTTCTTTTCTACTAGAGTAGTTACAAGTGTTTGTGGCTTTTCATATGCTTCTACCATTGCTTGCCATATGTCGAATCCAAGGGCCATCAAATAAGTCTTCATCCTTATGTTCCAAAAAATACAATTTGTCCCATCAAACAAAAGTACCTTATTTGTAGAAAAACCTTCATGTGATCCAGCCATCGTGCTTTTCTGATCTACCTTCAAGTTGTAAATTTTTTTTAAAGGAACCTGCTTTGATACCAATTGTTAAGCATGAAATATACTAAGAGGTGGGGGTGGATTAGTATATTATATATCTCATTGCTTAATCAAAATCCTTTTCTTTAACCACTTAACCACTGATGGGGGGATCACAAGAACAAACACACCTATTCTGATCCCTCTTGTTAAGATCTTGCTCCTCAGATAGAGCACAATATGATTACCAAATATAAGAAATTATAAATGCAAAAATAACCAGAAATACAAGTAACTAGAATTCACCAATAGCACAAAATATGAGAGACAATACACTATCTTGTATTAACACTTTACAGAAAAGAATACAATAAATAGCCGCCACACTCTTCCACCTTACAGAGGCTTCCCACACCTCAAGTGTATAGTAATTCTTCTACAACACTCTCCTACCAAAAACGGTCCCAACAACCAACTCACACACAAAATTGGTGTTCACCTCTCCAACTAGTCAGTAATAACCCTGCCAGTTCACCAAGCACTCTATAGTACTTCAAGTTGATCTCCCATAAACCTATAACCTGCAATTCAACAGACCATACTCACACATGTAGATCTCCTATGAGCTTACAACAACCTGCAACTCAATGATCTTACACTTAGAAGGAACTTCCTTGCCTTCCTTATCAACTCATACATACAATACATGCCAATGGGTCTATAAATAGATCCCAGACTTAAACAATAACTTAGACTCTTAATTTAGACAATTATCTATGCAGCTCAAGACTCTAACTGGCCTTTACATGCAAACACTTCATTCACTTAACTAATTGTCCGTGTAATGAACAGTTTTGGAACACACAGGTGACCGATGTCGGTCCCTGCTTGCCTGGTTCTGTCGATGTCGACTGACTCCCTGCCATCACCGGTGGCCTTCTGCACTGGTCATGACCGATGTCGGTCATGCTACCAATGCCAATGCTTTTGGATCTTAGCAACCTTCTGTTCCCATTTGCAAAGTTGAAGCTTTTAGCTCCACAACCTAACAATCTCCCATTTGGAGATAAATAGCTGCAACTTGTACCTGTACCTATACTTCATCTAGTTTGTTCCCTTGGCTTTGTATCCCTCCTCAAGAACACTCTTGAAGACCAACCACCACAAATCTCATGGTGCAACTTTGTCATCCAAATCACCTGCCATATCCACATCTACAAATCATGTAGAAAATAAATTGAACCTGCATAGCATGTGCACCTACTGCTAGTCCCTCTAAGAATCCACTGAATTGCCCTCCAATGGTTCTCTCTCGGATTGGCTCAAAACTTGTGACAACTCCCACTACTTGGGAAAACTCAAGCTTAGTACATACCATGCACTCAACCTCATTATGTGAATCAAGAACTTGTTCTGTGAACTATCCAACCATCGACATGATAACCGGTCTCACACAATCATCCTGAAACAAAGTCAACATGTGACCTTCCATGTCTCTAGAACACACTCATGCCAAAGAATCTTGTTGTTCCCAGATTCTCCATGACACACCCCTGAACTAGCTTTACCTTTAGTTCAACAATACCTGTATATGTAACCCTCCAACAAGCACATCATACAGTAATAGGATAATGTAGCTAATATTATCCAACCTTATAAAGAGAAACACAATGATCCAACCTCCATTGCCCTGCAGCTTATACAAGACCATATACCCTAATCTTCCATCTCATGTATCTATTTTTGCTCTTCTTCATCCTGAACATCCATTCATCTCTCAGTGCTTACTTCTAGCTAGCAACTCCATCCAAAACACTTGTTTGGTTCTCCTCCAAGGAATCACATCCTCATCCATTCTTAGCTCCCAATGTTTTCTGGATCTACCTGTTCTGCTTCTTTAATAACTTCCTAGTCCTATACCATAAGTGAGCAACAAGTAGTGTAAAAAAGGGAAATGATAAATTTAAGAACTTACTTACGCCTTCAATCCTCCATATGGGCACTTGAAACACCTTGACAGCTTGCTGTCCACCCAAAATTTGTCTCAATAACTGATGCTAGTCACATCTCCGTCTGCACCTGACCGATGTCGGTTCCCTATGATTGTCTCCTTGCCGACGTCGATTCCCCATGGCCAATGCCAATAGTTATCTACTCTGAGTCACCGATGTCAAGCTGCACATAGCCGATGTTGGTCCCTATCTGGACGCTGACGCTAATTTTCCTGCCGACGTCGGTCTCTGTGTTTTTCTAGTGAGACCTGACTTTTTCTCGTGAGCTCTTTTTGGATCAAATCCTTGTCCAAATCACCCTTTCTCTACTCAGAATTCTTTTGCATCTTGTGCTGAACTCTATCTGTCACCTTCTCCTTAAAAACCAAGGCTTTCTTGTTCTTGTCACTAACATCAGATTCCTCAAGAAATGTCACCTTCTTCTTTTGCATACAAAAATTATGATCCATACCTTCCAAATCTGAAAGCATACCCTTTGACTCAAGAACAAGCATCTCCTTCTTATCTATGTGACCAAGCCTATTAAGCCACATCTCTGAATCTACAGCTGAAGTAGATAACCTAGAAAGAGAATCAGTAATACAAGTAGATAGATAAAGTGTACCTACTTTCTTACCTCTAGCTATAACAAGTGCACTCTTGGTAACCTTCCAAGAGTTCACTGTGAGAGTTACTATGCAACCCTCATCACCCAAACTTCTAACAAAAATCAAATTCTGCTCCAGAACTGGGACATGCATGACCTCTTTTAACACCCATGTGTTACCTATCTGCAGTTTTAGCTTCACTTTCCCTTTGCCAACCATCTGACAAGGCTTACCATCCCCTACACAAATTTCTCCAAAGTCTCCCTGGACATACTCATGAAAAAATTCCCTATGTGGGGATACATGAAAAGAGGCACCAAAATCTAAAACCCAAGATTCTACTTTATCCAAAGAACATACCAGAGCATCCCGTGCAGTGTAATCCACAACATCTAGTTCTTCTTCATGTCCTTCATGCTGATCTTCACCTAATCTATAATCTCTCTTTAAGTGCCCTTACTTTCCACATTTCCAGCAAGTTATTCTACCATACCTGGACTTGGATCTCCTGCCTATCTTGGACCTTGATCTCCCACGCTCTATCTTCTCTCTTTGCCTTCCTTTGCCTTCAACACTCAAATCATTTCTTGATGATTCACCTGTGCTTTTCCTACGTATCTCTTCATTCAAGATCACACTCACAACATCATCCACTTTTAAGACTTTTGAAGTAGACACAGTATCAAAAACTGCCATTACCAAACCTTCTCAACTTTCAGGTAATGAACACAAGATTAAGAGAGCTCTAATTTCATCATCAAATACAATATTGACTAAACTTAACTAGTTTACCAAACCATGGAAATCACTAAGATGGCTATGAACAGATCCACCTTTCAACATTTGCAAATTAAATAAACGCTTCATAAGAAATATCTTATTAAAAGCTGAGGGTTTTTCATATAAATTTGCCAAAGATTCCATCAACTCTACCATTGTCTTACACTGTGATAAGCTAGAAATCACAGATGATGCAAGACTCAATCTTATAGATCCCAGAGCCTTCCGATCAAGAACCTCCCATTCTTCATCCTTCATATCCGAGGGTTTGCAATTAACCCCACCCAACGGTAAGTACAAATCTTTCTGATACAGATAATCCTCAATTTGCATCCTCCATAATTGGTAGTTCTTTCCATTAAACTTTTTCATTCGTAGCTTACTGTCTTCTGCCATTGCTCAACTCCCACTCAAACAAAAACCCTATGAGTAACCTGTAATCAAAACACACTAACCAGATCTAATCCAATCTGTTAGTATCCCAACCAAAAGCTCTAATACCTCTTGATGGGGGGATCACAAGAACAAACACCCCTATTTTGATCCCTCTTGTTAGGATCTTGCTCCTCAGATAGAGCACAATATGATTACCAAATATAAGAAATTATAAATGCAAAAATAACCAGAAATACAAGTAACTAGAATTCACCAATAACACAAAATATGAGAGACAATACACTATCTTGTATTAACACTTTACAGAAAAGAATACAATAAGGAGCCGCCACACTCTTTCACCTTACAGAGGCTTCCCACACCTCAAGTGTACAGTAATTTTTCTACAACACTCTCCTACCAAAAATGGTCCCAACAACCAACTCACACACAGAATTGGTGTTCACCTCTCCAACTAGTCAGTAATAACCCTGCCAGTTCACCAAGCACTCTATAATACTTCAAGTTGATCTCCCATGAACCTGCAACCTGCAATTCAATAGACCATACTCACACATGTAGATCTCTTATGAGCTTGCAACAACCTGTAACTCAATGATCTTACACTTAGAAGGAACTTCCTTGCCTTTCTTATCAACTCATACATACAATACATGCCAATGGGTCTATAAATAGATCCCAGACTTAAACAATAACTTAGACTCTTAATTTAGACAATTATCTACGCAGCTCAAGACTCTAACTGGCCTTTACATGCAAACACTTCATTCACTTAACTAACTGTCCGTGCAATGAACAGTTCTAGAACACACAGACGACCGACGTCGGTCCCTGCTTGCCTGGTTTTGTTGATGTTGGCCGACTCCCTGCCATCACCAGTGGCCTTCTACACTGGTCACGACTGACGTCAATCATGCTGCCAACGCCGATGCTTCTAGATCTCAGCAACCTTCTGTTCCCATTTGAAAAGTTGAAGCTTTTAGCTCCACAACCTAACAACCACACATTCAATCTATGCAATAAAACTAAAACAATAATATGTACCACAAGAGAGAGAGAGAGACCACATTTTTATGTGGAAACCCAAAGTGAGAAAAACCATGAAGAACAATATCAAGTATATGAATGAGCACCAAGTCAAATTACAAAGTTAACAAGCACCAAGTTTTAGGAGCACCAACCCATTTTATGCGTACCAACACAAAAACTATTTGTGAGCACCAACTCACAGGAGTACCAACCCCTCTTGTATATAAAACACAACTATCTCTCAATGTTGCTTACTCAACAAATGATATAACTCTACAATATCTCTTGCTTTTCTCTCTTAAAAAAGAAATATAAGCCATGCACTCTCTTACATATTAAAAATGGATTTTCAAGCCTTTATTTATTGCTTTTCAAATGACCTTTGGCATTCACCCTTTGTGACCCTTCAATCCTCATGGAAAATGGTGCCAAACTTGCGTGACCTTTTGTATCCTTACATTTGCAAAGTCATATGGTGACCCTTCATAAGCAAAATCATCCTTTCCTCTTTTATCCTTATGTTGGTGACTTTTTGTATTCCTCAAAGTGTCCATGAAAAAATGTGTCATACCCTTTTTTGTCTTCACATGTTGACTCTTAAAATTCTTCAAGATGACTCTTCATGAGAAAATGCATCCCATTCCCCTTTTATCTTTTACCCCGTGACTCTTTGACTTCTCCATGGGCCTTCTTTTGACTTATATTCAACCAAAAATATATTCATTAATATTAACACACATTAACCAAAATATAAATATTAAAAACACCATTAAATGCAATGGGGCCTTTATCACCAATAATGTTAGACCTTTGACATCAATGGCAATATTTCCAACACTAAGCTAATACCTTCATACCTAGTTACTAGGGTGAGTTTAATAACAATAAAAAATGACAAACACAACTAAAAAGTAAGAAAAAACAACAATAATTCCTTCACCTTCCTTAGATGCTCTAAATGGCTTTGTTGTAGTGGCTTACAGGGCTTGTGCTCATGAAGTCTTCATCAAAGGAGGCTTAGCTATCTCCTCTTTTCCTTGGAACCTTATGGCTTTGTGGCTTGTATTTTCATGGAATTAATTTGAAATTATAACTTTGGCATGTGAGATCTTTAAAGATATTTGAGCATAATAACTTTGCACTAAAATAGCTTAGAAATGATGTTCATGGCCTGTCTATTTATAGATTTTTGAAAAATGTGAGAATCAACCTGAATCATCCATCTCGATTGAGATGTATGGCTAAGGATTAATCTAATTATATAACTAAAATTGATAAATAGGGTCATAAATATTTGGGCTAAAGGAGGAATTAAGAGGCATGAAGGGCTTTGATGAGGCATGAATCCTGATATTTATGGTATTTATGGCCTAGGGATGTCTTCTTAAGAAATGAGGTCACTTGAAGATGTAAATATTAAATATTCATTTTTGCAAAAAATTATTCAACAAGTTTCCATGGAATTATTGATTAAGCCTTAATTTGGATTAATTAGCTCTTAAGCATGTTTAATCACTTTGTGCACAAATTATTCAAATTGATCAGAATGCCTTGCTACTAGTTCAAAATTTGACTGGATTAGAATTGGAAGGTGATGTCAGATATGTTGGAAACGTATTTCCAATTAAGATTTTACCAATAGAAAATAACAAATGCATGCATCTTGTGCAAAATATTTTATAAGAAAGAGCAATCTAGAGCACCCAGATGCAAAATTGGCATTTTGACTTGAAATGATTTGATCAAAGTTAGCTAGCCCATAAATTTCACTACTTCATTTAAGGATACCCTAGCCAAAATCATCTCTTGGATATACTAGATTCAAAGGTTTTAATTTGCTTCAGTGTTCTTAGGCTAAATTATGCATTTTGGTAGAAATTGGCCAAAAGCCTAGTTAGAAGTTATTGATGGCTAGATTTAGGTGTCTACACTCATTGAGCCTTAATCTTTCCCTTGGCCAAAGTGATTCACAAGAGGTTTTCATGGTATGTAAGGATGAAAAAGATAAATTATCTCTAGGCTACACAACCTAAAAATGCATTCAAAAGACTTCTCTACAAGATAAGATCTCTATCTCCAAAGAAAATATGAAACCCTAAGCTTGCTCCTCAAGTAGAATGATGGATAAAAAGATGTGTAATAGCTCTTAATTATTCTTCTCTTTGTTGAATAATATAAAAATTATTGTGTATATATAGGCAAATCTAACCCTAAACCCTTTTAAAATTTTTGGCCGATAGGGTTGACCCAGTCGACCTAATATTGTTATTGACAAAAACTCACTAGTTCATGGGCTAGGTCAACCAAGATCTGACCTAGACCCTAAATGAGTTTTACCAATAAGAGTATAAGGTTGACCTAGTCATGCAAACTATCAAAAGGGGTTTTAGATTAGGAAAAGGGATACTAAAGGTGGTAAAAAACTAGAGGAGTGTGCAAGAGAGAAGAACAAGCTTAGGGGAATGGTTTTTAGGAGATAAATGTGTAGATAGCAAGTGTAAAAATGGAAAATAATTCTATGAAGTACCAATGGTCTACCCACCCCTTTCTTAGTTTACTCTTTAAGGTGTTCACTCAGAGAGATTGAGAATTGATGGGTTCCTACAAGATAAAGAGCATCAATAATTGATAAAAGTGTGAAAATATTATGTGTATATAGATCACATAACAATTTGAATGTTGTGGGTTTTAAAGTTATTTCATGTTTATTGAAAAGCATAAATGAAGAATATCCTAATAGATTGTGTTGAAAAAATGATAGCAAGATAAAATATGCATGTATAGATCTCATTAACTAATCTTAACCTTAATGTATAATAACCTCATTTAGGTTTTTCTTAGAATACATAATTTTTTTTATGGATAAAGATGTAGACACCTAATAATAGATCTAATGTAGGCACCTAAATTTGGCCACCAATGACCTCCAACTAGGCTTTTGATCAATTTCCACCTAAAACACATAATTTGGCCAAAAAACACTAAAACACATTAAATGTGTTGAAACTTACATATTCAAGTGCCAATTTTGGCTAGAGTATCATTAAATGAGGTAATGCAATTTATGGGCCATCTAACTTTGATCAGATCATTTCGAGTCAAAATGCCAATTTTGCACCTAGGTGCTCTGGATTACTCTTTCCTATCAAATCTCTTGCATGAGACATGTGCCTTTATGATTTGTGTTGGTAATATCTTAAATGGAATAATGGATCCAATGCATCAGACATTGACTTCTAATTTCAATCCAGTCAAATTTTAGATCAATAATAAGGCATTCTGATTAATTTGAGTAATTTGTGCACAAAGTGTTTAATCATGTTTAAGAGATAATTAAACCAAATTAGATCCTAATCAATAATTACATGAAAACTTATTAAATACTTTGTTTTAGAAATGATTATTAAATATTTTCATCATCAGGTGACCTCATTTCTTAGAAAGACATCCTTAGGCCATAAATGCCACAAATATCAGGCTTCATAACTCATCAAAGCCCTCTATACCTCTTAATTTCTCCTCTATCCCAAATATTGATGAGCCTATCTATCAATTTTAATTACATAATTGGATTAATCCTTAGCCACACATCTCAATCCTGAGATGGATGGTTTAGATTGATTCTGATCAATCTCAAAAATTTATAAATAGGAGGCCTTACCACATTATTTTTAAGCTATTTTGGTGCAAAGTTATTATGCTCAAATATCTTCAAAGTCTTGATAATGCAAATTTATAATGCACAAATAATTCTAAAATCCATTAAAATTATTTTTACCATGCCAAATTGATTCCAAGTCAAGCCAAGCCACAAGCCAAAGGTGCCAAGGAGAAGAGGAGATAGCCAAGCCTCCTTTGATGAAGGTTTCATGAGCACAAGTTGAGAAAGCCACTACAATAAGTATTTTTAAGCATCCAAAGAAGGTAAAAGAAGGTTTGTTTTTCATTTTAATTGTGTGTTTTATTCATGTTTCTTAACTAATCTCTCCCTAGTGTTTAAGCCTAGAGATGTTATGCTAGTTAGTGTGTTTATTTCATTTTGTTTTCATTTTGAAACTAACACCATACTAACCATCCTCTCTTGAGTCAAATTTCTAGATCAAATTATGGCATGCCCGGTGGGACCAAACACATCCTACACATGAAGAAGATCATTTTATAGCTTTAAAATCTTCATTTGGATCATTAAAAGTCTTACAAATTGATTTTCTAACTTTGTTTTACCATTTTAATTTATCATAGGTTTACAAAGTAATTGATGTCGAGTAGTAAAACTAAAATTGGTTAGATAGCTATCATCAATCACTATTGGTATAACCGATGTTGTTTAGATAACCGTCATCGGTTAGCAAGTGTAACCATCATCAGTTATATAACTGACGTCGATCATTACATTTTTTTTAAAACACAGACTTGAGAGCTCATTTTTTAAAGTTTATTATTTCAAACCTAAAAGAGCTTCAAGGCTAAAGGACATTCTAATGTTTTTGTTGTAGGACCAAGCTTAACATTTGCTAAAAACATGTTTAGATCACCTTTTGTGTGCTTAAAAATCAATTAGGAACCTTGTATTGGTGTTTAAATTTTTTTTAAGATGTTTATGGTGAATGTTTTCAAAAATTTCAACTAAAACCAAGGGGTAAAATGAACACCACCTCATTTTCCATTTGGGCTTAAAAATGAACTCACCTTTTCAATATTTTTGTATTCACTTGTTTCATTTAAATTTTTATTTGGAAAAGAGGGATGTTGCATGTATGCTCTTCCATTTATCCCCTTTAGGGAACCCTTGGAATCAAAAGTGCCATTCCTATTGAAAATATCATAGTCTAAGGCTTAGAAATAAATTCATCTAAAGCACTCCCCAAAAACTTGTCAAAGTTTGGGTGAACTTGAAAATGATCCTAAAGTCTTTCTATTTCATATTTTCTTTATTTTTATGCATCTTGGTTTGTGGGGAGGAATTCATCACCTCCCTAAGTTCTTTAGGAAATATTTGACCTAGGGTTTCACCTCTCAACATTGAATTCACCTACTCCTTTGGAGTTACACATAGGATGTATCTATATTTGGACATCGCACTACACTGAGCGAATAACAGGATGTAGTAGTTGTAAAAAGGAATAGACCTTTTTATAACTAGCTAATGCTGTGGTCACGCAATTTTCATGCTTGTCTTTTGAATTTTTTGATGTGAAATTCATTGTGAAATTTATTCCCCTAGAGACGTTTGAAACTTACTAGTTTAGTCAACCCCACATTGCCATACCCTTGCTATGATTTGGACGAATATACTTAGTGTATTTTGGTCATTTTTGCTTGGTATGTTGTGAGCTAATACTTGTTTGTTTGTTCATAAGCCATGTCAAAACAATGTATTTGAGTTGAGGAGGGTAGTGTTATGCTACCTAAATCATGTCAAACCATTTGTGCCTTTGAATATTTTGAAACATAGCATTGATCACATCATTCGAGCATGCTTAGCCATTAGGCTACTTAAATTATTTCAAGACTAGTTTACCTTGTATCAAAAACTATTAGTTTCAAACCATGTCATGTATACCATTTAGACCTTTGTCTTATGCTATCATGCTATCCAATCTTGTCTAGCCTGTTTGGTCAAGTCTTAGTTCTCAACATTGAGTTTTCAATCAGCATTATCATGTTTGGATTCAAGCATTGATTGATTTATATTTAGGTATTAATTATTGGGGATAATACATATATCTTTATCTTTTAAGTTGCATAACTTTAGTTAATTGATTACCCAAATTTGAAAACTATTAATGGTTTATTTATTTAGTACCTATCCTTATCATTGTTTGTGCCTTTATTTGGGAAAACACAGTCTTTCTTCAAAGAGCCTTTTATCTTATGCCTTATGCCAATTGATCATGTTTATGTTTGATTCTATGTGCTAGGTATATGTAAAATTTGTTTCCAAACTTATTAGATTAAATCAAATCACATCAGCCTTTGTTTCAAGTCTAGATTTTGATGCTGTTTGGCCAAAAGTCCTAGCATATGCCTATTTGTTTGAGCCTAACTTAACTATGGATTTGGATAAAAGACCTAGTAAGTCAAATTTTCCCTTTCCTAGTTTAGACCTTGTTTGGAACACTTTGACCTAGACATTTGATATGGCAATTTTTATTCATATGCTTGACCTTTTGTGCATGTATGAAATTTGACATAAGGCATTTGATGTTAGATTGTATTATGCCAAGTCTTATCAATTTTTTTTTGAAGATACAACTCCACCTTCAAATCATATTTGAGATACAACTCCACCTTTTTGACCAAGTTAGACCAAGTTTGAACCATTTGTCATTTGGATAAATTTTTAGAGTTTGTAAAACTTTAAGCCTTTTTATTTTGGATCTTTCATAATTTATATAGATGTCTAGTTACACCTATGGTGGAGTCATGTACAATAAAACTTATGATAGAATGGTCGCATAAAATCCCACTAGAAACCCCTGTAGAGAAATATTTTCTAAGGAGTTTTATTATTCTCCCTACAATACTCCATATGGAGAACATAGTCAAAATCCATAAAATCCAAATCAAGACCTTGATTGGCATGAAGAGGCTTGTGAGGAGGACTTTGAAGACCCAATTATAGATAATTTTGTTTGGGATATGAATCCATACTCTCTTTACAATAATCAGTATGTGGAACATAGTTAAAAACTAGCTTATAAGCTAACTCATGACTAGGATGATATGGTTTATGAGGAATACTTGGATGCTTTGGCTTATGCAAGTAATCAGGCTCCACCACATCGTACCATTTATATTTTAGGACCACAATGTCACACCATTCCCATACTAATACCTCATCCTTTGGTTTGTGCAAGTAATCAAGTTCCACAATGCCCCTTCATCATTCCAAGACATAGTCCTTTAGCTTGTGCAAGTAATCAAGCCCCACAATGCCCTATCGTTACCATTTCAAGACTTCATCCTTTGGATTATGTGAGAAATCGTGCTCCCCAAGGCCCTATCATTATCTAACCATAAGTCATCCCATCCAAACCTTAACCCATCCAATCATTTGAAGACCAAGCTATGTTCAAAACTGGTATTTTCCAACTCATTGGAAACCAAAGCCAAGAGAAACAACCAATTCGAGATGTTTTTGTTGAACCAACCATTTATGATAAGTCAACCTATTATAAATCACCTATTGATCCTATACTAGTTGTCAAGGAGTCTCACACTGATGAGCCAATATTTTTTGAGTCACTTTTTAATGATTATAACTACCTTTGGGTAAATCATTACCTCGACCATGTGCCTATTTTTCAAGAGCCTGCTATTGACAAGCCAGTCTCATAAGAGTTGTCTCTTGACATTTTTACCATCCTAAAAGAGTCCTACTTTGACAAACTAAATTTTGTGGAGTCTATTATGCCATCATAGACTGTTACTTATCCAAAACTAAATATTCAGTAAGACATCATTATAACAAAGTATCCATCAAATGAAGAATCAGAGTTAGAGTTAGGTTTTACTCTTGGACCGACATTAGATTTAGCATCAAAATTAGAATCAAAATTTGAATCAACATTAGTCTCAACATTAGATTCAGAGTCCCTTGAGTTAGTATTAGATTTAGATACAAAATATATTCATAACTATTACAATATTGGTTATGCATGCCTTGCAAATCAATTTGAATACATTTGTGATCCTTCTACAAATTTTGAGGATGAGTAATTTAGCTTTGACATAAGTTTTCCTAGTATCTTATATGAGGATTTTGCAACCTCTCCCCATTCCATTACCATTCTACAAACCATTACCATCAACCAAAATAGCCATATCATTGACATTCCATTTCCCATAAGTGTCAATTAGGATTGATATAATCACACTTTGTTAAACTACATCCATGATGACATTGTAGTTGAAGAAAGGCAAGGAGGCCAAGACCAAATTCATATAGCATAAGAACACTCTCTTAGTGAAACCTTTTTAGAGGTGCTAGGGGACAATCAAAGTCAGAACTCAACATCTTCTAGTGAAACTTTTAAAAAAGTGTTAGAAGATAATCAAATTCAAAAGTCAACATTCCTTAGTGAAACCTTCTCAGAGGAACTATAGGACAATCAAGGCAAATTCATTGGTGAAAACCTCATTCAAGCACCAATAGCTGAGCACACAAGTTCTTCACTACTTGATGAAGACAAAATCAAAGATCAAATTAAAATAGCTTACTATCTATGGCCTAATCAAATGGTAGATACTTTCAAGATCAAATAATAGAAAAATCTAGTGGTCCTATCAAGAGAACAAGTATTTTTCCTTACCACAACTAAATTTATGTTGAATCTGACATTAACAACATTATGTGTGACTAAATGTCCTGATATTCATTTGTTTCCCAATCATTCCACATTCTATTATCATCTACCATTCCATTTTACAATCAAACCTACCATCCATTATTTGTCTTTGTGTACCATCCATGATTACACTTCCATTTATAGAGGCTACAAAGATACCTTGTCTTGATATTTGAAGGAATCAAAATCAATGACCAATGAAGATCACAAAAACATTCTCGACATCTAAATCTATAATCAGTTATTGATAGAATAACTATTTAGATGAGGTGTGGGCTAAAAATTAACATGATCGAGTATTCTATTTGTATCACTTGTTGATTAGGATGTGCATCTCCCCATCAGTAGGAAAAAAAATCAAAAACCACATCTAGGTCAAAAACATGTACCATACCATTTCATTGCCATTATTACATATGCCTATTTTCTATTATTGTAGATTCCTGCCATTCACCTCATCACTTGGGGGTAACCCTTCTACCATTTTAACCCAGTTATCATAAGAAAGACCATACCATCCTAACATTCCATTCCTATCTAGATCAAAGCCTATTTTTAGTCATCTTACATAATATTATTTTGATCTTGATTCATTTGGTTCTTCCCACACTTTTTGTGAGGGGATTCTGATCAAGTTTCAATAATCAATCAAGTCCATGTTTAAATGACAGTCTATGAAATTAGTGTGATAGTTTATTTGGAAAGATATCTTTCATCCTATCAAGTTTGTTTATGTGAGCCTGATTATAACTACCTATGGGTAAATCAGTGTCTCACCAGTCTTGTTACTAATTATAACCGCCTATGGGCAAATTAGTATCATTGACCTATGCCATTGTATCCTAGTTATAACTGCTTATGGATAAATTAGAATCATTTACCTATGAAACACTTGTTTATCATGTATTGTCACATCACCTTACCATTATTGTTTTCATTTGACTGGCCATTTGCCAGTTTTGACAACTTGTTGGAACACTAGTTGGTTTTTCCTCACCTTTTGTGTGGACATAATTAATATGACTTAAGGTCATTTTGGGAATATATAGGTTATGCTTAATTCATATTGAGGTCACCTCAGTCCCCCTTCCCATGACAAATAAGGGAAACACTTGTTTATCATGCATTTCCACATCACCTTACCATTATTGTTTTCATTTGATTGGCCATTTGCCAGTTTTGAGAACTTGTTGGAACACTAGTTGGTTTTCCTCACCTTTTGTGTGGATATAATTACTATGACTTGAGGCCATTTTGGGACTATGTAGGTCATTCTTAATTCATGTTGAGGTCACCTCAGTCCCCCTTTCCACATGCTCTCACCATTTTGTGAGCAATGTAAGCCAAATGCTCTCACCATTTTGCAAGTAGGTATCTTGTCATTCTATAATGAGTTAAAATATATCAAAATGCCAAAAACATTCATAAAATTTCAAAAAAATCCAAAAATATTTGTCCTATCTAAGCCTAGTTAGTTATCCTTGATTCGCCTTACTAGGGCATTGTCATTGTTAGTATGATTTATTTTGCTTTTGTTTTTAGGCTTTCTGTTTATTTATTTATTTTAGGTTGTTTATTTGTTTGTTTATTTTTTTGTTTGTTTGCTCACCTATTTGTTTTCTTCCAACATTGTTGCTTTGACTTAGTCTATATGTTCTCATTGGGTGATTCCTCGAGCACATTATTATTGAGTCCATCCATATTCATACGTCAATATTATCATTATTGGTTTTTATCATTGGTGTATTTTTTTGAATTTTTATTGGATTGAGAGTCAGTCCTTATGCATTTTTCAGCCAATTCTTTACGATGTTCTATCATGATGCCTACTGTCACATGCTATAGCAAAAATTATCTTCAAGAATGTCTATAATCAATGGAGCCGTAGAAGTTTCTCCTTGGTACCTTGGTAAATCATTCCCACACACCTTGATCAATATAACTCATTTGACCATTCTAGTTGTATCATTGTTAATCAAGATGAACATCTCCTCATTGGTAGGTACAACTAAATCATTCACACTGATCAATATTATTATTCTATGCATCTATTTCATCACTTTTCACATGTTATATTTAATTTATATTCCAACTTATATCCTTGAGTTATGCTTTCTAATCATCCCTAACCAGGGTACAATAATTCTTAGCCAATCTATGTCTTCTTAATGATTATAACTACCTATGGAAAAATCATTATTTTGAATTTTATTCCTAATTATAACCACTTTGGACAAATTAACATCATTTTTACATCAATGCATGCAAGCATTTTTTTATTTGGATTAATCTTAACCATGGGTTAATTCCACCTTTCTTCTTATTTCTCTTCGAGGGATCACCCATCAACAAATATGATGACCACCCCCTTGAGGGGGCATCATCATAGGCTTCCAAAAACTATTTGGAGATTTGTTCTTTAACCATCATCTTCTTTTCAGCATATAGGCTATTTCTCATTATTTGAGAAGACATTACTTTGCCTATGGTTTGCAACATCTTCCCAAACAAGGGCAAACTGTAGACACTTAAATCTAGCCACCAATGACCTCCAACTAGGCTTTTGACCAATTTCCACCTAAAACACACAATTTGGCCTAAAAACCATAAAGCACATTAAATGAGTTAAAACTGACATATTCAAGTGCCGATTTTGGCTAGAGTATCATTAAATGGGGCAGTGTAATTTATGGGCCAGCTAACTTTGATCAAATCATTTTGAGTCAAAATACCAATTTTGCACGTAGGTGCTTTGGATTGCTCTTTCCTATTAGATATTTTACATGATACATGTGCCTTTGTGATTTGGTGTTGGTAACATCCTAAATGGGATAATGGATCCAACACATCTGACATTGACTTCTAATTCTAATCTAGTCAAATTTTGGACTGATAACAAGGCATTTTGATCAGTTTGAGTAATTTGTGCACAAAGTGCTTAATCATGCTTAAGAGATAATTAAATCAAACTAGAGACTAATCAATAATTCCATGAAAACTTATTGAATACTTTATTTTCAAAATGAATATTAAATATTTACATCATCAGGTGATCTTATTTCTTGGGAAGACATCCTTAGGCCATAAATGCCATAAATATCAGGATTCATGCCTCCCATGCCTCATCAAAACCCTCCATGCCTCTTAATTGCTCATCTATCCCAAATATTAATGAGCCTATTTATCAATTTTAATTACATAATTGGATTAATCCTTAGTCACACATCTCAATCCTGAGATGGATGGTTCAAGTTGATTATAATCAATCTCAAAAATCTATAAATGGGAGGCCTTACCACATCATTTCTAAGCTATTTTGGTAAAAATTTATTATGCTTAAATAAGTTAAAAGTCTTGATAGTTCAAATTTATAATGCATAAATTATTTCAAAAGCCATTACAATTAGTGTTACCATGACAAATTGATTCCAAGTCAAGCCAAGCCACAAACCAAAGGTGTCAACGAGAAGAGGAGATAGCCAAGCCTCTTTTGATGAAGACTTCACGAGCACAAGTTGAGTAAGTCACTACAACAAGAATTTTGGAGCATATAAGGAAGGTAAAATAAGGTTTATTTTGTATTTTAGTTGTGTTTTATTCATGTTTGTTAACTAAGCTCTCCCTAGTCTCTAGGCCTAGAGATGTTATGATAGTTAGTGTGTTTCTTTCATTTTGTTTTCATTTTGAAACTAATACCACACAAACCATCCTCTTTTGAGTCAAATTCCTAGATCACATCTACCACCACTTTTTGTATGATTTAATAACATCTTTATAGAATTTTCTAAAATTTTCACATAATTGAGATTCATGTTAATTAAAATATTTGAAGTAATAAAATTTTATGTACAAAGAGCATAGTTTGTATCAAATTTTATAAAATAATAATAGTTTTCGTTGTCGATAGGAATATTATTGCAAAGATTTGACTTGAGAAGATGTTCTTATGTCAGAAGCAATACCTCTAATTCATAGTAAATTGATGAGTGTTGTTATAGATAATGTGTATGCTAAAATCTAATTTTTGGTCACATATTCTATAATTTCATCACCTATAGTCAAATAAATCTACTCTATGTAATATTATATTTCATATTTTAATAAGAAACAAGAGTAATATAATTCTTTGAAGGATAAATGTATGTACCAAATGGAACCCATCTTAGATCACTTAGAGATCTAGAGCTTTGTGGAAGCCTTACACATTTTGTTAGTATTCCTTCATCTTTTTTCATCTACTTAGTTGAAATATAACTATATAAATTGAGTTTCAATTACTCTTTGTAGGTCTATCAGTTTTTAGTCATGTGCATTATGGCATATGCATGGTGCGGCCTTTTGAATTTCTATGGGTTATACACATTATATAGATATTTGGTATCATTAAGCATGCAATGCCAATTGAATAATATAATACACAAAAACTTAGAATATAAAATAATATGAAGATTTTAAAAATCATCCTTGTCATGAAGGTGCAATAGGAATAAGAATTGAGGCATTGACAAAAATAACATATACCTAAATGTGCAGTTAAAATTTAACTTAAATTTGAAATCAAAAATATATGTTTAGGAGATGATGATGATAATTATCAATAACATTCATTTATAAAGGCATATTGACCAATTATATAGTGAAAGGGTTACTTCTAATGATAATCTCTTTAATCCTTTTGCTCATGAAATCCTTTATTACCCTTTTCCACGAAGCTTTGTGGTTCTAAAATTTAAATTGTTTAATGGAAAATGAGATCCTTCACATAATATTTGAGAATTTTATGATTTTTTATCATGATGATAGATTCTTTACTAAAATCTTCTTAGAACCCTTAAGGATTATGTTGACTGGTTTTAATCTCTTCTATGTGGATCCATTCATTCTTTCACAATCCTTGTAGATGATTTTTAGATTTCATATTAGAATTAACATGAATGTAAATGAATTTTTTAAATTATATCAAACTAAACAAGGTGAAAATGAACTTATCAACAATTTTGTGTTTAGATTAAAAAAAATGGTTATTAAAATGAGTTATAATCTACTAGATCTTGAACTCTAATTTTTTTCATTGATAATTTTCTTCCCATTATTATAGAATTATTAAAGATAAGTATTTTAAAAAATTTTCCCTTCTTTTGATGGGTTTTATAATACTTTTAGAGATTTAAAATTAAGTTTTGGATGTAAAAGTTCTTAAGTAAGCTTTCATTTTTTTTCTTTCAATTTTTCAAAATTTATAAATAAGTACAATTTTAAAAATATAAGCAATGATTATGTTTTTAAAACTAAGAGTGACTCATATAATGTATTTAACATTATATAACAACCATCTTAGAAGGTTATCGTAGTCTAACAAAAATAAAATAGAAAAATCACTATACTCAATGATCCTCTTTAGCAACTTTTGAAGAAATTACTTGAGAATAACATGATTCTTTTACCTCAAGTGAGAGCATTATATGCTCCAAGATACTTACAAATATATTTAAATCCCAATGCATTTGGTGATTATTACATATTCTAAGGAAATTCAAGAACTATGTGCATTACCCTATAACATAATATTTAAGATCTCATTAATAAAAATCAAATTCAAATATAAGGAGAAAATAATACTGAAAACAATGTCAATCAATCAATGGCTCCAATAAAGAAAAATTTGAATATATTTATAAATTATCTTTCAAATAAAATTGTGGAGAAGGAAATAATTAAAATATGAATAAGTGTAGACACCTAATTTTGGCACAAACCTTATAATTACAATGTAAGTATCATGTTTTTGTGGATCTGGATCATTGATTCAAATTAGGCTCTTATTAACACTTTCTCTTGTGTTTTCATCTCTTTTAGATACCTAAATATGGCCATAGGTACTTGACAATGTTAATTCTTGACACAACTTAAACCACTTAACTTTAACTCAAATACATGTCTCTTCTTCACCATACCTCTAGCCCTTTATCTATAAGCAGGTTTGAATTCACTGTCACTACTACTCAATAATATCTAAGTAAATGCTAAAAAATATTTATATCAATCTCATAATGATTCCAACCTTATGATATTTGTCCCTACTTTTATGGCATAAGTCTATTTTATGCAGATAGGTCCACCTAATGCAACCTTATCCCCGTGACATTTAACGAATAGTTTATAAATTTTAAAATATTCATTTGGGTCATCTCACATGTTTTTATAGAAGCTAAAGGAGATTGTCAAAAGGTTTCACTATAAATAAAAATCAAATGTCATTCATCATTCTTAGTGTAGACACTTAAATTCTACCACATTTAGTGTCAAACTTAACTTTGCTAAATATTGACATAATCACCACTATTCTTTACTAACTTGCCATTCAAATTCTAAATTTTATCCTAATATAACTAACACCCTTTCCCCTCCATAATTAAAATATTTAATTAATTAATCCATTTATAATTAATCATACACACATAATTCCATAAAACTAATTAAAAATTATAATTTCTAAACCACCAAACCACATCCTCAATTCTCTTCACCAAGAGGTTGAGTCACCCAACCATTTCCACAATTCTTTCAACCAAGTGTTGAATCATCCAAACAACTCCTTAAGACATTAAACTACCATGATGAGTCTTGTAACTACCATGGTGATTCATTCAACTACCTTGACTCATTCCTAACAATATTTTAACCACCAACTAACTTTCCCCGTATTTTTCAACCACTTGAAGAATTAGTTTTTTCCACTTGTATGAGGACTCAAATCTAACCATCCAAAAATAAATAGATTTAATAATTCAAGGTTAGATATGACCATCCATTCCTCATGTGAAAAGTCTATAAATTGACGTACTTCCTCTATGTTGAAGAATCCTCCATCAAGCTATCAAAGTGCTATCAAATTATCAAAACAACCATCCACTGAAAATCATAATTTTTATGTCCTTATTTTGTTGAATTTCCATTGAATTGGTTATTTGCATTGAGCAACCACATACCAAGATTAAAAGAGCACAATCAAGTTATCAAAGGATAATATCTTCACTTGGTTGGTAAGGTGAAGTTAAATTGTATTTTATCTTTCTTTTATTGAAGCTCTATCTAATATTTTAGAATAAAGAGTCAATTAATTAGTTTTTATTACTTAGTTTTGAAAGTTTTAATTTATAACTATCACAATATTCTTTTTTATGATTTCTTATTGTATTTTTTAATTTTATTTCATATCATTTTGATTGCTTAACTCCTATAATATTGTTTTTGTAGAATTTTATTCATTGTTTTAGGTACATTCTATCACGTTTTGGATAATTCTATTTGGTTGTATAGGTCATCTGAGCAACAATGAAATCATCATCAAAGCTAGCGAAATCGAAAAACATTTTAGCAAGATCATTAAGAAGATCAAGGAAATAATATAATTTAGCAGTGAAATCATCATTTACCTATTTAATTTACCTTGATGGTAGTTTTGGTCTACTTATTTTTGCATTATACTGTCTATTTTTCTTGATTTTTGTGTTTTGTTTATTTTTTCTACCTTTTTGTCTTATGTTTTTTGATTTGTTGTAAAACATCAAAATTGTGCATAGTTTCAGTGAAATATTCCATATTATCGATGAAATAGTGAATATTATTGACAAAAAAATATGATTTTTGGTGAAATTGTTTTAGTGATTATTTTTCTAGTTTTCAATTTTTTTTCTATTTCTTATCGGTAGTGAAATCATTCTAATTTTTAGCAAAACCATTCTGAGCTTCAACAAAATTATTTTCTACATCTTTTTATTTGTTGTTTTTTATCTTTGTTTTGACTAATTTGTAACCTTATCACATATCAAAGGTGTTTCTCACAAACTAATAATAGTTTTTATGTAACCTCACTTATCAACGATGCAAATAAATCAAAGCAAAAACTTTTGACATGCTAACACCCTTTTTTTCTTGATAAATTAAAGTTTTTATTCAAGAAACAACTTAAAATATTTTACATATGACTAGAGGCCCATATAATGGAACCTTATACATCAAAAAGGTCCTAATTAAAAAATAAATACTAATGAAAGATCACAACACAATAAGTAAGAGTATAGTACTTAGATGTTATTCCTCGTCTTCATCTCCTTATTCCTCAATCTGGTGGCAACTATGTTGACTAGTATTATGCACACAATAATAGTGGTGAAAGTGGTCCTTGATATTCATGGCATCCTCCACAATGCTTGATAGCATGTTTTAAACCCCCTCAATATCATTTATATTTATCTTGAGCATGGTCAGAACCTGAGTGTGCACCCTTAACTCCTTCCCACTCTTCTCCATAAAGTTCTTGATATGGGTAGGTTATCATTTATGGCCTCTATGAAATTGAAATGGGAAATAAAAAATTCCCTAAACCTCCTAGTAGAATCCTCCAAATCTTTTCATTGCTCCAAATTTTCCATGTTACATTTTACCACCAAGGTTCTAATGCTTTCTATGGCCTCCTTGATAATATTTATTCTAGTAATCAATTCCTTTAGTTTATCCACTACTCTTACTTTAGCATTGACTCTTATTTTATTCCATAACATCTCTTACCCATTCTCTCAGCCACATTCTTACTGGCTCTCTTATATCTTTATAGAAATTTGTTTTTTAATAGGTCCTTCATGGGACAACCCACCCTTTCTCTTACCATTATTAACATAGTCCTCCTTCTCAAGATCATTTATTACTTAATTACCTTTTTCCTTTGCCTCTAATTTATTCCCACTCCATCTTATCCACCTTATTTCTTCTTGGAGGGTGGCATAGAAATGCCATCAATTAAGAATTAAATCCCCTCCTTCCTCATGGTCACCGCTATTTCTATTATTCATCTCAATTTCTCTATAATATCTTCCTACACTAGAATCATCAACATCCCTATCTATATCTATATGAATCACATGACCATCAAACAAAGGGTTCTTCAGTTCCATTTTTACCCTCTCCCCCTCCTATTTTATCTTGTGAATGCTACTCTCTTTATGCATTAAACTCTCCTACTAGCTCCTGTGCAGGATTCTCTGTAACAAGTCTAATCTTTTCCAAGATATTAATTGAGATTGTTAAAAAAACTCTCAAGGATTTGGAGCAACACCATTGTGACTTCAGTACAAATTACCCACTACTACACCAGTTTTGTTGAATAGTAGTTGTCTTGGTTATAATTCTACTTGAGCCTAGAATTAAAAACATCTATTTCCATCTTTTTCTCCACATTATTCTTATAATATGGAATGTTTCACCTCTATCTGCTTGTTGATAGCCTTTTATAATAACACCACACTTGCTAAAACCTCTAAACTTTTCCTTCCTCATTTTGGATAATAACCTCTAGGTCACTGATTTGTGTAGAGGTGGTTTTTTTCTAAAACATTGGATTATTATACTATGGTTAAACTTATTGAAACTAACATTACAAACATCAAAAATTAAAATGGAAAATTTTAAATTATGTCATTGCCAACCAAAATTTTTAGTGTTTAAAAAGGCAAGCTTCCAATTGAGCCACCACCTGCCAAAACCTGTTCTAGTTTTTTTAGAATTATATTTAGTAGGATCCTACCTAGGTCGATGCCCTGAAATACTACAAATCATGCCATCTTAACCTAGCTATGTCACTTGCTTAAGCCATGCCCATGATGTCACTACCTTCCTTCTTTTCAACTTGGTGCCTAATTTATACTTAGCCATTGCCTTTTTGCTATGTATCTAACTCCTAGTTAACTTTGCCATTATTTTATTATAATATTTTTTAGTTCCCTCAATTCTTCCTCTTCCATGATATTATTAAAATCTCATTTTTTTGCCTTTGTTTCAAATTTGAATCCATAATTCACAAGCCAATCAGCTACCTTATTCCCCTCATGAAGGGTATGGCTTAATTTTAATCCCTTAAAGTATTTACACAAGCAAAATTCTTCTTCTATCATCCCTTGTAACTACCAGTTTAAATTTTTGTTTTCCTTTTCTAAAGAATTCATAATAATCTTCAAATCCCCTTGAATTTATATGTTTGTAATGTTTTTATCTATGGCTAACCTCAGGCTCATTACTAGTCCTTCAGCTTCTGCTACGTTATTGGTATTAAAACTTGTCAACATTACCTTATAAGATCTTACCTACCTAAGGTGGTATTTGATTAAATCACCTTCCAAAGATTGACTTGGGTTTTGTTTTTATGCACCATTAAAGTTAACCTTATACCAATTTGGTTCCAAGGACTTCTACATCACCTTTTTCCTCATCTGGTTTTTCTTTTATTTTTCACTTGGATGCATTTAATCATAGACTCTCATGATTTCCCCAAATTATCAAGGACTTTGATTTCCTATAGTATTACCTCCTTATTCTTGGTTTGCTTGGAGACTGATGATCTACACAATACTAGCTTCCACTTCCTTCCATACATCCTTAGTCATTTTATTTTTATTTTTAGCTTTACATATACGTTTGTTTCTTTCCAACCACATTTTATAGGTTAAGAAGCTCAAGCCCATATTCCAAATATATTTATCCCCTTATTTTAATACTAGGCCTTTAGTTGATTACATATTCTATCACTAATACTCTAATTCAAATTTAATTTGTCTAAAAATATATTCCATAATTTTGAGGCAAAATTGCAATGGAGTATTAGATGATCCTCTAATTATTCACTTTACATACACATAACACATATTGTTGGGACTTGTAATCCATGTTTTTTAGCTTATCTCATATTAAAATATTCCCATGCATTACCAGGCATATAAAAGCTCTTGTTTTAGGCCATGCTTTTGAGATCCATTTATTCTTCCAGATAATTTTCGTACCATCTCTCTACCCATCTTCTTCCTATATTTCATAGCCTTCATTAAGTACTCACCATTACATTTTCCATTCCATCTAGTCTTATCTAGAGATAGATTCCATGGTATCCTAAATCCTTTCAAGATTTCATTGAGGTTCTTCAATGCATAATTCATAGTACCATCTCTATTCTAGAAACATTTCCATGTAACCATTCTGAATCCTTCCTCCATGTTATCTTCTCATTAGTTATTAACTTTAATCCCCCATAATATAATGATTTATTCCTTGATATTTGTAAACTTTGGTTCCATATTTAGTGGTTTTTTTGTTACCCAGTTGCCTTCCCAAAACTCAATATCTTCTCCATTTCTAATCCAATGGAATAATCCTTTCAAAATGACTAACCTGGCCTCTTTCATACCATTACATATAGTGGATCCATTTGAGAGATCCTTAATAGTAAAAATTCTAGTTAAATTTCTATCATCAATATATTTTTTTGTAAGATATTCATTCCATTTTTCACTTTGTTTCATACCAATTCTCTAGACAAGCTTTGCCAATAGTGCTAGGTTCATTTTTTATATATTTCTTATTTTAGTCCCCTATTATACTAGCTTACATACCTTTTCCCATGCCAAAAGCGTTATCTACCAATTTTATCCTATTCCTTGCCACAAGAAGCTTCTCAAGATCTTATTCATTTCTGATATAACTTGATTAGGTGCCTATAAAGTAGAAAACCAGTAATTGGTAGTGCTTTGTAGCATAAACTTGATAAGGGTTAGTCTGCTTGTATATGTAAGATACTTACACTTCAAATTATTTAACTCTTTCTTTATCTTTTAAAGTATTATTCACCAAATATTCTTGTCACCCCTTCCCTTGATAAGTGGAAAGTCCAAATAGTTATTTGGCAACAAGGCTGTCCTGAATCCCAATATCCTTGATAAAAAATCTTGAAAGTTTAGAGATACATTTATGAAGATTTTTTTTGATTTGGTTTTGTTAATGGATTGCCTTGAGACCTTTTCATAATTTCCTAGTAGATCCCTTAAGGCCTTGACTTTTTGAAGTCTGGACTGGGCAAATAATATTATATCATCCACAAACTGTAGGTGAGTATGCGTAGTTCCTCCTATTATAGCTTTTAAGCCTCTTACTTTGAAATTTTATCTGAGTGCTCTTATCCTTCTTCCCAAGGATTCTTCCATGATGATAAATAGGTACAAATATAATATATATCCTTGCCTAAGCCCTCTATTTGATGAGAAATAGCCTTTATGTGATCCATTTATCATAAATGAGAGCTTAGCTATTGTATAAAAAATTTGTATCCATATTTTTCAATCCTCTCTAAATTCAAACTTTTCTATAATCTTCTCCAAGAAATTCCAATCCACTTTATCATAAGCCTCGACAATGTCCATATTTCCTTTTTGCTTGCTTATAGAGAATGGATTATCTAATGTTCTTTCACAATTTCATTAAAAATTTACCTTCCTTGAATAAACCCCCCTTATTACTCCAATATAAGTTTTAGAAGGAACTTATGCATCTTTTTCTCTATTACCTTTGAGATAATATTATGAATCATATTACATAGGGAGATTGGTTTAAAATATTTTGGTAACTGAATTCCAACTTTCTTGGGCAGTAACACTAGAAAAGTAGTATTTAATGCCTTCAACATATTTTTAGACTCCTTCAATACCTGTACTAAATATCTAACCTCTTCTCCTAACAGGTTCCATAAATGTTGAAAGAATAGAGCTGAGAATCCATTTGACCTTGGTGATCTGTTACCAACCATCTCAAATACTACCCTCACTTATTTCATTGAAATATCCTCCATTAAGCTTTCATTATCGGCTTGAGAAATCTTGTTTGGTATGTGTCTCACAAATTAAATTTACTCTTCCTCATTTGCACCCTCTTAGTATATCTTCCCAATATTTAATTAGGTAGTCCTTGATCTCTTATTCATCCTTAATGCTAACACATGTTAGGGATTCTAACTTTTTGATGCAGTTCTTTGGCCTTCTATTCCTGCATGCTAAATGAAAGAACTCTATGTTTTTATCCCCTTCTTTCAACCATTTGAATCTAAAATTTTGCTTCTAGTATATTTATTCTTTGATATATACTTCCTCTAGATTTATATTCATTTCCTCCTCATCTTTTAGAAGGTCTATTTATTCATGTCCTTGCATTATCAAACTTTGAATCTCCTTGATTTTACTTAGGAGTTCTTTGTTTTGAAAAATGTTCCTGAAGGTGTCTTGGTTCCATTTTTTCAGCCCTTCCTTTACTTCATGAAACATTTGTGAGAATTTAAAAATCTGGTTCCTATCCTTTGTCTTGGGGCAATCCAAATTTGGGTGACAAATTCATCAAAATTAGGATGCTCCATCCACATCTTCTAGAATCTAAAAGAGCCTCTACTAGGTCATTTCTCAGAAGTTATCTGTAGAGATATTGACTAGTGATCTAAATTAGTAATTTTTAACACCTTTGTTTGCAAAATATATTTTTGATCCAGCCAGTTCCTTTTTACCAAAACATGATCTAGTCTTTCCATAATTAAATACTTTCCTCTTCTCTTATTTCTCCATGTAAACTATCCTTGATTTGTTTTTATATCCCATAGATCAATGTTGTCTACAAAGCCTTGAAAGATATCACAATACTTATCTCTCTCCTTTTGCCCTTGGTTTTTATGTCGCATCTAGGCATGCATTGAAATCCCCTCCTATTACCCATAATTACTCCTATCTTTTATTGATGATCTCTCTTATCCTTAACCAAGCTAGTTCCCTTTCTTTGTTTTGTGCTCCATATATATTTATCAGGAAGAAATTTAGACTTGAATTTCTCTCTTTCACTTCACACGCTATTAGTTGCTTATTAATATGTATAACCTTTATCTTGATTAAATTATCCTTTCACAGGATTGCCATTCCTCCTGCCACACCTTATACATTATTTCTTAAGATCTCGATTCTATATCTTTATGAGATTATTTTTTTAAATTTCTTTCAAGGTTGTCTAATTTTGTTTCTTGAATCATCACAATATCTAGATTGTATTGATTAATTAACTATCTCAATGATCTCCTTTTACATGGGTAATTGAGTAGCTATATGTTACAAGATATGATCTATATAATAGCTGATTGGTTTGCTTAGTGCCCACCAAGAAACTATCTACTAGATTTTGAGTTCCTATCCCTATAGCTTCCATTGTTTCTCCTTGTATCTTTTTTTATTATTGGGTCTCCCTCTTCTTCTCTTGCCAAAGTTACCTTTTTGATTAAGGTTCAGTGTTTACTTTATTCCTGCCATGTCATATTCACTACTAATCTCTAATTCTGTTCCTTCATCTTCTTCCATGCTAATCAAAATTTTTGGATAACATTGTCCTTCTCCTTATCCTTTCGCTTTCTATTATATTCCTTTTACATCAATCTTTTTTTGTTTCTCCTCCTTCCCTGTGCTCCATTTTTTGAGTAGTTTTTTAATGTCCTCTTTGAAATCATATTCTATTGTTATGTCTTCTCCCTCTTGATTTTTCTTATTTCTTTATCCTTGAGTTCCTGGTATTAGCTCTAACCCTTCCATTTCATTTATTTCCTCCACTTTTGCTGCTTTCTTGCTTTAGAAATGCATTTTTTGATAATTTTGTTCTTGGTTTTCAAGGTGTGTTTTTTCTTAGGCTTCATGAAGCCCTTTGCATCCTTTTCTATTTCTTCCTATACTTTTTCTATCACATTCATTTTTTGGCCTACATGAAATTATTTAATTAGGTGTACATATTCATGGCATCCCTTGCATCTAAAGGGGATTCTCTCATAATCTAAGTCCAAAACCCATTCCATCTCTATATTTTTATTTGGTAGTGGTCTAGTTAAATCTAATTCCACATAAATCCTACAATAGCTAGATAAACCTTTTCCATGATGGGGTTTAATAATGTCAATTAGCCTACAAATCATATAAGAAATTATTTTGAATATATACCTTGACCAGAATTCCAGTGGGAAGGCATAAAGTCAGATCCACACTGGTATCATTGTTGGTAATTCCTCCATTGGTTTGAAAGTCAAATGCTAGTTCTTTAAGAACAAACTTGTGTTTTTAAAAATATATGGCCCCCTTTCAAAGACTTTATTGTGATCCAATTCATTTGTAAAGACTCAAATAAAGTATCCTTTGGTGCATGTTCTCAGTTCATATTTTCCATTTGTCTTCTAATTTTTTTGAGTTGATGCATACGATTATTCCAATGTTAGTTGAGCCCTCATGAATTTGTAGATCATGCTCCTACCATAGAGTTCGACTATGCTTTTTCAATTTCTAGTGGATCTATCAAAGCAATTGGATTTTCCTCTACCACCTACATGCATGTCCTCCTATCTTCATCTTTCCTATTCTATGACTTCTTCTTACCTACAACCTTTATTAAAGCATTTATTTTTGTCTTTGTAACCAATGAGGTTGCTTCTATCACCATCTATTGAAAGGTTGGTCTTTGGGGGGGGGGCAAGTATCTACCCCAAGCCCAAACATTTTGTGAAAACTTTTAGTATCCAAATTTAATGATCACCTACTTTTGTATCAACCTTCTATGTAATCCACAATCCTTTAAACCCTAGCTATATTCCTCATACCTTCTCTATGACATGCTAACACCTTTTATTGTTTCGTATTTATTTGATTACTTAATTTCAACTTATTTAACTTAATTTACAAACATTTATTATTTAAAATATTTAATTAAATCATGGTTATTTAATTTTACTTGTATTTACTTAATATCATTTCAATAAGTCTTTGTCTATGTTATTAGTAAACTTTATATGTTCTTTTCTCGCACCACCCAGGTAGTGATCTTGGAAATCAAAAGCATTCTTAGTAACTTTTGTAGCCTAAAAATTGGATTAGAGTATGCTCTTTCCTCACACCACTTAAGGGATATTAAAAAACATAAATAATCTAAATATTTTTATTTTTTATTTCTAGGACTTTATTGACCATGTATTTTATCACCACATGATAGGATAAACCCTGTATTCTAATGGGGTATATGAATTGAGGAGTTATCATTCTTGGCTAAGTGATCGTATATTTTATCAGTGTCTTAAAGTGAAGGGGTTTCATCTTCCAACACATATAACTTATAAAATACTCTAGAGGTTAGATTTTTGGGCAAAACTCTATTGAAATCTTATAGATGGATTGGTCACATGAAGACTAGACCCTTTTTTAAAACTTGTAATCTTCCTCTTCCACAAATTTGGGCCTAATCATATAAAAAGGTGTGTGTGTGTGTGTGTGTGTGTGTGTGTGTGTGTGTGTGTGTGTGTGTGTGTGTGTGTGTGTGTGTGTGTGTGACACCACCTAGCTAAGATTATAAATAATTTTAAGCTAAGCCTTTTATTTTAATGCACTTGAGAGGAGCATATTTCCCAAGGAAGTTACTCTCACTATACCCTTGAAACTAGGTTTAGTGTGTTACAAGCATGGAATCATCTGTATTCAGTGATCTAAAATATTTGGTTGATAGTATCCAATGGGAATGCAAGTATTTATGAGATCCCATAAATCACTCAACATCTTTCTTAGCCTTATCCTTTACTATTGTGGTTTACTTGGGTTGTGTTCATATTCTACTTGAATAGTTTAGGTTTTGTGTTGTCTAGTTTGAATTTTATTCTCCTTGTGTTATACCAATGATTGAATTATTGTCTTTTTGTGTCAATTCCAATAAATTTATCATGCGAACTAATAATCAAACACTTGATTTCAAGACTAAGTTAATAACCAATTTATAAACATAATCTATCTTAAGTAGGTTTATCTTGAAGTCAAAACCAAATACTTAATCCAAACCATCTTTACTTTAAGATGAAAGCTATTGTGAATCCAAACCATCTTGGCTTGCAATCATCCTAAACATCTAGAATCCAAACTATCTTCGATCTAATATCAATATTGAGTCAAAGCATCTTGATTTAAAGATTTAAAATAAAATGTATTAATATATTATCAATCCAAACCATCTTGGGTTACAATACATATTGAATCTAAACTATCTTGGATTAAATCCCAAATCTTGAGTCAAACCATCTTAATTTCAATATTCTAAATCTTAACTATCTTGAGTCAAAATCCATTTTGAGTCAAACTCTAATAATCCACCTTGAATCCTAATTATTTTGGATCCAATCCCAATACTAAGTCACTTACATAGAGTCACATCATGCCTCCAACTATCTGAATTCAAGCTTACTTAAATATTAATCAATATAAGGAAGACTCTTTTGGTAGAGACCCTTTTCATTTTGTGAATCAAGAAGAGCATGTAAAGGTGAATGATGATGATATCCTTATTAAATATAGTGAGCATGGCCCCAATCTAATGACCCACCTAAGGAAAGTCCTGAACAAGTCCATAGTAATCTATTAACACATAAAAATCAATCCTTGCTACATATTCTAAGAATAGGTACTAGATTACCTCTAGATTTTAATCTTGAGTGTTTGCCTTACCTCATAATTAATAAGGATTAAACTCCTCTTAAATGTGATCAAGATCCACCTAATACTTCCTTAGATAAATAAAAGACAATCTTAAAATATTCTCATGAAAATCTATAAAACGTTTCCTATATTCAAGATGATAAAGGGAAGGCAATTATAGAAAACCAAACCCAAAAAAAATGAACCTTTTGATGTATCCAAATGTGTCCAACAATTGAGGAAATGATTAGAAAATCTTCATTCTAAGATCAATCCTTCAAATCCTAAAATCAACAAAATCAATAAAAATCAATCAAACATCAAAATCAACCCCCATCCTTGCCTCTCAAGGATAAATTATTTGTTCAAGAATGGAAAAACATGAAGGAATAAATCCAAGGATTACAAGATGGAAGTCTCTCCTTGATTAAAAAGTTTCAATTTGAATAACTGTGCCTCTATCTATTTGATGTAAACATAATTGAAGTACCCTTTCCCCCTCATTTCAAACCTCCAAATTTCACTAAATACAAAGGAAAAGGTGACCCTAAGGATCACATCAATGAATTATACATGGATTACCAAGAGGTTTCTTATATAGAAAACTACTTGATTTGAATTTTACCACGTAGTCTAGGTTTTCAAGATATATAATGGTTCATATGCCTACCCATAGGTTCATTCACTAAATTTGAAAATATCTCTAAGATATTTGTTAAGCACCTTTCTTATAACATGGAAGTCAAGTTAACCATGCTAGAATTAATAACACTAAAAAATAATTTGGAGAAAGTCTCTCCTTTTTTATGAATATGGTGTGCATTAGGTAGTCATTTTCCTTGGTCGATTCCTAAAAATCAACTTATCACAATCTTCATAAATAATCTTAGTTCAGAGATGGATTTTCATATCCAACTTCATTATGTCACCTCCTTTGATGAAATCATTGAAAAAGGAGTTACAATAGAAAGGTCCCTTATATCCAAGGGTCTTGTCAATATTTTGAATAAATAAAACCAAACTCAAACTGACAAACCCAAGTTATTCAACAAGAACAAGAATGTGGTAGGTAATGGTGTTATATATGTCAAGCATGTTTAGAACATTAAACTTACACCCAAATTTACCCTATTAAGTGGTCAAACCAAACAAGGGACAAAAAAAAGGACTTATACTCCTTTGAATGACCCCCTTAATGTATTTTTCCATAAGTTAGTAGTTACCAACATGATTGTATTTCCAAGCACTAAACCCTTTGATGAAAATGGTTCTAAGCCTACTTGGTACAAAGAAGACAAATATTACAAATACCATAGAGTCAAAAGTCATGCCACTAATAGATGCCTAAAACTAAAAAACTATATCCAATATATTATTGATCATGACAATATAGAAATAGAGAATAATGCATCTACATCCAACAACCAAAATCTAGGGATATACCAAGATCCCTTGCCAAAACAACTCAAGGTCAAACAAAAACCAATAATGTCAACTCCACTGAACATACCCATCCATTTGATTCTATTTTCATTCATGTCCAACACATGGCTAGCCATGTCTCCATGATCAAAATTAAAGCCCAAGATTGCACAATTGCTACAAGGCATGCAAAAATCACACTTCTAAGTTATCCTTTGCCTACTTCTTGGGGAAAGTAAAATATCCTAGAGTAACTTGAGAATACACTGACTCGAATTTCTATTTTGGACCTTCTTAAAACATCTAATGCTTATAAGGATATTTTTTATAAAACCTAATAGGAGTCAATATTTGCTAAGGATATTAACCCATCTAAATTTTTAGGCCCTTGTAGGATATTTTGATGGTATTGATATATCCCCTATTGATTCATATCATAATATACCCTTCTATTTTTAAGTCATAATATCAAAGCACAAAGTAAAAAAGGTATTTATAGACAATGGGTCTGACTTGAACTTGTGTACATTAATTTTGATGAAACATCTTGGTTATTTAACCACATCACTAGAACTTAATACTATAACTATCAAGGCCTATGATAATTTAGAGTGTTAATTAACTGGAGCTATACATCTTCACATTATGGTGGGGCCTATCATAGAACGAACCCTCATACATGTCTTGGATATTGAACTTCCATATAACCTCTTCCTTGTTCGACCATGGATTCACACCATGAATTTCATTCCATCCACACTCCATCAATGCATATAATTTTCTCATTATGTAATGGAAGTACTATTATAGGTGATCCTCAACCTTTCCAATATTATAAATTATTTGAAGGAAGATACCATAAAGCTAATTATTTGCCTATTATAGATGATACTTATGAAACAAATGAGGAATAACCAAAGCTCAAAAACTATATCCATCCAAATGAGTTACCATCTACATCTAAAAGTTAACCATCTAAATCTAAAATCCAACCATCTAAATCCAAATTCATAATTCCATCAACCTATCCAAGTTTAATATTGTTGACAAAGGCATGGGAGAATATGAAATCCAAGATGCCTTATACTTAAGAAAAATCTGTATGTCTCCCAAAAACCATAACAGGCCCCACTATAGGAAAGAAACACAAGTTATTAGTCAGTTTGGTGAAACCTTTTTTGTTAAAGGTGGATTGCTTTAGGATGAATAAATTGAATATTTTGATCTTTTTTGAGTTTATAATTATGAGATTACAAATTATTTTTAAAGTAATGAATATCTTACACCCAAATCCATCATGTGTAATATTATGAATTATAAAGGCAAAGTCTTGGTCTCCATGAACACGGACTTATAGAACCAATATTTATCAAAGTAAATGAAGAACATTGAGGCATTGGATACAAACCACTTAGTGTTAATCTACATAATTTCATCAATGATTATCCCATGATGTCTAAGAATTCCTCTTATGACATTGAAATGATTTTTGTTCATAGCCACTACAAGGACCTTTCATCAAAAAACCTTTTTTCATGACACAAATTTTTTAACCCTTGAAATCCAATACCCTCAACTCATATCCTGAGACCAACAAGATCCACCCTCACTTAACCATTTCTAGATGATGAATAAATTATTGAATTAAATTCATGGGACTTAGGGCTAATAGCCAAGTAGGTGATCATAAAAAAGTATTTACCATAAATTTGTATAATTCAACATATTTCGAGGAACATGCATAGATCCATAGTCATAAACAAACATTATCCAAAGATAATTTATTTGAGGCACCATAAAATGAAGACAATATAAATTAGGGAGCTATAGTCAAGGAACTTTATATTCTTCCTCTTCCTACACAATTTCAAGATAAGTCTACATTGTTGATTGAATAAACCATAGATGTCAATATTGGCACAAATGAAGAACCTAAAATTATGAAACTTACAACATCTCTCAATCTTGCAGAACAATTACTCTTAACTATACTTCTTAAAGAATTTTAAAATGTTATTGCCTAGTTATATGTAAATATGCCTGGATTGGATCCATCACTTGTATTGAATACCTTGTTGTCCATGAATATGCTAAACCCATTAAAAAACTATAAAAATTCATTTGAAGGTAGCACTACTTATGAAAGAAGAATTGTAAAAACAATTAGAGGTAGTCTTCACTAGAATGATAGACTATTAAAAATGAATCTCCAATATAGTTCTAGTTAGTAAAAATCCAACAAATATTAGGGCATGTAATTTTTTTTGGTATATCAACAAAGCTTATCCAAAAGATGAATTTCCATTCCCAAACATTGACATGATCATAGAATCCACAATAGGTCATAAAATGTTGTAACTAATGGATGGTTTGTCATTTTAAAAACAAATTAATATTTCACCTAAAGACCAACACAAAAACTCATTAATTATACCTTGGGGTACATTTCATTACCAAGTCATGCCTTTTGGTCTCAAAAATACAGGGGTCACATATTAATGTGCATTGATAGTCATCTTCCATGATATATTTCATGACATTGTTGAGGACTATGTAGCTGATATATTGGTAAAATATAAAATTAGGGAAGATCATCCCACATTTTTATGTAAGATGTTTGAAAGGTTGAGAGAATAAAATGTTTATCTAAATCCTAATAAATGTGTTTTTGAGGTCACATTAGGAAATCTCTTGGGTTTTATTTTATCATGAAGAGGCATACAAGTTGATCTCACCAAAGTTAAAGCTGTAATTGACATAACTCCACCAAGAAATCACAAACAACTTCATAATCTCTAAGGAAATATTCAGGCCATTAGAAGATTCATATCCCAACTTGCCCATATATATCATCCATTTACACATCTTCTTAAAAAGGACTCTATCTTTAACTAGAATGAAGAGTGTCAACAAATAATTGCTAATCTCAAGAAATATTTATCCAATCCTCTAGTTTTGATGATACCTACTCCAGGGAATACATTTTAGCTACATAATATGCCTTGGGGGAACTCTTAACATAACATGATGAATAAGGGATTGAAAGAGCAATTTATTACTTAAGAAGATGTTTGGTATCTTATGAAATCAATTACTCCACTATTTAAAAAGCATCTTTAGTAGTAGTTTCTATTTTCCAAAAACTTTGACATTATATGCCCAACAATTAAATTAAGATAATTGCCAAAATTGATCCCCTTAAGTACCTTCTTTCAGAATTAGCATTTACATGAAGAATGGATGAATGGGGTATGTTTCATAGTAAATTTGACATTAAGTGTGTTAATATAAAAGCTATTAAATACCAAATTCTTGTAGATCAGTGAGTAGAAGCTCCCTTGAAAAAAAAACAAACCATTGATCATGGTCTTTCTTGATGAGTTTATGCTATCTTTAGAAGATTCTTAAAAATGGTAGTTATACTTTGATGGCTCCTTCATAAATCATGGCTCGAGGAAGGTATCTTTCTCATCAATCCACAAGGTGATCTTATTTTGAAATCATTTCAAATAAGATTTTATTACACCAATAACATTGCAGAATATGAAGCCCTTTTTTCTAGTTTAAAACTAGCCATCCAATGGGGTATCCAACACCTATCAATATATGGTGACTCACAACTTATCATCAAATAATTCAATGATGAATATGAAGCCAAATATGATAACCCTATTCCTTACAAAAGAATAGTTGATAGTTTAAAATAATCCTTCCAACATATTCAGTTTGAACAAGTTCCTCAAGAAAATAACAAAGCAACAAATGTCATGGCAACCATTGTCTCCTTCTTGACATGCATCCAAACGTTGATCAAATCCACTTTTTGGTTGAATAGTTAATGATTCCAAAATATGAGTGCCTTGATTTTGAAATGGTTTGTGATATTATTAGTCCTAATTCCCCTCAGTATCAAGAAATATACACATACCTACATGATAATAATATCCCTCCCAACCTATCTCATAATCACAAGAAATACTTTATCCAATGTGCTTCTCATTTTACACCTATCAACAACATCTTATATTGTAGAGGCTATGATGCAACTTTTTTATGATGTTTAAATTCAAATGAGGCTACCTTATCTATCAAGGGGTTCATGATGGCATTTGTAATGCACACACTAGTGATATAGTCCTTGTTAATAAACTTATAATAATAAGATATTATTGGCCTACAATGAAAATAGACTCTTATCACTATATCAAAAAGTGTGTAGGATGTAAAAAATATGAGGATATTATTCATGCTCCATCACAAGCTTTACAATGTATCTCAATACCATGACCATTTTCTACATGGGGGATTGATCTCATTAGTAAAATCTATCCTAATTATTTCTAAGGCCACAAATGCATCATAACCACCATCGAGTACTTCACCAAATGGGTAGAGGCAATCCCACTTACCTACATAACTAGCAAATAATTTTCTAAGTTTATCATTAATAATATCATTTTCCATTACGATATCCCATCCAATATCATTTTTTATAATGGCAATTCCAAGCATAAATATGTAAAATCTATTTTCCATCAATTTCATATCAAACATAAATAGTCCACATCATATTATCCACAAGGTAACAACCAACCAGAGGCATCCAACTAGAACATCCTTAAAATACTCAAATGGGTTATCAATGATGCTAGCTACAATTAAAATTTACAACTTTATCCCACCTTATGGGCTTATTTCACAAGTATTCATACATCCATTGGGGAAACCTCTTACTCCCTTGTATATGGAACCAAATTTATTTTACCAATTTAGATCGAGTTACCCTTTTTATGTATTTAATTACATGATTTAATCGATGATGAGGAATACAAAGCTTCAAATTTGTATGAGATAGACCTTCTAGATGAGAAAAGACTCTGAGTACTTGACCACCTACATACATATCAAAACTAGCTTCATCGAACTATAATTGAAAATCAAGTCCAGGGAGTTTGTAATTATAGATATTGTTTTGAAAAGAATTAAAGGAAAACTAACATTAATAATGAAAAGAAAGGCAAATTTGAACCTAATCGGTTGGGTCCTTATATTTTCATAGCCAAGTGTGGATTAGGTGCTTAAAAATTGGCAACTGAATATGGTGAAGATATTGATGAGCTTATGAACATCATTCATCTCAAACTCTTTCATTCTTAATGGTTATAGTAATGGTGTCACCATCCAAAAAAAATCATCCAAAAGTGAAAACCATTATTATGGTTCTTTGGGAAAGTACCATGGTGAAAACTAAATTTATCCCACCATGCCTAGTATATATTATCTATAAATATACATTTTACATGGGGCATCGTCAATTCATACCATCCCACCCTTCACTTATCTAATCGTATAAATCCATTTTCACTTAGGTCATCCCATCCTTGTCTAATCACCTAATATTTTCATTTTATTTTGTCCTTGATGAATATATGAATGAGGTTTTTGACTCATGTTTCAAAAAAAATATTGGTAAATATACATCCACTTCCATACATTCTTGGTCACATTGTCACCTATTAGCATGCTTTAGACCTACTACATCCTTCTTGGTCATCTTGGCATGTCTATGTCTATTTCCTTACACATATGGTCACATTGTGAAGCTTGGATGCATGAATTCCACTTTGTGTAATACTGGACATAAATTCCTCCCATCCATAATAATCCCCCAATAATTTTCATGCCTAATTCTAGAACTATTTTTCCTTATGTATATAGTATAGTTGTTAGCCCCAAAATCCTAAAAAATACAAAAAAATAAGTTAAATCACAAAAATAATTTGTCCTTAGTTTAGTTAAAAGTACTTATCATCCCATAGTTAGATCATTACAGCCTTCTTGAACCTTATCATTCCCAAATCTACCCCTCTGGTATATATTTTTCTTGGGTAAAAATAAAGCTATCTTTATCATTATCAACACCACTAAAAAAGCACAAAGGTTTTTTTAACTTAACAAATGACAAACAAAAAATATTTACTTGCTTGTTGTATGTTTGTTTCTTACTTTTTTATTTTTTACTTTGTGTGTTAGTTTTACTATTTGATCTTTTCTTATTTATTTCTTTGAGTCAAGACATTATGTGCATTACAACAATGTTATCATGATTTATCCATATCATGGTGCATAATGTCATGTGCATGTGTCTATGTTAATCCTTACATGTTATTACAATACATCATCATGGTCTTCATACCATTGGTATATATTATTGATTTAGATTTTAAGGGATTTATGGAGTGTAAAACCCTAGGTTTTTAAAGTGCAGGAATAATAAATCAAGGAATAAATATAGTAATATCAACAACCTCTGATTTATATAATAATTGATTTATCTAATTATTCTCTAAATATTAAATGAATTACAAGAGATGCACTTAGCTAGAAATTTATTGATACAAACAAATGATAGGATAAAAAATGGTACATGGACTATGCAAGGTGTCATGAATAGTAATTAGGAGTCAAAAACCCTCCTACATATTAACACAATCCCCTAAATAGTAGTGTACTACACTAGTGTCTTCTATGCCATGTTAGTGTCCTTTTAGCAGTAGGGATAGTGAGATTCTAGGTTTAATTTCACTTGATTTTGAGGAGTTTGTGCCTATGTGTTTAGATACTAGTTCATTCCTTGTTATCTCTTTTGACTAATTTAATGTGAAACCCTAGGCCTTCGTGTTTGTTAGGGTATTTGAGGAGTATAAGTAGAAAAAGAGTGGTGTTAGAAGGGTATTCTATACATGACCTCAACACCCCATGTGTTGAGTGTTACCTACATACCAATACCTTGAAAAGAGATCAAACTTGATGTATTTATCCTAATCTAAGTACTGGTGTAAGCGTAAGTGAATGTTAGTATGATTACTAGTCTAAATGCTTTGAGTGTGAATTGAGGCTAGAAATCTAAGTGATTTAAGCTCTGGACTATTGTAGATGGGTGTATGCTAAATTAGGGTAGAATAAATATCAATGAACTTGATTTGCATAATTATTTATAAGTTTTTTTATGCTTATTTGCATCTAATTTCCATTTAGTGGATAAGTGAATGAAAGTGGTATATATATAGCGTTCTATAAATTTTCAAGATGTGAAGTACATTTAGGATGAACCTAGGAGTGCTTTGAGGAACATAAAAATATCCACTGGGGTAGTAAGGAGCAAATGGAAATTAACACTACCCTTTGGTCAATAGTGTAATGTGTTATAGTCCAAAGGACTGTGCTAATGTCTAGGTGATATGAATAGGTGAAAAAGAGACCTAGGTGCCTATGGGTTGGTTTAGTGCTACTTTTGGTATATCTCATAATGGGTTAGACATGAAAGAAAGCTAGAGCATAATCAAGAGAGGCCCTAATATATGTCTAGGGCTAAGCTAAGGATAAGGTGGTCTAAAGTGACACTCATTGTATTCAAATGGAATTTTAGATGACTACATCCCCCCTTTATTCTAGAAACACAACAAAGTAAAATGACTAGGATAAAGGAAGAGAAACGTACCTGAACTTACATATGAGGTGAAGCCCATGAATTTGGGTCTATGTTTGCGAAACATGTTCCATTGTGTGCCTTACAAATGAAACATGAAGGAAGCAGTCCTTACTTAATAAACATAAAAAAAGATAAAATTGAGTAAAGAAGTGTGAGAGAGAGGAAATGAATGAATACACCTCATTAGGTACATGAACCCATGTTAAAACCTAGTGACATTCTATGTGTGCATGTAGATGGTGATTAAATGGTGAATAACTTGGACTGAGCTAATGGATTTCTTAATCCTCATGTGTGGGTGTCTCAAAATCTCAAGATGGCCTTGAATCCATCATTTCCCACCCCTGTTTAGTGGATCATAATCTGTGAATAACTTGTATTGGACTGATAGTTTTTCCAACCCTCTTATGTAGGTGGCTCAAGAACTCAAGTAAGATATGACTCCATTATTGCCTACCCATGTGTAGTAGAGCATCTAAAACTAAAATTATGCATGGTAACTGAAGTTGTGTGATGTAACTAAAACTATGTAGGATGGCTCTAGGGCCACTCAAAAACTCTAAAATGTAAAATGGATTAGGGGCCACTCAGGAACTCTAAACTGTAGCTGAGGGGCCACTCAAGAATGCAAACTACTATATATAGAATAATGCATTAATCTGGTGTAAACTTGGTGAAAATGGTGTCTAAAATAACAATGTAGAGAATGACATAGAGTTACAATTCCATTTGAGATTATTGGTGTCAAAATAAACATATGGGAATAATGTGTCATGCACATGTCCCCAACTCTGATATATATATGTATATAGATTCTAGACTAAGTCATAATAATTTGTGTTTGAGTATCTAAAACTAAAATAAGAGTGATCATGTTGTGCATGATACCCCTAATCTAAGAAAACCTATGTAATTATGTATATAACTAAGCATAAACTAAACATATCTGATAATCTATGATTGAGACTATGCAAATTTAAATTGTAACTACTATACCTTTCTGATAATCCTAGAATTTTCTATTTATAGGGCTACTGTATAGTAGCATGGTCCCTTGGTAAATAACTCACTATGTTAGTATCCTTTGTGACACTATTGACCAAATGTGTTATTTTTATGCAAAAATGAGATTGGTATGTATGTGATTATTTTTAAATATGTTTTTTTGAATTTAAGCTATGTATTCTATGTTTGCATGCTAAAAACTATGTTCTGAGTGCATTAGAATGGATTAACATTTATGACAAAAACTATGTTCTGAGGGAAGTTGTTTAACCTATGTAATAAATATCCTCAAAATAAAAGTTATGCATCTTGGGTGTTAGACTGAAAACATATGGTATCTATGTGATAAATCAAAATAATGTGTATACATGACATTGGAATGTAAAATAGTTTGAGCATAAGTTTTTCATGTACAATATATGTTAGATGTAGCATTTATAAGGTTATAAATATCAATATAGTAATGGGAGCATGTATATGAGTAATAAATTTGGATATAATCTATGTAAACTACCTAGAGGTATGGGGCGTGATGTTCACCAAGGCACCCAAGGAAGAAGAGGAGATGTATTAGGTTCCTTATGGCATCAAAAATTGAGTGTGTAAGTAATAATCAAGAAAGAAGTGTCATGACCATGATGTATACATGAAATCATACATACAAAAACATGAGGCACACAAAGAAAGCCAAGGGGACATTATACAAGGGGACATAATACATATAAGAACATGTTCAAATGTCCACATATGAAAAGAGAAAGCAAGGTTGGCTTAGAGCCACATGGAAAGACATATTCAAATGTTTGCATACATAATGAATAAGACACATAAAATGACATGGCCACATGTTCAAATCATTCACATAATGAAAGGAATTGGTGTAGAGCCATAGAAAAATGGCATATTCAAATGCCCTCAAGTAGGTGTAGGAGCAAAGATACACACTCAAATATAAACTAGTAAAGTTAGAAATGAAACTATGCATAAACATGTGGTATAGATATGTATAAGAGTAAATATATACATAAGATAAGTTTATAATAGTTTTAGTTAGCAAAAAATCTATGTAGTATAGGATAATCAATATCAAGATATCAACAATGTGAAATTTATGATATGGAGTATAGAAAGATATAACCTGGTAAATTGGAAGTTGTGTAGTATGATTCCCCCAATGGGAAATTTATCAATACTAAATCTACATATATCTGTAGGTGTCCCTAATGGGTAGATAATAGCAAATCTAGATTTGTGTACAAGTCCCAAGTCCTGTAATAATCTAAAAATACTTGAATAGAATAAGTGAAGCATGTATGTGTGATAAATCTAACTATACTATCATAGATAACATATGTAGTCCCTAAAAAATATAAGTAATGTAAGCATGGAAATGCATATAATCTAAAATTTGTATTTTTTGAGATAATATTTTAATGTTTTTGTATTTTTGAATATGTTATATTTTATTTTTATTTTTTGAGTATAAGTTATTTATAAGCAACATGAAAATGAAACTATATAAAAGGAACAATGTAAGAGAAACTATATATAAGTAAACTATAAGAATATACTAATTGATGAGTCATGTGAGAGACTCACTATCAAAGTGACCTATATCAAGTAAAGAAATAATGATCACACATGCTATGTGAGGAGGTATTTAAGATCTGGGAACTAGATGTATTGAATATCTATAGTTGAAACTACATATAGAGTGTGGCTATGAATATACAAAGTTGATTGAATTGGCCTATGGACTATGGCATGCACTATCTAAATCTTGATGGAAGACTAAAAAAGTGACTATAATACTCATGTTGTGTAGGTTTAGTAATAGACTCTAAAACTGATATTGCTTGTGGTGTATTATTGGTAGCTATATTTGTAGACTCTATAACAAATATCTTAATTGACTGTCATATTGAATAATGCTTTGTTGTGTATTATGTTTTGCAAATATCTTAATTGGTTATCATACTAAATTTTTTCTCTATTGTATATTATGTCTTACAAATATCTTAATTGATTATTGTACTCAAATTATGTTCTAATCTATGTGATCTCTGTAAAATATCTTAATCGATTGTCATATTGAGACTGATGGTTGAGTTATTTTCCATTTTGTCACCATGATGCTATAAGTACGTTGATATATCTAAACTAGATACAATATTTGATTAATTTATGGTGCATGACATCTCACATAAGTAGGTTTCCTAGAAACCATATGTCTCATATAATGAGGAACCAATGGCTTCTTGAAAAGAATGTCTTGGGATAACTTACTTGTAGAGGAATGTGATCTAGGTGAATTCAGATGAGGAGATATCGATGCCCCTTATGTGAATTCTATAATTCATCTATTGACATATTGCTAAATATGATCTCTAAGTGTATAATAATTATTATCCCAATGTCTATTGGTTTGATGATAATTACAGTATGGTCTATTTCTTATTCTATGAAAGTGATGTGTGAGATGCTGATGAGTGGGAGTAATGTGAGCATCCTCTTATCTAATAATGTAAATAAGATATCATGAAGCCTATATTTGTATGAAAATTATATATACCCTCTATTAGTGTCTTGTGCTCTACTTCCTATGGGAGATGCTTTGTGAAGTGGTTCTTTGGCTTTGTTGAGTATCTTGATTAATTGTTTGTGTTTTACTTTTTATTAAGCATAGGTAAATTAGGTGTTTGTAACATATTGGATGACTATTACTATGAGACATCTAACTAAAATTTGCCTCTAAATGTGTCTCAACCAATCCCAACTTCTTCTCTAATGTCATAGCTATGTAATATAGATGCTAAAATGATTAGGTTTTTTTCATATCATAATTTTTCCTTAAGAGGGAAAATGAGACCTCTAACAAATATGTATTGTACTTATAAATATATTGGCTGATAGATCAACTATTGCATATATGATTTGAATCATAGCATGTAATCATCTACTAGTTCTGACTCACCCTGGTGTAGTGAAGGCAACCTCTCAGATATGACTCAAGGTCCCTTATTATAGATATAATGCATGAGAAACCCTTCTTCTAAGTCATCATAAATATGTCATGAACCACTGAAGAGTGAGTAATAGAACCAATTCAATGCCTCATCCCCTTGAATTTTAGGAAATAACTATAGGAGAATCAAACTAATAGTGATATGTGCCATGGACTTTCTATAAATTTTGAGGTGCAAATATGGATCTCCATGTCCATTGAACTTTGGTAATGTTGGTATCTGAAATTACTTTAGTAGTTTTACATTAACAATTATGAGTGGAATTAGATTTCCATGGATAGAATTGGGATCAACCCAAGATTAGTATACTTTGATTTCCAAAGTGAGATTATGTGCTTGTTATTGTAAAGTACCCATGACATGCATCAAGGAGATTACCTCTTGAGAAGGTATGTTAACATCATTGAGAAGTTCATTTAAACACTAAATATTATTGTTAATTTTAACCATTGGTACACTATTTCATGGAGCATTATTAGAGGTATTAAGTTGGCTCATTGTAACCTTTAGAGAGATGATAACTTGGACCTAGTGAGAGGGAAATTAGATATCACACTTATAGAGGTTATAATGAGGAATAGGTGCTACTGTAGTAAGGAGGGGTGCATGAGATTCATTATTATATCTTATTTTTTTAATTTGTATAAAATTATCACATGCTAATGGAATGGAAGACACATTATTATCATGTGAATGTAAGCCATGTAAACTATGAACACAAGTATAATTTTGCACATTTTTATCGAAAGACATATTATTGCTTGAATTAGCATTTAATAAGTAATAAATTTGTACATGAGAGATGGGTGAAGTAGAGAGAAGACTAGAATCAATTTCTTCTTCACTAAAATCATAGTAATCATTGTTATCCCAAGTTTCATCAAAATCAAACTTTATTTCACTTGTAGTTGTAAGAGAAGAAGAAATATAATTTTTATGCTCAATAAAAGGAGGTGTAGAAGAATATTTTAACTATTTACTACTATGCAACATATCATCATGCGTAGGTGGAATGCAATGTGTATCTTAACTAAATATGAGTGGGATGCACATGTTACCATTATTTTCAATAATAGAGTCAAGGGTAGAACAAGTATCAATCATATTTTCAGATGGAACATTATGACATGTTAGAGATATTTGAATTATATATATCTTGCATGGAATCCACATGTTGAGCTTCAAAAGAAGATGACAACACAATATCATGCACTTCAGTTTGTAAACTTGTAAAAAATGTAATATCACTTGTATATGCTTTTTTGAATTGATTTGAGAATGGCGAAGAAAGTGAATTTGCCTTTTCTATGTTAGGAATATCATGCAAAGGAATACTATTGCTTGAATCATGCAAAATTAAGTTGATTTTATTTCTCTTATATTGGTTTAATTGGAATAAGGATGTAGCAAAAGTGGTTGAAAATCTAGGATATTTTTCAAATAAAACCCTAGCTCTATAGGGCTCTTTCATCCTTATGTTGTTAAGTTCATTTTGAGAATTAATGGAAGAGGGAAGAGAAGGACAAGAATATGCATCTACTCTATCCTAATTTTCACTTTCATTATCATGCCCATAGTAATGACCATATCCATCATTTAAACAATAATAATCATCATCATCATTTTAAATGAAATCATGTTCATTATCATGTGCTAGTGTACAATTTTGAAAATTGGTTCATTTCATTTGTATAATTATGTAAAAAGTTTAAAAATTGATCAAATGGGTGAGGGGGAAGAGGTTCAAAAAAGAGGATGTACAAAATGAAAAATAATCAAACAATGGGTAGAAGATAATCTAACATAAATATATTTAAAAATATGTCATATGTTTAGCCCAATGTACAAAAAATGTTTTGAAAGCCTAAGGGATAATGTTTGGATGTATGAGGGCCTAGTATGCAAATATAGGGTTTGAAGGGTTTTAGATAAAATTTTGAAATATTTAATCAATGAAACCCTAATTTGTTACACAAAAATGGAGAAGGCGAACCCTAGGATGGAACTAGGGTTGTAAAGAGATATTCAAAGTAAGTTAGTTTCACTAAATGATTTATATTTTAAGGTATTTATGGAGTGTAAAGCTCTAGGTTACTAAAGTGATATAATAATAAATTAGGGAACAAATATAGGAATATCAACAACCTCTGATTTGTACACTAGTTAATTTATCTGATTATTTTATAAATAACAAATGAATTACAAGATAATACTTAGATGAAAACTAACTAAGATAGATAAATGATAGGATAAAAATGGGTATAGGGACTGTAAAAGGTGTCATTAATGGAAATCAAGAGTTAGAAACCCTCTTGGACAATAGTGTAGTGCCCTAAATAGTAACACACTGTACTAGTGTCTTTTACTACTCTAGTGTACATTTGGTAGCATGGGTAGTGAGATTATGGGTTTACCTTCACCTAAGTATAAGGAGTATATGCCTATGTGTATGGATGTTAGTTCCTCGCATGTTCCCTATTTTAACTTATTTAATGCAAAACCCTAGGCCTCCATGTTTATTAGGGTATGTGAAGAGCACAAGTAGAAAAAGAGTGGCATTGGCAGGGTAGGTTGGATGTGACCTCAACACCCCATGTGATAAGCATTGCCTACATACCAATACCTTGAAATGGGATCAAGATCAATGTAGTTATCCTAATCTAATTTTTGGTGCAAGTGTAAGTGAATGTTAGTATGAGTGGTGGTTTGAATGCTTTGAGTGTGACTTAAGGATAGAAATCTAATATGAGCTCTAGGTTGTTGTAGATGGGTGTATGCTAAAATAGGGTAGAATAGGGATAAATGACCTTTATTTGCATTTTTTTTTTGAGTTTTTTTATGAGTATTTTCATTTGATTTCTATCTAGTGGATAAGTGAATGAAAGTGGTCTATATATAACATTTTAGTGCTTGTCAAGATGTGAAATAGGTCTAGGCCAACCCTAAGAGATATTTGAGGAACAAAAAGATATCTATTTGTGGACTAAGGATCAAGGTGACATTATCACTACCCTTTGGTTGATAGAATAATGCACTATAGTCCAAAAGATTGCATTAATGCCCAAGTTGTAGGAACAGGCAAAAAAAAGACTTGGGTGCCTAAGGGGTGGCTTAATGCTAATTTTGGTATATCTAGGAATGGATTGGACTCACACAAAAGCTAAAAATGATCAAGAGAGGCCTTAACATAGGTATAGGGTTAAACTAAGGTTAAGGTGGTCTCAAGTGACACTCATTTCACTCAAATGACATTTTAGATGATTACAATTATCATATGTAAAATAAAAATAAGGTTTCTCAAACCATGTTGAAACTCCATGCAAGACTAAGTGACTAATATCTCATATAAATCATTACATTATTTACTTACTATCTTCCTTAACATACCATTTATCTATAACTATCTCCCTAGATGACTAAGTATGTACCATAGTTAAATAGTAGGAGAGACAGTTACACATCATTTCATACACATACCCATATCATCCAAATACATCAAATAAATCATTCACATCATCATAATAACATACATGATACATAAAAAATTGAGCCCAAAAATAATACATATATATTGAATGTCCATGTAAACATCTCATATAGATCTCAAGATTATCATTAAAATGCATGTACAAATCTAATCAACTCTCACTCTATCCCTTTATTGGAGGACTCTTAGAGGGTGATCTCAAAAGTTCTAAATGTGATCTAATCTATGGTGGACCCATCACATGCCATCACATTTGTCCTATATATCACTATGATGTTGATGTTTGAGTTGTCTTGGTTGATTATTTTTGAACTCTTCTCTGATTACTCTACAAAAGAAGGTGCTCTTTAATGCACTAGTATTATCTATGTTGGGTGTAAATTCATTATTCATAGTCACTATTCATGATCACTATTCATGGTCACTATTCATGGTGATGTGGCATGTGGATAATGTGGAATTTAGGTGTTGTGGCATGCTAGTGATTTTTTTGTTGGTGAAGTGGCATGGCCCATGTAGGGTATTTGAGTGTGATCAAGTTGATGTGATGGGAGTGGGGAGTAGTACTCCACCAGGGCACATGGGTTTTGTCCTTAGTAGTCACATGGGTTTTTTATTGTCATAAATGGCAAGATTTGGTAATAGGGAAAATTTATTGGTGTCTCCATGATTCATCATGTTTAGTTAAACTCAAAATGTGATTACAACACCTTTTAGACTTTTGTGTGCACATGGGAAGTAAATGATAATAATTCACTATTACTGATTAGCCTCACATGTGGAGTGGGGTGAAATGTTTAGAGTCACATGGAGGTGGATATGATCTTGTCTAAAGTATTATATCTACTTTTTTGACCCTTTGTGCATGAAGATAAACATTTCAGTGTTGATCACTATTCACCCATGGAGTGTAGTGAATTTGTGGGGCCACCAAATTGTTTCTCTTTCCCTATCTCTTCTATGTTGTAGATGATATATGAACATTAATTTTTATTTTTATTTATTATTCCTTTGGTGGATCATCCCTTTTAGGGGTATCATTTTGAGGATCATTCTTGGATCCTTACAAGCTTGGGCTTACATCCTTGTAAAGAGGTAGATCTTAAAGGTTATGTTTCTTGGCTCACACATATGCTTTGTGTGTAAGCATTGTATGCATGCTTATAAGGATATGAAATATTGGATCATATAGATGAATTTTATGATTTATTTTAAGCATGGTTATCCTTGAGGTTGGAGGTTAGATCTTGGAGGCTTGTATGCTTGGCTCCCCTGAGTGCTTGGTTTGTTAGCACTGTGAAAGGAGTTGCTGGAGGAGCTATTATAGAAGAGAGGATTTGATAAAGTAATTTAAGTATAGAAGTTACTATTTCCCTATGGTTATTTCCTTGCTATATTTTTATGGGTTTACACATAATATCGTGTGTTATCTAGTTATTCTTGTTTATTATTTTAGTATCTTGTTTATTTTGCATTTATTTGTTGTATTATTTTAGGATATTTTTCCTAAGATATGGTATCAGATCCATGGTGAAAAAATATTGATTGAGTGTTTCATATTTTAAGGCCATTTTTTTCAAGTGGGAGATACTATAATGATAATAGTGACTAAGTTCAATATAGATATGAAGAAACAAAAAAAGTTTTATTACTAGGAAGTTCTCTCTATGGAGCGAGATGGAGGATCTCTTGGTGGATATTCTATTCTCTTCAATGTTTTTGAGGATAAGGACACATGAAAGTTATGGTAGAATCTTAAAAAAAAATTATATATTGATCGACACCAACACAATGTTCCTAATGAAGAAGAAACTATACAGCTTGAAGAGTAGGTCAGTCTTAATCTATGTGAAGATGGAGGATGATGATAAGGCAATCACCTTGTTGTTTTTATAAATTATGGTGAAAAAGTGAAGGTGTATAAGTTATGGTATCCTAATTACCACATTATTATTTTTATCTAGAGATGTTTGAAAAAAAGAGAGAAAAAAGGAAAATACATGCAAAGGAGGAAGTACAATAGACACATAAATTTGTACCTATTGAAGTAGTTCAAGAAGAAGAAAAAGAATAAGTGAGACCTAGTGTTCCCAAAAGGATAAGGTTGATGTTAACCATCTAACTTAGATATGATTGAGTAGTGTGCATGTAGTCAATTTCAGTGTAGCATAATCAAGCAACTAGGAGGGTTGTAGTGTAGTTGAAATGAGTAGCCAAGTAGAATAATGCATGTAGTATCTATGTAGGTACATGAGTTGGTTATAGAGATATTAGATAGATTAGGATGAATTTTGAATGTGGGATCAAAAACTTAATAGGTGTAGTGATGCATTTAGTAGTGAAATGAATTCCCAATAATTGTTAATAGGTTTGGTAGACTTGTGCCATGTTGAACATGGTTGGTAGCTGAAGGCTACATGTAGAAGTTTGGTATTGACTTCCATGATATCTTCTCTCCTAATTACTATTAAGAGTGATAGTTGTACATGTTTCTATTCAATATTTATAAAAAATTGATTCCTACATGGTGATATCTTATGAATAGATGTTTACCCTGAGGGCTACAAGGATGAGGCAAAGAGTTTCTGATTTGTAGATTGAATAAATCACTATTTAGTTTCTAGTAGATGTGTTGATGGAGTACAAGAATTTTAGTACCTTCATGGAAATCCAAGGTTTTAATAGATTTTTATACTATGTGTTGATTACATGTTAGATGCAATCCCTAACAATATCACTGATTTGATGGCTTAATTGGCTAGGACATTTTAAAGGTGGTAGAAGGAGAAAACCAAGGATGGAGATGCAAAATGATAGGAAATCATAGAATATCTGGTTGTCTCAAAAGACATGTGGATTATGTAGCAATTCAACATATGTAATGTGAAACCAAGTAGTACCCCACTTATTGCATTATAATTTGTCTTCCAAAGAGTATACTAGAATAGAGGAGAAGACATGGTTGTCCTATGTATTGTATTCATCAGGAGTAGGAAGCCTCATGTATGCCATGGTGTACACTAGACTAGATATTCCCAAGTAGTGGGAATTGTGAACCGGTTCATAGAAGAAACCTAGATTGGAGGATTAGTCTGTGGTGAAGTGTTTGAGAGGAAATTTAAATGCTAAAATCTATTACAAAGGAGGAGATGTTTATAAGGCTAGTCAAGGTAGAGAATTTTTAGTAGTGCAATAAAAATTCTACTAGGTTTGTGTCAAGGTAGTAGTGGGAATGGTTTTCAATTAGATGATATTATGATTAGGTGTTTTAAAAAATGTCATGTATATTGAATTCAAGTGGGATAATGTTGGGTGTGAAGTCACTATTCATGATCACTATTCATGGTGATGTGGCATGCAAGTGATGTGGATGGTTAATGATATGGCATGGCCCATGAATGGTCTTTGAGTGTTATCAGGTTGATGTGATGGGAGTGGGTCATAACACTCTACTAAGGCACATGGGTTTTCTATTATGGTGTGAATGACAAGGGTTGGTAATTGAGATAATTTATTGGTGTCTTTATGATTCCCTATGTATTATTAAATTTAAAAAGTGATTGCAACAACTTTTGGACTTTTGTGTGCACATGGGAAGTAGAAGACAAGAATTCACTATTTCTAATTGGCCTCACATGTGGATTGGAGCCCAATATTTGGAGTCACATGGAGGTGTCTATGATCTTGTCTAAATTAGTGGATCTTGTTGACCCTTTATGCATAGAGACAAACATTTCATTGTTGATCACTATTCACCCATTGAATGTGGTGAATTTTTAAGGCCACCATATTGTTTCTCTCTTACTCTCTCTTTTATGTTATAAATGCTATATAAACATGCATTCTCCTTTATACTTATTATTTCTTTGGTGGATCATCCCTTTTGGGGTTATCCCTTTGAGGATCACTCTTGGATCCTTGCAAGCTTGGGCTTGCATGCTTGTAAATAGGTAGAGCTTGAAGGTTATGTTTTTTGGCTCACCTAGATAAATTTTGTGTACACATTGTATTCATGATTAGAGGTTAGAGCCTAGAAGCTATGAAAGCTTATCTCACCTAGATGTATTATATGCTTTGTTGTAAGCATGGTTATCCTTGAGGTTGGAGGTTAAAGCTTGGAGGCTTTTTATGCTTGGCTCATTTGAGTTCTTGGTTTGTTATCACTATTAAAGGAGTTGTTGGATGAGCTATTATAAAAGAGAGGATTTGCTGAAGTAATTGAAGTCTAGAATCTACCATTGCCATGTGGATTTTTTCTATATTTATAGGGGTTTTCGCATAATATATTTTGTTATCTAGTTATTCTTGTTCATTATTTTATTAGCTTGTTTATTTCACATTTATTTATTTCACTATTTTAGGGTATTTTTCGTAAAAACCTACTTAAATAGGATCCTATATTCAGTATCTTACTCCATAACCCACACAATGTCTGATAATTCCTTTGTAAGGCTAGGTGTCATCAAAATTTCCATTGCTCTATCTAAATCATCTCAAAATATTTATGACTCACTCCCCATTGCATTCCTCTCTATCCTTAATTTATTTTCAACCCTTCATGTTATCTAATCCTTCATCTAACTCTACATCTACAATAATCATCATCTCATCTCTATTCTAGATCCATAGTAAGCTCATCCACCTCACCTTTCATTTTGATAATATCTACCAATATCCATCCACCATCCTCTCATAGGCTAGTGATATCTACATCTCTCATGACAATATCCCATCGCATGTTATTAGTCAATGCCTCATCCTTTACTGATTGTTTTGGTCATGAAGGCCCTACTCTATCTTCTCCTATCATAGGAATCAAAGCTACATTTGTTCCCCTCGATCTCCCTCATCATAAATATTTATCTCAATCATAGGTACATCAATCTTTACCACATAATCATCACCATGTCCCTCAACAACTCCACCCTATCCCTCGTAGCCCTATCCTATAATCCCTCCACCATGTCTATCATCACCTATTACTACCTTCTCCTCTCCTCTATCACCCCCAATTCATATATCTACCTATATACCCCTAATCTACCAAAGTATCCTCTATGTTAGTACCCTTATAACCTACTTTAACCTATCTACTAATGTCCTCCACCTTTTTTATGGAAGAGTAAGCCTCATAGGCCACATTTGCTCCCACCACACTCTATATGCATCCATCACTTTTACATACACAATATCCCTCCTAACATGAAAGGGTATAGAATGTAACTATAGCTATCTAAACCTCTACCACCATTAACTCAATCCATATCCCCAAATGTCACCACTCCCTAGTTGATCAAGCAAACACATGTGGTGATGCAGGCATATCCTATTTGATACCAAACTACCTAAGATACTATATGGCATGCATTTCTTAACAATATACTCATATTTGTCAACAAAGAAAAGAATGCCTTGTTGATACCTCTAAATGCACCATAGGGTTTCTTAGTATTCAAATAACACTTCTCATTTTATAATTCTATGAATTCATAGCATGAGTAGTAGGTTGTGGTAATTTGATGTCACCTATGGTGAAATAGTAGCAAAGATATGCATTGGTGTTCCACAAAATTATAATGAGTGATGGTTAGGAGCCATAATGGTCCATTATTTATGAATTGTAGAGAATATATATTAATACTTAGTGAATTGTGGTCCAAATTTAAGCTACAAACTAATCTAAGTGGATATTTATAATGAGGATTGAACTAGAGTGATCTAGTGTAAAAAGGAGCAAAGAGAAAGGTAAGGTAGAAAATAAAGCAAGTTATTGCCAATTTTAATTTAAAATATCATGAAAAAGAATAAATTACAACTAAGTATGCATACCACCAACATATAATGAAACATATCCTAAGCTCAAATTTCACTAAATACCAAGAAAACTTCAAAGGATAATGTGAAGAGTCACAAGTAAGAACCAAGTCTACTTTAATGATTTACTACTATAATCAAATATCATTTTCATATCTAAATAAAGAGTAAAATGAAATGAATAAAAACCTATGAGCCTCCATCTAATCTGGCATATTCACAAATTAGAAACCTTGTGATTAAAAGATGTAACCCAAAATTCAAGGAAACTATTCAAATTCAAGACATAAAACTAACAATTGAGAGAAAAGCTATTAGAAATTGACATGTCAAATGTGGACAATCTTTGCATAAATCCTTGATTATATTAATTTCTTCAAGTATTTATAATTTTCTCAAAATTCTATCATGCCTTTTATATAAAAACAAGGAAGTGCTTTGGTCAGTTACAATATATAGGCGTACAAAAGATAAAGACAACTATCCTTAAAAGTTCTAAAATATACTTGTTCTTCACAATTAGGCTAACCTAGGGGCAATATGCTAACATAATATCATATGACTTATAAAATAATATTCCTATTCTAGATATTAAAATGTTTATATAAAAGGAATATTAGCTGCTGGGTGGGCCTATTATTGAAGAGTCCCCTTGTTGATTCTGTAGAAGCTCCATGTCCATATCTAGATTCATTAGGAAAACTTCCTCTTGATCCACCAAGCCATCCAAGTATCGGTCATCCCTAGGCATCGCTTCCTTTATGCTCCTTGCCTCTATAATTTTCTCTTCTACTGTGAAAATCATGTCCAAAATTCTTCTATTGTCCCTTCTAGACTAGCCCTAGATCTTGCTTCTAATTGAATGCATGAACAAAGTTACCTTGTGTTTGAATTAAACATCATCAATGATTCCAAGTGCAATGGTCTTTATAGGATTTAACAACATTATTTCTAGGAGCTACTCAATTCTATTGATCAATCCTTTATCATCTGTCAAAAGCCTATTCAAATTCCTTGTCCAAGCACTTAGACCTTAGACTTTGTCCATTATTATTATAAGTATGTTATTCAAATGATCCAAGTTGATATTCTTGAACTTATAAATCTTGTTCCTAATCACTATGTTAATGAGATCCCTAACTTGGGTCTCTACCTTTTTCCATTATGTTATTATCTCTCTGACTACTTCACCTTGCTAGTTTAGGGCATCCTACATTAGCTTTATTGTATTCAAAGAATTGAACATATCAAAGAATGAAGCCTTGAACATGTCCATCATGGCATTAGGGACTAACAAAATGGCTTGGGTTTCTAAATTTTCCTTCTCTCTTTCCATGTTTTGAATTCTTTGCTTCATCCCTTGGACCCTAGCTTTTGCTTGAGTTGATTGAGCTTCAATCAAGCTCTTCACGTACTCCTCATGGATAGTGGATTATATAATTTTTTTTATCCTCCCATTTGGGTTAGACCTACAAAGAGTTTCAACTTTTTGAAGGTGAATTCCTTAGCTCTTACCATGGCTATCTTGGTGGTGACCCTCTCTAATCTTACTATCTCTAGATTAAACTACATAGTGGTGGATGATCCTATTAATTTAAGAGGCTTTGGGACCTCTAAACTTGTGCTTCTTGATGCTATTAGAGCATCTATCTTCTTAATTTTTGGTCAAAGAGTCTTTAGGGTCCTTACACTATTAGATCATCCTCTAGCAACGAAGTGTGAGCCATCAATCTGTAAGGGTGCCCAAGCTTTAGGTTAGCACATTATTAAAGTGGGTCTTAGGCTTAAATTCCTTAGGGTAAGGTTTATTACATGTTTATTAAGTGTTAATAAAACCTTAGACTAAGGGAATTATGTCTAAGTTTTCCAAATATATAAAGGAGACCATGGCTAAATGTTTCAAGCTGATGTTTACATTGTGTTTAATAAACACAATGTATACATTAGACTAAAATATTTATACCAAGCCTTATAAAATTTTCTCAAAGGGATCAACATGATATAATGGTCTAACATTAAAATAGAGTTTTATTGTATTAACAGAAAAATTAAAACCTTTGGTTAGAAGCGTTTGGTCTAAATCCTACATTATAAAGACTTAGGATAAGTCTATAGTTCAAGATTCATTGTGAAAAAATGCAATGGGGACCTTAAAGCATATAATTAGACTAAGTTAATTTTGCATATATTTAGACCATAAGCCCATCTTCATTTTTTTAGATTAAATATTTCCAGGGTTCAAGCATCTTTTGAGGGCTTCCATTAGTTTATATGGTAATTCATGAACTTCCTAGCAACACTTTTAGAGTGCATTTTGATCCTGAGCTAGATAATTCATTAGATTAAATTTGATGGTCTCAAAGACATAAAATACATCCATATGGATGTATAATGATGGTCATGCAAATAATAATTTTAATCTAGTGAAACTTTTGATTTAATGGGCTTAAAGTTGACAGTCATACGAACGTCAAATACATCCTCATAGACGTCAAATGATAGTGTTGTAGATGCCAAATACATCCTCACAAATGTCAAATGGTTATCACATGAGCATCATATTTAAGCTCATCAAATTATTATGAATCAATGTGAGAGTGTCACTTGGAACTTATATAGAGCTTCCAAGGGTGTTAGACTTAATTCACTCCTTCATATCAAGATCTTATGAGGAAGCGAGGGCTGTTGGATGTTAATCTAGGGGCTTAATCATGATTGGTTATTTATATCAAGTGGTCCACTTTGATTTTAATCCTTGAATGTAAGATTTCTATGTGTTAATCATTCAGGGATTCCATAACTCTTTGACCTTTCAACTATGCTTTGCTCCATGCGATTGGTTCTTCATGATAAAGTGATAACCATTGGATGAAAGCTAAGGGTGTAGTTTCATCAGGGCCTTCATGATGTTGGATCCTCTTCCCATGATGAATCATGAACTATTATATCTTTCAATATACATTCTATTTAAGTCAAAGTTTAGGCCTTTCTAACTCTATTACATCAAATGCCATGATAAAGTGAGGATCATCAGATCTGTGAGAAGCAAGAAAGTTAAATCAGGACTCAAGACTAAAGTAAAACTTATGCTAAGGTGTTAAGGCTAAGTTCCTATTCATATTAATAAATATGATGGAGCCTTAAGATTAAAACTTTAGGCTAAGGCATAAATCAAAGGAACCAAGCTAGGAAATATTAATAAGGACCCTACAAAATGAAGATTAGTTAAGTATGCAAGGAACTTAAAAGGGGAAAATACTAAAGGGGACCAAGCATTTTTAGGTTAAGTCTTAGTCATGTTGAAAAACATGATTAAACTTAGAACATGAAATTCATGCTTAATTTCAAAGTGGGTTTTAAACGGTTCTCACCAATTTGGTTCTCATTAGTAGTTGAATTTGAACTAAGGGTTTTGACAGGGTTTTGGAACATGAATTCCTCAAGAGCAAACAACATGCTAAAATCCATAAAGACCATCTATTAGCATTGTTAGACAAAATTAAATCAAAACATAACTAGTAAGCTTGATTTTGATAAAGTGGATAATCTTTAAATTATATGAATGATCCTAACATATGATGTTTTCATATTTAATCTTCAGGGTTTCTCAAGGGTCCCAATTTTATAAAATAGGGTGGGTATGTTGGCCTAAAAAAAATGGCAACTCAGGGGGAAACATAGAAATATGTTAGAACCTTGAGAATCTAATTTAGATAAATATTTAGGTCATCCACTCCACTTGGTCAATATCATTATCCAAATAATATTATGGTTGAAACAAACCTTGCACTTGTAGACTTAGGGTCAAATACCAGAACATAGCCATACTATGTGTGTGATTTGATTTCACTTACTATCTTCCATGAGGTTTAAGAAACAACTTCCAGGTTTCATGTCCTTAACCACTAACACTTGACTTTAAGCATGTTTAGATATCTAGTATGAACCATGATTTTAGCTTAGGGAGTGCTTGGGCATTGCTCCACTACCATCCAAACATCCATAACCCTAGTGGACATTACCAAAATCACCTATGCCTAAAAGCTTTTAATTCTACATTGTATTTTTATTTATGTATTTTTTAAAGATTTTTTGTGCTTTCAATAAGGTTGGGAACCAGGGTAGCCAAGTTTAAGGATTTGGTCAAATGTCTAAACTTTGGAGAATCACCTATGGCCAAAACCATTATCCTAGGTAAAGATGTTGATTAAGTGATAGTATGGCTACACCATGATAGTTTGAGTTTTCAACCTATAATTGAAAGTCTTCTTAAAACCACTTTGAGGTCAAGGCAATGGTCAAGTTCTCATGAAATGATTGGCTTCTTCAGTTTGTCTTCACTAGTTTTTTCAAACTATAACATTATGTTTTACATTTTAGGACCATAATCAACATATGTATGAGGTATGCACCTATATTTCTAAATCTTAGGCATTTTCAATCAAACTTCATAACTTTGAGCTCAAGATTGTCTAAGAGGACTTATTAAAACCAAGGAACAAGGAAACAAGAAAGAACACACAATAGAAAGCAAGAAAGAAAATAAATACATATATGCTTATATACAAACCAGGGACAAGAAAAAAATAACTTAAAATAAACTAACTAGCCTACCTAAACTAAATATAACCATCTTATAGTTTATTCCATGAAGACCTCTAGTGGAGTAGTAACAAAGTAGTGCTTGAGATACTGCCCATTGGTGGGAAATGTGAACTTTGGCCCTTGAAGTTTTCTCAACTTGAAGGTGTTATTATCAAGTGTCTCCTCTATTTGATAAAGACCAATCCAAAAAGGTGTGAATTTGTCATGTTTACCCTTAGGCTTAGCTGCTTTGTCTCAAAGGAGAACTAGATCCCCTTGTCTGAACACTTTAATATTTAACCTTTTATCAAACCATATTTTCACTATGGTATGATGTCTGCTAAAATTAGTAAAGGCTTTCTCTCTTTCATCCTCTATCTGAATGATGTCCAACAATCTAGAATTGGCAAGTTCTTGACTTTCTTCCATGTACTTCTATACCTCTATGTAGGCAACTAGAGAGTAATGGGAAAGATAGGTTCTTGTCCATACACCAATAGAAATAGTTAGGTTATTAGGGCTTGCTTGATTATTATCCTATCATCCCATAGTACAAATTTGAGAATCTTGTGCCAAGTCCTAGGCTTGTCTACAATATAATTCTTGATTTCTTTCATTAGGTTCTTATTTGTAGATTCAAAGACTCCATTTCCTTGGGGATAATGGATGGATACAAAATTGAGAGTAATGCCATTATCATAAGCCCATTCCATCATCCTATAGTTATAAATGAAAATCCATTGTCACACACTAGAGAGACTAGGGTTCCAAACCTAGTACAGATGTTTTCTTTGAAGAAGTTCATCACTTCTTTAATCTTGCCTTGTTTAGTGTTGTAGCTTCAGTCCACCTTGTATAATATTTTTTGGTAATTAGGACATATTTGTGATCTTTATACGAATTGGGGTTGATTACCCCAACAAAATCTAACCCCCATTAAGCAAAAGGTTTATCAACCATGACTAGTTACAAAGGCATTACTGCCTTTGGTTCCTTAGTGCTAAAGACCTGACATGAGTTACACTCCCTCACATGTTTATGAGCATCCTTAAAAATAGTTGGCCAATAATAGCTAGCTCTAAGAATTTTATGGGCTATGGTTCTCCCAGATGGATGTCCACTGCCCAAATTTTTATGGAAGGTGCTCATGATTTGTGTGGCTTCTTCTTGTGAGACACATCTCAAGTAAATTCCTTAAAAATTTCTTCTATATGAGACCCCATCCTTGATTAGGTAATGGATAGCTTCAATCTTAGGGATCCCTTTTGCTCCCTTGATAATCATGCAAGACAAGTACCATTAATTAGAAAATGTATGATTGAATCATACCACTCACTAGCTTGAAAGTTCAATTGATCCACTTGTATAATACTTAGCCTAAGGTTAGCATTAACAATCATCTAGATAAAAACTTACCACCTTACCAATTTTTATATTTTCATCTCTAAGTCATAATCCTATAAAAATGACATCCACTTACCTCTACACTCTCCCAGCTCATTCTGACTTAACATAAGCTTGGTGGCAGGGTCAGGTAAGATAGAATGTACCTTATTTTTAAGGATATAATGCCTGAATTTCTTAACTACCTTAACTAAAAAATATTCCTACTTATCAATCAAGGAATATTTCAACTCAACATTCTTAAAATTAGTGCTCATAAAATCTATTAGATGATCACACCCATCAATCTTTTGCGTTAACACTGTAGCCATAGTGTGGTCAGATGTAAAGGAATAGAGGTAGAATTACCTTGAGAAGTTAGGACTTATAAGGATTGGAGCTTGGATAATTTCCTCCTTGATGTTATTTAATGCCTTTATAGATTATTCATTCCATGTGACCTTGGCATCCTTTTTCAACGTGTCATTCAATGGCTTGACAATCTCTGCAAATCTAGAAATAAACTTTCTTACAAAATTTATATTACTAAAAAATGACTTTAGTTATTTTTTGCTATTTTGAGGTTATATTCTAGATATGGCCTCCAATATTTTGGTATCTATAGAGATCCCATCCTTTATTATAACATAAACCAATAATTTTCCTTCTTCAATACAAAATATACTCTTCTTAGGGTTTAAGGAGATGCCATAACTTCCACATCTTTCAAAAACTTGTTGTAGGTGTATGAAGTGATCTTCCCTATTTTTAGAAAAAACTATTAGATCATCCATATATATAATAATACACTTACCTATCAGGCCTTAAAAGGTATGGTCCATATCCCTTTGGAAAGTAGCTCCCACATTAATTATCCCAAAGGGCATTCTCATGCAAGCAAAGGTTCCCCACTTTGTTGTGAAGTGTCTTTTCATCCTATCTTCTCTATCCACCAACACCTAGTTGTAACATAAAAATACATCAATAAAAGACATCATAATTGAACTTGAAACAACTTTAATTACTTTGTCTATCAATGGAAGGGGATAGTTATCCTTTTTTGATGCTTTGTTTAAGTTTCTGAAGTCAATACAAAGTCTAATCTCACAATTCTTCTTTTTAACTAGCACCAAGTTATCCACCCTAGTAGAATGCCTAATGGGAAAGACTATCCTAGCATCTAATAGTCTCTTAACCTCCTTGAATATCATTAGATCTAGGACATGATTTATTGGTCTTTGTTTTTGTCTAAAGAGCATGCAACTTTCTTTAAGGGGTATAGTATGGGTAATGACTCTTGGATCAAAGATATTTAAGTCATCATAGGACCCTATTATGACATACATGTATTGGGTAAGGATCTCTTTAGCTTTATTGTTTTTAATGTTTATGTATGCTTTTCAAACATTTACTAGCTAGGTTTGATCTTGGAGACCAAGATCAACATCATTATAATCTTTTCCACTTACCTTGGGAAACATCAAAATTTCAACTAGTGTATCTTGATCAAACAATATTTATAAATCAATCATCCCCTTGGGGATCTTATTGTCATTCAACTAAATGACTTTACCATTAAATTTTTCCTCTTTAGATACATGTTCATTAGCCTCATCAATAACATGAGCATCAAATGCTCTAGAATTGGTCATGAAATCCAATATCTACTGATCGTCACTAAAAAATTGAAAGTGGTTAACATAATTAGGAGCTGAAGGACAAGGGATTAACTCAATACTAAAATTGAGGGAATCTTGGTTAGGTATGAGGTTGGCTACATTGGATGTCAACTCATCAACAGCTTGGTTTTCTTCCCTTGGGATGGAAGTGATGTTGAAAACATCAAACAAATCAATTAAATCCTAAACTCTAAACTTATACCTTTTAAGATATGAGATTTTGCATTGGTATTTGATTTTTACTTGATTGATCACTAGTTATGAATCCCTATAAACTAGTAGTTCTTTGACCTTATTCTTTATGGAAAATTGCAAATCTAATATAAGGGCTTCATATTTTACAAGATTGTTAGTGCAAGGGAATTAGATTTGATAAATATCATTGTACCTTCTATTAGTAGGATCAATTAAGACAACACCAACACTTGATTCATCCTTACACCTAGCACCATCAAAATTCAACTTCCATAGTCCAGGAATAACATGAACACTATTAGGATCACATACCTTATCAGTATCTAGGGTGAAAACCTCTAAGTATAAGTCAATTATGTTAACCCTCTCATTTACAAAATTATATTCTATTATCATGTGTTTCATCTGTGGTTCTATTTCAACCTTGATTTGATTAAGAACTCCCTTCCAAGGTAGCCACAAATGTGAGCAATCTATGAACATGTAACCATTCAAAGCCTTAGTCCATTCCCTGCTCAATAAGATTCCATAAACATTAGGTATATCAACAAATTTAATGTCAATAAATTGTTTCACTCTAAGCTCAAAAGATAATTGCATATAAACATTTAAAAGTTCCCCAATTACCTTAACTCTAGATTTATCTAACTAAGTTACAAATCTATCGGACTTAATAGGAGTCAAGCCAAGTTGTTTACATATACTTACTAGCATGATGTTAGTAGATGCACTTGAGTCTAATGAGAAATTATCTAAGTTCTTAATAAACATCCTAATAGTGAGCAATAAAGGAGGGGATTCAACTTTATCTTTGTGCACAATCACATTGGCATGGTCAACCTTGGGAGGCTTGTTGGGATTCTTTGACAAATATTCCAGCAGGAGGTCCCTTTGCTCTATGATTTGTATAAGTTCATGAAAAGTAATATTATCCTTTATCTACTTCATATCCTCAACAATGTTATATCTATTTTAAGAAGAAATAGGAACATCAACGTTAGGTTTAGAAGTACTCCCTTTAGGTAGATTTGGATTGTTACTTGAAGAGGTGTTTGGAGGAGTCCCAAATTTATTTGGGGGTGTTGAGGTAGTCAAGGGTTATTTCTACTCTCAATTATTCAAGGGATAGGTCTTCTTCAAGAACTATTGAAAAGCTTGGATCTCTTCAGGGATCTCATCAGGTTTATTCTCCTCTTGAAAGGGGACATGAAGTCTTGATTAGAGGACTTGGATCCAAAAAATCTTGCACCATTATCCTTTTTAGGGAATACTTCAAATGTATCTAGTTCTTGATGAAAATCCTCAAAATATTTGTAAAACTTGATATAATTAATATCTCCATACTTGGTTATGTAATGAACTCTAAAATAATTAGGTGATGCAATATCGGTGAGGTCAATTTCCATGGTCTTCTTTTTAGAAGATGGATCATTATTCTTATTATTATGAAAAATATCATTTTGAAATCTATTGTTTGGCCTATTGTACCTTTGAAATGAGAAGTTCCTACTTGAACTTTCAATAGTATTTCCAACTTGTTTTTATAACTAAAGAAAATTAGCGCTCAACTTTTGGACAATTTTTAAGATAGACTCATTCTCATTTTTAGGAGTTTCAAAATTGTGTACCTAGTTATTGTTAGCACCAATAGTTGGTACTAAATATATTTGATCATTTGTATTGAAGCCATTAGTGGAATGATAGTTCAATAATCTTAGGTTTTGATTGGGAGAAACATGACTTAATGGTATTTGAGTGAGGTTTGGAAGCTGATTGGTGGTTGGGATATTTTAGTTGTTATTGGGGAATAAGTTCATCGCATGCATCTGTGGGTTGATGTTTGGCACAGAGTATGCCATTTGTCCCTGGGGATGCATTTGGTAATTAATGGTTATTACCTTATAATAGGCCTTAGATAATGGAGTTTTATCTGGCATGTATCTCTTCAAAAATATAAAGGTCATGGGATCTACTGCATCTTTGTAAATTTATAGAGTTAAAACATCATCAAGCTTATATGGGTCTATGGTCTTGTGATACATTTTTTTGGAATCTAGCATTATAGAATCTTATAGGCTCACTTGCATCTCTTCTAATGGTGGTGAACTAATGGTAAATAATGCAAAGACTAACCATATTGCCAAATTGATTAATGAACACATTTGTGAAACCATCCCAACTTGTGATATAATTATTAGGCAAGTTCAAAAACATTCATAAGAAACATATTTAAAGGTGAATGGGAATAACCTAAAAGCTACATCCTCATGCACAATATTAAGTAGCATTAAGGCAACTTTAAAAGATTTTATGGGTTCTTCAATAGTCACTATACCTATTGGACTAAATGTCAACAAATACTTCTCAGGGTTATGTGGGAGATCATGTACCAAACCTAACACATTGATTGAAGACTCTCCCAACTAAGCCATGCCTGGATGAAGGCTAAAGTCAATGGTAACTTGAAAGGGTGAAGTTGTCAAAGATTTGGATCTTTTGTCTACCTTTGTCATGCCTGACCTTTTTTGAACCTCAAGTTCAAGCAAAGGTTCCCTTGTTTTTGAGTGTGATCTAGTTTGAATTTTTGGAAATTCTAGATTGAATGTTGAAGATCCTATTTGAAATATGAGATATCAAGTTAATATTTATGAGAAACAAGGATTAATCCTACACATTAAGCTTATTTTGTAAAGATTGTGTAAATAATGGTAAATGATGTTGATCTTTTCTTAAAATAGTTCAAAGATGTATCTAATTACATTATATGATCTATCTTTATAATTATAAGCTTAAAAAAATCCAAATATAATAAAGATATGCCAAACTTTGATCAAAATAAATTATCCTAACCTCAAATACTACAGATTTTCATATTTCAAGTTAAATTTACCAAAACCAAGCATCAAATCTCAAAGAACTTTGATCTCTATCTAAGGAAGCATAAAGATATGTCACAAATCATAAATAACAATGATATTTACACTTCTAAGCAAATAATTAGTAAAAGGCATGAAGATCTCATCAATCTTTAGATAAAACACACCAAAACTAACAAGGATTTGAAGAATTTACCAAAAAAGGCCCTCCTTCTAGCTCCAATGTAGAATGCTTTGTTGATATCTCTAAATGCACCATAGGGTTTTTTAGTATTCAAAGAAAACTTCTCATTTTAGAATTCTATGAATTCAGAGCATGAGTAGTATGTTGTGGTAACTTGATTTCACCTATGGTGAAATAGTGACAGAGATATGCATTAGTGTTCCACAAATTTATAATGAGTGATTGTTGGGAGCCATCATGGTCCATTATTTGTGAATTATAGATAATATATGTTAATACTTGGTGAATTATGGTCTATATTTAAGCTACAAACTAATCTAAGTGGATATTTATAAAGAAGTTTAAACTAGAGTGATCTAGTGTAAAAAAGAGCAAAGATAAAGGTAATGCAAAAAAAAGCAAGTGATTGCCAATTTTAGTTTCAAATATCATGAGAAAACATCAATTGAATCTAAGTATTCATTCCACCAATATATAATGCAACATAACCTAAGCTCAAATTTCACTATATACCAGGCAAAATTTAAAGGATAATGTAAAGAGTCAGAAGTAAGAATCGGGTCTACTTTAAGGATTTACTACTATAATCAAATAACATTTGCACATATGAATACAAAGTAAAATTAAATGAATCAAAACATAAGATACTCCAAATAATCTAGCATATACACAAATTATAAACCATGTGATTAAAAGATGCAACCCAAAATTCAAAGAAACTATTCAAATTCAAGATATAAAACTAGAAATTGAGAGAAAAGCTATTAGTAATTGACATATCAAATGTGGAAAATCTTTGCATAAATCCTTGATTATATTAATTGCTTCAAGTGTATAAAATGTTCTCAAAATTCTCTCTCTTTACAATATGGTGATACATGCCTTTTATAGAAAGACAAGATAATTTTTTGGTCAGTTACAATATATAGGTGTATAAAAGATAAGGACAACTATCCTTAAAAGTTATAAAAAACACTTGTTCTTCATAATAAGGCTAACCTAGGGACAATATGCTAACGGACTAACATATTGCTTACAAAAGAATATTCTTATTCTAGATATTACAATGTTTATACAAAAGGAGTATTATCTACTGGGTGGGCCCATTATCGAAGAGTACCCCTGTTGATTTTATAGAAGCTCCATTGCCTTCTAGTGTTGGTCCTTGATGAGCTCCATATCCACAACTAGATTCATTAGGAAAACTTCCTCTTGATCTAATAAGTCATCCAAGTCTTGGTTATCCCTAGCTATGGCTTCCTTTATGCTCCTTGCCTTTATAATTTTCTCTTTTACTGCATGACCAAAGTGACCTTGTGGTTGAATTCAACATTATCAATGATTCCAAGTGTAGTTGTCTTGGTAGGATTTAACAACATTATTCCCAAGAGCTTCTCAATTCTATTGATCAATCCCTTATCATCTACCAAAATCCTATTCAAATTCCTTATCCAAGTGCTTAGACCTTGGAATTTATCCATTATTATTCCAAGTATGTTATTCAGATGAACCAAGCTGATAGTCTTAAACTTAGTAATCTTGTACCTAATCACTATGTCAATGAGATCCCTAACCTGGGTCTCTACCTTTTTCCATTTTGTTATTAGCTCCTTGACTGCTTCACCTTGTTGGTTTAGGGAATCTTGCTTTAGATTTATTGAATTCAAAGAATTGAACATATCAAATAATGAGGCCTCAAACATGTCCATCATGGCATCAAGGACTAAAACAATTGCTTGGGTTTTTAGATTTTCCTTCTCCTTCCAAGTTTTGAATTCTTTGATTCATCTCTTGGATCCCAACCTTTATTTGATTTGATTGAACTTCAATCAAGTTCTCCACATCCTCCTCATGGATAGTGGCTTCTCCAAGTTGTCCTCCCACTAGGGTCAGACCTACAAAGGGTTCCACCTTTTGGAAGGTGAACTCCTCAGCTCCCACCATGATTATCTTGGTCATGACCCTCTCTAATCTAGCAATCTCTGGATTAAACCACATGGTGATGGATGATCCTATGAATTTAAGAGGCTTTGATACCTCTACATATGTGCTTCTTGATGCTCCTAAAGCATCCATCTTCTTGTTTTCTAGTCTTAGAGTGACCAAAATTATTCTTTTTTCCTATTCCTTTACCATATCCCTTATCCATGGTTTAATTTCATCATGTATTTCAATATCAAAAACTTTTTTCATGGCCCATGAGTGCGAAAGAGAAGGAATCTTTTATAATTTCCCATAAATAAACTAGTCAGGGATGACTGGTCCATACATGTGGAATTCATCATTGAATAGGTTGATCTCATTAGTAGGATGTCTGAGATTCAACCTTAGTCTTTTGGACCCAATAAGAACCAACACTATTTCTACTATCCTCTTCTCCCTAGGGTCCAATAAGACCAAATCAAGAGCAATCTCTTTCCCTTTATCTTCTTTAGACTCCCCTACTTGGACTTGATTCTCTTCCATTTGCTTCTCCTCTTCATTTGTGTCATATGCCTCTAAAATTTCTTTAAGAGCACCCTCAAGTGTCTCATCTAGTTTTAAGGCTATCATGTCTATGTGATCAACTAGGGAGTGTGGCCTTTGGGATAGTGCTAAAGATGAGCGACCTTCTCCAATTCTTTCTTCCAATTTCACCTCTTCCACTTTCTCTTTTCCATGACCCTATTTATCCTGTCATTGCACAATTAGCCCTTAAGGATATGGCTTCTCCTCTTGATGTTTTTCATGGGATGTCCTAGATGGTTGATACAAAAAGTGATACTAGAGAGGGTGCATCTGCCATGCCTCTCTTGATGGCTTGTCATCCTTGGTTAACCTATGCTCATGTTAGATGTTTTTCCCTTTGATTCTAGTGAACACCTCTTCATAATTCTTGGCTTTAATGTAAATGGTGTCATGAAAATCCAGCTAATGCATGTATTTAGGTATTGGTAGCTTATTTTATTTCAAATTTTCACCCACTATGTTCTTTGGGTCCCACATCTTGAGTTCATCAATCTAAAACCCAAATGAATCCGTGTTTAGACATGATGTCCACTTGTTTCCAATATTTCAGTATGTTACTTCCAATAATCAAAGGGAATGGGTGGAGAAGACCCTTCTTCTTATCTTTATATATTTCATCAACTCCATTGATGATTTGGGAGCAATCTCTTATTTAGCTAGCTTGATTGGTATATATACAGGTAATCTATATAGTTAAGACAACCCCCCTCAATCCTGATGACCTTATAGTCAAGGTAGAACTAGATGTCACCCATCATCTCAACATAATTCTTAATCAGTGGATGGACTCTAGGCATGGGAATGCCTATAATGGCCTCCACTATGGCTGGTTAGACATAGTCACCAATAAATTACATGTGGTTTGGTACTTAAAAATGTGCAATTTAGAGTAATGATGGGAAATGGTGGTGTGAACCTCAAGAGACCAATTATTTATTCTAGGGAAGTTGATGGAGGCAAGAATGGTATCCAAAAATTATGAAATCACATATAACTACTTGGTAGTTTTCCTTTTGATGGCAGTGAACTGTCTGGCTAGGAAGACACTAATCAAATCTCCAAATGGAGGGGTAAGCTTCTCTTCCACCATGTAATACACATAGGGGACCTAGATTTTACTTACATAGGTGGTTTAAGGGGATTCTAAGGCTCAATTTAATAGGTTCATGATCAACTTGATGCCTTCCCAAAATTAGACTATTGGGATCTTACCCTGAAAATTCCTGAAGACACAGGTTCCTTGGAGCAACCAAGGTCTTATGATAGTTTCTAGGTCATGCTTGGAGCTCTAGTCCTTAATTCTAGATACGTTGACATACGGGATTGGAAGCTTATAATACTTTTTAATGGCTATAGGGGAAATACAAGCTAACCTCTTATAACTCCCCTCTTAAATGATCCAGTCATTATCTACCCTACAATCAACAAAAATGGGAGCAAGGACATCTATGTAATGTAGTACCTCAAGTTTTGCAATAGCATAGTGAAGGTCGATCATCTAGACAATGACCAGGTCATAATGGATCTAGTTCACTATGGTGATTCTTTGCTCCTCTTTTGTGATGGGATTTAAATCCTCTAAGCTCAAACCAATTCCTAATGCCTAGGGAATTCAAGGTTGCAGTGTCTAATTTAGTGTCCTTGAAGACCCATCCCTCATTATCTATTGACAATTAGAGTTTAGTCTCTTCCTTCAACTACTGCTTATGAGATACCATGGTCTTTATTTTTATAAATTAGTCTCTGTGGTAGATCTTTTGTGCTAAAAAACACAATTAAGCTTTCTTTGGATCAAATTATAACCAATTGAGTTTGCTTGGGTCTCTTTTATGAAAGGTTTAGGGTTTTAGAGCTTTAATGGTAGTATATATCCAAGGTCTGGCTCATACATGCTTTATATTTGATTTGGACCTTTGCCTTTATAACTTTGTATTTTTGAGCCCACGAGATTTCTTATTTTATCCTTTTTTGCTTACATGGTGCCTATGTGGCATTGGTCTAGGTATTTCATGGCATTTTTCATAAATGCCTTTTGATCATTAGCCATTGGAATTTAAAAAATGCCCCTTTTATTTCATTTCATTAGATCAAAATATTGGATTAGCATGATTAGTTGATTTTGATCTGATCTATTTCCTTTTAATTGACTATTTGGCACTAGTACATTATGGTTATGCCACTTGGCATGTCTATGTGGCCCCCAAGTTCCTTTGAAAAGTCATTGGTGCTTTCATGCCATTAGATTTTAGAGAATGATAAAGCATGAACCATTAAATCATCTATCAGTTTAGATTTTAATGTGATTTCACCATGCATTGAGCCCATGGGATCTTAGGACTTCATTGAAAATCCTTCAGGGTCTTTACACCATTAAATCATCCTTCGGTGATGAAGTGTGAGCTATCAATCTATAAGGATGCCCAATTTTTAAGTTAGCACATTGTTAAAGTGGGACTTAGGGTTAAATTCTTTAGGCTAAGGTTTATTACGTGTTTATTAAGTGTGAAACAAACCCTAGGCTAAGGGATTATGTCTAAGTTTTCTAAATTATATAAAGGGGACCATGGCTAAATGTTTCAAGTGAATGATTTTGTTGTGTTTAATAAACATAATGTATACATTGGTCTAAAATATTTATGCCAAGCCTTATAAAATATGCTCAAAGGGATCAACATGATATAATGGTCTAAAATTAAAATAGAGTTCTATTTTATTAATAAACACATTAAAACCTTTGGTTGGAAGCATTTGGTCTAAATCCCATGTTATAAAAACTTTATAAAATAAGACTTAAGAAAAGTCTATAGTTTAAGATTCATTGTGAAAAAATGCAATGGGAATCTTAAAGCATAGACTTAGACTAGGTTCATTGTGCATATATTTAGACCATAAGACCATCTTCGTGTTTATAGATTAAATATTTCCAAGGTTTGAGCATCTTTCAAGGGATTAAATTAGTTTATATGGTAATTCATGAGCTTCCAAGCAACACTTTTGGAGTGAATTTTGATCTTGAGTTGGATAATTAATTAGATTCAATTTTATAGTCTCATGGATGTCAAATACATCCTCATGAATATCAAATGATAGTTTCATGAATGTCAATTTTAATCTAGTGAAACTTTTAATTTAATGGGCTTAAATTTGATAGTCATGTGAACATCAAATACATCCTCATAAACATCAAATAATGGTCACAAAAGCATTAAATTTAAGCTTGTCAAATTCTTATGACCCAATGTGAGAGTGCTACTTGGCACTTCCATAAATCATTTTTGGGCCTTAAACTTAAGTCTCTCCATTAGATCAATATCCTATGAGTAAGTGAGGGCTATCAAATGGTGATCTAGAGGCTTGCTCATGATTGGCTATTTATGTCAAGTGGGCCCCTTTGATTTTAATCCCTAAATGTAAGTGTTATGTGTCAATCATTCAGGGCTTCCATAACTCTTTGACCTTTCACTGTTATTCACTCTGTTTAATTGGGTCTTCACAATAAAGTGAGAACTGTTGGATCAAAGCTAAGGGTATAGTTTCATTGAGGCCTTCATGCCTTTGGATCCTCTTCCTGCGATGAAGTGAAAACCTTTAGATATTTCAAGATGCATGCTATTTACGTAAAATCTTGGGCCTTTCTCACTCCATTAGATCAAATATCATGATAAAGTGAGGATCATCGAATTTGCGAGAAGTAATAAAGTTAAATCAGGACTCAGAACTAAAGTAAAATTTAGGCTTAGGTGTTAAGGCTAAGGTCATGTTCATATTAATAAATATGATGGGGCCTTAGGATTAAAACATTAATATAAGGCATAAATCAAAGGAACCAAGCTAGGAAATACTTATAAGGACCTTGCAAAATGAAGATTAGTTAAGCATGCAAGGAACTTAAAAGGGGAAAATAATAAAGGGGACCAAACATTTTTAGGTTAAGTCTTAGTCATATTGAAAAAACATGATTAAGCTTAGGATATGAAATTCATGCTTAATTTAAAAGTGGGTTTTAAATGGTTCCCACCAATTTGGTTCTTGTCAGTACTTAAATTTGAATTGAGGGTTTTGCTAGGGTTTTGGAAAATGAATTCCTCAGGAATAAACACCATGGGACATATAACTAAAAGTCATAAAGACCATTTATTAGCACTGTTAGGAAAAATTAAAGTAAAACATAACTAAGTAAGCTTACTTTTGATAAAGTGGATGATCTTCAAATTCTATAAATGATCCTAACATGCCATGTTTTTATGTTTAATTTTTTTTGGTTTTTCTACGGTGCCAATTTTAAAAAATGGGTGGGGTATGTTAGCCTCAACACAATATAACAGGGAATCATCAAAAAATCCAAGAATACCACATCCTATATCCAATCAAGATTCACCTCCCTTTATGGTATCCATGTAATATCATGTAGGGAAATCTCATCTACTACTTCATGTTGAATGATAAATCCCCAAAATGTCTCCTCTACTCACCAACTATCACATGCCATTTGTATGCAAAGGGATTCTTGGTGCAGGAGCATCATTCCTAGGCACATTTTAGGTTTCAATTTTGGTTTGTTTCATAAATTTTATTTTTGAGATGTTTTTCAAGGATTTTAAATGCCTCAAACATCCTTAGTTTTCAACTTGGTAGCTTAGAATCGCTTCTAGGTAGTTTGAGTTTCAAATTTCAAGTTTTCATGCCAAAACTTGTTATTAAAAAATTTGAATAGTTTGTGTGTGGTTAGTGTTGAAGGGGTAAATGAATGGATTATTCAATTTTATGAACATGTTGTAAAAACCTATAAATACCCTTGAATTAATGACAAGCGTCTAAGACTTTTCTTGTATGTAAAACCAACTTTGGCCCAAACTCTATGCTTTTTAACTTGTCTTGTGACTGTTGGAAAGTCATTCTAGGTAGTTACAAAAGTTATGGTCAATATAAAAGATGTAATTTTAAATAAGAGGTTGTTTCATGTTGTAAGGAAAAAAATTTATAATTAATAAATAAAAAGACCCTTGTTTTGAATATTGGTCACCTACAAGCCCTATTTTTTGAGTTTTGTATTGTTCTTCATGATTGTGCACACTATTGTTTGAAATAATATATTTATACAACATGTTATTGAATCAAAATATAATTTGGTAAGTTAATTTAATTTAATTTAATTTATTTTCATTATTTAAATACTTGGTATGTTATTATTTTAAGTGCCTATAGGGACACTATCTTGTAGCCTATTGTTTTCTTGCACAATCCAAGAGAAAACAAGTTAGAAAATGTATATAGTGGGTTGAAAAAGGATCAAAAATGTTTGGATAGGGTTATAAATTTTGAAATATACTTATATAATATTTAAAATTTCAATAAAATTCTTGCAAACATTCACAATCCTTTTATCTATGCTCTTAGGTCTGCATGAATTGGATGATGAAGGAGAGAGAAAGACTAAGGAGTATAAGTTTGAGAGAATACTAAATGTGGTAAAAGGGTAGGGATATAAGCCAAAACTATGTATTCCAATATTTACAAGTAGCCTCAATGGGGAATAACTCCTTGAATGGATAGGGGAGTTAGACAAATACTTTGATTTTTAAGATGTCTGAAAAGAGCAATAGGTGAAGTTTATTAGAAATAAGTTGAAGGGCCATGTATCCCCATAGTGGGATTATGTACAATATGAGAGAAGGAAGAAAGGGAAGGCAAAGATTAGGTATTGTAATAGGATGGTGGAAAAGTTGAAGAGTAAATTCTTGCCTAGTGACTACACCACTAATTTGTACAGGAGGCTCTAGAACTTGAAGCAGAAAGAGATGGGGGTGAGAGAGTACACTTAAGAGTTATAAAAATTGAGTATCAAATCAGGTCATATAGAGGTTGAAAATGAGAAGGTAGCAAGGTATCTCAATGGTTTGAGGTATAACCTACATGATGATTTGAGTTTAGCTAATCCTAAAACTCTTGAAGAGTGCTACTAGTTGGCATTGAAGGCTGAAGTCAAACTCAAGAGGAAGAAAAATAAAAAAAATAGAGGAAGAGGTAGATTTTTGAGAGGTAGAGGATATCAAAGGTATAGAGGATACTCAAAAATAAATAATCAAGGAGAGTCTAGTAATTCACAAGAGCAGCCCTCTAGTTTAAGAGATGGTTTTAGATATAAGAAACCTTACAACATGGGTGGTTATGCATCAAGGGCGAGAGGATCAAGTGGATTTAAAAGAATATATTTCAAGTGCAATAAGTTTTCTAGCCATAAATCATGGGAGTGCTTAAAGGATCATCCAGTAGGGAGCCCAAGAATTGAAGGGAGAAACCAGATTACACAAGCAGTGTAGGAGGAGAGTGTTTACTCTCTATCACTTATGGAAGAGCCTAAAGTTTGAGAATTATTGATCATGAGGAACGTGTTGATTAAGCCACCCAAGGAGAAGGAGCCACCACAAAAGAAGAATATTTTAAGAACTTCTTGCAAATACCAAGGTAAGTATTGCAAAATGGTCATAGATTTAGGAAGTACTGATAATATAATTTTAGTAGAAATTATTAATAATCTTGGGTTGAAGAAACTACCTCACCCCACACCATACAAGGTCTCATGGTTGAATAATGGTCAACAAGTATTGGTAAGTGAGCAAAGTTGGGTAGAGACTAAGTTGGAAGGTATAAGGACAAGGTGTTTTGTTATGTCATCTCAATGGATTTTTTCCATGTGTTTCTTGGGAGGCCTTGGCAATATGATAGGCAAACCAGTCATGATGGAAGAAGGAAATGTACACCTTGGCCAAATATGGAGTCAACCATACCTTACCATGAAGGATGAGGAGAGTGATCAATAAGTTGGATCACATGTGATGTTGGTAAGTGGTAAGGAATTTTTTAATGAAGAAGAACTAGGATTTACATTAGTAGTTAAGCTTAGGACTATTATGACAACCACAAATATCAATGAGCTACCCCAAGAGATATAAGATATGTTGAAGGAATATTCAGAGATATTTGCTGATGAGTTACCCAATACACTGCCACCTATGAAAAATATAACACATCACATAGACTTTGTACCTAAAGCAAGTCTACCTAACAAGGTAACCTATAAGATGACCCCTCAAGATAATGTTAAGATCAAAAGATAAGTGCAAGAGTTGCTTGACAAAGGGATGATCAAAGAAAGACCGAGTCTTTGTGTAGTGCCTATAGTGTTGGTGCCAAATAAAGAAGGTAAGTGGAGAATGTGTACTGATTGTAGGGCCATAAATAAGATCACCATAAGATATAGATTTCCACTTCATAGGATGGAGGATTTGATGGATTGTTTGAGTGGAGTAAGATATTTTTCTAAAATTGATCTCAAGAGTGGGTACTACCAAATTAGATTCAAGTAAGGTGATGAGTGGAAGATTGCTTTCAAGACACATGAAGGTTTGTATGAGTGGTTGGTCATACCATTTGGTTTGAATAATGCACCAAGTAATTTTATGAGATTAATGAATAAAGTTATCAAATCTTTCATAGGCTAGTTTTTAGTGGTGTATTTGGATGACATACTAATCTACAACCATAACGAGGAACATCTTCACCATTTGGATCTAGTCATGAAGAGGCTTCAAGAAGAAAGGTTGTTGATCAACCTCAAGAAGTGTGAATTCATGAAGTCAAAGCTATTTTACCTTGGCTTTATCCTTTCACAAGCATGCTGAAGTTGGATAATAAAAAGGAGAAGGCAATCGTGGAGTGGTCAACACCCAGGACAACAGGAGAGGTGAGGAGTTTTCATGGTCTTGTGAGATTTTATAGAATTTCATTAGGAATTTTAGTGGAGTATGTGTTCCTATCATAGACAACATCAAGGGAGACTGTTAGGGTGTGGAGCTAAAAGCTACACCTTAAGGCAAATAGGAGGGTTTCTAGCGTATGCAGTCACCGGCATTGGCAGGCCACACCGACGACGGTCAGGGGACACAAAAGGGAAACTGGCATCGGCAAAAGATCGGCCGACATCGATCACCTCCAGGATGGCAGGGACCGATGTCAGTCGCCTGTGGTAGTCTGAACTGCTGTTGATGAACAGTCAATTAAGTGAATGCAGAGTTTGCATGTCAAAGACTTGTTCGAAGTCTTGAGTGGCAAGTCTAATTTTTGTATGCATGAGATCTATATAATAGACTCATGGGCTGTATTTTTAAGTGGAGAATTTGGAGAAGAGCTATGTGAAGCTTGGAGAGTTCTTCCCATGGTGGAATCAAGTAGGATTCCCCAGGTATGTTTAAGTAAGATCAGGTTTGATATGTAGGGATGTGTGTATGCGAGGGTCAGACAGAGATCGGTGGTTGGCTAGGGTTCAAGGTGACAGCAATACATCAGCAGGATCATGGAGAGATCTACTTGGAGTACTGGTATGTACTCGATTGTACAGATGTACAATGAGGTGAACAACAGCTTGTGTTAGCTGTGTGTTGTGACCTATGAGAGAAGATTACTCAGGTGGGAAAATTACTTGGAGCCCTTGAGGAGGAAGCCTCACAGAGGTGGAAGAAGAGTGTGATCTCTTTATTGTAATTTCCTTTGTAATGAGTTGAATACAATTGTGTGTTGCCTCTCATATTCTATGTGTTTTCTCATTGATAGTTATTTGTTCTTCTGGTATTTTCGCATGTTTAATTGCTTATACAATGGTAATCATGTGTGCTCTTAAATTTGACAAGTTGTGTCAGAGCTTTGGGGTGTTTCGGTCCTATCAATTGGTATCAAAGCGAGGTTGGACGTTCTCAGAGTGAGTTTGACTAACAGATGGCCCAGATCTATTAAGTGTTTGTTGATTACAGGTTACTCACAGGGGTTGCTGTTTGAGTGGGAGTATAGCAAGGCAAAAGATGGTACAATGAGAGTGAAGAAAATCAGGCACAGGTTTAACACCACAAGGAGTGTGGTGGGTTATCTTCAAGTGGGAGCTTGAAGAGGAATACAAGCCAGGATGTAGATTGGATAGAGTACTGGTTTTGGGTACAGGTGTAGCTCTTTATCTCCAAGTGGGAGATTGTTAGCGTGTGGAGCTAAAAGCTACACCTTAAGGTAAATAGGAGGGTTTCTAGCATATGCAGTTGCCAGCATCGGTAGGCCACATCGACGATGGTCAGGGGACGCAGAAGGGAAACCGGCATCGACAGAAGATCAGCTGGCGTCGGTCACCTCTAGGATGGCAGGGACTGACGTCGGTCACCTGTGGCGGTCTAAACTGCTGTTGACGAACAGTCAGTTAAGTGAACATGGAGTTTGCATGTCAAAGACTTGTTTGAAGTCTTGAGCGGCAAGTCTAATTTGTGTATGCATGAGATCTATATAATAGACTCATGGGCTGTATTGTTAAGTGGAGAATTTGGAGAAGAGCTATGTGAAGCTTGGAGAGTTCTTCCCATGGTGGAATCAAGTAGGATTCCCCATGTATGTTTAAGTAAGATCAGGTTTGATATGCAGGGATGTGTGTATGCAAGGGTCAGACAGAGATCGGCGGTTGGCCAGGGTCTAAGGTGACAACAATACATCAGTAGGATCATGGAGAGATCTACTTAGAGTACTGGTATGTACTCGATTGTACAGATGTACAATGAGGTGAACAACAGCTTGTGTTAGCTGTGTGTTGTGACCTATGAGAGAAGATTACTCAGGTGGGAAGATTACTTGGAGCCCTTGAGGAGGAAGCCTCACAGAGGTGGAAGAAGAGTGTGATCTCTTTATTGTAATTTCCTTTGTAATGAGTTGAATACAATTGTGTGTTGCCTCTCATATTCTGTGTGTTTTCTCATTGATAGTTATTTGTTCTTCTGGTATTTCTGCATGTTTAATTGCTTATACAATGGTAATCATGTGTGCTCTTAAATCTGACAAGTTGTGTCAGAGCTTTGGGGTGTTTTAGTCCTATCAGAGACAAGAAAAAGTGTGTATGGAATGAGAAAGTAGAGAAGAGCTTCCAATAATTGAAGTAAAGAATCACAAAGTAGCCAATACTAACATTACTAGACTTCAATAAGGTGTTTTAATTATAATGTGATACAAGTGGAGTGAGAATAAGGGTTGTACTAAGCCATGAGGGAAGACCTATAGCCTATTTTGATGAGGAGTTGAATGATGCCAAGAAAAAATACTCATCTTATGAATTAGAGTTCTATGAAATGGTACATGCATTGAAGAAATGGAGAGATTATCTCATGCCAAAGGAGTTCATGGTATACATGGATAATTATGCACTTTAGTTTTTGGGTTTATGATCTAAAGTATTTTATTTTAAATTAGTTTTTATTTTAATATTTTTAATTAGTTTGTTTTTAATAAAGTTGGTTTCATGGGAAAGTTGGTTGCATCCCGTAACCACTCATGAAAAGCCTATAAATATTTTCATGTGCTTTGTAAAAATGATCTTGAAATAATATAGTAATATTTTTTGTGTGAAATAAAATGTTCACAATGTAATTTTTGAATCTTTCTCTATTTCCCTTGGGCCATTAGTGGTATCAGAGCATGGTATTGAGAGCACAGGGAATTTGGGTGAAAGCAAAGGTGAAAGATTTATTCATGGAGATACAAAGAAGCCTCACGTGAAGTCATTTAAAAAAAATACATGTGGTATGCCCTTTGCATTAATATTTTTAAAAATGATCAAAATATTAAATTTTTCAAATATTTTACTTTGACCTATGAGTAAATGTTAGTGAATAAGCCTGGGATGTCTGGCCATGACCTTGGAGAAGCTCTTAAATATTTCATTAGACTCAGATCATTCATTTTTCAATAGTATGGAATGATTTTGAAGGCTGAAATTTGATCATATTTTATTTTTAAACCTTTTTTATGCCAAATGGCCATTTGTACAACTTTTTCAAATCTAGAACTTCCCTGATTAGATAGTACAGCTTCCATTTCTCTAAAAATCCATTTGGTCAATCTTTTGCTATGTTTAAATTGCTAAAAGCTTAAATTTGAAATAAAAATGGCCTAAGATGTTATCACAAATGTTTTTTTTAGTTTTTCAAGCCCATACATGAACTTGTATAGCCTCTTCAGTTCCCCTGCATTCTAAAATCAGATTTACTTATTTAAAAATCTTTCTGACAATCTTAAACAAAGCCAAATCCTAAATTGTATGACCTGGTACTGATTTGTATAGCTAGGAGGAGTGATTAACTAGTTTTATAATTTTTCTAGAGCAGCCATGGTGTTGGAAGTCTGTGAAAAGCATTGAAGACTTAGGAAAAATATTTTTTTTTCATTTGGTAAAGTTTCCAGTTTAATTTTTCAAAAATTATAGGGTTTGTGAGTCCCAATAAATCTATGCAAGATTTATGATTTAATTATAAAAATCATTTTCCATGCCCAAGTAATTTTTTTTATTCACACAGAGCAAAAAAAATTGGTTAATATATAAGTTTCTATCTTTATGGCTTGTAAATGCTCTTAGAGAAATTGGAATGGCTTATTTTATGAAAAGATTTTTAAGGAGGTCAAGGGTTCCAATCTCCCTTTAGGAAGAATATTTTATTTTTGGTATATGATTTTTAAAGAGAATATTCCTTTTTCAAAGGCTTTGTAAAATGACTTTGGTGATATAAGTGTGTAATTACAAACATTTTTGTGACTCTTGTAGTCAAAAGGTAGCCATGTGACCAAGCGATATTTATTTTTTCTGACATTTAAGACACATTGAAATGGTCAAATTTATATTTTGGAGCCTCATTATGTGATTTTTATGACAAATGTATTGAACGTAATGTTATACGAGTGAATTATTGATGGAATCTGACACCATATCTTTGTAAAATTTATTCAAATGCATTGTATACACCAAACTAAGATTGTAATGATGTGTCCCACCACTTGTATTGTTGGTGATGATGGTGTTACATTGGCATTTATAACTCCTTGAGGATCTGATTGGCTAAATAGAGCCAATTAGAGGTTGGAGGATAATTTCCATTCTCTAGTTCACTATTCACTTAGAGTATGGGTTCACTACTAGGATAACAATTTTTGGTTTGTGTCCTTTATATTTAGTTTTGATTTTATTTTAGTGCATTGATATGATTGTTGAGGAAAAGATAGAGTAGTTTGAACTTATTTTTATTTTGCACAACTTTTCAACTCTCACCTGATAGTGGGGAATTTATTATATAGTGGCATTCGATCAGTTGTCAGTGGTTGTATGAGTTAGCGCTATATTTGCTAGCATTTTGAGTGTTGAGAAAAGGCATGTGTACAATGTTGGTGATTGTTAGGCATCTAAGAGATATGCCATACAGAGTACTAGAGGTTCACTTGGATGAGATGCTATGTGGCACCTTATGTGGGTTGATGTAATTGCATAGGATTTGATTAGATTATACTATAGCATGGTATGATGGTCAAAGGAGATAAGCAAGCCATGCTCATGTTTATCATCCATAGTTTGATCAGTACCATAATGTATAGTGTTCTAGCTTACAGATGTAGTAGAGATTCATTGATGAATTCATAATCATAACTCCAAATCTTCATCATCTATACCTATTTGGATCAAGGGGGAGTTTGTTGGGATTATGATCCAAAGTCTTTTATTTTAAATTAGTTTTTATTTTAGTGTTTTTAATTTTAATTTTTTAATAAAGTTGGTTTCATGTAAAATTTGGTTGCATCCCATAACCACTCATGAAAATCCTATCAATATTTTCATGTGCTTTGTAAAAATGATCTCAAAATAATATAGTAATATTTTTGTGTGAAATACAATGTTCACAATGTAATTATTTCCCTTGGGCCATCATTAGTTCATTTCTAATCAACCCAAACTGAACCAAAAATACTTGAAATGGGTGGAGTACATGCAAAATTTCACCTTCACCATCAAGCATAAACAAGGGAAAAACAACAAGGTTACAGATGCATTGAGTAGAAGGGTATTATTGGTGCATGATATTCAGTTAGAAAGTGTTGGGATTGAGTCACTCAAAGACGTGTGAGGATGATGAAGAATTCAAGGAAGCATATAATACTTTTAAGCACCTAAGCACATTCAACAAGGAACCATGGTTGGATTTTGTTCTACAAGATGGAATGATATTCAAAGAAGTATAGTTATGTGTGCCAAGAAGTTTTATAATAGGAAAATGATCCAAGAGAAGCACATTAGAAGCATTGTAGGCCACTTTGGGCTTGAAAAAACATTGGAGTTACTCACTAAGTACTAATATTGGTCTAGAATGCAAGTGGAAGTGAGGAGGTATGTGAAAAGGTACAAGATTTGTTAATTGGTAAAATGTAAGAGCAATAATGTAGGTTTGTATTAACCCCTACTAGTCCCAAATAGGTTTTGGAAATCTATAAGTACAGACTTTATGATGTGATTGCTTAGGACATAGAGGGGTTTTGACTCAATCTATGTAGTTGTGGATAGATTTTCCAAAATGACACATTTCATTCCATGTAAAACTACTAATGATGTCACCCATGTGGAATTTTTTTTTAAAGGAGGTTGTAAGGCTTCATGGACTACCCATGAACATTGTATCTGGTAGAGCCACCAAGTTTCTTGGTCATTTTTGGAGAACATTATAGAGGAAACTAGGCACAAAATTGAGTTTTAGTTAAGCTTACCACCCTCAAACAGAAGGTAAAATTGAGGTGGTTATAGAAGCTTAGGTAACCTATTGAGGTGCCTATCTAAGGACCATTCAAAGCAGTGGGATCTTGTGTTACCTCAAGTAGAGTTTGCCTATACTGACTCTAGCAATAGGAGCATTGGTATGAGCCCATTTTAAGTAATATATGGTATGTATCCTAGAGGAGTATTTGAGGTAAAAAAAATCATTAATATGGATAATAGGAGTGCTAAAAGTGAAGATTTTGTAATGGAAATGAAGGAGGTACATGAACAGGTAAAGAAGCACATAGAGTCTAGTGTTGAAAAATATAAGAAACAAGCAGATGTGAGTAGAAGGGAGGTGAGTTTTCAGATTAGAGACTTAGTTTTGGCTCATCTCAAGAAGGAGAGGTACCAAAGGGTTGAATACAATAATCTAAATCTAAAGAAGATTGGTCCTTCCAGGATTCTTGAGAAGTTTACAAATAATGCTTATGAATTGAAGTTACCTAGTGGAGTAGGAATTTCACCTAAATTCAATGTTGAAAACCCATAAAGTTATAAATAATGGGTATAAATATCAAAAATAATAGATTACACACCTACATCAGGCCCAAATTAGGCAACATAGTTTCCTAAGGCCAAGATATAAGAGTTGGAGTGCATACTGGACAATCAGGTGATCAAAAGGACTAGAGACAAGTAGTACTTCAAGTACCTAGTCAAGTAGAAAGACCAACCAGTAGAATATTATATATGGATGATTGAACATGACATAAAAAACATGGGATTACTCTGGAAGCACTCATGGACAATAGTCCCTAAGTTATTTTCTCTTTCCTTGGGAGTATGATGCAGGAACATCATTCCTAGGCACATTTTGGGTTTTAATTTTATTTTTTTCATAAATTTTGATTTGGTGATGTATTTAAAGAATTTTAAATTCCTCAATAATCCTTATTTTTCAAATTTGTATATTAGAATTTATTCTAGGTAGTTTGAATTTCAAATTTTAGGGTTTCCTTCCAAAACTTATTATTCAAAAATTTGAATAGTTTGTGTGTGGTTAGTGTTGCAAGGGTACATGAATGGATTATTAAATTTTGTGAACATGCTTTAAAAACCTATAATTACCCATTAAATTAATTTCAAGGGTATAATACTTTACTTGTATGGAAAACCAATTTTGGCCCAAACTCTATGCTTTTTAACTTGCCTTGTGACTGTTGGAAAGTCATTCTAGGTAGTTACAACAGTTATGGTCAATAAAAAAGATGTAATTTTTGATAGGAGGTTTTTGTTTCATTTTTAAATTAAAAAAACTTCAAATTAATAAAGAAAAATACCCATGTTTTGAAGATTGGTCACCAATAGGCCCTATTTTTTGAGTTTTATATGTTCTTCATGACTGTGCATACTATTGTTTGAAAGAATCTATTTATACAATAAGTTATTAACTAATAATATAATTTGGTAATTTAATTTAAATTTATTTAATTTATTTTAATTGTTTAAATACTTTTTATGTTGTTTTTTTGAGTGCCAACAGGAACATAGTCTTATAGCCTATTATTTTCTTGCACAATCTAAGTGAAAACAAGTTAGAAAATGTATACAGTTGGTTGAGAAAGGATTCCAAATGTTTGGAGAGGGTGCACAAAATTTAAATATAATTATATCATATTTCATAATTTAAAAAAAATCTTTTAAATTTTCACAATCCTTTTATCTATGCTCTCGAGTCTGCATAGGGGTTGACAATCCCTAAACTAGGGTTTTGGTGATTTTAGGAGTTCACACCATCCAATCTAGCTAAAATTTTGTAGTCATATATAAATAAAGGTGATTTAATTGATTAAGTAGGTTTAAATTTTGTATGGTCCTTCTAGTATGGACTTTTAAGGACTGTGTTTTACCTAGGCTTGAATAGGCCTAATTGGGGAGGTCTAGTGATAGAAAGTGGGTCTAGAGAGAGAGAGTTTGCCCCTAAAACTTGACATAGAGGTGTGAATAAATAGAGGTTACCTATAACTAATCAAAAAATCTATTGATTCATTGTAATTTTTCCTTACAAGCCAAAAATCAAGTAAAAAGGCTATTAGAGTGGTTTAAAGGCCTAGGAAAGTGTGTGAAGAAGGCAGAGTTGAGACTTAGGACCAAGTTGATCTAAAACAATCCTCATCCACTATAATTTTTAGTTGTATAATGGGCCTCTATATATTTATGAGATCCCATGCCCATACATATAGTAATGTTTATACACCAATGTTCACTCCCTCTTGTACACCACCACATGTAAATCTCTGTATAAGTGCACAGACACACATGGTCCCCAATCAAAATCTATGGAAAACTTAATCATATCACCCACCATATCATCCAAACATGTGGGTAAAATCCTACCACTCTTGTTTGACAAAAATATGTCACTAACAAGAGCCATAAATATTAGTTTCAAAGCATCCATCTCCTCTAATTCCATATAACCATTAAAATATTTACCTAAATTTTATCATTAGAATCATTGCATCATCAAAAAACCTCCCTAGTTATATTTCTTATGATGTCTCTCACTAACACACCATCTTACATTGTATCAAAATATGTAGTATTTTCCATACATCCTCTTAAGTAATCATCATCTCCTTTTTCAAGGTACTAGTCTTAGAATTCCACTTTGCCACCATTGTCAATAGAGCCCTATCATTATGAATCTCTGGCATATTTTTAATGTATGATAACCCCACCACCTAAATTGCCCCAACTCATAAAATTTTAATCTACTCATCAAATGAAGTAACCGTAATTACCTCTCTTGTGTTATAATAATCAACAATCTCTCTTGCAAAAAATTACAAAAGATGCACAATTAGTCTATTATTCAATTTATTATCCTTTAATAATTACTATTTATCTATTTAATAGTCCACTAACAACACACAATCATCATTTAATTATTATACATTTGACTCACTATCCCATTCATCCCAACCCTAACAATTTCATTGTTATATTTCATGAATTCATTACTCTACTAATGAATTTGTTGTTGTGATAATTTGACCACCATAATGATATTTTTACCACTCCAAACATGATTTAATTTTTTAACTAGATGCTTTCACTAATTTTTATATCAAGACTATTATTAAGAAAATAATGAAATCATTTCGACATACTTCAACATGCATTAATAACACCTAATTTAAAAATTCAAACCATTACTTAATTAAGGCCCACATCTTGTGGTTTATGATGTTCCCTCACTCACTCAATGCAATTGTAGTGGGCTAGGATATGGTCCATTTTTCTTAAACTCACTTCTATAATTCTGAGTCACTATTAAAATCCTAAGTGGAAAAGAATAAATATGAATTATAATTTCCCCCTACCCCCTATTTATTTACCCACCCCACCCACATTTTTCACACCAACCAAGGCTTTAAAACATTTTTAGCCTATTTCAATTTTTTTATTAAACTACTTTATTCTTCATTCCAAATCCACTTAATCAAATTTATCCATTAATTTATTATCTTCTTATAAATCAATCAATTTAATAAAAATCATTGAAATATACATTTCCCTTGTAAATGATTATAATTTATAAACATGTCCACTTTTTTTTATATATAGTTTCATGGGGTAAAATCCAAGCATGCAACCTATATTTGGAAATATCATTTCTAACATTTGCTTCCTATAAATTATCCACTCAATGTAAATAATTTTACATACACACAAAATCATGTGAGCATTTCATCAAGAATGATAAGTTTGCTTATCATAGTATCAATCACAGCATTTCTTCTTTGTCTTTCCATAAACACTCTTTAATCATTTAGTCATTTCAAAAAGCCATCTGTGTCTTTTCTCCTCACACGACCTCTCAAAGGGGAATCTATTGACCTAATCACTCATTCAATCCACTTGGAGAAATTTCTCACATTTTTTCCACTCTAATTTTCTTTAAGTTTTAAAAAGGCATTGCTTCTTCTAATCACAATACCCTTTCAAAGATAGAAAAATGTAGACACCTAAATTATGTCACATTTATTGTCATGATTAAATTCACTAAATATTGACATAATCACCACTATTCTTTACTAACTCACTATTCAAATTACTGATTTTATCGTAAGCTCACTAACATCATTTTCCCTCCATAATTCAAATAGTTAATTAATAATTCTTAATTAACTAATCCACTTATAATTAATCATGAACATATAATTCTATAAAACTAATTAATAATTATAATTTTCAATTCACCAAAACACATAATTCTCTCTACCAAAAGGTTGAGTCACCCAACCATTTCCATGATTCTCTCAACCAAGTGTTGAGTCATCCGACCAATTCCTTAAGACATGCAACTACCATGGTGAGTCATTCAACCATTTCTAAGAATATTTCAACCACCAATTAACTTCCCTCACTTTTCTCAACCACTTTAATAATTAGTCTTGTCCACTTAGATGAGAACTCAAATCTAACCATCCAAAAATCAAGAGATTTAATAATTCAAGATGAAATCTGACCATCCATTCCTCAAGTGGGAAGTCTTTAAATTAACGTACTTCCTCCATGTTGAATAGTCATACATCAATTTATTGAAATGTAATCAAATTATTAAATCAACCTACTTAAAATCATAATTTGTATGTCCTTATGCTACTGAATTTCCCTTGCATTAGAGATTTACATCGATCAACCACATAACAAGATCACAATAACATAATCATATCATCAAAGGAGAATATCTTCACTTGATTGGTAAGGGAAAGTAAGTTGTTTATTTTATTATTTTTGTTGAATTTTTATATGAGGTTTTAGAAATATATTATAATAAGAAGTTAATCAATTAGTTTTTGTTTCCTAGCTTTGCAAGTTCTAATTTATAGCTATCACACCTAATTTGACACTATTTATCAAGCATTTTACACTAATACACATTGATAAAATTTACCTTATTATTCCAAAATTCAAGTTCATTCACTAGGATAAGTTACAAGCCAAGAATAAAACATTTCAAATCAAGTTGAGAGTTAACATTGTCAAGTATCAAAGCCAAATTTCTACTTGCATACATATAGTCAAGAAGCATAGTTACATAATCACTCTAGGTGGGAGATTTACATGTAGCTTGATTCCCTCCTCAAATTATATATATATATATATATATATATATATATATATATATATATATATATATATATATATATATATATATATATATATATATACACACATATACATATGAAATATTTAATCACCAATTTTGGTGATTGGTATAAGCTTATACCATTACACTTCCCATCTGTACAATTTCATAGCTCTCACAAGTACCCCTAAGGTTTTCAAGGCAAAGAAAAGGAAAATAATGATTTCTATATGATATCTACATAAGTGAAATATCTTAATACTCTTATAAGACATAGTAATATGTGATAAAATAATCATAGTTTTGTCATAGTCAAATTATACAAGTCCATAGTCAATGAACATGACTAGCCTAATGATGGAGAGGTTCAAAGGAAGATCAAACTTACAACTTACTTAAGAGAGATAAATAGGCCTACAAACCTTATTGAATGAAAATATAAAAAAATTAGTATTTATATAATAAAATAATTTTCTAAATCTATTTGATGTTGTCTAAATTCAGCATATTCATTTATACCTTTATCCAAACGTAGAAATGCAAGATATGCAAAATAAGGGGTTTTAGGTCTAGAAACTAGGCCTACATAATATAAAATTGATATAATTTTTTTTAATAGGTTAAACAATTATAAAATACTTTTAATTATTTAATTTTTTTAAATTGAGATATTGAGGTTTTTGTACTGCTAGAATAGGGTTTTTGACTTCCATAATAAGACTACAAGTCTAAATTTTGATAACAACTTCCTCAATATGTGTTTCAAAACCTTTAAATAAATTTTTTAATTTCATAAAAATACTATTAAACATGCATACAAATTTTCATCTCATTTTAATTATTCATTTAAAATTTATACCTTTTTAATATTCCTAATCCCTTCCAAAACCCTCACCTACATGCCTATTGACTATATTTTGGCCATATATTTCTCTACGGGTGTCCAAAAAAAATTAAAATAGATTTAAAACCTCATAAAATAATCCATGCATATATCCTTAAAATGTTTTCAAGTTATGAAGATTTTAGTATTGAAAACCCTAATAGGGTTGTGTATAGGTCAAGAGCATTCAAAAATGAATAATTTGAGACTTAGATTTTTTTCAGATATATCACCTAGAGGTGGTATATCCCAAAATTATATACCATTAAATACAATTTAATATCTTTAAAAAATATAAAAAATTGAATAAAATAATGTTTCCTTGGCTATACATGCACTCTTCTTGACTGGAACAAACCTATACTAGCTTATCAAGCTTGCAACATGAATAATGATGTTACAAAGAAATTAAAGATAAAATAAATTAAATTACATGTTTAAATTTTTTTTAATGTATCCAAAATAATAATAAAAGTTTTCTTTATTCATATATCTCCAAAAACTATTACACAAATTCCTACAAACTTCTCTCCCACACCAACAACAACCTCTCAAAACCTGCAACTCCAAACTTTATCCTTTATTTTATAATTTTATTGGCTCCTTATATGATGGTTTTAAATTTATTGAGTTGTTTATATATGGATAACATTAGTTTCTTCTTTTTTCATGAGCCAAATATCTCTTAACAACTTATGACTTATCCAAACATGCCTAGTTTAGTCATCTCTGTAGGTCACACATACCTTGATTGAACTAAATACATTTAAAAAAAAAATCAAAGGATTTAAAACATATATTTAGACCCTAAATATCCATTTTCATAATACCAAGACACTCATGACATGCCATAAACTTCAATATTCTTATTAACAAATTCAAATTTTTAAATTTCTAATTTTGGTGGGAAACTTAGAAACACCACCAAATGACTTATAAATAACAAATAAAACCTAGAAAATGCTTCTAATTAACCAAAAATTAAATATTATACCTAATATAATACTAAAAAAAATTAAATTAAATCATACACACACACACACACACACACACACACACACACACACACACACACACACACACACACACACACACACACACACACACACACACCCACCTACATCAGACTTCTAAAGAGTATAAATTATTCATGAAATCTTGCACATGAAGTTTTTGATATTATTTTAGCTGATGTAAATGAAACTCTACTTGTATATCTTCTTCAACTAGTTGTTTATAGATATGGACATGTTAAAATTATCCATATTTAGTTCTCTTATTTGATATCTTAATCAATGTGACACCTACACATGAAATAAACTCATTAAAGTAATCAACTATTTCTTAACTATTCCTTTAAGGTAATTCCAATCCATCTCCTCTTTTAGCATTCTATTTATGCTAAAAACTCTCATAATGGAATATAAATTGTCCATTCTCAACTATCTTCATACTAATCCTCTCGTCACTTTTATTATTATGGTCTTCAAATTCCACATATTAATGATCTATGATCATGTTCTTCTCTTCATGTGCATGAATTTTCACCTCAAACATTTTCTCTAGTTCCTCCATGGGAACATGTACACTACTTTCATTTGTAAAAAATGATTCAATTGAAAACTCAACCTTCTCTTCACATGATGTCTCCACCTCTAAAATATCTTTATTTTTAATTTATTGCATTACTTATCCTTAATCACCATTTCCTTGTGTGCACCAACCATCTCTACGTCCTAAAATTTTCATGGATGCTTTGTTTGATTTCCTGCAACTCTTTTTCTTGGATGCTCTCTTGAATACTTTCTTCTTCGACTTAATTATTCAAATTTGTTCTTTTCTTTTCTTTCCTTTCTATCTCCTCTTTCATGAGGACTTATTCTTATATATGCTACTTACAAATGTCATTTTCTTCTTTTCTATTCCAAAAATCTATTTTAGGCTCTTCATACAAGAATCTTATTGTCTTATTGTCCTCCAAGACAACATTATTTTCTTCACTCACTGTTATTCATTCACATGCTTTAGCTATTCACATGGTAATTTTTATTCTTGTGGCTTAACAATAAACATATTAATTAACTTTTCTTATTTGTCCTACTGCAATAACTTATTTTCACTCATTAGTAACATCTTAATACTATTGTTCAGTTTTTTCACTATCATTCTTCAAGGGTATTAAGGTGTGATTCCTACCATTATTTTTTAATGAATAAATATTGTTATTTTTATCATACATAGATTTCCTATCAAAAATCCAAGGCCTACCAAGTAAAACATGACAAATATCTATAGACATCATACCACAAATAACTTCATCTCTATAACTACCAATTTGGAATTCAACCTGGCATTGTTCCTTAACCAATACATGATGTCATATTTGAAGCCAAGTCACTTTATTTGGCATGAGATGTGCCAATATTTCTAATTCTATCTTATTAACCATGTAATAAGAAGCTATATAATTAGTGCTACTATATCAATAACAAATTTACAACACTTATCTTTCGATTTACGAGTGGTCTTGAATAAAGCATTCTCTACTACTTCTTCACTGCCTCTTACATCATATGATATAACCATTATTCTTTGAGAAATTTTAATTTATTAAAAAAATACCTGGAAACTTCTCATCAATGATGTTACTACTGGGTTTCCTATTTGACCTGCACTACATTTTCTAAGTGTTGTCCTTGCACTTTTCTCTGCAAGCTATATGCCATGACTTGCTACCTTCTTAATATAAATATATAACTTAATAAAATTCCCATTATGTTCCATTATTTGATGATTAATGTACTTTTACTTAATGTGATATCCATTGCACACTATTTCATCAAAAACATTTAGTGAACATATTTTGTATAGACCACCCAACATTAGGGTTTCTACCTTTTACTTCTAGTGTTTATTTGTATCTTTATTAATTATTATTTTTAGGACTTGCATCTCTTTCCCCCCTCTTAGGGTGTATTCTTGTTTGATTCTTAGGTTATACATTGTCTTAGTGTACTTATTGTTTATTTATGTTAGTAATATAGATTCATGCAATGCAAATAATACATCTTTATTGAATTAAAATATGGATGTTTTATATGATTGTGATGTTAATTTTGAAAAAGATGAAAATAATAATGATAAAACTATTGAAGTTTTTAAGAGCTATGTTATGGAAAATATATATTATTTTAATAAATTTATGAAAATGATGGAAGAAGTAGCTAGTGCCAAATATTCTTTTATTTTAGATGATGCTCCTATTATTGTAGTGATTATTCTTTTTCCCCTTTTAAGTCTATGTATCCTAGTACTCCTATGTTTGAAACCAATAACCATAATAGGCCTTTGAATTTGGTTGTGCCAAATAATGAAATAGTCACTATAATGCATGAAATAAGTGGATTATAAATAAAATTTCATTCTTTATCTCTTGATTCCATTACATATAATGCTAGGATTTATTTTAATGTTATCTATTCCAATTTCGTATCTTGTAAAATTGCCAATGGTCCTTTCCCACAAGTTTTATCATACTTAAATTTCCTTTGTTCGATGGACATTGATATCATTGTGTACACTTTAATAAATTTAGTAATTCACTTGGGAACCATGCTCATCATAATTTATTATTACTTAAGACATCTCTCATAAGCTTGATTGGTGATGCCTTAGATTGGTATTTTACTTTGCCTAGTGATCCATATATTCTTTCCTTATGTTGGAAGAGTGTTTCTTATAATGATTTATTATTGATAAAGACCCACATGATAAATTTGAACATATTCCATACCTTCACCAAGGTCAACATGAGAACATTTGTGATGTTATGACCCTTCCTGCAATAAATTAAAATAATAATGTAAATACCATAAATAATATTGTAAATGAACAAAAAAATACTATATTGCATAAAAGAGAGAGAGAAAAATTGCATTACAATATAGTTTTCCTCTTCAAGGGGTAAACTTTATTTGAGTAATCTCAATACAATATAATTCATGGATGCATTTCCACTAGTCTAGGCTCCTCTATATACTAACTCTATACTAGCTAGCTACTACTACTCATGAATGTGGGATTTTTAAAATTAGCTCAAGGGGTGAATTAAAAAACATATATGTCCATAAATTTTATTAATGACAATAATTAAAAATAATTAATTAATTCTAAGGGGTCCTAGCATGCCTTCCCCCTTAGAAAGCTTTTCCATCAAAGCTAAAGATGAGGAAAGTGTTGTTGAAGTTAAAGGAGGGGTTTCCAAGTCACATTGTCTGGTTACATCCCATGCCACTAGACTAAAACCTTAATGATGGTCCAATTTTAAATTTAATTAGAGTGCCTATCCAAAATAGTTTTAGGTTAAATAAGGATATATCCTTTTTCATCAAGTTCAAGAAGTATGATTTGAGTTATGATATTATGGCTAACGAATTACTTCAGACATGATATATGAAATATTGATAGACATGTGAAGAGGGTTGAAGTTCCAATGTGACATGACCAATATTTTGAAGAAAATTATAGGCTCCATATAACTTTAGAGAAAGTTTTTAGTGATCCTTTAACTTGAGATATGAATATTTATAGGGTTGCAGTCAAAGGAAAATCATATCTCCCACTTAGAAGGTGTGTTCATAATGGTGTTGATCTAACTACTACTTCATATGATTTTATGCCATGTGGAGATTGTCCTTGAGAAGGTGAAGAATATTATCTTGGGTTTTGATGTTATTTTCCACTACTTGCACATGAGAAATACCTAAAATATAAACAAGAAAAGATGGTGGATTTTGATTATAGACCACTTCATAAGGGGTCATCTTGGTGGCTATGTGATGATGGTGTTGCACTATTTTTTTGTAAATGATAATCACTATACACATTGATGTTGATGATAAGAGGTAAAGCAATAAATATATATTTTTAGGCATTTATTGATAATTTTACTCTAGTCATCTATCTTTGGGTGGTATCCAAAGCTCATTTTTAGTTTGGCACCTATACACTTGAAGAGTTCCTATGATAAGTGATTAGTTAAAGTTAAAATGCAATCATATAAAATAAAATATGGGATTCCATGAAGGGGAAATATCTAATCAAAGAATTTTTTTTTCAATGGTAGAAGTAGTGTAAGGATGGTCTAAGGCATAAAAATAGGCATATTTAGAGAGGTGATCTACCACCACCAGAATGACTATTTTTTCACCTAAATCTAGTAAGATTTATATAAGATCCATGGATATATATGTTTAAATGAATTTTAGAATGGGTATTTGTTTGAGTAATTTGGGTGTTACCACAGTTTCTTCTTTTTAATGTTAAAAAGCATCACATTCCTCAATAATTATCTTGATATCTTACTTGATGCCCAGACAAAAGAAACTTGCATGAAAATGCTCATAGGTTTTAAAAATCTTGAATGGGTGGCATAAGGAAAAGCATGTAGCTCACACAAAATATTGTGTTGAAACTTGGATCTAGAAATCAAGATAATGTGGCCTTTGTATCATAAGGATTGGCCATCCCAAGTATGGTTAGGTTTGAATTGTAGGGTCAATAGATAACTGGTGGATGATTTATTATGTGTGACTATCTTATTGCCACTCTTGTTAGATGTCATGAATCCATTATAAAATGGGGATGGATAAATAATTTTTTTTTGCCTATTTTTCATACTAGTGGGATAATGCATCAGTGAACAAATTTTCCTTAACCTTTTTATAAGTGATATCATAATTATACCCTATCAATCTATAAACCCATTTTTATTAAATTGGGGAAGAAATTTGTTACTCCAAGAAGTATTTGAGGCTTTGATTATAATTTTTTTATACAAAAATATCGATCCATTAGGTATGGGCACCATTTACGATTAACATGGAGGATATCCATCATTTCCTTTTCATATGTTGATTACACCAAGTTTCACTCACTTATTACTCTTCTTGTGAAGGTGTTAGGACATCCATATTGCATGAGGATAACACCAAAGCCATTTCCACATGCATCAATTTCAATGACAAAAATCTTTGAGAAATATGGCATAACCAAAATAGGTGTAGTACACATAAATTGCTTGAGTATCTTAAAGGCTTGTTCAGTTGTGGGAAACCATAAAAATAAGTATTTTTTTAACATGTCTATCAATAGGGAAATAATTTTTCCATGATCTATAAATTTTTTGTGGTAGTACGTAATGAGAACAATAAATACATGAAGGCTTTTGAGTGTCTTGGGTTTAGGCCAAATTTTCATGGCCTCACTTTTCACAGGGTCAAATTGAACACTTACGACTAATACAATGTGGAGTAGGTACTCCACCTCATGTTAACCAAAGGAACATTTGGACCATTTTACATAAATATGGTCATATGTAATAAGTTGTAGATTAGTGTCGAGGTGATGGAGATGTTCTTCCCAACTATTGTTGTAAATCAAAGTATCATCAAAGAAAATTATAATGTATTTCTTTAAAAGGAAAAAAGTCTTTTGTTCATCAAGCCTTGGAAGGTTTTAAGGGGCATTAGCAATCTTTAAGGGCATGAATAAGAAATCATATTGGTTGTCATGAGTGCAAAAAATAGTTTTTCAAATATATTCATCTTGAAAGTGGATTTGGTAATAGCCCAACCATAAATATAATTTGGAGAAGAATTAGGAACCATAAATTTCTTTGATCAATGGGATTAAAAATTTATCCTTAATTGTGAGCTTGTTGAACTCACATAATTAATGCAAAGCCACCAATATCCATCTTCTTATGGACTATGAGAATTGGGTAGGAGTATGGGCCTATGATCGAATGAATTTATCCTACCTGAAGGAGTTTTTAAACCATATTTTTAGTTATTTACTTATATAAAAATGATAGATGTCTAGCTGAAAGTTTGGGGGTACACTACCTGAAAGGAGTTGAATAGAATGGTGTTTTTGTTGATGAGGTAGTAAATTAAATACATTTTCCTCAAATACTAATGTATGTTTGACTATAACATTTTTAAAGTCATTAGGCTAGTATAAATTAAGAGATGTGTTGAATTGAGTAGAGGAGAGTTCAAAAATGATTCCATGTAAGCCTCTATTTTGGAATTTCTCCATGCAATAAGAAATAATGACATTGACAAATCTTGGTAAGAGGTCATTTACTGTGTGCAACTAGTCATTTTCAAAGAGCTACATCATAGTTATGAGATTTCCCATAAGATAGGGCTAAGAGTGTGAAACCATTGGGATCTAATAGCCACATCACATCTACCCAAGGGTAAATTAGATATATTTGTTTTGAGGCTATTTTTGTCAGGTAATATAGAACAACAAACATGCTCTGATACCACTTTGCCAGGAAATACTGCCCACTAAGGGCACACATGATTACCTTTGTATTAGCAACTAAACACGGAATTTAACCAGAGTGATAAGTAACTAGAAATATGAAACAACATAGAATATGAGAGACAATACCCAATTGTATTAATACTCAATCAGAAGAAAATACAATAAAGAAGATGCCACACTTCTTCTTCCCACACCTCTAGAGCTCCCACACTTCTAGGGTTTACCAGTAATTCTCCTTCAACAGTTCACTCTCTCAATTATAGTCACAACAATCAACTCAAACACAGAGTTGTTCACCTCCACTAGTCAATAACAACGATGCCAGTACACCAAGTACACAACCGTACTCCAAGTAGATCTCCCTTCTCTTACAACAACCTACAAATCAACAAACCTTACTTACCACGTAGATGTCTCTACACCCTTGAAGAACCCTTGTCCTTGCCTCACCAAGTCCTTATGATTCTTTAACCAGTACCCCGGTGGATCTTCTACCAGAACTTGCACAACCTACAACTCTCCTTGATCATACACACTCATCACCCCTTTGGAACTAGGAGAAGCTAATCCCTGCTCTCTTCTACAAGCCCTCTTGGCTATCTAGCACTCTTGCTCTCTCTCTTTTGAAGGAGCTAATCTTTGCTCTCTCACTCTAGTACAATTTTAAAATACAGCCCATGAGTCTATTATATAGATCTCATGCATATAATAATTAGACCCTAATTACAATAATTAGACACGCAACTCAAGACTATAATTAGCCTCTTAACGTGCAAACAACCAGTTTGTTAACAAACTGTTTATCAACTCATAGTTCTAAAACTGCACAGGTGACTGACATTGGTCCCTGTCTACCTAGAGATGACCGATGTCGATCGATCACTGATCGATGTCGATAGTTTCCTATCCACTCATGACCGACGTTAGTTGGCCTAACTGACTCTGGTGTTTGTGACACTTCAACAAATCCTCTTGTTTGCATCCTGGTGAAGCTTTTAGCTCCACAACCTAACAATCTCCCACTTGGAGATAAACAACTGCACCTGTACCTTCATCTATTTCATTTCCTAGCTTGTATCCCTCTTCAAGCTCAATCCTGAAGACCAACCACCACACAACTTGTGGTGCACCTCCTGTCATCCAAGTAACCTACCACATCCGAACCTACAAACCCATGTAGTGAAGTCCTTGACCCTGCATAACATGAATCCCTACTGTTGGTCCCTCTTAGATACCTGAGAATCCACCTTTCCTGAATTGGCTTCAAACTCTCTAACAATTCCCACTGCTTGGGAAAACTCAGGCCTACACTAGACCTTATGTGATTTCAAACATTGTTCTAAGCTCAGCTTGAATTGTCCAGCCCTTGGTGTGCTTATCAGTTCTGCATCCTGCGTATTGAACGCTGCCAACACCTTCTTCACATCAGCTCCCACTGGAGACAAAAATCTCCATGTCTCTTATGTCAAAGAATTTTGTTGCTCCCAAATTCTTCATGACATACCTCTGAACTAACTTTAACTTTAGCTCAGAAACTCCCTACATGTGTAACCCTACAACAAGTAACCACACAACAGTAATAGGATAATGTTGCAATCATCATCCAACTTGGTAAAGACAAACACAATGGTTACACTAACATTGACTGAAGCCCTACTTTGTCATCCACCTGTCAAAACCTGTACCACTATCCTGTAGCTTCCTCAAGACCATATACCCTGGCCTTTCATCTCACATATCCATCCACTCTCTTCTTTAACTTGGGAATCCATTCATCTGTCAGTGCTTTCATCCTAGCTAGCAACTCTACAAAAACTCCCTCTTGGTTCTCTTATGAAGAATTCATGCCATGCTCCCACTATTTCCTGGATTCTACCTGTATTGCCTCTTCACATCTTCCTGGTTCTTGACCATCAATGAGAAACAAGTAAGAAGGTGAACAACAAATATGAGGTTCACTTACCCTTTCAGTCCTCCGGATGGGCGTTTGAGACTCCTTGACAGCTTGTTGTCCACCCAACATCTATTCTAGTGACCGATCTCAGCCATCTCCCAATCTGCACCCGGCCGACGTCAGTTCTCTACGACTGACCCATACTGCCAACGTCAGTTCTCCATGACCGATGTCAGTCGTCACCTGCCTGACACCACCGACTCTATTGATCTACACATGACCGATGTCGGTGCTTGTCTGTTCAATGTTGGTTCCACTTGACCGACGCTGGTACCTATGTTTTCCTGTGAGTGATGAATTTTTACCTGTGAGCTCCCCTTGGATCAAAACCCTGTCCAAATTAACACAGCCCTGCTCAGAATAATTCAGTCCCCTCAGCTGATCTCTATCCATCATCTCCTCCATAAACACCAAAGCTTTCCAGTTCTTAAGTTTGTCAAAGATATCTGTCTTCCACTTAAGAACATGCATTCCCTTCTTACATATGTAACCAAGCCTACAAAGCCATATCTCTGCAACAGAAGGTGAATGAGTAATATAAGTAGATAGATAAAGGATACCTACTTTCTTACCACTATCTAAATCAAGTGCATCCACTGTGAGAGTTACTGTGCATCTCTCATCACCCAACTTTCTTGAAGAAATTAGACTCATCTCCAAGACTGGTACCTGCATGACCTCATTCAACACTTGTGTGTTACCTGTCTACAATTTTAGCTTCACTTCCCCTTTGCCAACCATGTGACAAGGCTCACCAACCCCTAAATAAATCTCTCCAAAGTCTCCCTGGACATACTCATGAAAAGATGCTCTATTTCGGGCTGCATGGAAAGAGGCAACATAATCTATAGACCAAGATTCTACTTTATCTAGAGCATCCTATGTAACAACACCTGCAACATCTACTTCTTCAATTTCTTCATGCTGATCTTCTACCAACTAGCAACCTTTCTTTACCTGCTCTTTCTTTCCATCAATCTGACCATTCATGCTATTTAGTTTCTCCATTCATAGCTTACTTTCTTCTGCCATTGCTATACTCCAACTCAATCTGAAACCCCTGTGAGTGACCTGTAATCAACAAATACTAACCAGATCTAATATAACCTGTTAGTAACTTAACCACCTTTTGATACCAACTTATCAAGATTGGTATCACCCTGGTCCACCTGTTCCTGCAACCTTAGCTCTGATACCATGTGTCAGGTAATCTAGAACAACAAACATGCTCTGATACCACTTTGCTAAGAACTACTGCCCACTAAGGGCACACATGATTACCTTTGTATTAGCAACTAAACATGGAATTTAACCAGAATGATAAGTAACTAGAAATATGAAATAACACAAAATATGAGAGACAATACCCAATTGTATTAATACTCAATTAGAAGAAAATACAATAAATAAGATGCCACACTTCTTCTTCCCACACCTCTAGAGCTCCCACACTTCTAGGGTTTACCAATAATTCTCCTTCAACAGTTCACTCTCTCAATTACGATCACAACAATCAACTCAAACACAGAGTTGTTGTTCACCTCCACTAGTCAATAACAATGCTGCCAGTACACCAAGTACACAACCATAATCCAAGTAGATCTCCCTTCTCTTGCAACAACCTACAAATCAACAGACCTTACTTACCATGTAGATGTCTCTACACCCTTGAAGAACTCTTGTCCTTCCCTTACCAAGTTCTTATGATTCTTCAACCAGTACCCCGATGGATCTTCTACCAGAAATTGCACAACCTGCAACTCTCCCTAATCATACACACTCAGCACCCCTTTAGAACTAGGAGAAGCTAATCCCTGCTCTCTTCTACAAGCCCTCTTGGCTATCTATCACTCTTGCTCTCTCTCTTTTGAAGGAGCTAATATTTTCTCTCTCACTCTAGTACAATTTTACAATACAACTCATGAGTCTATTATATAGATCTCATGCATACAATAATTAGACCCTAATTACAATAATTAGACACACAACTCAAGACTATAATTAGCCTCTTAACATGCAAACAACCGGTTCGTTAATAAACTGTTCATCAACTCGCAGTTCTGAAACCGCACAGGCAACTGACATCGGTCCCTATCTGCCTGGAGATGACCAATGTTAGCTGATCCCTGATCGATGTTAGTAGCTTCCTATCCACTCATGACTGACGTCAGTTGGCCTGACCGATGTCAATATCTGTGACACTTCAGCAACTCCTCTTGTTCACATCCTAGTGAAGCTTTTAGCTCTACAGCCTAACAATCTCCCACTTGGAGATAAATAGCTACACCTGTACCTATACCTTCATCTAATTCATTTCTTATCTTGTATCCCTCTTCAAGCTTAATCTTGAAGACCAACCACCACACAACTTGTGGTGTACCTCCTGTCATCCAAGTAACCTGCCACATCCAAACCTACAAACCCATGTAGTGAAGTCCTTGACCCTGCATAACATGAATCTCTGTTGCTGGTCCCTCTCAGATACTTGAGAATCCACCATTCTTGAATTGGCTCCAAACTCTCTGACAACTCCCACTGCTTGGGAAAGCTCAGGCCTACACCAGACCTTATGTGATTTCAAACACTATTCTAAGCTCAGCTTGAACTATCCAGCCCTTGGTGTGCTTATCAGTTCTGCATCCTGCATATTGAACCCCGCCAACACCTTCTTCACATCAGCTCCCATTGGAGACAAAAATCTCCATGTCTCTTATGTCAAAGAATTTTGTTGCTCCCAAATTCTTCATGACATACCTCTAAACTAACTTTACCTTTAGCTCAAAAACTCCCTACATGTGTAACCCTGCAACAAGTAACCACACAATAGTAATAGGATAATGTTGCAATCATCATCCAACCTGGTAAAGACAAACACAATGGTTACACTGACATTGATTGAAGCCATACTTTGTCATCCACCTATCAAATCCTGTACCACTATCCTGTAACTTCCTCAAGACCATATACCCTGGCCTTCTATCTCACATATCAATCCACTCTCTTCTTTAACTTGGGAATGCATTCATCTGTCAGTGCTTTCATCCTAGCTAGCAACTCTATAAAAACTCCCACTTGGTTCTCTTCTAAAGAATTCATGCCATGCTCCCACTGTTTCCTGGATTCTACTTGTATTGCCTCTTCACATCTTCCTGGTTCTTGACCATCAGTGAGCAACAAGTAAGAAGGTGAACAACGAATATGAGGTTCACTTACCCTTTTAGTCCTCCATATGGGTGTTTGAGACTCCTTGATAGCTTGTTGTTTGCCCAACATCTGTTCTAGTGACCGATCTCGACCATCTCCCAATTTGCACCTGATCGACGTCAGTTCTCTGTGACTGACCCAGACTACCGATGTCGGTTCTCCATGACCGACGTCAGTCATCACCTGCCAGACACCACTAACTCTGCTAATCTACACATGACCAACGTCGGTGCCTGTCTGTTCGACGTCAGTTCCACTTAACCAACGCCGATACCTATGTTTTCTTGTGAGTGATGACTTTTTACCTGCGAGATCCCCTTGGATCAAAACCCTTTCCAAATTAACATAGCCTTGCTCAGAATAATTCAGTCCCCTCAACTAATCTCTGTTTGTCATCTCCTCCATAACCACCAAAGCTTTCCAGTTCTTAAGTTTGTCAAAGATATCTATCTTCCGCTTAAGAACATGCATTCCCTTCTTACAAATGTAACCAAGCCTACAAAGCCACATCTCTACAACAGAAGGTGAATGAGTAATATAAGTAGATAGATAAAGGATATCTACTTTCTTACCACCATCTAATTCAAGTGCATCCGCTATGAGAGTTACTATACATCTCTCATCACCCAACTTTCTTGAAGAAATTAGACTCATCTCCAAGACTGGTACCTGCATGACCTCATTTAACACCTGTGTGTTACCTGTCTGCAATTTTAGCTTCACTTCCCCTTTGCCAACCATGTGACAAGGCTCACCAACCCCTAAATAAATCTCTCCAAAGTCTCCCTGGACATACTCATGAAAAGATGCTCTATTTCGGGCTGCATGGAAAGAGGCAACATAATCTATAGACCAAGATTCTACTTTATCCAGAGCATCCTATGCAACAACACCTGTAACATTTGCTTCTTTAATTTCTTCATGCTGATCTTCTACCAACTAGCAACCTTTCTTTACCTGCTCTTTCTTTCCATCAATCTGACCATTCGTGCTATTCAGTTTCTCCATTCATAGCTTAATTTCTTCTACTATTGCTATACTCCCACTCAATCTGAAACCCCTGTGAGTGACCTATAATCAACACACTAACTAGATCTGATACAACCTGTTAGTAACTTAACCACCTTCTGATACCAACTTATCAAGATTGGTATCACCTTGGTCCACCTACTCCTGCAACCTTAGCTCTGATACCACGTGTCAGGTAATCTAGAACAATAAACAAGCTTTGATACCACTTTGCCAGGAACTACTACCCACTAAGGGCACACATGATTACCTTTGTATTAGCAACTAAACATGAAATTTAACCAGAATGATAAGTAACTAGAAATATGAAACAACACAAAATATGAGAGACAATACCCAATTGTATTAATACTCAATCAGAAGAAAATACAATAAAGAAGATGCCACACTTCTTCTTCCCACACCTCTAGAGCTCCCACACTTCTAGGGTTTACCAATAATTCTCCTTCAACAGTTCACTCTCTCAATTACGGTCACAACAATCAACTCAAACACAGAGTTGTTGTTCACCTCCACCAGTCAATAACAATACTGCTAGTACACCAAGTACACAACCATACTCCAAGTAGATATCCCTTCTCTTGCAACAACCTACAAATCAACAGACCTTACTTACCACGTAGATGTCTCTACACCCTTGAAGAACCCTTGTCCTTGCCTCACCAAGTCCTTATGATTCTTCAACCAGTACCCCGATGGATCTTCTACCAAAACTTGCACAACCTGCAACTCTCCCTGATCATACACACTCAACACCCCTTTGGAACTAGGAGAAGCTAATCCCTGCTCTCTTCTACAAGCCCTCTTAGCTATCTAGCACTCTTGCTCTCTCTCTTCTGAAGGAGCTAATCTTTGCTCTCTCACTCTAGTATAATTTTACAATACAGCCCATGAGTCTATTATATAGATCTCATGCATACAATAATTAGACCCTAATTACAATAATTAGACATGCAACTCAAGACTATAATTAGCCTCTTAACATGCAAACAACTAGTTTGTTAACAAACTATTCATCAACTCGCATTTTTGGAACCACATAGGTGACCAACATCGGTCCCTGTCTGCCTAGAGATGATCGACGTCGGCTGATCCCTGACTGATGTTGGTAGCTTCCTGTCCACTCATGACCGACGTTGGTTGGCCTGATCGATGCCAGTATCTATGACACTTCAGCAACTCCTCCTGTTTGCATCTTGGTGAAGCTTTTAGCTCCACAACCTAACAATTTTAGTGTGTGCAACTGGACATTTTCAAAAAACTACATCAAAGTTATGAGATTTTCCACAAGATAGGGCCAAGAGTGTGTAACCAGTGGGCTCCAAGAACCACATCACATCTACCCAAGGGTAAGTTAAACATGTTTATTTTGAGGGTAGATTCCCCTCCTAATTACAAATACTATACATTTACCTTTATAAGGCAATGTTCCTCCATTAGAAATCACCACTTTAAAAATAAAACATGGGTGCATGAAATAATTGGCTTGTTTAGCCAACCAAAAATCAATAATACTATGTGTGTTACCAAATTCAATGGGAATAATGAGGGGGTGTTTATAAAATACCCTTTTACTTTCATAGTCTAAGTAGTGGTTACTATAGCCAAGGCATGCATCAATATTTTTGGTTGTGACTCTGTGTGGCTAGGTTTTTCTAATTTAGGTTCTTCATCATGGGTATCTTGAGTATCTTCCCATTATTAGACTTATAATGATGACTCAACATACAACATATATAAATTTTGTTCAATGCACTTGTCTCCTCCAGTGAATTTTTCATCATAGTTGTAATATATCCCTTTTTCACAATGAGTACACATTTCTTCCTTCATAAGGAATTTAATGGGGGTGATTTTTAGAGGGTTTGTGCTTGGATGTGGTGATGTAGATGTCATAAAATAAATAAAATTATAAGATCAACATTGGGAGGTGATTTTATCTTCCAAAATCTTGGCCAATCCTAATTCGTTCATCATGTTATATGGTTTAAACATCTTGAAATCCACATTAATTATATCTTTGAGGCCACTAATGAAATAACTCTTGAAAAAATCATCATTTAACCCTTGAAAACATTCTAATTGTTTTATGTATTCTTGACTATGTTTTTACATTTTTTATACATTGTAGTCGCATTTATTTTTTATATTTGTGCACAACACAATGATGATGGCTAGATGAGTGTCAAATTCAAGACAACAATAGTCAACAGGTTGACGTGTAAGAGAGTGTCAAAATTTTACCATCATTTCTACTAGTGGGGGATTAAATCTAAGCCCTTATAATTTTTTTAACTCTCTCCAATAATTTTTTTCTAAGTATTTAAATATTTTTGGTGTAAATTTTTATTTTAAACCCATTTATGATGTGAAAACTTGTAAAAACTATAACTTTTGATCGATACCTCAAAATCAAGTGTTATTTTTTAAAGACTGTATGTTTTTAATAATCAATCTATTTGTGTCATTTATTTTTGAAAATTTACTAAAATATAAAGTGGTAAATTTTAGGGGGAGGATCAATACAAAATCTTTTAATGGGTTGTCCTGATGCTGATTTGTGCACCTTTTTGCATTCTCTTACTCTTTGGTGAAGTTTTTAGAATGTCTTTTCTTCAACATTAGATAATTGTGAGCCATTACAACACATATTTACCACACATGGAGACCAATAATGGAAATGATCATTAGACACATATTATTATGGGCCTTAATGATTGAAAAATAACTAGTGTTCACTAGAGAATATGAGAAATTTCAACACCAATACAAATTTGATGAGTGTATGGGTTTGATAATAACTTATGTAAGTGATATTATTTAATTTAATTTGGAAGGATGTGACTCTCCTTTAAAAATATGGGAAAAATTTAAGGGTTTATTTGGTAAGGTAGATCACATGAGAGCCATGGAGTTTGAAGTGAAGATCACTTCTCTCAATCCTGAAAATTTTCCATCTATCGTATATTATCTTACTAAGTTCAATCACTTATTAACACAATTTAAGGGGAGTGTAAGAGATAATTAATATTAAGAGTGTGTTTACCTAATATTTTCCAAGTTTTAAGGTCCATTCCAAATCTTTTATTCCACCTTTTTATCTAGAATGGATGCCTTGGGTGCTACATTAAAAGACCCTGATTTAGAGTTGTTTTATGAAAGACTTACTAGGGAATAATCCAAATTGTCTAAAATTAAGTATTATACCTATAAAAATTCCTTATTATAATCTCATCCTAAGCTAAAGGAAAAATAAAAATTTAAATTCAAAACCACTCCTCCATCTCAAAGTGCCACTAAACCCAAAGATAATAACTCTAAACCCAAAATGTCTTGTAAATCCAATAATAAGTCTAGGATTTCATGCTACTTTTGTGGGGGGAATTTTCATGTATAAAATAGGTTTTGTAACAGAATTAAAACCTTAGAGGATAAAATTATAAAACAAAATATCTCTATCTCCACTCCACCTACTTCTAATGAGCATGGTTGGGAGATACTAGTCACCTATTACAGATAGTTGGGTTATAGATTCTAGTGCTTTTCACCATATGACTTCTTCTAAGGAGTATTTTGTATATCTTAGTTTGAGTTATACTTATAAAATTAATGTTGGATATTATTAATTAATTTATGTTAATGGAAAAAGTGACATACAACTTACTAGTGGCCGCATCAATGATGCACTATATGTTCTTGACATCACTTCACATTTTATATCTATTTATCAAATTTGTCATTCTAGTTAGGGAAAGACAATGAATTTCACACCACAAAGGGATAAAACTAAAACTTTTTAAAGCCTCATTAACTTGTTTCATAAGGTGTTATTGATCATAGTTATAGATTATGTCACTTTGAGGGTTTTGATGCTACTTATTAATTATAGATATTTGAAGGAGTTCAACACTCATGGTATTGTTGATGGTCTTCCTAGAGTTTCTTGACTTGATGGAGTTTTACCTATATTTTATTTAGGGAAACAACACCAAGATCCATTTCCTAAGGGTATGTCCAAAAGATATTCTTCAGCACTTAAGATTGTGTATAGTGACTTGATGGTTTTTTCTACTCCTTTTAATGGAGCTCAATATGTACTTACATTTATTGAAAATTTCTCAAGATGTACTTGGGTTTATTTTATCAAGTACAAGAGTGAAGTTTTTTTAATCTTCAAAGTCTTCAAGGCTTTGATCTAGAATTGGTATTTTAGTTAAATGAAGAAGCTTCACATTGATAATGGAGAAGATTACTTTAGAAAAGAGTTTTTTGATTTTTTGGTAGCTCATGGCATTGTTCACCAGCATTATGTTCCTTATACTCCACAAAATAATGGATTATTAGAAAGGAAGAACTAAAATTTAAAGGATATGGCTAATTACATGATGCATTCTCAAGATTTACCTCTTGTATAAAATCAATTAATTATGCAAACTATATTCATAATCACACAACACATAGAATACTTGAGCATTTGATTCTAGAGGATGATTGGTTTGTAACTAATCCTAATGTCTCATTTTTTTTTGGGAGCCATGATTTGGATTTTGTACCAAATAATAAAAATAAATCCTTGGATAAGAAGAGAAAACTCTTGATATTTGTAGGGTATTGTGAGGACATAAGGTCTTACCAAATTTTATATCCTGGCTCTCATGATGTTCTTTTTCGAACACATGTTTAGTTTGATGAACATTTCTCTTCTCATGAGTCTTTATACTCTTCCACAACTTCTTCATCTTTGATTCCATCTATTAATGATTCTTCAATTTATCTTGATGATCCATTATTTGAGGAGCCTTCATAAGGATATTAAGGAGGTTATGTATGTAGACTTAGATGTGGATCCTATTCCCTCTATGCCTAAGTGGGATCATACTATAGTTTATAAGGAAACACCTTTCATATAGGATCTTCCACCCACTAGACATCATAAGCACATTCTATAGAAAATAGACATTTGTGTCAATAATTTTCTATGGATCCATAATATTTTTCACAGGCTCATGGGATACAAGAGTGAGATGATGGAATGATAAATGAGTATTCTTATTTGATGAAGAATCATACTTGGTAATTGGTCCCTCTTCCTAAGGGAATAAATTATGTTAGATACAAGTGGATATACCACACCAAATATGTAGTTGATGGGTCCATTAACAAGTATAAGGTATGTATTATAGCAGATATTCTCACAAGTCTAAGGTATTTATTACTCTAAGACTTTTCCCCTGTTGAAAAAATGGATTCTGTGCACCTTGTATTTTCTCTTTCTACATCATAGGGTTGGATAGTGTACCAAATTGATGTAAAGAGTGCCTTCTTACATGGATATTCACATGACGAAATATACATGGAGTAACTTGTTAGTTTTGTTTGTGATTCTTATCTTGTTTATTGATTGTGAAGGTCTCTCTATGATCTCAAATAAGCTCATCGGGCTTTGTATGAGAAGACAAATTATTTTCTCCTATTAATGGCTTTATTTTTTTCCATTTAGATCCTAAAATATATATCTTACATGTTGGAGAGGATATTTGTATACTATTTTTATATAATTTATTATTTGTTTCTTATAGGAAACTCTTCTTCTCAAATTTTGGTTATTCATCAGGCTCTTTCATTGTATTTTGATATGATAGATCTCAATCTTTTGTACTTTTTCCTTTGTTTACAAATTTCTCAGTCAAATTTAGGGATTAATTTGAGTCATCATAAGTACACCCTTGATCTTATCCATTTTTTTTAGTATGGTTGATTATAAGCCAATTACCTCTCCTTTCCAATTTGGGGTCACTCTTAATTCCACCTGCATTACTACTCTTTGTGATCCTACCTTATATAGGAAATTGGTTAGAAGTCTCATATACTTGACCCATACTCACTCTAATATTTATTATGTAGTTGGGTTTGTATTTTAGTTTTCACATGATCCTCATACATTCATTGGTAGGTTACCAAAACAATTTTTCAATATTTACAGGACACTTTTCAATTTGGATTACACTACACCATAGGTTCTACTTAGTTGGTTGAATATACTAATTTAGATTGGATATGTTATATTTATTATAGGTGTTCCACTTATGGATAAATTTTTTGTCTTGATTCTTCTCCAATTGATTTAACTTGCAAGAAAAACCATGCTTTTTCACTTTTATATATTGAGGTAGATTATAGGGTAGCATTCATAGTGAGTCAATAGGTTATTTAGCTTCATCGATTATTGATAGAGCTTAGATTCACATAGGATTCACTTATTATAATTTGATGTGATAACCAAAGTTCAATTCAAATTTATCATAATCATAGTGAGCATTGGTGGACCAAGAATATTGATATTCACATGCACTTCATTTGTTAGCATTTTCAGGATGGAGTTATTTGCTTAGAATACATTTTGACTTTATATTAGGTTTTTGACATCTTTACAAAGCCTTTTACATCTTCTTATTTCCTTGAGTTACATGGAATGCTTGGGGTTTAAAAATTTGTCCTTGGGGGGTGTTCATGATTACATATTATTTATTCATGGATATATTAGACATGAGTACCTGATCGAACATTGTTATCAAGACTCATACTATGGATATGTCACTTTATTTTTGGCTCCTGGCTTCACTTGGGGGGTGTTAGAGTAGGTTTTTTCACCTTAGATAATATTCACCTAGAGGATTTATTATTTCCTTTTATTTAGTTATTCCCATTTAATTATGTGTGGATATTTCATTTATCTTATTTTAGATATTATGAGATATTACATATTTAATTCTTAGATACCATGGGGATATTTTCTAGTTATTTCTATCATTTAGGGATAGTTATATCTTAGTCTTAGGTTTGATCTCTTAATTTTATCTTTTAGTTATGATTGATCTCTTAGCTTGATCTCTTAGTTATGATTAATCATTTATCTTGATCTCTTAGGATTAATCTTCCTTGCCTATATATGTAAGGCACATTCATTATATTTGACCAGCTTTGGAGAGATAATATATGGTCATGATACTCTTTGTTTTCCATATCTATATTTAAGACTATGTTGTAAAATTTATTTAGATTATTATTTTTATGAATGTGATTTTCAACTAACACCATATATCTTTGTGGATTGTAATAATCTATTTTTCATTCCTTTCAAAAAGTATAGTTTAAGTTATAACATTGTGGCCCAAGATTATCATCAAATATGAAACTTGAAGAATATGATAGACACATGAATAAGGTGGAAGTTATCTTGTAGGTGATAGGACAAATTTATTGAATAAACCTATAAGGCTCATAAAACATGGGAATAACCTTTTTTGATATTTCAATTTGAAATGAGATTACTTATAAGGCTGCAGTATGGGGAAAACCAGATCTCACAGTTGAAAATCATGATTTAAATGGTGTTGATTAGTCTATTGATTCATGAAAATCTAATACAAGTGGATATTTTACTTGAGAATTTTAATAATATTCTCTTGTTAATTGAGTGTATTAACCACTTCTTCATGATAACTACATGGGAGGTAAGAGAGGAGAGATGGTGGCTTATGATCGTATATTGCTTTGTATGGAGATAACTTGTTTTTTGTGTGATAAATGGGGTATTAACATCATTTATTAAGTGGTAACCACTTGAATAAATTATTTTTTTGAATAAAGGTGATGAAATGAATATATTTTTTATGCATTTTTTGAAAAAAAAGTTTGGCCATCTATTTATAGGTGATAACCAAAGCTCATTTTTAGTTGAGTTCCTATGCAATTAAAGAGTTATTGCTAGAAATTATTGGTAAAGGTTGATACCTAAAAGAATAAAATGGAATTATATGTGAATTTAAGGTAGAAAATATGGTCAAATAATGTTTGGGTGATGGTAAAAGTAGTGCAAGGATTGGCCAAGGCATAGAAATGAGTATATTTAGAGAGGTGATCCATCACCCCCATTATGACCAATTTACCGACATATTTTTTTAAGTATTAGATAAGATATAATGATATATATGTACAAAGGTGTTATGTAATGGGGAGTGGTTGGATAAATTATAGCATTGACATTATTTCACCTTTGTGTAACTGACATGTATCACACTATTCAACAAATTTCTTGATATCTTGATTAATTCCTTTCCAAAAGAAATTTTAATGAACTTGATAATAGGTTTTGGGAAAACCTAAATAATCCATTAATGGTGATGCATGAAATTCATTTTGAATATTAATTTTAAGCCTATATCCAAAAATTAATACAATGTGGCCTTCATTTTTTAAGCTTTATCAGTCTCTAGTGTAGTCGAGTTTGGATGTAGTGTCAAGAGATAATTTTTAGATGGGGTTTTTGGTGTGATTGTCATGTTTCCAATCTTGATGTATATTATGCATCTCTTTGGGTATAGGTACTTATAACACACAAAAAAAATCATGTTACCCATATTGGAAAGTTAGTGCATCGATAACCACATTCACCTTTCCTTTTTTATAAGTGATCTCATAGTCATACTCCATTAGTTTCATGATGCATTTTTGCTACTTTGGGAAGGATGCCATTTTTTACAATAAGTAAAAAATGCTATGATAATATGTTTTTATGAAAAAAAATTGACCTACCAATAATGGATGCCACTTGTTGATCTCATGTATGATAGCCATCCTTTCCTTTTCATATGTGGAATGCACATATTTTTACCAGTGAGAGATTTTATGGTAAAAGTGATGGGTCATCCATATTACATGAGAATGGAAATAAATCCATTACCACAAGCCTCACTTTAAATGATGGATGTCATTAAGAAATTTGAAATTATAAAAATATGTGTAGTATACATAACATGTTTCAGTATATCAAAATCTTGTTCAATAGTTGCAGACCTCAAAAATGATTTTTTTTTAGCATGGCCATCAATGGGGTATAAATTTTACATAATACTTAATGAATTTATGGTATTTCCCATTGAGGCCAATTATTTCATGAAGGCTTTGGACTATCTTTGGTTTAGGTTAATTTTTCATGGCTTTAATCTTCATAGGGTTGATTTTAACTCTAGTTGCTAAGACAATATGGCCTAGGTACTCAACTTCACAGTAAAAAATAAATTTTAAACCACTTTGCACATAATTGGTGATCCCAAGATAATGTTTGAAGTAGTGTTGTATATGGTCTTCTAAAATTATTTTGTTAAAGAGGATATCATACAATAAGTCCAAAATGAATTTCAGTAAAAAAGGGTGGAATATTTTATTCAACAAGGCTTAGAATGTGGATGGGGTGTTGGTAAGACCGAAGGGCATGAACAATAATTCATAGTGGAAATAATGTGTGTATAAATTAGTTTTGGGGATATATTTTTCATGAATGCATACATGGTGATAACTAGACCTTAAATCTAATTTTAAGAATAATTTGGCACCATGAAGCTCATCAATCATCGGGATAATAATTTTTTCTTAATAGTGAGTTCATTTATTTCCCACTAATAAACATGAAGTTGAAAAGGTCCATATTTTTTATTGAGTACAAGCTTATGTTGGGATAAACTAATCCTACCTCGAGTAATTCTTTAAAAAATATCCATTTTCTTCCTTTTGGAGAAAAGGGTAGCAACATGGATGAATTTTAGGAGGTATACTACCTATAAAGAGTTTGATGTGATGGTCCTTAAATTGGTGATGAAGGAATCCTTTTGGTTCCTCAAATACATTTACATGTTTGACTATAACATTTTTAAAGTTATTAGGTTGGTTGGAATCATGCGATGTGTTAAGCTAAATAGATAAACTTTAAGAAATTATCCCATTTGAGCCTCTCTCAAGGAGCTTCTCCATACAATGGAAATGATGAAATTGGTGGATCTTGGTATCAAACCCTTTAATGTTTACTTCTAGACATTATTTGAGAAGTGCACCATAATTCATAAAATTCCCATAAAATAGGTATAAACATGTGCAACCATTGAGCCCAAAGAAACACATCACATTTACCCAAGGGAAAAACACAAATTTCAATTTTGAAGTTGTAGTGCCGTACATAAATACAAACATTATGGAATTTTCCTTTATAAGGAAGTGTTCTTCCATTGATGATCATATATTCAAAATGAGAAATATGGGTGTATGAAATATTCATCTTGTTTAGCTATATTAGGATCAATGAAATTATGTGCACTATTAGAGTCAATTATAATAGTGATGGGGTGTTTCTTCAAGTACCCATTTACTCTTATAGTTTTAGGAGTGGTTATCCCTATCAATGCATACATATATTTATGGGTGTGGTTATATGGTGTTAGGTTCTTCGAATTATAGTTCATCACCATGGGAATATTGATCATCCTCCTATTCCTTAATATCTAGATGTGTCTCAACATCCAATAAATATAATTTGTATTTAATGTATTTTTGGCCCCGAGTGAAGTTTTCATTACAATTGTAACACAACCCTTTTTTAAAATAAGCGTGCATTTATACCTTTATCAAGAATTTAATGGGGTTAATTTTTGAGGAGGTTTTGTTATGGGTCATTATGGTGAAGATGGTTTGGAGGAAATGCAAATTGAAAAGTGGCATTGTGATGTGATCTTATCTTCTATGAGGTTTTCCAACCCTAAATCTTCCTTCATTTTTTAGGTCTAAACATCTTGACCTCTATACAAATTATATCCTTGAGCCCACTAATGAAACAAATATTGGAAAAATCATAATTTAACCCTTAAATTTGGTTTTCTATATTTTTTTTAAATTTTTTGTATTCATAAATTGTTCTAGTTTTTTCAATTTTGTTGATGGTTCTTGTAAAATCATCATAGGCATTAGGACTAAAACAAACCAACACAAGTTTTAAAAAATCATCCCAAGTGGGTTCTTCATGAAATTTTTGATACAACCAAATAACATCATTTTATATTTAAAATGAGGTGATGGGTACTTTATTTGTCTCCAATGTATTCTATACTTTGAAATACTATCTAACATAGTAAATCTAGCTAGTAGGTTTGATACCATCAAATTTATGGATGTCTAAGTTTGGGACCTATAGCATGTTTACTAATGCTATGTTGCCTTGAAAATTCCTACCACCATTAATTATGATTGTGAGGGATACATTTTAGGCATTGAGAGCTTGCACTTAGTGGTGTATATTATTAATTTGGGATCTTATGTTAGGACTATCCATGATTTGAGATCTCAAGTCAGCCATTTCCCTATCCATGCTCTTAGTTTTGGAGTAGGTTGTGGTCACCATTACCAAGAGGGGTCCCAAGGTTATGTAAAAATTTTATTGATTTTATATGTCAAAATGATCAACTCAAAAATATGATTGCAATGGTATAATTTTCACAAGGGTAAAAAAATTTTAGACATTTTCTACTATAAATTTACCTTATGGATGAAAATATGTTCAAATTTTTTTATATATCACTATTTTGAAGATAGCTGACTTGAAATATTCTACCTTTGTCCTATAACACCCTACTCTAATAGTACTACAAATAGTATTGATTATTTGAAATTTTAGGATTGTTAGTTATACTATGCATATTCAACTATAATGATACTAACAAGGATCACGTAGTGGTGTTTTTGTGAACTCGATATTACCATGGTTTAACATAAATATAATAATGTGGGAAGTTATTCTACAAGGTGTCTATTTTTGGGTTTGCATTTAGACCTATCCCATCCATAAATAATATTATCCTAGTGTTTTAGAGTGCTAACTACTAAGGGTATATTGTACCCTTATCGCATTATATCCTATCTTAGGTTGGTTGTGAGTATCTTCCTAAGGTTAGCTACTTGTTAGTGTACCACCAATAATAGACAACCAAAGGTTTCCTATTTCTAAGCTTAAAAAATAACTAGGGGTCTTTCAATATACTTGAAGGTACAATAAAAATTTAGTCTATATATAATGTTGTCTAATGGATTGAGTATTGGAGAATAACCCCTCACTTCACATCATTGGGTAAAAATAATAACTTATCTTATAATTCCATCTTTTTTTTTAACTTTAAAACTATTGGAACATAGTTGGTAATAAAAAGAAGTTGACTATTAAAAAAACATTAGGCAGATTTGAGGAAACAACAATGTCCACTTTAGTTACCACTTTATGATCACCAAGTTCTAAATTTGGGAAAGGTAAGAGTATACCATGGATATTCATAGAGATCCTAAGCCATTGAACCATTATGGAAACTGGCCCTGTAAATATCTCTAATACTAGATGATATGAACCTTCCTATAACAGATTATAAAAATATCCCAAACATAAATGATTATATTGCATTAAAAAGGGAGTAGAATAAGTAGATTCCTAATTATTCCATGGAGTGGACATGGGCACATTAGAGTTAAAAAATTAGGGTTTTGTGACATCTATTAGTGTTGGTTTTTTGGATTCAAGAAATTTTGGAAGAGTTCTCACTTGTGAGATCATAACCCATATCTTATAGGATCATAACCAGAAACATACTAGGAGCATAAGTTGATATGTAAGTAGTCTGAGGAATGGACACATGAACATTAGATGCCAAAAATTAAGGTGTCGTGATCTTGATTGGTGTTTTTTTTTGTCTTCTAACAACTTGGGAAGAGTTCCCACTTGTGATCCCACAACCCATAAGTTATAGGATCTATAGCTCTAAGAATGCAAAGAAATCTAGGAGGGTTTTAAAAAGGGGTACCAAGGGTAATAAATAAACACATAGAAAGCTAAGAGTCTCAAGGTTGTTATGGGTTACTATATATCTAAAGAGCTTATCCACTTTTCTAACTTGCATTAGGCTATAGACTGACTTGTAAACTAGGTTAGGGTGAACATGATCAAGTACACAAAGGACACAAGTATCTATAATGGGTATAACCAAAATAAATAAATCATCTAAAGGAAATAAACTAATTCATAAATAAAAGGAAATCAAACTATCTAAAAAAAGTAACACTAACAAGCAAATAAAATGATTCAGAAGCATGTAGCCCTATAGAAATGAAAGACAATTTCAAATGAAATACATTTTCAAAATGAAAATGCATGTATTATTTATAAATATAAGCTAAATTATTTTTTTATAAATGAAGATAACCATAACATATAATATTTAACCCTAATAATATAATACAATAAGCTAACAAACTAGTTTCACCTTACAAAGCAAGGTGTCCTCAGATCATGCTCAAACACAATGTGATAATTCTATCAATCATGCATCCAAGTTTGATCCAATATGGAGGAATACTAAGTTTTAGTGTATATCTCTATCCAATACACTATCAACAATATAAGAGAGGTGAATTAGTAACAAATAAGGGATATAGAGGCCAATCCAAGTGCATAAATTAGGTACAATGCCAATTGAAGGAGCCATGTAGTGTAGATATCTATCCAATACACTATCAACAATATAGGAGAGGTGAAGCAAAATAAAAAAAGGGACATACATACCAATCCAAGTGTACAAATCAGATACAATGCCAACCAAAGGAGCCAATAGTAAGTAACAATATGTTAGGTTGTGGAGCTAAAAGCTTCACCAGGATGCAAACAGGAGGAGTTACGGAGGTTGCGGAGGTTACAGAGAGTTACAGAACGAGTTGTAAGGCAACCAACATCAGTCTGATCAACTGACATCAATCATATAGCAGTGTAGAAGCAACCGACGTCGATTACAAGTCGGCCGACATCAGTCAGGAGGAGCTGACGTCGGCAACCTATGTGTGAACATGTAGTTTGCATGCGGATTTCAGAGAGTCTATTTTTGGACTATTAGTTTGCATGTTAAAGGCTAATTATAGTCTTGAGTTGTGTGTCTAATTATTGTAATTAAGATAGTCTAATTATTGTATGCATGAGATCTATATAATAGACTCATGGGCTGTATTGTAAACTAGTGCTAGAGAGTAAGAGAGCAAAATAAGCTCCTTCAAAGAGAGGAGAGCAATGGTGTGTTCCTCCTAGTGCCACAGTACCAAGTGTGGGTGCTGGTTTGGAGAATCAAAAAGGTTCTTCTTATATGTATGATCTTGGTCAGCAGGTGTGCAGGACCACATTTGGAGATCTACAATGGTGAGTAAGGTCTGGTGATTTGCAGGTAGCAGCAGAGAGTAGGAGATCTACTTGGAGTATGGTTGTGTAATTGGTGTACTGGCAGTGTGTTACTGACTGGTGGAGGTGAACATCAATTTTGTATTGGAGTTGATTGTTGTGACCATGAGAGAGAAGAAGGTCTTGAGGTGTGGCAAGCCTTTGAGGTGGAAGAAGAAGTGGCATCTTCTTTATTGTATTTTCTTCTGAGTGATTATTAATACAATTGTGTATTGTCTCTCATATCCTGTGTTGTTTCATATTTCTAGTTACTTATCATTCTAGTTAAATTATGTGTTTAGTGTCTAATACAAGAGGTAATTATATATGCTCTAATTGGTGGAGCAAGATCCTGACACAATATAGGCAAGAATAATTGAGTATAATAATGGTGAATCTAATCCAACTAGCAAGAAAGAGTGTGTATTTATCTCTAAGAGGGATGAAAAACCATGTAGTGTGTAATAGAGGAGATCTAAAGAGGTGAATAACTCATATTAATAAAGAACAACTCAAGAGAGGTGAAAAGTTGTCAAGATGTCTAGTTGATCAAGAAATGAAGATCAAAAGAGGTGAAGAGAAATCAATAAAAGAATATAGATGAATATAAATTATGTTGATAAGTAATTACCAAGATACAAATAATGAGGCATGTTTCAACCTCATATAGGGCCTCCAGGAGGTGGAACCTTCCAAAATAGTCATTTTTGGCTGTTATGCAACATATAAATACAAAATTGGGTAATTCTAAGAAATTTGTCGCCTAGGTTGGGTGAGTTGGACCAAAATCCTTGGAATAGGACATAGGTTTTAGCCTAAAACCCATGTCCTAGGTTAAACTATGCCAAAAAGGTCAAAAATAACTCTGGAACAAGTCCCATAGAGCCTGAAAAAGCCTAAGGCCCTATGAAGTGTCAGAAGGTCTGTTGGAGTGTGAGAAAGCCTAGAAGGGTGATCAAATATTGGGGAAATATCCAAATGACTGAGTGGGATAAAATATGACTCAAAGTGACCAGTAGGATGCATGATGAGTAGATATGTAATCATTAGGAGGAGTAGGATCAGAGGAATCAAAATTACATATACCCCCAAGGTATAAGCAATTTTTGTTTAATAAAATAAGGATTATTGTGTAGTACTTGTAAGCCAAATAAAAAATCAAGAAAGAACCAAAAAATAAAAAATGAGAACATCACCTATACTCACCTGATAAGAATAATGACAAATATAAAATTGGCAACATGATCCAAGGGGTACCTATTTGAGCTCTATGTGATCTAACTCTAAATCCAACTCCTAATCCTATATACAAAGAGATAAAAAGTGACATCAAACCTAAAAATCCAACATGAATGAGGGATGTGGGAGGTCTAGAAGTCCTCAAATGAGGAGAGCAAAGTATGCATTATCTTGATGAGAGGGGGAACAACTTAGTGCTAATGACATTCCAGACTTTGGTGAGCTATGGCATGGCTAAAAATGAGTTAGAAAACAACTACACATAAGATATGTCAAACACACATGCATTAGTTAGGGATCTAATGATCGTGTGATAATCAAAATCATTGTTCATCTCACTAGCAAGAAGAAACTAACTGTAACACGTTTGTGTCTTCACATGTCATCAATAGTCTAAGCCATAGTTATTGGGTTGTCTCAACTACCACCATTGGTATGAATCACTAGAGAGTGGTATACCATTATGGGGGTCAAGTATGAAATGCATAGTGGATGAGGGACTATCTCAACATAAATTAAACCAATAAATCTACACGAGTCAAACAAAAACTTGAAAAAGTAGCAATTAGATGAAGGAAATCAACATCAGCCACAATAAGAGGTGAAGAGGGTAGTAGGAGTACTATGTAAGACAAGGACTATTTAGAGAAGACAATATCAAGTCCAAAGCAACCACAACCACTAACTCACATCACTTGCATAAAATCATGGCCAAGGAGAAAGAGGGAATCAATAGAGGGATAACTAAAATCAAGCAGTAACACACATGACTAACTAAATGAAGTAATAAATTGATTTTATCCCAAGGTGTATCCAAGGAGGAGTGCACAGGCCAAATAGACAAATAGACTTGCAAGGTCCAACAATAAATATCCCAAGAGAGGCAATCCATTAAACAAGGGTTTGGGTAGGGTGTCTTGGTAAGATTCAGGGATTGATAGAACACTCCTAGCCAAGGCCATGAGTTTTATAGAAAAAATAGCCTTGAGGTATAAAAGTCCACGAAAATTATGGCCCATACCAATACCAGGTTGTGTATTTTAATGTAAACCCATGGCCTAGATCTTGAAAGCTTAGAATCTACATTGAAGGGGATCTTTAAAGGCCTATAGGAAAATGGGAGGGGAAAGTCAAAGAGTAGGTGAATACCTATATTTCACTTATTTTTATGATAATAACATCTTGGTTTAGCATGAAAGGATACAAACATAAAGAGGAGTCAGGGTGATAAGGGCATGAGAGTTATCTTAGCTACTAGAGCCACCATCATTATGCGGTGGCCAACTGAGAGAGTGTTCCAATTCAAGTTGTGCAGAGAGGCAAAGAGGGGTGGTAGGAGGTCCATGATAGATAGAGATTGGATAGAGAAATCCAAATAAAGTCTTCAACAACCATAACCAATAACCCACACAATATATAGGAACCATAGTGAAGGAGAGAGGGAGTCAGTAGAGGACTAACTATAAGTAAATAGTAGTCCTACTAACTAAAATAATCAAAAGAATTATTATGTCCCAATATGCATCCAAATAAGAGTGCATGATCCAAATGTCCAAGGAGACCCACAAGGTCTGATGGTAGATGTCATGAGAGAGGTAATCCACTAAATGGGGGCCTAGGGAAGGTGTTCAATTAAGCTCTAGGGCTTACCAAGGCATTGTAGTCCCAATTATAGGCTTGCCCCTAAGGTCAAGACACTGTTTAGCATCCATGGAGACCAAATGGTATGGAAAATATGGGAATAAGGAGAAGGAACATCCATATCTTGAATTTCACTAGTCATGACCTAAAACATGGGATTTTCATAGGTGGGGTCATTATTGGTGAGTGAGACCTCTAAACGTAGACAAGAGGATGGTAGTACATATAATGCATAGGCATGAGATTATTATTAGATCTCCTCTTTTTTAATAGATCATGTTCTATAACATGGATGTAATAACATTCGAGATCTAATTCAACAACTTGAGATACCTCACTAGGAGATATATTGAGAGTGTTAATGCCATAATAAGATACTTATGATGAAGAGAGAGGATCTACATTCAGGGAAATGTCTTGAAATAGGTCTATGAGGAGTAAAGAGATATCTTGACACTTAGAAGAAGGAGGTGTCAAATATCATGTAATGGGTGAAAGAGGAGTGAACATCAATCGATACCCATTAGGGCCAAACTATTCATCCTTGAGAAAGTAAAATTTAGTGGCAAGAGCCTTGGGTGAACCCACAAGGCCCTATAAGGAGATATCCAAAGCCTTGTTAGAGGGATTTTTATTAGCATAAAGCAATGCCTAGGGATCTGGGTCACTTCTAAGACATGAATCTCACCTTCATGCACAAATTGGACCACACAAAACATTGTTGACATGATAGCTTACATGACAGTAGTCCAAGGATGGCCAAGAATCATGTTGTGTGAGAGATCTAAATATAACACATAAAAATTGATCTTGAATATCTTGGGCCTGAAATTGACCCAAAGCTTCATGATTCCCATTGGAAATTTTTTATTTTTATTGAAACCAACATAGTTTTGGTGAGAATCAGAGAGATTATTACAATTAATCCTAATTTTGTTGAACACTCATAATGGAATTATGTTCAACACAACTCCCTCATCAATGATGCATCTCTTGCCATAATAATCATTGATTGAGGTCTTGATATAGAGAGAGAACCTATAACTATTTACACATAAAAAAACATTTGGTAAAGAGATAGGTTCAAAGGGCAATGTAGGAGGATGAGGGAGATTGAGGATGTGGAGTTAAACAAGACCTCCATGTCATCCTATAATGGACCCTCATAAGAGATACCAAACTCATCAAATATGAGTCTCCTTTACTCATGTCAAAGGTGAAGAAGGTCCCAAATAGATCTCCTAGCATAAATGGATAGTAACTCCTCTATAATAAAATAAGGATGATTTTTAGCTTTGAGAGGGATATTATGCAAAAATTTGAATATGATTTTGGGGTTTCCCATTATTTTAGTCAGGGTTGTAAGTCTTGTGCCACTAGTCTCTCTAATATGTTTAGTTACTTGAATTTAGCGCATGTTGATAAATCACTCATAATTAGTAGAGGCTATGTTGATATAAACAATGATGTTGCTACTCTTGCACTTGGCCTTCTCTTTCAATTCAACCAAGGAAGAGGAATTGGAAGAGGTCAAAGAGGGAGAAGTATAATTATGATCCATAGCATTGGATTTACTCTTCTTCTTCTTCTTTTCCTTATCATGGTTAAGAAGAGGCTCCTTAAACAAATTCACTTGTAGTTTAGTTTTGCAAGTGGAGAGTTTTGAGGGGAAGATGAGGTATTCACACCATATTATTGGGTGACAGATTCCTTGGCAGAATGCCCCTTAATCTTGTGGAAGTTGCATAATTTGATGGGTTCATAGGGATACAACACCCACTACCCTTCTACATTATTTTCATGGGCCTTATTTTTAATTGAGATCTTAATTAAAGTATTGACCTCATGACCATCCTTCTTATCCTTCTCTGGAAAATAGTTTGTGACACCATTTTTAGTCACATTATGGTTACAATCATGTGAGGAAGATGAATTTTGGGTATGTATGGATTGAATGCCTATATGCACCTTGAAAACCTCAATCTTCAAACACTCGTTAACAACTTCATTGTAAGAGGTGGTTTCATGCTTGAGGACCTCAAGGTGAAACTGTTAACTTGTTGTGTCCTAAGGATGAACTAAGATGATTTTGATAACCTATCCATATCAATATGATAGGATTAATTATGGGTAAGATACAATAGTTTTATTGTATATTAATGTAAAATTTATTTAAATGTGTTTGTTGTGTCAAATTCATGTGTGTGTGTGTGTGTGTGTGTGTAATGAGATTCATGAAAAAAATGGAGTGCAAGGAGAGTGAGGAATAAAAACATGATGTATCTTATAGGTTTTTATTTCAATCAAAGGATATATTTGACAATGTACAAGTGCCCTTTAAAAAAATGATAAGGGTTTAGGATGGGGCATATACCAATAATGGAGTCACTACTCAACATTCTTGTCAAAAACACTAGCTGGGATCTACCTTTGATCCCATTCTTCAACACACTTAGGTTTTGTAGGGAGATGGTCTAGACAATACTCACAATATACCTCATGGGTTTGTGGATCCCATGGATACCAAAATCAAAGCTCAAATGAGATTTATTGGGAGGAGAAAACATAAATGCTTGAGGATCACCTTGATCCCCATGCTAACTATCATTGACCTAAGATTTATTTATAAAATGTGGTCAAATACATCGATCAAGCTCTCATCGGTCATTTTCATGGAAACATATTTAAGGATTTAGACCTCCACAACTAGGCTCAAAACACCTAGGAAACATTATTGGGTTATACCCCCACCATCCATAAAGGGGAAAAAGGGTTCATCACATTTGTATTCAGGTCTTTGGAAGATAGAGAGTGGATTTCAGTTGACAAGCCATGGTTCTGGGGTAATACAACCCTTCATATCTCTAAATGAAAAATGGAATTTGACCCAAGCAATGAGCACATAAAAACCCTAAGACTATGGGTTAATATGCTAGGTCTTCCTATTGAACTATGGGATCCTAAAATCTTCAAAATCATAGGTGACTCCCTCGACAAGCACATCAAAATGGACCCCAACACCCTTTTGAATTTTAACACCACTATGGATCTCATTTGCATAAAAATTGATATCTCAAGAGGCCTGCCTGACACCATGGAGATAATTATTAGGGATGTTCATATTTAACAAAACTTGGACTATTGAAATATTCCTTTTAAATGCTCTCAGTGTTATATATATGGACACCTATAGTTATCATGTCCATACTCCCATCGAACACCACAAAAATTAGAGGTCCCAAACTAGGAGGTAAATCTTGGTTATAGTGGTTTACATACAAGGAAGGTTATGGGAAGGACATCAAGAGAGGTAGTTACACAATATGGAACTCTAGAGGATCCACATAGATATTATCAAAATCTCACAAAATCTTAATGGTTGGACATGACCACATTAGAACCACTAGCCAATGAGTTTGAAAACCCTTCTCCCTTGCCTCACACACATGCTTTTCCACATCAAAGGTCTCCCAAAAAGGAGATATTGTACACAAAGGACATCATGAAGGCTCAATATCATGGTATGTAACTTTTGGTTGATGACACTTTGGAATAAGAGAATAGTATTAATGGGCTCTCCACACACATAGTGGGATCATCCTTGAATGATCTGTCATAGAATTTAAGGTTTATAGAGGATATTCTTGTTTCTAAACATGTTATTAACATTTCTCTTGAAGCCCCAAAACCATTGGTGGATGTGGCTATTACAAAACACACCCCCCCTACTTATTCTTATGAATCAGAGTGATCCATAGAAAGGAGATATCAAACATAGTCTCTCACTAAGACCCTTTAGAAAAAACATGAAGGTAGACATCAGGTTGGTGTCTTGGGAATTCAAAAAGTAGCTCCCCTTCAAAATAATAGAGGTAGGCATTCAATATTTTCACTGCTAAATTAGAGTCTAAACAAGGGGTTATGCTTGGAAAATAACACACCATTTATTGGGCCCTTAGAAATGCAACCCAAAAGATGCTAAAATGATACTTACATCATAAAATGATAAAGGCATTGGGAAGGCCAATAAAGAATGGTTTCTAAAGAGATAGGTATAGAAACACAAGCCAAATATCTTGCTTATTCAAGAATATATGTGCTCAAATGAGGTAGAAAACAAAATGCTCAAAAAACTATTTCCTGACTAGTCTTTTCTAACAAGTAACTCCAATGGAAACTCAAGAGGTTTGGCTCTTGGATGGGACTCCTCCCTAGTACATAATACTTTTTAGCTCCCATCGAACTACATGTTGGTTTCACTCCACTCTCTTGTACTCAATTAGGATGTGGACATTCTCAATGTATATGCACCTTCCCATCACAAGAAAGACTTATAGGATTCTCTAGTAGACTCTAGCATCCTTCAAATTCCCCATCTTATACTTGGGGGTGACTTTAATTTCACTACACACTATAATGCAATTTAGGGACAAACAACACAACATGATCCTCTAGCTGATTATTTTTTTTACAAATCATGGATACCCACTACTTGATTGATGTTGTTCCTTCTCATGTGAAACCCACTTGGTCCAATCATCATATAAGTTTATAAGGTATATCTAAAATATTAGATAGATTCCTGATAAAGGAGGATTTCTCTATACAGTTGAAAGCTTATAAGGTTGATACATTAAAAATATTTACTTTTGCTCATATTCTTATCACATTCGAACTATTTGGTGGTTTAAAATAGCCTCCTTCCCCTTTTAAATTCAATCCAGATTGGCTTTGTTATGAGGACTTATACAAGATTATTAAGGATACTTGGATCCCCTTCAACCTTATGGAAGGTGAACATGTTATGGTTTACCTTCAGAGGAATCTCATCAAGGTTAAGGTTGTAGCCAAGTCCTGGTCAAAGGCACTTATTGAAGACAATGAGAGAAAAATTGTTCTATTGGAAGAAAATATTAGTATATGTCTCTCATCTTACCAACATGATGATTTTTAGGAATAAAACTCTTAGGGAATTAAATGCTTTAGAATAGGAAAATGCAAAATATTGTCTTGGTAGGAGGCAAAATGGATAATGAAGAGTCACTCAACTTTGATAAATAAAGGGGATGAAAATACAAAAAAATTTCACCATCAAGCTATGGATCATATGGTGAAAAACACCATTTGGAATATAAAGGACAACAAAGGAGAGAAATTCTCTGATTTTGCCTCCATTTCTAAGGTTACAATCTCCCATTATCAAAACATATACACTAAATAGCTGAGGGAAAACATCAAAGATATTATGATAGTGGAATATTTATTTGACATTTGGGTGGAGGACTAACATAATAAACAACTTCTCAGACCCATCATGCTAGAGGAGGTTCTTAAGACACTAAAATCTCTACAAGTTGGGAAGGCACTAGGATTAGATGGATGGATGGTGGACTTTTACCTTGGCTTTTGGTATCATATTATTGGTAACCTTCTTTATGCAATTGAGGAATCTCATGTGACCAGTAGATTACATACCCCTTTTTCTATGAATTTTATTGCAAACATCCCAAAAAGTGATAACCTCTCTAACTTTGATCACTTCCACCCAATTTATTTATGCAATTATATTTACAAGCTCATATCCAAAATCATCACAGCTCATCTCAAACCCACTTTGTCCATATACATATCCTCTAAGAAATTTATTTTCTTTGACAATCATCTTATTCATGATGTTATTAGTATAGAACAAGAAGCTATCCATAATATCAAGATGATATCTCAACCAACTTTCCTTCTAAAAATTGACTTAACTAAAATTTTTGACTAAGTGAATTGGCTTTATCTTAGACTCATTCTCACCCAAGTGGGATTTGATCCAACCTTCATAAATTAGATGGAGGATTGTTATCAGTCAACCACTTATGCTATTCTCATTAATGGATCTGCTTCCCCTATTTTCCCCCATCTTATGGCTTTAGACATGGCTGCCCACTCTCTCCACTTCTTTTCCTATTGGTGGCCAAAGTTCTCAATCATCATATGGCTAGGGAAATAAGATTTGGGAAATTAAGGGGAGTAAATATCTCTAGGAACACTCATGTTTCTCATATTATCTTTATTGATGATATTCTCACTATCAGGAATGGCTCCATTTAGGAAGAAAAATTCTTGGAACGGATCTTAAAGCTTTTCTCTTTAGCTACTGGTATGGTTATAAATATGCAAAAATATGCTATATATTTTTTCACATTACTCAAGCTTCTAGGGATCACATTCTCATGGTGCTATAATTCAATGCCCTTAAACCTAATAGAGGAATAAAATAGTTGGGGTTTTATATTAAAGTAAATTATTACTGGTCACATGACTAGTTATGGCTTATTGACAGGATAAAAAAGAGAATTACCCTTTGGTGGATATCTATGGGTAGGAGTTTTTTTTATATTAAGAGTGTCCTATAAGCCATCCTAGTTTACTATATCTTTCTTTCTCTTCTCCCTTGAATGATTATCAACAAGATTCATAGTATGTGCCTTCAATTTCTATGGATGGGCAACAAGGAGCATATGAGCATCCCACTTATCAAATGGCACACTATTGCATAGCAAAAGAGTGCTTGAGGTTGGGGTATCAAATACTTGACACTCTTCTCTATAGTGTTATTAGCAAAGGAGGCATGGATCCTCATAACCAATAATAGCCTTTAGTAGTGGATTCTACACCAAAAGTACCTTTCCCCCCTCTCCATTATGGAATGAATTAGGACTTCTCCAAAAAAAAGTGTTAGAGCTTATATATTTTGTAAATAAATTATTAAAATATTTCATCTCATTAGGAACCACCTAGATTAAAATATTAGGGATGGATCCATGACACTCATTGGAAGGGATGCAATTGCAAGACTTTCTAGCGACCATAGATTCCTCATTTCTCTTTAGACATCTTTGAGTCTGTTCTCCATGTATTCATTGGCTGATGTATATGATAGAGATAAGTGTAAAAATTAGATTTAGGGATGGAAAAATACATCAGACATTGGCTTGAATGATGAGGATGCCATTATATGGAACAAATTTTGCCTAAGTTTGATTTCTAGCTCTATATTTCTCTCTAAAGAACATGATCAAATTCTATGGGCTTATAACTTGGAGGTAGGACAATACATATTCAAGATTGGATATAGGGAATTGAGAGAGTAGCTAGCCCTTGTAGATCCACAAAGGAGCCTATGGTATAATCAGGCTCCCCCTAAGACACTTATACATTTTTTGTTAGCATTGAGTAATAAATTACTTATTGTTCATTCTCAAATGAAGTCTAGAGTGTTGTCTAAACTATAGATCCCACACATATGGGTTGGTGACACACTCTTGGAAGCATGGTCAAATTGGTCTCATAATAGAGGACTCATGAAAGATCATAAATGCTTTCCACTATAGATACATTGGAGTATATGGATTTATCAAAATGAGACCATTTTTGATGGCATTTCATCCTCTATTCTCACCACCATGTTTATATTTCATTAATCTTTTATGCCTCGGCCCCCATCTATAGCCTCTTTTAGGTGTCCCACTATCCCCTTCTTGTTTGATCATGCTCTCCCTCATTACTTCATAGATGGTACTTCACATGGGAATCTTGATCCAAGTGGAGTAGGGGGTATCATCCATTTACATACCACTATCATTTTATTCTAGCAAGGGACTTGGTATCAAATAAATAATTTTGTAAATATTCAAGCCATTCTTACTTAATTGAACATTGCATTGGAGAGGGGCATTCCTACTATCAATTTTTATCTAAATTCTCATCTTGTTTGTAATTGGATGAATGGGAAGGCTACATGCAAACATACCACATTTTTTTATCTTTACAAAGAGAGAAGGAGTAGAATACCCTCTTCCAGGCAACCACTTTCACCCATGTTCTCTAGGTACATAATATAGTGGTAGATGCTCTTACCAAAAGAGCTTGTGACTTCAACATGGGCATGGTCCAACTACAAGTAAGAGAAGGAAATGGTCCTCTCACAATGAGAGTTATCACCATCAGTTAACTTTTAATTGGTCAGATGCCTAGCATTGGCCTAATTATTTTTATTTGTTATTTCCACACACAAGTTGAGGCATGTACCTCCCTAGGATACATTGACTAGATGTTTATTTTAGCATATTGTTACTGACCCTTACTCACTATGTTGTTGGTGCATATTTTGTGCCTTTCTTTCTTAGCCTTCTACTTAGTTGGCTTTCTAGATGTATCTTTTCACCTCTTCGTGATGGATTAAAATATGTTGACGCTTTTCTTCTTGATATACATATACATACATACATATGTGTGTGTGTGTGTGTGTGTGTGTGTGTGTGTGTGTGTGTGTGTGTGTGTGTGTGTGTGTGTGTGTGTGTGTGTGTGTGTGCATATATATATATATATATATATATATATATATATATATATATATATATATATATATATATATATATATATATATGCAATGTACAATACATACACATAAGATTTAGATGAGAATTAATAAGCAAAGAATATAGTGACACATATGTAAGTGGGGAAACCTCAAAATAAGGTAAACATCCCACAGTGATTATTCATATAAGATAAACTTATTTTTCCCAATACAAATCCTTCCTTCTCACTTCTTTTTTGTATCAATCTTCTTCACAAATATATTCACAGGAATATTTTTCATGCAAAATATTATTTTCGTGTATTTATAGATACATCAATAAATTTTACTAAAGGGGTAAAAACCAATTTATAATAGGAATGAGAGGAAGTGACTATTGTAATAACCAGGTCTAACCTTTCTCTATGAACAATCTATAAATAATAAATAACTATATTTTACTATTTATTTACATGAGGTTTTAAACCCATGTTAATAATAATTATTATTATTTAACTACCTAATATGTAATAAAGGTCTATAATATCACCACTTAGACATTAAATATTCTACAACTCCCCCTTAATGCTAAGTAGGGATAAATTCCATAGTCACCTTAATAAAAGAATTATACTATGTACAAATTATAAGGATTTAAAAACCTTCATTATGATAATCATAACATTTTGAAACAAAAGAAATTATAATCCATAAACTATTCAAAGTAAGTTTAAGATAACATGATCGTGAAACTACATCTCACAGTTCCTTATGAATAATCAACCAAGCATATTTGGACTCTTTTATAACATAAGGATCTCCATTACAATACATGCTTCTAAGTATTGGGCAGAATGTAAACTCAAAATTTATGAATTTTATAAAAAATACATAAAATGACTTATTACAATGTTTTACAATGACAAGAAGTATAGAGAAGAAGAAGGATCACATGGTTGTTAGGAAGTGGCATTGTCATGCATATTTACCCTTAAGGCAACTTAGAGAGGTCCACAATTGCATGAAACTAAAAAAAATTGGTAGAACCAAATAGTTTTGTAAAGATACATGCTACTTGTTTATTTTTAGGATAAAACTATAAATCAATATCACCATTAAAGACTTTATCTTGGATAAAATACACATGAAATTCAACATGTTTAGTTCTTTAGTGTTGTTTTATATTTTTCACCAGAGATATACAAATTTTATTATCACAAAAAAGGGTAGTACTATGAGAAACATCTAAATGAATTTTGTTTTAAAATCCTTCATAGCCACATGACTTATTTATTAGCTTCCATATCACCTTTTTAGTCTTCTTCAATAGAAGAAATAAAGACAGAGGGTTATTTTTTTGCTCCAAGTGATAGCACCTACAACAAACTTAAACACATATCCAAAAAATAGATTTGTGATCTATAGTATCATATCATGGTCAGTAGTACAATAACCATATAATTTAGCATTACTAATAGAATAATAAACTAAACTAAAATTTATAGTTATTTTTGTATAATTAAGTATATGTTTAAGTAATTTTTAATGATCCAAATATGGATCTTGCATGAATCTAAAAGCAACACCTACAACAAATGAAATATCCAGCCTAGTAATAGTTAGATAAATTAAACTACCAATAAGTTTTCTAGAAAGAGTAGGCATGTAGGTTTTGGATCAAGCTTAACACCAACTTCAATAGGAATAGATTTAGGCTTACAATCAAGCATATTAAACTTAACAAGAATATTATGAGCTTATTAAGATTATGATACAAAGATTGATTTTTTATTCTAAAATATAACCATTCTTAAAAAATGATGAAGAATGCCTAAATTAGTTATTTCAAACATTTGGCTTAGTTTAATTTATAAATATAAAGATAAACTAAGTAGATCATTAGTAATAAGAAGATTATCAACATATAAAACAATTAAGATAATATGACCATTTTTAATTTTTACAAAGAGATAATTATCATAATAGTAGTTAAAAAAATGAGTTATTTAAAATAACTAGCAAGTTTAGAATAATAGACTTGAGGAGATTATTTTAAACCATACAGAGATTTATTCAAATTAAAAACATAATGCTCTTTGTTAGGGTCAATGAAACCTTTTGGTTGAGTCATATGAGTTTTTTCTTCTAAATTATTATTTAAGAATGTATTTTGACATCTATTTAGTGTATAATCCAACCATTATAAGCCACATGAGCCATTAATAGTGTAGACACCGTAATTATGTCTAATCCTTGTCATCTCCCCTTAACCCCCATTTTATTCTCCCACGCTTATTTAACCCTTGTCGACCATTTTCTCACAAGCCTTAACCCTGGCAGCATGTAAAAATGAGCAGAAAGCTAAAGCTAGCCTCTGTCCCCATTCTGCATCTATCGACGATGGTCACTACCCGGTCGACGTCGCTGACATTGGTCACTTATCGGCTGACGTCGGCAGTCCTGTCGGTGTTGGTTATCCTTAACACTGCGTTCTCGACTCAAACGCAGGAACCGTTATCCATTATCCATTATCCATTCAGTTGCCAATCCATTTTCGCGATTGGTTATTGGACCTTCCTTCGACTTCATCAGCAACCTCTTCATTCAAACAATCAATCAACTCTTACGATCAATCAATTCTTGCATCCAATCTCTCACGTTCTGTCTCTCCAGTACAGGTATTCTTCTACACCAAACTTCTGTGACACAGCGACAACATCAATCATGTCTTCGACTTTTTTTAGCGTGTAAGAGGTAAGCGTCTGTTCTGTGTTTTATTTGGCTCTCTGGTTACTATTTTTATTTAATATCATTATCCAAATCTTTTCAGACCACAGCCTCGACCTTACTTCCACCTGTATCACCTTTATCCACCCTCTGTCACTCTGTAACTCTGTCCAAATCCCTGTACAAACCCTCAAACAATCCCTTTGACTCCTAAACCAGCTTCTCGAACCCTCAAACAAAAATATCAGACCTTTTTGTAAATCCTAAGACCCTGTCCAGACCCAACCAGACCCTATCCAAAACTGTCGCCCCGATCGACGCCGGTCATTACCCCGACCGACACCGGCACTTTAACCGACGTCAGCACCCTTACCTGATCGACGCCGGCACAGAGACCGACACCAGCGACTGTGCAGAGCAGTTTGCTGCATATCAGGTACACATTCTACTTTTCGTCTTTTATTTCTTTCATTCTATCTTTCATTATTCCTACTTTAATCAAATATTCTATTTTTTTACTAGTGGGTTGATATCCCTTAAGGAAGTCTTTGTACTTCTGGGATCAAGCGTCTGCTTGACAGCGCACCGTCTCCTCGTCTAACATTTTTTGTGTTTAATCTCTTTTTCTTTTTAGGTGTCATTCCTCCATAGCCAAAGAGGAAGACCTTCCAAACATCTAATTTCAGTGCGCACGACTACATCCAGGTATCTTCTAACCCTAGACCATTTCTTAGTTTCTCATTTATATCTTTTGAATGTAGAAAGCGATTTAGCGTAGAAACATTCTAACACACCCAGTGGGACCCTAGGGCCTTCCTTGGGTTCTTTCTTTCTTTCATTCATATAGGGTGCATTAGGTTCCTTCCTTTTCGCCTCTTTCATCTCTTCTAAACAACATCATAAGCAGGAATAAAAAGAACTTTTATTTTCTTTCTTACACTTCTAGACTAGCCAAAAACTCATATTCTTCGACTCTTTCTCCATTCGTCTTCATACGAACAAACATTTCGACTTGGACTTAAAACACGTTGCATTGCATTTCTGTTTGCTTGCATTTCTTAGACCACACTTAGTAATTAACAAAAAACATATTGAATTAATCTAGATCACTTGATGTTACACAACCAAACCACTTGCACAAAACAAACATCTTAACTTACCTAAGACAAGGCCCGATTGGGATTTCATCCCCCAACGGATACCTTACCCGTCCCAGCGATCTTACTTGGATTTCATCACCAAGGGGAAAGCCCACTCTGTTCTCTGGCAGAGTCTAATCTCTAGGGGAAGTATATTTTAGCTAAGCGGGCCCAGTTTATCACTGGACTCATGAAGTGAGGGGAGCTTGCTCCTTAGCACCAGGCCTTGTACGAAACCTAACACAGACTTCTTGAGCACCATAACTAACCCGAAACCATCCATAGACTACTTCTTCTAGGACCCGACTCAAAAGCCAATCTTCCTCACATTCTAAAGCATAAGCCACTATAATCCTAAAAATTTACTCCTAGGGTTTTAGGATCTGCTTGTGTTCTTCATCTTTATAGTTCTTATCTACTTGTTTGAGCTTGTGAGGACATTCTTTCTTGCCTTGAATGGTTTTGACTCGTAGTCAAGCTAAGGCTCTAGTCGATCACGCGAGGCATCACCCGCTTTCGTCTACCCAGTCCATAACCAGTCCTATAATGGAGTTCCACTCAAAGATTGAAAGAACTCCTACTAGACCATCCCTGACCCAGATGCCTATTATCCCAAAAGGGGACCAAGATTTTGCACGATTCTTGGACCTCAATATCACAGCCCTCCAAAACTATCTCGCGAGAAACCCAACGTGAGACCTTTCGGGTGAAGTGGCGATGACATCAACATCATCCGCTACCCAGCCTTTTGTCTCAACCATTAACCCGACCATGGCCAATACGCAAAGTTTGGCCTCCCCATCTATTTTTAGACTGACCTCCATCAGGGTTCCATTACCCCCTCAACCACATGCAATTCAACCAAGTTCTACATCATACCAGAACTTGATTGTCTCGACCCCACACACTCTTGCACCCATATATGCAAGAGTGCCTACCTTCCCTTTTGTCCACGCCATCACACAACCTCCTTTGGCAGTATCTAGTCAGCCTATGCCTTCTACCTTCATAACTCAACCGCCTTTGGCCTCCACTTCTATCCCTGTGACTAGTCATCTGTATGTTGCACCCTTACTGGTACAACCAACTACGTCGTATGCCTCCTCTAGCCTCTTTCAAGCGCCTTACAACCTAGGGGGTGCCTTGTCTACCAATTCATCAGTAGATGTCATCAAAATGCTGATGGATAAAATGTCCAGTCTTGAGGCTTCTATCTCTGGTTCAAGCAATGCTCTCTCGTATGAGCAAATTTGCAATGAACCCATTCATCCTTCCGTCCCAATCCGACCATACCCCAACCAATGGGAACTTCCTAAATTCACTCATTTTTAGAGTAAGGAGGACCCGCAACAACACCTTCGTGCATTCAGACATGCCTGCTACCTTATAGCTCATGACGATGCGTTATTATTATGCACGTTTCCCATGTCACTTTTTGGCCCCGCCCTTGACTGGCATAGCTCTCTTGCCAGACATTCTATCTTTTCATTCATTCAACTTGCCCAATTATTTCTCAACCATTTTTCTATCAACATCACCAAACAAGTCTCGATCACATACCTCTACTCCATTAGGCAATTCGACGATGAATCAATAGTTGATTTTGTCGCCTGTTGGAGAGGCTTGATTAACCAGCTCTCCTTCTCCTTGCCTCAACCTGAGCTCATCGAGCTCTTTTCTCAAGTATGTGCTAGCCACGTCTCTTCCACCTTGCAGATTCAAACATTTCACACTTTCAATGAAGCTTTCATCATGGCTCGAAAGCTTGAACTCCATGCCATTAAAGAAGATAAGGTCAAATTGTATAATACCAACGCAAAAGCCAATGACCCTTCTTCTTCCAGACCTTCTTCTTCTACCAATTTTGAATCCAAAGGAGTGGCCAACACTGTGGTCATCAGATCACCATCCTCGACGACAACCAATCAACCTCAACCTTCAACATCTCAAAGCATCACAAAACAATTCCAACAATGGTACATACAACCCTTCCCTAACCATCCTCCTAGCCACAACAACATTCAGACCATAACCAATGACTCTCATGACCATCATATTCACATGGTCAACATGGTTTTGCCTCTTGTCCCTGACCAACCTCTATCATAGGTAGAAGAGCCATCTTCTCTCATTTGTCTTTCACAGGTAGAAGAGCCATCTTCTCCTGTTTGTTTTCCATAGGTAGAAGAATCTTCTTCTCCTATTAGTCCTCCATCGACCTCTCCCATATTGGAGGATGCCTTGACCATGTCAACACCATCTACCTCACCTTCATCCTTCTTATCATCCATAGATGATCATACCTTTTCGACTACTCAACCACACACAGAAGCCATGACTACTCCGACGCTCTTTCCACTTAAAGAGCCCACATCTTCAATCCCTTCTCCATCAAGAGAAGAACCGTCCACATCTAAGACCAAACCCGCACAGGCGTCCATCATGCCCAAAGAGATTAAACCTCTTGGTGTTCGCCCCACATCTAACTTCACCTCGCACAATAGTGGCCCTCAAATCATACCAAAGAAGGCTACTAGACCACACTGGAGGACTCCTCCCCCACCTTCATCATTACCTTCAATTTTGGGCCCGCATCTGTCCACCTTAATAGGAGTTCTTCCTACTCCCATACTTCACAGAGGCATGTCGCCTCCATTATCTCCTCAACCCGTCAGACATATATCTCCTCTAATCCATCGACCAATGCCTCTTATGCCTCTCAAACCAAAGTCATCAACCCTCACTGCAACAAAACATCTAGACCCATTAGCAGGTTCTTATGCCTTTCTGTTATGACAATTATTGCAGTCTTCTCGCATCTACCTCCTGCCTCTTAAACCATATCAATTTCTCAGACCAAAACTACCCTGGCTTGACGACACTCACATTTGTGCGTATCATCGCATGCCTGGGCATGACACCAAGCGTTGTTGTGCCCTCAAGGTTTCCATTCTCCAATGTCTGGGGAATGACACCCTTCTTCTCGACCACATCATCAATAAACCTTCAATACTACCCCACTCATCAACTCTCGAATCAAGGCCATCTTGGTTTGACAACTCTAAATTCTGCCACTATCATCACACTCCAGGACATGACACTGAGTGTTGTTGTGCCCTCAAAGTTGTCATTTGTCAACACCAAAAAAATGATTCCCTTCTCATTAAGGACCCTCTTGACCACCTCTTCAACAAATCATCAACACCGACCCATGCTTCTCAAACCTTATCACCTAAATCGGGATCTCCACGCCAGCCTATGGTCCCTTTACCACCTTTGACCCCATTATTCAACATCAACATAGTCCATCTGACCATTAAGCCTCAACCGACCTTGACCAATCTATCCAACATTCTCCTTAAGCGACTGGGGGAATCCAAGCCTTCAACCAAACCTTCGACCAAACATTCGACCAACTTTGACCAAACATTCGACCAAACCTCGACCAACCATTAATCAACCTTCCTATCATAACCTCGACCAGACCTTGACCACACATAGTCCAATCATCAATCAAAGTAACCAAACTTTGACCAAACTTCAATCATCAAACATCAACTAATCAAGCACCTATCACTTCTTCAAACCGTCATCAATCAACACGTGACCAATATGGAGCGAAGTAAAAGAGGCAAGTTTGCCCCTAATTGGCTCGGACCTTTCATTATTATGCAAAAGTATGGATCAGGGACGTATCGTTTGTCTTCTCTCGATGGACGACCAGAACCTGAGCCTCTTAATGCGTTGCATCTACGACCATTCTACTATTAGTCGAGTACTCGTCCACTTGACATTTATCTTGAGCTTGTCCCTTGAGCAATCCCCATCCTCTTAGTCCTCATTCCTTTCAACCCTACTCTCCTTAACAAATCCTATATACCCCTTTTATATAGTATGGATGCTTTATCCTAATAAAAGGGAGCCCTTGACCTTCTATAGTCTTGTCCATGATTCACATTTCTGTCAAAACAAATCAAGATGTCAAAACATATCCAAGGTCACCAAACTCACATCAAAAGTCAGACTACTCCCTCGAAGGACAGCTATACTATCATTGTTGTAGCTAATAGACTGCTCCCTCGAAGGACAACTATTCAAAGCCCTTATATGTATAGCAAAATATAGACCACTCCCTCGAAGGATGGTTATGACTAACTCTTGCTACAAACAACAATCTTTCTTAGAAGCTTCTCGCATTGATCAGCTTTGCCAATGACCACCAAGCAAATGACATCTCTATGCAGACTTCCCGCATTGATCAATCTGCACTCAAAAAAAAAAAAAAAACAAATCATGGACTTGGCTTGTAGTTGTCTCAGGGTCTCCTATAAAAAGGGGCAAAGTTATCTCTGCTCTAAAATGGGTTACCCTATCCTCCTCCTATCCCCTGCTCAAGGGACTTCGAGCTCACATTAATGTCAAAGTGATTCGATTACCGCTCTAACACAACATATGGTCAACGACGTCATGCATGAATGGGGCTCTTGGTTCTAATAACCCCTATCTATGCTGTCATTTTTGGTCCTTGTCAATGAAAGAGCAATATGCCTTTCACTTTTTCTTCACTTTGGTCACGTTCAACTTCATCACTTGTCAAATCCAACCATGCCAACCCAACATTTTCAGACCTATCACATCATCATAACCTATTCACACTAGTTTCTATGGACACCAATACACATGGAAACTATCGACCAGACACAATTTATGTTAAGTATAAACCAATACTTGCTGAAGCATAAATAGACCTCAATTCATTTTTAGCATACGTCCATCACGACTATGGAAAATTGCTAGGGATGAAAGACCACATCACCAATGTTACAGAATACACCATTTAGAAAAGGCTGTAACATCTTTTTTTTCTCTTCATCATTTCGACACATGACCAAGACCAGTCTATCGACCACTTTCACCTCTTGTCTACCACTCGGACTCCTAGTTCGAACTACATTGGTCTGAGGCCCTAAGACTGGGGTTATGTAGGTAGCACTCAGATGACATATCTTCTGGGGTTAGCTTGACCACCCTCATTTGTTCATCTCTCTGATGGACAAACCTTCTTTCCTCCTTTTGACCATGACCTTGCCCTCGACCAAGACCAATTCCATCCCTTTGACCCTTCCTCCCTTTTAGGGAGAACTACATTGGCCTAAGGCCCTTCACACCAGGGCTATGTAGGCAGCACTCAGATCACATAACGTTTTTTGAGGTTAGCTCAGCCACATCCTTTCGTCCATCCATCCACCTTGACCAATGACCATTAGAAATCATGCCTATCTCCTCTGACTTCAACCACTTCCAAGACAATGTTGCCTTGGTTATTTTTGCCTGTATGCTACCTCATGACTGGTTAGCAAAATTGTGCGTAGACTATTTTTTTGGACCCTCACAAGTATAAGATCGCAAGCCGGTTGATCCGCACTACTTGTGACTTTTTTGTGTTTCTAGGAGCACTTCCTGAGCCTAGGATACCTAGAACACGATGACCATTTGGAGCTACAGCTTAGATTGAGTGACCCGATCAACAGATGACTAAATGTTGGGGCTCGGTTACTTCAATTTTGGCTCTCCTCGACCTACGACACTTTGACCTGACCATCTCATGAAGTGGTATGCATGCAATCACAACTTTTACAGTGTTCACCCTCACCCCTTTTTCATCCACTCTTTATCAAATCAGCACCCAATTCCTGGTTCCCTTCCCTCAACTCCTGCTTTGAGGGGGAATACCTCATCCATTTTGGGGCAATCCACCTCTTATTTTTGTCTTGCAATTCATTCGAACAACCAACAAGATGAAATCAACTTTATCCCACACCTGGGGCAACCAACTCCTGTTTTTGTCTTGCAATTCATCCAGAACAACCAACAAGACAAAAAGGGGCAAATGTAGACACCGTAATTGTGTCTAATCCTTGTCGTCTCCCCTTAACCCCCATTTTATTCTCCCACGCCTATTTAACCCCTGTCAACCATTTTCCCACAAGCCTTAACCCTGGCAGCATGTAAAAATGAGTAAAAAGCTAAAGCTAGCCTCTGTCCCCATTCTGCATCTGTCGATGACGGTCACTACCCGGCCAACGTCGGTCACTTATCAGCCAACGTTGGTAGTCCTGCTGGCATCAGTTATCCTTAACACTACATTCTCAACCCGAATGCAGGAACCGTTATCCGTTATTCGTTATCCATTCGATTGCCAATCTATTTTTTGCGATCGGTTATCGGACCTTCCTTCGACTTCATCAGCAACCTCTTCATTCAAACAATCAATCAACTCTTACAATCAATCAATTCTTGCATCCAACCAATTTGTATCCAATCTCTTGCGTTCTGTCTCTCCAGTACAGGTATTCTGCTACATTGAACTTCTGCGACACAGTGACAACATCAATCATGTCTTTAACTTTTTTTAGCGTGTAAGAGGTAAGCATCTGTTCTGTGTTTTATTTGGCTCTCTGGTTACTATTTTTATTTAATATCATTATCCAGATCTTTTCAGACCACAGCGTCGACCTTACTTCCACCTGTATCACCTTTATCCACCCTCTGTCAGTCTGTAACTCTGTCCAAATCCCTGTACAAACCCTCAAACAATCCCTCTGACTCCTAAACCAGCTTCTCGAACCCTCAGACAAAAATATCAGACCTTTCTATAAATCCTAAGACCCTATCCAGACCTGACCAAACCCTGTCCAAAACTGTCACCCTGACCGACGCCGGTCATTACCTCGACCAACACCAATACTTTAACTGACGTCGGCACCCTTACCTGACCGACGTCGGCACAGAGACCAACATCGGTGACTGTGCAGAGCAGTTTGCTGCATATCAAGTATGCATTTTGCTTTTTGTCTTTTATTTCTTTCATTCTGTCTTTCATTATTCCTACTTCAGTCAAATATTCTATTTTTTTACTAGTGGGTTGATATCCCTTAAGGAAGTCTTCGTACTTCTGGGATCAAGCGTCTGCTTGACAGCCCACCGTCTCCTCATCTAACATTTTTTGTGTTTAGTCTCTTTTTCTTAGCAGGTGTCATTCCTCCACAACCAAAGAGGAGTACCTTCCAAATGTCTGATTTCAGTGCGCACGACTACATCCGGGTATCTTCTAACCTTAGACCATTTCTTAGTTTCTCATTTCTATCTTTTGAATGTAGAAAGCGATTTAGCGTAGAAACAAATAGTATAATATTACTCATTTTTGTTATAGAAGCAAAGGTTTCAACATAGTCAATCTTAGATTTTAAATAAAACCATGAGTGAGTAATCTTGATTTAAATTTATCAATTTTACCAGCTAAATTATATTTGATTTTATAAATCCATCTACAACCAATAATATGCCTTTAGGTGGAGGTGGGACAAGATTCCAACTTTAATTTTTAATTAAGGTATTATATTCAATTTGCATTGTAATTTTTCATCTATCATTTTGAATGGCTTCCTTAAAATATTGAGGTTCACATTCATACCTAGTCATTAAAGCATGATAAGAATATTGATTTTTAGTTAATTTATTATCAATATTATAAGATTGGATTAAGAATTATACCCATTTAGGTTGTTCATATTGAAAATAAAATTTAGAAGGTTCCTCAGACTCTAAGTTATCCAAAATTAGATCAACTTCCTCTAGGGAATCTATTTTTTCATGAGGAGACATATGAGAGTCAGGTTCATCAAACAAAGGACATTGAATGAATTCCATAGAGGGATCATAGAAATATTTTTTAAGGATAATAACATTCATATTTTTAATGATTTGTCTTTTAGATGGATCATACACTCTTAATCCTTTACTTTTTCCTCTGTAACCTATAAAGATGCATGAATAAGATGTAGGATCAAGTTTATTTCTCTTAGATTAGGAACAAGACTACCAATGATGCTAAGATGAGCCACATTAGGTTTATTTTTAGACAAAATTTATAAAGAGATAGAAATATGTAAACCTTTAGTAGGGACTCTATTCAAAATATGCAGAATAGTATTCATGGCTTTAGCCCATAATAACTTAAGAACATTTGTAGAATATAACATTGTTCTATCTATTTCAATACTAGTATGGTTTTTCATTTCAATAATACCATTTTGTTGTAGGGAATAGAGAGTTTTTATTTCATTTTGAATACTAAAAATAATAAAAAAGAATCAAATTCTTTACTAATATATTCACCACCATTATCAAATCTTAATCTCTTATTAGAAAAATTACAAGTATTTTCAGCTACAACTTTAAAGTATTTGAATTTATATAATACTTCAAATTTATTATTTATAAAATGTGACCAAATTATTATAGTATAATCATCTATAAAATTAAAAACATATAAATAACCATTAAGAAATGTAACTTCAAGGGGTCTGTAACATCACTATGAATTAACTCTAACAGATGTGAGGAATTCATATCATGATTCTTGTGAAATAGATCAGTATATTGTTTACCACGTAAGAATCCCTCAAAAGATTCATGATGAGATAAAATAGAAGAAAGACCAACAAAAATATTATTAGAAAATATATAATATAAACTTCTAAAATTAACATGTCCTAATCTTTTATATCATAATTGTGATTCATTCCTACTATATGATGAAAGACAACATGGAGAAGAAGCAGTATATATATATATATATATATATATATATATATATATATAAACTATTTTTTTAAACACCTTAAACAATCAAAGAACCAAATTAATTTATAATAGATTAATTATCCTTAAGTAAATTCATAATAAAATTATCATTTGTAAGTTGATACATGATAATAGAAAACATCTCTAATAACAAAATTTGTAAATTTTACTTAGTGGATTTTATAAATGAATGATCTCCAAGGTGAATGTTTTCAGAAATATATATATATTTAGATAAAATATGAGATAATAAAGTCATATGATGAGATACATCACTATCTAAAATCTATTCATTCTTTTTAGAAGCAAACGAGGCAACATATAAAGTGTTAACAACATTAGAATTTTGTCCTTGATTATTGTTTTGATTATGGTTTTGGTTCTTCTGATGGTTCTTGTTAGGTTTATGTTTAGAGGTTTCATGACTAACTTTATATTTATTTTTATAAAAAAATTCTCTTATATGACCAAATTTATCAAATAGATTACAATTTCTATTAAACTTAGGTTTATGATTCTTATTGCCAGATTTCTTGCTCCCATTTTTTTAATTTATAGAATTATGATTAGATTTATGGTTCTTATTATTCTAAAAAATAGGATTGAGAGAGAAAAGTACATGAGTGACATTCTATATAGAATAAAAATTTGATATCACTTGTTCTTCTTGAATCAGAAGTGCAGATAGAGTAGTGAGGTCAGGGATATCTTGCTCTATTTGGTATTTTGAGTTAAGAATGAAGATGAAATTATTTTTTTCATGACTATTAACCTAAATAATGAAATATAACAATTGATCTTGAATTAAATTATAATTACACCCATCTAATTGATATTTAATATTCTTAATTTAAGTAAGAAAATTAATCACTTTTTTTATCACCTTTCATAAGTGTAGTTAATAATTCAAGAATTAATTTAATTATTTTAGAGAGATAAGTGCCCTCTTTCATAAACTCATGGAGTCCTCAAGTAAAACTAAGGGACTCATTATTATCAATATAGATTATGAATTTATACTTAACACATTGTAATATAATCAACATAGTTTCTTGTGATTTATGTTGAAATGTATTTGTAAGTTCAGGTGTAACATGTTATCCTGATGGGGTTTTTTCATCCAAAAAACTATGTTAAAAAATTTTCAAGTCATAAAATCCTCTTTAATGTGATTTTTTTAGATATTATAGTTAGACCCATTAAGCATTTGAGATTTATATAGCACAAAATTAAGGGAAGTCATTGCTTCCCTTTTAAATTAACACTACTAAATAAAGCTTTAAAAAACTTTTTAAATGTGATTTTGAATTCTATTTGAAAATAAAATAAATTTATAGTGTAAGTAATAAAAAAATGTTCAAATTTATGTGAAACCATGTAAAAACATTGTAACAAATTATGCTGACTTAATTATTGCAAATGTCACACAAGAAACAACTATCTAAGCACTATTATTAAAAAAATTGAAAAAACTATAACAGTAAGTTTCAAAACAATAAACCAACCCCACCAATGTATCCATAATTCCCAAAAACATATAAATCAACTGGTCATATGACATTTTGGATAAAATATTGTTTAGGTCAAATGTTGAAAGTGGTGAAGTTACACAATGGTTTTGCACGAGAGTTATCTTGCACACAAATTAAAAAATGGTTTTATAATTACTATTGACAAAAAAAATTAGAGGTAATGAGTTTTGAACCCTTGGCCTCCCCTTTTTCAAGATTTTAGCAAAACATCTATTACCAACTTTTCTATTAACTAGTTAGAAATATGTTTGCGCTAATTTATTTTTTACCATTTTTAACTTATTACACACACACACACACACACACACACACACACACATGCCCTTAACATATAGTGTGTCTAACTTGTGGCTTACACACGTTCATATTAGTTTGTTACATTTCTCAATGTTCTTAGTATGGTCAGCCTATTGGATAACCATGGCTAAATAGAGTATATATAAAAGGTAGTGGTTAATATTTTATCATCATATTATGAATTTTTTTCTTATTATATTGTTGTAGAGGTTTCTCCCTCAAAGTGGCTCAGTCATGATATTCAAGTTTTATACTCTTTCACCAATTTTTATTATGGATATGTTTATTCTACTCTTAATTCTGTCATATATAAATCTATTGTTGTGAATCATTCAAGTAATTTTTTTACAAGTGGTATCAGAGCTTCCATTTGAGAAAGTTTTTATGATAGTTTTTTCTTCAGATCTATCATCTTGCGCGCTACAAGGCTAGAAAAACAAAACTTGTGATCTGGGAGGAATTGCTTTTTTTCATCACTATAGTTTTGTTCGTGAGGTTTAATTTACAAAAAAAGAAAAAAACATTTTTATGTGTAAAAAAATAAGTCTAGATTTTTTTAACCTTGTGTAAATTAACAGTCATTAGATTTATTTGTACAAGATGATTACAATAGTATATTCTACTAATACACTTTTTTATGTTGATTTTTTTTACCATAGTACACAATAGCAATAGTTGGATTCATCTCGATGAGACAATTACAATGGTGTATTCCACTGGTACATTTTTTAGATTGAAACCCTCTTAAGGTTTGTGCATGGCTAGTTTAAATTCTCAATGATATGAAAAAGGGAAAGAAAATCCAAAAAATCTTCACAAGGACAACATGGAATTTGAAACTTTTAATCCATCTATTTCAGAGGTAGTTCAAAAACTTAAGTCAGAGTTATAGGGAATGGTGAAAAAAAGATGATTTTTATGTTATTCAAGGGACATTATAGGTTTGAGAGGGGACTTGGATAGCATGATAGATAAATTAAAATAAATATTCGGGTAATTGTTTAAGTTGTTATCTCAACCATTGCAAAATAATCCTCCACCACTTCAGGTTGGTTCTCCTCTAAATAATACCAACACTAATTCTAGCCTTAAACTGATGTTGCCAAAAGTGGACCTACACAATTTTGATGGTAAAGATCCACTCACTTGGCTCACTCAAATTTAAAATCTATTTTATCTACATCAGACTCCATGTTCACAAAAATTGGTTATGGCCTCTCTATATCTGTAACTTGAGCCATTTATTTGGTATCATTAGTCATTTGCTAAAAAAAAGAAAGGTGTCCTAGTTTCATGGTTAGTATTTTTTGATGAGTTAAATCTCTATTATCATAATAATGTCTCTAAAAACTACTTCAGTTAGCTAGCTAAGTTATGTTAGATTGGGTATGTCAAGGACTAAATTCATCAATTTTAGAATCTCTCCTTATGTGTGGCAGACATCACTAAGTATAATCTAACTGACCCATTTTTGGGTGGACTCAAAGATAACATCCAATTGGAAGTTCACATGTTTCATCTCAGTATTGTATCTGAGGCCATACCAAGGGCATGCTTGGCTGAGGAAAAAGAGATAATCAGATGAAGACCTTTCACCAATATTCATTAACAACCTTCTTAGCACCATCATTTTATCAGCGCACCATATTGACACCTCAATAAGTGGAATAAAAGCATGCAAAAGGTTTGTGTCTTAGCTATGATAGAAAATGGAGTAAAGGGCATCAATATGCTGAAAAGAAGTTGTTTTACATTGATGATGCCAATGAGGAGGATGAAGATGAGGAGGATTTAAGAGAAGTGTTAGAAGAACCTAAGAATGAATATGAATATTTTCAAACTATTATTTCCTATCATGTACTTTTGAGAATTAGTACTCTTCAAAATCTTAAGGTGATGGGGTTTTTGAAGAGATAAAAGGTGAATGTTAGAGTACACATAACTCCATCAATTGTAAGTTGGCTACTCATTTGAATTGTTTCATTTATCTAGCTCCAAAATTTCAAGTCATGATTGTAGATGGTGGTATGGTTAATTGGTATGGAAACTTCCATAGTATTAAGCTTGATATGGGAGACTATTTGTTATATTCCCCTATGTTTGTTATTCCCATAGGAGGAACTGACATTGTTTTAGGAGTGTAGTGGCTCACTACTCTAGACACTATTGAGATGGATTTTTAGGAATTATTCATGAGGTTCCATTTAGAAGGAAGGACTTTTGAACTACATGGATTATGGACTAAATATTCACAACTACTTAGTTCACACAAGATGATGAAGATTCTTAGAAAAGGTGAAGAAGGTTTTATGGCACACTTATTTTCCATGGAGGTTCAAAACACCAAGGAGTCTATACATCTTGATTTAAAAAAGGTGTTGGATGACTATTATGTTATTTTTGGTGACATGCCAAAAGGACTTCCTCCAAGTCATGTATATAATCATGCCATTAGACTCATTCTAATAAGTACACCACCTAATATCAGATCCTATAGGTATCCCTATGCCCAAAAGAGTGAAATTAAAAATATGGTACAATAAATTTTGGAGGTAGGAATCATCTAACACAGTCAAAGTGAATATTCCTCCCTAGTGGTCATGGTGTGTAAGAAAGATGACAATTGGAGGATGTGCTTAGACTATAGAAAAATCAATAAATACACCATCAAAGATAAGTATCCTATTCCAATAATTGATGATTTTCTATATGAGTTTCATGGTGTTATTTATTTTACCAAGTTAGATCTTCACTTTGGATAACATCATATTTTAATCTACGATGAGGGCATACCTAAACCAACTTTCAGAATTCATGAAGGCCATTATGAATTTATGGTCATGCCTTTTGGCCTCACAAATGCACCATCTACATTTTAGATTTTGATGAATACTATTTTTAAGCCATTTTTAAGAAATTTTGTATTAGTGATTTTTGATGATATCCTCATCTAAAACAAAAATTGGAAAGACCATTTGAAGCATGTGAAAAATATTCTTTCAGTTCTGGAAAAACATTAGCTTTATGCCAAACCTTCCAAATGTGCTTTTGGTATCTAAGAGGTGGAGTAATTGGATCATATTTTTTCACATGAAGGAGTGAAATTTGATCCTAAGAAAATCTAAGTGATGATGGAGTGGTAGGTTCCCAAGACCCTCAAGAACCTTTATATATTTATGGGGTTAACTGGTTACTATTGCAGGTTTGTCAAAATTAATGATAACATTACAACCCCACTCACCTCTTTGTTGAAGAAAGACTCCTTATAATGAAATGATTCAGCTACCAAGGCATTTGAATAATTGAAAATGGTTATGTGCATCACTCCAAGTTTGGATACTCCTAATTTTTTTTTAAAATTTGTTGTGGAGTGTGATGCATCAGGATATGGCATGGGCATTATACGCATGCAAGAAGGCAAACCACTAGCATTTAAAAGTATCTAACTGAAGGAAAAAAAAATAGGTTCAAAATAATATATGAGAAAGAGATGATGGATATTCTACATGTAATGAAGCAATATAGACCTTATCTGATGGGTCATCACTTTTAGATAAACACCGATCATGATAGCCTCAAATATTTTTTGGAACAATGTTTGTCATCTAAATAAAAACAAAATTGGGTGACAAAAATATTAGGCTATGATTTTTAAATAGTGTATAAGAAAGGAAAAGAGAATGTGGTTGTAGATTCCCTCTCTCAATAAGATGAATCAATTGAGGCATTATTATGCACCATGACCATGTGGTAGGCAGATTGACTAGAGGAAGCAATATTAGAATGGGAGAATGACAATGCTACCAAGGATTTGATTCACAATCTTCATTAGGATTTTAATGAATAAAAAAGATTTACATGGAAGGGGAACACACTATGGTATAAATATAGGTTATACCTTTGTAAGCATTCTCTCCTCAAACATAAAATTGTTTAGGAACTTCATGCCTTTCCACTTGGAGGTCACTCGGGATTTTTGAAAACATATCATAGAATCAAGAAAGATATATTTTAGGAAGGACTCAAGGGGGATGTTCAAAAATGTGTGGCTAAATGCATGGTATGCCAAAAAAATAAATGTGAAACCATTAAGACCCCACGTCTTTTGCATCCTTATCAATCCCTAGCCAACATTAGGAAGAGGTTTCCATGGATTTCATTACAGGGTTACCACAGTCTGAGGGTAAAAATGTTAGCATGGTAGTTGTGGATTGACTCACCAAGTATGCTTATTTTTGTTCCATATCAAAACCATTTTTTTTAATACAGTAGCTTTTGCTTTTCTCAATACAGCTCAAAAAATACATGGCACTCCAAAGATCATTATAAGTGATCAAGATCCCATATTTATTATTAATTTTTGGATTGAATTATTTTCATGTTTGGGTATCAAGTTGGCTCATAGCTCATCCTATCATCCTCAATCTGATGGAAAAATAAAGGTATTCAATAAATGTCTCAAAGGGTATCTTCATTGTTTTGTTTCTAAAAAATAAGAGAAATGGGTTCATTAGATGCCGCTTGATGAATGGTGGTATAACACTTCTTTTCACACCTATTCCAAAATGTCTCCTTTTTTAGCATTGTATGGGTATCACCCCCATCCATCATGTCAGTTTTTATAGTGCAACATGAGAGGATGAAATGTTCCTACAACATCCTAATTTAATTCAACATTGAGGAAAATGTTAATTTTAATGGGATGGGATGTTATGCCCTTAATCTATCATGTGTGTAGGGATATGTGTGGCTAACTTATGGCTTACACACCTTCATATTAACTTGTTACATTTATCAATATTCTTAATATGGTCGGCCTATGGAATAACCATGGCTATATAGAGTATATAAAAGAGGTAGTGGTTAGTATTTTATCACCATATTGTGAATTTTGTTATTATTGCATTGTTGTGGAGGTTTTCCCCTCGAAGTGGCTTAGTCATAATATTCAAGTATTCTACGCTTTCATCAATTATTGTTATGGATCTACTTATTTTGCTCTTATTTATACCATGTATAATTCTATTATTGTGAGTCATCTAAGTAATTTCATTACATACATACATACATATATATATATATATATATATATATGGTGCATGTAAAAACAAAAGTAAGAAAACTTTGTTTTTTTAATTTTTTTTAGTAAAACACAACTATTCAAAGTGGGACCTAGGGCTTGCTTGCATGGAAAAATTATAATAAATAATAAAATATTTATTAAATATGTTTTTTAAACATTATACTTACCTCATAATATTCTTATAGAAGTCATGGCATAAGTGTGGAGGAAAGGAAGGAGTTGTTACAGGTTGAAGGAAGTGAAAATAATGCTTTAAACTTACCAAGAAGTCTTCAAATCTTCCAACAAGCCAAATTCAACCCTAAAAATCTAAATTTTCTACAAAACATCCAATTTAATATTTTTAAAGAGTTGCTACAGTTGTATTATGGCACCCATGGAAATTGAAAAAATAACCAAAAGCTTTAGATAGTCTCTATATGCTTAGAAAAAGATTTTAAGAGGCCAAAAAACTAAATATTGACAACTTAACTAAGATCAAGGGCATAGAAACAAATACAAAATATGTTTTTCTGATTTTACAACATTCACATGCCATACATGGCTATACATTATTTATTGGGTTTTAAATCCCTTAATCACATTTTATTAGGCACTAAAGTGTAGCCCCAATAAGCTTGTGTGTTGGTCCTTCATGTAAGACTACGGTCTTGCATGCTCACCTGAAGCACACAACAAGAGACTAGTTCTCATGGGTTATGTTGCTCAATAAAATGCTAGTCATATACTTGAGTTTATTCATAAATATGATTAGTAATTACATATAAAAAGAAAGACACTACTATAGGCCTTGACTTAATAATTACCACCACTATGAACATAAACAAAAATTCGATGAAGTTCAATAGATTGTCAATTCATAATGCACGTTTCATACATCTCATTATGAAAGATAAACAATAGAATTAGTTAATACATCCCAAAATTCATACTCAAATCTCACTTAAACATAAACACACAACACCTAAACTTATTTTAATAACTTTGAGTCTTATTATATAGTTCAAATATTCTATCCATAATCAATTACCTTACATGATTCCATACAGGGGTATTTATACTTATTTTTACCTAACCAAGTGGTTAAATAATAAATGAAAACATGGGCAATTTTCCTAAAAACTCTTAGTAGAATAAGATTTTTGGTTTTATATCAATTATTTTCTCCTAAGGACCTGGGCCTCTACACCCCCTATATTTTTATTCTATGCTAGATCCGTACTGCCTTATGTCCTCTTCTTTCCAATCTAGTATAAAAATCATGATGGTTAAAGTCTTTCACTATTATTTTAATTCCTATGCTCTTGTAGTCCTTGTAGTTATGTTTTGTATTTGAATGGGTCTTCTTACACTAATACTTCTATGCCCTTATCCTTTTTTACCTCACTAGTTCTATGCCACAATCTTCCTATGCTAGGCTAGTTCTATACCATAGTCTTTCTATGCTATGCTCCTCTCACACCATGTTAGTTTTAAACCAAAATACCAAAATGATTAGTCAAAATTTTGGGTCCAACATCACCCCATACTGTTCTCTTAGTCCATCCTCAACTAAGTCTCAATTTTGGCTTCAACCAAAAACTCGGGTCTAATTTATTCAATCTGCTTCCTGACACTATCCCAATATGACAAAGTGTCAAGTAGATTTAGTGTTATCTCTTCAATGGCCACCTTTTATTTCTTCATCTCCTCAGGTTAGTTAGGATACTCATTAGCCTTCTTGATCAATTGGTCAAGGGATACACTAGTATCCTTCTAAAATTCTTCTAATGTTGAAACCTCAATAACAACCTATCCTTAGAGAGCTAAAAAATTGGCATTGAGTTGTTATCAATGTGTGTTTATTGTCTCCTCCATAGATTTGACATCCTTGATTACCTTTGCATGATCGATTTCATCCTTTATTGTTTAGGGTAGCATCTGCTAACTATTGCCTTTGAGAATCCTCTATGTTGAGTTGAGCCTCCAAAGATTTATCAAGTCATGCTAATTTTTCAAAAATCCCATCCTAGATGGGGATTACTTCTACAATTTTTTTAAAATTGCACTTAAAAATATTCACTACCTTAGTAAACTAATCCACCATCCATAATGCCTCATTCATTGATGTTGGTTGTTCCTTGTAGCATTTCAATAGGAGATTCACCAGGATCTCCAATTTATCTACAACTTCTCTATCTAGTGGCACTCTATCCACTAATGTCGGTTCCTAGCCCAAAATTGATTTACATAAATTAAATTTTTTTACCTTGGCCTCTATGGCTTACTTCATTTTTTATTTTAATGCAACCACTTATTAATTGAGTGCCTTCCGAATGATAACTTATATCTCATACATTACCACCACTTTGCATGTTTCTTCTCTACATCATGCATGTTAGAATTATAAAGTATATTTTAGTGCACAACTTCAAAATCCATTTTTAAGAATGTGGCACTGGATTACAGAGGGGAGACCTTTTGAGGATCAACCCATACTAGATTTTTTAATTCTATGGATTGAGGGTTCAATAGGAGGTTGTCTATAGGAATCTAAAATGACACTCCTCATTATACATGTCCAAAAGGAAGGACATTTATCTCCTTATATCAATAGTTACATCTTGGGGAAGGAAATGTGACCAAAGATAAATCATCCTATCTAGAATGCCTATTTGATACTAAGCATGAAATTTGGTCGATACATCAATCAATGGTGGTTTTCCTTTAGAAATAGCTAGCTCTATACCTTTATTTGGGTCATGCTCAAGAATTTTGACCTTTATATTAGTGTCTAAAGAAGTGTTATCAATGGTCATCCCACTCATCTATTGAGTATCATAACCATCCTCCTCTTCACCAAATGGACCCCCAATGTCTAATGGCATGTCATCAAAGGTGGTCTTGTCCTCTCACACTAGGGAGGGTGTCTTTTCAAATTCAGAGTCCTTCACTTCTTCTTTTTGGATTTTAGGTTCTTCTTGCACTAGTTTCAGAGGGGGTAATGGTGTTGACCCCTCAGGTTCTTTCTCTAGTGTACTTTTTGGAATGTACCTTGATTTCTAAACCCTTAGTGGTGATGCTTTTGGTGAAGAAGTTTTTGGAGGTGAAATTGGGGGTAGAAAAGCTTGTGGAGGTGAAGTTATGGGTGGAGAAGCTCGTGGTGATGAAGGTCTGGGTGGAGAATCCCATGGTGGTGAAGGTTTAAAAGGTGGCACTTGGGTAGTCCTCTACCATTTTAGAGGATTTTGTTGTGAACTAATGATTGCATCATGCCCAACTTACTTTTTTTTCACTAGTTATGGTATCAGTGGAAGTTTTTCTCTTATATACTCTATGCCTTTTGAAGTCTTCTTCTTGGGCCATAGTATGTAGAGAAGATTATGCACTTTGTTGTTCCCAAAATATATCACTTGCTTTTGTGGACAACATACTGACCATTTTGATCCTGTAGACAAAAACTCTCTCTTTTCTTTCTCAAAAATGTTTTGAGAAGTTAAGTTTTCCAAATATTCAAGCCTTTTCAGCTAAGGAAGTCATTGGTTCAACAGGCTAGCTTTCTTCAAATGAAGTTCAAAACACTTAAGGCATTTCCTTAGTGTTTTGAGGAAGGTTCAACACCGAGGTTTAGTCAAAATACTTAACGATGGGATTCAAACAAAAAGAATGAACCACTTTGATCCATTGAACCATTGAACCCCACCTCCAAAAGAGTTAAAATGGTTCAAAAGGTTCAAGGTTCAATGAGTTCAATAAGTCTGAAAGACTTAAATAAAAGAAGGCTTCAAAGAGTGAAGATTGAACTATTGAACCGTTGAACCTTGAACCAAAAAGAGTTTGAAGGTTCAACAAGTTCAAAGGTTCAATAACTTAGACAGACTTAGAAAATCTAGAGAGTTTGAAGCTTCAAAGAATTCAAAGAGATAAGATTGAACCATTGAACCGTTAAACCTTGAACCAAAATGGTTCAAAAAGTTCAAAGATTCAACGAGTTCAATAAGTTCAATGGACTTAGAGAATAAAAGGTTTCAAAGAAAGAGAATGAATCATTGAACCATTGAACCTTAAACCCGAAAGGTTCAAAAGGTTCAAAGCTTCAACGGGTTCAAAAGAGTTACTAAGTTTGAAAGGAAGGAGCCGAGAAGTGAATGAAGGAAGTGGAAGATTCTAGAAAGAAGTTCAAATAAATGGTTCAACTGAAGAAGAAAAAGAGAGTGAATGTGGCCCTTCACAAAAATGTTGAATCTTTGAACCATTGAACCTTTGAACCAAAAGAGTTCAAGGTTCAAGATTCAAATAGGTTCAAAGGGACTAGTGACATCCCCACAGATGTCAATTTTAGGGTGATGGAATAACTGTTGAATTTCAAAATCTCTGAAAACAAACTTAACGACTAGCCAAGGAAGGAGCTAAAGAAGCGAATGGAGGAAGTGAGGAGATAGCCCCGAGAGCTTAGATTGCTAAGAAGAGACAAAATGTGGTAAGGAAAAAGAGAAAGCTATAGGAAATCTAGAAATATCTACATGAGAGTTATTTCCAGTAGGTGGAATAGTCCACTAGGTGGACATCAAAGAACATAAAACATTCAATGGCACGGCCTATTTTTCTTCAGTAAGTGAAAGTGAATAGACAGCCATGTAAGTGTCATAAAGAATACCATATAATCCATGCTTAGGAGGAGACATTCAAGATGATTTAGAATGCCAAAGTCAAGGCTAATGACCTATTCTAGCATGGCCTTTTCACAGATAATCAATCCATTCAATTCAGCATGGGCCATTTTTATGAAAAGAAGCACCCAAGTCTTCTTGTGATGCTATATATTTTAATCTCTCATTTTGTAAGAGGGAGATCTCTCTGTTATCAAAAGCAAAGCTCTACCCAAATTGAAAGGCAATCTTGAGACTTTGAGCTTAGACTGTTAATCATATTTTGTTAAGTGAATGAGAAAGCAAGAGAACTTTTAGACTTTGTGTTGAAATAGCTTTTGTCATTTAGGAAATTGTTATTATGTCTTTTTCCTAAATACAGTCTTGTCCATTTGATTAAATAAGCAGAACAAGTGAAGGTAAGCTGAAAGATGTCATGAAGCAACTGTGGGAGACTTTGTGCTGCCATAATTGCCTTCAGTTTGTGTTTTGCGTAAAGGATACTGGAGAGACTTTGAGGTCCCCTTATCCTTCATAACCTTATACCCTATTTTAGTTGAAGTGCAAACTATGGGATATACTTTAAACTATTGTGTGCCTTTGTCCTAATTAGTGGGAGGAACAATGAAAGACTTTGTGCTTTCATTGGTTTCTTGTGGTTTTTGTTACTACCCAAGAAGAATCATGTTATTGGCTAAATATCACTTCTGAAAGAAGAGAAGTGCCTTTTAGTAATTACACTAGAATTCTCCTCTGTTCTGTGAACATCATCTCTGAAAAAAGAGAGATGGATGGTATGATTTCACCCATGTGTCTATTTTCAGCTTATATATACATACTATAAACTATAGGAAACCTCCCCTTGCTGAGAGGAGAGATTTATCTCAATTTGGTTATGGTCACCACATCCATTTTAATGAATAAATCTCCTTATGATGTGGTTGATGCACCTATTTTTCCATCAATCAGCTGGTGACAAAATATTCACCCAACACACTTGTTCTCCCATTATGGTCTATTTTACCTTGATATTAGTCCAATTATTTTCCCACTTCTATCTGTAGGCCTTCTTACTAGGATAGTCATACATCTTTTGAAGAGTGTGAATTTTGAAGTTGATTTGGTCTACTTCCAAGGTGAGAGGATATGCATCAAAAATATGATTTATTGAATAAATGAAGTACCACATTAAAGATACATAGGGTAGCTTCAATCATGTTGAAATCTTTCCATAAGGGACCATCTTGATGCACATCAAAGAAAAAATTTGTTTTACAGCAAGTTGGGCTTGCTCACCAACCTAGATGGGCACGTCTTTAGGATTGTGCCAGTCATTTTCAAAGGCCTCCTTCATACCATTGTACCATGATTTTATGTTATTGTATGGGTGATGTGCCCAAAGCATGTGAATGCCTTATAGCACTTAAAAAGGGACTTGTGTTCAAGTGGATATGCCCACTTCATCTCTCCCAATGTGTAATCTGGCACACTGATCTCATCAAACACCATTAACAATAAACATACCCCCTATATAAACATATGGCCTAGTATTCAATGGGTCTTCTCAGCATCTTTGATGATTTTTTGGGAAAAATACATGGTCCAATTATACTTCAATCTCTCATTTACTTGGTGAGAGATATAAAGGTGAGCCATATCCACCTCTTTCCAATGATCGATGCCACTAGTCTTGGTCATGATGATGTGCACAACCACTTAGAAGGAAAGATCGTATAGTTTCTTGATGTGCATGGTATGGCCCTAATTTTGGTAAATGAGCACCATTTCTATTTTCCTTATCTCATCTAAGTCTTTTAAGTCAAACTCCTCATTCATGCTAGAGCACTACAGCCCTGACACCTTAATTATTCTTTCGGGTGTAATTTTCATGTTGTGCACAATAAATTAGACATAGTCTTCATGGATGCACGAGAGTAAAAAATTAATTACTTTCATGGGTTTTAAAAAGTATGGAAGGTTGAATAATTGAAATAACCCCATAATGTCCAAGGCATTGAAAATTTTGAGGTCATACACCAATTAAATTTTGGTATTTTGGCACTCAACCTGGTAGTTATTTTGTAACTCAACCTCATTCCCTAGTTGATAGTGGTTATAGTCAAATATGGTGAAAGAGGGTAATTTTGAGACCTAATTTTATGCACACATCATCATCTCTAGGTACTGCATTTACTTGAGCATCAATGATGGGGTGGAAATGCTTTTGCCTTCTTTTCTTGGTGCACCATCATAAATTCTTTGCCTTCTATGCATTATGCTTATTCTTAAAGTGTCTCTTTCCTAATAAGTACTACTTCCCCCCCTCCCCCCCGCCCCCCCAATTACTTCTTCTTCTGGTATAGTTGGAAATGGATCACTTTTTAAGCCTTATTCTTAGGTCGTATCACCTTCTAAGGAGATTTATGGTTGAGGCACAATCATCCAACATTCCTAAAATAATACATGATTATGGTTGTAGATGACTTTAGCTTTTCTTCTTCATCACTCTCTAATGACAAATGTCTACCTCTACAACCTATAACTACCAATTATTTTTATCATAGGTCATGTTTTAGGGTTAGCTTTGTGCTTGAATACTTAGTTTAATTTTCCTTCTCAATAGATATTTACAAGATTTTGATGCTCTGACTTGCACTTGATCTGGAATCAATCAAGCTTAGTTCACTCTTCAGCTTTGTAAACTTAAATGAAAGCAAAGGTAAAAATTAAACCAATATCTCATGTTATTTTATAGGTTCAAGGGGGTAACTTGTATTTATTACCCCCTTTATTTTTGAATATCACTTCTCATTATTAATGTAATTGTAATGGTCATCATTCTTCAACTGTCGCTTCTCACATTAAATACATTTAATGGTATTATCTTGTCATGATGTCTAGCACATTAATCATAACTACTATATTGATGACATGTCTTATCCCATGCTTTTATTTAGAGTGGAAGACAACTGTTATGTTTCTTTTTTCAAAATTTCAAACTATTTGGTAGGAATATCTTATATACGGTTGTTTTACTTGTGCACCTTAAGTTGTGTGCACATCCTTAGCATGAATACATGTATACCTTTCACCCCACACTAAAAAGTGTGTCATGGTCCTCCAAAAAATTACAAGTACAAAATTAAACTAATGCTTTATAAATGAAATGTTGTGCACAACTAAGGCAATGTTTTATTAAAAATAGGAAATCCTAAACTAATGCAATAAACCTTATTATTATAAACTTTATACTATTAACAAGAGAAATATGACTATAATCATCTATCATTGTAATGTCCAGGAAGAAATTATCCATCCAATATTTGTAAATGAAAAGTGTTAGTAAGCCGAATGTTATGAATGACAAAATGACCATCCTAGTGAATATGAAGTTTTCTAAAATGGCGTGCAAACTTTGAGTCATAGAGCAAGAATTTCATCCCAAGGGTAAATATTTTATGCTTGATGTGTCAAACATGCCATGCCTTTTATTTGCATTTATCCACATATTGACTCCAATGAGCATGGAAACATGATTCATCTAATTGTAACAAAGCATCCAAGCATGTTTTTAATGATGACTCCTCATCCAATTATCCAATGTGTACAATATGAAGTGAAGGTACCAAGAATTCAACTGGTAGAACTAATTCTTTACCATATACTATATTGAATGGTGTGTTCTTATTAAATCACTTGTAAGTTGTTTGGTAAGCCCAAAGTACTGCAATACTCTATTATCCTAGTCACTTTAGCCAATATTACAAATTTTCACAAGTGTTGTGTATAAGATTTTATTGAATGCCTCGATAGTGCTATTTTCCTAGGGATGATACGGTGTTGTTTTATGATGAGCAATCATGAACTTAGTAAGTAGGATGTGAATAGTTTCATTAAGGAAATTTGTACCATGATCACTAGTAAAATGTAGTGGGCATCCAAAACAGGTTATGATATGTTCCCATATAAAGCATGAAGTATTAGTAATAGTACAATCCCTTGTTGGTGCAGATTCAACCTAATGCATGAGATAATCAATTATTGTAATGATATAATGGGAATATGTACGTCATCTAACTGGATTTATGGGGTAGATAAAATTAATGTCCCACTTTTCAAATGGTTTTTGGGATAGGATTGGATTTAATGGCATGGCATCCCAATGATTTGGTTTTTCCACACATTGACAAATATCACACTTCCTAACATACATCTTGGCATCTTGAAAAAGAGTAGGCCACCATAATCCAGCCAACAGTACCTTGCACATAGTAGCCTCTCCAGCATAGTGTCCACCTATAATTCCCTCATGAATTTCATGGATTACTTTAGAGAACTCATGTTTCATGACACAATGTCCAATAATTATATCTTGACCAAGCTTATAGAGGTCCCTTCTAATGAGATGAAAAGGTGTGGCATGGACTTTGAGTTATTTTTTAACCTATGGAGTTAGATAATCAAGCATTGATCAAGTGGTTAAGAAAGCTAAAATATAATCCAACTCCTCAATTACACAAGAAACATGAAATATTTGAACATCAGGTAGGTCATCTTCAATAACACATGATGGTTCTCTAGAATCAATAAGAGAAAGATGGTTAGGGCCACAATTATTTTTTCCTAGTTTGACCATGATAGAGAATTGAAATTCTTGAAACAACACTATCCAGTGGTAGATGCATCCATGCAACACAATTTTATTTACTAGATATTTAATGATTCATGATTTGTATAGAATACAAAAGGATTTACCAATAATTATTTTCAAAAAAATTGTAGAGCATAAACCATTGATAGTGCTTCACACTCCATGGTGGTGTAATTATGCTCAGCTAGAGTAAGTTTTCTACTAGCAAAGTAGATAGGGTGATCAAGGTGACCTTCACCTGGTTGTGCAAGGATTTCACCAACTACCATTTTAGAGGCATCAACATGGACATGGAATGGTTTTGTCCAATTAGGGAGCTACAGAATTGGAGTGGTGACTAACTTGGATTTTAAGGCCTCAAAGACTTCTTAGTAAGATCAGGTCCAAATAAAGTGCTCATTATATTTTAAGAGTTCCGCCAAAGGTATGACAATATTTGCATATTCATGAATGAATTTCCTATAATTCCCAATATGTCCTAGAAAGGTGCAAACTTTTTACTAAGACTTTGGCACTGGGAGGCAAAGAATGATAGATACTTTTATCAATTCTACCAAAAGTCCATCCTTGCAGATAATATATCCTAGAAGAACACCAAAGGGTGTAGTAAAAAGACACTTCTTTAGATTCAATGATATTTTTAGGACTTGACAACTCTCAAGTATGAGCTATAGATGAGAACAATGGTCCTTGACCAAGCCATAAACTGTCTAGTCATCCAAGTATACTTGAATAAATTTATGGATGAAATCTTTAAAGGTGTCAATGACTATACATGAAAATACAATAGGTGCATTCTTTAGCCCAAAAGGCATGATTGTATATGTGAAGGATCCTCACTTGATGGCAAACATAGTCTTAGGTTGATATTCCTCAGTGATTTAGACCTGATGGTAACTGGAGAATCCATCTGTAAAAGTATAAATTTCACACCTAGTGACACCTTCAAGGATTTATTTTGTGAATGAAGTTGGGAAGGGATTAGTAACACAAGATACATTAAGTATATGGTAATCAACACAAATCCTAATGCATCCATTTTTTAATCCTTATGACCATGGGACTGACCCACTCAGATTCATAAATTGGGGTGATCATTCCATTACACAACATACTATTAATTTTTTCCTTCATGTGTGCCCATAAATTTAGATTCATCCTATATGACCTTTTCCTGATTGGTCGAGCATTGCCAACTAGTTTGATATGTATTTTTCCTAGAGATGAATGAACACCTTTCATCTCATTATAGATTATTGGAAAGACATCCTGGTATTATTTTAATAACTCAAATATATTTGAAACTTATTTGTCAATCTAGTAATTACCTATGATAGATATTTTTGGTTCTTCCTCTATGTCGATGTTGCACTAGATAGTTTGGATTGGTTTTGAGTAAGGGTGGTCTGCATCAGGACCAATATCATAAATAGTTCATGTGCCATAGTCTATAGGGACATGTAAATGATTTTCTAATGGTTTAGGTGGGTCAGACCCTTCATCATCATCTACCTAAAATACTAGTGTTTTATTCCTTAGGTGTATCTCTTCATGGCATTCTTGGTCAAAGATAGGGTCTGGCATGGGAATGGGTTGTGCAGATGGATCATTAAAAAGAACTAATCCTTCTTCTAGGACATCATGGATATATATCAAGTGATATTCAATGGGACTAGGGTCACTAAAAACTACTTTGTGCATGTCCTAGAGAGTGAGGCACAAATCCATTCTTGAAGATGAGTAAGATAATGTTGAGTTCATGATTTATTTCAATATATGCCAAAAAATGAGTACCCATATGTCATTCTTCATGAACATATCATGATCTATCCCAAGTTATTAAATTTCCATAAAAGGGATGTACCCAAAGTTACTCTATAAAGAAATACTCTTCAGTCCTCCACATGGATTCATAGGCTCCTATGTGTGGCTCAAGTGCTTGTACTCTGATATATCTGATTATTCCCCATATTCATTTTAATGATGAAACTGATGATGCAAAGCAAAGCATACTTGATCCCAATAGAGAATTCACTCATTATGGGTTTTCTACCACCTTCATCTGTACCATAAAAAATGTGAACCAATGATCATATATGATCATTGTTAGAGTCATAGAAGTCTTTGAGGCACTGGATAAAGTCACAGACTTCCATTTGTTCATGAAACTAAAGAGCTTCATCTAGTCTTTCTAAGGGTGCATCCATAACTTGTTCTCTCATAACTTGTCTAGTAATAAGGAAAATAAATTTATGGTGATTATAATATTAGCAAAAACTATTCTCACAAATGTCAACAACACTACATACTCTTCCAATGAGGTCATAGTCACTATGGGTCCAATAATTATATGCATTACTTGTAGTATCAGAAAGGGACTAGGTATATATCCATTGGAGGATCCATTAGGAATAGGATTATGTTGCTCAACATATTTGGTTGTGACATTATATATGTGGTTAATATCTTCTTCCATATTAACAGGTTCTACATATGGGGGACCATGTGTTTGATCCAATGGAAAAACAATGTGTTGATCAGTATTCTCAAAACTAATGTAGCACTTTTTGAAACTTAAATCTATGTTATTTTCATAACACCAAGGTTGACCCAATAGAGATGGAAAATCATCTATGTCTTCTAACTCAAGAACTTCAAAGTTATCTTTGAAAGGTAGTCCAAAGATATTGACCGTTACATTCTTAAGAACACTAATTGCTAGAGCAAAAAAAATTATTAGCCATAAATAATACATGTTATGATGGTTGAAATGTTGGACTAGCCATTTTTCACCATGTATCCTTGGTGAATAAATTAACCTCAACGCTAGTGTCAACCAAGATGTCCTGAATCATCCAACCGTTGATGGAAGTATTCACTAGTATTTATTTATCCTCTTGAGGGCTAAGAGGAATAGGGTATCTTGCCATTGAGCATGATTCAATCGATGATCCTTGGTTTTACAAATCAATTAAGGTTGAGTGTTATTTGGTGATTTTAACTTATTTTTAAGCCAATTACTCATTTATGGGACAATGTCTTCATCCAACATACACTTTTAAAGCTCTTAGAAATCATCTTGTGCCATGTTTTGAAGTTTTGTTACCTTTTGCATATCATCACATTGTGTTGCTTCTTTGTCCTTAAGAAAATAAATTTCTCCTTATAGTTAAAATAACAATGTCATAGAGTCCTAGATTACATCCTTCTATTGTTGGGCATCAAGATAATTCCTTACCTGAGGCTCTTCATGTTATAACTTCTCAATAGGAGTAGATGTAGCCTAAGATTTTCCACTACTACATAGTGATATTTACATATTGATCTATTGAGGTGATTGAAAGTGATCACCAGTGAGGTTTATCAATGTGAATAATACCTACACCTTTTTAATTTCTTTCCTTAGTGATGGCCATGTATAGGTCAGGACATTATTCCAATCGACGTTCCTTTTTACAAAAAGTACATGTTAGATCAACTAGACGATCCTATTGATAGTGGTTTAGAGATCCACACTTATAACATGCTCTTGGTGGGAAACAAACACCTCTTCAATATTTACCTCAATCTCATCTGTGATATCCACCATTATCTTGATTATTGGACACAGAGGTTTGGTGCATACCACATGCATGTGCTTCATGGATATCACTAATTAGTTGGAAATCATTTGTATCATGGGTGTAAGCATTGCATATCTTGTAGTATTTAGACACCTTAGAATTCATATCCCACTATAGGAGAGGACGTGAGTGTACATTATGTTATTCATGGAAAATTTCACATGACTGCTTCAGTACAACACAAATGTTTTGATGGGTAGTTTCTTTGGTTATGATCTTCAAACTCATAATCGGTACACCAAAGACCATTAAAAGTATTGTACACATTTTTTACAGTTAATTTTTCTAGTTGTGATGCCATTGAAGCCATCTATTTTTCCATGAAAGGACCAATTCTAGTGTCAAAACTACCCATAGCTTCAATGTGGAGGGCAACTTCTAGGGTTTGGCGTGGGATAGTAAAAGTCTTTTGGCATAGTGTTCATCTAAAGGGAAATAATAATCCTCCCATGAACCACTATGCATGTTGAGCAACATTAAATTCAAATGAAATATTTGAGAGAAGTATTTTGAAACATGCATCATATTACCATACACTTTCAGTGAGCTATTATTTTATATCTTTCAATGTAACAATACTTTGTTGTTTAAATTAGGGAATGTCAAATTCCTAAAGGAATGTTGTTTTGAGCTGATCATAACTAATTATTATTTGTTGAGGTTCAAACTTCCTATACCACTTGTGTGGTCTCTTGAAAGGTGTGGTCACAAATTGTATGGCCTTTTTTCAGAAGAAGTGATGCCTCACACCCTCCAAATGAGTTCACACTTATGGACATGCTTTGTAACATTCTCTATGTCATAATATTTAGGTAGGTGAAGCATCATTTCATAATATACTATTGGAAGCTAAGGTGATTGTGTTGGTGGTTGTTGAGAATCCCCAAATCCTATTCCTTGAGGGGAAATCCCACCACTTCTTCCCATGCCACCTCCTAATCTGCCTCCAATGCTTCTATCCATAACACTCGTGCCACAAGACATGGTATATAGTTGATTAATAATACTTGGGCCTATAATTTTTTCACTATGAATGTCAGGTCTGTTAGGCATCTTAAATTAGGCCATGAAATTACCTTGAAGAGGAAAATAAAGTGTTAATTATGATAAGTTACAATCAGCTTAGGCACAATTTCCCTTATAGGATCAGTTTTTGATTCTACACTATCTATATCCCAATTATGTATATGTATTTTTTATGATTCAAAAGTATTAATACACACTATGGTTGGGGAACTTGGTTCAAACTTGATTATTCAGTTTCTTCTGTCTGGCTATTTTCTCCTTCATATGATAAAAGTGGCATGGGGCATGGTTAAAAAGTGATGGAGTCCTCTTTGTACATTTTCACTTCTCTATAGACCCTAACAACACTTCCTAAGTTTTCCTAGTCCCTTCTCGCATTGCTTCCTCCTATGATCCTCTACTGAGCTTCATCATATTTTTTATTCCATAATTCTTACTAAATGGATACCATTTCAAACCTAAAATTTCTTTACCAACACCTCTATATTCCCCTTCCAAATATGTTGTTCATGCTAAGACATATTTAGCCTTCCATTGGCAGAGTTTCAATTCCATAATTAATGAAAAATTTCTTGACTTCTAGTGGAAAATGTCTAATATATCGACCTCATGGATCTCTTATAAATTTGAACTTGGCTTCTTCAGGACAAGATTAAGTGGTTATAACATACTCTAGAATGTATCTATTCAACACTCCTCTCCACCAAATATTAACAACTCATGTCCATAGTGTTCCTCATCATACTAAAGTCCTTTGAAATTCTAACATCCAAGATTATCTTCTCCCAAAATTTTGTGATCGACCTTGAGAATAAGTAGAAAGACAATCATGAAAATGAATAGGGACTTCAACAAATAAAATTTCATATAACATGTTGTAGAGATGTTGCTCCACCCACTGACATGCAAAAACTCCTGGTTCAAGATAAGGAACCATAAAATTATCCTTGACCCCAATAATCCATTGTTTAATACTTTAAGGGTTATACTTTCAAACATCTTCCATTACTATGTAGCAAGCACTATGGGTCCCAACAATGGAACCAAAATTTTGGGTTTTTAATCCCTTAATCACATTTTTTTAGGTACTAAAGTATAGCCCCAACAAACTTGTGTGTTAGCCCTTCATGCAAAATTATAGTCTTGTCTGCTCACCCAAAGCACGCAGTAAGAAACTGGTTCCCATGGGTTATGTTACTCAGTAACATACTAGTCATATACTTGAGTTTATTCATATACCTGATTAGTAATTACACAGAAAAATAAATATTCAAATGTCACTTAAACATAAACACAAAACACTTGAACTTATTGTAATAACCATGAGTCTATATTATATAGTTCTAATATTTGATCCATAATTGATCACCTTACATGATTCCATACAAGGGTATTTATACTTGTTTTTCCTTGACCAAGTGGTTACATAATAAATGAAAACATGGGTGATTAACCTATAGACTCTTAGTAGACTAAGAGTCATGGTAGTCTATCAATTATTTTATCATAAGGACCTAGTTATCTACACCCCCTATATTATTGTTCTATGTTATATCATTTTTACCATATGTCCTCTTCTTCACAGGTTGGTGTGAAACTCATGATGGTTAAATTTTGGATGGCCCTTGAGACTCTCTCCTCAATTTTTTCCCACTTTCCATGCACTCCCCAAGTCTTTCAATGATATTCTAAGTCCCATGCTCTCAAATTCCTTGTAGTTATGTTCCATCTTTGACTGGGTCTTCTTTCACTAATACTTCCACATCCTTGTCCTTTCATGCCTCATTGGTTCTACACCACATTATTCCTAGGATAGGCTAGTTCCACATCATGGTGTTTTTATGCTATGCTCCTATCGTGTCATGCTAGTTTCATGCCAAAATACCAAAACACTTAGTCAAAATTTGGGTCCTAATAGGAATTTTGATTCAAATTTGATTTTTATTAGGCTCCATGAGCCAAAGAATGAAATAAAAAAATTCAAACCATATGATGTGATTTCATGGCTATACAAGTCTAAGAATGAATAATTTTTCTTTGCACAAGGGTCATGATCTTCCAATAAAATATATTTCCAATCAATCACTCATCATATGGCTCTAATTTTATGTCAAATTCATATATATATATATATATATATATGCAATGTACAATACACACATAAAAGATCTAGATGAGAATTAATAAGCAAAGAACATAGTGACATAGATGTAGGTGGGAAAACCTCAAAATGAGGTAAAAAAACCCATAATGATTATTCATATAAGAGAAACTTATTTTTCCAAATACAAATCATTCCTTCTCACTTCTTCTCTATATCTATCTTCTTCACAAATCTTTTCACAAGAATATATACCACACATAAATATTATTATCATGTATTGATAGATACATCGATATATTTGACCAAAGGGGTAAGATCCTATTTATAATAGGAATGAGGGGAGGTGACCATTGTAATCGACTGGTCCAACCTTTCCCCATGAATAATCGGTAAACAAAAAATAAATATGCTTTATTATTTACCTACACAACGTTTTTTATCTATGTTAATAAATATTAAATCATTATTATTTAATTACCTAATAATTACTAAAGGTCTATAATAGCACCACTTAGACATTAATTGTTCTAACATGTTGAGCAATGGGCACATATGCATTATGAATGTGCAATTAAGTTAAATAAAAGAATAAATGGTGGTTACATTCAAGTAACACAAGAGGGTTTTATAATAAAATAATTATGTGATTGACTATTCGATAACACATCCATATTAATCTAATAGGATCAGTTATGGGTGAAGACACAATCTTGCTATTTTATATTAGTGCAAACTTTATTTGAATGTGTTTGCTAAGAAATGGGCTCATATGCATTGCGAAGGTGAAATTAAGTTGACTAAAATTAAAAAATCACAATTAGCATTCAAGTAACACAAGAGGGTGTTACGACAACATAATGATTTAATTTTTAATGTAATTATTTAGACATTATATTAAGTTGTAATTAAGATTTAAAAAATACTTGTCATAATTACCTATCACCAACTTTGAAGATGTAATATGTATAAACTATTTTTAAAATCATGTAATCAAATTCTAAGAGTTCATTGAGAGGGGTATGAAATTTATGATAGCATATGTTTGACATTTACACTATCTAATCAATGGATAGCCTCACATTTATCTTTGTGTTTGGTTATTTTACATACAATAGTATATTTTGAGGTTTTTGCACTAATAGTAATGTTAAATAGAAGTTTTTTTTACCTAGATTTTTTTGCAAACTAACACAAAACTTTTGATGATGCAATTAACATAAGTAACACCTTCATTAAATATTATAAACTTGGAAGAGGTTGAGCCGAGCCTCTATTGACACAAAGTGTGTCATTGAAATTTACCTTGATAAGTACATCTGTGTTTTTGCATCATACCTTTTATGTCAAAGTTGTTAGTTTTTTCAAAATTTGAACTTGTTAAATTTGAATTTTTTAAGAAAGAATGTGGAAAATTACACTTTTTTGCATCAGCACTGATGCAATTTATGACAACATTGACACATTATGACACTTTTTTACGTCAATATGTTTTTATAATTTGAATTAAAAAATTAATTGAATGTTATTCAAATTTTGTACCATAGTTATGTTAGGAATACCATTACTTGGGTAAATTTTAATTTTAAATTTTTGAGTCCTCATCATTCTCCTTATCATCATCATCAACAAATAAATTATTGTCATCATTGCCTTCAAAAAAATCATCACCATCATCAACAATGCCATCATCACCCTTACAATGATCCTCTTCATCATATTTCTCATTGTAACTTGTTACCTAAAAATATACTCAACATCATAAATAAAGTTGTGAACATGTGTGTGTGTGTGTGTGTGTGTGTGTGTGTGTGTGTGTGTGTGTGTGTGTGTGTGTGTGTGTGTGTGTGTGTGTGTGTGTGTGTGTGTGTGTGTGTGTGTGTGTGTTTGTGTGTGTGTGTGTGTGTGTGTGTGTGTGTGTGTGTGTGTGTGTGTGTGTGTGTGTGCGTGTGTGTGTGTGTGTGTGTACATATGGATCAAAAGTGATGAGGAGGAATTTAAAATATAGACCTATTGTATTGATGCATAAAAATAGATTGGGGCAAGGAGGTTTGCAAGGTCAATAATTTCAAGGAGGAATGAAAAATCAAGGAACTCAAGAAGCTTCAAAAAACTAAGGAGGTCAAAAAAGCATGGAAAACCAAGAATGTCAATGATGATTTCAAAATGAAGGAAGTCAAAGAGGTGGGAAGAATCAAGGCACATAAAGCGGAGTGCCAAGTTTAAGCACACAAGGAGGACCACTTTGCATTAATATGGATGAAATTCCACTAGTATCATTGTATACATTGGATGCATAAAATGGGATAATCCATAAAATTACTTGTTCACTTGTTAAAAAAAATTTAAATTGAAAGGTGTGTACAAAATATATATTCATAAGCACCCCAAGGCATTTAAGACATCAAGAAATAATTATATCATCATGATAAATCATAACAGGATATCTACACTTTGCTTTATTACTACATTTTACTCTATCAAATGTTATTCTTGTATACTTATACTGATAAAATGATTAATGAAAGAGTATATCTAATTGACTAATTTATTGCATCTCATACATAGGTATATGGGTTGGGATCCACATATACACAAGAATTATTGTTATACTACGTAGGTGATTAGGGTTTGAAGTAAGGATAAGTAATTTTTGAAGTTTTATGAATATAATTGATAATCTGAGATAGTTTCTTGGCAAATAAGAGCTGACAAAGTCATCCATTTTTTTTAGATTGATCTCACATCATATGCTAGTATCTAACCAATAGTCTATATTGAACCAATTCAATATTTGTCTAATTGTTATTAAACCAATTTGATAGTGGTTCTTTGTTGTGCATCATTATATCTCTACAATTTTTTTGGATTTGCTTATACAATGCATTTGAGCCTTGTTTTCCATCATTTCAATCACTGCTAATACATGAATAAGTCAGAAACTAGGGAATCCCATACAAACCTCTTTTTCAAATTCCAAGTATTTCAAATGCCTATTTTAGCAAAAATTGGATTTGTATTTACTTATATTTGACTTTATTTAGATTAGGTTTGGTGTGGGCCCTTACTTTAATGCTTTAGAGTAGTGTTTAACCTAAATCCAATTTTTCAATAAAACATTTTGATTTTAATTCAAAATTTACATCCTTTGGATAATTTGTATTTGAAATCAAATTGAGCAAGTTGTTTCATGTCTGGACTTTGTTTGAGCCCATTTTATAACTATTTCATTTTTTGAGCTCTCTATGATAGGATAATTTTAATTTTTTTTATAGTTTTAGGGCTTTATACATCAGTATTCATAGTAAAATGAAGGTTGAGGATATTCTAGGTGTCTTAGTATTATTTGGGCATAAATTTTATGTATAGGAGTCATCCATTAATAAAACTAATCAAGTAAAACTAATAACAATTTAGCTTAGAATGACAACTTTCTATCAATTTTAAAACTATTGAAACATAGTTGGTAACTAATAAAAATTACATTATTAAAAAAACATTGGGCAAAGTTGAGGCAAAATCTTAGAGCTTCTACTCTAGTTGCCACTTTATGATCACCAAGATCCAAATTAGTACACTATTGAAAATAAATAAAAGTAATATTCTAATGAAATGGAAGACAATTATATTGCACTAAAAAGGGATAATAATAAGTCGATACATAAGTAGTATGGGGAACAAATGCAAGAAAACTAGAGGTCAACACTTAGGGTGTTATGATATCAATTGGTGCGGGTATTTTTCACTTTGTGCAACTTGGGAAGAGTTCCCACTTGTGAACCCACAACCCATAGGTTCTCGGATCATAACTAGAAATATATTGAGAGCATAAGTTGATATGTAAGTAGTTCAAGGAGTGTATGTCGACACATTAGGGGCCAACACTTAGGGTTTTATGATATCGATTAGTGTGGGTTTTTTTTGCTTTGATAAACTTGGAAAAATTACTCACTTGGAATCCCACAACCCATAGGTTCTAGGATCATAACTTGCCATGTACTTGGGATGAACTAAGACTAAATTCAATAACCCATCCATATTAATCTAATAGGATAAATTATGGGTGAAGAATCATCCTTGTTATTTCATATTAGTGAAAACTTTATTTTAATGTGTTTGTTGAGCAATGGACTCATATGCATTACGAAGGTGAAATTAAGTCAACTAAAAGAAAAAAATCATGGTTAGCATTCAAGCAACATAAGAGGGTGTTACAAAAACATAATGGTGTAATTATTCATACATTAGATGAGATGTTGTAATTAAGAAAAAAAAATACTTGTCATAGTTACATATTGCAAACTTTGAAAATATAACATGTGTAAAATATAAATTTAAAATCATGTAAACAAATTCTAAGAGTTCATTGAGAGGAGTATGCAATTTTTTATAGAATATATATACACTATCTAATTAATGGATATCTTCACATTTCATTCAATGTTACAATTTATTTTAATCTTTATGTTTGGTTCTTAAACATGCAATAGTATATTTTGACATTTTTGGGTCAATATTAGTGTCAAATCAAAGAAATTTTTTATTTATATTTTTTTACATCTTAAAAGAAGACTTTTGATGACACAATTAACATTGTTAGCACCTCCATTATGTATTAGCAACTTGGAAGAGGTTAAACAAAGTTTTCATTGACACAAAGTGTGTCACTGAAATTTATGTTAAGAAGAATATCTATGTTCTTGCATTGTATCTTTCATGTCAAAATTTTTGGCTTTTCCAAAATTTGAACTTAATAGTTTTGATTTTTTGGGGAATTTTTTTTTGTAAAATAATACTTTTTTGTGTTAGCACTAATGCAAATTTTGAAAACATTGGCATAGTGTGACACTTTTTTGTGTCAATATGTTTTTTAATTTGAATTAAAAACTTTATTTGAAATTTGTACCATATTTATTTTAGGAATACCATTATTTATTTTTAATATTATTTGTGTAATTTTTAATTTTTTAGCCCTTATCATTATCACCGTCATCAAAAAAATCATCACCATCATTTCCTTTTCAATGATCCTCTTCATCATCTTTCTCATTGTAACTCGTTACCTAAAAATATCACAACATCATAAATAAAGCTGTTAACCATATATATAATTAGACATGTTTTAGATAAATCTATAGTTAAGATAGAAAAGATTAGTTATTGGTAGTTATGAATGACTTTGAAGATGGAATATGTACAAAATATTTTGCAAAAGTGTAGATTGAGCTATGAGAGCTTAGTGAGGGAATTGAAAGGTTTAAGATAATATTTATGCATTATATAATCAACACAATTCCTCAATTTTTCTTTAGCATTAATTATGTATTTTTATATTGATGTTTTGTTTATAACCTGAGATTATAGTTATGTTTCTATGGTTTTAAATTCTAAATACTTTTTTCTATAATCATATCATACAATGATGTTTAATATGAATGTTTTTAATGATTTTATTACTTTTCTCAATGAGCACATTTGAGAAATACACTACAACCCTCCCTGATTATTCTAAATTTTAAGATAAACACTAAAGTAGAGCTAACAATGTTTCTTTTAGGTATTCAAAAAAATATTTAGAATTTAAAATTAAGATGGTTACTAAAAAATGAGATCTTGAGACCTACTATGATGATAAAATTTAGGAACTTGTGGCATAGGAAGTTTCAAAATTGATGATGAACCTGTTATTTTCCATTTTCATTACAATCAGTATAAAATATATAATATTTTCTGATGTAAGTTTCCTAGTGTTTAAGCTTAGTGGTTAGGAGGTTAGGATAAATATGGTTGTGTTACAACTACTCATGAAGTTTTTTGGAAAGACAATATCATTCATGCATTTTATTGCTTGGATCAAATGTGGAGTAAATCCATGGAATAGTAGGTGAGAACAAACCTAGATGTTTATATAACTAAATTCATCATTTAATGAGTATAAGGATTGTGATGCCACCTATTTTTGGTCTGTTGGGGGATCAATCCAACAATAGATTACAATTGTGAAAGCAATAAACGCAGAATTAAATCAGATTGACAAGTAATTAGAATGATTATAGCAAGAACAAGAGATACAAGAAAACACCCTGAAAACTTGTATTAACAAAACTCTTTACAAAGGAATACAATTGAAGAAAGCTTCTTTCTTCCACACCTCTCCTAGGTGTATAGATCTCTCACTAGATCTCTATTCCTCAAGAGCTCTCTCTCTCAAGAACAATCAACTCCAACAAGCCTGGATTGATTCAATTATGTACTGTTCTTCTCTTACAATGAATTACAATAATTCACCCAACTACAATAATCTACTACAAACTACAATAAGCTAGGAAGATCTAATTCTACATATAGAATTAGGAGACTTGAGCATGTACAACCAACAAGCAGTTAAGCCACTTGAACAAGGGCTCTAAAAATAGTAATGCTAACAATAGAGACGTGAGCTTGAGTCTACAACTCAAACTCATCATGCAAGCACTTGCTTCTGTCCACAGAAATAGCTTTCTAGACACGCAGGTAACCGACGTTGGTTCTTGTTGCTTGTCTGTGACCGCCGTCGGCCGACCTTCTGCCAACGTCGGTGCCTCTGCAACTGCCTGTGACCGACGTCGATCGCTCCTGACCGACGTCGGTGTCTGTGTAGACCCGAACCTGATAAACTATGCTCCTTGGTGAAGTTTTTAGCTCCACACCCTAACAATCTCCCACTTGGAGATAAACAGCTGCACCAGTACCTCTACAGCAACATCTTCTAGCTCCTCCATCTTCAACTCAATCATGAAGACCAACAGAAGTTGAATGAAGATTCAACTTCTCCTTTGTAACTGGCTTGGTTAACATATCAACCGGATTCCTATCTGTATGGATCTTCTCCAGCTTCAACTCACCATCTTCCAATACCTGCCGTATGAAATGGTACCTTAGCTGTATGTGCTTTGTTCTTGAATGAAAGGCCAAATTCTTGGCCAAATGGATTGCACTCTGACTGTCACTATACAATCTGCAACTCTCATGCTCCCTACCAAGCTCATCCATGAACCGTGTCATCCATATCATCTCCTTGCTAGCTTCTGTGGCTGCAATATACTCTGCTTCTGTAGTTGACAAGGCAACAACCTTCTGCAACTTAGATATTCAGCTAACCGCCATTCCACCTACAGTAAAAACATAACCTGTAGTGCTCCTCCTGCCATCCAAATCACCTGCCATATCTGAATCTACATAACCATGTAGAGAAGTATCTGAACCTCCATAGCACAAGTGCCTACTGCTGGTTCCTCTCAGATATCTAAGGATCCACTGAACTGCTTTCCAATGTTCCTTACCTAGATTGGCCATATACTTACTTACCACTCCCACTGCTTGGGCAATATCTGGTCTAGTACACACCATTGCATACATCAAACTCCTTACTGCAGAAGAATATGGAACCTTACTCATGTACTCTACCTCATCATATGAATTAGGACATTGTTCTTTACTCAACTTAAAATGTCCAGCCAAAGGTGTGCTTACCGGTTTAGCATCCTGCATATTGAACCGTTTCAACACCTTATCCACATAATCTTCTTGAGACAATATCAATCTGTGATTTTTCCTGTCTCTCTTAATGCTCATGCCAAGGATTTTATTTGCTGCTCCCAAATCTTTCATAGCAAACGTTTGAGCTAATTTCACCTTAAGCTCTGAAATATCCTGCATGTGAGATCCTGCAACCAGCATATCATCTACATACAACAATAGAATAATATATCTACCATTATCAAATCTCTTGAAATACACACAATGGTCTGATTGACACCTACTGTAGCCATGCTCAGTCATAAACCTGTCAAATTTTAAGTACCATTGCCTAGGAGCTTGCTTGAGGCCATACAAGCTTTTCTTCAATCTGCACACAAACTTCTCCTTACCCTTGACCTCGAATCCTTCTGGTTGTTCCATATAAATCTCCTCATCCAAATCTCCATGAAGAAACGCTGTCTTAACATCTAGCTGCTCAAGATGCAAATCCTCAAAAGCAACCAAAGACAATACAACCCTTATTGAAGTCATTTTAACAACAGGAGAAAAAATCTCACCAAAGTCAATACCTGGCTTTTGTGTAAATCCTTTTACCACTAATCTGGCCTTATATCTCATCTGTCCATTCTCACCTTCCTTCAACCTATAGGTCCATTTGTTCTTGAGTGTTCTCTTACCAGCGAGCAATTCAACCAAATCCCATGTTTGGTTCTCTCTTAAGGACTCCAACTCCTCAACCATGCCACGCTCCCACTCACTCTTGGACTCCACCTGTATTGCTTCTTCAAAACTCTCTGGTTCTCCACCATCAGTTAGCAATAAATAATATAAAGAAGGAGAATATTTAATTGGAGGCTTACTCACTCTTTCTGACCTCCTGATGGGTGTCTGAGACTCATCCACAACATGCTGTCCACCCAAATCCTCTGACAGTGACCGACCTCGGTCACCTATAGACCTGTTACTGGCTGATGTCAGTTCTGCCTGACCGACCTCGGTACCTGTACGGCCGACGTCGGTCTCTGTATGGCCGACGTCGGTTTCTGTCCTACCGACGCTGGTTCCTAACCTGCCGACGTCAGTCTCTGTGTTTTCCTGCAAGTGATTATTTCTTTTTCCCATGAGCTCATCTTGGACTTTCACCTCATCCAATTCACCATTGCTCTGCTCAGATTGATTCAACTTCCTTAGCTGATCACAATACATCACTCTTTCATTGAAAACAACATCACAGCTCCTGATTACCTTGTTAGTTTCTAGATTCCACAATCTGTAACCAAAATCATCTGAGCCATAGCCAATAAACGTGCATCTCATAGACTTAGCATCAAGCTTCTTTCTATTTTCTTTATCTATATGCACAAAGGCTTCACAACCAAAAACTTTGAGATATGAGAGATCAACCTTTTTACCTGTCCATGCCTCTTCTGAAATACCACCATCCAGAGCTGTAGAGGGTCCTCTGTTAATCAGGTATACTGCAGTGTCAACAGCTTGTGCCCAAAACTATAAGGGCAAATCGGCATGCAATCTCATACATCTTGCACGCTCCATTATTGTCCTGTTCATTCTTTCAGCAATACCATTCTGCTGAGGTGTTCTTGGAACCGTCCTTTGCCTACGGATTCCATGCATGTAACAATAATCTCTGAACTTATGACTGCAGAACTCACCGCCATTGTCTGATCTCAGGCACTTTAATCTTTTACCTGTTTCATTCTCAACCATAGCTTTCCAAACTTTAAAAGTATCAAATACATCAGATTTTCTCCTAATACAATAGATCCATACCTTCCTTGTAGCATCATTTATGAAAGATACATAGTACTGTGATCCTCTAATGGAAGCAACTTGAGCCGGTCCCCACACGTCTGTGTGAACAAGCTCCAACTTATGCCTCTTCTTAGTAGACCCAGTTTTGAGAAAACTAACCCTTTTCTATTTTCCAAATACACAGTGCTCACAAAACTCTAGATCTATGCCTTTTAAATCTGAAAGCATACCTTTGGACTTAAGAATTGACATCCCCTTCTCACTCATGTGGTCAAGCTTTGAGTGCCACAATTTAGCATCCACATCTGAAGTAGATAATACAGAAGGAGATTTGTTAGTAACACAATTACACAAATAGAGAGTACCTTCTCTCTTACCTCTGGCCATAACAAGTGCACCCTTGGTCACCTTCCAAGATTCTGCTGTGAGAGTTACTGTACAACCCTCATCCCCTAACTTTTCTGCAGAAATCAAATTTCTCTTCAAGCTAAAAACATGCATCACATCTCTCAACACCCATGTGTTGTTATTCTGCATCTTCAGCTGCACTTTACCTTTGCCAGTTATTTTACAGGGCTCATCATCCCCTAGATACACTATTCCAAAATCTCCATGGATATAGTCACTGAAATATTCCCTGTTAGGAGTAGCATGAAAAGATGCACCAGAATCTAATACCCAAGATTCTATATTATTATGCAGAGAGAAAATTAAAGCATCTTGTGCAATACCTGCAATCTTGGCTTCTTCCTTTCCTTCGTGCAGGTTGTCCTCCTTAGGTTTTGACCAACAATCTCTGCTTATGTGCCCCATCTTTCCACAATTCCAGTATTGTGGCCTTTTGCCATTTCTGGATTTAGATCTGCCTTTCCCCTTTGACTTGGATCTTGATCTGCCTTTCTTGCTCTTCTCTTTCTGCCTTCCCCTGCTCTCAAAACTTAAAGCGTTCCCAGATGCCTCTTCTGTGCTTTTTCTGCATATTTCCTCATTCAAGATAACACTAACAACATCCTCTACTTTCAAAATATTTGATGCAGATGCAGTATTACTTACTGCCATTACTAATCCATGCCAGCTTTCAGGCAAAGAACATAATATTAAAAGAGCTTTTATCTCATCATCAAACACTATATTCACTGAACTTAATTGATTCACAATACCATTGAAATCATTCAGATGAGTAGAAACAGATCCACCTTCATTCATATGCAAATTAAATAACTGCTTCATAAGATATACCTTATTGGAAGCTGAGGGTTTTTCATACAAATTTGCTAACGTAGTCATCAACTCTACCGTGGACTTTGCCTGTGATAAATTAGATATCACAGTGGATGCTAGACTCAGTTTTATAGACCCCAGAGCCTTTCTGTCAAGAACTTCCCATTCTTCATCCTCCATGTCTTTGGGCTTCTTTGCAACCCCACCTAACGGTAAGTAGAGATCTTTCTGATACAGATAATCCTCTATCTGCATTCTCCAGTGTTGGTAATTTTTGCCATTGAACTTTTCCATTCTCAATTTACTTTCATCTGCCATTGCTTCTCCCACTCAAACAGAAATCCCTGTAGAAACTCCTGTAAGAACCTGTAATCAATACACACTACACAGATCTGAACTACCTGTTAGTGAACCTAAACTTTGATACCAATTATCAAGCTCTGAACCTGTAACCAAGGCTCTGATACCACTTGTTGGGGGATCAATCCAACAATAGATTACAATTGTGAAAGCAATAAACGCGGAATTAAATCAGATTGACAAGTAATTAGAATGATTATAGCAAGAACAAGAGATACAAGAAAACGCCCTGAAAACTTGTATTAACAAAACTCTTTACAAAGGAATACAATTGAAGAAAGCTTCTTTCTTCCACACCTCTCCTAGGTGTATAGATCTCTCACTAGATCTCTATTCCTCAAGAGCTCTCTCTCTCAAGAATAATTAACTCCAACAAGCCTGGATTGATTCAATTCTGTACTGTTCTTCTCTTACAATGAATTACAATAATTCACCCAACTACAATAATCTACTACAAACTACAATAAGCTAGGAAGATCTAATTCTACATATAGAATTAGGAGACTTGAGCATGTACAACCAACAAGCAGTTAAGCCACTTGAACAAGGGCTCTAAAAATAGTAATGCTAACAATAGAGATGCGAGCTTGAGTCTACAACTCAAACTCATCATGCAAGCACTCGCTTCTGTCCACGGAAATAGCTTTCTGGACACGCAGGTAACCGACGTCGGTTCCTGCTGCTTGTCTGTGACCGCCGTCGGCTGACTTTCTGCCGACGTCGGCGCCTCTGCAACTGCCTATGACCGACGTTGGTCGCTCCTGACCGACGCCGGTGTCTGTGTAGACCCGAACCTGATAAACTATGCTCCTTGGTGAAGTTTTTAGCTCCACACCCTAACATGGTCATATTTTGTAGGCTTCATAATAATGTATTGAATGAATTTTCATTGTTGAGTCAAATGTTGGTGGTGGATAAAGGTGTTGTACTTTTTCCTTAAGCCATGTATTAGTAGGGGTTAGGGGATAGGGGATGAAGGAAATGTGATCAAGAAGAGGGGGTCAAGAATGAAGTATAAGGAGGATGAATAGAAAGGAAACAAAGAGAAATTTATTAGTTAAAAATCTTCCATAAGGAGATCAAAGTGATTTACAAAATTTAACAAGAGAGGAGAAACATTTGATTAGAAAATATAGAAAGCTACAAGTAGGCAAAGGAAGGATATAATTGACAATTTAGGAAGAAAAGGAAAGAAAAATAAAAATTGATTAAGAGGAAATTACATAAAAAATTGTTTTCGAGATACTATTATATGAGTTGGAAGGTAGAGATAATGTAAGAAGCAGAATAGATAAATAAAGCAACACAAGTCACTCAAAAGATGTAGAAAATGATGGTTACAAAGATACTAGAGGATCAGGGGAAATTATCCAGTCATTATCTAGACCAGAAGTGTGAATTTCAACAAGAATAAGTGATATAGACCATATAAGACCATCATATGAGGTGTTTTCCCCAATGTCATTTATTAAAATGGAGAGAGAGAGAGAGAGAGAGAGAGAGAGAGAGAGAGGTGTTTTCTATTCTAGAAAAGTAAAAATTCACATTTCAGTTTGGTAGAGAAACACTGAAGTTGCAAGTGAATTTTGAAGAAATAAGAACACTAATTTTAAGAAAATGAAACATCAAAGATATTAGAATCTTTTACTAGAAACATCAAAAAAATAGATGAAGATATTATAATGCTAAGAGTGTGTGTGTGAGGCAAGGGCAGGGGGATGGGGGGGTGGAAGACGGGGTGTGAGCAATAAGCACTAAGTTCTACATAGAATTCAAAAGTGGTGAAGAGGAATTTGAAAAATGGCCCTGTTATATTAATGCACCAAAATAGATTAAGGTAAGGAGGTTCACAAGGTCAATGATTTTAAGGAGTGCAAAATCAAGGCACTCAAGAAGCTTCAAAAAAATGAGATCAAAGGCATGCAAAACCAAGAATGTCAATGATGATTTCAAAATCAAGGAAGTCAAAGATGTGGGCGGAATCAAGGCACATAAAGAGGAGTACCAAATATAAGCACATAAGGAGGATTAATTTATAATAAGATGGATAAAATTTCACTAGTAGCATTTTATGCATATGATGAGTCCCATAATCCATAAAAATACTTGTTCACTTGTGAACAACTTTGGAAATTGAAAGGTGTGCATGGAATATATATTTATAAGTGCCCTAAGGCATTTAGGACACCAAGAAATTATTGTATCATAATGATAACTTATAACAAGACATCTACACTCTACTTTATTAACGCATTTCACTCCATCAAATGTTGTTAATGCTTACTTGTACTAATAAAAGGATTAATGAAATAACATATATAATTGATTAAAATGTTGCATCTCCTACATAGAGATATGGGTTAGGATCTTTACATACACATATCCTATATAAGGATATGGGTTGGGATTTTTATATACATAAGATTTGTCGTTAGATTACATAAGTGATTAGGGTTAGATTACATAATTGATAATCCGAGAGAAGTTTTGGGCAAGGAGGCACTGATGAAGTCATCTATTTTTTTTGAATTGATCTCACATCATATGCTAGTATCTTATCAACAACATATATCAAACCAATTCAATACTAGGCTAACGGCTATCAAATCCAATTTGATCGTGGTCCTTTGTTGCACATCATCAAATCTCAATAATTTTTTTTGGGGTTTGCTTCTACACCACATCTAAGATTTATTTTCTATCATTTTTAATTATGTGAGTACATGAGTAAATCTGAAATCAGGTATTCCCCTATAAACCTTCATGCGTGTAGAGCAAGTCATTTATAGACCTAGAGCAACATAAGCATTTGCATTTGTTGTAGGGCGCTTAGACCAAAAGGACGGAATGGAAGAATAATAATGAAATGATGATGAGCCTTATAAACACTCACCATGGTTTTTTCACTCTTACAGACAGACAAACAAAGAGGAAAGACGAAAGACGAAAAAGCTTGCACCAGCCGGGAATCGAACCCGGGTCTGTACCGTGGCAGGGTACTATTCTACCACTAGACCACTGGTGCTAATTTATTGAGAAATATGACGAATATGATAGTATTCTGTAATATTGTGACAAAATCGTATATCTGCAACAGGTGCCTTGAATTAGCATTATCTGATTCACTTCCATACTAATAGTAATCATCATCAAATTAGACTAAAATGGGTATGTAATCTTATTAGGATTAACATCTGGGCCGTTTGTTGATATGCAGTCGTTGTAGTATAGTGGTGAGTATTCCCGCCTGTCACGCGGGTGACCCGGGTTCGATCCCCGGCAACGGCGTTTTTAATTTCTAACCTTTTTAAACAACAGGTTTTAGAACACGGCCGTGTCTTTGAGTAAAATAAATTTTAATTTGGTGCCAGATGTTGAATATGCTAAGCGTATTACACGAAAGAAAAAATGCTAAAACAGAGATATCATTGCAATGGAGGAAATATGCACAAATTGAAGATCGAATAATGTGAAGCCACAAAGATTGATATGCTATTCCCCATGCCCTCTCATGTTCGATGCTTTGAATGCCATACATCCATCACCTAACCAAAATAAATCCTTTTACAAAGATTGTTATGTTTATACAACTATGATACAGAGAATGGTTTTTATCTTTGTCTATGCACTTTTCTAATATTTTATATTAGATTATATGAAAAGAGATACATGTTATAATAGATTTTATGTTTTTACAACTCATATAATTGAAATTTGTTTTTGAAAATAATTGTGTGAAGAATTTTTACTTTCGATATTTTGGATCATTTTTTAGGATCCTTCTTTCACATTTTTCCCCTGAAAAAAAATTACAGGAGGTGATCCAAAACATTGAGGCAAAAATTCTTCACATAATATTCTCAAAAGCAAATTTCAACAATACATATTATAGTCGTGATAAATAATCATTTGATTAATATGCTTTATTTCTATCTCTTTAAACAATAGAGATATCGTGAAAAGTTTAACTTGTATGTTCGATGCTTTGAATGCCATACATCCATCACCTAACCAAAATAAATCCTTTTACAAAGATTGGTATGTTTATACAACTATGATACAGAGAATGGTTTTTGTCTTTGTCTATGCACTTTCTGAATATTTTACATTAGATTATATGAAAAGAGATACATGTTATAATAGATTTTATGTTTTTACAACTCACATAATTGAAATTTGTTTTTGAAAATAATTGTGTGAAGAATTTTTACTTCGAAAATTTGGATCATTTTTTAGGATCCTTCTTTCAAAATTTTCCCCCGAAAAACAATTACAGGAGGTGATCCAAAACGTCGAGGCAAAAATTCTTCACATAATTATTCTCAAAAACAAATTTCAACAATACATATTATAGTCGTGATATATAATCATTTGATTAATATGCTTTATTTCTATCTCTTTAGACGATAAAAATATCGTGAAAAGTTTAACTTGTATGTAGGAAACATGGGTTTCTAAATAAGTCCCAATCTCATTAATATACCAATGATAAAATGAATTGGTAAAAATTTGCATCAAATGAGAGTAATAAAAACCTGTAAGGATGTCATGACCAAAAGATCATTTCTAATTAAGTTACACATGTATATAAAGTTGACGAGATTGTTAATAAGTTTTTTAAGTTTGTGTGTGGGAGTTTCAACTATCATAGAGACATGGTTTTTATCTTGTTAGAAATTTTTGAGAAGTTATTTGTAAAGGAATACAATAAAATGGAGTTTAACAATCTTTCATATCAAGGCATGTATAAATTAGTGCTTCACATGATTAAGACAACTTAGGAGGTACATTGAAGCTTTGCAACATGAAAATAAATTCTCTACACTAAATGAGTTTCATAACACTAAATGATCTTTCAAGATTAGACATTCCTTCACAGAACTAAAAGAGGAGAAGAGGTGCATAAAGCACATGTAAGGTGCACAAATCATAAAAATGTATCATATTTTTTTTATAAATTTCATTTTTAAATTTTTTTCAGAGTATATTTTAAATGTGAAGTTAATGGACAAGATAATGATGTAATTTTTAATGTAATTATTCATACATTAAAGTATATTATAAATAATACGAAAAATAGTATTTATAGGAGAGGGGAGTATCAAAGAAGCCATTTATATGGTTTGGGATGAAGTTGAAGATATCTCTACAAGTATATTAAAGAAATAGAATAAAGATGAAGTGCAATTGCATGCATTGTTGGCCAAGCATACAACAGTGAGAAACATAAATACAAGAGAAAATGTTACTACAACAAATGAATTCAATTCCAATTGAGGAAATACGCAACATGGTAGGAGAAATTGAAGATGGAATAGCATATCAAGGATGTGAAACTACAAACATTGATATGTTATCCCTCATGCCCACCTCATGTTCGATGTTTTGAGAGCTATACAACCACCACTTTACCAAAAACAATCCTTCCAAATTAAGTTGTACATGAGTGTTCTCCAATATTTGTTTATATGTGGAAACATTGGTAAGAAGCCTCTCAATTTCTTATGCTTATGATTTATAGACCGAGGGAATCCAAATGAAATCATGTATAGGCATTCATAGGAAGTTTACCAAGGGTTTGAAAATCCACAAGGGAAATCCCTTAGTTCCCACTATGGTAAAAAACCAATAATGGTATTTTAGGTAGATTGTGTAAGGGTGCCACAACCAAAAGATCATTTCTCATTTAGGTTATATGCACATGAAATTGGCAGCGTTTTTAGTAAAGTTTTTAAAGTTTCAGTGTGTGAGTGTCCTTATCATCATCATAAAAAAAAATATGGTTTCATCATTGTCATCGTCAAAAAATCATCTTCATCAACACTGTCATTATTACCCTTGAAATGATCCTCTTCATCTTTCTCATTGCAACTTGTTACTTAAAATATACACATCATAAACAAAGTTTTGTACTAAAGATATATATGAAAACAACTAATAAAAATTCTATCATAATAAGAAACGAGGTTAGATTCTTTGAAGGAGGAAAATATACGTATTTTTAAAAAAATCTTACATTAAAAAAATAAATGAAAACATTGGTCTATATTTTTTCAAGCTTTAAGTTTGTATGTTGAAAAAATAAACCACTAGGCTTTGATAAGGAAATTCCCAAAATTTTAAAACAAAAGCAAAAAAATATAGATAAATCTAATGATATGAGATAAATTTCAAAAAAATATCAAACAATAAATAATACCTATTTTGAAAGACCCATGTATTTTTTTATAAATCCAACAAAGAATCATATAGAAAACCTTAAAAATATTATTTTCCTCTTCCCCTCCTCTTTTTAGTTCTTCTAATGTATTTTTGAATTTCTTTTCAAATTAATTATCTTGTATTATGGTTATTTGTTTTCGTTTTAATCTTTCTTATTTTTTATTGATTCTCATTTTCAACATAAAATGATATTATAAAATAAAATTCAAACTTTAAAAACTAAAATAAAATAAAATTGTATACTAAAACAATGCACTCGTGACCACCCCTTTGCACATTTAATCTATGTTCAATTTCATGGTTTTAAACTTTTATTCCTATACTTCTATGTGGATGACAATCTATCTTAAGGTAAATATAATACTAAATGCTCATATCCTTCATTCCAAGTAGCCTAGACTCATTACCTAACCAATTCATACTTTTAGTTTGGTTGTTTCTACTAAGATGAAACCACTCTTTCAAGATAATTCCGTAGGCTAGTTGTATTTGAATCCATTAGTATTGTCCTTTCACCAACTAATGGCTAATTACCCAAATTCAAATTCCTTTCAATGGGTCATTTCACATGTTTCACAAGCCCAATTCAAGTAAATCTTAAAAATCTAATATATAAGTGCATTTTATACCCATTTCTTCACTAGATGGCAAGGGGTTACTATTTTTGCAAACACTAAAATTACCTAAATGCACATTGAGAGGAAAGCACCCATTCTTCTCAATTCTTAATCCTTATAGTCCAAGAAGCCCTGAGCTAAGTTTGAGTATAATAATAATGTTACAGGTCAGTGTTCAAGTTAATAATTATAATAGGATTGCACTTGCATATAACATTTTACCAAGATTGTACACACACCACCGTAGTTTGGGATAACTACATGGATTTGGATCCCTTTTCTGAGTATTGGTATGTAGGAAACACTCAACACATGAGGTATTGAGGTCAAACATAACTCCATCCCCTTGCCCATTTCCCCTATTTACAATATTTTTTTTCTTTTGATATTTGAGCTAGGGTTTTGAGTGAATCAAAGACATCTACATGCACACACATGACCTATAGGTGAAAACACATCTCTCATAATTTACACAAATGGTAAAAATATAAAAGGATGAAGCCACACTCTATAGATAGTAACACAGTGATTGAGTCCAAACAACATGACCTTATCTTAGGTTCATGCAGAGCCCTATTTTTGATTCACAACAACCTCACATAGCCTCATAGTTAGCTTCATAGTCACTATTGCAATCCTGTAGACTCGAGTTCTAGCTAAGTCATTTATATTTTAGTATTTTTCCCTTTATAATTTTTTTTAAAATATTAAGTTACAAATTGATTATGTGTATTTATTATGTATCTTATACATTCTAATTTTACTTAGTAATTTGTCTTGATTAGATCAACTTTGTTTTTTTTTGAAAATTTTGATAAAACATATTATTGATGTGTCATTTGTCACGTCTCACTAATGTTAGGATTTTAGGGTGGTGAAACTCATCCAACCTCTCTTAAAAGGAGTCCAACAAGGTGGGTCTCCCTAAAGTCTTTATCTATCGAGTCACAATGCATTGATCTTTGCTTGGTCATTCATTGTGATCTGTTTTGGCCAAGGGGCCTTTGATGGTGTGGGAATATTTCAAACTTGATTTCAATGTTATCCTGGTCTTTTGAGAGTTTAGAGGGGAATGCTAGTTTGGTTGTTCCATGTGGGTATTTAGTACATTTTAAGAAGCAAGACAAACTTGTAGTTTCAGACATTTTACCCATGTATTAAATCAATGTTTTGGGTTTTATGTAAATGAGTGTGTAGCTCATTTCAGGGGTTTATGGCACACATTTAACATTGTATAAATGGTAATAAATGACATTCATTACATTAACTATGTATTCAATAGTGAATTTTTAGTAATGGAGAAAATACTTGTAAGCAATCCAGGTGAACATTAATAGAAGATTGTATTCAAACCTTAGTCTAAACCTAACCAACAAATTGATAAAAAAGAGCAAAAGAGAGAAAAGGGAAAAGAGATTTTTTTTTTTTTGAAAATGCAGCCAAATACGAGATCATCCGATCGAATGCAACCCATGAAATTAGTCTCCCTCCTAGCCAACATACACACAACCAGTAATGAGGCCAATGCAAGAGTCTGATGAATATGCTATGAAGGATAATATCTACAACCACCATCTACATGTGAAGATTGAAAATAAAAAAGCTCCATAATCTTCTATTAATAAAATATGGCTTGAATAATATATATAGTTTACAATGGTCATTTAAGTATAAATTTGGGTAGCATAACCCCAGGGAAAAACAAGATAGGGAGAAAAAAAATGCAAATGGATGGTCCAAAATTCCTCTAAGGAGAAAACAAGAGCCAAACCTTAGAATGGGTAAGCTCTGACACTTTATAGGGTCTTCTATTTGTCCATTGAATTCTTTTCCCACCAAAAAATTCTTCACCTTTTCATTCCTACCACTTTCTCTCTCCTACACCAAAAAAGACCAAAAAATAAATCAAATGCTTGCAATTAAAAGCATGGATAGTAAAATAGCATATAAAAACATGAAAATGTTTTATTACACATAAAACTAGGCAAAATTGAAGGTATGATTGCATCTGAGATAGAGTCACCTTTTTGACAAAGTAAACAATTTTGAAAACTGACACTATTGCAAAATGTTATGCTAAAAAAATAGAGCTAAGAGACCTTTTTAAAATAGGCCCAACAAACCTAAAAGGTTTTTAAGGCACTCAAACATTTTAAAATTTTGATTTTTATAAAATACAACCTCCAATTCTAACAGGTATTTGAAATCTTAAATAGAACTCAGGACACATTTTAACCACTTCAAGACCTAATCAAGTCTTTAAAAATTGAGCAATGTCAAAAATTGAATTGAGGCCCCTCCAAGGCCCAATTGGGCTTGGGACCCCTAAATAGAACTGATAACTACTCATGAGGATACTAAAGACTTATGCATATATTTACCCCTAGATTTAACTATGTTGATGCTAGCTAAACGAGCCTTGACCTAATCAGGTTTTAAATCCAAGCTAGAACTAGACACACCCACTACTGAATCCTAGACCTAACTAGATGATTTATTTTTCATAACACTACATGCATATCCCTAGACCTTTATGGGGTTTAAAACCCGCATACCATTGTGGAGACACACAACCCCACACCTATGACCTAATCATGGACATGAAACTTGATTACAATTAACACCTGCCTCCCTGAATTCCAAATGACCTAACTAGGAATAAATCCCTAGATATCACTACAACATCCTAATGTCCCCTTCCTAGACCTAATCCTATGTTTTCCTCTGGTTAACAAAGGAATAAAATGATAACAACACCCTAAACCTAATAGGGATTTAGATCTAATCCTAAGTTTTCCTTTGCTTAATTAAATGTAGTAGAGTTGTATCCCATTTTTACTCTAACTGCATAAAGTTCAAGAGGTAGGCTTCTATCTAATTATATGTTTTCAAGTAATATTTTTTAAACAACAAGGTAGGGATTTTTAGATTGATGGGTATTTAGACCAATGAGTATAATAATCTATCACTATAAATATGAACTTATGGCATGTGGAAGAATTGGCATTAATGGCTCCCATGAAGTCTAGTCCCCATTTTGCAAATGGTCGAGCCTCAATGACGAAAAATAATGGCATAGTTGGGGTCGCATTCATAGTGTGTAGTGATTTGGTAGGTGTGACAAATTCATACATGCAGATGTGCATCCTTGAAGATATGTGGCCAATAGAAACCTTTCCATAGTATTTGATGAGCTATAGTACTTATTGAACCATGCCCAATTCCATATTTCTCATGGAAATTTATAAGTACTTCAACTGCTTCTTTATTCGAGCATCTTAAATATATGCCTTCATGGTTCCTTCTATATAGAATACCAGATTTGATCATGAAATGAATGCTTATTAGATGCAACACTCTTTGTTGTGTGGAATTTAGGTGTCTAGGACACTCATTGTTCAACAAATAACCAACTATATATGTGTACCAATCATCATTTGTGATGTATAACACCAAGTACTATTGGAAAATAATTTTGGGATCTACCTCAACCATGGCCTTATAGAGTCCTTTACCTCTAACTAATTTCATTGATTTCAGCCCTACGTCAAACTCCTAGAGTATGGTCATTCGTTTACCTTGAATTTCTCCCAATTCATTTTGTATTAGCAAAGCCTTCATGGTTGGATCAAGTACTACAACAAACAGTTTATTGTGAAGGATATAATCATGAACTTTTTAACAACTTTGATCAAAGTAAAGGCTTGATTATCGATCATGGAATATTTAAGTTCAAATTTTTGAGTGGGCTGATCAAGGACATTGGTCTTTCATCTCCCATTTCTTTCTTCTACGTTAAGACATCAACACTAGAATGTTATAAGGTGAATGGATATAGGTATAAAGTTTGTGTGTAATCTGAACTGATGAGTAATGGTGTGTTTATAATGGTAACCTTGATCTGATTAAAATATTTTTGTGCTTCAAAAGTTCAACTAATCTTGGCATCCTTCTTCAAAATGCTATTTAGTGGCTTGATTATTTTAGAAAAACTTGAAATAAACTTCTTCATGAAGTTGATCTTGACAAATAATGACTTTAGGTCTCTCTTAGTGCTAGACTATGATATTTTAAAGATCACTTCAATTCTATATGGGTCTATGTATATTCCCTTTTTAGAAATGATATGGCTTAGAAACTTGCCTTTAGTTACCCCAAATATACATTTTTTAGGATTCAATGAAATCCCATGGTCTCTACATATTTGCAACACCTTCCTTAGATCCTTTACATGATATGCTCTTACTTTAGAGAAGAATATCAAATTATTCATGTACACAAATATGTATTTTCCCATAAGATCTTTGAATTTAATGTCCATTACAATTTGAAATGTGGCACCTATATTAATTGAGCCAAAAGGAATTCTATTGTATCTAAAGGTGCCCCATTTGGTAGTGAAAGTTATCTTGATTATAAATTCATAATTGACTACCACTTGATTATAGCCAAAATACCCATTAAGGAATGACATCATTTTCACACCATTCAAAATCTATAACACTTCATCTAATGAAGGCAAAGGGTAGTTATCCTTTTTAGAAGCATTGTTGAGATTATGAAAGTTAACACACAGTCTAATCTCTCCATTATTTTTCCTCATTGGTACTAGGTTTACAACCCATGTAAAGTGTCTTACCATGAAGATGATCCTTGATACAAGTAGTTTTTCACTTCTTTAAAAATCAATGGCTCTAGCAGTGGATTGATAAGCCTTTGTCTTTACCTAAAGGGCTTGAATCTAGGATTAAGTGGGATAGTGTGGATCAAGATATAAGTGTTGAAGATCTTGAGGTCTTCATAACTCCATGCAATTACATCTAAGAATCATTTGAGAGCATGTGAAAAATTATGTTTCTCTTCTAAGGTGCATGTGGTTCCTGTTGGCTAAGATAGCCACCATAGATTTATTTATCTCCAAACTAGGTATGTTGAGATGCTTAAAATGATTTTTAGGTGTCATTCTGGTTTCAGTATTCATGCACCTAGTAGAACTATAAAAGAATGTCTTGTTATGGCACTAGATTTTTGTTAGGTTTTAGGTCTTAGGGATCAATTTTTCAATATGGTTTTGAGTGAGAAAAGTCACGAGTTAATCATTTTCCCCATCACTAGTTCATGAAGTGCATTTTCAATAATTTTATCAAAGGTCTATTATAATTTTGGAAGGTGACTCCCTTAAGAGATATCAAATGTGAGGAGTCAAGCCATGTGTAGAATTAAGGGGAGGTCTTCTTAGGACATTTAGCATTTGATCAAGATCATGTTGTGCCTCATTCTTCTAGTACAACTAGTCAAGATACCAATTCCACTCATTTCTAACGCATACTCACCTTGAAATTTTTTTTGTTCATTGTTTTAACTTCCAAACATAGAAAAATGTGAAGAATACAGGAAAAAGAAGTTATTTATATGTTACACTATTTTTTTTAAATTCAATAAAACTCCATTTGAATATATTATTATGTATCTACAATAGAGATTTTTTTCCAAATGAAAAAGTTCCTTGATGAAGAAGGGTTTGTGGAGCGAACATACAATTTCAAGATTGGGTAGGAGGTCTCATTGAAAGGTTTTCAAATTGAACATTATTTTATAGTCCTCTTCAAGGCCAAATACAAGATCATTAGGCCAAAACCATGCTAAATTAGAAGCTACAAGTCCAAACAAGTTAAAAAACAACTCAAGATCTCCATCGAGTCATAAGCATAGTGAAAAAGGTTAATTGTGTTGGGCGAATATTTTGTCACCAGCTGACTGATGACAAAATAGGTGCATCAATCGTAGCATAAGGAGATTTATTTAGAAAAATAGATGTGGTGACCACAACGTGATTGAGACAAATCTCTCCTCTCAGCAAGGGGAGGTTCCCTATATATATATATATATATATATATATATATATATATATATATATATATATATATATATATATATATATATATATATATATATATATATATATATATATATATAAGCTGAAAATACACATAGAGGTGAAATCATACCATCCATCTCTCTTTTTTCATCTCTGTTCTGTGGACATCATCTCTGAAAAAAGAGAGATGGATGGTATGATTTCACCTCTATGTGTATTTTTAGCTTATATATATACCATCCATCTCTCTTTTTTCAGAGATGATGTCCACAGAACAGAGGAGAATTCCTGGGTAATGGTTGAAGGCACTTCTCTTCTTTCAGAAGTGATATTCAGAAAACTAGAGGAAGACTTCCTGGGTAGTAATAGAAACCACAAGAAACCCACAAAATCACAAATTCTTTTGTTATTCCTCCCACTGACTAGGACAAAGGAACATAGTAGTTTGAAGCATAGTCCAAAGTCTCCACTTCAACTACAATAGGGTAAAATGTTATGAAGGATAAGAGGAGCTCAAACTCTCTCCAATATCCTTTACACAAAACATAGACTGAAGGCAGTTATGGCAGCACAAAGTCTCCCACAGTCAGCTTTAGGACATCTTCCAACTTACTTCCACTTGTTTTGCGTGTTTGATTAAATGGACAAGACTGTATTTAGGAAATAGACATAAGAACAATTTCCTAGATGACACAATCTATTTCAACACAAGGTCTGAAAGGTCACTTGCTTTCTCATTCATTTAACCAAATATGATTAATAGTCTGAGCTCAAAGTCTCAGGAATGCCTTTAAATTTGGGTAGAGCCTCACTTTTGATAATCGAGAGATCTCTCTTATACAAAATGAGAGATTACAATATATAGCATCACAAGAAAGACTTGGGTGCTTGTTTTCATGAAAATGGCCCATGCTAAATTGAATGCATTAATTATATGTGAAAAGGCCCTGCTGGAATAGGTCATCAGCCTTGACTTTGGCATTCTAAATAATCTCAAATGTCTCTTCCTAAGCATGGGTTGTATGGTCTTATTTATGGCACTTACACGACTGTCCATTCACTTTTACTTAATGAAGAAAAATAGGCTACACCATTGAATGTTTTATGTTCTCTGATGTCCACCTAGTGGACTATTCCACCTAATGGAAATAACTCTCCTATAGATATTTATAGATTTCTTGTAGTCATTCTCTCTTTCCTTACCACATTTGTCTCTTCTTAGCAATCTAAGCTCTTGGGGCTATCTTCTCGCTTTCTAATGGCTTCTTCGGCTCCTTCCTTGGCTGGTCGCTTAGTTTGTTCTCAAGTCTTTTAAAAATCAACGATTATTCCATCAACCTGAATTTGACATCCATGGGGATGTCACTGGTCACTTTGAACCTCTTTGAATCTTGAACCTTGAATTCTTTTGGTTCAAAGGTTCAATGGTTCAATGGTTCAATGTTTTGTGAAGGGCTGCGTTTGCTCTCTTTATCGTCTTCAGTTGAACCATTTGGTTGAACTTCTTTCTGGAATCTTCCACTTCCTCCATTCACTCAAAGCTTCTACTTGAACTTTGAACTCTTTGAACCCATTGAACCTTTGAACATTTTAAAACTTTCAGGTTTAAGGTTCAACGATTCAACGGTTCATTCTCTTTCTTTGAATCCTTTTATTTCTCTAAGTCCATCAAACTTATTGAACTCATTAAACCCTTTGAACCTTTAAACCTTTGAACTATTTTAATTCAAGGTTCAATGGTTCAATGGTTCAATATTATTTATTTTATTTCTTTGAAGCTTCAAACTCTTTGGATATTTTCATTTTCTAAGTCCGTCAAACTCATTGAACTCATTGAACCTTTGAACCTTTGAACCATTTCAGTTCAAGGTTCAATGGTTCAATCTTCACTCTTCTAATCCTTCTTTTCTCTAAGTATTTCAGACTTATTAAACTCATTGAACCTTAAACATTTAAACCATTTTGGTTCAAGGTTCAATGGTTCAATGGTTCAACTTTATCTCTTCAACTCATTTTATTCTCTAAGTCCACCGAAGTCGTTGAACCTTTGAACCTTACGGAGGTGGGATTAAATGGTTCAATAGTTCAAAGTGGTTCATTTTTTTTCTTTGAATCTTACCATTAAGTCTTTTGATCAAACCTTTGCATTGAAACTTCCTCAAAACACTAAGGAAATGCCTTAAGTGTTTTGAAATTTCTTTGAAGAAATCCCACCTATTGAACTTGTAACTTCCTTAGCTGAAAAAGCTTGAATATTTGAAAAACTTAACTGCTCAGAACATTTTTGAGAAAGAAAAGAGAGAGTTTTGGTCTGCAGGACAAAAATGGTCGGTATGTTGTCCACAAAAGCAAGTGACAAATTTTGGGAATAATTGCTGGCTTTAGTTGGGTAACTTCCATCGATTAAAAATTGAAGTAATCGAAGGGAGTAGAATCTAGAATCTCAGTGCCTTCATTTATGCCATTGGTCTACAGAGTCATGCTTACCCAAAAAGAAAGGTGCCAAAAATCAAATGGCACCAAAAACAAATGAAAAACAAAAAATAAAGAAAGATGTGGATATATACAAATGGACTTATCTGATACTTCAAGGATTGAAGTGCTTCAGATACTACCCACTGTGAGGTAGAGCAAATGGTGTTTCATCTTGATAAATCGGTAAGAGACTATTTTGACCCCAAAATTGGTGATTGGCAAATGGACTTCTCCACCAAGTATCTAATTTGTTGTACCTTCCTTTTGGTTTCCTCTTCTTTCCCCTTAACAAGACTCAATCTCTACCATGAATCTTTGTTCTCTTATTGAAGAGTTTCTTTGCTCGACATTGACGTGCAATAGTATGGTCCAATACCATAGTTCATTGCTCTTCAAGTCCAGTGAAGTACATGATTTGATTATTAGCATCAAACACCTACCAATGCTTGGCATTATTAGGTATACTTGTTCAAAATACCAGCTCGATAGTGTACCTATCTTCTTTGAAATCTTGGTGAGGGACCAAGAGAGTTGCAGAGACAACCAATGAATTTGCATGATTATGAGGCTCTCTAGACACTGCAAAAATATTGAAATAATCAAAACTTTTAATATATTCCCACACCAGATTACGATAATGTCACAATCTCTCATCCTTGATTTGATATAGGTTCTTCATCTGACAAACCACTAATTTAGTGTCTCTTTTGGCATGAAGAAGTTTAACTCCTTTATCTTGAGTAGCCTTTAATCTAAGCAGCAATGATTCATACTCAGCAGTGTTGTTAGTGTTACTAAACTACAACTTATATGCACATGGAAAAATATCTCCTTGAGGAGATATCAAAACAACTCTAGCTCTAGAACCGGTAGAGGAATTACTGCCATCGAATTCCAAAATCCAGACATCATCAAAATTTAATCTTCTTTCAAATTTTTCTTCATCAGGAAGGGAAAATCCATTTTCATGTGTATTGCACCCTACTAATTCTTTTGATGTCTTATCTAATTTTTTTGAATTGTCACCTATAGAAATTTCATCTACTAAAACATGAATGTCTTCAGTAGACAAGAAGTAATTACCCATGCCTGAAGACTCAAATAGAATTTGAGCTTCAGGGGCTGAAGTTTAAGTGACAATGTACTTTGCCTCCTTCTCAAGAAGTAGCTTTTGCATGACACCTTGGATCCTCACCTTAGACAGGTCCATGTTCAATTCTCCACCAACATTCTTGCAAAAATTTTGCCCAAGAAGAATGCCGTAGGAGGCTGGGATGTCGACCACCAGGATTGTCATTTTGATTCTTTTATCTGGGAAGGACACAAATGCAAATTGAGCATCTTTGATTTTTCCTAGTAGAGGCACTTTTTTTTTCCATGGAGAAACATCTCCCAAAGGTCTTATTTAGCATGAGACCAAGAGATTTTGCCACCTTGGTGGGCATGACATTGTCAGAAGCTCCTAAGTCTATAATGCAATTGTTTCGCTGATGACCTTTTATCAACAGGAAAACATAAAATGGCTCTATCTTCTTAGGGGTAGTTGGAGGAGTGATAACAAGATTATTTTGTGTGGATGTATCCTTTGGGAGATCAGGAGCTACTTTTAAAATTTCTTGTACTATAGGGATGGTTTTATTTTTGATGCATTGAACTAACCTATCCGACTGCTCGGGGTTGGATTGCAATAATTCAAACTCAAACATTTGAATTTTGGTCTTCTTAGCATGGTCAATTATATCAAATGACTAAAAAGAACTTGAAATAGAGGAAGTTAATCCATCCATCTGGGCTTTACTGGGTGTGGGACTAGTCTATGAATTTGAAGCAAAAGGTGAAGGAATATTTGAGGTACTTACTTTTTTAGTGCTCACCAGGTCCTTTGATTGAAAAGGTAGAGAAGTTCCTTATTGAGTAATTGAAATTGCTGGGCATGATTCTTACCCTATTTTTCTTTTATCTGCTTGTTGAGCTGACTGGTTCAGAGACCTAGTAAATACTATGTATGATCCATCAAATGCTTCTCCTTTACTTCTGGGTTCATCCTGGTAATTCAGGAAACCAATGTTGGAGTCACCAACTGATTCTTCTTAGTTTTTTGCAAAGAGATCAGCTTCATCTTCTTGGTTCAACTTAGGTTGGAGAGAAAAATTAGATTCAATTTCAAGATAACCAACTGCTGAGTTAGTTGGTCCCACTTCAATGGCAAACTTCCTTGGTGGGGGAGGAAGGTGATTTAGTTTCCCTTGATTTATGGTAGCATTACCCTGATATGAATGATTGGGAAATGTCCTCCTTGGTATTTCCTAGTAAGAAGGAGGAGTAGACATCCCTTGTGCCATTTGTTTTTTGAGAGCTAGCAATTCATTTGCTAGCTTTTGCACCATAGGATTAGTGGTGCCTATAGAAGAAAATTTAGAAGATGAAGAAGATTTACTTGTGTTAGAATCTCTTCTTATCTTCCCTACCAAGATAAGGTCATCTTCAACCTCAGTCGCCAAAATTTGAGCTATAGCAAGGTCGATGTGGCCAGCTCGCCTCAATAAGAAACTTACTTCTGGAAGCTGAGAACTGATGAAGAAACATTTGAGGTTCTCAGGGGTCAGCTAAGCAATGGTAGGAATCTTGTTCTTTAGCTTGTCAAATTTGGCAATGAAGTCTCTCATGGGTTCATGAGGCTCCTTCTTCATTTGTGTAAGCTAAGCTAATAGGGCATGTGCATCTTCTACAGGTTTGAACCTGACCTCAGATTTGGCCTTGAGAGTGTTCTAGTCAGTCACTATTTGTGCTTCTAGATGATAAAACCAGTCTGCAGCAGTGCCTTGCAATGTTTCCAAAAATAGTCTGACTACAATGTCTTCATATTCAACACCTATCACACCACATGCTATGCAAAAGGCTACAATATGTTCATCAAGATGAATCTTCCCATCACCATAAAACTTGGGAAATTTTTTTCTTGAGCTATGGGGTAGCTCATGTAGAGGTGGGGTCAAATTCAAAGGACCAAAAGTATTACCCCAGGGGCCTTGAGCTACCATGATGTGGCTATTGAAAGGAGGGATAATAAATCTCTATGGGATATGTATGGACAAAGCTCTATTAGCAGATGAAAGAGCATCTTTGCCTGGTATTGGGGACCTAATGTTGGTAGGATAAAAACTTCTAGTTTGTTGAAGGTGAGTTTGGGGGGGGAGATCAAAATTATTTTGTTGCACAAGCTCAAATACAGGGTCAAAAATACCTTGAGCTCTCTGGCTTCGCGTGTACGATGGATTTGCCAGAGTGTAAAAAGGATATGGAAAAAGAACTAAAACTACTTCAATTTGAAGCTTGAGGCTTCAAACTACTTGTTCTTCCCCAGTGGAGTCGCCAAAAGCTATTGGTGTGAAGTTGTCTTATTCTTTCCTACTTCACGTTGTCTTATTATTTCTTACTTCACGTCGTTCCCCAGTAGATATGAAATGTTAATGGAAAAGAACTGAATATCTGTTCATCCTTCCCTAGTGGAGTCACCAAAAACTTTTGGGTCAATATTTTGTCACCAGCTAATTGATGGCAAAATGGTTACATCAACCATAGGATAAGGAGATTTAAGCAGCAAAATGGGTGTGGTGACCATAGCCAGAATGAGATAAATCTCTCCTCTTAGCAAGGGGAGGTTCCCTATATATATATAAATAATAGGGAACCTCCCCTTGCTAAGAGGAGAGATTTATCTCATTCTGGCTATATATAAGCTAAAAATACACATAGGGGTGAAATCTTACCATCCATCTCTCTTTTTTCAGAGATGATGTTCACAGAAAAAAGGAGAATTCTCGAGTAATGGTTGAAGGTGCTTCTCTTCTTTTAGAAGTGATATTCAGGCAACCAGAGGAAGACTTCCTGGGTAGTAACAGAAACCACAAGAAACCCATGAAAGCACAAAGTCTTTCATTATTCCTCCCACTGATTAGGACAAAGGAACATAGTAGTTTGAAGCGTAGCCCAAAGTCTCCACTTCAACTACAATAGGGTAAAAGGTTACAAAGGATAAGGGGAGATTAAAGTCTCTCTAGTATCCTTTACACAAAACATAGATTGAAGGCAATTATGGTAGCACAAAGTCTCCCACAATCAGCTTCAGGACATCTTCCAGCTTACTTCCACTTGTTCTACTTGTTTGATTAAATGGACAAGATTGTATTTAGGAAACAGACATAAGAATAGTTTCCTAGATGACACAAACTATTTCAACACAAAGTCTAAAAGGTCGCTTGCTTTCTCATTCATTTAACAAAATATGATTAACAATCTGAGCTTAAAGTCTCAGGAATGCCTTTCAATGTGGGCAAAACTTTACTTCTGATAACTGAGAGATCTCTCTTATACAAAATGAGAGATTACAATATATATCATCACAAGAAAGACTTGGGCACTTGTTTTCATGAAAATGGCCCATGCTGAATTGAATGCATTGATTATCTATGAAAAGGCCATGCTATAACAGGTCATCGGTCTTGACTTTGGCATTTTGAATCATCTCAAATGTCTCCTCCTAAGCATGGGTTGTATGGTCTTCTTTATGACGCTTACATAGCTGTCCATTTGCTTTTACTTAATGAAAAAAATAGGTCGTGCCATTGAATGTTTTATGTTCTTTGATGTCCACTTGGTGGACTATTCCACATACTATAAATAACTCTCCTGCAAATATTTCTAGATTTATTGTAGCCATTCTCTCTTTCCTTTCCATGTTTTGTCTCTTCTTAGCAATTTGAGCTCTCGGGGCTATCTTCTCGCTTTCTGCTGGCTTTTTCAGCTCCTTCCTTGGCTGGTCGTTTAGTTTGTTCTCAGGTCCTTTGAAAATCAATGGTTATTCCATCACCCTGGATTTGATGTCCATGGGGATGTCACTGGTCACTTTGAACTTTTTTGAACCTTGAACCTTGAATTCTTTTGGTTTAAAGGTTCAATGGTTCAATGTTTTGTGAAGGGCCATGTTCACTCTCTTTATCTTCTTCGATTGAACCATTTGGTTGAACTTCTTTCTGGAATCTTCTACTTCCTCCATTCACTCGAAGCTTCTACTTGAACTTTGAACTCTTTAAACCCATTGAACCTTTAGGGTTCAAGGTTCAACGGTTCATTCTCTTTCTTTAAATCCTTTTATTTCTCTAAGTCCATCAAACTTATTGAACTCATTAAACCCTTTGAACCTTTGAACCTTTGAACCATTTTGGTTCAAGGTTTAATGGTTCAATCTTATTTCTTTGATTTCTTTGAAGCTTTGAACTCTCTGGATCTTTTCATTTTCTAAGTCCGTCAAACTCATTGAACTCATTGAACCTTTAAACCATTTTGGTTCAAGGTTAAATGGTTCAATCTTCACTCTTCAAATCCTTCTTTTCTCTAAGTCTTTCAGACTTATTGAACTCGTTGAACCTTGAACCTTTGAACCATTTTGGTTCAAGGTTCAACGGTTCAATGGTTTAACCTTATCTCTTTGACTCCTTTTATTCTTTAATTCTACCAAAGTCATTGAACCTTTGAACTCATTGAACCTTTGAACCTTGTAGAGGTGGGGTTCAATGGTTCAAAGTGGTTCATTCTTTTTCTTTGAAGCTCACCATTAAGTCTTTTGATCAAACATTTGCATTGAACCTTCCTCAAAACACTAAGGAAATTCCTTGAGTGTTTTGAACTTTCTTTGAAGAAAGTTTGCCTATTGAACCTACGACTTCCTTAGCTGAAAAGGCTTCAATATTTGAAAAGCTTAACTGCTCAAAACATTTTTGAGAAAGAAAAGAGAGAGTTTTGGTCTACAGGACCAAAATGGTCGGTATGTTGTCCACAAAAGCAAGTGACGAATTTTGGGAACAAAAAATTGGTTGGCATTGGTTCATGGAGGAGAATAAGTGTGAGGACTATTACTCTTAAGAGTTTAATTTAATCCTTATTCCCTATAAATTTTTAGCAATAAGTCTGAGTTTAGGGCCCAAAGCTTTATGAACAATTGCTAACAAGTTTAATGCTCCTAAAACCCTATTAAACCCTAGTTGCTCATTTTCATTCTTTTGACAACATTTTTGAGCTTGTTATATGTTTGATGATGGTTTAAAATAATTTTATATAGGTTAAAGATCCCATAAAACACCAAACTCAATACAATCAACCATGGATTAGACCTATTTTGGTATAGTTTTGACATGATAGGCTAGTTTTTTAGGCTATGAGGTGTTTCTAGCTATGAAAGTGATTGGAAAATAATTTTCAACAGTATATTTAACCTTGAAAATACACTAAAGATTATATAAATCCAAACACAAGGTCTAAATTAAAACGAAATAATAAGATCATGCACACTAAGCTTGATTGTGTTAAGGCTGCAAGTACACACATGGAGAGAAAGTGCAAGTTTTGTGTTTAACATGAATATTATAAGTTTGTATTGAATGTGAAATACATTGGAGAATATTGTAGGAGTGATAATACTCCTCGTAAGAAAGAGAAACCACTAAAATAAGGCCATTAAGATCAAACCTGTCAAACTACCTACAAACCTTAGGCATGGGCTAAATGGAATTATAGACAATTAGGGGGGTCAAATTATTTGGAGGATTACCTAAAGACATTCTAGGGAATTTATTGGATCCAAAAAAGGCATTTATAATAAAAAAACAAGCATTTAAAGACCTTTTTTCCCAAAACAATTGTCTTGAGTATGCACTTACAGGCCTACAAGCTTGAGAAGGTCCATTATTCATATGTGAAGTCAACTAAGAAATTTCATAGAAAAAATAGATTTAGGGGAAGTTTAAAAGGTATATCCACTATAATTTAATTGTATTTATCAATCCATCAAGGGGCATAACTTTATAAATAATCGTTAAGAAGTTAAGCACCTTAAAACTACCAAGAAACCTTCAAAAGAGCTTGATGATTGTAAACATCTTTTTGGTGACTCTAATGCATCTGAATTTACTTGTAAACATTTACATACTATATATAGGTCTCGTGGTCATCTATTGGATCACAAATATTGGCACACGTAGTGATAAAATAAAAATAAATAGTCTTAAAATTACACTTTCAAGTCAATTTTTAGGTGTATGAATGAATGAGGACTTCCTAATCAGTTGGGGAGAATTTTCATGATTGGGAAAATGTCTAATGAACTTCCACCATCTATTAAAGAGGATCTCATTGTTATTTTATAGGTTTTCAAGTTACTATACCAAGCCAAAATGAATACTTCCCCTTACTCGCATAGAGTAAATGTAGTTGTAGACGTTTTTAAGGTCATTAAGGGTATAATAATCTTAAAATCATCCTTTTAGACATCATATGACACTCTTTTATGAATATTTAAGTCATAAACAAATCCATTCTAGTAATGTTAGTTAGTTTTGAAAGGATTGATGCACAAACAATTTTCTTGTTGCATAATGATGGGAGTTCTCAAGGATGAACACAGTCTTATATCAACTCTTTCAAGCTTGTCTTAGGGTTTTGTTTCACTCTATACCATAAATTCATAGGTAGTGATGAGTAAATGTCTTGTTAAACCTATGTTTTGCCTCTAAGAATCCTATGAAGGAATCCTTAAAATTTGTTTCCATCTAGTGTGTCTCATAGATACCTTGTAATAGTTAGATATGCCACTAAAGAGCCCTAAAATACCTAATATACACATCTAACATTAGTTTTGAAAATCCCCAATGTGAACAAGAAGTCAAGAAGCCTAAATATAACTTGATGCAAGATTAGACTTGTAAATCTTCAATCAACAAAAGAGGGCAGTTTCAAGAGAATAAAAATGAGCCATGGAAGACAATTAGGTAGTCCTACACCAAATTTCATGAGGCCATAATTAAGAAAAGATAACACCTAAATAAGAAGAATCTTGGGACTATTTTTCACCTTTCATTGAAGTTGTCACTAATTTTTTGATGGATGATAGTTATCATGTGCATCCTACACATTATCTTCTTTCTCCACTATCTCTTTTCTTTTATAAGTATTTGTGTATGTGAGATGAGAAGCATCCTCTAGTTGGTGAAGGTAAAGCCCTAATAAAATTGATATTTATTATTACATTTGAAGTGAATACAAGTTGGTTTATACCTTCTCCATCTTGCATCTAGTGTTTTATGATGAATTGTTGATGAATGATAGTGTTTAACTTCCTTGCATTTTTCCTCTTCATTCTTGCCTCTTTGTAAGTCATCTTATTTCAAGTCATATTGTGTGTGTCAAGTACTTTTTTTCAAATATTAAGTGTGGAAAACCTTCACTAGTTTCTTCATCTAGACCTCTTAATCATCCCTCTTTATTAATGTATTAGTTATAGCCTCGATATTGAAATGTTCATGTTGGGGATGGAAAATGAAAAATAGGTGTCTTGGATCTTTGTAAGTCGAAGTTGAAAAGTCTTCCTCCATTGATGAGCTTCAAGCCGTTGTTCTTGCCTTTTTCAGCCTTGGCCACCTTTGTTACCTTGGTATATCGAATGCCCTTTGTTTTTAATCTTGTTGGGTAGCTTTCTGTCATTTTCATGATTTTGGTGGGTTTATTTTCCTTTTTTAATGTTTCTTTTTTTGCTTGTTTGCATGTCTTTCCTCGATCTATGCACCATATTTGGTAAAGCTTTATTCCCATGCATTTGTTGTAATTATTTATGAAGGTGGTTAAGAGAGATGTCACTATACGTGTGAATGATTTTTTAAAGGATGGAAACATTAATGACCCCTTGGGTGCCAAAATAGATAATAAAGATTGTTATTTGGAGAACCTTATAGAATATTTGGTCCAAAAGTATGAGGATAAGTCAGGTCTAGGAAAGAAACTATTTATAAAATTTTTATGGTAGAAAGAAGCACCAAAACATTTAGATGGAGGCCTTTTTATCCTCTACAACAAAGAACCATGCAGTTATATACCTAGAGACCAACACTTGGTAGGAACTGGTAAGCTTCATTACCTATGAAAGACCATTTATTTGTGCCCTAATGAGTTGATAGATCTAGATTTACAATTAGAATAAACCAAATGTTGGGATTTTTTTTGTGTGCCTAAATAAAAATATGTTACCCTTAAGGATTTTTTTTGATAACTAGATTAATTCTATGTGGAGGAAAATAATGGGTATCTATATTACATTTTGTAGAATGTTTAATCAAGTGTTTTTATGGTTATTTTAAAAAACTTGAACATGCAACAAAGAGTCATTAGTAAACCCCTATGGAATGTTGGTCGATTGATATTTAAATCCATCTCGTGGAACCCCTTGGTTGAATATGATGATTTATCCTTTAAAATGGCTCCAAGGTGGGTTTATATTGAATTTTTTTTGTTCAGCTTTGGATTTTTTTGCTGCAAGCCCTCAATCCCCTAGGAGAGTTATTGAGAATGGAAGACACTAGGAGATCCCTAGCACATATGAATGCTAGGGTATTAATCTCTCTAAAACCCTTGGATGTTTTTCTTGAAACTTTAGTTTTTCATCTTAAAGGAGTTGCATTTTTTTTCTCTATTAAGGTTATTAAGCATGAAATATATTGAGAGGAAGGGATGAATCAGTATAATATATATCTTATTACTTAATCAAATTCCTTTTATTTAACCACTTAACCACACATTCATGATATGCAATAAAATTGAAATAATAATATACACCACACGAGAGAGAGAGAGAGAGAGAGAGAGAGAGAGAGAGAGAGAGAGAGAGAGAGAGAGAGAGAGAGAGAGAGAGAGAGAGAGAGAGAGAGAGAGAGAGAGAGAGAGAGAGAGAGAGAGAGAGAATTTTTACATGGAAACCCAAAATGGGAAAAACCACAAAGAACAATCTCAAGTATATAAATGAACACCAACTCAAATTATAAAGTTCACAAGCACCAACTTATAGGAGCAACGACACAACAACTATTTGTAAGCACCAACCGATTGCAAAGATTTGTGAGCACCAACCCACAAGAGCACCAACTCCTCTTGTGTATAAAACACAACTATCTCTCAATGTTGCTTACTCAATAAATGATAGAAATCTACAATATCTCCTACTTTTATCTCTTCAAAAACAAATACAAACCATGCACTCTCTTGCATCTTACAAATGGATTCTTAAGCCTTTATATATAGCTTTCCAAATGACCTTTGGTATTTACCCTTTGTGACCCTTCAGTACTCATGGAAATGGCCCCAAACTTGCATGACCCTTTGTATCCTTGCATTTGAAAAGTCATATGTGACCCTTCATAAGCAAAAGCATCATTTTTTTCTTTTGTCTTTATGTTGGTGACTTTTCATATTCCTCAAAGTGTCTCTTCATGGAAAAATGTGCCATACCCTCTTTTATCTTCACATGGTGACTCTTGGAATTATTCAAGATGACTCTTCATGAGAAAATGCATCCCATTCATCTTTTGTGTTTACCTCGTGACTCTTTGACTTCTCCATGGGCCCTCTTTTGACTTATATGCAACCAAAAAAAAAATATTCATTAATATTAAATAAATATTAACACAGATTAGCCAAGATATGAATATTAAAAATATCATTAAATGTAATGAGGCCTTTATCACCAATGCTAGACTTTTGACATCAATGACAATATTTTCAACAATCTCCCCCTTTGTCATTGATGGCAACCTCAAACTAAAACTACCACATCCTGAAACCTGCACATACTTCTATCTAAAAAACATATAGTAACTCCCTCTTACTTTAGTAGCCTATACCTATTATGCACCTAATATTGTACCTTTACCTATTTCTATTCTTCTCCCCCTTTGAATTCAATGGTAAAGGGTCTAACCTAGAGTTAACACTTAGTTCTCCCTCAACTAATATTGATCCTTAATGGCTTGAAGTAAAAGAAATTACTTCCAACTTCTCCTGTAGATACTTAAATGTGTCTTTTGGTAGTGCTTTTGTAATAATATCTGCAATCTACTCTGTAATATTGATATATTCCATCTTAACCTATTGATCTACAACTTGTTCTCTCAAGAAGTGATATCTAATGGGTATATATTTTGTTCTTGAATGCATCACTAGATTCTTCAAAATAATAATGTCACTTCTGTTGTCACAAAAAATAGAAAGATTCATCATATTTTACCTTGATATCTTCCAAATTTTACTTCATCCAAATCACTTGAGTACAACACAATACTGCTGCAATATATTTTGCTTCAGCTGTAGAAAGTGATTCTAAATTCTATTTTTTACTTAGCCATGATACTAAGCTATCACCAAGGAAGAAAGCTCCTCCACTTATACTCTCTTTATCATCCAAGCAACCTGCCTAATCTAAATTTGTATAAGTAACTAAATTAAAATCTCTACTTATGGGATACCATAATCCATAATCTAATGTCCCCTTGATATATCTAAATATTCTTTTCACCAACTAAACATGACTATCTTTTGGAGCTAACTGATATCTTGCAACCATACCTACTGTATGCGTGATGCTTGGCCTTGATGCTATCAAATATAAAAGACTACCAATCATAAATCTATATAAAAATTGATTTATAATAGGTGAATATTCATCTTTGCTCACCTTATTTCCTATACACATTGATGTGCCAACTAGTACACAATCCTCAAAACTAAATTTCTTTAATATTTCCTTGGCATATTTACTTTGAGATATAAAAATTCCTTTATCTAACTGAAGTATTTGCAATCCTAAGAAAAATAAAAATTATTTAAGCATAGACATCTCAAATTATTTTTGCATATTATCATAAAATTCTTTTATCATCTTTTCAATATTTCCTCCAAAAATGATGTCATCAACATATACCACAACAATCAATTGATGTTCACATTCAGTTTTGATGTAGAGATTACTATCAGCAAATCCTCTCTTGAAACATTGATCCTATAGGTACTTATCAAGTCTTGCATACCAAGCTCTGAGAGCTTATTTCAATCCATACAGTGCTTTTTTCAATCTACAATCATGGCTACTAAAATTTGAGAGAATAAATCCCTCAGGCTACTCAATGTAGACCTCTTCTTCTTGATTCCCATTTAGGAAGGTAGATTTGACATCCATTTGAAACACTTTAAAAATTTTAAACACTGCATATGCAAGAAACATTTTAATAGCCTCTAGCCTTGCTACTAGTGTAAAATTTTATTCAAAATATATTCCCTCAATATAATCATATCATTTACATACTAATCTTATTTTATTCCTGGTCATTTCTCCATTTTCATTCAACTTATTTCTATAAACCTATTTTATTCCTATCACATTGTGATCTTTTGGTCTAGGCACTTATTCTCAAGTAACATTCTTTTTTATCTAATTTAATTCTTCATCCATTACCTTAACCCAATGCTTATCATGTCTAGTTTTTGAAAAAGTTATAGGCTAAATTTTAGATAACAAAGAAAAATTAACTTACTCAGATTCACTTACCATCATTCTTCTAGTGAAAATTTATTCATTTATGTCTCCAATGATGTCAATTTCATTATGATTTATCTGAACATATTTGGATGGAGTTTTGGTGTCCTTTTTCTCCTTCTCATCTTCATCCAATTCTTCAAAATCTTCCTCTTCAATGATTTTAGGAATGTTTATTGGATCATTGATTCTTTGTGTTCCATCTTCTTCTATTCTGACACTTGCACTTTCAAAAATTTTATTGGTTCTTTTATTATAACATTTATAAGCTTTAATTTTGCAAAAATAACCAAGAATATATCTTCATCTACTCTAGATTCAAACTTACCAAGTTTTTCATCGATTCTCTTTATGAAGCATCTACTGCTAAAAACTTTGAAATTATCACCTATTGTTGGTTTGTCTTTCCATAACTCATAACGAGTCTTGTCACTATTGACTCTCAATAATGCTCTATTATGAATATGCACTGCTATAGCTACTATCTCTTTTCAATATTTATCTTCTATCTTGGATTCATTTAGCATTATCCTCACTATCTCCTAAACTATTCTATTTTTCTGTCCAACTACTCCATTTTGATGTGGAGTTCTAGCTATTGAATAATGTCTCTTTATTTCATGGTATTCAAAAAACTCAATAAATTAATCTGACATGAATTATCCTCCTTGATCTAATATTAGACACTTAATATTCAAACTAGTTTCATTCTCAACTAATGTTTTGAATGCTTTGAAATGTTTGAAAGCTTCTAATTATTTCTGTAAAAATATTACCCAAGTCATACGTAAAAAATCATCAATAAGAAACATGAAATATTTCTCACCTTGATTAATTTAATTTTTCATAGGTCCACATAGATCAGTGTGAACAAGCTCAACATATGAGTGATCGAGTACTCTTTTGTTTTGAACTATCTTCTGGCTTGCTTCCCATGTTGATAAGGTTCACAAAGCGTGTTGGATGGATTTATAATCTTTGAAAGATTTCTGATTGCATGATTCTTGTTGATGTTGACAAGATTTTCAAAATTTATGTGTCCCATTCTCCTGTACCATAGCCAAATTTATTCAATCTGATTCAAACAACATCTTTGACCTTTGATGTCTGATAATGTATACAAATTATTACTTATTCTCTAAGTATCTACAACCAACACATCTAAATCTTTTTTCCTAATTTCACAACCTTCTACATAAAACTTTAGTGTGTGCCCTTAATCACACATTTTAATTACACTCAAAATATTATTCTTAAGACCTTCTACATACAAAACATTTTTAGTTTTAGTTATACCATTATCTAAACTTAGTGTACCTTTTCTGGCAATTCTGGCAGTAGTATTATCTCTGAATTTCACTATGCACCATTGATCTTATTCAAGGTTATTAACTTGATTTTGTCTTTTGTCATGTGCCTCAAACATCCACTATCAATGAACCATGGATTTTACTTATTTCTTGCATGCAAAGCTATCTGTACCAACATAGATTCTATAGGTTGTTTTTTCTACCATGAACCTGTCTGAACTTTCTTCTTGATGAATGGAACCTTGAAACTATGGTCCTTCTTGATTGACTCGAACATGATTCTATAGTACCAAGATATGTGTCCAAATTTTTTACAATTGTAACATATTATGGCCTCTATTCCCTCCAGCTTTCTTTGTTTGAGACGTCCTCTGTATTCTTAATTTCTTCTCTTTTTATTTCTTCTTTTGTAAGAGCTTCAACATAGCTCTTTCCTTTTTCCTTATCTGTAAAATTAGTGGTCTCCCCTTTCTCTTTTTCAAATCTGATACCTTTCTTATCTGACATTGATCTTTGAATTTCTAATATCTTATTCAACATATTAGTGTTACCTTTAAATTTTGAATCATTGATTGTTTTATTTATTTTCTCAAGATCTACTTTTAAAGAAGTAATTTCAATAACATACCTTTCACATTCTTTACTTACATTTTGAACTATGATGTTAGATCTTCTTCATTCTTCTTGGCTTCTTCAAAGTGTGCTCGTAGATCTTCAATTATTTCCTTTGAATCTTTTTTATTTTTCTCGATCTGGAGCTTTAATCTTTGATTCTTCTTCTCAAGAGCTTTTAACTCGTCTAAGTCACAAATGATTTCTCCTTCTAGATTCACTTTGGCTTCATCTTATTATTGTTATTGATCATCTATACTTTTGCTTATGGAGGCATCTTTATATATGGCCATAAATAAAATCTCTTCTTCTTCTGAATCACTGACTCCACTATCTTCGACTAAGATAGGATCTTTAGAATACAAACTCTTCTTCTCGAATCCCTTCTTGAATTTTCCTTTGAAATTATTCTTGTATGTAGAATTTCCTTATTCATTATCACCATTACCTTTATTTGGGCACTTAGCTGTAAAATGCCCAATATTTCCATAATTAAAATATTTAAAAGGTAATTTTTCTTAATATGTACCTATGCCCTTTTTCGACTTGTGAATGAATAAAGCTCCATTTTCATCTTCATCATCGCTAGAATTGTCACTTGAGGATTGAATCTTAGCTTTCTCTTTCTTTGATGTCTTGAAATCAAGCTTCTCTCTTTGAGGGTTTCTCTTGTTTGATCCACATCTCATATGCTGTAAGAATACCATGTAGCTCATCCATCTTTATCTTGGCTAAATTCTTCATTTCTTTAGTTGCTAAAACTTTTGCATCATATCTCAATGGTAGATATCTCAAATTTTTGAACCACAATTGATTCTTATAACTTTTCTCAAAGACCTTGAATCTTATTAACTATTTGATCAACCCATAAAAGATAACTTTCTACATTTTCTTCCTCTTCCATCTTCAAACTCTCAAATTATTTCTAAAAGTCTGAATCTTAGCTTGTTGAACCTTTCCATCACCTTTGTAAATATTCTTAAGTTTTACCCAAGTTTCATGAGCATATTTACATTGCATAACTTTAACAAATTTTGATTCACATAAATTAAATAAAATAACATTTAAAGCTTTAGCATTATTTTCACTTGCCTTCTTTTCTACCAGAGTAGTTACAAGTGTCTGTGGCTCTTCATATTCCTCCACCACTACTTGCCATATGTTGAATCCAAGGGACATCAAATAAATATTCATCTTTATGCTCCAAAAAATATTATTTTTCCCATCAAACAAATGTGCCTTATTTGTAGAAAAACCTTCATGTGATCCAACCATCATGCTTTCTCGATTTACCTTCAAGCTGTAAAACTTTTTCCAAAGAAACCTACTCTAATACCAATTGTTACGCATGAAATATACTAAGAGGGGGGTGAATAAATATATTATATATCTTATTACTTAATTAAATTCTTTTTATTTAACCACTTAACCACACATTCAAGATATGTAATAAAATTGAAACAATAATATGCACCACATAAGAGAGAGAGAAAGACACCATATTTTTACATGAAAACCCAAAGTGGGAAAAACTATAAAGAACAATCTCAAGTATATGAATGAACACTGGCTCAAATTATAAAGTTTGCAAGCACCAACACATCAACTATTTGTGAGCACCAACTCATAGGAGCACCAACCCCTTGCAAAGATTTGTGAGCACCAAACCCTCTTGTATATAAACCAAAAATATCTATCAATGTTTCTTATTTAGAAATGATAGAACTCTATAATATCTCTTTGATTTTCTCTCTTCAAAAACAAATACAAACCATGCACTCTCTTGCATCTTACAAATGGCTTCTTAAGCCTTTATTATAGCTTTCCAAATAACCTTTGGCATTCACCCTTTATGACCCTTCAATCCTCATGGAAAATGGTTCCAAACTTGCATGACCCTTCATATCCTTGCATTTGTAAACTCATATGGTGACCCTTCATAAACAAAATCATCCTTTCCTCTTTTGTCTTTATCTTGGTGACTTTTTGTATTCCTCAAAGTGTCCCTTCATGGAAAAATGCACCATACCCTTTTTGTCTTCACATGGTGACTCTTGGAATTTCTCAATATGACTCTTCATGAGAAAATGCATCCCATTCCTCTTTACCCCATGACTCTTTGACTTCTCTATGGGCCCTCTTTTGGCTATATGCAACCAGAAAAAAAAATGATTAATATTAAAACACATTAGCTAAGATATGAATATTAAAAACATCATTAAATGAAATGGGGCCTTTATCACCAATGCTAGAATTTTGACATCAATGACAATATTTCCAACAAAGGTCTTTGGGGGACCTTAATGCCCTTTTTTGTAAAAATGATGGCCATCTAAAGAAAACTTTCCCATCACTCAATAAAAATGTGAAGGTGATTTTTTTAAAAGACTAGATGGATCTTTTTCCCCTAAAGTTTCTCCTCCCAATGGTATTTCTTTAAGACCAATAGAGAATGTTGTTGTGAGGGGTACTCCCTATTTTGAAATCAACCCCAACAAAGGCAATGCATCCCCTTTTAGCTGGGTTGTGAAATTTTAGTAAAGTTTCCTATGCCCCCTTGCTTTAATGCCCTTAAAAAGAAAACCTCTTTACTGGAGCTTTAACCTAGAGTTATCCCTCACCCTTATGCCTTTGTTTTATCATCTGATGATAGTTTAGGTGTTTTAGATCCCCCAAGAGATGTTTTGGCCCCTAATGATCTAACTCAAGGTGATGACAATGATGTTCAATAGGAAGTTATTTCATTTTATAAAGGAAGGTTTTTATAATAATATATTGTAATAAGGGACAATCCCCCTAAAATGGTTTCCTATACACATGACATCTTGGGGAGCCCAGTTTTGTAAAAGTGCCCAGAAGCAACTTCCCCCATGGTGGTTTCCCTAGAGCCTATTTATAAGAGTATGTTCCTTGGTAACCAAAAGGACCTTTCCCCCTTATTCAATGTTGATACAAACATCATTCCTATAGGAAAGGTTAAAGGAGGTTATAAAAGACTTAAACTAGCCCAAACACTGATCAGTTCCTTAGCCCAGGGATTGGGGATGTAAGTAACAAGCCTAAAATTAGGACCCCTTCTTCTAATGTTGATTCAAATCTTAAGGCTAAAAAGAATAAAGCCCCTCCTTTCTTTCTGAGGATTTATCAGAATAAGGGAGGGGATAAGCCCTTAGGTTTGCCTAAGTATCCCCCCTCTATTATTTTTATGAAGGGTATCAGTTAGAATGTGAGGGGTCTTGAGTCCCCTAATTGAAAGACCATTGTAATAAAATTTAAGTAGTTGAGAGAGGATCTTGACTTTATTTTTCTCTAAAAAATTAAATTGTTAGGTTTAATCTTGATTCTGTGCTTAATTTCATTTGGCTAAGGGCCCCCTATTTTTTAATTAATCATCCTAAAGGTAGAGGGGTGATTCCATCTTTGTGCATCTAGATTGTGATGAATTTGTGTCAGATCATGGTTCATCTCCTTGTCAAAAAGTTATTTGGATTATCATGGAAAAAGGTGGTTAGTGATTTGGAATATGCAATATCTATACCCCAACTACTACAGACCTAGATCAAACCTGTGTAATTGGGGCCTCTAACCTAAAATATATCCCTTGGATTCTTGGGGGAGATTTTAACATGGATGAGGAGAAAAATGAAAAGCATGGTGGTGATCTATTGATTTGGAATGACAATGAGTTTTTTTTGGGTCTAAACTTAAAAGGATACATAAGTTTTTTGACCCCTTACAAAAGTCAAAAAGGCAGAGCAAAGGAATTGGGTTTACTTAGTGTAATAACCAATACCATAATAGGAGGTTATACTCTAGGATTGATATATTTTAATTGAATAAGGGTTTTTTTTTCATTTATCAAGAGGCTAACTCTAAAAATATCAAAGTTCTCCATTTTACCACATTTGACCATCATCTAATTGAGATTGAGGTTTTTGTGAATAATGTTAGGATTTATAAATCCTGAGATTGGAAGGGGATGTATAAATTCAATGTCTCTCACCTAAACGATGATGATTTTAAAGATGTATTTTTTGATTCTTGTAATGTTGACAAGGCAACCTTGAATTCCTCATCTGTTATTGATGGATGGAACTCTTGCATGGATATTTCCAAGAAGTTTAATAGAAGTTTTGGTTAGTATAAATCCAAGAAAATAAGGAAGGTGGCTTTTTATTTCCAAATAAAAGTTGATTTTGTGGAGCTTGCTATTCAAAATAACCCCTTATAATGATAAACTTATGGATAGTCTTTCATTGCTTAAGCATCAACTTAGACATCATCAAACCTTCATCTCTAGGGGATCCCAAATTCAATCTATGTTGTATTGTCTAAAGCTTGGTGACAAGGGTCTAATTTTATTCTCTTAAGGATGATAAGGCACCCATGGTTGATGGGTTTCTAGTTGAATTTTACAAGGCAAATAAAGATTGAATTGCCCAAGAATGTCTCTCTATATATAAATAAGCCTTTGAGGTAGGCTCTTTAGGGCTTGATATTAATAAATGGATTATAAAGTTTATCCCTAAGGATGGAGATCATGCCTAGGTCAGAAATTGGAGGCCTATCACCTTCATTAATGTCTCATACAATATTTTTGTAAAAAAAATAGCTATGAGGCTCTCTTATTTTCTTACCTCTATTGTTTTTAAGACTTAGAAATGTTTTTTTGAAGGAATATATATTCTAGATAATCTCATCTCGAGTTGGGAAGGTATGTAGTGGGATCTTGATTCTAATCAAATTATGCTGATGATCTTGATTGATTTTGAAAAATAATATGATAGGATTGAATTGAGTTTTATTGAGTTGATGTTGAAAGCTTTCGGGTTTTAGGATATATTTTATAGAATGGTCAATGTTATTTTTAAATATGTTTCTAATACTATTGAAGTGAATGATGAAATTAATCATTCTTTTAAACTTCAAATATATATTAGATATAGTTTACATTTGAAACCTTCCTTATTTGTCATTGTTGTGGAGGCCTTGAATTATCTTCTAAGAGGTTCTATGGTTTCCCCTATTAAAGGCCTTTCCTTGTCCAATAACTCTAAACTTATTAATGTTTTATTTACTGATGACACTACCTTGTTTGTTAATCTTAGTAAGGATAATTTGAAACAAGTTCAGTCTAGGATTGATTTTATTTCTCTACCTATGGTTATAAAGTTGATATTTACAAGTCATTCATGATTGGTTGGAATGAGAAACCCCCAGAATGGCTGGCTAGGTTTGGTTGGGTGTGAAAAGGACCTAATCACTTGACTAGATATTTGGGTATCCCATTTTCTCTTATTCTTTCCTTAAAATAGATGTGGAATTGGCTGTATGAAAAGATCAATAAGAAGATTTCCAAATGGCATGGACATCTCTTGTCTCTTCTAGGGCATATACAATATGTGCCAAAATGTTATGTCTTCTTATAGTATTTATTATGCCTCTTGTTGGATGTTTAGTAAATCTTAGATTAACATTCTTCATAATTTGTAAGGGATTTTGTGTTGTTTGATGGTAAGGGTAATAGAAAAACACATGCAGTGGCATGGAAGTTTTGTTGTGTCCCTCAGAATTTTGGTGGTTTGGGGTTGAAATATTTCCATCTTCAAGGTATTACTCTAGCTATCAAATGGATTGTTAGAGCTCTGAGTGGAGATGAGTCATGAAAAGTCTTGATCACAAATAACATTACCATGGGTTACCCTAAAGGTAAATTGAAATGGAAAGGATTGTACATGTCTGATTTATTGACTGGTTCTTTTTCTATTAAGGTGGTAGGTTCTCCTATTTTTGCTATGGAAACCCTGGGAATTGGCTAAGCACCTTATGTCAGTGCTTTATGTTTTCAGTGGTTTGAGAGCTTGATGTCAGGGATATAGGTCAATATGGTGAAATATTTCTATCAAAAGATGACCTATTACTTTAATTAGGAGATGCTCTAATTATGGCTAGTATTCAAAGGGCCTTAAGAATTTTAGGGATCTTTTTTCCATGATGGTTGGGCTTCTTGGGTTGAGATTTCCAACAAGTTTCACATTTATACTTGTCAGAAAAGGACCTTTAGCCTCCTTTCTAAGGCCCTTTAGTCTACTCATAATGTTACTATTATTGACAATGAAAGTGAATTTTGGGATACTATTAAATGGTTAAATGGCCTACCTTTATAGGACTATTCTACTAAGATGCTGTATGGCAAGCTTGATTTTACCAAATGTCCTTTCCTCACCCATAAACATTATTGGAATGTTTACAACCCATTGTATAGCTGTATGTACACATTTAATGTTATTTGGGCTTCTTGTCTTAAACCCAAGAGATCTTATTTTAGATGGTTATTATTTTTAGTAAGTTGGTTGTTGGGTCTATCATCTTAAGTCTGGAATTGGCCAACCTTTCTATATATTTTTTGGGGATTTGGAAACTATTGAACTTGTATTTTTCTATTGTCCTTTTGATGCTAACATTGGAAACACTATTTTAAAAGTTGGTCTTCTTTATTTGGCTATGAGATTTTTGGTACAATATTGCCTTTAGTTATGTGATTTCTCCTAATAACATTCATTTATTTTTCTATAAATTTTGGTTGGTATTTTCTATAGAAGTCCTTTGGTTCATATGCAAACAAAGAAAATTGGATGTTTTTTAGTTTGAGTAAGGATGGTTACTAATTTCAACATTAAATTTATCTATAAATTTTTTTCCTTTAATATTTTACTATAGATCAAGATTCCCCAAGATCAACTGAAAACATTTATGTAGATTGGGATGTTGAAGATCTCCTCTAGCTTTTTATTGGACATTATTATATTTATTGAATGGTCTAAACTACTAGATTGGAGAGTGACATAGGACTCTGATGCTAAGGTTTAATTATCTAAGTATGAATGGGAGTTGATGAAAGATGCCTTACTTGAACAAGTCAATGAGTAGATATTTTCTAAGTGGGTTGGATATTCTAATTCTGATAAGGTAAATTCTAATACTTGGCTATCAACTCAGAAGGAGGTGATGGATGCTTTGCTTTATGGTGGTCCTAATTTCCCTTAGACTAATTATGGATAGGGTATACCTTCACTTTATACCCCTACTTCTGATAATACTATTGCAATGGTTAATGTTTGTCAAGGTAATAGTGATCAAGTGATGTTAGTTGACTATGGTAAATAGGTGGATGAGTGTATTGATAATATCATGGATCATCTTGAAAAGGTGATTGATTATTGAAAAGTGGTTAATGCTGAGGATTTGAGGAATTATGTCAATAATTAAAACATTCACATGCTACTAGACAAACTTGAAATTTATCACCACTTGTGTGTGCTCCTCAACATGGACCTATGTTGTAGAAGGGACCTGTGTTACATAAGGAGCCTATGGATGATGATGTTTCACCTAAAATAAGTTTAATGGATATCAATTATTCTAAATAGGATATGTGGACTTTATTTCTCTGTTGTGTTTTTTTTCCTTTATTGTTGCCACTATTATGTGGATTTTTTATATTGTAATATCGTACTGGTTCTTAAACCTTGGGTTTTCTTGGTGAATGACTATTACACCTTGGTTATTTTTTGATATTTTCATCTTTGGATGTGTAGTCTTTTGTTAAAAATATTATAGTATAAAAAAATACTCATTTTTGAATGACTTTTTGGAGTTATGAAATCATATTTTAATCTTGTTTTAGTTCACGGTACAAATCATGAATAAGTAAAGGAGACTTAAAATTTGGTGTATCACCCCTTTTATTTCATTGCTTTCAGATTTATTTCCATTCCTTTTCCTTGTAGTTTGAGTAGGTGTAGTGTTAGTTTTAGGTGTAGCATCAAGGAATCCAACCTCTCTAGAGATTCACTCCACCTTTTGGGCCACTCATAGTCTAGGAGTGTTTCCATTGTGTCAATTGCGTGAGAAGACCTGAAACACCTCCTCAAAGGGTGTAACTCAAAGTGACAACATTTTTTGGCACACTCGGTGGGACAAAGATTTAACAATATTGTCAAAGATTGATGTTGGTCTTAGCAAATTTTTAGCTATCATATCATTCTACATTCAACATCTGACATGTCCAACAATATTTCAAGCATCCTAGTTGCTAGATCAATATCCAATTTTCATGCCAAATATAACTACAAGGTCCTCTTCTAAGGGTATTCATTTTGAGTTTGTATAATTACCTTACCACTCAACTAAGAAAAATAGATTTGGTAATACACACCCTTATCCAAAAAGGTCTATTACTTTAAACTTATCTATACAAAGGTTTTATTTATCTCTAATATTCAATATGATAGAGCTTAGAAATCATGTTTTTATTGATTTCAATGGTGGTAGCCACCTCAACCTATCTCAATATGATGACATCCCTATTGCTACCCTTAAAAGCATCCCACATTTCATTGGAGAGAATTCCACCACTCCTATTGAGTATATAAGAGATATTTATAATGTCTATTTTGTACATCATGTAACATAAGATAATATGCCAATAAAATTACTATCCACTTCATTCAAAGGGAAGGCTATTCAATGGTATAGAGGCTTGAGGCCTAATATATTTCTACTTAGGATGAATTGGGAGAAAATTGTGCAAGCATTTTGAGTATAAGAGTGATCACTTGTCTTTGATGGAACAATTGACTACTATAAAAAGGGCTCCTCAAAATCTCATGGTGGATTTCAACTATAAATTTCAAACTACTTGGGATGGGATCCCATCTATAATTAATCCCATTAAAAACTATCCATTATTTTTCTCTTAAGGGCTTTAAATAATGATGTAGCTTTGATGATCTAATCAATGGTGGGAACTACATTACCTAATCTATATGAGGTGGTAATAAGGGATAATAATTGTCTCATACAAGCTATTAAGATTGATCTAAGGCCTTATATCCCTTTATTTCCAAAATTTTAACTCCCTAGTCCTTCTACACCTCTTGCATTACCCACATTAGCCCCTATTCATTTGCTAAACAATCAAGATAAGGATGATCTTTCCCATTCTAATGACTTACATGAAGTCAAGTGTCTTATACAAAGTTTTAGCATCGAGATTATCACCATTAATAGTTAGAAAGATTAGAACTATAGGCCTTAAAAAACCCACACTCAAATTAATCATACTAATAGACCTCCTTTACAAAGTAACTTCTAAGGTCAAACACCTATCACCAATGTTAGGCCATTCAATAAATATAACCCAAATGTTTCTAGATCTTCAAATACCATTGTTCCTATTTTAAATAATCTAGTTCAAGATTAGTCATGGTGTCTTCCTTATGATCAGCCCCAAAATTAGATTATGTACCCCAATGGTGTGTCCAATCAAACTCTAATGGTGCAAGGTTTTTAAGTTTTTTAAGCTCCACAACCTAATGTGACATTAAAATAAAAATCTAATAAATATAAAGTGAAATCATATTCTACACTTGTAAATTGGCAAGGAGATCATTGTGTAATGAATCGGTTTGGAGGCACAAATAAAGTTGATACTCTTGTAGTAATCAACACAAGGTATAAGAAGAGATAAATAGAGGGTGCCCAAGAGATGGGTCAAAGACCTATTCTATATTATCAAGTTCCTCAAGAGATAAACATACCTAATGAAGCCTTTAAAGTTCAAGAAATTTAAAAAAATTATAATGTGAAAGGTGTTCTTCTACCTCAATTTTCATAAGCTCAAGATAGTGTTGTTGCTCCTAAGGTAAAACCAAAGGTTGGTAGTTATTATACCAATTTTTTTGATCAAATGAATAAATCACATATGAATATTTAAATGTGGGAGATATTATCCATCCCTGTACAAAAAGATATAATTCAAGAGGAGTTATCTAACTTCAACCTTGTATCTAGACTAACAATGAAAGATAAAGTAGTCCTCATCAATTAAACTTAGCCTAAAGGAGGGAAAAAAGTAAAAAGTGACATGCCTCATTATTTATACCTTTCTCTCATTATAGGAGAGTCTTTAGTTAAAAATTGTATGATTGATAGTGGTGATAGTACCTTTGTAATGACCAAGTAGATGATAATCTAGGTCTAAAATATGAGATAATCTCCAAAGAATTTTCTTAATTGTATGAGACAACCACTAAGACCATAGGAATCATCAAAAGTATGAAATTAAACTTGAATTCTTTCCCCACTTTTTAAATTCCCTAATATTTTGTTGTAATAGGCCTACCACCCCACTTTTCCCTATGTCTATCTAGGGTGTTCACAACCAAGCTTGCGGGATACCTATCATCGGATTGGTATTACATGGTGTTTAGGATAGGTATGGTACCAAAGCCAAGATAGAATCAAAAGAAATTATTAAGAGTCACATAGAACCTTATGTGCCTAAAGTATTCAACATTAGTTTCACTATTCTTGATGAAGGAGACCTCCATATTGATCAAGAACTAGCTTCTTTCTTTGAAGGGATACCTAATCTCTTTCTTGATGAGTAGGGAATTGAACATAATGAATATGATCCCTATAAGTTCATATAATAATAAAACCTAGGAGTATATTTATTACATGAGGAAGGTTATTTCATTTTAGAGGTGGTGAATCCTAGTAAGCCCATGAATGGTCTATGGAAGCTACTCTTTGATGGATCTAGAACCAAAATTGGTGCAGAAGGTGGTGAAATGTTTGTCTCCCTCTAAAGAAAGGTGTTATACTAGTTTTAGATTTAATTCAGTTGTAATTACAATGCAAATGAGTATGAAGCACTTGTACATGACCTTTAATGGGATAGGAAAAGATGAGTGAAGTAATTTTATGGTGTTTGGTGATGGTGAGCTCATTGTTCTTCAAGTGAAGGGCCAAAACATAACCAAAAATCCATTGTTAAAGTCGTAAAATCATACGGTGTTGGATGATATAGAGGATTTTGAGGTTTTCAATATACAATACATTCCAAGAGAAGAGAATAGTCATGCTGATAGGTTAGCTATAATTGGAGCTTAGTTTGACATTCCTAATGATGTCAAGAGTTCAATATGTCAACAACATATCAAAGTAGTAGTAAGGCCTTTAATTCCTGATAACCATGTTAATTGGAAAGTCTTATAACATGCTTTTTCCAAGAAGAGGCTAAGTTCTCTTTAAGAAATAAGACCAAGTTGTAGTATCAAAATGGTGATCAGATTGTATAACTAAGGTTAAACAATCTCCCTAAAGGTCTAGTAACACTTGAAATCATTTTCAATGATGATGATCAAATAAAGAAAGAGAAGATAAGCATATATACAAAGAAAGATAATTATGATAGGGTCAAAATATTCAAAGACAAACTTATTTCACTTGGAAAGGTATGTAATAAAAAAGAGAGACTTGCATTCAATAAATTGCACAATGAGTTTTCTTATATATTTTATATTGGGAGTATAGTTATCTCAAAGGTTTTGACCCTAGCCTATCTAAACACACTATAGAGCTAGATACAGATGCCAAACTAGTAAGGCAAAGGTAAATACCTATAAAACTAAGGATATAAATCCTAAGAAGAATGAATTAACTAAGTTTATAGAGTCTAACATAATATTCCCGATCAAACACTCATGATGGGTTGCCAATCTAGTCTTTGTATGAAACAATAATGGATAGATAAGATTATGTGTGAAATTTAAGGACTTAAATATGCCTGTTTCATTGAAGGATCATTTTTTTTGACTTCCATGGAATAAATATTATATATGGTAGCAATTATTGAGCATTTCTCTCTCCTTGATGGCTATTTGGGGAACAATAAGATTTTGGTGCAAGAGGAAGAACAACACAAGACAACCTTTACCATAAAATGGGGCACATATGCATATATTAATATGCCTTTTGGGTTGTCTAATGTTGGATCTACTTTCCTAAGATCCATGGACATGACATTTCAAGGTTTGATAAATGAGATAGTGTTGATTTACCTTGATGATCTCACTATTTTATCTAATGATGCAAATGATCATTTGACTCACCTTAGACATATATTTGAGAGGTGTAAGTAGTTTTGGATCTCTCACAATCCTAAAAAGTGTGTATTTTAGTCCATGAAGGAAAAATCTTGGGCCATATTGTCTCCAAGAAAGGTATCTCCATAGACCCTAAAAGGGTAAGTATTATCTTGTCCTTGTCATTGCCTAAGTACAAGAGAGGGAAGAAAAGATTATTTGGAAAAATAAAATTCATTAGGAGGTTAATACATAATTTTTATAATATTTTCAAGCATCTAAAATCCATCTTGAATAATAATTATATTTTTATTTAGACTAGAGAAGGAAGGGACAATTTTAGAGCCATCAAGCAAGCCATAACTCAAGCTCCTACACTTGAAAATCTTGATTTCACTAAGGAATTTACCTTGTATGATTTAATAAATGATAAATTTGAGTCATCCATGTTGACATAATACAATGAGGAATGTCTTGAATGTCCCATTACTCTCTTTAGCCAAGGATTAGAAGGCTATGAGGCAAGGTACACATTTTTGGAGAAGAAAGTGCAAACTATCATAAGAAACCTTTAAATTTTTAGATGTCAGTTCTCTAAAAACAAATTTCATGTGGTAGTGTCTTATCCAATAATCAAAGACTTCCTTTTGAGTATAGATTTGAATGAAAAAAGAGGTGGTTGGATCACCAAGACAATGGAATATAATGTAGATATCAAGGTTACCAAGTCAATGAGAGACAAAGGGATGTGTGAGAACTTAGCATCAGACTTGAAAGGGAAAATAGAGGTTGTCCTAGAATTTTAATATGCCACTCAAATAACTATACCTTCATCTACCATGAGTTGGACACAAGACATGATCAAATTTATAAAAATAGGTGAGTGTCCATTAGGACTAGATAAAGATAAAAGGAGATATTTATATTATAATCCATCCCATATATCTTTTTAGATGGAATAATATTTAGGAAAGACATCAATAGAGTTTCATTGAGGTGTGTAGGGGCTAATCAGATTGAGAAAGTATTGGCATAATTCCATGATGGGCCATCAAGTGGCCACTTTGTACCAAGAACTACAACAACAAAGGTGAAGAGAGATGTTTATTATTAGCCTAACTTATTCAAAGACTGATATGAATGGTTGAGGAAGTGTCATAATTATGTTTTTTTCATAGGAAAATAGAAACTTATAGCCTTCCCTCTCCATCCCATTCAGGTAGAGTATCCCTTCATGCAATGGGTTTTGGATTTCATAGGTATGATCAATCCTCCTTAAAGTATTGGTCATAAGTGCATGTTGACTATAACTATCTAATTTTCTAGGTGGATAGAAGTAGTGGCTCTCAAGGAAGACAATGAGACTAATGTGATAGACTTATATAAAGGCATAATAACTAGACTTAGAGTACCTTATACTCTTATTTTAGATAATGAAATGGATTTTATTGGTACCAGGATAATTGAGTGGGATGTGATGCATGGAATCCTCCTAAGTACCTCCTCTAACTACTATCCTCTAGGGGATGGACTAGAAGAGTCCATAAACAAGAATCTAATCAGATTCATCAAGAGGACTATGGAGGAAAATCAAAGAACATGGCATGCAAAATTGAAGATAACCTTATGGGATGATATGATCACTCCTAAAAGATCCATTGGTAATTCCACTTACATACTTATCTATGGAAAAGAAGCAAAGCCACCCATCTCCCTTGAGTTACCATCTTTAGAACTTACAAATCAGATTGAAATGATGGAGAATGCTACCATGGAGATCAAATTAGTAGAGTTGATGGAATTAGAGGAAATAAGAGATAATTAAATGCATACTATGGAGTCTCACCAAGATAAAATCAAGAGGTACTTTGACAAGAGAAATGTTCCAAGAATATTATAAGAGGGTGACTTGTACTCAAATATGATGGATATAGGGACAAACATGGGAGACACATAAAGTTTGATACCTTATGGAGTGGGATCTATGCCATCATTCATTATAAGTAACCCAATTATTTATATCTCTCAAATCTAAATGGAGAGAATTTACATATACCAATCAATGGGATAGACCTTAAACATTATTATTATTGTCATTTTCTCACCTTATACACAATATAGTAGTTGTTTATTTTCTCTAAGTGCCTTTTGTCACATGTGTTTGTCTTAATTTTTTGTTTGTTATGTGTGTTGGAGGTATCATCAGCTATTAAAATTTATTCCAAAGGATAATGTCATGTTCAAGTTTAGTTTGGTCTTAGCTAATTAGTGTTCAATGACTCCATGCCCAATGGGCTATTGAAGGCCATTAGTCTAATTGTTTAGCAAGTAAACTATCCCCATAGGTTTCCAAAAATGTTGTATAATATAGCCACCATAAATTGATTCATCTCCAAAGTAGGCATGTTGAGATGCTTACAATGATTTATGGGTTTTTTAATTTTTGTTTTAGTATTCATGCACCTAGTATAACTATGAAAGAATGCCTTATTATGGAACTAGGTTTTTTTTAGGTTGTAGGTCCTAGGTATCAATGTTTCAAGATGGTTTTGAGTGATAAAATTCATGAATTAATAATGTTCCCCATCACTATTTCATGAGGTTCATTTTCAGGAATTTTATTAAAGGTCTAATGTAATTTTGTAAAGTGACTCCCTTTAGGGATATCAAATGTGAAGAGTTAATGCCATGTATAGAGTTAAAAAGAGGTCTTATTAGGCCATTATGAATTTGATTAAGATCATGTTGTTCCTCATTCTACCTGTATACCCATTCAAGATGTCAATTCCACCCATTTCTAACATATACTCACCTTTAAAAGTTCCTTTGTGCATTATTTTAACTTCCAAACATAGAAAAATGTGATGAATACATGAAAGGTAGGTAAAATAAATTATTTATACATTACAATATCATTTTAAAATTAAATAAAACTCCATTTACATATCTTTTATGTAGCTACAACAAGGAATTTTTTCCAAATGAATAAGTTCTTTGATGAATAAGGGTTTGTGGAGTGAACATACAGTTTCAAGCTTGGGTAGGAGCTCTCATTGAAAGGTTTATATATATATATATATATATATATATATATATATATATATATATATATATATATATATATATATATATATATATATATTTTATAGGCCTATTTAAGTCTAAATATATGATCATTAGGCCAAAACCATGATAAAAATGAAGCTACAGGTCCAAACAAGGTAAAAAACCACTCAAGATCTCCATCGAGTCACATGCATAGTGAAGAAGGTCAATTGGCTGGCATTGGTTCATGGAGGAGAATAAGTGTGAGGACCCATGATATTATGGATTGAATTTAACCCTTATGAATTATAAATTTATAACAATAAGTCTAATTTTAAGGTCCAAAACTTTATAAACAATCACTAATAAGTTTAGTGCTCGTAGAACCCTATTAAACCCCAACAACTCATTTTTATTCTTTTGAAAACATTTTGGAGCTCATTGGATGCATGATGATGATTTAAAATAATTATATATAGGTCTAAGATCCCATAAAACACCAAAATAAACACAATAAACCATGGATCAAACCTATTTTGGCAAAAAATCTCATATTTTGTAGTCTTTTGACATGACATGCAAGTTTTTCAGGCTATGAGGTGTTTCTAGCTATGAAATTGATTGGAAAATAATTTTAAACATTGTATTTAACATTAATAATCCCATTAGGCTTATATAAAGACAAACAAAAGGTCCAAATTATAAAGAAATAACATGATTATGCATACTAAACTTGACTGTGTCAAGGATAAAAGTAGAAACATGGAGATAAAGTAAAAGTTTTATATTGAAAATGAAGATTATATGTTCATAATAAGTGTGAAATACACTGGATAATATTTAAAGAGTGATTATACTCATTTTAAGAAAGAGAAACCACTAAAAGAAGGCCAGTAGGGTCAAAACTATCAAGCTACCTACAAACCCTAGGCATAAGATAAATGATGTTGCAGACCATTAGAGGGTAAAATTATTTGGAGGAATACCTAAAGAAATTATAGGGTATATATCAGATCCAAAATAGGCATTTATAATCAGAAAACAAGCATTTGAGGACCATTTTCCCCAAAACACTTGTCTCGAGTTGCACCTACAAGCCTACAAGTTTGAGAAGGTCCACTATTCATGTGTGAAGTCAAATAAGAAATTACATGGGGAAAAATGGATTTATGGGAAGTTTAAAATATATATCTACTCTAAGTTCATGGTATTTATCAATCCATCAAAGGGTAAAGCTTTATGAACAATCATTAAGAAGTTAAGCACCTCAAAACTACCAAGAAACCTTCAAAAGAGCTTGATGACCCTAAACATATTTTTGGTGACTCTAATACACCTGAATTGACTTTAAAACATTTTAAGACTATCTAAAGGCCTCATGGGAATATATTGGATCTTAAATATTGGCATGTGTGGAGGAAAATTACAAAGAAATAGTCCAAAAACTACACTTTTAGGGGTATTTTAAGGTGTTTGAATGAATGATGACTTTTTAATCAATTGAGTAGAATTTTTAATCTTGGGTAGAGGTATAATGACCTTACACCATCCATTAAATATGTTCTCATGGTGTTTTGATGGGTTTCTAAGTTACTAAACCAAGCCAACATGAAGACTTCCCCTTTCTTGCATAGAGTAAATGAAGTATCATACCTTATTAAGGTCATCAAAGGTATAAGAATATTCAAAGTATCCTTATAGATATAATATGACACTCTTTAATGAATCTTAAAGTCATAAAAAAATCCATTCCAAAAAATAGAGGTAGTTTTGAAAGGACTAATGCGTATATAATGTGATCATTGTATAGTGATAGGAGCTCTTAAGGATGAATACAATATTATATCAATGCTTTCAAGCTTGTCTCAAGGTTTTTATTTCACTCTATACCATAAATGTATAAGCATGGATTAGAAAATGGCTTGGTAAACCTATTATTTTCCTCTAATAAGCTTAGGGAGTAATTATATAAACTTGCTTCCATCAATTGTCTCTCATAGAGACCTTGTAATAGTTGGATATGCCACTAAAGAGCCCTAAAAGACCTAATATACACCTATACCATTAGTTTTGAAAATACCCAATGTGAAAAATATGTCAATAATCCTAAATATAGCTTGATGTGAGTGTGGAATCATAGCTCTTCCATCAAGAAAAGAGGGTAGTTTCAAGAGAGCAAGGATGTATCATGGAAGGCAATGTGTCACTCCTATGCCACATTTCATGAGGTCACCATCAATAAAAGCTAGCACCTATAGAAGAAGAATAATAGGACTATTTTTCACCTTCCATTGAAGTTGTAACTAATTTTGTGATGGATGACAATTATCATGAGCCTCCTACACATTCTCTTCTTTTTCTCCTCTCTTTTCTCTTATAAGTATTCTTGTATGTGAGATGAAAAGCATCCTCTAGCTGGTGAAGGTGAAGCCCTACTAAAATTGATATTTGTTATTACTTTTGAAGTGATTACAATTTGGTTTATACCTTCTCCATCTTGCATCTAGTGTTTTATGGTGAGTTTATGATGAATGATAGTGATAGTGTTTAATTTCCTTGCATTTGTCATCTTCATTCTTGCCTCTTTGTGAGTAAGTCATCTTCATGCATGTCATATGGTGTGTGTCAAATAGATTTTTGAAAATATTGAGTGTGGAAAGCCTTCAATAGTGTCTTACTCTAAACCTCTTAATCATCCCTCATGATTGATGTATTATCTATAGCCTCCATATTAAAATACTCACGTTGGAAGGACTCTTTGGAGTTGTGAAATCAAATTCCAGTCTTGTTTTAGTTCATGGTATAAATCATAAACAAGTAGATGAAACTTAAAATTTGGTATATCACCCATTTTATTTCATTGATTTTATCTTTCTTCTCCCCTCCTTTTCCTTATAATTTGAGTATGTTTATTGTTATATTTAGGTGTAGCACCAAAGGAGCCAACCCTCTCTGGAGATTCACTCCACCTTTTAGGTCACCCATAGTCTAGGAATGTTTCCATTGTGTCAAATTAGTGAGGGTACCTAAAACACCTCCTCAAAGGGTATACCTTAAAGTAATAGTAGTTCCTAAAAGCACACTTTTCACATCATTTTCATTACCCATGTTGCATTTCTCATGTTTCATTCCTTTAATAGGGGTGGACTTATCTTTATATTTCTTGTAGTCTATGTGGAATAGTTTTTCAAGTGAGACCAATCCCTTGGGTATGTTATTTTTATTCAAATTCATAGTCTCATATTCACCCAATTAAAATTCTTCTTGGAAATATTAATTAATTAATTAATTGATATGTAAATACTTCAGTATTGGTGATGAAGTACAATATGTAAATACTTCATATTCATCAATTAACATTATCTAGGATTGAAGGGTTAAAGACCATCTCTACTAATAATATTCTCATTCTAAAATGGGTAATGGGATCCAAAGTTATTGTATTAGTGGCTAATGTATCCAATATATAATTATGTTGTCTAGGAAATGTTTGGATGCCAAAGGCATCAAAATCTTTGATCATGTTGTAGACTCTACTATGATATCTAGATAAGAATTTGTCATTGCATGAATATTAGCTCCTCACTTGTATAACCACTAATTAAGAATCACCTAACACTTTGATATTATTTACTTTCTTTATGAGGGTGAATATGAGTCCATGTACCAATGCCTCATACTCTGCCACATTATTTATGCAATCAAAATGTAGGTGGTATATCGCCAAATAAGATTTTCCCCTTGGATTGACTAATTAAATTCTAGTGTGACATCCATTTTTAGACTTGGGGTCATCAAAATTCAATGTCCACAAATCTATTTTCACTATATCAGGGCATGTTGATAGTATTTTCAAGGAAAACATAACTATGATGTTCACCTCTCGATTAACTTCCTCATCTTTGATTACATAATTGTTCTATTTCTTAGCTAGATATTCAATGCAAGGAGTAGGTATAGGGATATATAAATTTATATTTGTCTCCTTATAAGAGTTTGATATTAACTCTTCATTACCACTAGGATTAGGTATCCTTATGTTTTCATCTTTCAATGAATAAATGCTAAGTTTTTAATCTAACAAAGACTCTATGGATAATTTTATCATATGAGAGGAAAACATATGGCTATTCATTAAGGTTGTTTCACCTTGTGAAGGTCATGCAAGATCTTCATTTTTTTTTAAATCATTATGTTTTAGGATTGCACATGCTAAATTTGTATCTTAAAATGAGATGATTTCAAGATCATAACATAAGTCTTTATCATCTAACAGGGCTGACTCTTCCATTTTTGGAATTTTTTGTACACTAGACATGTTAATCAAGAGGATATAATGGGCTTCTCCTTCTTTGTCTAGAAAATTCACTCCCATTTCAGATTCCTTGTAAAGGACCTCATTTTTTTTATTGTACTCAATGATCATATAAGACATATTTGGCTCTTATTCTATTCTAATCTAGATGGGAAATCCATATAATGGTATCCACATATGGCTAAAATTAGTTGACATGTAACCATTTAACATTCTTGACCAGTCTTAGCTTAGTAACATGCCATACTAATTTGGGATATCCACCACTTGGATATTAATGAATTGTTGAATCCTTAGATTTGAGGCTAGTTGCATGTTTATGTGGTTCAGCTTGCCCATCCCCTTTACTTATAATTTATCTAGTTGAATCACTTTAAAATTTGATTTCACAAGTGCAAAGCCTAATTATTGGTAGATAACATATGGCATAATTTTCCTAGAGGCACTTGAATCAACCGAGTAATTATGTAAGTTTTTTCCAAATATCCTAACTGTCAAGAGAAATGGAGGAGTCTTAGTTCTCTCTTTATAAAGAGCAACATGTGCATCAAAAATATAATAATATTTTCCCCCTTATTATCAATTTTTTTTTTCAAAAGTAATTCTCTTTGATTATAAATTTGTTGCAACTCACACATAATTATATTAGCTTTGGTTTTCTTAATATACACAACAATATCATAACTAAGTTTGGCCTTCTTTGGCTACTTTTTATATGGGGTACATGCAACATAATTATTATGATATTAAGAATTGGGAGGTTATTTAGGTGTAGGAGGGTTATTTATTGAATTTAAATTATATGGAACATGAGTATTGCATGGGGGAGTAGAGGTGGTCAATATGATGTTTGATATACTCCTCAGCTGATAATTTTTCCCTCTTTGGAACTATATAAATGCATGGAACTCATCTAAATTATATTTGGGATAATTTTCATATTCAAATAGAAATTCATAGGTTTTTAATACCAAAGTTGTGCCTAGGTTTCCTCCATCTTGGTTCTGACTATCATTATGAGCAGGGAATATTTCCATGTTATCCATCTCCTTTTGAAAGATGTTTGAGGCATCTATGAACTTTGCATAGTTTGTTTCTACATGGTATACTATGTTTTTTACTCTACACCAAGTGTTCAAAGACAAATCAGCTAGGTTTATAGAATTTGAAGCATGAATACTATTATAATTATTATTACTATCTAGAGGACTAGGTAAACTTCCATTATTAGTCCTAGAATTCCATTGCCTATGGGTTCTTTAGAAATTGAAAAAACCTACCTTGAGGTATGCTATTAGAATTATGTTTTGAATTATAAGGACCTTGTATATGCATACTAATCATATCATTATATAATATTTGAACCATTTTTTTCAAGTTTCCTACTTCAAGTTCTATGCCAATGTTTGGTTGATTCACAATTTGCTATTATGGGTTGGCCACACATGCATTAGAATTTATAAATTCTAGGGTAGTAGGTTGTGTTTGATTAAGAGTATTTCTAGTAATGGTTTGATTTATCAATAATGAGGGGATTGCCAATGGATGACTACTAGAAATAGCATAACCACTAGTATTAGGCATAACAATTACATTATTATAAATAACTAGGATAATATGATATTCATAACCTATGAGAAAGAATGATTTGGAGGCATATAAGGTGCACCACTAGGCATGAAGTTTATCAAAGTTTGGGTTTACACTAGGCCATAAGCACCAAACATAGTAGTTAGGATTAGAATCATAATTGGGGTGTTCTACACAATAGCTTGGTTTAACATAAGGACCTAATTACATGAACCTAGTTGTCCTAAGGATGATAAATCTCCTAAAATAAATCTTTGTGGGACCATTTTGTACTCTATGTTCACTATTTCATTTTAAGCCAAAGATAGGGATGCTAGTGCAATTACAATCCTTATAATAACATTGATGTCAAAGGATGAAGGGCTATTAATAGGTTTAGATGTCTAGGTCTTCTGATAATATATAGGGATCTTTTAATCTCTGGTATAGTTTTTGAAATTAAGCATTGAAAATGATCATAGGCTCATTTTTTTATCTCTTAGTAGCTATGAAATGGCGATATAGGACCACAAGGTTGATAGGGATCCTAAAATGGCTCACAAACATTGTCTGTAAATTGGCCTAGGATGTGATTGACCCATGGGGTAACTTAAGATATCAGGCATAAGTAGTTTTTCCTAAGGAATAGGGAAATAATATACAAAAAACATCCTTAAACTATACTCATGTTCTGATGAGTGCATCCTTAAAGTCTTGAATTGATTCATCTACTATTTGGATGCCTCCTACTATGAACTTAGGATAAAACTTAGTTGGGTCATTAAGTAGGTCATGAGCTATGATAGAAACATTCATAGGACAATAAACTCCTTGCCCAAGCTCTAGCATGGGGTTGGCCTTTAGGATATGGTGGGGGATAACAAATAATTAACCAAAGGAAATATTTTAGCTATAGGTGAGTTTACTAATGACTAGGTAGGTTTATATCTCCTTTTATCCTTACTAACTCTTGGATTCTTATGGTTTATGAGCTTTAAAATCTATAAATCAATTCCAATAGATTTGTAACTTAAATTTATCCTTATATTTTCCATCTTGAGATAATTTTTTACTCAATTGAATAAAATGTTTTTGGAATGCCTTAGTTTGAGCTTTGGCTATGGAATTAACTCATGATTCACTTGGCCCTCTTTCTAGCACTAGAACATGTTGATGCATCATTTGATGTAATCTAAAAATGAGATGAAAATGGGTTTTTAATCCCTACCTCTATTGAAATAAGGGATATCACACATGGAAAATACCTCCCCAAGGTCTAAATGTACCAAGTCTTGTTATGTCGATCTTCACTAAGTTGGATGATGTAAACTATTCCATGTAAAGTGCTTATTTTAACGGGTTAAAGTGAGGTTAGATGTGGCTAAGGCTTTTATTGGGAGGGTATGCACTTCACTCAAATAAACTTGAAATATTATTCCTATAATATAAATCAAACTTCCTAATATGTGCTTAAATGAAAATAGTTGATTTATCTACTAATTTATCACATTAATGGATGTAACAATGCTACAACAATGATAAATAAAATGTAAAATAATAAAGATAAATAATTAAATTCAAATTGATTTTGTTCCTATGTTATATTAATTATAAATAAAGTTCAAAAGAGTAGTGATAAATGGATATAAAATCTACTATATACATAGATGAATCGGGAATTATCTAATCGAATGAATCCAGTAAAACCAATCTTCAATTGAGCCAATCCTAGCACAACTCCAACTATAGACAGTGAAAGAGTCTAGGGAGGTTGATTATGAGAAGGAAAGGAATAAATACCATAAAAAATGTGCAATAAATGACTATGAATTCTCAATAGCCTTCAAATTATCAATATTTTCCTTTTGATTAAAAATATATTAGACTCATACAATCATCTAAGTGCAGAAAACACCTCTTGAGCAACAAGACTAAACAAGGGCAAGGATAAATTATCCTAGAAAGAAATGAAATGCATAAGGAAAATGGTTTAATTATCTATGTCTCTATTACAATTATTAAAGATCCAAATATGCATAACACGCTCTAATTCTAAAAATTCCACCCTTAAACAAATCTTTTAAAGTTTTATAAATAGGAACAAGAGAGGTTTAAAATAAAAAATTCAAAACTAGAGGGAAATCAGGTCCATTTAAAAAAGCAATTGAGAAATCAATGTGAAATCAAGAATTTAATTCAAAATTTTAGCTGGACCATGCTACTATGAACTAGGGGAGGAAATTACTTTAACTAAGTGTGGCTAGAAGTGGTTCAGAATGCATTAGGATTACAATTCAAATTCTACTTATCTACCTTTAGAGTAAAAAAACACTCATTTTCATGGCATATTTTGTCCTTATAACCTTTTTTGTGCATTCTCAAATGTGTATGACATGCTAAAATTCAATGCCACCGCCCAAATCACCTTTGAATTTTGTCTTTTTTTTTAAATCAATTTTACCATTAAAATTCCCCTAAAATTCAACTTTATAGGTCAAATTTGACACATAGTCTATTCTTGGGCTTTGAAATTTTTGATGGATAGATGGGCTATCAAAATCATACCCTAATTTGAAGGTCATGTAGCCAAATTTTCCTTAGTTCATTGATTTCTTGTCATGTGTCTATTTTATGCTCTTTTGCAGCTCGACCAAGGTTTCAAATACATGCTAACTATTTATATTTAGGGGAAGTGAGATTCCACCATGTGGCATCATATTACTTACCTAGAGCTCTGTCACACTATTTATTTGCATGGAATACCCTAGGTATATGTATCAATGATATTTTACCACCTGACATCATCTTGATCACATGTTTTCCTGAGGGTTGTTGATGTCACTACTTTTTTGTATGGATTCTTCCAGATAACTGATCATTATGATGATGCTATTTGGCATCATCCCACTAACCCAATCACCTGGAACCTCTATATCATACATAATCAATTGGGATTAACATATTTTCAAGATCATGACCCTTGACAACATCCCATTGATATGTTTTCCTAGAGTTTTTTTGACTGGATGAACAAAAAATGCCCTGTAGATCAAAGAAAAACTTTAAAATTGACTAAGTGTCAAAGGATTTTGAACAAGTTATAATGGTCAAGGGTTATAAGAGTGCATCATGTGGTGCTAGGGATAAGATAGATACCTATGGGAATAACATGCAAACACATAGTCAAAAACTTTTAAATGAAAAGCCAATTGTTAGAATTTTCAAATTCAAATGGCTAAGAAATTTCCAATTAAAATGGTCGAGTCTTTTAATTTGAACAAAAGAATGTAAAAACTTAACAATATGAAACCACTTTGAATAAAAATGAAAGTGTTTTATATCAATTTTTTACCATTTCAACAAAATTGGTTAAGGCAAAAGGATGGGCAAAAGCAACTTTTAGCCAAATTATATCATATTTAAAGCAAAAATGGATTGAAAGGGGGGATGATCTAGAAGAATAAAAGGGCCATTCTAAACAAATCCTAGAAATACCGAGCCCATTTTCTCAAAGTGGCTAAGTTAAATTTATAATGGTCGGGGGTTACGAGAGTGCACATGTGGTGCAAGAGCCAAGATAGATACCTATAAGCACAACATGTAAACACACAATCAACAAATTTTAAATGAAAAGCAGACATATAGAATTTTCAAATCCAAATGGCTAAGATATTTTGAATTAAAATGGCTGAGTCTTTTAATTTGAAAAAATACGTAAAAACTTAGCAATATGAAACCAATTTGAATGAAAATAAAAGTGTTTTATAGCAATTTTTTATGATTTTAAAAAATTGGTTAAGGCAAAAGGATGCACAAAAACAACTTTTAGCCAATTTATATCATTTTTAAAGTAGAAATGGATCGAAAGGGGGGTTGATATAGAAGAATAAAAGGGCCATTTTGAACAAATCCTAGAAAGACCAAGCCCATTTTCTCAAAGTGGCTAAGTTAAAGTTAAAACAAAAATAAACATTTAGCCAATTTATACCAAAATAAAAGTGTAAATGGGCTGGATTGCTAAGATTATGACTATAAAAAGGCTTTACAAAAGCTAAATAATTCCTATAAGCAATTGTTATATTTCCCTCAAAGGGTTTTTTAAAGACCCCCTAAAACATAACTCTACATGATTAAAACCCTTCAGTCTAAGATATATTCATCCACCTTAATTTGACTTTTCTACATGTAAATCTTGGATTGAGCATTTTAGTGTGCCAGAGCATTAAAAATTAACATACCGAGTCACTTAAAAATAATCATCTAACAAATAATTAAGTCGAAGAAGATTTAAATAGGCAGACCATTAAACCTCCCAAGGGGAGGATCAACAGAAAAGAGGGGTCCCATTTTTGGTGAAAATTGAGCATCTTGTATGAGCAACAATAAAGCCTTATTCTTGATTCATATAGAGCTCACACATTCTCATAGTTGGTTTCATAATCACTTCTGTAGTCCTTCAAACCCAAGTTCTATCTAAATCATTTATCTTTTAGTACTTTCTCCTTTTAGAACATTTTTAAAAATAGTAATTTACAAATAAGTTGTGTATTTATTGTATATCTTATACATTTTGATTATACTTAGTAGTTTGTCTTAATAAGATTAACTCTTCGTAATCTAAATTTTGATCAAACACAAACAAATATTAGAAAATAATAAAAATTGGGCCCTTTTAAAATGTTTATTTTGATCATTATTAGTGTTCTCTAATTGATACAAGATAAATAAACTTTTTTTCCTTAATTTGATTTTGGAATTTTTTCCCCTAACCTATGGTTTGGTCTAAAACAAATCCTAATGCATTTGCATAATATTTATTTTGATGTCTATTCACAAATTTCAAATTGGTCAAATTTGATTTTTTGGAGGGAATTTTTTGATAAATATGCATGACATAATTGCATCAATTTTTGTGTTAGGTATTTTTTGAATTTTATTTGTTCAATGTCTTGGTAAAATTTTGATGATTGCCACAATTTTAAAGAAGTTTATTATTTCTTTGATGCAAAGTATAATGTAAATTATGTAAGAAAAATTTGTTAACACTAATAGTGTCAGAGTTCATGAAAAAACTTCCAAATTTGATTGTTTTACACCAATTTATAGGCATTTTATTTTTCATTGACACAAATTGTGTTAATTAAAAAAATTTGCATCCGTATTTATTTTAAAACTAATAATATTAGAGTTCACAAAAAATGAAAAAGGTGACACCCTTTCCAATACAATTTTCCCAAAATATATATTAGTGATGGTATTAATAGTTTTGTTTCTTTTATTTTCAAGCCTAAATGGTTTTTATTTTAATTATAACATTAATAAAATGTTAAATATGAATGTTTTTAGTGGTTATATTACCTTTCTCATTGGGTCTATTCAAACAAAAGACTACACCACTCATCATTTTGTCTAGCTTTAAAGAAAAACGCCAAAGTAGGGCTAACATAATGTAGATACCTAATTTTGGTAAAAGCCTTGTTATTAAAATGTTTTTATTATTTTTTTGAGTATATGGATCATCACTTTGAATTAGAATATTATTGGTTTTTTATTTTTTTTAATGTGTTTAATTTATCTAAGTTGACATGGTGCAAATGGGAGCTCTAGTAGTGGACATCCACGAGTGACTATGGATCTTGAATGTAGTATTGTAGTCACCATAAATGTAGTTAATTTATATGGGATATTGGTGACATGGACACTTGGAAACTTAAGCTTGGGTGGCATAAATATAAGTAAATGCATTATGTGAAATAAATATTATAAAGCAAAAGTATTGTGATTATTAGAGTATAAATATGAAAAAGAGAGAAAGGGGACACACTATTATAAAGTAATTTTCATTTAATTGATAAAGTAAATTTATATTTGAGTGAACCACAAGACATATAGTGGCAGCCATGGTGAAAAAATACAAGAATAAAGTGAAGAATACATAATATAATTTTGAAGAATAAAGAAGAAGCCATTACTCAAATGGTAGCTATGGAAAATAAACATCATGCAACAAAATATATAATAGAAAATCATTCAAAATGGTTTGAAAGTGTTTAATATGTAAGTAAATTATAAAAATTAGAAGGAAGGAGATTGAAAAAATTAACCAAATTTGACTAAGACATGTCAAGAAGTAAATTGAATAGAGAAAGAAGTAACCAAAAGTAATCTTCAGGTTAGAATAGCATTAGTATCACCATTTCCTAAATTAAATGTAACTTAACAAGATGATAAGAAGTGATTCAAGAAGTAATTACCACTAGGACTCTATGAATAAAATAAATAAGCTATATATATAAATTAACCCATTACGGAAGTGGTTACATATATATAGGTTTATTCAATAGAAGGATCTAGCTAATGTTTAGTTGGTTCAAAAAGGGTTTAGATGGCCACATCATTCAAGGATATGTATATAAAAATATTGATCTCCATTATTAAGATATTTAAATAGTTTAATAGAGAGTTGTGACATCAATATGTGGTCACATAATGAGGATGGAGAATGAGTGTATAACAACACATATATTACCTAATTGATCTGGGCATTATTTTAGTGAATGAATCTTTATTAGTAGGTCGAGCTGATGAAGAGAAAGTAAAATGACATTAGATAATGTTAAGTATATCTTTAGTGGTAAAAAAGTGTTTTATGGGAAAAATAGTGAGAGGATTCCTTAGTCTCACCCTGTGAAATATGTAAAAATACCATTAATTTGGTTGGGTAGAACATGACATAAAACTATTTCATCCCCTAGTACCTATTATGATCATGAAAAGAGTAGTCAAGTAGATAAGCCAAATAAATGCCTTAATTAGGTGCATACATTCTAAGATCAAACATTAATTTTTGTTCCCTTTAAAACTAAAATGCTACTAGTGAACCATTAATTCTAGTAAATAGATAATGTTAATAACATAAAGCTAGCATGTTGTGCTTATTTCATTTATTTTACGTAGGTGATCTCCAGTGCTTGGGAAATGATTAATTAACATGCTAATCATAATGATTTTGAATGATGAATGTTTTTTTCTTACTTTTCACAAAGAGAAATGAATTTATTTATAAGTAAAAATAATACTTGAAACTCCTTTACTTATTGAGGGTAAAAACCAGATATATATATATATATATATATATATATATATATATATATATATATATATATATATATATATATATATATGAATAAATAACATATGTATTCATAGTAAAGTTAGTAGGGTATTTCCATTTATGGCCATTGAATGCAAAATAAGTATGAGGATACTGGAAAGAAATTAATTTGGATTAGTAAATAAGCAGGCCTACTTAAATCTAAGTGTTTGTAATGGAAATCCTTAGACTTATCAGCTTATTAAATAATTATTGAGTGGATACTCTAATACAATGAAGCCTTCAGGTTTGAGATATATAATGGCCTTAGATTTTGTGATTAATTCCTTTGCCATGGATCTTTGGTCATAGTAATAATTGATCTTATGCTTTAATCAAATCACATGCCACTTGTTTAACCTCGATTCTTAGGATAAGTGAACAAAGATCCATGTGAGGAACTAACCAAAATTTGAAGGGTTGTGTGTTAATATAGTCAAACCTATGATTCATGATTGAATAACTAGATAAAGTTTTTGAGGTCATGATATCATAGCCTCATTTCATTATCTGTTCATAGTAGAGACACTTTCAGACTATGGAAAAGCTTGATGAGATGATATTTTTCCTCATATCACAATAATGAAGATTATAGATGACTACGATGGATCACATCCATCATGATCACATTGGATTTATGTTTTTTTTAATCCCTTCAAATCCACAATTTAAAGTCACATTGAAAGGAATTGTTGGCATCATATGGACTAACCTCTAACTTAGATCTAAGAGTTAGATCATCATCTTTGATAACAATTATAGTCATTCATAGTGATCTCAAATGTGTAAAATAATTTTATGAGGGCTTAATGTAATTTTGAGTTTCTTACCCTTTTATCAAATTCCATATTTGCATTAGTTTAATTAGATGAGTAAATTAGTTGTGACGAATCAATTGGCCAAGATCATGTTACTTGGAAAATCATATATCCATAGGGATACAAAATGATTACCTTTATGGATTTTGTGACTCCATGAGACTATTACAGTGATATGTGTCACCATCCTAATATCCCAAGTTCAATCTCTATTGTGTAGGATTTAAACCATATTCACTATACATAGACCATCACTTTATTTTAAATGAATAGCCTTAAAAATTAGTAAAAGTGGCCTTAATTTCAATTAACCAATGAGACACCTTTAATTTAGACCTCTAGAAAAAGCCTTATGTGATTTATCCACTTGGTAGATATATTATAGTTTAAGTGATCACACTCAAGTTACTCTATGGGTTTACATATTTCCATAACCCCAAGACAACATGATTTGAACATGTGGGTAGTCAAGATCACACTTGGTGACTTAGGCCACACAATATAATGTTTATATAATTTGGTTAAGAAGTGAATGGCCATATGGCCTATTAACTATGAAATTTTAATATATTTTGGAAGGTTTCATGAAATATGTCAACCTAATTATGTGAATAAGACATCATGTGGGGTCCATGGAAAGTAAAAACAACCCTTAGGATTAAGCACAATTTTAACAATAATATTTAATTAAGGACACATGTATAGTGTGAAGCCTCATGTAAATTATATTGTGTCACATATGTATGGTTGAAAGTGATGTTAAGAACTTGCATTACTTGCCAAGTTTGTCACCTAATGTGGACACAACATGGGTAAAATGTGAAAGTGTATGGCATTAAAATTTAATCGATTGAGATGTAAGTAACTCATGATGAGGAAAAATGGTGCCCATCCTATCATCATGGACTTGATTTGAAAAGGCTTGGAGTAATCCCACTATGTGAAGGTGCAAACCACGGGGTTATATACCATGACATATATATTTTGAGATCCATCGTCATCATTAACTTAAGGTAATTATTTGTTATAATAACTTGACACGTAGTGTCCACATGAACACATTATAATAAATAAATGTGTGAAGGCCTATTAGATGTGACTTGGGGCACATTAGTGAGGCCACATGGAAATTTTTAGTTATATTTGATGACATTGGTAACCACATGTGAACAAGGGTACTACTATGCCCTCACCACAAATGCAACACCTTTTACTTTATAAATTTCCATGAGACTTGGTATGAGCTCTCACCTGTGTTATGTAATGTGCTAAGGTTTAACTCAAAGTTAAATCTATGAGAAGACCACATGTATTGACTCAAACATGGTGCTAAGTTCCATTATGAGCCCTATGATACCTATCAAATTGGTGGACCTATTATATAATGCATTGTGGCTTATAGTTTGGGTTGTATCACAAGGAAGTGGTGATGATATCCACTTAGATATGTAAGGGTCACATTAAATTACAATGTGAATTTAGTTTATATATATATATATATATATATATATATATATATATATATATATCTCCAAGTAGTCTGGGACCTTGGTAAATTAAGGTGGGTCATGTGATTTATAGTGATATAAATTAATATGGTAGAAATACTTATTGTTCATATGAATATAGTGAAATAACTATATAATGTGACTACCACATTATGGAATATTTATATATTAAAGATCCCTGAGCCTTTTTAACTTGGGGTGAAATTTAATTGTGACCTATGGGTCCTTTGGCTCACAATAGATATTTTTTTATTAAAAATATTTTATTTTATATAGTTAAATTTGGTATAAACCCTGTTTAATAATAGTTTTTAGCATTTTTATGATATAGATCTCAAACTATGATCTGAGAACTTAATGGCACATTTATCTTATTATTTTGATCATATTTATTAATTTTATTTGGCTCTATGCCTCCCCTTTTATCCCATAATAAAAAATTTCACATGACACATTAAAGATATATTTGGCCATACCTACCATCCTTGGATTCTATTAAGCCTTAATCTAGTTTAAATATTTATGGTTAGTATCAACTATTGGTACTGATTGAAAATAATGGAACCAAATTGGGTCCATTATATATTTATTTTGGGCACATTTCATCTTATGACTATTATTTGGGATATGTTTAATCTCCCTTTTTAACTTTGTCACTAGTACTTAATTCAAATTTAGAGACTCACACACACACACACACACACACACACACACACACACACACACACACACACACACAAATACAAAACTACTATAAGTCATTTAAAAAAAATCACTCTTACATTCCTAAAAGTAATACAAGATTACTCATTTACACATATAGAATTGTTAGAGCTAATTTTCAATTTTACAAAGGTTAACTCATTATTAGAACATTTTTAATGATGTAATGATGATGTCATGGTGTCCAAGTGAGTGGATGAAGTGCCTTGATAGTTTAAGTGACAATGATAAAGTGTGTAATGTGCTTGTCCTCGTATACTTGGTTGATCTTTAAAGTTTACCAAGTTTGAGATGATTAGGGATGAGTCTAAAGTATTGATAATGTGCAAGAGGTCCTATAATTAGTAAAGGATGATTGAAGATATTTTGTGTATGATTATATTCACCCAGCTCATCTTTCTTCTCATCTAGACATTTTGGGTCCAATAATAGAAAATCTAAGTAGGCAATTTGTTGATGTCACCATTACCACGTGTGAATGAGTCAAGGGGAGCTGGTCATATTGTTGTGATCAAATTAGTCCCTAGTTAATATGTTTTAAGTCTCAATTAAATCAATGAATCACAGTCAAATATATGTGGGTGAAAACTTGGGCTCTCTGGCATTTTGATAGTGTTTTCCCATACATAACCAAATTTTCATGAGGCAAGAAATAGTCAAGTAATTAGTTTTGTGATGGTATATCTCACATGTGTGGATGTTTTAGGGGAAGTTTATCAAATGGGTTTGTTAATTTTTTTACCTAGTTGATATTCACTAAATTTTAGGTCATGAAATTAAGCATAATAAAATATATGCATTCTTAAAGATGACCTTCCAAGTAGTTTTTGACATAATTAGCTCTGTGATAGATAAATCTGAGGAGGCATTTTAATATCATTATATCTCACATGTGTGAGGGTTACATAATTATATTGACACAATGTTGTATTCTCCTATATGAGGAGATTATATGGTCCAAATTTTAGAACATGCACTTGAGCAAAGTAAAATAGATGGAGGTGCAAAGTTGGCCTTCCAAGCAGATAAGCAATGGTCCCCATACTTAGTCATTTTTGAGCAAGGGTAAAGACCAAGACAAAATAGAGATCCTATGAATCATGAGTGATCATACAGTTTGATTTAATGGTTCATGTTACATGATAAGGACCTAGAAGATCCATAGAGATTAACAGTGTATGAGAGTTTGTACATCTAGATCTATGGTGCATATCAAGTCAAAGAGGTCAAAGTGTTTGAAGCTTAACGTCAAGAAAAGATAAAGATTAAGCTTCTTCCAAGGATCAATGGTGAGTGGGTATTAATAATAATTGATATTAATAGTGTGAATTAAATTCAAGAGGTTAAAGTGATAGCTATTTAACATTATTAAATACCAAGCTATGTACAAAAGATCAATGGTGCACATTGAGTCAAAGTTACCAAATTGCATGAAATGAGGTCAACCAATTCAAAGTTTAAAATTTAGGCACTGGAACACTATGCATTAAATTAAAAGAATATTAATGGTGCATGATAAATCTAAAGATGCAAGAGCATGGTATGTGAGCATGTTTTTTGAGGTTTAACTATGATCGTATGTATTTGAATATTTGAAATTACAAAGGAAAAACTAGTGCTCTATATTTAGGCTATATATTTTGATCTATGCATAATTTTTTCATTGTGTAAAAATAAAACTTGTAGAGGAATACAAGGAAATAATGATAATATATATTTTAAGATCTTAAAGTGTGTATGGTCATAGTTATGATGGTTTGAAGTTGACTATGTGTTTGTGTGTATTCTGCAAGTAACCTGAGAAGATTCTTTGAGATTGCTTTGATATTTTTTAGATATATATTGATTAATTAGATATTGGGGAGTATTTTAGACTCCATGAGGATGATATGTGTGAATTATGAAGGTATAACCAATCATATGTAGTATGAACAAATGTTTAGAAGTTGACTATGTATTTATTCATGGTGACTGTGTGCACATAATGTTGTTTGAGAAAATTATTCTTAAACAAAAGAGTAATATGTTGGTTGTTAGATATTAAGGGGGACATATAGATCATATGGAATGGGTACATGCATTTTTAAGTGGTATTGTGTTCTTTTTTTGTTTGATGAAATGATAAATGGGTGAATAGGTCTCCATGAGACCTATAAGAACTACAAGGGCCTAATTGAAAGGTGTAACTTCTTAAGAGTGACCCATAGATGATATGACCAACATATGAAGATTATTTTGAGATATGAATTCATATGATAGATGCATTAAGGTTTAAGGCATGCCTAATAGCTGACTGAGATGTTGATTCATTAATGCTCTATATATAGTGAAACCAAATGTGATGGTTTCTAGACTTGTGTGTGAGATTTACATTTGAAAGTAGAGTGTTATGAAGCAAAGGAAAGGGTGGGTGACCTATAGATGAGTTAAAGATTAAAATAGATTGAGAACTATTTATATGACCTGTAGGTCATAATTCTATTAGTGAAATAGTGTTATTACTATTTGGGTATGAGTGAAGGTGAAGAATGATAATCAGAGGTCCATCATCAGGTGTTGAAGATATCAATACAAAGGTGGATGTATTCATAGGTGTTGTTGTGTTATCTCAACATATACGGGGGTTTCAACCTCATTGTAAGGTGAAACTTGTTAAAGGTCTAGTTATTTTTACATCTTAGCTAGACATGTATGGTAACACCTTATGGGATTGTAGTCTCACTAAATAGGGATGGTAGTTCCTTGATTAGTTACAACTAGTATAAATTGGTTCTTATTTTTATTTTAAATTTTAGGTTCTAGTGGGTTTTCTCCCACAAGAGGGTTACCCACATATGTCATGTGTTATGTGATTGATCTTGCATTGTCTTTATTGCTCATTGCTATGAATGATGTGTATGCTTCATGAATACTTATGGTAATTATTTAAGAACTTGAAAGGATTGAAATTGAATTTGGATTTTCTAGGCTCACTAATTAATTTCCCCTCTTAGTGATTTTACCTCTAACAATTGGTATCAGATCCAGTCCTTTGGTAAAGGTTTGATAGTTTGAAGGTGATCCAAGGTACAATATGGGTAGTCATCAAAGAGGTTTCTCTTCTAAACAAGCACCGATGTTTAATGGATCCAATTATACTTTTTGGAGTGAAAGGATGAGGACATACATTATGTCCCTAGGGTTTTATGTATGGAAATATATTGTGGATGGTTATGTTACTCCTACTACTCCTCCATCTAGTGTTGCAGACAAGAAGTTGTTTGAGAACAATTCCAAGGCAATGAATGCTATCACTTGTGGTATTTAAGAGACCGAATACACCAAGGTAATCCATTTTAAATATAATAAAGTGATATGGGATAAAATTTAGATCATTTATGAAGGAGATTAAAAGGTCAAGCTTTTTATATTGCAAACTCATACAAGGCAATTTGAAAGTTTCAATATGAAGGAAGAAGATTCTATGGTATCTTTTTTGTATAGAGTTGATGAGACTATGAACATCATTAGAGGTCTTGGAGAGAACCTTGAAGAGGCTACTATAGTTAAAATGATATTAAGGTCTCTATCCATCAAATTTGATCCAAAGATATCTGCTATAGAATAAATTCATGATATTACTTAGTTGAATATGGATCAATTGAATGGCACCCTTATTGCCTATGAGATGAGAGTAAATAAAGATATACCACCAAATAAGGAATCATCATTCAAGATAGAGATTAATCATAAGAAGAATTTCCAAGGTAAGAAACCCAAAGAAGATAACATATCTGACATTGATGAGGATGGACTAATTAATTTGATTACTAAGAAATTGAACATAGGCTTAGGGAAGTATAAGGGCAAACTACCCCTTAAATGTTTCAATTATTTATAGATATGAAATTTTGCTTGTAAGTGTCCTCATAAGCATGATAATAATGATGATAAAGAGCATGGTGAAGTCCAAGATGAAGATAAGAAGACATGTAGGAAGAAAGGATTCAAAAAGTATATCAAAAAGAAGAAATCCTTCAAGAACAAGAAGATTCTCTACACCAAAGAAGATTGTAGCTCATCATATGAGAATGAAGATATTGACTCAAAATATGATCATGAAAATGATGGTTCTATTGAAGATGAAGATATATTCATGGATGGGAAAGGAATTTGTTCACATCAAAAGGAGTCTACTTGGAGTGATTTAGATAATGATGATGAAGATGAAGATGAGATAGACTATGAGATTACATTGACAAATTCTCTTGAAGAACTGAAGATTGATAAGAAGATCAATAATAAGATGAAATCTCAACTCAAATACTATGAGGAGAAATTTAGTGTGTATAAATCAAGATTGAATGAAGATATAAAGGAACATGAATATATGGTTAAGCATCTCAGTTATCGATTAGAAATCTTGTCTACAAGATTAAAATCTAAAGATGAATGTTCAAGGTATGTTTCTAAAATAAGTCTTTGAAATCTAAGTTAGAGAAGACATACAGTAAGGTGAAGACATTTGTGAGATTTAAAAAGAGCTCTTGTGATCTAGATAATATTATGAGTGGTCAAAATCATGCTAGTGAGAGAAATGATCTTGGATATGAAGAAGAATAAAATAATATAACTCAAGACAAGATGACGACTAATGTGAAAAAGGAAAATCATACTATGAAGACAAATCATCAGACAAGGAATGAAGGTGATGTTAGAATAAAGATAAATTAGATCAGACAACCAAATGCCATGAGGTATGCAAGATTCAATGGTTACTGTTACACATGTAATAAATTTGGTCATAAGGATAGAGAATGCATGAGACCTATTATAAATGAGTTTACATGGAAATATGATGAGGGTCATCAGTGAAAAGGAGTGAGAAAAATTAAGTGCTTCAACTATCTTGATGTGGGACACTTTGTAAACCATTATCCACATAAGATTAGACAAGCTGAGTCCTCTTTAAAAAGGGGAGGTTGTTTTTTTTGTCATGACAAAGGACATATTTAAAGTTTATGTCTAAACATGATAAGATAAAATATGTTTCCATAAAGGAGTATGGTATGCTATAATTTTGAATAGAGAGCTCACATTGCAAGGTTCTACAAGCAAAGGTCTACAAGTCAGAATAGGTTTAATCAAGATCCTAGACTATAAGGAAGAAGGCAAGTTAACACATGGAAGCCAAAGGTGACAAGTGTGAGTCATGATGAGTTTATAGGTCCAAGTAATCTATTTTATATGGTGGAAAATGCTTCAAAGTTGAAGAGTGCCAAGGACTCTCATTGTCTGCTCATGTTGTGAGTGAAGAGACCAAGCTCAAAGAGAAGACCAAGGTGCTAGTTGAAGTTAGTCCTAAGGTATATATGGATACAAGTGAACATCTTAATATTGATTAGAAAGTATCATTCAAATAACATAAATTGTCAATACCTAATGATGAGGTTCCAAGTTGCAAGGAAGTTTTTATAGATGAAAAGGTATGTCATGAATCTATGTTGTCTCCATGTATTGTTAATGTAATTATAGAAGATAAGGATAATGTTATAGTGGTTGAGCATGTTACTTCTCTCAAGCCTAATAAGAAGAAGAAATAAAAGTATCATATGACCTAGGAGGAAAAGGAATATGAGGAGTTGTGGGAAACCTTTGGTTCACATTATTCTAAGACATTGTGAAGTAGGGTGTCTTTGCCTATGCTTCTTAGGAGACATCTTTCTAGTCAAGAAGCAATTTTTTATGCTCAAGATAATAATACAAATATGTATAGAGACTTGTTTTGATATTATAAGGTCATTATCTAAGGGGGAGAAATAAGTTCATAATCTTGTTGCAAAGATTTGTGAAGGAGCTTTTGTACATGGTTAGAATGGGTGTTTCCAAGTGGCCTAATGAGATTGATGGAATAGTTTGGTGCTCTAAAAGGTTAGTCAACTTATTTGTGATGTGATCTCAGTGTTTTTTATGGTCTAAAGGCATGTTGAAGTCAAGTTGAATATTTTTGAGTGCTCTTAATTTTCTCAGTTATGGCTTAAGGGCAAGTAGGCATAAAAATGGGTTATAGGAAGTCAATGTTCCCAAAGATATAGAGGATAAAATTTTGGTCTATAAGTGTGTGATGGTTGTATCCAGGCATGTAATTAGTTTTTAGAGTGTGTATTGACTAGAAGGAGGTTTGTTGACTTAATTTGTTTCAAGATTCTAGGGTTTTGGGCTATGATAGAAAAGTGGTTTGCCTTATGATTTGAGGTCTAATTATTCTTAATAGGTTTAATGGGATAAATGGGTTATGAAATAATGTTTCATATGGATTTTAAGGTTTGTGGTTTTCAAATTATTCATGTTTTTATCAAGATAGAGGCCTAATTGACAAGTTAGTTTGTGAAATAAGTATGTTTCAAAGGATGATCTAGGTAATGAAATTAGTGTGATTAAGGGGGAATATAAGAGTGATATATATATGAAGTTTCAAGTCTTGAAGGTGTTTGTAATAAAATATGTGGGCTTTGCAAGTTCTTGGTAGGGCTACAAGGAGACTAGATAGGCCTAGTGAGAAGAAGAGTATATATTTTTTCAATTTATCCAATAGATAAAGGCATGATTATTTAAAGGTGATTTATCAAGTTATTTTATATCATGTTTCCTATTTTGTGAGTTGCATGAACTTTTTTTGGTGGTCCTTGTGGTAGCTTGAGAGAGAAGGCTAGTAAACATGTGTGGCGATTCTTCATGGTGTGTGGAGATTTGAAGATGCTCATGTGATGCAATGGATTATAAATATTAAGGGGAGTCCCTCTCATATTTTTCTTGGTGAGTTACATCAAATTTTAGTGTTTTTTTGTGTTGTTTCTTCATTGGTTTTAGTGTTTGGTTGAAGAGAGTGTTGTCATGGAGCAAGATGCACTTGTCAAGGTAAGAAGATTTAGGCTCAAGGTAAAGGGAGTTTTTACTATATTTATAAGATTGTATACTCATGTTGGTAGTATTTTAAAGTCCTCAAGATTATTTTGTGCCCACTTTTTCATTGTGTCAAAGAGGGAGAAGGTTCCTATTGTGAGAGTGCTTGAAGAGTGAGAAGAAAAGTGAGCTATATATTGCTGTATGAACTGTGTTGACATCAATGACAAATGAGTATATTATTGGAGAATTATCAATGATTTCATGATGATGTCATTGATGTGTCTAGGTGAGTGGATGAAGTGCCTTTATAGTCTAAGTGACAATGACATAGTGTGTAGTGTGTTTGTCTTAGTATGCTTGAATAAGGCTTGGTTGATGTTCAGAGTTTGCATGGTTTGAGATGATTAGGGATGAGTCTGAAGTATTTATCATGTGAAAGGGGTAATATTTGTGATAAAATATAATTGAAGAGCTTGTGTGCATGAGTGTAATTTACCCACTTTATCTTGGTTCTCATTTAGACATTTTGGGTCTAATAGCAGAAAATCTAAGTAGGAAGTTTGCTAACATCACCATTACTATGTGTGGAGAAGTCAGGGGGAGTTTGTCATATGTTTGTGATAAAATTAGTCCATATTTGATATTATCTAAGTCTAAATTCATGCAATGAATCATAATAAAATATATTTAGGTGCAAAGTTTGGCTCTTAGACATTTTGATAGTGTTTTCCCATAGCTAAATTTGTATGAGGTAAGAAAGAGTCAAGTAAGCAGTCTTGTGATGACATATATCACACATGTGGATGTTTTAGGAGAATTTGATCATATGGGTTTGTTAATTTTATTATTATTTTATATTCACTAAAATTTAGGTCATACGATGAAGTGTGACAAATATATGTATGTTTAAAGATGGCATTCTAGGGAGTTTTTGACATAGTTAGCTCTGTGATAGATAAATATGAGGAATTTTAATGTCATTATATCTCAAATTTATGAGGGTTATAGGAGTATATTGAAACGTGTTTATATTTTACTATATTAAGAGATTATATAGTCTAAATTTTAGAACAATCACTTGAGCGAAGCAAAAGATATGGAGGTATAAATTTGGCCTTCTAGGCAGATAAGCAATGGTCCCCATACTTGGTCATTTTTGAGCAAGGGTAAATACCATGACCAAATGGAGATCCTCTGGATCATGGTTGATCATATATTTTGATCAAATTGTTCATGCTACATTATAAGGACCTAGCTGATTTGCAAAGATTAACGGTACATGGGAGTTCATACATCTAGATCTATGGTGTGCATTAAGTCAAAGAGGTCAAAGTATTTGAAGTTTAACGTTAAGAAGAGATATAGATTGATTTTATTACAAGGATAAATAGTGAGAATGTATTAAAAATAATTTATATAAATTGTGCAAACTAAATTAAAGAGGTTAAAGTGATAGATTTTTAGCATTGTTAAAGACTAAGCTATGTATAAAAGATCAACAATACACATTGAGTCAAAGTTACCAAATTGCACGAGATGAGGTCAACTAATTTGAAGTTTGAAATTTGAGAATTGGTGCACTATTAATTAAAGGTATAATGATATAAATGATTTGAAATCAATCTAAATATGTGAGAGAATGAGATGTGAGCATATTGTCCAAGGTTTAACTGTGACCATTTGTATTTGAATATTTGAATTTGCAAAGGAAAAATTGGTGCTTTGTATTTTGGATATATGTTTTGATATATGAAAAGTTTAGTCATGATGTAAAAATTTAACTTGTATATGACTCCAATATTCATCTAGGAATATATATTTGAAGATATGAAAGTGTGTACAGTCATAGTTATGAAGGTTTAAAGTTGATTGTGTGTTTATGTGTATTATGTAAGTAACCTAAGAAGATTATTTGAGCTTATTTTGATATCTCTTGATGAATTGGATATTTAGGAGTGTTTTAGACTCCATTATGATGATATATGTGTATTATTAATGTTTGACCAATCATATTTAGTATGAACAAAGGTTTATAAGTTGACTGTGTATTTGTTCATGGTGACTATGTACACATAATGTTGTTTGAGTAAATTCTGCTTAATCATAAGAGTAATATGTTGGTTGTTATAAATTAATGGGGAATTATATATAATATGGAATGGGCCCATACATTTTAAATTTTTACATGTTCTTTTTTCATTTGATGAAATGCTAAATGGGTGAATAGGTCTCCATGACACCTATAAGAGCTATAAGGGCCTACTTGAAAGGTGCAACTACTTAAGAGTGACCCATAGATGATATTGACAACATATGAAGATTGTTTTGAGCCATGTATTCCTATGATATATTACTTAAGGTTTAATTCATTCCTAATGGTTGACCAAGATGTTGATAATCATGAATTCTCTATATATAGTGAAACCAAATGTGATGGTTTCTAGACTTGTGTGTGAGATTTGCATTTGAGAGCAAAGTGTTATGAAGTGAAGGAAAGGGTGGGTACCCTATGGATTAATTAAAGAGCATAATATATTAATAAATATTTTTATGACCTATAGGTCATAATATTTTTGTCAAAATAGTGCTCTTGTTGTTTGGGTATGAGCGAAGGTAAAGAGTGATAATCAGAGCCCCATAATCAGGTGTTGAAGACATTAGTTAAAATGTGTATGTGTTTATAGGTGTTGTTGTGGTATCTCATCATATAATGGGGTTGAAACTTCCTTTCAAGATGAAACTTTCTAAAGGTCTTGATGTTGTATCTCAGCTAGATAGGTGTGGTATCACTTTGTGGAATTGTGGTCTCACTAAATAGGGATGGTAGTTCCTTGATCAATTTTAACTGTTCTAAATTGGTTCTTTTTTAATAAGATAATAGTCCAATTTCATGTTATAGTGGGTTTTCTCCCTCAATAGGGTTTCCCACATATGTCATGTGTTATTTGATTGATCTTGTATTGTCTCTCTTGCTCATTGCTATGAATGATGTGTATGCTTCATGAATGATTATGGCAATTGTTTAAGAACTTGAAATGATTAAAATTGAAGTTGGATTTTATAGGATCACTAATTCACCACCCTTCTTAGTGATTTTACCTCTAACACTCACATCTGCATGCTTGTACTAAGGTAAAGATAGGAGAAGGAACATCTAAGATTTCATACACAATTACACACACATTGAAGAGAGAACTACATTTGATTTTGATCCCTCTTTGAAGTATTTTAAATATATTGTAGTGTTTGGTCCTAAAAAAATGATTGACCAAGGTTAATCCAAATCAATTCTTTCACCCAAAACCATCCTAATTTTATGTTAGATCTATTATGCAGGACTAAGTTTTGATATGTAGGTGCTCCCATGGAAATATGAAAGGAGATAAATTTAGAAACAATAATCATTGGTGTAACTTTATTGATTCAAAAATAAATAGCCATCCACTATGTATAGGGTTAATTATGAGCACTGCAATCATTACCAACTATTAGTATTGACAAAATCTATCAAAATTGACCATAACAAAATAGGCATAAAGAGGTTGTATATAGGACATTAATAAAGTCCTAATGTGCATAAGTCAAATGATCAAGCTTCAGATTGACATGTCAAATAATATAGGGGTTATATTACCCCTTGTTAATTAATAATTGATATATTTAGTATATTTGATTTTCATATCTATTGATCTACATTCTATTGCAAATTTTATTTCTTAATTAGATTGATATTCATCATTAATACAAATTAAGGTATAAATAGGAAAGATGATAGACCATATGGCCCACATCCACCTCTAGGTATATACTAAAATACACCCCACATCATCCATATGTGAGGTCACAAGTGGATGATCAACATCTCTTACAAATAATGGTGCTAAGTTTACACCACTAAGCCCTAATATATCACTAGGATGATACACTGATATCATAGTCCTAGTCCATGGATATGTATCTAAGAGCACATCTTATTATATGTTAAACTAACATGTAATCCACTCAGACTAATGTTTTTACAAATCTTGGGAATTTATCATGAATCCAAACACTCCCAAAAATATGGCACAAATCCATGGTATCCTCAGGCCACTGATCATAACCATGATATTTTATCTAGATTATATTGATAGGTGTGATTATATCAAGTATCAAACAATAATATGTCATGTTAAGGCCACAATTTATCTTAAAAATTTATCTATATGATTAAAAATGAGGATGATCCCAACACCCACAAGGTCCTCCAATAGGTCAAATTATAATAATGTGCTCATAATCCCAAACATATAGCAATGCCATTGTACCGAGACCTCCACCATGGTACTCCAAGTAAATATATAGGTCCTTACATAGGTGGTAAACCATGTTACATCCACACAAATATATCATTCCTCTTTCATTGATAACACACATACAACCATACATCTGATAATAAATCGCTACAAAACCATCATCCACAATAATGAAGGAAACACATAAGTAACATGTAGATTTATAAAATAATGAAACATTAGAAGTAAAAATAGCTCCAATAAACATAGTCAAATCATGTGACCTATATTCATATCTAAAATCATTACCATTCATATATCTATGTGCAAAGAGAACATTTACCTGCCCAAAAATGGCCCACACTATGGCCTTCTCATAAAAACTAGCAACCTCAAAATCTACCATATATTCTCTAATGTGACAATCATCTTCCCTATTGAAAATTAAAATGTACATGTGTTGGTGCTCCACTATCAGAGTTGTTTCCAGAATTTGGATAATGTGAGTGCAATGGAGACATGATCACATGAGATGAAGCAAGTGCACACCACATAGATGCTAAAGCAATTTGATAATAACACAAGAAGATAAATTACACAAGACAAAATGGAGAAAACCAAAATCTGATTAACATGAGATGGCCAAAGTGAGGAATACATATAGGAGAGTACGTAAGTAACTCCTCCACAAAAGGTGGACAAGGCACCCCAAGAATAGACTGTAACTCCTCTATGAAAGGTGGTGACAAGGTGCTAAGAATAGAGAAGTAACTCCCATCAAGGGAGTTACTTATGAAATTCTTGTGACACCTATGACACATCTATGACACACACTTCCACATAAGCTAGCCCATCCCACAAATGTAGGAAAAATCCATGTATGCACAAGAAATACAATTTTCCTAATAAAAACATAGGAAAAAATAAAAACCTACACTAATACCCCCCATAAGCACAACTTAGGTGGGCAGTGTGGAAATATAAAATGGGTCCCGGCAACTAGGCCTGATGAGGTGCCCATGTACAAATCCAATCTCCCATAAGATAGAGAAAAGGAGAAAACTCGTAGGAAAAAACTCCCCCCCAAAAGAGAGACATAAAATAAAGAAGAGGCTAGTGGGCCCCTCCTAAAGATGATGTTGCTACAGATGTGGACCGCACCCCAAGAAGAGCTCGTAGATGAATGAACTTGCTCTAAATGAAAGGTTTGGTGAAGTTGTCTGCAACCTACTTTGAAGACTGACAAAATATCAAGTCAATGAATTGACTATGAATAAGCTCCTAAATGAAATACATGTGAATCTCTATGTACTTGGTCCACTGGTTCTGAACTAGATTTTTGCAAATCTGAATGGTACTCTAATTGTCACAATAAATGATGGTGGGCTGCCTGATAGGAATTCCAAACTTAGAAAGTATCCCCTAAAGCCAAATAGCCTTAGTAGATGCATTAATAGCTCCCTTGTACTCTGCCTCTGTGGATGATATAGCAATAGCATGCTACTTCTTGCTAGATCAACTGATAAGACCAAAACCTAGAGAGAAACTGTAATCAAAAGTGGACTTGCGAGTCTGTGAATTGCCAACCCAATTTGAATCTATATATCCAACCAGGTCAACCTCTATGCCAAACTTGTAATGAATGCCATATCTATGTGAACCTTATATGTAATGCAAGATCCTCTTATCTTCTTTACAATGCAGCTCATGAGGTTCCTGCATGAATTTGGAGACAAGTCCCACTGTATATGATATGTCAAGCCTGGTGTGAGTCAAGTAGATGAGACTACCAATAAGTTGTCGATATCGAGTGGCATCAACCAATGGTGAAGAATAATCAGCCTCAAGCTTGACTCCTGATAGAAAGGGAGTCAGAGATGGCTTGTAATCAGCCATGTGAAATCGAGCCAATAAGTCAAGAGCATACATAGGTTGTGCAAGAGAAATCCCTAAATATGATTGTGAGATCTTGATGCCAAAAAGTAGTGCAACAAACTAAAGTATATCATGTCAAATCTATCATGAAGAGATGCCTTCACCACTATAATAGCTGATGAAGAACTCTCGGTGATCAAAAGGTCATCAACATATATAACCAAAATTAGGAGTGAATCATCCTACTGCAAGAAGTAGACATTGGGATCAGAATGACACCTAGTGAAACCCACTATGAGAAGGAAGGAATCCATCTTAGCATACAAAGCCCAAGGGGCCTGTTTGAGGCTATAGATAGATTTCCTAAGTCTGCATACTAAGGAAGAATCCTGAACAAATCTTGGTAGTTGCTCCATGTAGATCTCCTCCTCTAGGTCTCCATGAAGAAAGACACTCTTCACATCCATCTGATGCACATCCCAACCATGTGTTGTGATAATAGCCAAGGTGAGTCAGATAAAAGTCATCTTTGCAATGGTGCAAAGGTCTTTGAGTAGTCAATGCCTACCACCTGTGTGAAATCCTTGGCAACCAATCATGCCTTGTACTTATCAACTGACCCATCTGCTACAAACTTGGTCTGATATATTCACCTACATCAAACCATCTTTCTTCCTTTAGGAAGTGAAGTCAAATCCCAAGTGTGATTTTTGATTAAGGAAGAATATTCTTCCTCCATAGCACTATCCCACTCAGGTACCCCCGATGCCTCTCAAAAAGTCTGTGGATCTGAAACTGAAACAAAGAAGGCATGTGGATCTCTCTGAAAATCCCCCCTAGTATGTTTGTCATCTGTAAGATCTCCTACCCAAGTGCCATCACTCTCAAGTGTTTTTCTAGCCCAAAGTGGCCTAAAAGTGGGTGAGTCAGGTGCTAACTCTTCATCCTCTAACTGACTAGAGGTGGATGACTCTGCATCACTATCCTCACTATTTTAACTTGAAGAAGAAGATGTCTATGGCTTAAGAACCTACTATGGTTGATCTGAATTTGATGAGGAATCATCATGAAGAATTAGATCTGATGAGGGAGAAGAAGTGTCAAGTGTTGAGTCTTTAGGACTCTCCTAAAAATGGACACTTCTCTCGATGAAGAACTCATGAGTGATTAGATCTAGAAGGTGATATCCCTTAATACCATCTGGATATCCTACAAAGATGCAAGGCTTGGACTAAGGTTCCATAGCTTTGCATTTCTTCTTTGGAATACGGGCCATGGTTGGGGATCTAAAAACTCTAAGGTGCTCAACATTAGGTTTCCTTTTATGACAACCTTCAAAGGGTGTTATCCCTTTCAAAGCTTTGTGAGGAACCCTATTTTGAATGTGGCAAGCATAATTGATGGCTTCAGCCTAGTACTGTGGTGCTAAGGATTTGGAGTGAATCATACAACTACCCATCTCTTTCAAGAACCTATTCTTGCATTCTGCAACCCCATTCTGTGAAGGACTATAAGTGACTATGCACTATAAATCAATCCCCTCTATGGTGCAAAACTGCTCAAACTTGATGCTGACATACTCCCCTCCATTATTAATTTGAATAACCTTGATGGATTTCTCACTCTATTTCTCAATAAGAGCCTTGAAGTCTAGAAAAATTTCAAACACTTCAGACTTTTGTTTGAGAAAATATATCCAAGTGTACCTAGAGAAATCATCAATGAAAGTGAGGATGTACTTGGCCCTTGTGAAAGATGGTTTGGGATAAAGGGTCCTGATACATCACTGTGGACTAACTCCAAAGGTTATGAAGCCCTCCAAGCTTTGCCTTTGCCAAATTTTTCTTCAAGATGCTTCCCAAGGGAGCACCCCTCACAAAGTCCTTTTGAGAATTGGACATGAGGTAAGCCAATGACCATGTCATGTTTGCAAAGTTGCTCAAGGTAGCGATAACTAAGGTGGCCAAACCACTCATGCCACAATTTACTAACTCCATCTGAATGAGTCAACAATGTTGTTGGAGAAGAATCTGATGCAAAATGTGAGAAGGTGTATAACCTGGCTTGGTGATCTACCCTACCCACTGCCACTGTAGTATCACTATGCAACTCCTTGATAGCCACTGAATCTGGTGAAAACTCAACTCTCATGCCCTGACCAATGTGAGTGATTTGGTACATTGATAAGAGATTGGTTGAAAGAGAAGGAACACTTAGAGCATTATTGAATGTTCCTCCTTCCATTTCAACTGATCCTTTCCTTGCAATGAAAACTAATGTGTCATCACCCAAACTAATAGAAGTCATGCTATAAGGCTCTAAAGATGAAAACTCAACTAGTGAAGAGCCTATGTGGTGAGAAGCACCCAAATCAATGACCCATGATGATGTAGATGCTGTAGTAGCTACAAGGGCCTTGCCCTTTTCTTTCTCCTTACCCTTGCCTTTTCCCTTGGTAAAATCTTGGGTAGATGAATTCTGCTTGATGGACTCAGGAACACCTATGTTGTTCTTCTCTAGAAGATGAGTTAGGTGATCTATTTGTTTCTTCATGCATTTGTGTTCATCATGCCCTGTATTTTTACAATAGGCACACTTAACCTTCTCCTTATTAGGTTTAGCATTAGAGGAGGAAGACTCGGTGTTGTTTTTAGTAGGATTATTGTTTTCTTTCTTCTTCTCCTGGTCCTTATTCTTTTTCTTCTTCTCCTTCGTTGAAGTCTTATCCTTACCATTTCTAGCTGTCAAGGCTTGGGGTTGAGTAGACTTCATTGTGCCCATTTGAATTAGCTTATCTTTCTCCCTAGTCAAGTTAGCAATGAATGAATCCAAATAAGGCATTTTCCATGTAGTGCTAAGGGCACTTTTTGTGGCATGGAAAGTGGAGACAAAGACTGAATAACTTGGACCTAACTTTGTGAGAATAGAAAGAATGGGTTGATCATATTTCTTCTCTATCCCACATTCTTTCAATTACAATCTAAGGGCCTTAAACTTAGTGAAGAAGTCCTATAGGGTGTCAAAGTTGCTAGGACTTAGACTTATGAGTTCGTTTTCGAGCTCATGACCTGTCATCTCATCAAGCTTCCCAATAAGTTTTCTAAGGTGTCCCATATGTCATTGGGAGTCTTGGAGGATTATAAATGGAAGAAAATTCTAGAGACACAGACAAGCTCAGTAATCCATAGGCTTCATCACTATGGTTGTACCACTTGACTTTTTCAACATCAGTGTTGGGTTCTACTTTAGTGCCCATGGTGATCCTATACAGCCTTTTGCTTCTAAGAATGATTGACATTTTAACCTTCCATTAATGATAGTTGAAGGTTTTAGGGGTTTAAGTTGAAAAGAATCCATTTTTAAGCTAAATTTAGGTAAAGTTGTGTTGATTGCAAGTTGTGAAATTATGCAGAAAGGAGAATGAAAACAAAGATTTGTAAGTTGTGAAAAACAATCACACCCCCCTAAAATGTTGAGCCCCCCCCAAATATGTAAGTGCATGCTCAAAAGACATCGGGCTCAGCTGATAATGCATCTTAGAGCAATCAATACAAGACTAAAGCAAATAGGACGTCGGACTCAGCTGAAAATGCATCTTGGGAGACCCAAATTTTAGGCACTTTATAAAATAGTGTGTTTTTAAAAAATAACAAGCCTAAAATGTGGAGAATTGAATTGCAAACACTTTTGAAAAAAATGGCACCCAAATCTGAGCTATCGTTTACAAGATATTAAAGGTTCAATTTTTCCATAAACTAGTGTTTTTGCAAAAAAAAGCACTAAAACATTAAAAAAATGCCTGTTATGAAAGAGAAAGTGGCCTTCTAGCCACTCGTTAGATTCAACATGGAATGAGGAATCCAAATGAGGTTTGTGTGAGGGGGAATTGGCCTCTCACCAACTTGAGCCTCACCCTTCGTCTTCGACAGGCGAAGATACAAGTTTTAAATGAAAACCCCCAAATTACAAAACTATCTAAAAAAATAAATATTCAGTCAAATTGACTGATTTTTGTTTTACAAGTCAATTTTTAAATAAAAATAATGAAGCATAGATAGAATGAAGGATTTCCAAGTGTTCAATGGGCGCCACATGGGATGCCAAGTAAGGAAGGGGTGCCAAAATAACACAGTCTAGAATTTAACTCAAAAAAGACAAAAAAATAATTGCAAATCTGTGCTGGATTCCATACGGCCTAATGGCATGGCAAAACTGAAGACCAAAAGCTAGGCATAGAAGCTTGGCGTTGCTGAAGGTGCCTTGCTAGAAGGATAATAACAAACCTGGTAGAAAGGATGCGCCATCAAAAAATCTGTGCCATAGCAAGCTAGACACTGTACAACTAATGGCATGGCTGTAGAAGGATGCTGGGAGTTTCAAAAAGTTGGCATGTTGTTTCAGGCTGGAAGGACTGCTACTTGAAGTTGCTACTCCTCCCTCTGCTCCCTGTACTCAAAAATGGTGCCCAAGCTAACTGCTAAACTAGCCCCTGAAGTGAAGATAGCCAAGACACCTAAAGGCCAAAGATTCCCAAGAAAATGATACCATAAATGATATATATATTTTTATTTTAGATCAGATCTAGAAAATTAAAAAAACAAAGAGAACTCCACTCCTCTTGATTTCAAAATGAACTAAAAGCATAACCAGACACATGATTACCATTTTTGCTCTGATACCATATTAGAGTTGTTGTTAGAATCCGGATAATGCGAGTGCAATGGAGACGTGATCACATGAGATGAAGCAAGTGCACACCAAATAGATTCTAAAGCAATTTGAAAATAACACAAAAATATAAATTACACAAGACAAAATGGAGAAAACCAAAATCTGATTAACATGAGATGGCCAAAGTGAGGAATACATATAGGAGATTATGTAAGTAACTCCTCCACAAAAAGTTGACAAGGCACCCCAAGAATAGACTGTAAATCCTCCAGGAAAGGTGGTGACAAGGTGCTAAGAATAGAGAAATAACTCCCATCAAGGGAGTTACTTATGACATTCTTATGACACCTATGACACATCTATGACACACACCTCCACATAAGCTAGTCTATCCCACAAATGTAGGAAAACTCCATACATGCACAAGAAATACAATTTCCCTAATTAAAAAATAGGGAAAAATAAAAACCTACACTAATATCCACCTCTCAGTGAAGGTGGTCAAAATTTTTATGTCATAAGTGATGCACCATAAATAAGATACATGCCTCAGTCCAATTATATCTAAAATCTACCAGTCAGCATATGTGAAACCAAGCTCAATCATGGTCTCTTAAACTTATTATTATGTGAATCCCTCTACAAACATAAAATAAAACAATAATATCAAATATATTAAAATAAAAAATTCATCAATACAAAAAAATTAAGTTAAAAGAAATAAATGTCAAAAGTTAGAACTAGCCACAGAAGGCCAATAGTCTCAGATAGTAACATCATATACAATCTATTCTATCTATTAGTATCATTAAAACAAAAGATAATTAATTCATATGTCTGATGGTAATAAACTCAATGGGTTGGTATCAAAATTTACCTATAAATGATTTAAAATGCCTAAAAATAGCTAATAAATAAAAATCTAAAAAATATGATTTTTTTAAAAGCTATAAAATTTTGTCAAATAATGAAATTTTAAAACATACCAAGTCCTTGTGCTGGTGTGATTATAGGGAAGTCTATAGGTGATAAAAATGGCAAAGTAAGGGATCTTAAAAACTCAGCATGATGATGGATTAGATCTAAAAATTTAATCAATAGTGTGCAAATGAATTAGAAAAAGCTAAAAAACTCAACCTATTTATATGATTGACTTTTAAACTATGTATTATACCTATTTGACTTCTAAATTAATTCCTATAAATATTTTTCATATGATATATATAACAACACTTATCAAGATAACTCCTCATTAGTTTCATTAGAACACACACAACATGTTATCATGCATGATAATGTTTTCAAGACCATATTTTCTGGAACCGACTAAAATATAATAGACGAAGATAAACCCTATATAAAGTAGTGATACAATCCTAGTGTACATAAATTAGATAATTAAGCTCCATATTTTTGTGACAAATAAGTTAATATTTATCTTACCCCTTATAAATTAATCATTTATATATTTATTATATTTGATTTTCATATCTATAGATCTAAATTCTATTACATATTTTCTATCTTAATTAGATTAATCTTAACTATTAATCCAAATTAGGGTAAAAACATTTATATATATTCAAAAGAGAAGATTATTATTATTAAATAAGGTTAGTAATTTAAATATGTAAAATGATTAAATCAAATCATATGATAATATAATATACAACATGAGTTAATATTTAATGGATAAATACTCTCTCTAGGTTTTTAGAGAACTAAAATAGCTTTGATTCTAGGCTAGGAACATAAGTTGATAAGTAGGCAAACTGAGGAGTGGGAATAGGTACAACAGAGGCCAATAGTTAAGGTTATGCTATCTCAATTGGTGTGGGTTTATTTCAGTTTCGATCAACTTGGAAAAAATTTCCATTTGTGAGCCCATAACCCATAGGTTATAGGATCATAACCTTGAATGTGCTTAGGACAAACAAAGACTAACTTAGTAGCCCATCCACATTAATCCAATATGATTAATTATGGATAAAGGATAAATGTTATTATTTCACATTAGTGCAAAATTTATGTGATTGTGTTTGTTGATAAATGGGCTCATACATGTTGTGAAGGTGAAAATAAATTAATCAAAATAAAAAATTGTTGTTAAATTTTAAGTAACATGGGTGTGTGTCATAAGTTGGTATCATAATAGGGTCAAACATTTTTGACCTCTAGGGTTATATTATAAGTGATAATATGTGCATTTGAAATGCAACCATGGACATAATTATTTGAGAATAGCTTGTGAAATCTTAGAGGATTCTACTAGAATTATAGTGATCACTCTTAATCTTTCCATAGTGATCAATGTGATTGAATATTAAAACTTGAGTGATTAAGCATAAATAACAAGTACCATATTAGTATAGATGAGTATTTTTTATATATAAATTATAAATTAAATTCAAATCTAACATGGCTAAGATATGGGATGCATAAAGCTTACTATAACTAAATTAGTTCTTAAAAAGCATTTAATTCCATTTGGTGATTGAGTTGAGCTAGAAGGAACTTGGTGAAAGGTGCTAGTATATCTAACTCCCCTTGATATCATTTGAATGATTCATGATTGCACTCTTATAATATGAGCCCATGACCTTCTTGATGAACTGAGTGATAATATTCAAGGATGCTCTATTGCTTTCATGTTTGATAACACTTTTTGTCTTATTTCTAAGGACTGGATAAACTTGACCATGCTTAGAAGAAGTTGGTCATAATATGTGATACTTATACTTGAACTTGTTTTCAATTTTGAATGTTTATCTTGACTATGTTTCTCCTAATACCCAATGCTGTAACAACCTAATGTATATGTTTGAGTCCATATAGAGGCTAATTAGGAAGTGAGAACTATGTTCCAAAGAATGCTTAGTTGTAGGTAAAAACATTAAAATTATGGTAGATATTTTGCCATTGGATATGTAGTGTGGATTGAACCATTGTATAATAATCTAAATGAGAGTTAACAATATGTGAATATAAAATTTCTTAAGTCTAATTATGCCATGAGAGTAACCATTGGTATTAATTGTATCCATACATGTTTATAGAGGGGAAAGCTAAAGGATAAGATTTTATGAGACCTATTTTTCAGCCATATCTAAGTGTATGTGGTCCCAAATTAGAAATAAAATGCATGACCTAATCTCATTTGTTGATGGAAAAATGAAATTACTTAATAAGGGAAAATGTGGAAATTTTTAAATGGAGAAATGGAAAAGTTTACCTTGATGATAAACTACTTGTGTGTAGTTTCACTATGAGTCAGTGTTAATGTGATGAATGTGAAATAGTTTCTCCTTGATTGTGTGTTGGTGAAGCCACCTTCTATGATCAAAATGTACATAACCTAATGCATAGTGGCTTAGGTGAATTTATGTGTTTGGAATGGTGAAAAACTTTAGCAGAAAAGGGTGAATTTGTGGATTAATTTAATTAACCTACCACTACTTGAATTTATAAAGTTAAATATGGATGATATTCTTATGAAATAACGGTTTTGAAAGATATATTTTCATAACCAATTTACCTTATTATATTAGGTGAAAAAATATTGGATAAAATTGTGATATCTATGGAGATGAAGATGTGGAAATTTAAAATCAAAGAAATATAAATTTTAGTTTGGAATTATAAACCACCATTGTACATGGTTCCATTATGTAACCTATATTATCATGACCAAGGGTGAGTGCCATCCTTATCTATATGCTATTTTTGGGGGCACAAATTTGATGTAAATATGGACAAATTTATGATTGGTGACTTGGGTGAGTTGATGTGCTTGGAAAAATAAATTTCCTTTGTGGAAAATGTGAATGCATAGGTTGATTTAATTACCCTACTCTACCAATATTTAACTTTGTAATGTTAATCTCATATGAAATTATTGTAAGTATCACTACTTTTGGAAATTTTGGTTGTGTGAGACATAGCCTATAATTTTAAAATGGGCAATGAGTATTCTTACTATGATGAGAAGAAGAACATCATATGTGATTAAAAACTCATTTGATTTTTCAATTGATTCATTGAACCTTGGATTGAATTAGAAGCCACAATTTTTGTGGTTTTCATTGTTTGGTTAGTTGTAAATAAATTACAATGCCATATGTGACACTACTATTAGTAAATTACCAAACTATTTGTGGTCAAGTTCCCATATATCTTGACCCTTTAGTGTGGACACCAATTATGTGATGATTAGCTGAAGCATTCAATATTATTATGATGTGTGGATTTATATTCTGTGGTGTTTTGGGGATGATTGATGAATCATCTTTATTTTTATATAAGTAGTTATAATAAATTTAATTAAAAAAACATATAATAAAATTCATCAATACTAATGAACAACGGTGCTCTTATCTTACATTGACACACCTTTAGCTAGAAATATTTGGGCATGAGTAAATTCATGTTTTCAAATGAATCACAAACACCTATTGTGGTAGAATATTAATAGAGTATGACCCCTTGATGTAAACACAATTATCTATTTCTTGATACAACATTATTGCGTGATTTATTTCCTTGAGATGTTAGGTTTAATTATCTAAATTTATTTATTCCTACTATGAATGTATATTAATTGTTGTGTTGTTATTTAACGTGGTTTCCACCATGATGTATGATTTTATGTGTATGCTTATGTTATTCCATTATTAGGTGATAAATAATCCTAATTATGCATGTGTATGTTGTTCTTGAGTGTGCTATGGCTGATCTTGATTGTGTATTCGATTCTTGATGAGCCATTGGGACATCAATTGATTGTGAATGATGAATTATATGGGTGTATATTTCATATATTATTGATTTGTGTGATTGAGAAGTAGGTTGTTATGAAATCATACATATTAAAATGTGTCTAATTGAATAGTCATGATGGGTGATTAGTTGATCCAACCAATCTTATATACAAGAAGACATTGTTATAACAATTTATTACTACAATTTCTAAAGGTATGATGTATGTTTACATTTATTTTTGAAATTCCATATGTGAGATGGATGTTTTCTCTATGGTGTTTTATTTATTAAATTTATTGTGTGTGATAGATGTCTATTTTATATGTAAAAAATTTCCCCTATAAATTCTTTCAATTTATGATATTTGCTAGTGTGTTATTTATTATACTACTATTATCCTTGCATTGAATTTTCCATCCTCTATGATTTATATGGGTGGGTTAGAAGAAGGAAAATAATATAAATTTATTTATATAATTATGTTCATGTCCACAAAAACCATAAAAACCTTCATTAGGATGTTGGCACAAGGGGAAAATCTAAGGATTGGTGTCATATGTAGTTTTACTCCACCAAGGGACTTTTTCTCCACCATATGCAAGATTTATTATTAATCATGTGATTACATACCATTGAAAACACTTTAATCTAAATAAAAAATTGGTTTGAGGATCCCATTTTACTATGACATTCTTTCAATGTTTAAATGTTTTGTTATGGATTTATTTCATTTCTAACCTATTCTTGTTGATTATTTTCATCATTGATTTGATATTTTTGATCGGGTTTGTTGATATATATATATATATATATAGTGATTATTGTTGCTACCTCATGGATATGTGCTGAAATGGGTCGCTTATGATTTGTATTCCATTGGTGAGATATTTTATAAACATGGGTGAAATCAATGATTATGAAAAAATGCTAACCCAAATAAAATTTATATTTATTGCCTTTATTATTATTAGAAAATGCATGAGATGTTATAATGATACTATAAATATTTGGATGCCATTAATATTAGAGGGATGCAAGTAAGAACATGCTCTTATGGAAACAAGAATTCAGGCATACTATTAGGGATGTATGTAGTGGCCCGTCTAACCTCATCTTAGCTTAGGCCCATGGTTAAGTATTAATCATGGTTTGACCATTTATTAAGATGATTTATATACTTGGCATCATGATTTGTGCCATGTATCATTTGATGATTTCATATTAGAACATGAGAAACAAGATATATTTTATAGTTGTGATGAACAAATATTTAATTAATACGTATTGTGTCTATCTATTTATTCCATAGATGTCATGATTAGTTTGGTTTACATATAAGAAAAATAGGTTTATAAACTAGTTATAATATTATTTAAATACCAATGATGAGATTATCTAGTTAGGATTTATGTTGAGTCCATAATGTGGTTATTTGAGTTGACACTAAGCAAGCAATAACTCCATTAGTGGACATCCACCGATGAGCATGGATACTATAAGAAATATTATAGTCACCCTATATATAGTTGGTTTATGTTTCATATTGTTTGTATGGGCACTTGGCACCTTAATAATTGGGTGTCATAAATACAAGTGGATGAATTATGTGAAATACATATTCTAAATCCAAAGGATTGTGATCATTAGAGTATAAATATGACACATAGAGAAAGGGGTGACATGATTATAAATTAATATCCATTCAAATGATAAAGGTGAATTATCATATAGTGAACCACAAGACACATAATGGAAGCCATGATAGTTAAATATAATATAAAATTTAAGGACATATAATATTATAATGAGGAAATAATAAGAAGACATTAGTCAAATTATATCCATGGATAATAAACATCATGTTGTGAAGGATCAAATAGAAAATAAGTCATAGTGGTTTTGAAGTCTCTAATTTTCAAATGCACTATAAATAATAGAAGGAAGTATATTGTGAACAACAATCAAAATTTAACCAAGCCCTATCTAAACATAAATGGAATATAGAAATAAGCAACCACAAGTAATATTCTAGTCATGACAACATGGGGATAAATTTTTTCTCAATTCAATGCAACTTGACCAAATTATAGAGAGGGGTTCAATGGGTAAGGGCTCTCATGGATTTTCAAAGAATATATATATATATATATATATATATATATATATATATATATATATATATATATATATATATATATATATATTATACATATTCTTGGCTGATCTATTAAAATAAACCCTTTTTTATTTAGTTAAACATTAGGTACATCATTATTCTATATGAACCCCCATTTTGTAACCTTATATATATAAAATAACCCATTAAGGAATAGGTTGCAAAATGTGGGTTCATATAGAAGAATGATGTAGCTAATGTTTAACTAAATAAAAAAGGGTTTATTTTAATAGACCACCCAAGGATATGTAGAAAAACCTTGACCTCCATTGTTAAGAATGTTAAGTTGTGTAATAGAAAGTTCTGAAATCATTATGTGTTCACACAGTAAGGATGGGTAATGAAGGTATAATAACTCATATATTTCCTACTTAGGATAGGAATTAAAATAATTATTACACCTTAATTATTGGGTTGATCCATTAAAGAAAATAGTACAATGGCACTCAACGAGATTGAGTATATCTTCAATGGTAATTTTTTTTATGGGTAGAAATATGAGATGATTCCTTGATATCACCATATGGACTCTGTGTAAATGTTGAGGGTGGTCATGTAGAATATGACACCAAATAATATCACCACCTAATATCTCTCGTGATTATGGAAATAACAACCAAGAAGCTAAGATGTAAAATTTCCTTAATTAGGTGAATACATTCTAAGCTTAAGCATTCTTGTTAGTTCATTTTAAAATTAAAATGCTAATCATTAATCTTAGGAAATTTATAGTGGCAATATCATAAAGATAACATGTTGTGTTTATTTCATTTAGATTATTTGGGTGTTTTTAAGTGATAAAGAAAGGAATAATTAACATTCTAGTCATCATAATGTTGAATGTCAATATGATTGTTGTTTTTTCTTATTTTTCACAATAGAGAGATGTGTGTATTAATAATTAGGAATATATTAATCCTTGAAAATCATTTACTTCTTGATATTAAAATGATGATAATCATAAATAGATATTAAGAATGATAACATGCATAGTCATAGGAAAGTTAGAAGTGTATTTAACTTTATGTTTATTGAATGCTAAATAAGGATGAGGCTAGTGGTAGGAAATTTATCTATGACTAATAAATAATCAGGCCTTCTTAAATTTAAGGATTGATAATGGAAATGGATCCCTAGACTTCACCTTACATTAATCAACCTCCTAAATAAAGCTTGAGTGGATAATCTAAGTCAGTGAAACCTTAGGTTTTGACTAAAGCCTTAGCCAATGATATTTAGTCACAACCATCATTGATGTTATGCATGAATCATAATCATAGGCCATTGATTGGACCTTGAATCTCAAGTGAATTGAATAGGTATATATATTAGGGATTTATTTAAACTTCAAAGGGATATGTTTTAATATGTCACACCTATAATTCATGATCATGGATCTAAATTAATTAAATGAGGTCATCATTCCCTTAGTTTCTTTGTAGTTAACACACTTACAAACTATGGGAAATATTTAAGAGACCATTTTGTTCCTAATGTCATATAAATGAAGAGATATACGACTCATAGAGATCACATCCATCATGATCTCTATGGATTTAGGTTATTATGACATTTTTTAGATATAAGTTGAACTGAAAGGAAATAATAACATTGCATAGAATAATCATATGTTATATCTACTTGTTATATTATTATCTTTCATGATTGTTGTAGCCATTCATAGTTATTTAGAAGGTGTAAAACTATTATCTAAGGAATGAATGTCATTTAAACCTTCCTTACCATTCACCACATTATTCTTGTTTGTGTTAGTTCATGTGGATGATTAAATTAGTTTTAATGAATCAAGTGACCAAGATCGTGCATACACTAATATTGATGTTAATGTCCAAATGTGACATGTGTCTAGTTGAAATAATGATTAGATATATATGCAAGCAACTTTATTTTTTTGGGTTTTCTATTACCTTTATGTTGATGTATTTAGATATAGGATATAGAGTGTCACTTTTCATTGATTGATCAAAACTTGAGCTCTTGACCCTTGTTCACCCTTGGAATGAGTTTGCTAAAAAATGGGTTAGTGGGCTTATGTTATCCATCTACCCCAAAGACCTCTTTATGAATGGGTGATACCTAATTAGACAATACTCCAGTGAGGGCCTCAAACTTATGTAGGTATCCCCTATGTGTGGGAAAGTGTGTGCACAAAGGTGAAATATATTAAATGAAGACGCATATAATGATCTAGTTTTTAATTTGAAATATTACTCATGGGATGATATTTAAATGCTTTAGACTTGTAATATGATTGTTCCTATACTTGATATGAAAATAAGGATGCATAGGGTAGACTTGAGTGCTTGGGTAGTTGATTAATTTAGATTCAATAGGTGTTTTCTTGGTATTTAGTAGATGATGAATGACAAGGAGACTTATATTAATACCACACACTTTTAAAATATCCCATAATAGGGTTCACTAAGATAATTAATTTGGACCATATTTTTTTATCATTTTTTTATTTGGATGAATTTTGGATACTAGACACTATCATCGATGATAGAGTCTCTTTGTGGCTAGTAGTGTTCAGAAGGATATAAAATAAGTATGGATTTGTAATTAATAGTGAATGATATTTATAAGGATATAATATTTTTGTGAATTAGAGGAGACCTAGGTCATCAAAATGATATGGATCAGACTAAGATATAAACATTTAATCACAATGAGATGGAGAATGTGAGCCTTCCAACACCAAGGAGGTCTAAAAATGAAGGGTAGAGTGCTGATTTATATTGATCAAATGTAAAACATTGAGATGCTATAAATATTTAATTTTAATATCTACATCCCCCATTTAATCTAGTAATGCATAAGGATGATATTACTACTTTAAAGGAAATACATGTGTACCTAGGTGTGCATAACATACCTTGCCTTTAATTGAGACCACTTCAAGTAATTTTTTGATGTTAGGTATTGGAGGATCCAATATATAGATTTAACTCATGCAAAGAAGTTATTAATGTTGCACAACATAGAGAGCACATGAAATTATTTTAACACACCATAATAATCTTTCATTCCATATTATTTCTTCAAACTCTAATTAATTAATCATTTGAGACACATTGAAAATATATAAGAATATGATTCATATAATTTTTCTATCATTTTATCATCCCTATGATTATGAAAAGCTATATATGATATATTGTTGTAACTTATAACAATATATCTCAACAATATAATATACTAATCTATTATCATAATATTATTATACAATAATATTTCAATAACTAACTATTACCAAATACTAACCAATTAATATTTACCTTTCGGTAAATAACCAAAATGTAAAAGCTAATCTTTTAAATTTCCCCCTATAGTTTTTACATGGTGTAAAAACATTCACACTCTTATTTGCAGTATGCTCACTCATTATAGCATGCCCTATTTAGATCATGACCTTGATATAAAAGGAGCCTCACTCCTCCCATGATTTTATAGGTTTAACACAAACCTTAACATGAACAAGACCCATCAAATGTTCACCTTGTGTGGTTTTTTGGATCTACCACAAACCCTTTCAAGATCCATGTATTGACTTACATTGGTGCTTTTTGTCCTTTCACAATGTTTTTACATCTGGGAATTATGTTTGGAATTTGCACACAAATTACATAACTTGAACAATCATTATTATTATATTCTTATTTTTAAATTACATAGTGGAAATGATAAACACACCACATAAAATGTCACCACATCGTTGGTGCAATCCTGTCATTGGTGACTAATGAGAGGTGACTGAAAGACTTTCTTCCTTCATTTATCCTCCAACCTCCAATTGTTGAAGCTATTTACTCAGTCGATGATGTCAAGAAGCTTAGATGCATATTACTTTGAAGGGAATATGGTCCTCCCCATAAGATTGACATTTTACTCAAAATGTTGGGTTCACTTGAAAATGCATCCATAAGGCAATTTTTTTTTACAATTTTTTTATTTTTGAGACTTTTAACTCTTGACAAAGACTCAACACTGAAAAAATGATTTTTTAAAAATAACAACTTAATAAAATGACATACAAAACTAATTATTGATAGAGAAATAATTTTTAATTTTGACTCATTTTTAACATAAAAGTGACTCTTAATACTAACACTTGACTCATTTTATGTTGACAACACTTAACTTGAAAAATACTTTAAAATATGGTATTAACCACAAAATTAATCCTATAAAAACAAGAACCTTGATATATATATATACACACACACACTATTAATTATAAAACTTTTATCTACACCTATCGACCTAAATACTAAAACTAAAGACCAAATATAATAAAATACCAAACAACTATGCTATGTAATTGACCTAACTGACAACCAAACAAGCTTGGAACATGTCATACCAGGAAGTGGATCATAAACATATCATTGTTGAGGTCTACACTTTGATGTTATATCATTCATCTATAGGTTTTTGACATCTTATTATCATTAAATGAACCATGATGCAAATCTAATAGGTATTATGGACGTGTTGAAAGATAAAAAGATTGCATTGAAAACACACCCAATGATAGATATGTAGAAATCAGGTGCAATTACTATGCATTGGGAGAGCCTTCCAAGATGTGTGATATCAAATTTATTTTTGGTGGTCTATTTATATTAAAAACTTGTTAAAAACTTAGCAAGACAATAAAACCATTGTTGTTGAAGTATCTTGACACATTATGTAACCTTGAAAGGCTTGAAGAAAAGATGCAACAAAGTCTTTGTAGATCTAAATTAAGCATGATTGCACATGATTGATAGTGAGCATTTATTTTAATAATTTAAGGCTTGAAGCCTATCACTAAGAGGAGTTTGTAATAGTTAGATTGGACCCTGAGATTAAAAAAATTGAATTTATCAATGCACAAATAATCTATCTCATCGATACATAATGTAATGAGTCATAGATGAATGCATAAATTAGAATACATCCATTCATGAGAAAAATCATTACATAATATGCTTATTTTAGAAAATGTCCGTGTACATGGACATTTTAGATTACAATGATATCCCCTAGAAAACTTCAAAACTCCATTATGACCATAAAATCAATATCACTCTAATACTAATGTTAGGTATTAGAGGAGCCAATACATAGATTTAACTCATGAAAATAAGTTATTAATGTTGCAAAACATAAATAACATAGGAAATTATTTTAACACACCATAATAATCTTTCATTCCTTATTATTTCTTCAAACTCTAATTAATTAATCATTCAAGACACATTACAAATATATAGGAATATGATTCCTATAATTTCTCCATCATTTTCTCATCCCTATGATTATGCAAACCTATATACGATATATTTTTGTAACTTATAACAATATATCTCAAAAATATAATATACTAATCTAATATCATTATATTATTATACAACAATATTCTGATAACTAACTATTAACAAATACTAACTAACCAATCACTATTTGCCTTTCGGTAAATACCCACAATGTAAAAGTTAATCCCTAACATTTTGGTGTATTAAATGTAACCAAGAGTATGTTAAAGCATAAATAAGTTCATAAAATATGAAATTTGAAATAATTAAAATGTTTGAAAAGAAAGAGAGCAAGGAAGGAGTATGCCTTTGTGTTAATGCAACCATTTACCTCTTGATGCTTTGAATTGGTCAAAATGATTCCTTATGAATCATTAGAGATGGATAACATTAATACATAAATATTGGAGATTTGAATATGGATATTGGAAGGTACTATTCCCCCAATTTGGTAGAAGGATGAGTTGTGACATGGCCATTGAGATCATTATATCTTAATCTCACAATTCAAGTGTGAATATGCATATTTTGGTGAGGGTGAGTGATTTAATAAACTCATCCTATAAATATGGTGATATTAGATGATTTAATCACTATAATATATAAATATGGTGAGGTTTAATGATTTAATCACTTCAACCTATAAAATGAACCCATTGTTGTATTATAAAAGGCTTGATAACAATACATCATAGTGTAATTGGTGTATCTTGTGAGTATAATTAGTAATATTTACAATTTTTGGTGAAATAACATGGAATATACAACTATAATATGTATAAAATAGATTATATGTGTTATATATATATATATATATATATATATATATATATATATATATATATATAAATTCATTTCAAATATATGAAAAATTGGTGCAATGTGTAAGATTCTAACCTAAGTGTATTCTAAATCATGGAATTGAATTTGAATTTTTTTTGCAAGTGTGGAGGTCATGTTTTTGTGACATGCCCCACTAAATTTTGGGGGTACTGAGTAAGTGTGTAAGTTTGGATCTCATGTATTTATGATTTTCCCTCACTGAAATCTAGAAACTATGAAAAATGTGGAGGTCGTGCTTTTATAACATGCCCCACTGATATGCCCCATTTTTGAGGTGAGGGAAATAAAATATATAAGATAAATTAACTCAAAAGGATAAGGTAGTTATATACTATGTGTATGGATCATGTAGCATATGAGATAACATGTTAAAGTAGATATATTAATTAGACTCATAGTATGCGATCATATCAAGTCTTAAGATGTGTGGTATAGATCATGTCAATGTCTAGAGAATAATAATACAAGATCAACAAGAAATAAAACACACACACAATATCACTCAATTTAATGCAAATATTTTGAGCATTATTCCTATTATTGAGGTTTGGCATTGATGTTATCATTAATGTCAAAGGTTCTTAAGAAATGTGTTCATGAGATCATTAAAGAATGTTCTTGTTTGATAGCATCATTGAGAGGTATGACATTGTTTGAGGAACATGTCAGGCATGTGATCAAGGTGTAAAATCATAAAGGAGTGTTTCAAGGTTAGTTTTCAAGTTTCAAGTGTTTGAGAAGCCTAGTCATGGTACTAGTCATAGCATGTAAAGTTCTAGTGAGAAGGTTTGAGCATTAGGCATTTTGAGATAGATACATAGAGACATAAAAAGATGTATGAAGTTTCTTGAACATGTATTTGAGGAATTGGAGCACTCATGAGAGTATTAAAGTGAGCCTATAACGGTAGGACCTATAGACCTAGTATGAAACTAGACCACCTATAGACCCTACTTGGCCTAATGAGGCATCATGATTTGTTATCAAGGCATATGAAGGATATTTGACATTTTTTAATAATTTGAGAAGTTTTTTGATCATGTAATTCAGGTGGAGAGTGTAGAAAAAGAGCCTTGAAGGTTAGTTTCAAGGCCTAATGTGGCTTTTAGGTTAAGGTCTAAGCAAGCAAAGAGAGAGATGGTGTAAAAATGAGGTATGAGATCAAGATAAGAATGAGAATGTGAGAATTTAAAATGGTGTGATAAATTTTTCCAAGTGTTTTGACCAAGTTTTATGTCAAAGTTTGAAGGTTTAGGCTTGAAAAAATATTTTAAGGTCTCTCGAGTGCACAAAATGAAGGGTTCTCAACCCAAGAAAAAATTTCAGGTGTTCATTTGCATGTGTAACCTATGCATGAGAACATAATATATTTATGGTAAATTGGGAAGGGTCCTAGATCAAAGTTTAAAGCATTATTTTTTGGAATGAGGGGCTAAGATTTATGAATGATTGCTAAGAGTGGAAGATGGTTTAAACCCTCAAAGAACCCTAATAGTGACCTGATATGAAATAAATTGTTATAAAGTGATTAGAATGGATTGGTATGGATTTTAAAGTGATTATAGGTTGTATTAAACTCTCCCAAGCACCTTAAAGTGTAATTAGTTTATCATGTGTGTGAGTAGACCCTACAAGAAAGTGCTAGTTTCTCAGAGATTTGCTATAATAATTAGAGTTGACCAAGTCAAAATATGAAAATCATTGGATGGAGAAGGTTTATAGTTGTATTATATATATGTGATGTTTTATGGTAAGTTTTATCTCTCAAGTGTGCTAAACTAGTCATCCAAATTGACCAGTCGCTAACAAGACCTAATGGTGCAAACATTGAAAAATCCAGACAATAGTGAGAAGGTGATTAGGGATGTGCTATCATGGAATAGGGATGAATCCAAGTGTATGGAGGTGTTTTTATTAATTTCAATGCATTATCATGTTAGTTAAATTTTTTTGAGGTTAGTGGTTATTGTGAAATTTTTTCTCACAAGTTGACTTGTCTAGCTCAATGAGGTCTATGTATAGTGAGGTAATGAGATTGGTCTACAGGAGTAATATTGCTATTTGAACACACACACACACACACACACACACACACGAATGATATAATGATATTATAATATAATTTTAATTAATTTATTTTTTAATTTAAAGTTTCATAAGTTTAAGTTTCCATGACTGTGTTCTGAGGCTAGTTGGTAGTTCTTAGAGGGCTACTTGCAAAGAAGGGCTTGAGTAATTTTGCTTTAATTTATGAAGTCTAAATCATATGGTGAAGACCCTGAGGTCATATAAATTTTTTATATGAAAATTTTCCATGATTATTTATAAAAATTATGTATATGCTTTAGTTATTCAAGATAGATTTTTTGTGTGTATAAAGACCTAATTGTAAATAGTGTTAATGGCATGCTTCAAGTGGTGGTTAGAGCTAAAAGGTGTCATGAACCTAATATGAGATTATTACAGGTATATTTGAGTGAAATATTAAGTTTTCTTACTATTTATTAAGTTTTAAAGTTTTCCAAAAATATTAAAGGCTAACATCTGCTAAATGAAGGCCTAACTGAATTAGGTCTCCTTAAAGCATAAAAGAGGTTTTGGTCCTATATGATATGATTGATATATTTTAATGTTTGATTAATGCTTTTGGAATGTCCTAACCCCTATTTTATGGAAAATATAAGTGGGAAAGTCTGTATATCCAATCTAGAGGTGTATGATCAAGAGACTAGTATAAGAATACGGCCTAATAGGCCTAATTGAAAAGTTAGAGAATGAGCGAGTTGAAGTGAAGGATATAATGTTTTGAAGAGATGAAGGTCTTGTATAAAATTATAAGGGTGTAGAGAAAATATCATGAATACATAATAGGGTTACTATGTATGAAAATCAAGGTCAGATGACCTAATCAAGTCAAGAAAAGGGTTAATTGAGTGAAGAAATCTAGAAGTCAGTTTAAGAGGGATAAGAGTGTGAAGAGCTGAAGAGGTGGTCATCATTAGTTGGTTGAGCAAAAATTCTTATTAAAGGTGATAAAATTAATTAGGTGACTAATTTGATACTAAGTTATCTATGGGTTTGTGCCTCCTTTCAAGTAGGTGCTTACTAAAGCCTAGTCAAGTGGTTGCTTTGCTAGTTGGGGTTGGTGGTCCATGTAAAGTTGGTGCTTCACTAAATCTTGATGTTTGTCTTATAAGAATATATTACATTTGTATATATCAATAGGTTTTCTTACCCTTGATGGTTCCTCACTCAAATAAGTGTTTTATGTGTTATGCTCTTGTTTCATGCTCATATAAATGGTTCTTGATGTGTTATAGTTCCTTATATTGATTTGATAGTTCATAAATGATACAGTAAAGTTGTAAAAGTTTTTGAAGATTGATTCACCCCCTCTCAATCATTATGTCTCTAATAATTGGTATCAGAGCTTATTACTATAAGACAAGTATAACAACTTGAAGGTGATCCTAAGAAGCACAAGATGTCTTGTGATCAACATGAAGAAGACAACATGTATGATGAGGAAGTCTACTATGAAAATGAAGAAGTAGAAGATGAAGTAGACATTAAGGATGAGATCATAAGTTACTTTAATGATTTAAATCATGAAAATAATACTATCAAGGATATCAAGAGCCAATTATAAGGTGTCAACACAAGTTTAAGTCAAAAGAAGTTGAGTATGACTAGTTGAAGACAAAGCTAGATTCCTTGAAGGTTGAGCATGAACAACTCATAAACAAGATGATAAAGTTTGAGAGAGAGAATAAGATGTAAAAATAAGTCAAGATTACCAACATGAAAATACTAATCAAATAACCCATTGTAATAAAGGATAAGTCATCATGGGATCATGGGAAAAGGAGTAATCAGTCAAGAGGTAAATACATAAATATTGTTTGCTACATCTATCATAATATATAACACATTGTAATATTATGATCTAATAGGGTTATAAGGACCAAAATTATAAGAAAGACATGTGAATCTCATAGAATTTATGAGAAGAATAAAATATTGATATGGAAGCTAAAGCAAGTTAGGATAGATCATATCGAGCTCAAGAATCAAGATGGACTATTTTCCAAGGAGGAACAAAAGATCAAAGAGGATTCTATGCTAGCTCAGACTGCCTTTAACATTCAAGATGAAGGCATGAAATGGTATATAGAGAGTGGTTTCTCAAGACACATGATGTGAGATAGAAATAATTTCATCTCATTGAAAAATAATGTTGTAAGAATAGTGAGGTTTGGAGAAAACACGAATGCCAATATAGTTGGCAAGGGTGTCTTGAGTTTGGATAATGGGAAGACTAAGACACAAAATGTGTTGTATGTGGAAGGTTTGAAACATACCTTGATTAGTGTAAGTCAAATATAAAATCAAGGACACACATTAACCTTTCATAACAGAGGGTATGAGGTAAGGAGAGAAAAATTAGGAAGGCTAATTGCCAATGCTAAGAGGATTGAAAATAGTCTATATGTCTTGAATGAGATAAAGAAGGAAATATTCTTCATGATCAAGATAAATGAAAGTTGGATATGGTAAAAAAGGTTAGGTCACCTAAACTTTGATAATATAGTCAAGATTAGTACTAAGAAGTTTGTGATGAATATGTTTAATATCACCAAACCTACAAACATACTTTGCAAGGCTTGACAACATGGTAAGCATACTAGAAGAAGGTTCAATTCCAAGGATAAATCTACTACAAGACCCTTAGAGTTAATACACATATGGGCCTATAATAATTCAAAGAATTTAAGGAGATAGATAATTCATGTTACTCATAGATGATTACACAAGAATGACTTAGGTTGCATTCTTGATATAAAAATTAGAAGCTCTTGACAAGTTTAAGGCATTCAAGGCTCTTGTTGAGAATGAGAAGAATGGGAAGATAATGTTCCTAAGATTTGATAAAGGAGGAGAGATTTTGTCCAATTAGTTTGATGAATTTTGTGAGGTTCATGGAATAAGGAGACAATTCTCAGTAGTTAGGACACCTCAATAGAATGGGGTAGTGGAATTGAAGAATATGACAATTCAAGAGACGGCTAGAACTATGCTAAATGAGTCTATATTATTTGATATAGGAATTAAACACTACCATATACGTTTTGAATAGAAGATAGATAAGGACTAATGGCAACAAGACTCTTTATGAATTATGGAAGGGTATACATACCAATATGGAATACTTTAGAGTGTTTGGGAGCAAATGTTTCATCAAAAGAGATGATGACAACTTGGGAAAGTTTTATTACAGATCTAATGAAGGCATGTTCTTAGGATAATCATCAATGAGCTCAGCCTATAAATGTTATAAAAAGAGGCTACAAAAGATAGTGGAAAGTGCCAATGCGAAGATTGATGAGACAAGGAAATCACACTCATAGTCAAAGGACACTTTAGAGAATCTAGACTTCAAGAATGAAGAGGAGAGTATAGAGGTTGATGAGGAATAAGAAGAAGTTGAAGAGAGATAGGACTCAAAATGACCCTCAAGATAGATTCAAAGAGATCATATTGAATCTAAAATCATTGGCAAGAAGAATGTAGGTATGCAAACAAGAAGACTAGTAAGTAATCTAAATCAAGAGAATGTTACTCTATTATATAATATTAAACCTAAGAGTCTTATATAAGCAAACAAAGATAGATTTTGGATATGTGTTATGAATGAGGAGTTATACCAAATAGAGAATAATGAAACTTGGGAACTAGTTCCCAGGATTAAAGATAAGAATGTCATTGTCACAAAATGGGTGATTAAAAACAAGTTGAATGAAGATGGATAAGTCATTAAGAACAAGGATAGATTGGTATGTAAGGGATATGCATAAGTTGAAGGGGTGGATTTTGAGGAGACCTTTAAACTAATATCAATATTGGAGACCATCATATTGTTTCTATTATATACAAGATTCAAAAGATTCAAGGTATACTAGATGGATGTCTAATATACTTTTTTGAATGGGAATTTGGAAGAGGAAGTGTACATTGATCAACCTAAGGGATTCTCACTATCAGATGATAAAATCCATGTATTCATATTGATAAAGTATCTCTATAGTTTAAAGTAAGCTCTTAGAGATTGGTATGCTAGGTTGGAAATATAACTATTGGATCAAGGATTCAAAAGAGGAGTTGTAGATAGTAATATATACATCAAGACATAAGATAACCATCAGTTGATAGTAGTTGTCTATGTGGATGTCATCATATTTTTTGGAAATAATGAGAACATGACCAAGGCCTTTGCTAAGGTGATGAATAAAGAGTTTGAGATGTCCTATTGGAAATATTCTCATTGATGTCAAAGGTCTAGCATTATTGGTGATAAAGGCCCCATTGCATTTAATGATGTTTGTAATAGATATATCTTGGATAATGTGAGTTAATATTTATTTAATATTAATGAATATATTTTTGGTTGCATATGAGACAAAAGAAGGGCCCATGGAGAAGTCAAAGAGCCATGGGGTAAAGACAAAAGAAGGATGGGACACATTTTCCCATGAAGAGTCATCTTGGGGAATTCCAAGAGTCACCAAGTGAAGACAAAAGAGGAAGGGCACAATTTCTCGTGAAGGGACACTTTGAGTAATATGGAAAGTCACCAAGATAAGGACAAAAGTGGGAAGGACGTTTTTGATCATGAAGGGTCACCACATGAATTTTCAAAGGCAAGGATATGAAGGGTCATATAAGTTTGGCACCATTTTCCATGAGGATTGAAGGGTCACAAAGGGGGAAGGCCAAAGGTCATTTGGAAAGATATAAATAAAGGCTTGAGAATCCATTTGTAAAATGAGAGATAGAGGTTGATTTTATATTGTAATATCTAGCTTAGAAGAGCAATTGTGAGAGATGAATATGATTTGTATTTGTTATATCTAGCTTAGAAGAGCAAAGGTGAGAGAGAGGAAAGAGACGTTGTAATGAACTATCATTTTTTGAGATAGCAACATTGAGAGATAGGTGTGTGGTATACACAAAGGGGTTGGTGCTCCTGTGGGTTGGTTCTCCTACAAGTTGGTGCTTGAGAATATTGTTTGGCTCATTCATATACTTGAGATTGTTCTCTGTGGTTTTTTCCACATTGGGTTTCCATGTTATATCTGGTGTCTCTCTCTATCTTGTGTGGTGTTTATTGTTTGAGTTTTATTGCATATCTTGAATGTTTGATTAAGTGGAATTTGGTTAAAGGGAAAGTTTTATAAGATATATGATATACTGATTCATGCCCCCCCTCTTAGTATATCCCATGCTTAACATGTCCATGATAGGAGAACTATTATTCTTTCTTGGGTTACAAATCACTCAATCTTAAAAAGGTATATTCATCTCAAAGCCGAGTACATAAGAGAGATGTTTAAGAAGTTTTAGATGGAAGATTAAAAGGTAGTAATTACACCCATGGTCATAGGGTGTAAGTTGAGAAAGGAAGATGAGTCTTCAAAGGTCAATCAAACATCATATAGGTCAATGATTGGAAGTTTTTTATACACCACTACATCTAGACTTGACATCATGAAAGTAGTAGGTCCTATGGGAAGGTTTCAAGTAGCTCCAAAGAAAAATCATCTAAAAGTAGTCAAAAGGATACTCAGGTATCTTAAGGTGATTATGGAGTAGGATTGTGGTATATAATAAATAAGGAGTTCAATTTGATAGTCTACATAGATGCAGATTAGGTAGGAAGTAGAGATGATAGAAAGAGTACCAGTGGAGGAGCTTTCTTCCTAGGTGGATGCCTAGTTTCATGGATAATCAAGAAATAACCATAAATAAAATTATCCACTTATGAGGTTGAGTACATTACATTAGCTTCATGTTACACTTAGGTCCTATGGATGGGATAGAGCCTAAAAGTATACAAGGTGGAGTATGATGGTCCTAGCCCTATCTATTATGACAATACAAGTGTTATAAACATCTCAAAGAACCCTGCCATGCACTTAAAGACCAAGCACATTCCCATTAGGTATTATTTTTTAAGAGAGTAGGTAAGTGAAAAAAGTGTCAAATTTGAATATGTTTCTACATAGGATCAGATTATAGACATCTTGACCTAACTACTTCCAAAGGTAACTGTGGAACACCTAAGATAGGAATTTGGTGTAATTCCTTCCCCTAGCAATCATTGAAGAAGTAAAATACTTAGGGGGAGATAATAATGATAAGATTGAATAATAGATAAGTTTTTATAAGAAGGTATGCATGGATATAGGGGGAACATGCTTGTATTATGTCTCATAAACTCATAGTTTTTTGTGATGAGTATTTTGGTTGTAAGGAGTGTGATCTAAGGAGTTGCAGACATCACTTTGTGATTTATGTCAAAGGGGGAAAATACCTTGATGGGGAGATAAGGATGATCAATTTGTAGTATATTTTTTATCAATGACAAAGGGGGATATTGTTGAGCATTGTTCATGTAGTTGAGGTTTGACACTGACAAAGGGGGATATTGTTGAGCATTGTTCATGTAGTTGAGGTTTGACACTGATGTTGTCATTGATGTCAAAAGTTCTTAAGGAAGGTGTTCATGAGGTCATTGAAGAATGTTCTTTATTATAACATCATTGAGAGGCATGACATTATTTGAGGAGTATGTAAGGCATGTGATCAAGGTGTATAAGAATCAATGAGTGTTTCAAGGTCAATTGTCAAGTTTCAATTTTTTGAGAAGCCTAGTCATGCCATTTGTCATAGCATGTAAAGTCATAGTGAGAAGGTTTGAGCATGCTGTCTTGGAGAGATAGATGAAAAAAGGAATAATAAGTTGTATGATGTTTCTTGAACATGTGAGGCATTGGATAAATCATGAGAGTATTAGAGTGAGCCTACAGGGGTAGGACCTATAGACCTAATATGCAACTATACCAACTCTAAACCCTGTTTGGCCTAATAAGGCATCATGATCTATTTTCAAAGCATATGAAGTATGTTTGACATTATGTGAGCATGGGAGATGTTTTTTGAGAATGTAAGTGAGATGGAGATAACATGAAAAGAGGCTTGATGGTTAGTTTCAAGGCCTAATGTGACTTGTAGATCAAGGTCTAAACAAACAAAGAGAGAGATGGTGGACAAATGAGGTATGAGATTAAAATTTCAAGATAAGAATGATCATGTGAGAATTTTTAGTGGTATGATAGATTGTTACAGGTGTGTTGACCAAGTATGAGGTTAAATTTTAAAGTTTTAGGCTTGAAAAAGTGTTTTAAGGTCTCTCAAGTGCATATAATGAAGGGTTCTCAACCCTAGGAGGACTTGACCAAATTTGACCCATTAATTTTTAACTTTTAAGAATATTCCCATGTGTCTAATAGGGTGTTATGTTGGTCTATTATCTTACTCATCCTTCTCCTAGTCCTTGTTGAAGTCCATTCTCCTAGTACTAGCCTAGTCAACAAAAGTCAATATTTGTCAAAGATGGTCAAAGGATAAAATTTTGTTGAAAATGTTCTAAGATGGAATTTATCATGTTTTAAGGGGTTTCCAAGTCATTAATCTATCTTTCACCTTGTTTCATATGCAAAAAGGGTCATTTGGCCACATTTTTCGCTCAATTAATAATGTAAAAATTTTTTCAAGCAAGAAATTGTCACCAAACTATGGGTCAACATGGAATAGGTCAAATAATGTTAGGATCTATCAGATGATAGTTAGAAATTAGTTATGATCAAGAAATGGTAGTTTTACCTTAAAAATAGGAGCTTTTGGGCACTTGTATAGACTTCCCAAGTCCACTATCAGCTAAAAACGTGGGAATAGTAACTCTTCACTTCCAATCATCCATTTCAATGCTTGGTTTTCAATAAAAATTTAAAAATTTTCATTTTCAACTTATTTTCTTCCATTTTCAATTGGCAAGCAAGAAGAAGCAACTTCATGTAATTGGCATGGGTCGTACAGGTGGAATTGTGAGGATTGATTTTGGGGATGGATAGTGATCTAAGTGAAATTAATTTTGATAACAAGAAATTGAGATTTTGTACATCCTCATTTATGAACCATCAGTTTGATCTCATGTAACTTTTTATACATGTTCAACCATGCAGGGGTCACGGTTTGAGCTTGTCTTAGAATTTATTGTTTTGTATTGATGGATTTGTATGTTGCAAGTGTTTACACATGATTTTTAAGATGTTTATATTCTTATTATTATTTTTTAGAGTTCAATTTTGTGATAAAACCTCTCCTAGGCTTGCAAAATGGCTAGTTTGCATCCATAGTCATCTCATTGCTTTGAAAATGTTTCATTTATGTTGGAGATGATGTTTTGATGGAAATAATATTAGTGTATGATGAGAATTAAAGTGTTGAAAATTTACCTTGAGGCTTTTTTAAATAATTCCTTGGATGTTCCTTACCATTTTAGGATTTCCTTGTATGTCTTAGTCATAAAACTCCACATATAGGAGCACGCTGATGTCACAAGTGTGAGTTTAAAGGTTTGACATGGTTATTAATATCTTGGGACCATTAATGTGCATTAAAATGTTGTATGGAGGCATATAGGCACTTAAAACTTGCATGTTTAGAGAGTGTTCTTAGTCTTACTTGCATAAAGGAGATGACCATCTACAGATGAGGGCATAGACAAACCTTTTAGAGGTGTTCCAAGAGATTGGTCAATCCAATTTTGGAGTCTTTGATATAGGAAGGCATAGACATGCCTATTGATCATTTAATTTGGCAAGGGAAGTGTCTAAGCATCAATTGGAACCTTGGACTATACTTAGGCCCTTTTGCCTTAAAAATGTCAAACAAAGGCCTTGAAGGTTTTGAGGACCTCATAAAATCCACTTGCTAGGTGATCCAAGCCTTAAAATTATACAATTTGGTATCCCTATCCACACAATTTTTTTTTCCAATTTTGAGAAGAAAAATATAAGTGTATTTTGGATTTTTCAAGGTCTAAAGATGGCTAGAAAACCAAAAGCAAAGCAGTACTATTTGCAGGATGTTGATCACAATGTTAACTTTGTATCCCATTATAATTTTTTTGGACCATGCTATCAAGTTAGATGATTATAGTGGTTAAAATGATCCTTAAAAGGTAAGATATCATGAGAAAAGGAGAAATACAATGTATTGAACCCCTAATACATACTCCTCTAACCATACATAGGATTGTGATGAGCCACCTATAGGTAGAGAGGTAAAGGATTGTGAAATAGGCATTATCATGGATGAGGTGAAGGAAAGTTTCATGTTTTTTAGGTAAAAAATTCCTCAATGCCATCAATGAAATTATGAACAAGCCCATCTTGATCTAGAAAACATCTACAAGCCAAAATACATAGAAAAATGGTCTCTTATAGCTAAGTAGACTATGGAGTAAGGTGATGGACCTTGTAGGAGTCTTGAGGCACTTTTAGGGATAAAAGAGATATAAATGAAAAAACTAATGATTTGGGGAAACTAAATAAGTTTTTAAAACATAAATAAAATACCAAATTCATGTCATTCTCATCCCAAATCACCTACAGGTAGGGTACTAAGACTATCTCAGTCTCAGAGGATAATGAGCAATTGAAAGGCCTAAAAAAGAGCCAAGATGATAGGTTTGGAGTTGAAAATAAAATTTTCATAATGATGTGAGTTAAAAGAGGTTATATAATTCATTTATACCCTCATTATAAACTCCAAATAAAGGTGTATAAAACAAATATCCCCTGCTCACTATCACAGTTAGATAAAGTCTTAAGCAAGTGAAGAGTATGAGAGAGTTTGATGCCAAAGGAGGGAAAGAGAAGTTTAAAATGTTATAAGGTGGAATAATCATGATAAAATTAAGGATATTATATTCCAAATACATTATCAAGCCACCCAAGACAATTTTATCATAAGTAAAATAGGCTAAGTCCGTACAGGCAGGGTTGAGAAAGCCTTGTTCTAAGATATGAATTTGGGGATTCCACTTAAGAGAGAGGTTTTGAGTGGATACCTAGGTTAAAAAATAATTAAATAAAGGTAAGGAACATTTATTAAAACCTTATATTCATCAAATAGGTTTGGAAAAATCATTCATGAGGAGGTTTGAACAAGAGCATGCAAAAATAAGGTCTTTTACCTTTTGTTTAAAGAAATTGGGATGGTTTGACCCCCTAAACGTGAAATTGGACAAAAAAATTGGTAAAATTTATCATTATGAAATTTTATATATTATAAAATACTCAATTTTACCAAAAAAATAGGCCTAATTCTCACTATTTTCTCTCAGAGCAAGGGCAGTCGCTTCATGCACAAGAATAATTGTTTTGGGGGAAAGTGAAGGATGGTGAAATAGATATAAATTGAATTATTACATAAGGTTTGAATATATGGGGTAAAAATGGAGGAAAATAATAAAACTTAATAAAACTCTTGAGATAAAATAGGTCACCCTACATAATAAGGGTTGCAGTCAAGTGTAAAGGAAAGCCTTAGAGCTAAAGGCCAATTTGGAGGTCATATGCTTCCTCAACATAATATATGATTTTAAAGTAATAAATCCATGTTTTTATAGGTATATTAGGTGTTTTAAATATATAAAATTTCAAATATAACCATTGGAGGGTCAAGAGGAGCTCAAAGAGGAAGGCAGGCCTGTTAGCAAGGCCTAAGCCTAAAATCAAACAGATGTCAATTTCCATTTCAAGCTTTTGGAAATACATTATAATGGTTGAAAGAGGTTTTTAGAGTGTATATATAGGTTTTGAAATATTTATTTTGTAAATAAAGTCTCCAGGAAGCCATTTTTGGCTTAGGAAGCATTCAGACCCCACCAGGATGAAAAAATGAGATTGAATGTCACCTTCAAGTCCTTAGAACTTCCACCAAACTTTGCATGGGTGTTGGAGGTGTTTGGATAAGTTGAATAGGGTCTAATAAAATAAAAAAATTAGATTATTTTGTAGGTTAAATGTCACAACTTCATGAACCATCCTTAAGATGGATAAAAACCTTTAAACCCTCCTAAGAAGCCTATAGTGACCTATTTGGAGAAATTGAGTTGGTAAGGCATTGAGATGAAATAATGAGGATAGGGGTATAAAATTAAAGTTGTAGAATACATTCTTAGGTTTCTGAAAATGTGATTTGATTGTATAGATTCTATATGAACATGGTATAGAGGTGGTTCTTAACACAAAATTGGTGTTTCCTATAGGTTATTGAAGGAGTTAAGTGATGAAAATCACTTTGATATAAATATTGAGACTTTAGGAAACCATGCATGCCATTTTAAAACCTTGGAAATAATCACAAATGCATCTACTAGCTCTCTTTATTTAGCCTATCTAAATTGGCATCTAGAAGGACAAAGTGTACAAGGTGGAAACTCAAGATTGGTGGGTTTTTATGTTGTTTTTGATGAAGAAAAGAATATTATAGGTCCTAAAATGTGTAAAAAAAACCTTAGTATGGATCAGTTGAGAAAGATGAATTTTTTTCTAGTGCCAATTGTCAAAACAACCTTAATGGAGGGTGATTACGATTGCAAAGTGATGATGAGCTTATGTAAGAGATTTTCATGATGAAGGAAACTCCCAATGTAGTTAGAATCATTTTTTTAACTCCCTCTCATAATCATACATGAGAAATTTTTCTATAAGATGCCTTGGAGTGCTCTTTAAATCCCATCATGAGTGCAGTTTCACAATAAAGATGATTAAGAAGATTGTTATGCCACATTTGGAAAAGTGGCTTATTTGGGAATAAAATGATATGTAAATCAATTTCATAACTCCCTTTTCTATCTCATCCACATGAATTGTAACTAATTTTTACCTTTGGACACTTATTCTTGTGTCTCTTCAATTTCTCTCCTCTCTCTCTTCTTCCAAGTTTTATAAATGAAGCCATTTGGGCTATTGTAGATATACACAGTTGGTATGGCAAAGCCCTGATAATACGACATTACACTTTATCTTTGAACATTTAATACAAGTCCAATTCTGAGTTTGTGAACTTTTTGTCTAAGTATGTGAGTGATGTATAGTGGATCTAAGTGATAGTATCATCCTTACTCCCTTTATCCTTCATGTTTAAACAAGAGTTCTAATTTTAACAGGTCATGTGAAGTATATGAAGGTACTAAGCTCTTTTTCAAGTATGAAATTATCTCTATGGTGTGTAATCTACCCCTAGGTCAAGTATCCTGTTGATTGTCCCAAGTATGCTACCTTCACATTGAAACATTATGTTAGGATCTTTCAATGCATGCAATTGGTCTTGAAAATAATTGTTTCTTAGTAGAAGTTTGATGGTATATGGCATATATCTTGGTGGATCACCTCTTTAGTATAGTTTTAATTTCATGCAAACTCTTAACTCTTTTTATAAATAAGCATTAGGTTAGGTGATAGACACTTAGAGAAGAATTCAGGGAGCTAGCCCTTTTCAATCCTATAGATTAATCTCTCTTAAAAGTCCCACAAAACTGAGAGATGATTCAATGTTGAATCAATTGAGAGTGATTCATAGAGTGTCTTAAGGTGCATAATTTGATGACAATAGTTTTGGCATGCCCAGTGGGATAGTTGGTCCTAATTGTTTACATGTCAAGGTGAATGTTGGTCTTGACAAGCCTAAAGTTAAAGAAGTGTTTCTAATCCAGAATTTGGTGATTCCAAAAGGTGAGAATATCTAGTTTTAGATCAAGTTTTTCACAATATACTTCAAGGTTCTCACTAGATCATTTTCTAGAAAACTTTTCAATCAAGTCCCTCTACCTGAAACTTATCTTGAAGAACAACACCTTGAACCATTCCCAACCTTTAGAGATATTGAACAAGAAGGTTTTGAAGAGGAAGAAGAGGAGGTTGAAGAAATATTAGATTGAGAGGAATAAAAAATGGCTATAAGACATCCTTTCCCAAATTTCAACACCCAAAATCGAATTAACCTTCCTGCATATGATCTTATACCTCCCAATGCTACCAAAATTCTTCCTATCTTCAATGGAGAGGGTCCTATTACCCCATATGTGCACATTAGGGATATTTCAAACTTTTGAAATTTTCATAATACTACTCAAGCCAACATATCCATTAGATTACTTGCCATGTCATTGAAGGGTAAGGCACTTGATTGGTATAGAACTTTGGAAGGTGGTTGCATTATTAGTTGGGATGGCTTTAGAGAATTGTTAATAAGTAGGTTTGAGAACAAGAGTGATCAATCTTCATTAATCCACCAGCTGAATGTGATAAAGAAAGGCCCTAATGAATCCATGGGAGATCTCAATGAAATATTTCAAATAACATGGCATAGGCTGCCATCTATTATGAGGCCTCCTCCAAGCTTTGTATTCCCCACCTATCTCAAGGCTATTGGAACTGATGTGGAAATCATGTTGTAATCAATGACAGGATTTACTTTACTCGAGGCATATGAGATATCCATTAAAGCTAAGAATAGTTTGATACAAGTTGGGAAATTACCTCCAAGAGTATCCATCCCTTTGTTGTCTCATAATTTAGTTGAATTTTGAAGTATAGAATAATTCCCCAATACCAATGTCAAACCTAGAACCACTCCAAAAAAGGTAGACAATTCCCTAGATAAGGATGAGGTGATTCATTCTTTGCAAGCCCCGATAAAAAAAACACAAATGTATGCAAGTGATCCACCCAATCCTCAATACTATCCTCAAAAAGGATATAGAACTCCACCCCAATACAATAACCAAGGAAGAGGCCAAGGTTAACAAGGTTTCAATAGGCCACCCAATGCCTATAATCCTACTTATACTCCCTCCACAAGGGCTATTGTTCTAGTCCACACCAATCTAGTTTAAGGAGAAGAATATATGGACAATTGGGGGTAACTTCAAGGTCAGTTTGGATATGATGGTGGAGAATGTTTTCAAGCTTTGGTAGATCAAGGAGGAGATACTCCTTATGTTAAATTAGAAGAAGAAACTCTTATACAAAGGGATGGTTTAAGGAGAAGGTAGCAGCCAAAGTACTAGTTTTATGAATTTCCAAGTAGAAGACAATTAAGTGTTGAATCAAAATACATCAGTTACATCCAACACAAGGGATAAAAAGAGGGCTTTAGGAGATACTCTAGAAACACAAGTATTCCAAGTAGTTCCTCTCTAAGGCCATAAAGTACAAGTACCAATGTAATATATCCTACCAATTACACTACTCCTCAAAGTCATAATGTGAGCACGGATGCCAAACCTCCAATACAACAAGTTAAAGATACTTCATTGCCTTTAAGAATGAAATACATGTTGGGGATCAACCAACAATAGATTACACTTGTGAAAGCAATAAACGCAGAATTAAATCAAATAGACAAGTAACTGAATGAGATAATAGCAAGAACAAGAGATACAAGAAACCACCCTGAAAACTTGTATTAACAAACTCTTTACAAAAGGAATACAATTGAAGAAACTTCTTTCTTCCACACCTCTCCTAGATGTATAGATCTCTCAATAGATCTCTATTCCTCAAGAGCTATCTCTCTCAAGAACAATCAACTCCAACAAGCCTGGATTGATTCAATTCTATACTGTTCTTCACATACAATGAATTACTACAATAATCCACTACAACTACAATAAGGTAGGAAGATCTAATTCTACATATAGAATTAGGAGACTTGAGCATGCACTTCCAACAAACAGTTAAGCCACTTGAACAAGGGCTCTAAAAATAGTATTGCTAATAATAGAGACGCGAGCTTGAGACTACAACTCAAACTCATCATGCAAACACTCACTTCTGTCCATGAAAATAGCTTTCTAGATGCACAGGTAACCGACATCGGTTCTTGCTGCTTGCTTGTGACTGCCGTCGGCTGATCCTCTGCCGACGTCAGCGTCTCTGCAACTGCTCTTGACCGATGTCGGTCACTCCTAACCAATGCTGGTGTCTGTGTAGACCCAAACCTATTAAAGTATGCTCCTTGGTGAAGCTTTTAGTTCCACACCCTAACAATCTCCCACTTGGAGATAAATAGCTGCACCAGTACCTGTACAACAACATCTTCTAGCTCCTCCATCTTCAACTCAATCATGAAGACCAATAGAAGTTGAATGAAGATTCAACTTCTCCTTTATAACCGGCTTGGTTAACATATCAGTAGGATTCCTATCTGTATGGATCTTCTCTAGCTTCAACTCACCATCATCCAATACCTGTCGTATGAAGTGATACCTTAGCTGTATGTGCTTTGTTCTTGAATGAAAGGCTGAATTCTTAACCAAATGGATTACACTCTGACTGTCACTATACAATCTGCAACTCTCATGCTCCCTACCAAGCTCATCCATGAACCGTGTCATCCATATCATCTCTTTTCTAGCCTCTATGGCTGCAATATACTCTGCTTCTGTAGTTGACAAGGAAACAACCTTCTGCAACTTAGATATCTAGCTAACCGCCGTTCCACCTACAGTGAAAACATAACCTGTAGTGCTCCTCCTGCCATCCAAATCACCTACCATATCTGAATCTACATAACCATGTAGAGAAGTATCTGAACCTCCATAGCACAAGTGCCTACTACTGGTTCCTCTCAGATATCTAAGGATCCATTGAACTGCTTTCCAATGTTCCTTACCTGGATTGGCCATATACTTACTTACCACTCCCACTGCTTGGGCAATATCTAGTCTAGTACACACCATTGCATACATCAAACTCCCTACTGTGGAAGAATATGGAACCTTACTCATGTACTCTACCTCATCATATGAATTAGGACATTGTTCTTTACTCAACTTAAAATGTCCAGCCAAAGGTGTGCTTACCGGTTTAGCATCCTGCATATTGAACCGTTTCAACACCTTGTCCACATAATCTTCTTGAGACAATATCAACCTGTGATTTTTCCTGTCTCTCTTAATGCTCATGCCAAGGATTTTTTTGCTGCTCCCAAATCCTTCATAGCAAACGTTTGAGCTAATTTCACCTTAAGCTCTGAGATATCCTGCATGTGAGATCCTGCAACCAGCATATCATCTACATACAACAATAGAATAATATATCTACCGTTATCAAATCTCTTGAAATACACGCAATGGTCAGATTGACACCTACTGTAGCCATGCTCAGTCATAAACCTATCAAATTTTAAGTACCATTGCCTAGGAGCTTACTTGAGGCCATACAAGCTTTTCTTCAATCTGCACACAAACTTCTCCTTACCCTTGACCTCAAATCCTTCTGGTTGTTCCATATAAATTTCCTCATCCAAATCTCCATGAAGAAACGTTGTCTTAACATCTAAATGCTCAAGATGCAAATCCTCAAAAGCAACCAAAGACAATACAACCCTTATAGAAGTCATCTTAACAATAGGAGAAAAAATCTCACCAAAGTCAATACCTGGCTTTTGTGTAAATCCTTTTACCACCAATCTGGCCTTATATCTCATCTATCCATTCTCACCTTCTTTCAACCTATAGGTCCATCTGTTCTTGAGTGTTCTCTTACCAGCTAACAATTCAACCAAATCCCATGTTTGGTTCTCTCTTAAGGACTCCAACTCCTCAACCATGCCACGCTCTCACTGACTCTTAGACTCCACCTATATTGCTTCTTCAAAACTCTCTAGTTCTCCACCATCAGTTAGCAATAAATAAAATAAAGAAGGAGAATATCTAATTGGAGGCTTACTCACCCTTTATGACCTCTTGATGGGTGTCTGAGACTCGTTTACAACACGCTGTCCACCCAAATTCTCTGACAGTGACCGACCTCGGTCACCTCCAGACCTGTTACTGGCCGATGTCGGTTCTGCCTGACCAACCTCGGTGCCTGTCCTGCCGATGTCGGTCTCTGTACAGCCGACGCCGGTTCCTATATTGCCGATGCCGGTTCCTAACCTGTCGACGTCGGTCTCTGTGTTTTCATAGAAGTGATTATTTCTTTTTCCCGTGAGCTCATCTTGGACTTTCACCTCATCCAATTCACCATTGCTCTACCCAGATTGATTCAGCTTCCTTAGCTAATCACAATACATCACTCTTTCATTGAAAACAATGTCATGGCTCTTGATTACCTTGTTAGTTTCTAGATTCCACAATCTGTAACCAAAATCATCTAAGCCATAGCCAATAAACGTGCACCTCATAGACTTAACATCAAGCCTCTTTCTATTTTCTTTATCTATGTGCATAAAGGCTTCACAACCAAAAACTTTGAGATATGAGAGATCAACCTTTTTACCTGTCCTTGTCTCTTCTAGAATACCACCATCCAGAGCTGTAGAGGGTCCTCTGTTAATCAAGTATACTGCAGTGTCAACAGCTTGTGCCCAAAACTATAAGGGCAAACCAGCATGCAATCTCATACATCTTTCATGCTCCATTATTGTCCTGTTCATCCTTTTAGCAATTCCATTCTGCTGAGGTGTCCTTGGAACCATCCTTTGCCTACAGATTCCATGCATGTAACAATAATCTCTGAACTTATGACTGCAGAACTCACTACCATTGTCAGATCTCAGGCACTTTAATCTTTTACCTATTTCATTCTCAACCATAGCTTTCCAAACCTTAAAAGTCTCAAATACATCAGATTTTCTTCTAATACAATAGATCCATACCTTCCTTGTAGCATCATCTATGAAAAATACATAGTAATGTGATCCTCCAATGGAAGCAACCTGAGCTGGTCCCCACACGTCTGTGTGAACAAGCTCCAACTTATGCCTCTTCTTAGTAGACCTAGTCTTGAGAAAACTAACCCTTTTTTGTTTTCCAAATACACAGTGCTCACAAAACTCTAGATCTATGCCTTTTAAATCTGAAAGCATACCTTTGGACTTAAGAATTGACATCCCCTTCTCACTCATGTGGCCAAGCCTTGAGTACCACAATTTAGCATCCACATCTGAAGTAGATAATACAGAAGGAGATTTATTAGTAACATAATTACACAAATAGAGAGTACCTTCTCTCTTACCTCTGGCCATAATAAGTGTACCCTTGGTCACCTTCCAAGATTCTGTTGTGAGAGTTACTGTACAACCCTCATCCCCTAAATTTCCTGTAGAAATTAAATTTCTCTTCAAGCTAGGAACATGCATCACATCTCTCAACACCCATGTGTTGCTATTCTGCATCTTCAGCTGCACTTTACCTTTGCCAATTATTTTACAGGGCTCATCATCCCCTAGATACACTATTCCAAAATCTCCATGGATATAGTCACTAAAATATTCCCTGTTAGGGGTAGCATAAAAAGATGCACCAGAATCTAACACCCAAGATTCTATATTATTATGCAGAGAGAAAATTAAAGCATCTTGTGCAATACCTGCAACCTTGGCTTCTTCCTTTCCTTCGTGCTGATTGTCCTCCTTAGGCTTTGACCAATAATCTCTGCTTATGTGCCCCATCTTTCCATAATTCCAACATTGAGGCCTTCTACCATTTCTGGATTTAGATCTACCTTTCCCCTTAGATTTGGATCTTGATCTGCCTTTCTTGCTCTTCTCTTTCTGCCTTCCCCTGCTCTCAAAACTTAAAGCGTTCCCAGATGCCTCTTCTGTGCTTTTCCTGTGAATTTCCTCATTCAAGATAACACTAACAACATCCTATACTTTCAAAATATTTGATGTAGATGCAGTATTACTTACTGCCATTACTAAGCCCTACCAGCTTTCAAGCAAAGAACATAATATTAAAAGAGCTTTTATTTCATCATCAAACACTATATTGACTGAACTCAATTGATTCACAATTCCATTGAAATCATTCAGATGAGTAGAAACAGATCCACCTTCATTCATATGCAAATTAAATAACTGCTTCATAAGATATACCTTATTGGAAGCTGAGGGTTTTTCATACAAATTTGCTAACGTAGTCATCAACTCTACCATAGACTTTGCCTGTGATAAATTAGATATCACAGTGGATGCTAGACTCAGTCTTATAGACCCCAGAGCCTTTTTGTTAAGAACTTCCCATTCTTCATCCTCCATGTCTTTGGGCTTCTTTGCAACCCCACCTAATGGTAAGTAGAGATCTTTCTGATACAGATAATCCTCTATCTGCATTCTCCAATGTTGGTAATTTTTGCCATTGAACTTTTCCATTCTTAGTTTACTTTCATCTGCCATTGCTTCTCCCACTCAAATAGAAATTCCCGCAGAAACCCCTGTGAGAACCTGTAATCAATATGCACTACACAGATCTGAACCACCTGTTAGTGAACCTGAGCTCTGATACCACTTGTTGGATATCAAGCTCTGAACTTGCAACCTGGCTCTGATACCACTTATTGGGGATCAACCAACAATAGATTACACTTGTGAAAGCAATAAATGCGGAATTAAATAAAATAGACAAGTAACTGAATGAGATAATAGCAAGAACAAGAGATACAAGAAACCACCCTGAAAACTTGTATTAACAAACTCTTTACAAAAGGAATACAATTGAAGAAACTTCTTTCTTCCACACCTCTCCTAGATGTATAGATCTCTCAATAGATCTCTATTCCTCAAGAGCTATCTCTCTCAAGAACAATCAACTCCAACAAGCCTGGATTGATTCAATTCTGTACTATTCTTCACATACAATGAATTACTACAATAATCCACTACAACTACAATAAGCTAGGAAGATCTAATTCTACATATATAATTACGAGACTTGAGCATGCACTTCCAACAAATAGTTAAGCCACTTGAACAAGTGCTCTAAAAATAGTATTGCTAATAATAGAGACACGAGCTTGAGACTACAACTCAAACTCATCATGCAAACACTCGCTTCTATCCACAGAAATAGCTTTCTGGACGCATAGGTAACCGACATTGGTTCTTGCTGCTTGCCTGTGACCGCCATCGGCCGATCCTCTGCCGACGTCGGCATCTCTGCAATTGCTCCTGACTGACGTCGGTCGCTCTTAACCGACACCGGTGTCTGTGTAGACCCAAACCTATTAAATTATGCTCCTTGGTGAAGCTTTTAGCTCCACACCCTAACAATACAAGGTGAATACCTCTTCTCTAAACATTATTGACTCTTTGAAGAATACCAAGACTAGCACATCTCTTTGGGAAGTCTTGCAAATGCTTGGTCAAAAAGAACTCTTGCAAGAACAACTTGCCAATATCAATGTAGCCGCTCAAGATCCAAGGGATCATGGTATGGCCCTTTAAAACAAACCAAGTCATGTCTTATAAAAATCCTCCTCCTTTATATCTCACACTCATTATAGGAGACAAATTGGTTCACAATTGCATTGTGGATAGTAGAGCTAGTACTACCGTTATGCCTAAGGTGGTTATTGACAAGTTGGGACTGAAGTATGAGCCTCATAATAAGGGTGTATTGTAGCTTGATGGAGCCCCATCCAAGATGGTGGGATTGGTTAAAGGTTTGAAATTTTTATTGCTTGATTTTCCAAGTTTCCCCATTTTACAAGATATTATGGTGGTTGACCTTCTAGCTCACTTTGTTATTTGCTTGTCAAGAGACTTCATGGCTCAAATTGGAGGGTACCTTATAGCTGATTGGTATTTTTTAGATTTTAAAACAATATATGTAGCTAAAGTAGCTATAAGAACACATACCTTGGCAAGGTTCCTTATTGAACCATATGTGGAGATAAATTCAAATCAAAATTGTATAATTAGTGAGCAAGAAGAAGGTGCCATTGGTGGAGAAGCATCCTCCCCCATTGAATGTATTTTTGATATTTTCCTTGATGATTATGGTAATAAAACATATGAACATGATACATATTAATCTATAGAATAAAATTATTTGGGAGTCTATTGTATGCATGATAAAAATACTCCTATACCCTCACTCACTAAAGAAGATAATGAACTTGAAGGGTTATGGGAAATGTTTTTTGATGGCTCTAGAAGCAAGGTAGGGGAAGGAGTTGGTGTCATGTTGGTTTCTCCCTAAAATAATAAATATTACTCTTCATATAGATTCCATTTAAATTATACTTACAATGTGGTATAATATGAAGGCTTGAATCATGGCCTCCAATGGGAAAGCGAAAGAGAATCAAGAATTTGAAGGTCTATGGGGAAGTGAATTGGTTATACACCAAGTGAGAAACCAAGATACAACCAAGAATCCTTTACATAAGTCCTAAAATAATAGGATATGGGATCTACTTGAAAGCTTTGATGCTTTCAACATACAACCTATACTAAGAGATTCAAATAAACATGCTGATAGGTTGGCTTTCATAGGAGCACATTTTGACATAGTTGCTGATGTGAGGTAAGAGAAGAATCAATCTTATATCAAGGTCATTGTGAGACCTTATATTATAGATAATGAGGTGTCATGGAAAGTGTTTGAAAATGATAAGCACATTGCACATTTATTACAAAATGAAGTAGAATTCTCTTCAAAGAATCAAAAAAGGTTTCACAATCAGTATGGAGAGCAAGTCATTTAGCTCAAGAAAAATAAGATACCTAAAGGGCTGGTCACCCTAGAGTGTGTTTTCAATGAGAATGATCAAAAGTGGAAGGAAAGAGTGAGCATGTCCAAAATGGAAGAAAACTAAAAAAGTTATGATCTTCAAAGATAAACTCCTAAAAATTAGTACGGTATGTTCTCCATCTAAAAGGCAAACTTCTATTGAATTATGTAAAGAGTTCCATGATATATTTTCTTGGGAGTATAAGAATTTGAAGGGGTTTTACCCTAGTCTAGCTCATCACACCATTGAGTTAGAACCTGGAGCTAAACTAATTAGGAAAAAACAAAAGCCTATCAATCCCAAGGTATAGGAACTCATGAAGAAAGAGCTTACCAAATTGATTGAATCTAGGATTATCTTTCCTATCAAGCACTCAACTTGGGTAGCTAATCTTGTACCTATTTGAAAAAAGAGTGGAGAGATCAGAATTTGTGTGGATTTTAGAGACCTTAATAAGGTGTCTCTCAAGGATCATTATCCATTACCTTTCATGGAACAGATCCTACAAGTTATTTTAGGTTCTCAACATTTTTCACTACTTGATGGCTATTCAAGTTACAACCAAATATTGGTGAATGAAAATGATCAGTTTAAGATAGCCTTTACTATAAAATGGGGAAATTTTGCCTATAAGAAGATGCCTTTTGGTTTTTCTAATGCTGGAGCTACTTTCCAAAGCTTAATGGACATGGATTTTAAAGGTTTGATTAATGAGATATTTTTTGTGTACCTTGACGATATAACCATTTTTTCAAGAAATGCTAATTATCATATGAAACATCTAAGGCAAGTGTTTGAGAAGTGTAGAGAGTATGAAGTATTTATTAATCCAAAAAAGTGCATCTTTGATGTCCATGAAGGTAAGCTATTGGGTCATATTGTGTCAAAATAAAGTTTGTCTATTGACCATGAAAGGATTGAAACTATCTTAGGCTTGTCTTTATCTCTACACAAGAAAGGTTTGCAATTTTTTTTGGGAAATATCAACATTGTAAGAAGATTTATTCTAGGATTTGCTACTCTAGTGAAGCCTATTAGAACCATGCTCAAGAAAAATCAAGATGTTACTTGGACAAATGAAGGTAAGAATAGTTTTGAGGCAATCAAATGAGTAATTGACCAATTTCCCACTCTCTTGAACCTAAACTTTTCTAAGGATTTCATACTCTATACTTTTGATAACCTTGACACAATCTCAGCTATGCTTATACAAAAGAATGATGAGGAAATTAAATATCCCATTGCATTTTTAGTCAAGGATTGGAGGGTTATGAGGTTAAGTACACATTTGTTGAGAAGAAAGTTCTAGCTATGATAAGAGGTTTGAAAAAAATTAAGCACTTGGTTTCAAATAACAGGATACATGTCATGGTCTCTCATCCTAGTACCAAAGTGTTCCTCCTAAGCAAAGACCTCAATGAGAAAAGAGCTGGGTGGATCACAAAGGTAATGAAATATGATGTTGATATCAAGGTAACAAACTTGGTAAGAGGAAAGGGGCTGTGTGAGCATCTAGATTCAGATTTTCAAGTGCCAAGGGAAGAGATCTTCGTTAGTCAAGCTCATCCTCAACCGGCTAGTCACATACCAATTCAAAGTTGGAGATAAGATATCATTGACTTTCTCCAAAATGGTAAGTGTCCCAATGGCTTGAACAAGTCTCAAATTAGATATTTTAGATTGCAAACCATTCCTTATTGTCTTGTAAATGGTGTTCTCTTTTAGAAAGATGTGAATGGTGTGTTATTGAGGTGTGTTAATAATGATCAATTTGGTATGTTGCTATAAAAGTTTCATGATGGTGTAAATGGAGGTCATTTCTCCCCTAAAACAAGAACAACAAAGATACTGAGGGATAGCTATTACTGGCCTATCCTTTTCAAGGATTGATATAATTGGGTTAAGATGTGTCCTCAATGTGCCTTCTTTGTAGGCAAACAAAAGCTTGCAACCCTTCCATTGAATCCTATCCAAGTAGACTAGCCTTTCATGTAATGGGGCCTTGATTTCATTGGTATGATTAATCCTTCATTAAGTGATAGACACAAATGGATATTGACTACAACTGACTACTTCACAAGATGAGTAGAAGCTATTGAATTGAAAGAGGCAAGTAAAATGATATCTTGGAATTCTATGAAAGCATCATCACAAGGTTTGGAGTTCCCTATAATATCATTTTTGATACTGCACTTGATTTTATGAGTGTTAAAAATTTTGATTTGGAAAATAGGAATGTTGTTTACTTGAGTACATCATCTAACTATTACCCTCAAGGCAATGGATTCACTAAGTCTACCAATAAGAATCTCATCAAGGTTATCATGAGAACATTGGAAAACAACCAAAGGGCATGGCACACCAAGTTGAAGACAACCTTATGGGCTGACAAGATCACTCCTAAGAGGTAAATTGGAGATTTTCCTTTTGTACTTTTTTATGGAAAATAAGCTATATTTTCCATATCTCAAGAACTATTTGCTTTAGAGCTTGCACATCAAATAGAACTAGTTGAGAATACTCTAATGGAAATTAGATTGACATAACTAATGCATACAAGAAGCAAGGGACAATTCACATAAAAATATGGAACACCGTCAATAAATCATGAATAATTATTTTGACAAGAGATCAAGTGCAAGAGTGTTTAAAGAAGGTGACTTGGTTCTGAAATGGGATGAAGATAGAGCAAAACTAGGTAGACATACAAAATTTAATGCCTTATGGAGCAGACCTTATATCATTAGCAAGTGTAAGCAAAGAAATTATTTTAAACTATCTATGATGAATGGAGAATAATTAACTATCCCTGTGAATGGGATACATCTAAAGTTTTTCTATTAGTCCTTGTAAGGTAGTTTTGTAAATAGTAACATAGGTGTGTGTTTTACTTTGCTTATGTTCTTTAAGAGTTCTAGTTAAGCACATGTGTGTTTCCATTGAGTGTGTCTTATGGTATGTTTTTTCCTTTAGTTTTGTGTGTTTTTTAAAGGCACTTGAGTATTGGATAATTATTATAAAGACTCCATGGCCCAATGGAAGGATTAGGCAACTAGTCTTAGGCATAGCTGGCATGCCACCCCTAGGAATCGTCAAGAATGTTGACCAAATTTGACCCCAAGTAAAATTTGGGTCAATCCCTATTATTTTTTAACTTTTAATAATATTACCATGTGTCTTTTATGGTGCTATGTTTGTCTATTATCTTACTCATCCTTCTCTTAGTCTTTGTTGAAGTCCATTCTCTTGGTACTAGCCTAGTTAACAAAAGTCAACATTGGTCAACTATGGTCAAAGATGGTTGATGGATAAAAATATGTTGAAAATGTTATAATATGGAATTTAACATTTTTAAAGGGGTTTATAAGACATTAATACATCTTTCACCTTTCTTCATATGCAAAAAAGATCATTTGGCCACATATTTAGCTCAATTAATGACGTGTACACATTTTTTCAAGAAAGAAATTGTCACAAAAATATGGGTCAATGTTGAAGAGGTTAGGTAATGTTAGGATCCATTAGATGAAAATTAGAAATCAGTTATGATCAAGAAATGGTAGTTTTCCCTAACAAATAGGAGATTTTGAGCACTTGTATTGACTTCCCAAGTCCACTTCAGCTAAAAACATGGGAAGAGTAACTCTTCACCTCCCATAATCTATTTAAATTATTTTTTGTAATAATAATTCAAAAATTTTCATTTTCAACTTATTTTCTTCCATTTTCACTTGGCAAGAAAAGAAAGAGAAACTTCATACACTTGGCATGGGCCATACAGGTGGAATTGGGAGGAGTGCTTCTAGGTATGGATAGTGATATGAGTTAACTTCATTTACATAGCAATAAATTAAGACTTTATTCATTATCCTTTATGAACCATTAGTTTGATCCTAGGTATATTTTTATACATGTTCAACCATGAGGGGGTCACGGTTCGAGCTTATCTCAAAATTTACTATTTTGGATTAATGGATTTGTGTGTTTTAGGTGTCTCCACATGATTTTAAATATGTTTTCATGATTATTATTATTTTGGAGAGTTCAATTTTGTGAGAAAACCTCTTATAAGCTTGTAAAATGGCTAGTTTGCATTCATAGTCATCTCGTTGCTTTGAAAATGTTTCATTCACTCTAGAGATGATGTTTTTATGGAAATAATCCTAGTTTATGATGAGCATTCAAGTGATGAAAATTTCCCTTGATGTGTTTTGAAAGCATTCCTTACATGTTCCTTACCATTTTAAGATTTCCTTGTATGTCTCAGTCATAAAACTCCACCTATAGGAGCATGTTGATGTCAAAAGTGTGATTTTTAAGGTTTGACATGGTTATTAATATCTTAGGACCATTAATGTGCATTAAAATGTTGGATAGAGGCATATAGGCACTTTAAATATGCATGTTTAGAGAGTGTTCTTAGTCCTACTTACATAGAGGAGATCACCATCTATAGCTGAGGGCATAGACAAAACTTTTTGAGGTGTTCCAAGATATTGGTTAATCTAATTTGGGAGTATTTTCTATAGGAAGTCCTAGATAGGCTTATTGATCATCTTCATTTGGCAAGGGAAGTGTCAAAGCATCAATTGGAACCTTAGACTATACTTAGGCCCTTTTGCCCTAAAAATGTCAAACAGAGGCCTTGAAGGTTTTTAAGGACCTCAAAAAATCCACTTTTTAGGTGATCCAAGCCTTCAAATTAGACAACTTGGTAGCCCTATCCACACATAAGATTTGTGCTAATTTTGAGAAGCAAAAGATAAGTGGAGTTTGGATTTTTCAAGGTCTAAATATGGATAGAAAACCACTAAAGCAGAGCAATGCTATCTACAAGATGTTGATCATAATGTTAAATTTGCATCCCATTATGATGTTTTTTGGACCATGCTATCAAGTTAGATGATTCTAGTGGTTCAAATTATGCTTTCAAGGTAAGAGAGAATGATAAAAGGAGAAATCTAATGTCTTAAACCCCTAATTCATACTCCTTTCTCTGTACATAGGACTATGAAGAACCACCTATAGGCAGAGAGGTAAAGGATTGTGAAATAGGCATTATCATGGATGAGGTGAAGGAAATTTTCATGTTCTATAGGTAAACAAACACCTCTATTCCATCAATGCCACTATGAACAAGCCCATCTTGATCTAGAAAATAACTACAAGCCAAAATAAATGGAAAAATGGTCTCCTACAACTGAGCAGACTATGGAGTAAGGTGATGGACCTTGTAGGAGTCTTTAGGAACTTTTAGGGATAAACGAGATATCAATGAAAAACCTAATGATTTTGGGAACCTAAATAAGTTTCTAAAACACAAATAAAATACAAAATTCATGTCATTCTCATCCCAAATCACCTACAAGGAGGGTACTAAGACTATATTAGTCCTAGAGGATAGTGAGCAATTAAATGGCCTAAAAAGAGCCAAGATGCTAGGTTTGGAGTTGAAAATAAAGTTATAACAATGAGGTGAGTCAAAATAGGTTAAATAATTAATTTAAATCCTCATTAGAACCTCCAAATAAAGGTGTATAAAATAAAGATCGCCTATTCACTGTCATAATTAGATAGGGTCTTACGCAAGTGAAGAGTATGAGAGATTTTGATGCCAAAGGAGGGAAAGAGAAGCTTAAAATAGTATAAGGTAGACTCCATATGATAAAATTATGGATATTACATGCCCAATATATTCTCAACCCACCCAAGACACTTTTATCATAAGCAAAATAGGCTCATTCCATATAGGTAGGGTTGGGAAAGCCTTGTTCCAAGGTATGAATTTGGGGATTCCACTTAGGAGAGAGGTTTTGAGTGGATCCATAGGTTAAAAAATAATTAAATAAAGGTAATTAAAATATATTAACACCTTATATGCATCAAAGAGGTTTGGAAAAAAAATTCATGAGGAGGTTTGAACAAAAGCATGCAAAAATAAGGGGTTTTACCTCTTTTTTGAAGAAATTGGGATGGTTGGGTCCCATAAAAATGGAATTGGACAAAAAAATTTGGTAAAATTGATAATTAGGACATTTTTATCTTCTCAAATACTCAATTTTCCCAAAAAAAAGGCCTAACACTCAATATTTTGTCTTAGAGTAGGGGCAATCCCTTCATACACAAGAATGACTGTTTTGGGGAAAAGTGAAGGATGGTGAACTAGAGATAAATAGGATTAGTACATAAGGTTTTATTAGATGGGGGAAACATTTAGGAACATAATAAAACTTAATATAAGTCTTGACATTAAACATGGCACCTTACACAACAAGGGTTGTAGTCAAGTGTGAAGGAAAGCCTTAGGGCTAGAGGCCAATTTGAAGGTCATATGCATTTTAACCTAATATATGTTTTAAAAGTTATCAATACATGTTTTAAGAGGTATATTTGGTGTGATAAATATATAAAATTTTAAATATAACCATTGGAGGGTCAAGAGGAGCTCAAAGAGGAAGGTAAACCTATTGGCAAAGCCTAGGCCTAAAGTCAAACAGGGGTCAATTTCCATTTCAAGCTTTTGTAAATCAATTATAACTATTGAAAGAGATTTTTAGAGTGTATATATAAATTTTAAAATATTTATTTTTAAAATAAAGTCTCCAGGAAGCCATTTTTGGCATAGGAAGCATTCAGACATCACCAGGAGGCATAAATGAGCTCGTATGTCAACTTCAAGTGCTTAGAAATTCCACCAAGATTTGAATGGGTATTGGAGGTGTTTGGATAAGTTTATGAGGGTATCATACAATCAATTTATGATATTATTTTGTAGTTTAAATGTCAAGACTTCATGAACCATCCTTAAGAGGGCTAGAAACCTTTAGACCCTCATAAGAAGCCTATAGTGACTTGTTTGGAGAAATTGAGTTGGTAAGGCACCAAGATGAAATAATGAGGCTAGGGGTATAAAATGAAATTTGTATAATACATTATCATATTTCTTAAAATTTGATTTTATTTTATAAATTACATATGGATAGGTTATAGACGTAGTTTTTAGCACAAAATTAGTGTTTCCTATAGGTTATTGAAGGACTTAAGTGATGAAAATCACTTTGATATTAATATTTATATTTGAGTAAACCCTCCATTCCATTTTTATACCTTTTAAATACTCATAAATGCCTCTACTATCTCTCTCTATTTAACCTATCTAAACTAGCATATAGAATGACATAGTGGACAAGGTGGAAACTCAAGATTAGTGGGTTTTTATGATGTTTTTTATGAAGCCAAGAAAATGAGAGCTCCCAACATGTGTCAAAAAATCCCTGGTATGGATAATTTGAGAAAGAAGAAATTTTGTCTAGTGTCAATTGCTAAAACAAGCCTAATGGAGGGTGATTATGATTGCAAGGTTATGATGAGCTTATGTAAGAGTTTTTAATGATGAAGGGAACTCCCAATGTAGTTAGAATCATATTTTTAACTCCCTCTCCTCATCATACATGAGATGATTTTAATAACATGGCTTGGAGTGTCTTGAAAGCCCATCATGAGGTTATTTTCACAAGAAAGATGATTACGAAGATTGCTACACCACATTTAGAAAAGAGGCTTATTTGGGAATAAAATGATTTATAAATTAGTTGCATAACTCCATTTTTTATCTCATCCACATGAATTGTAAATAATTTTCACCTTTTGATACTTTTCCTTGTGCCTCTTCAACTTCTCTCCTCTCTGTCTTCTTCCAAGTTCTATAAATGAAGCCATTTGGGCTATTATAGATATACACAGTTGGTATGGCAAATCCCTACTAATATGACATTAAAATTTATCTTTGAACATTGAACACAAGTCCAATTCTAAGTTTGTGAACCTTTTGTCTAAGTATGTGAGTGATGCATAGTGGAGCTAAGTGATGTTATCATCCTTATTCCCTTTATGCTTCATGTTTAAACACGAGTTATAATTTTAACAAGTCATGTGAAGTGTATGAAGGTACTAAGCTCTCTTTCAAGTATGCAATTGTCTCTATGGTGTGCAATCTACCCCTAGGTCAAGTATCTTGTTGATTGTCCCAAGTATGCTACCTTCACATTGAAACACTATGTTATGATATTTCAATGCATGGGATTGGTCTTAAAAAGCATTGTTGCTTAGTACAAGTATGATGGTATATAGAATATATCTTGATGGATCACCTCTTTAGTATAGTTTTCATTTCATGCAAAATATTAACTCTTTTCATAAACAAGCATTAGGTTAGGTGATATACACTTAGATAATAATTTAGGGAGATAGCCCTTTTCAATCCTAGAGATTCATCTCTCTTACAGGTTTCGAGAAACTTGAGAGATGATTCAATGTTACATCACATTTAGAGAGATTCATAGAGTGTCCTAGGGTACACAATTTGATGACAATAGGAATTTCAAGTTTTCATTGGAACATGTAACCTCTACATGTTAAAATAATCTATTCATGGTATATGGGGAAGGGTCCTAGCTCAAATTTTCAAGCATTATTTTCTAGAATGAGAGGCTAATATTTATGAACGATTACTAACAATGAAAGATGGTTTAAACCTTCAAATATCCCTAACAGTGACCCAATATGAAATAAATTATTCTAAAGTGATAATAATATGTTGGTATGGCTAATTAAATTATGAGATATTGTATTCAAATGTCCTAAGCACCTCTAGGTGTAATTGGTTTGTCAGGTGTGTGAGTATACCCTATAGGAAAGTGCTATTTTTTTAGAGATTTGCTATAGCAATCAGAGTTGACCAAGTCAAAATATTAAATTTATTATATTGATAATATTGAGACTTTAATTTTATGTCCATGTTAGTTTATGGGCAGATTCTATCCCTCAGGTGTGCTAAACTAGTCATCCAAGTTGAATAGTTGCTAACAAGACCTAATGGTGGAAATAATGAGAAATCCAGGCAACAGTGAGAAGGTGATTAGGGGTGTAATATAATGGAATAGGGATGAATAAAATTGAATGGAGGTTTTTTGGGGGAATTTTAAGACATGATCATGTTAGGTTTAAGTTTTTTAGGTTAGTGGTTATTGTGAAAAATTTGCTCACAAATTGACTTGTCTGGCTCAGTGAGGTCTGTGCATAGTGAGGTTATGAGATTGGTCTACAAGAGCAATATTGGAATTTTACCTCATTATATATCTATATAATAATGGTATAATTATCTAATAGGATAATTTTAATTCATTTTAAGTCCTTGATTATGTTCTTTTATGTGTCATAATTTTAAGTTTCCATCACTATGTTTTGAGGCTAGTTGGCAGTCCTGAGTGGCATACTTGCAGAGAAGGGTTTGAGTAATTTTTTTTCTGATTTATGGAGTATAAAAAATATGGTGATGACCCTAAGTTCATATAAGTTCTTTATATGAATTTTTTCCATGGTTTTTTTAGCAAAATTGTGTTTATACTTCAATTATTCAAGATAAACATTTTGTGTGTATGAAGGCCTAATTTTGAACAGTGTTAATGGCATGCTTCAAGTGGTGGTTGGAGATAAAAGGTATCATGGAAATAAGATGATTTTATTAATGGTGTATTTTAGTGACATATTTAAATGTTCCTACTATGTATTAATTTTTAAAGTTCTCCAAGAATATCAAAGTGTAACGTGTGTTAAATGAAGACCTAATTGAATTAGGTCTCCTTAAGGCCTAAAAGAGGTTTTAGGTTGACCAACATATTGTATGTTTGATTCATGTTTTTTTAATTTCTGAAGACCTATTGTATGGAAAATATAAGTGGGAAAGTGTGTATATCTGACCAAGAGGTGTAAAAACAAGGCTTAATAGGCCTAATTGACAAGTTAGAGAATGATTGAGCTGAAGTGAAGAGTATCATAATTTGAGAAGATGAAGGAGGTATTATAGAAAATTATAAGGGTGTAAATAAACTATAATAAAGATATAAAATGGTTACTATTTATAAAAATTAATGTAATATGACCTAATCAAGTCAAGAAAAGGGCTAATTGAGTGAAGAAACCTAGAAGGCAGTTTGAGAGGGCTAAGAGTGTGAAGAGTTGAAAAGGTGATCATCATCAGTTAGTTGAGAAATAATGTGTCCTAAAGGTGAGAAAATAAATTATGTGAATGAGTTGGTGTTGAGTCATCTAGGGGGTTAGTTCCTCCATACAAGTAGGTGCTTGCTAAAGCCCAGTCAAGTGTGCACTTGGCTAGTTGGGGTTGGTGTTCCATGTGAAGTTGGTGCTTCACTAAATATTGATGTTTGTATTATACCAAATAACAAAGGAATGCATATTTTGTAGGATATTTGATAGGAAAGATCAATCTGAAGCACCCAAGTGTAAAATTGGCATTTTGACTCAGAATGATTTGATCAAAGTTAGTTGACCCATAAATTGCATTGTCCCATTTAGTGATACTTTGGCCAAAATAGGAACTTGAATATATCAATTTCAACTCATTTAATGCATTTTAGTGTTTTTCAGCCAAATTGTGCACTTCATCCATTTTTAGATATAATTAGGTTTTTTTCCCCTTTAATGTCCCACTCAAATAAGTATTTTATGTGTTATGCTCTTGTCTGATGCTCATATAAATGGTTCTTGATGTGTTGCTAGTTCACTATATTTCTCTGATAGTTCATGAATTATAAAGTAAAGTTATACAAGTTTTTAAAGAATGATTAACCCCATCTAATTCATTTTTATTTAAAAAAAATAATGTTCTAAGGAGATCTCATATAAGGGACATATTCAAATGTTGAAAAATTAAAAGGAATGGCATATTTAAATGTCAAATCCACATGGAATGACATATTCAAATGTCTAATGAACATACAATGGCAAAGGGGCAATAAAAAGGTATATATTAAAATGTTACATAAAAAAGGAAGTAACAACAAATGTAATACACTCAAGGAAGTGACAAAGTGAATAAATGAAATATAAACAACCAACATAAGCATATGATACTAGTACTTACATATATGTTTAGTAAAAAACATTATGTAGCACATCATATCAAGTACACTATGAAAGATATGATCATGTATACTGACATGTGTATATACAAAAAATATTTTTAAACATTATCATTTACTGACACTTTATATCTTGTATGAACCTATCAATTTTTTATCTCTCTAAGTGCATGCCTTAAAGGGTGCACCATAAAAGGGTTGGGTAGACCATTGGTGCTTTGTAATATTTTTGGTCAATTCTATCATTAAATCAACTCATTGCAAACCCATTTTATCCTTTTTCATAATAAATAATCTTTTAAAATATACCCTAACTAATTAAACATACTCTATTCCTACTAATTCAATTGGGTCAACCTTACTATAAAAGTTAAAGTACACAGTATGGAACTAAGATGGCCAGGTTGACGTAGTTCGAGGCCTAACAATAATTTTTTCTTAAAACTGGGTCATGTTGTCCAACTTTGTTGGATGAAATTCAATGAGGGTTAAAAATTATCTATTGATATAAATACAAGGCTCATTTCAATTTAATATAGAGGAACATTCATTTTTGCATTGTTACAGCTCAAAATTATGCTACATCTACATTTGAAGGAACCATTGCTTAAGGTTTGCCTTAGAGGGAAAATAACTTGTATTATGGGAAATTTAGATGAAAATTAAGAGTATTTTATCCTAAAGCTTATTTTTATAGTGTGATCCTTATAATGCTAAAACAACCTCTTTAAAAACACCAATTGCTAAGGGAGAGATTGAGACTCAATAGGCTCACCCAAAGGTATATATCTCTAATCTTTTATTTTTCATTTGATAGATAGATATTGCACAAAGTAATCAGTTTTGAATGTATAAATCCTTGCTTGAATTATCTATATACATAAACTTAGTATAGTTATATGGTTTTATTTACTTGTCATATTCTGCCTTGGGTGATCTAGGCCCCTATTTACCTTCCATGATCCCATAATTATTTGTTTATGTTAAACCATCCACCTTTATGCCACAATATCTAGTGAGCACTATGCTTGTTTTCAACCTATTTTCACAAAAAACTATATTATCATGCCAAACTTTGTTTTGTTATGTTTTCCAACTAGATTGGCCTAATTAAGCTTGTTTTGTGTGTTTCTTTTTTAGCATAAGTAAGAAAATTCACTTTTTTCTAGTAATTAATCTCACATTTACTTTGAAAAGAGTTGGCTACCTATTTATTTACTTTATAAAACTACAAATTGGTTTTCAACACTTTATTTTTACCTTTATTTTCATTTTATCTTGATTTATATATAAATTATGTACTAAATGTTTTAAAACTGCTTAGCTATTATCATGAAGGGCTACACAATAATATGTTTATGGTGATTCTCTATCATTTATAGATATCATGGCATGAAGGGATTGACCCAATACTCATATCCATTGTGAAAATATAAACATGGTCTTTAATTTCCATGTGCTTTATAGTATTTTAGAAACACCTAAGATTTACATTTATAGTAAGCCTTAGGAATCCATCTGTCCATTTTATATTGTGGTGCACTGGTTAGTAGTTATCACCAAGAAGTTACATCTAGCTTACCCTTGAAATAAAGTCTAGTGGGTTATGATAATGATAATTACTCCATATAAAACACTCTAAAACATTAGGTGATCACTATCCAATAGATAAGCAAGTATCTTTGGAAGCCTACAAATCAATCAAAACCTTTTTAATATAACTTACTGATCTTTTTTTAAAGATAATTAGTTAGCATTCATAGTTATATAATTAGATTTTATGCTTTTTTATTGCTATTATTTATTAAATTACATAATGTATCAAATAACATTGACATATTTCTATAGTGTATGTTTCAACAAGATAGGCTGGCATCCACCTAGTTGACTATGTGTGAACAGACTCAGTCGACTAGATTCAACTCAATAATCTATTTTCTATCCAAACTATTATTAATTTTTTTATAGATTTAACTAAGTATACCAACTCAACTTAGTCTATCTCAATATTTTCTTTCCTATACAACTAAGCTGACCATCTCAACCTAGTAGGATGTTAAATATTTATCTTTCCCTATCTACCCCACTAAGTCAACTAACTTGACCAAGTAGGTTTTTATATTATTATCTTTTTCTTATCTTCCTAACTAGGTTGGCCAACTCGAACCAATAGGTTTCTATACTATTATCATTTTTATGTTTGCCCATTTAGGTCAACCAAATCAACCCTATAGGTTTCCAATCTATTAATTTTTAATAACTACCCAAAGAGGTCAAACAACTCAACCTAATAGGTTTCTATATTGCTAGTTTTCCTATTTACCCAACTAGGCTAACTAAATCACCCAATAATTTAGACTACTATTTTTTCCATCTACCCAACTACCAAATCAAACTTATAGGTTTTTAGATCATTATTTTTCCCTATCTACCCAACTAGGTCAACCAACTCAACCCAATAAGTTTTTAGACTATTATTTCTCCTTGTCTACCCAACTAGGTCAACCAACTCAATCTAGTAGGTTTCTAGACTATTACCTTTTCTTGCATACCCAAGTAAGTTGATTAGATTAAACTAATATGTTTTGATCTTATGAATTTTATCTTTAAATTACACCATTTAATACATTTTTGATGAAACTAAACTCCAAAATCAAAATGATATGATGAATTTAACTAACCCCCTAAACATCCAAATTCTCACTTTCCTTTTAATTCTATAGAAAATCCATATGTAAGCAATGTTTATGTTGCCAATAGAGCAAGAGAAAAATGGGTCACATCCTTCCAAAACTTTGGATCCACTTAAATATCCTCAAAACTATCCTTTTATCAAGGATGATATTGATCTTGAACATACTATCAAAATGATACTTTTCATTAAGGAAAACCCTCAACATCAAGGAAAGGATCCAACGATCATATACAATCTCATTATGGGACCTTATCTTTATTTCACACCTTCAACTACACTTATTGTTTATACAAGTCTTAGGGCAAGTAACCCTATGAATTATTCCATACCCACTTCTTCTTCCATGCCTTCAACTTTCTCTACTACTTCTTCTTTTACCTAGCCTAGTATCTCAACTACTATAGCAGGGCTTTCCTCCAATGGGCCCAATCAAAGTTCCCATGTTCATACCCAAGTAAATGCTACCTATAATGAATCTCAAGACAATTATAATAGTCAATCCACTATTAATATTAATCAAATTCTATTACAATACATGAATCAAATGATACAAATGAAAAACCAACTTTTTCAATTAAAAATTGTTCTCAACCCACTAAATAGGGAGTGAAAAATCCTAATGGCCCCCACCCCCTAGATATGCATAAGGTAACCTTATAAATCAACCCAAACTTCTTAATAAGGATATAAAACACTTGAAAAATAAACCCTTAATGCCTCAAATTGTAAAAATCAACATAGGTGGTATTGTTCCTACTATTATTTATAACGGATCCATTGATCCTGCATTACATCTGAAATATTTTAGAAACTTGTATAAATATTGGATTAAAATCAATACCTTTTCTTCCACCAAGATCTTAGCTAAAACCTTCACAATTGATGCTTTGGTATGGTATAGTCAACTAAAATATCATATTATATCCACTTTACAAGATTTATTCAATGCATTGGTACAAGAATTCCAAACTAATGATCTTCCTAAAAATAACATATCTCACTTTATCAACTGTAAACAACATGAATCTAAAAATTCCCAAGTGTTCATTAAAATATGGAAAGCCTTATCCAATAAATCTTAACATAACATGTTGGAAGACAATATCTTCCATTTATACACTAATGCTCTCCATACCAAATTATAATATCATGTTAGGAATCCCTCTCCAAAATATTTGTAAGAAGCCCTCGACCAAGCCAAACATCAATATTTTCTCATAAGACAATTTTAACCTTCCCATCCTCCTGCTCAAACTTGAAGGCTTATGAAATATGAAAAATAATATGCCACCAATGATGTTATTATATATAACTATGATTCTATACACACTATTCATGTTATTATTCCATGTGGTTCTAGTGATTTTAATCCTTCACAACCACTTTAAAACAATGCTTTACCATAACCCAGTTCTACTTACTAAGTGAATAATGTATATTTTCACAAACTTATTTCCATGGCATAAATTCAAAAGTGTCTTCCTAGGCCATCACCATGAGATCTTGACCTTACTCACCCTACCAAAAATTGATATGATCCACACAAAGTTTTTTGGCATCATGCAAGTTGGGGTCATTCTAATGAGACTTATCATAAAATAAGAAAAATTTCTCTTGAATATCTTTTTAGACCTAATTTTTATCATGAAATGGTATTTCATGAATGTAAACATGCTTATGAAGTGGTAACCAAGGTTAAAAAAACAAAAATCAAACATGATGCACTTAATTATGATAACACTCGTCTCTTAATTTACAAGGATTGTTTTCCTAATCATCAATCAAGTACTACTCAACCTCCCACTACCAACATTGTCAAAACCTCTATTTATAATAATTCTCACCCTAATAATGAGAATGTTGTCAATATGAATAATATGAGGAGTTTGTTTCTTATATCGATCCTTATCCACATTCTAACTATACCAATTTCTAAACTTTATGTACTATTCAATATTCTTACCCATCTCATTTTATATAACTTTGGCGTGCCAAAATAATTCCAAAAAATATAAAAACACAACCTAATCCTTCATCTACTATCCCACATTTTTATAATCAAAGGAAACATTTGGATGCTCATTCACTTTCCATTGATACAACTTCTAGCCCTCACTTATCATAAAATTCTCCTCAATCCAAATTACCTAAAAATATAAATCAACACACTTCTTGGATTTATTCACCCGTACAAAATATACCAATAAAACAAGCATCAACCTAACCAAGATAATAAAAATATTATCCAATTGGACACACTTGGAAAAATTGAATCAAATAATACTCAATCAACTACTCCTTATCAACATGACTTTCTATGCACTTCCACTCCTCCTTTAACAGATTTGCTTCACCATTACACACCTCTATCTAATAAAACTCTATTTGGATATGATGAATGGGATCCTATAATATAACTTTATCATCTCCCGTCTCAAATTCATTTTTTATAACTCATGATTAATTCTCCTCATCATAGTAATTATATGCTATAAATATTATTCTAAATGAACATCCCTCGACCTCCACCTATGGGGAAAAAAATCATTTTGACTGGGTCTGAGGCTAGTATTATTCAAAAATGCAAAGAAATGTCTATATAGGTTGAAAAAACTATAGATACTTTTATTTATCTCAAATTCCTATCACTTCAATGATTCTTGATTATATATCGTTCCATACAAATGATCATCCATTTTTTATCAATGTCCAAATTGATGATATCCAAGTCAAGCATATTTTATAGATGAAATTTATAAAACTTGTGTTTCTTCCCTTGATTTTATTAGAACACTTGGGTAATCTAAATACAATATTAAATATACCAAAAGCACATGTCAAAGATATGATTGAAGACAAATGACTCCTTTAGGGTGTGTTTGTCTTCCTATCACTATTCCACATATCACTGTTTATATTAAAGTCATGATCTAAAATTTTCCATTACAATATAACATCTTACTCGACTGATCTTAGACACATTGCATGTGATATGTAGCATCATCAACATGGAAATGTGTAAAATTACCTCATAATGGTGCTATCTACAAGATTAAAGGTGACACAAACCCTCAGAATTTTGAAAAAATTAAATAATATGGTGTTTTAAAATACCCACCCTTAGACCTTTACCTAGCATTTCATTTTGTGAATCTCAATTATTTAATTATCTAATCAAATCTAATAAAATTTATAATGGCCACTCTAAACTTGTTGGGAACATAGCACCTAAATTATTAGATTTTGATGATGATGAACTAGATAAGATCAGTTTTAAAATTAAAACTAATGATCTCCCTTAACACATAATTACTTAATTACCTCCTTTATGACCTCGATCTCAATAAAAATCAATAGATGAAATTCTAGTTACCATAACCAAGACTAAAATATCTATTCTCCATGCTTATTTGACTAATAATATAATTTATTATTGAACTATTGATCTTCATACTCCTAATTATGATGATGTAGATTCATTAGATGAACCATTTTTAACTGGTTTTGATGAAGCTAATAACATATAAATTCTTAGATATTGTTCTTATTTACAATACTCTTTTTATAGTAATAGTTCTATTGATTTAGTTTCTCCTTATACTACACCTGAAATTATTTCTTCTTCACTTGATGCTCACAAGTATGAGATGGAGCTCGCACACACTACATCTCACATAGTGATATAGAGCATCACAATGTGACAAAGCATGTAAATATGTTTAAGAGTTTCATTTGACCATTTTTGGTCTTGTATAGGTGTTAAAGGTATTATAGGGACCTTTACATTATTTTTTAACCATTATAAGTCTTTGGCATTGTGTGTTTGTAGGCCTTTTATGTTTTCTTGCCAAAATGCAAGATTTGAAAATTTGAATTTGAGAACTTGGGAATGATATTTTTAGATTTGGGTGAAATATAAGTGTTGGAAAATGTTTGTCATGGGTAATAGAAGTTATTATGAGAGTTTATAAGTGTTATTAAAATTTAAAATTCATCATGAGAATAATATGATTCAATAAATTTGGTATGTAACTACTATCCTACGTGGGGTTGACAAGAAAAGAGAGTTATTTTTACATGTTGGCATAATAAGAGGTTGGAAATACATGTAAGTGAAGGTAGAGTGAATGGTAGGAGATTGGTATGATTATATAGGTATTAAGGATACATATGGATTATGTGTAACCTCAAGATAGTTAAGAAAAGATAATGAACAGAGCCTTAAAGCTCTGTTATACTGTAAGGGGAGGTTTTGTATAATGTTTTGTTATGAAATGAATGAAAACTATATCTTGTCTAGTTTATAATGGATCTCGTGGAGTGAGTGAGTCATTAAAATTATTTATTTTATCTAATTATTAAATTTTAAACTTATTTATAAGACATAAAGTGATTCACAATACAATACAGTTTAGTCATGTAATAATTATGTGTTACACAGTCAATAATGCCTAGAAAGTGATGTATTCTTGATGGTTAAAGGTGGATATTTGAATTATTTTTAGTAAAAATTATTAAATAGTTTTTAATTGATTAAAAAATCCATTGGAGTCTCAATAATCCTTTTATAAGTGTAATAAATAAATAAAAAATCTTTATACACATTCATATTGAAGAACTCTATTATTAACACAGTTAAGAAAGAAGTTATTTGAGTGTTGATTTGAGTTATATTCAATGGTTTGAGGTGTTGGAATAATATTTAAGGGTATATATTTTATGATATTATCCATTATAATCCTAAAAATCCATTTATAAGTTGAGATTAAACTTCAAATTTCATTTGACTAAACACAGTCCTAGTAAAGTAACTAGAACTCTGCATATCTGCTTGTTGGGAATGTTTTATGATTGATCATGAAAATTTATCTATTAGAGAAGGTGAAAGGAGTTTTTTAAGACCTAAAAAAAGTATTATAATTATTTTGAAGTTTATAAAACTCAAAATATCCTTTTTTTAGGCTTGCAACGTTACACAAGCTTGTCATGACAAAACCTAGGGTTTCAAAATTAAAAATTGCATAACTCAAGTTTACACCTTTAAAAATTATTAAAACATTTTAATATAACATTATTTGAAATTATATAAAATATTTTGGATGTTATAAGTTTTTAATTGATCATAAAATACATTTTTTAGTATTGTTGCATTGGATTAGGCCTAAACTGACCTAATTGGTAATGAGGTGTGTTGATATAGTAGGTTTCCATTGATATTTGGGTCCTAAGACTTTATATGATACTAAAAGAGGAGATAATTTGTGTACAAAGATAGTATTAATTTTTCATGAATCCCTATGGATCATTCAAGCCTACTATATTTGTCTTAAAAGAGGGTAACGAGGAATATACCTTAAAGAAGGAAAGTGTTGATTGCTTGAGAAGTTTTAACTTGAAGATTGTGTGATTTGATTAGATATTTATGGGAGTTTAAATATGATGGTGAATTGACATAGGATCCCTCATGATAATTCAAGAACCATGTTTTAGGATTTTATCTCTATGAACCTCTACCAAATTATGAGCAAACTTAATGGAAGAATGGAGATGAGTGAAGGGATGAAAGATGTGTATGAGATGGTGGTGTTGGTACTAATGAGGTAAGAGTGAAAATGGTGATAAATATGATAGGTATTAAATTAAATAAGAGTAATATGGTTTCAAGGAGACTTAGGTGCCAAGAAAAGGAAGATTGATCAATAAAGATGTCAAAAGGTAAGCAATGTCCCTGTGGTAAGGAATCAAGTCAAAGATCATTCAAGGGATTTAAGGAAATAATTAGAACCAAAAAAGTGTATATGAAGAGTGTAGGCATCATCTCTTCATCACATAGTCATAATTGATCCTCTTCTAAGTATGTTTCTTGATCATGCCATGACATGACCATATTGATTTTCCATATTTTATGTTCCTTTGAGCATGCTCCCTCTTGAGATGTTGGATATACTACATCGATCCACATTGTGGTCTTATCTCCCAAATACTGAGCCTAGGCTAGATTATACTCAAAGTTTTCCTACTAATGGTGATGGAATATTACATTTTCCTAAGCTTGATCCTCTGTGTACACTATTGGAAAATGAGTCATATTGTGAGTTTCATAAGGCTACTAGTCATTAGTCTAAGGATTATTGAGCACATTAGATATTTATAACATAGTAATAGTCTTTAAGTTCTATTCCTACTATAGATATATGGTCCCTATATTCAAATAATCCTATATGAATTTTATGTTTTGGTAATACATTGATTCACTTCATCCAACAAAGACACAGTCTGTTGATAAGAATCTACCTCTTCCTAAGATATTTCTAGAGCACATTCATAAAAATAGGGAGGTTTATTGTCTTTGGAATTAGTGTGATACACATCATAAAAATATGTGTAAAGTCTTACAACAACATTTCTATGATTTTTCATGGCCTACACCATTAACTTATTGATAACATACCTAAGGTCATTCACAAGGGAAGGTTAGCCTTTCCTTGCCTCTTTTATCATCTCAGAGATCAATTTTTTTTAGTAACATTGTAACACCAATTCCTTGCATTGAATAACCTTCATAGGATATTCCAATACTCAACCTTATTATACTATCATAACTACATTCTCCATTGAAACAATGTAACATGAAGTCCTCACACATCCCTTAGAAAAGATAGATGAAAATATGGTTAAGGTTAGATTACAATTATAATAAGATTTATTAGATGTTATTGATGACATATGCTATGAAATATATTAGTATTTGTGAGCATATTATTTTTCCATGGTATATTATTGCTCATATTTTTAATTAAGTGGTTTTTGATATTTTTACTTCATTATAAAATTTGTGATGCATTACTCATATTTTTTATGTTGTCTCTTTCCTCTTTATTTACATTGTTATCTTCACATTCATGGTTCTTCTTTTACAACTCTCAAATATTTATAATTTCAATTCTTTAATTACATTTCATTATATACTTTTCAAACATATGTGTTCCCCATATTTTGGGATGATTTTTCCTTACATCAACGTATATGTTAGATCACTTGTTGAATAGTATAGTTATTCATGTGACATGGATCTTAGACCACACCTTAGATTATAATTTTTATCTTATGATCAGATACAAAGTATGTTCATCATTGTTCCATTTATTACATAAATATATCACAATCCTCATTTATCCCATATGTTTCTCTCATATTAAGCACACATACAGTTAGTCTTGAGATCACATACTTACATTTTGGAATGTATAAGCATTTTTTAAGCCAACATAGTCTTTAAGTACTTCTCTCTTGTAACCAAAGAATAAGTTTTTCTGTGTTCATGATATAGATCACTCATGTTTAGTTCATTTGAATTCATAACGAGGAGGAATAAAAAAATCCATAAAACTTTAAATCTAAATCATTAAGATAAAAGGTAATATCAAAAGGTAAAAACAAATATTCAAAAGTCAAAATCACGCTAAAAGGCATGATTCTTATTTGGCACATCTCTTATCCTAGTTGAATCTCAAAATCCATAGTTGGATTCATGATATAGATAAGGTCCATTATCATGAAATAGGATAATAGACTGGGATAGGAGGTCTCATTACTACATCTAGTTCCACCTACTTTCTCATGTAAGTCCTTGATCTGCACAATAGACAGATGGATATGTAAGGGGTCATGAGGATTAGGGAACACATTGTGGTAAGGTGGGACAATTTTAAATTTTATATAAATAACATTCATGAGATTGTCTAGGTACTTCACTCATCAACTAACAATTTTATATCTACTAGTAATAATATCTTAAATCTTTGTTGTCCAAACAAAATTTTAACACTTTCACATTTACTTAGTATCTCTAATTTATGCTAAGGATTTATACAATGATTATGTACTGATTTTCACTCCCTTTTTCCATAAACATAATTCTTGATATTCCTCTTGATGCATATAGCTTAATACATGATCATACCTCTTTGGTTCTCCTTATACGATTTACAGTGTAGGACCTTGGATAGGACAAGGCTTTCCTCACAAAATTCCCTAATATCTTATAATAATTTCCATTTCTTTAGTTATTATTTTGTGATTTTCAATGTAAGACCTTGTATAGGACTAGGACTTCCTAAAAAAACATCATTTTCTCTTATATAAACTATGTGCCATGTTTTTGCATAAAGTAACTTTACTCTTTCACATTATTGACAAATACAAACCCTAAGTTTGGTTTATAAATATTATTTGCACTTTTTTTCACCTATTTGATATCTCATTGATTCACATATATTTGTTTACATTGATATTTCTTATTTACATACTTTGGTTTTCATATCCTTGTTTACATTGACATTTCTTCATTTTTATTTCTTTACATATATACTTCTTATTTTACATATTTTTATTTACCTTACATTGATATTTTTTATTTACATTCTTACATTATTCTTATCCTATGTTAATATTTATTTTTCATTACATTTTACTCACCTTTAAAATCTCTCACATGTATTATCTTTCAAAACTTGGTTTCCCATTTTTCATTTAAATATAATTTTTTCTTTTAATTTCTTTCTTTTTCATTATTTTTTACTATGAGTTTATTCACATTTATTATAAAATACGAACACACACATCATACATTTTCCTATAGCATATATAAATATCAACACATGTAATATAAATAAAATAAATACATCCATAACATCCATGAGTCATTAAATTCATGTGTGTGTGCATGCACACACACACATGCGTGTGTGAGTAGACACACACACACACACACACACACACACACACACACACACACACACACACACACACACACACACACACACACACACACACACACACACACACACACACACACACACACAAACATACATACAAATGGTTTAAAAATGTTTGATACAATATCATATGATAAAATAATAATATAAAAAAACATATTTAGATGTCATCCACCCTAATTATCTGGTGGTAGATGAGCTACAATACCCATATAAAACTGAAAATACCCTATATGAACAATCGGCTAAAGTGACTCTATGTGTGACTATATTTCATCCACCTATCTATTTAGATGGGCCACTTGGACCAATTTTTTTTGTGATAAATATCTAATTATCTCAAAAAATTTAGCTCACTCTTGAGCAAATGAATGCCATGCTCATAACTTCCCACCACTTACTTCTGATGGTAGTGCTACATATATTACATTAGATAGTCTCTATAACTCTTGACCTATCTTACTAACCAATCCAAACCAACTTGCATAAATAGGTGTTGAAGGAACCATATGATCAATCATTTATGTTGTACTATTTTGAGGTAAAAATCATCCAATATATCGTGATGCGCTCTCTCAACCATGACTGACCATCAAGTGTCCTTCAATGAAACATCTAAAAAATGCAAACAAATCTACATTAGATATCACACGTATATATCTAAAATACTACATATATCTAGCATGTATATCAACATATATTATCACAATTTCAACAAAATAAAGCTTACTTACCAATAGTATCCCCATCTACTTGATCACCAAGTACCTCTTATAAAGCATGTCTCTATAGTGGTGCAAAACATATATAACAACTAGACTAAATAACATGAGCATGATAAGGTCCACTATGAATCTGTATCACAATCAACCAACTTAACACTCACTATGCTACTATATATATCTATGGTGGTGCCTATGGTGGTACCTATGGTGATTATTATGGTGCTGGATATGGCTACATATGTGGATGAACTAGAGTCTACCTCTGTCTCCATCTATGATATCTACTACTATGAAACATAAATTACATCTCTTCTTCATCTGACCACCACTAGATCCCATCACTATTACTAACATCATTATATCACATGTCTTGGATGGCATGGATATATGAAAGGAACATATGCTAGTACTCATGTACCCTTGCACCATAATGTTCCCTCACATTCCATGCCCATACTGTTGACACTACTATAGGAGCTACTAGATGTGGTAACCCAAACTATCCTAGTAATTTAGGTAATGGATATGGCTCTAGCCACTAAGGATAGTGACCTATAATACTTACACATGCTTATGACTAAAAGGTACTTGGCCATGAGGACCAAGTATCTTTCATGCCCTAATATTGATACTAAATAATCTCTCCTTATGTGATCATCTTCAATGTTGGGGAATGTGGTATAATATGTAACATATGATCATGAATCCATCACTACACACATACTAGGGTAGGATATATAACATGCAATAATATTGAAAGCTGATATATTGAAACTATCTCATAAATCTAGCTACTTATTGAAATAATATGGCCCATAATCATCTACCCTCAAAATAAAATACCATAAAAATTATGCAATAATTACACCTAAATCATAAATCCCAAGTCATACATCATGCCTTGCTCCAACATGGACCAACATAATGAAAAAATATATAGTGGTACCTTCCCATTTGAATTATGATAGATCAAATCTATTTTCACAAGTCCATTAATGTTATTATAGATATCTAGAATGATCGATACATATACATCAAATAGGTGCACTTTCAAGCCCACCCAAGTATATCTCTGAGGACCAAATAATCATAAAGCTAAGGATCAACTCTCTACATATATATTATATATATATCACACACCATAGACATGCCCACAATTATGTTGGGGATCAACCAACAATGGTGATTACTATGTGAAAGCAACTAAACACGGAATTAAATCAGAATGATAAGTAACTAGAATCAGAAATAGCAAAGAATAAGAGATACAAGAAACCACCCTAAAAACTTGTATTAAACTCTTCTAGAAGGAATTACAATGAAGAAACTTATTTTCTTTTACACCTCTCTCAAATGTACAGATCTCTTTCCCTCAAGAGTTCTCTCTCACAATTACAATCAATTCCAACAACCTGGAATGATACGCATATACAAAATCTTGTACTGCTTCTACAATTAGAATTAATTGTCCTCTATTATCCAAATAAGCTATGAAGATCTAATCCTATATATAATATTAGGAAACATGAGCATGCATTCACAACCATTAGATGCACCTCCTAATCAAGGGCTCAAAACAATTCTACTTAAAATAGAAATGCAGACTTAAGACTAACACTTAATCCTATCATGCAAACATTCTATTCACCCACGAAAATAGACTTTCAAGAACACACAGGTGACCGACGTCGGTCCCTATTTGCCTGCACCTGACTGATGTCAGCTGATCTATAACTGATGCTGGTAGCTCTCAGTTGACTCCTGACCGATGTCAGTCGCTCCTGACCAATGCTGATAACTGTGTAAGTCTAACAACCTACATTCTGCTCATTTGGTGAAGCTTTTAGCTCTACAACTCAACAATCTCCCACTTGGAGATAAACAGCTACACCAGTACTTGTACAACAACATCTTCTCGCTCCTCCATCTTCAAACTCAATTTTGAAGACCAACAAAATTTGAATGAAGATTCAACTTCTCCTTTGTAATCGGCTTGGTTAACATATCAGCAGGGTTCTTATCTATATGGATCTTCTCCAGCTTCAACTCACCATCCTCCAATACCTATCTAATGAAGTGGTACCTAAGTTGTATATGCTTTGTTCTTGAATGAAAGGCTAAATTCTTAGCCAAATGAATTACACTCTGACTATCACTATATAGTCTACAACTCTCTTACTCCTTTCCTAGCTCTTCCATGAACCGTGTCATCCATATCATCTCTTTTCTAGCCTCTGTGATTGCAATATATTCTACCTATGTAGTAGACAAGGCAACAACCTTCTGCAAATTTGAAATCCAGCTAACCGCCATTCCACCAACAGTGAACACATATTCTATAGTGCTTCTTCTGCCATCTAAGTCTCCTGCCATATCCGAATCTACATAACCATGTAGAGAAGTGTTAGACCCACCATAGCACAAATGCCTACTGCTGGTCCCTCTTAGAATTTGAGAATCCACTGGACTGCTTTCCAGTGCTCCTTCCCTAGATTGGCCATATACTTGCTGACAACTCCCACTGTTTGGGCAATATCTGGTCTAGTACATACCATTGCATACATTAAACTCCCAACTGCGGAAGCATATGGAACTTTCCTCATGTACTCTACCTCATCATGTGAATTAGGACACTATTCTTTACTCAACTTGAAGTGTCCAGCCATAAGTGTGCTTACCAGTTTTGCATCCTACATATTGAGCCATTTCAACACCTTGTTCACATAATCCTCTTAAGACAAAATCAACCTGTGATTTTTCCTGTCTCTCTTAATACTCATGCCAAGGATTTTCTTTGCTGCTCCCAAATCCTTCATGGCAAATGTGTGAGCTAATTTCACCTTAAGCTCAGAGATATCCTACATGTGTGATCCTACAACTAGCATATCATCTACATACAATAATAGAATAATATATCTACCATTATCCAATCTCTTAAAATACACACAATGGTCCGATTGACATCTACTGTAGCCATACTCAGTCATAAACCTGTCAAACCTCAAATACCATTGTCTAGGAGCTTGCTTGAGACCATACAAGCTTTTCTTCAATCTACACACTAGCTTCTCCTTACCTTTGTCCTCAAATCCTTCCGGCTGATCCATATATATTTATTCATCCAAATCTCCATGGAGAAACGATGTCTTAACATCAAGCTGCTCAAGATGCAAATCCTCAATAGTAACTAAAGACAATACAGTCCATATAGAAGTCATTTTAACAATAGGAGAAAAAATCTCACCAAAATCAATACCTGGTTTTTGTGCAAATCCTTTAACTACCAACCTGGCCTTATATCTCATCTGTCCATTCTCACCTTCCTTTAATCTGTAGATCCATTTGTTCTTTAGTGTCTTCTTTCCCGCTGGCAACTCAACCAAATCCCATGTTTGGTTCTCTTTCAAGGAATCAATTTCCTCATTCATGCCTAGCTCCCACTGATTCTTGGATTCCACCTGTATTACTTCATCAAAACTCTCTAGTTCTCCACCATCAATTAGCAATAAATAGAATAATGAAGGGGAATATCGAATTGGAGGTTTAATTACCCTTTCTGACCTCTTGATGGGCGTTTGAGACTCATTCACAACACGCTATCCACCCAAGTTCTCTGACAGTGACCGACCTCAGTCACCTCCAGGCCTGTAACTGATCGACGTTGGTTCTGCCTGATCGACATTGGTTCCTACCCGACTGACGTTGGTCACTGTCTGATCGACATCAGTTCCTATATTGCCAACATCGGTTCCTACTTGATCGATGTCAGTCTCTATGTTTTCTTATCTATGATTATTTCTGCCCGCGAGCTCATTTTGGACCGTCACCTCGTCCAATTCTCCATTGCTCTGCTCAGATTGATTCAGCTTCTTGAGCTGATCACTATACATCACCTTTTCATTGAAAACAACATCATGGCTCCTAATTATCTTGTTAGTTCCTAGATTCCAAAACCTAAATCTGAAATCATTAGAGCCATAGCCAATAAATGTGCACCTCATAGACTTAGCATCCAACTTCTTTCTATTTTCCTTATCAACATGCACAAAAGCTTTAGAACCAAATACTTTGAGAAATGAAAGATCTACCTTTTTACCTATCCATGCCTCTTCTAGAATTCCACCATCTAACACTGTAGAGGGTCCTCTGTTAATCAGGTAAACTACAGTATCTACAGCTTCTGCCCAAAATTGTAAGGGCAAACCAACATGCAATCTCATACACCGTGCACACTCCAATATCGTTTTGTTCATCCTTTCAGCAACTCCATTTTGCTGAGGTGTTCTTGGAACCATCCTTTGCCTACATATTCCATTCATATCACAATATCGGTTGAACTCATAGCTATAGAACTCACCACCATTGTTAGATCTAAGGCACTTCAATCTCCTGCCTATTTCATTCTCAACTAAAGCTTTCCAAATCTTAAAAGTGTCAAAAACTTTAGATTTCTTCCTTATGCAATAGACCCATACCTTTCTTGTAGCATCATTAATGAAGAAAACATAGTACTGTGATCCTCCAATATAAGCAACCTGAGCCTATCCCCACACGTCTATGTGAACAAGCTCCAACTTGCGTTTCTTCTTTGTTGACCCAGTCTTGAGAAAACTCACTCTCTTCTATTTCCCAAAAATACAGTGCTCACAAAACTCTAGATCTATGTTTTTCAAATCGAAAAGCTTACCTTTTGACTTAAGAATTGTCATTCCCTTCTCACTCATGTGGCCAAGCCTGTGATGCCACAACTTTGCATCTACATCTGAAGTAGATAATACAGAAGGAGAATTATCAGGAATACAATTACATAAATAGAGAGTACCTACTCTCTTACCTCTAGCCAATACAAATGCACCTTTGGAAACCTTCCAAGATTTAGCTGTGAGAGTTACTGTACAACCCTCATCCCTTAACTTTCCTGTAAAAATCAGATTCCTCTTTAGGATGGGAATATGCATGACATCTCTCAACACCCATGTGTTGCCATTTTGCATTTTCAGCTGCACTTTTCCTTTGCCAACAATTTTACAAGGCTCATCATCCCCTAGATAAACTATTCCAAAATCTCCATGGACATAGTCACTGAAATATTCTCTATTAGGGGTAGCATGAAAAGAGGCACCAGAATCTAAGACCCAAGATTCTATATTATTATGCAAAGAGAATATAAGAGCATCTTGTGCAACAATACCTACAACTTTTGCTTCTTCTTTTTCTTCATGCTAATTGTCTTCTTTAGGTTTTGACCAACAATCTTTGCTTACATGCCCTATCTTTCCATAATTCTAGCAGGTTGGCTTCCTGCCATTTCTGGATTTGGATCTACCTCTCATCTTTGATTTAGACCTTGATCTTCTATGCTTGCTCTTCTCTTTTTGTCTTCCCCTGCTTTCAAAACTTAAAGCATTCCCTGATGTTTCCTCTATGCTTTTCCTGTGAATTTCTTCATTCAAGATTACACTAACATCATCTACTTTTAAAATATTTGAAGCAGATGCAGTATTACTAACTACCATTACCAAGCTATGCCAGCTTTCACTAAAGAACATAAGATTAATAGAGCTTTAATTTCATCATCAAACACTATTTTGACTGAATTTAATTGATTTACAATTCCATGGAAATCATTTAGATGATTAGATACAGATCCACCTTCCTGCATTTGCAAATTAAATAACTGGTTCATAAGATATACCTTATTTGAAGCTGAGGGTTTTTCATATAAATTTGCTAAAGTAGTCATTAACTCTACCATAGACTTTGCCTGTGATAAATTAGATATCATAGTAAATGCTAGACTCAATCTTATAGATCCAAGAGCCTTTCTATCAAGAACTTCCCATTCTTCATCATCCATGTCTTTGGGCTTCTTTGCAGCCCCACCTAATGGTAAGTATAGATCTTTCTGATATAGATAATCTTCTATTTGCATTCTCCATAATTGGTAATTCTTGCCATTAAACTTCTCCATTCTCAATTTACTTTCTTCTACCATTGCTTCTTCCACTCAAACAAAAACCTCTATGAGTAACCTGTAATCAATACACACTAAATAGATCTAAACCACCTGTTAGTGAACCTGAGCTCTGATACTACTTGTTGGGGATCAACCAACAATGTTGATTACTATGTGAAAGCAACTAAACACGGAATTAAATCAGAATGATAAGTAACTAGAATCAAAAATATCAAAGAATAAGAGATACAAGAAACCACCCTGAAAACTTGTATTAAACTCTTTTAGAAGGAATTACAATGAAGAAACTTTTTCTCTTCCACACCTCTCTTAGATGTACAGATCTATTTCAGATCTCTTTCTCTCAAGAGTTCTCTCTCACAAAAACAATCAATTCCAACAACCTGGAATGATACGCATATACAAAATCTTGTACTGCTTCTACAATTACAATTAATTGTCCTCTATTATCCAAATAAGCTATGAAGATCTAATCCTATATATAATATTAGGAAACATGAGCATGCATTCACAACCATTAGATGCACCTCCTAATCAAGGGCTCAAAATAGTTTTACTTAACATAGAAACACAGACTTAAGACTAACACTTAATCCTATCATGCAAACATTCTATTCACCCACAAAAATAGACTTTTAGGAACACATAAGTGACTGACGTCAGTCCCTATTTGCCTGCACCTGACCGATGTTGGCCGATCTATAACCGATGCTGGCAGCTCTCAGTTGACTCCTAACCGATGCCAGCGACTATATAAGTCCAGCAACCTGCATTCTACTCATTTGGTGAAGCTTTTAGCTCCACAAATCAACAAATTAGAAGTCCCAAAAATGCATAGACATCCTCTAGGGTGATACCCATCTCAATGGGATGGGGTCCCAATCCACCACCCACCTAAAAGTTTTAGGCAGTCGCTCCCATGTTTCTAATAATATGTCAAATAAATCCACACTAAGAGGAATTTATAACATATCCATAATAATACCAAAACCCATTACACTCAAGTGCACTTGATCTATCACACACGATCTCTCAAATAGATCAAGTAACTAAACCACATCTACTAATATCCAAAATCTTTGTCACTTCTACAAAATATCAAATAATAATGTCCACATCATCTCTATATCCCAAATAATAATAAAATATACTTAAAAACTTAAAAATACATGTAATTAAAATAATTAACTAATTCATCAGCCTATTTTTCCTTATTTTCACCCTTACTAACTATGTCAACTATCTATTCTACTATATCACCATTTCTATTTTTATACTAGGTCGACCACCTTACCAACTAAGTTGGCCATCCTAAATATTACACAATCAACCATGGTGTACACTATCAACCACTCTACCTCATTCTTACTAGGTCAACCACCTTATCAACTAAGTTGGCAATCTTAAATATTATGTAGTTGGCCATGGTGTACACTATTGGCTACTCTACCTCATTCTTACTAGGTAGACCACCTTACCAGCTAAGTTTTCCATCCTAAATAATGCCTTTGACCATGGTGTATGTTGTATACCACTCCAACTAATTCTTATTAGGTTGGATACCTTACTAAGTTGAAAATTCTAAATAATGTAGTCATCCATGGTGTACATCGTCAACCACTTTACCTCATTCCTACTAAGTCAACCACCTTATCAATTAAGTTGGCCACCCAAAAAATAATGTAGTCAACCATGGTTTATGCCATTTTCCATCTGAACAACTAATTTTACCACTCTAAATATTATGTATTTAGTCATGGTATACATCATCAACCACTTTTAGCATTATTAGCCACTTCACTAGTTAACTAGGTTGACCCATTGATACACAATCGGTCACCTACCCAAACTTTCCCAACTTAACTGAGTTAGACAAACCGACCCTATTCAATTTGTGAAATGATTTTTAATTATATCATTATTAATTCCTTAGACTTAATATTTCACCCCTTGACTTTTACCCACTATTCCTCATAATTTTTACTCTATTACTATTTTTTGGGGAATATTTTCTTACACGGATTTGCCTTGGCATATAATTTTCAAATCGTAGTTCCTTTTTACACCAAAATGCTAAAATATAGTATTAAATACACCCCAAACTTGGACTATGTCAATAGAATTTATGATAAAACCTCCATCTTATCCTCCTCCTTGGGTCTGGGCCATGAACTCTCTCATCACTAATTCTAGTTACACAAATCTCTAATTTCCAAAATTAACAAATGTAAAAATGAATGGTTAATTAACCTTCTATAATAAAATTTTGAAAATTTTAACTTTGTAATTATTTACCAAAAAACTATGTATCTTTCTCAAAACTTTGATTCTGTAAACTCTTTTGACAAACTGAAAGAAGTTTTGGATTCTTGACAATTTAGAGATTTTCTTAGTTTTAACCACATATTTTTAAAAAAGTTTTAAATTTTATCTTATTTTTTAGGTCTTTTTCTTATTATGAACATTAGATTCCTCTTTCATTTTTTTCTCACATAACTTCATTTTCCTAGTAACAAGGTAAGTGAAGTCACATATTTAAAAAATATTTTTTTTCATTTATTTTATAGTTTCTACCAAAATTTGTTAGCTCAACATTGTGAGTTGTTACGTTATTTCTTGAAGCACCATCCCATATTACACATACATGAAAGGTGATGATATTTAAGTAGGGCATATATACACACAATATTTTAAAACTTTATCATTTATCGATGTTTTTTTATCTTGTAAGAACCTATTGAGTCTTGACCTCTCTAAGTGCATGCCTTAAAGGGTACACTAGGAAAGGGGTAGGTAGACCATTGGTGCTTCTAAATATTATTGGTCAACTCTATCATTACCTAAAACCATTGTAAACCTAATTTATCTATTTATATATGAAATTTTTATTTAAAATATTCCCTAACTAAGTTTTCTAGGTCAATCCTATTATAAAAATTAAAGTAAACATTATGAAACTAAGTCGGCTAGGCTGACATAGTTCAAGACATAATGATAGCTTTTTATTAAAAATAGGTCATGATAGATGACCTTGTCATATAAAATTTCAAAAATGGTTAAGATTTATCCATTTATATAAATACATGTCTCATTTCAATATAATATAGAGGATCATTCATTTTCACATTATTACAACTCAAAATTCTGCTACATCTACATTTTAAGGAATCATTTGCTTAGGGTTTACCTTTGAGGGAAGATAACTTGCTTTTTGGGAAGTATTTGATTAAAACTAGGATATTTTTAGACTTGATATTATTTCTATAGTTTTATCCTTACAAATCTATAATAACTTCTTGCAAAACACCATTATCCAAGGGAGAGATTGAGACTCGACAAGGTAAGTATCTCTAAATTTTTATATTTCATTTTATAGATAGATATTGCACAAAGTAATGGGTTTTAAATGTATAAAAACTTGCTTAGATTACTTATATACTTAAAGTTAGTATAAGTATAGGTTCTTATTTGTTTTCCATCTTCCACCTTAGGTGATCTAGGCCCCCATTTGCCTACCATGATCCTTTGATTGTTTATTTATGTTAAACCATCCTTATTTGTGCCACAAGCTTTGGTGAGCTCTATATTAGTTTTATTTTATGTATTAAAATACATATCTAGGGTTATTGAATAATGTTACTTGACTAGAGACTTTGGAATCCTTTACTTTAGTGTTATGACAAGATATCCTTTGGTTAGGTTTAATGGATCCAATTTGGTCATGTCCCTAATATAAATGTATCACAATAGATGTTAATTGATTATTTCTCTAAACTTGAATTTAATAAGTAAGATATGTTATAGATCCATCTTAATATGTTGCATATAATGTGTAAGTGTTGGTATACATGATTAAACACGATGATGTATAAATGATCATAAAAGATATGCAACCTATATCAATTATGATCAAATAAGTCAAATTCCCCAAAAATAATATATGATGTGGGTAAAGGAGAGGTCTAACATCTGAATATGTATAGATAATGTGGCTAGGTATACCTATATCACACTCAAAGATGCATGAAAAATGTGTGCCTATAGGAATGTGTTATAGGTACAATCATTGAGGGGGGGAGGGTAAATCAATGAGCCTAGAAAATCCAAATTCAATTTTAATCCTTTCAAGTTCTTAAATAATTATTATAAGCATTTATGAAGCATACATATCATTCATAGCAATGAGCAAGAGAGATAATGCAAGATCAATCACATAACACATGACATATGTGGGAAACCATCTTAGGTAGAAAACCCACTAGAACCTACAAATGGACTACTATCATATAAAATAATAACCAACTTATACCAGCTACAATTAATCAAGGAACTATAATCCCACAAGGTACTACAACACCTATCTAGCTAAACTGCAATAATAAGTAGACTTTTAGTAAGTTTCACCTTGTAAGGAGGATGAAACCCCATTAGATGATAAGATACCAAAATAATACCTATGAACACATCCACTAGTAAGCTAATGTATTCAACACCTGATGATGGACCTTTGATTATAACTCTTCACCTTTGCTCATACTCAAACATCAAGAGCACTAATCTTCCAAAATAATTATGACCTACAAGTCTTACAAAAAATCATCAATCTATTATAATATTTAACTTATATATAGGTCACTCTACCCCTAATTCACTCCACATATCACACACACAATCCTCTCTCAAATCTCTCCCAAGTCTCTCACTTAAGTCTAGAAACCAACACATTTAGTTTCACTATTTATAGAAAAAACATGATCATTATCATCTTCGTCAGCTATTAGGCATGTCTTAACCCTTAATAAATATATAATATGAATACATAACTCAATACACTCTTCATAGGTTGGCCATAACATCTATGGGTCACCCTTAGCAGCTACACCTTTTAATAATGCACTTGTAGCTCTTATAGGTCTCATGGAGACCAATTTACCCATTTAGCACATCATCAAGAAAAAAAAGAACATATGACCATTTAAAATTACGTGGGCCCACTTCTTATTTCCTCTAAAACATCCTCAAATGATCAAAGTAAACTCTTCTCATATTTGTGTATGCTCAAACAAATCAAACACTGACCTGGTGTAAATGAACAACATGAATGGATACATAAACAACTTATTAAGATTTGTTTATACTCTATACAAATTTTCAAACCTTCATAATGCACATAGATGATCCTCATGGAGTATAGAACATTCCCCAATATCTAATTCATTAAGAGATATCAAAAAATACCAAAATAGGCTTGAACAATCTTCTCAAGTCACTTATAGTCCATGCACGAACACATTGTCAACTTTGAACCTTAATATATTTGACTATAAAAGCTTATATATATTTAAATGAGGTTTATTATATGTGTTATGGAGTCATATTCATCTGTTATTTTTACAGGATGAGTAAATTCAATCTAGATTGAAAGATATGGCCCAAAAACCATGGACTAGTTTTTCCCTTTGTAAAATTCAAATATTTAAATGTCAATGGCCACGATTAAACATCAAAAACTATAATCACATCTCATGTCCTCTAATATTTAGATAAATATCATACCAATGATTTTAACCAAAATTTAATGCATAAGCACCAATTCTCAAATGTTAAACCTCAATCACTTTTACCTCATCTCATGCATCGTTGTAATGTTGACTCAATACATACCATCAATCTATACAGATTAGCTAGGTCTTTATTATACAATGTGCACCATTAGATCAAACTATACAAACACAAACTCACCATTGATATTTATCCTTTACCTTTGGTCATTCATTAAACATCAAACACTTTGACCTCTTTGACTTGCTCATTCATGAAACATCAAACACCCATAGATATTCACTATAAAAACTCCCGCGAGCCAATTTATCTCCATTTGGTCCTGAAATTTAACTTTGTGTAGAAATGACTAAGTATGGAGACCATTTTTATTTTCCTGAAAGGCCAACTTTGTGTAGTCATAACTTTTGCCTCACTCACTCGCATGTTCTCAAATTTAGACCATATGATATCCTCACATAAGATAATATAGCCATGTGGAAAGATAATATTTAAACCCTCACACATGTGAGATATATCATCATTAAAATTCCTTCTCAAAATTTTCTGTCATAGAGCCAACTATGCTTAGAACTTGTTTAGGAGGCCAACTTTTCTCATGCATATCTTTTGGCACATTTAGTCACATGATCTCAGAATTAGAACATATAAAATAGGAATAAAAATGAATAAACCCATATAATGATTTTATCCTTAAACCTCCAATAATGTGAATGCTGACCTCATTAGCATGCTGACTCAGCTCTTCTTGAGCCATTTTACAAATTTGGCTAAGTATGGAAGCATAATGCATTTTGTCTAAGAAATCAACTTTGCATCCTCATATATTTGATTATTCTTCATTTCATGAATTGAGGTATGGTGAATAACAAATAGGGACTAATGTGATCACAACCATATGACCAACTCCTCTTGATTCATTCCCATGTGGTAATGGTGATGTCATGAAATTGCCTACTCATATTTTCTACCACAAGACCCAAAGTGTCTAAATGACAACAATGATCAACCAGATGAAATTTATTCATGAAAATAAGATATTAAAGCTTAGAAAATATATTAAGGACATTTTTCACATTATTAATATTCCATACTCATTCTTGAATATCTCTAACCATGCCAAATTAAAATATCAACTAATCATACCTCAAGCATACTAGGATAAGCACATTGCACACTTTGTCATTGTCACATAGACTATCAAGGCATTTCATCCACTCACCTAGACACCTCCATGAAATCAACATGACATCATTCAAAACTTTCCAAAAATATCACCCTTTGTCAATTATGTCAACACCCATCAATATACATCTCACCTTTCTTCTCTATCTTTAATCACTCTCATCATAGAAAATTTTTCCTCCTTTGTCATAGTGACAAAATGGACACCAAATGATCTTGAGGACCCAAAAATATTAACAATAGGAGTATAAAATATTATAAATATAGTAAAAAATTCCCCTTACCTTGAGCCTACCTCTTCTTTCCTTTACAACTTCCTTCTTGTTCCACGCAAACACTCTCTTCAACCAAGCATTGCAACCAATGAAGAAAGAATACATAAAAGCACTGAAATTTGATGAAAACTCATCAAAAACCATATGAAATGGAATCTACCTAAGATATCTGAGTCATTTCACTTCTTGATCATATTTATATCTTCACATGCCATGAATAACCACCATACATGCTTTCTAACCTTCTCTTTTAGGACACTTCTATGTCCACCAACTCTGCATCTACACTATAACTTATTTACAAACCTCTGGAGCAAGCTCATGAACTTGTTACTCCTTAACCAAAGACCTTATATTGAATTATATAGAAATAAATGACACCCAAGATTTATCTTAGATACTCAATTGTGGCTTTTGACAATGGTTTGGTCATAATATCTACAAGATGCTCTTTTGTAGGCACATGCTCCAACTTAATACATTGATTAATAACTTTTTCTCTCAAGAAATGATATCTAATAAGAATACGTTTAGTTTTTGAGTGAAAAATAGGACTCTTTGAGATACTAATTGCACTAGTATTATCACAATAAATAGGACAAGGTCTATTTTGTCTTACCTTATAATCTTCCAAAGCTTATTTCATCCATATGAATTGAGTGCAATAAGAGGCAACTGTTATATACTCAATTTGTAAAGTTGAAAGAGACACTAAGGCTTTCTTCTTAATTAGTCAAGACACCAAGAATTCTCCCATGAAGAAGACCCCACCACTGGTACTCCTCCTATCATCCACATATCCTACCCAATCAACGTCAATATATGATTTTAAATAGAATTATTTACTCTTGGGATACCATAAACCATAATCTATGGTGCCTTTGAGATATCTCAAGATCCTTTTGGCTGGTTTCAAGTGAGATTCTCTAGGGTCATCTTGAAAAATCCCTAAAAGACCTACTAATTGCATGATGTCAGGCCTAGAAGTAGTAGAGTATAAAATACTTCTAATCATGGATCTATATAAAGTTTGATCAACTTTTGGTGAGTCATCTAGTTTACTCAACTTGCATCCTATGATCATTGCAGTACCCATTGGCTTACAATCCATCAAGTTAGACTTACTTAGCATATCCTTGATGTATTTATATTATGAAATGAGTATCCTTGCATCAAGTTGATTAATCTATAATCTTAAAAAGAAATATAGTTATCCTAACATTGACATTTCAAAATTAGTATTCATAGTTTCTACAAATTCTTTGCTCATTTTATCATTGTCAGATCCAAAAATTATGTCATCAACATATACAACAACAATCAATTATTGATTTCCTTCTATCTTAATGTAAAAATTACTATCATCTACTCCCCTTTTAAAACCTTGACTCAAAAGATACTTATTTAGCCTGTCATACCAAGCTCTAGGAGCTTATTTAAGACCATACAGAGCCTTCTTCAATTTACACATAAAATCTTGATTAATTGACATGATGTATGCTTTAGGTAACTCAATGTAGACTTTTTCTTCTAAGTTTCCATTCAATAATGCAAATTTGACATCCATTTGATATACCTTAAAAGCTTTGAAACATGCATATGCCAAAAACAATTTAATTTATTCCATTCTTGCCACATGAACAAAAGTCTCATCAAAATATATTCCTTCAACCTGAGCATATCCTTTACATGCCAATCTAGATTTGTTCCTTATGACTTTTCCTTTCTCATTCATCTTGTTTTTGAAAATCCACTTGGTACTTATCACATTTTTATTTTTTGGCCTAGGAATTAAGTCCCATGTTTCATTATTCTCTATTTGATCAATTTATTCATCCATTACATCATTCCAAATTTCATCTTTGCTAGCTTTCATAAATGTTTTAGTTTCAGTCATGGATAATAGAGTCAACTCTTGTTAATTTTGAATGATCAACATTTTCCTTCTAGTCTGCAACCTTGCATTAACATTTCCAATAACTTGAGAGATTGGATGATCTTTTTGAATTCTTCTAGATGGAGATCTAGAATGTTGTCTTTCTTCTTCCTCTTCATCTTCATCATCTATTTAGATGGATAATTCATCATTGTTTACATTAAAATTTTTGAATTAAACCACTTACTTGCAATTTTGGCTTCTTAACTCTACTTGTCTCATCTATCCTTACATTTTAACTTTTAATAATATTTTGAAGTCTCTTATTGAAGTATCTATAGGCAGTACTGATAAAATAATAACCTAAGAAGATGCCTCATCAGATCTTGAATCAAATTTTCCAAGATTATCTTCATCTCTTTTGATGAAAACCCTACTCCCAAACACTCTGAAATGTTTGATATTTGTTACTCTATTCTTCCATAACTCATAACTCATAAGGAGTCTTATTACCATTTACTCTAATTTGACACCTATTTTGGATGTAAACTAAAGTGTTTACTACCTCTTCCCAAAAACCATCTGATAATTTTGCATCTTAAATCATGGTTCTACTCATCTCAATAATAGTCATATTCTTTATTTTAACCACACCATTTTATTGTGATGTTCTATCAACAACACATTTTCTTCTTATCCTATGTTTATCACAAAAATAATCAAACTTATGAGACCAAAAATCACCTCATCTATTTGATATCACACACTTGATCGTTTAATATTTATCATTTTCCATAAGAGCTTTGAATGATAAATTTTTTTCAAAAGATTCTAATTTCTATTTAAGAAAGAAAATCCAAGACATCCTAGTAAAATCATCAATGAGAAGCATGAAGTAGCTATTATCTTGAATGCTTTGAATTCTCATAGGTTCACATAGATCAGTGTGGATCAACTCTAATGGCTCTATAGTGGAGAATTCATTGGTTTTGTATCTTCTCTTGGTTTGCTTTCCATGAAGACATGCCTTGCAGAGAGAATGAGGAATCTTAGAAATCTTAGGCATATGCCTTACATACCCCTTTGAAATGATTTTAACCATATTATCAGAATTTATATGTCCAAGTCTTCTATAACAAAGTGAACTTTATTCCAATTGACTTATGAAGCATTTTTATTTCTTGGATTTATGGAATACATACATTTTATCAATTTTATGAACATTTGAAATTAATTTTCTAGATTTTGCCTTTCTTATTTCACATACATCATCATGAAAATTTACAACATTTCATTGCTTACACATTTGGCTCACACTTAAAAGATTATGTTTCAAACCTTCTCCATATAAGACATTATTAGTCTTAGTATGACCATTGTCCAAACTCATAGTACCTTTGTCAACTATGTTAGTAAATTCGTTGTCACCAAATCTAATTGCAACTAGGTTGGTTTTTTTGAGAGGTAAAATTTATCTCATCTCATATCATATGATTTGAGCATCCATTGTCTATTAGCCATCTCTTGTTCTCATCTTCTTGAGTATGTAAAGCTATTTGGACAGACAAATATTCTTCCTTTGGTGATCTGCTTGGATTCTACTTCTTTTCTTCTTTAGACTTAGTCTCCTTGAATCATTTGATAGTGTCAATGACTTGTATATCATTTAAAAAAAAAGATCTATTGTAGTTCTTGGCTATGTGACCTTGTTGGTTACAATTGTAGAATATGAGATCCATTTTGATATCTAGTGAGAGACCACAATCCCTATATATATGACCAAATTGATTATATGAGAAGCAATACCCATTGGATACATTATTAATGCTTGACCCTATTGTCTCTTGACCATTACTAATTAATGGGTTTTAATTATTGATACTTTTGGTGAAGCTAAAATCCCTTTTTTTCTTGGATAAGAACACATCTAATTAATTCATGACTTTATTTTCATATTATTCCATCCTTTGATTGAGACCTTTATTCACCATGACTTGCAAATTATTGAATATTACCTATAGATCCTGCACTTACATCTTCACACCATCCATGCTTGCATTGATGTTTGATAATCCACATAATAGTTTGTTTTGAAGATAAGTCACAATTTCTTTGTCATACATTATACCTTTGATCACCTTCAAGTGGTTAAACTTGCAAGAAGGACCTGCTCTGATACCAATTGTTAGAGGTAAAATCAATGAGGGGGGCAGTGAATTAGTGATCCTTGAAAATCCAACTTCAATTTCAATCTTTTCAAGTTCTTAAACAATTATCATAAGCATTCATGAAACATACATATCATTCATAGAAATGAGCAAGAGAGATAGTGCAAGATCAATCACATAACACATGACATATGTGGGAAACCCTCTTGGGGTAGAAAACCTACAAATGGAATACTATCCTATAAAACAAGAACCAGTTTAGACTAATTGCAACTGATCAAGGAATTATAACCCCTATTTAAAAAATCCCATAAGATGCTACAACACCTATCTAATTGACTTGTAACAATAACCAAAATTTTAGCAAGTTTCAACTTATAAGGAGGCTAAAACCCCCTTAGATGATAAGCTACCACAAAAGCACCTATGGACACATCCAAATATGAATTTATGTCTTCAACACTTGATGCCAAACCTCTGATTATCACTCTTCACCTTCACTCATACTCAAATATCAAGAGCACTAATCTACCAATAGAATTATGACCTGCAAGTCATACAAATAGTCTTATATATATTATACTATTAAAATCATCCATAGGGAACTATACCCCTCATTCACTTGACAAATCACACACATAACCCTCTCTCAAATCTCTCCCAAGTCTCTCACTCAAGTCTAAAAAACAACACATTTTGTTTCATTATTTATAAAGCAAACATGATCATCATCATCATCTTGGTTAACCAATTGGTATATCTTAACCCTTAAGACATATATCATATGAAGACACAACTCAATAAACTCTTCATATGTTGGCTATATCATCTATGGGTCACCCTTAATTAGATACACCTTTTAATAAGGCCCTTGTATCTCTTATAGGTCTTATGGAGACCAATTCACCCATTTAACACATCATCAAGAAAAAAAGAACATAAGACCATTTAAAATTACATGTGTCCACTTCTTATTTCCCATAATACTTATTTAAATGATAAAAATCAACTCTTCTCACATCTGCATATGCTCAAACAACTCAAACACTGACCTAGTGCATAAGAACTGTTGGGGATCAACCAACAAAGTTGATTACAATGTGAAAGAAACTAAACACAAAATTAAACCAGAATAATAAGTAACTAGAATCAGAAATAACAAAGAATAAGAGATACAAGAAACCACCCTGAAAACTTGTATTCAACTCTTTCAGAAGGAAATACAATGAAGAAAATCATACTTTCTTCTCACACCTCTCAGATGTACAGATCTCTTTCCCTCAAGAGTTCTCTCTCTCAATTACAATCAATTCCAACAACCTGGATTGATTCACATATACAATTCTTGTACTGTGCTTGTCCAATATCTACAATATTGTCTAATAAGCTATAAAGATCTAATCCTATTATATAATATTAGGAAACATGAGCATGCATTCTCCACCGTTAGATATGCCTCTTAATCAAGGGCTCAAAATAGTCCTACTAAAGATAGAGATGCAGATTTAAGACTAAAACTTAATCTTATCATGCAAACATTCTATTTATCTCATGAAAATAGAATTCTGGAATGCATAGGTAACTGACATCGGTCCCTGCCTATCTACACATGACTGACGTCGGCTGATCCATAACCAACGCCGGCAGCTCCTATTCAACCCCTCACCAAAGTTGGTCTCTCTTGACTGATGCCAGAGACTGTGTAAGTCTAGAAACTTTTGCACTCACTCATTTGGTGAAGCTTTTAGCTCCACAACCCAACAATCTCTCACTTGGAGATAAACAGCTACACCAGTACTTATACAACAACATCTTCTAGTTCCTCCATCTTCAAACTCAATCTTGAAGACCAACAAAAGTTGAATGAAGATTCAACTTCTCCTTTGTTACCAGCTTGGTTAACATATCAGCAAGGTTCTTATCTATATGGATCTTCTCCAACTTCAACTCACCATCCTCCAATACCTGTCTAATGAAGTGGTACCTAAGCTATATATGTTTGGTTCTTGAATGAAAGGCTAAATTCTTAGCGAAATGAATTGTACTTTGACTATCACTGTATACTATACAACTCTCTTGCTCCTTTCCTAATTCTTTCATGAACCATGTCATCTATATCATCTCTTTGCTAGCCTCTGTGACTGCAATATATTCTGCCTCTATAGTAGACAAGGCAACAACCTTTTGCAACTTTGAAATCCAGCTAACCGCCATTCCACCAACATTGAACACATATCCTATGGTGCTTCTTCTGCCATCCAAGTCACCTGCCATATCCGAATCTACATAACCATGTAGAAAAGTGTTTGACCCGCCATAGCATAAGTGCCTACTGCTGGTCCCTCTCAGATATCTGAGAATCCACTGAACTGCTTTCCAGTGCTCCTTCCCTAGATTGGCCATATACTTACTAACAACTCCCACTGCTTGGGTAATATCTGGTCTAGTACATACCATTGCATACATTAAGCTCCCAACTGCGGAAGCATATGGAACTTTCCTCATGTACTCTACCTCATCATGTGAATTAGGAAATTGTTCTTTACTCAACTTGAAGTGTCCAGCCATAGGTGTGCTTACCAGTTTTGCATCTTGTATATTGAACCATTTCAACACCTTATTCACATAATCCTCTTGAGACAAAATCAACCTATGATTTTTCCTGTCTCTCTTAATATTCATGCCAAGGATTTTATTTGCTGCTCCCAAATCCTTCATGGCAAATGTGTGAGCTAATTTCACCTTAAGCTCAGAGATATCCTACATGTGTGATCCTACAACTAGCATATCATCTACATACAATAATAGAATAATATATCTACCATTATCCAATCTCTTAAAATACACACAATGGTCAGATTGACATCTACTGTAGCCATGCTCAGTCATAAACCTATCAAACCTCAAATACCATTGTCTAGGAGCTTGCTTGAGACCATACAAGCTTTTCTTCAATCTACACACTAGCTTCTCCTTACCTTTGTCCTCAAATCCTTCCGGCTGATCCATATATATTTCTTCATCCAAATCTCCATGGAGAAATGATGTCTTAACATCAAGCTACTCAAGATGCAAATCCTCAATAGCAACTAAAGATAATACAGTCCATATAGAAGTCATTTTAACAATAGGAGAAAAAATCTCACCAAAATCAATACTTGGTTTTTGTGCAAATCCTTTCACTACCAACCTGGCCTTATATCTCATCTGTCCATTCTCACCTTCCTTCAATCTATAGATCCATCTGTTCTTTAGTGTCTTCTTTCCCACTGGCAACTCAACCAAATCCCATGTTTGGTTCTCTTTCAAGGAATCAATTTCCTCATTCATGCCTAGCTCCCACTGATTCTTGGATTCCACCTGTATTACTTCATCAAAACTCTTTGGTTCTCCACCATCAGTGAGAAATAAATAGAATAATGAAGGGGAATATCAAATTATAGGTTTACTTACCCTTTCTGACCTCCTGATGGGCGTCTGAGACTCATTCACACACGCTGTTTGCCCAAATTCTCTGACAGTGACCGACCTCGGTCACCTCCAAGCCTGTAATTGACTGACATCAGTTTTACATGACCAACATCAGTTCCTTCTTGACCAATGTCGGTCACTATTTGACTGACATCAGTTCTTATATTGCCGACGTCAGTTCCTACTTGATCGATGTCGGTCTCTGTGTTTTCCTATCTGTGATTATTCTTTCTTACAAGCTCATTTTGGACTATCACCTCATCTAATTCTCCATTGCTCTACTCAGATTGATTTAGCTTCTTAAGCTGATCACTATACATCACCTTCTCATTAAAAACATCATGACTCCTAATTATTTTGTTAGTTCCTAGATTCCAAAACCTGAATTCAAAATCTCCAGAGCCATAACCAATAAATGTGCACCTCATAGACTTAGCATCCAACTTCTTTCTATTTTCTTTATCAATGTGCACAAAAGCTTCAGAACCAAAAACTTTAAGAAATGAAAGATCTACCTTTTTACCTATCCACACCTCTTCTGGAATTCCACCATCCAGAGCTGTAGAGGGTCCTCTGTTAATCAAGTAAATTATAGTATCTACAGCTTCTACCCAAAACTATAAGGGCAAACTAGCATGCAACCTCATACACCATGCACGCTCCATTATTATTCTGTTCATCCTTTCAACAACTCCATTTTGCTGAGGTGTCCTTGGAACTGTCCTTTGCCTACGTATTCCATTCATATAATTATACCAATTGAACTTATAGCTACAAAACTCACCACCATTGTCAGATCTAAGGCACTTCAATCTCCTGCCTATTTCATTCTCAACTAAAGCTTTCCAAATCTTAAAAGTGTCAAAAACATTAGATTTCTTCCTTATACAATAGACCCATATCTTTCTTGTAGCGTCATCAATAAAGGAAACATAGTACTATGATCCTCCAATAGAAGCAACCTGAGTTGGTCCCCACATATCTGTGTGAACAAGCTCCAACTTGTGCTTCTTCTTTGTTGACCCAGTCTTGAGAAAACTCACTCTCTTCTGTTTCCCAAAAATACAGTGTTCACAAAAATGTAGATCTATGCTTTTCAAATCTAAAAGCTTACCTTTTGATTTAAGAATAGCCATTCCTTTCTCACTCATGTGGCCAAGCCTGTGGTGCCACAACTTTGCATCTACATCTGAAGTAGATAATACAAAAGGAGAATTATCAGTAATACAATTACATAAATAGAGAGTACCTACTCTCTTACCTCTAGCCAATACAAGTGTACCCTTGGAAACCTTCCAAGATTCAGCTATGAGAGTTACTGTGCAACCCTCATCCCCCAACTTTCCTCAAGAAATCAGATTCCTCTTCAGAATGAGAACATGCATGACATATCTCAACACCCATGTGTTGCCATTCTACATTTTCAGCTGCACTTTTCCTTTGCCAATAATTTTACAAGGCTCATCATCCCCTAAATAAACTATTCCAAAATCTCCATGGACATAGTCTATGAAATATTCTCTATTAGGGGTTGCATGAAAAGAGGCACCAAAATCTAAAACCCAAAATTCTATATTATTATGCAAAGAGAATATAAGAACATCTTGTGTAATAATACCTACAACTTTTGCTTCTTCTTTACCTTCATGCTGATTGTCTTCTTTAGGTTTTGACTAACAATCTTTGCTTATATGCCCTATCTTTCCACAATTCCAGTAGGTTGGCTTCTTGCCATTTCTAGTTTTGGATCTACCTCTCATCTTTGATTTAGACCTTGATCTCCTATGCTTGCTCTTCTCTTTTTGCCTTCCCCTGCTTTCAAAACTTAAAGCATTCCCTGATGTTTCCTCTGTGCTTTTCCTGCGAATTTCTTCATTCAAGATTACACTAACAACAACATCTACTTTTAAAATATTTGAAGCAGATGCAGTATTACTAACTACCATTACCAAGCTATGCCAGCTTTCAGGTAAAGAGCATAAGATTAATAGAGCTTTAATTTCATCATCAAACACTATTTTGACTGAATTTAATTGATTTACAATTCCATGGAAATCATTTAGATGATTAAATACAGATCCACCTTCTTGTATTTGTAAATTAAATAACTGCTTCATAAGATATACCTTATTTGAAGCTGAGGGTTTTTATTATAAATTTGCTAAAGTAGTCATTAACTCTACCGTTGACTTTGCCTGTGATAAATTAGATATCATAGTAGATGCTAGAATCAATCTTATAGATCCAAGAGCCTTTCTATCGAGAACTTCTCATTCTTCATCTTCCATGTCTTTGGGCTTCTTTGCAGCCCCACCTAATGGTAAGTATAGATCTTTCTGATACAGATAATCTTCTATCTGCATTCTCCATAATTGGTAATTCTTGCCATTAAACTTCTCCATTCTCAGTTTACTTTCTTCTACCATTGCTTCTCCCACTCAAATAGAAACCCCTGTGAGTAACCTATAATCAACAAATACTAACCAGATCTGAAACCCCTGTTAGTCAACCTGAGCTCTGATACCACTTGTTGGTGATCAACCAACAAATTTGATTACTATGTGAAAGCAACTAAACACAGAATTAAACCAAAATAATAAGTAACTAGAATCAGAAATAACAAAGAATAAGAGATACAAGAAACTACCCTGAAAACTTGTATTAAACTCTTCCAGAAGGAAATACAATGAAGAAAATCACACTTTCTTCTCACACCTCTCAGATGTACAGATCTCTTTCCCTCAAGAGTTCTCTCTCTCAATTACAATCAATTCCAAAAACTTGGATTGATTCACATATACAATTCTTGTACTATGCTTGCCCAATATCTATAGTATTATCCAATAAGCTCTGAAGATCTAATCCTATTATATAATATTAGGAAACATGAGCATGCATTCTCCACCATTAGATATGCCTCTTAATCAAGGGCTCAAAATAGTCATACTAAAGATAGAGATGTGAACTTAAGAATAACACTTAATCTTATCATGCAAATATTCTGTTCATTCCACAAAAATAAAATTCTGGAATGCACAGGTAACTGATGTCGGTCCCTGCCTATCTACACATGACCGACGTTGGCCAATCCATAACCGACACTGGTAGCTCTCAGTCAACCCCTGATCGACGTTGGTCACTCCTGACCAACGCCAGAGATTGTGTAAGTCCAACAACTTTTGCACTCGCTCATTTGGTGAAGCTTTTAGCTCCACAACTCAACAAGAACAACATGAATGCATACACAAATAACTTCTTAAGCTTTGTTCATATTGTATACAAATGATAAAACCTTTGTAATGCACATAGATTATCCTCATAGAGTATAAAACACTTCCCAATATCTAGTTCATTAATATATATCAAAATAATACCAAAATAAGCTCAAACAATCTTTTCAAGTCACTTATAGTCCATGCATGAACACACAATCAACTTTAAACCTTAATATCTTTGACTGTATAAACTTTCAGATATTTAAATTAGGTTCATTATATCTACAAGTATTCCTATTCATATTTTATTTTTATATCATAAGAAAATTCTATCTAGATCAAAATATATTGTCCAAAAATATTTTTCCCTTTGTAAAATTTAAATATTTAAATGTCAATGGTCACAGTTAAACATTGAACACTATATTTGTATATTATATCCTCTTAGATTTAGATCAATATCACACTATCTATATTATCTAAAATTTAATTCATAAGCACTAATTCTTTAATGTTAAACCTTAGTCACTTTGACCTCATCTCGTGCACCCTTGTAATGTTGACTCAATATGCACCGTTGATCTCTATGGATCAATCGAGTCTTTATTATGCAATGTGCATCATTCAATCAAACTATATGAACACCCAATCATCATTGATATTTATATTTTAACTTTTATTATTCATTAAACATCATACTTTTCTTTCCATCTTGCTCAACATGCATCGTTACATCGTTCCCATATGATCACTTGTGCACCATTGGATCTTCATTTGGTCCTAATCTTTAACTCTGTTAAACAATGAAAACTTTGACCTATTTGACTTGATGTGAACTATATTCATTATATGAATTCATATGAGTAATTGTAACTCCATTTTGTGCTAAACTTTAACTTTACGTAGAAATTACTATGTATGGGGACCATTGCTATATGCCTGAAAGGCCAACTTTGCATAGTCATAACTTTTGCCTCACTCACTCGCATGTTTTCAAATTTGGACCATATGATATATAAAATAGAATAATCCAAACATGTGAAAAAATACTCCTAAAATACTCACACATGTGAGATATATCATCATTAAAATTCCTTCTCAAAATCTTTTGTCACATAGCCAACTATGCTTAGAACTTGTCTAGGAGGCCAACTTTGCTCATGCGTATCTTTTGTTGTACTTAGTTGCATGATCTGGGAATTAGCACATAGAAAACAAGAATAAAAATGAAAAAACCCATATGATAATTTTGTCCTGATGCTTCCACTTGTGTGAATTTTGACCTCATCAACATGCTTACTTAGCTTTGCTTGAGCCCTTTTGCAAATTTGGCTAAGTATGGGAACATAGTGAATTATGTCTAAGTAGCTAAATTTGTATCTTCATATCTTGACCACACTTCATCGTATGAATTTAGATATGGTGCATTAAAATAAGGTACTAATGTGATCAAAACCATATGACCAATTCCCCTTGACTCATTCCCATGTAGCAATGGTGATGTCATCAAATTGTCTACTTAGATTTTCTGCCACTAGACCCAAAGTGTCTAGATGATAACAATGATAAACTAGATGAAATCCACTCATGCACACAAGTACTTAAAGATTATAAAAAATCTTAGGGATATTTTTCACATGTTAAATATTCCATACTCATCCCTTAACATCTCTAACCATGCCAAAATAAAAGGTCAACCAATCATACTTAAGCATACTAAGACAAACACATTGTACACTTTGTCATTGCCACATTAACTATAAAGGCACTTCATCCACTCACTTGGATACCTCCATGACATCACCATGACATAATTTACAACTCTCCAATATAATGATATGATATTTATTAATATAAATCAAATAACATAGATGCCAAGGAGCTAATAAAATTTGGGAATGCTAAATATTTTTGTGTTTCTAGATTTATTTGAATGTTTTTGTATTTTTTGTTTCTTTTTAGGATTGTTAAAGTGTTTGAAACTTTGAAAATCTATCAAATGATATCAATATGATGATAATAATCTTTTAGGAGTGGTAAGTGATTAACATTTATCAAATGAAATGTGTTATATGTGTGCATAATAGAATCATAAAGTGTATCATGTTATTTTGGTAAGTTTGTACTTGGTATATTTGGTTTTCCTTTATCTACATTTGGTTTTACATATATTTGTGATATATTCAACCAATATGTTCCAATTACTTTAGATATGAATAAGATTTTATGGTAAGTTATCAAGTGGATCAGAACATAGGTTTCTTGAAGGTTCATTTGAAGACTTTTTACCCTCTAAATAAGTAGTGAGAGTAGAAGGGTTTTGATATGAGGAATGGCTTGTAATTTCCCCATTTTAAACCACATTTATAACTTTATATTTTTCAAGTGTTTCTTGATTTTTGACCACTTGGGTTATAAATCATGATTTAAACATTTGATGTGCCTATTGTTCTTTTTATAATATTGCCTTTTGTAATTGGTCCTTTTCATCTTGTGCCTTGTGTAATTTTGTTTTTTGATCATTTTGTAACATTACCTTTTTTAATTTTTCATTTTCATATTTTGAATTTTGTAATTTTACTTTTTTGTCTTGATATTTTTGTAACATATCTTGCTTTAGCTTTAACCTTTGAATCTTTTCTTGCTATAATTTTTACATGTGAAATTGATTTTGATATGAATTATCCTTTGTTAGTCATAGTTTTTGTTTTTTCACTTGTGATTTAGGAGAGGTACTCATAATGTGAGTGGGTTTCTTGGTTGATGTATCAATGATAGGATTATCACTATCTTTGTAACTTTGTATTTTTTTATTTAACAAAAACTAACAATCTACATGTTACCCATTCATTTTATGATATGCATAATAATATTTTGGTCTCCTTATATGATTTAGTGGAAGTAGTTTATTGACTTTGTTTCGAAACATTTATCTTAGGATTTCATTTGGAATATTATTAACCTTTTGTACACGTTTTGAATCACTTGTGTAGCTTTTGATTTGAATATGAAACATAGATAAATGAAGATAAAAACACATGATTAACACAAACATATTTTGGATTCTACATGTAATCTAATTTTTTAAATCTTTTATTAAATTTCTCATAGTGGTGATTTGATCTTTTATGGCTTCATAAGCATAAACCATGGGTGATTTGGATTGAATATGCATACACACACCATATAGAGGATATTCAAAAGGTGGGGGGTTTTAGGAAGCACATGTTGATTACCTTCATTTTAAACCATAGGATGGGCCACCCTTACCTCTTATAAGAGTGATAACATGGACCTAGTTAAAGAGATGGGAGATATCACTCTCTTTAGGATTAGGTGGAAGAAGAGGTTACTTTTTACCTATTTTGATTTTTTAAAACATACCCAAAAGAAATAACATGAAAGCTAGGAAAAAGAGGTAATAAACATCACCTAAACTATTCCCACACAAAAATGAGATCTAGCAAAAGAATAAATGTAGGAATCTAAAACCCTATAAAGTTGAAAAACCCAAGTAAAATTAGCAAGATTTTGCACAAGAATAATGTAGAAATGTTAAGATATTGGATGAGTTTGGAAATATGAGAAATGTTTTTCATAAAATTAATCAAATATGCAAAACCCAAAATATTATGTAAAAAAAGGTATCCCTTTCACATTGTATATAAAGATCAACTAAAAATAGTAAATTTAATATTTTGAAAATTCCATATATAATTTTGACAAAATAAAAAAGGTTTATGCTTATAGAAACAAGAATATAAAAAAACTTTGAGGATGTGAAAATTAAATTATTATGAATCATAAAATTTTCCAAACATTGTGAAATGTTTCATAAGTAAAACCCTAAAATATTTTCAATAAATAATCAATAATTTATATAAATTAGAAATATGTTTTAGATATATGATAGAGTTTTTAAAATTAGATATTGATTCTTATAAAACCCAAAAATTAATTATAGAATAGATACACCATTCCCCTTATATGTCAATATTCACTAAGACTAGTAAAGATTAAAAATTTAAAAATACGTATAGAATTTGGGTGAACAAAAATATATTTTTGAATATACCAACCCTAATAGATGAAAAATTTGAGGAATTTTAAAATGGAGTTATTAATAGTCAAAAATACATCAATCAAAGAAGAAGAAACTTACAAGTGTATGAAAATGAATCTTAGCAACAAGAATAGGGAAAAACTCTAGGGTAAAGTTTTAGATCTAAAAAAAAATCACAAAAATCTAAAAATTTAGGAGGTTAAAAACCCTATATAAATCTAGGTTTGAAAATGAAGAATCGAGGAGGTTAAAAACCCTATATCAACCTAGGTTTGAAAATGAAGACTCGAGTGTCAGGTTCACCAAATGTTTAACCATAAATTTTAAAGATGGGGAATATAGGGTTAATAATATAGAAATAATTTTAACACAAGGGTGATAAAATGATATAAAAAAATCTAATTAATAGATAACCTCACTCCATATCATATGTTTGGGCATCTTGCAATGCCCATCTACATATCTCTTTAGACCTTGGAGCATCTTATGATGCCCATACCTACATCTAATTACCTATTGGGTCATCTTACGATTCCCACTCTTATTATACAATGCATAATAACAAAAAAAAAAAAACTTCAAGAAATCTTTCGAGACATATCTACTTGTATTTCACATGCCCATCTTTGATATAGATGTTATCATAGATTTTGCTTGTTATTTTTGTCTCATGGTTATTTGTTTTTGTGAACTTTATTTCATTTAGTTTCATTGTAGTCACACCATTATTTCCTTTCGGTTCTTTGTTTTTATTTCACTTTATAGTTTGTGAGTTGAATTGTAATACCTTGGATAGAACCATGTCTTCTTCACAAACACACATTACTAGCACCATTTTTTCCTTTGGGATCTTTTGGTTTTATTACACATTATATTTGGCATTTGTTTCATTTTGGTTCTTGGATATATATTTCATTTTTATATTTTAATGTCATTATTTACCTTAGTAGATTTATGATTATTTTCCTCCTTATTTAACATTCACCTCATTGGTGTTCACCTTGTGAGTTGTAGTGTAAGATTATGGATAGGACCAAGTTCTCAAAAATTGACATATCAAAACATATTTACATTATTTTCCTCCTCTTTTGGGATTACTAATAATTTCATTAGTGCTTGTGCTAGATCTATTGTTGGTTAGTATGACTTCTTAGTGATGTGACTTTCATAACATAGCCTCATCCCTTTCATAGAACTATTTGACATCCTTATGATCAACTATGAATGTATTAATCATTGTATCACTTATTACATGGATGTATCTTTGATGATCCCCATATTTCCCTTATTTCCTTTCATTTGAGGAGCACATAGGTCAATTTCAAGATTTCACACTTACTTGTGGGCAAGTATAGGAGTATTTAGATACCTTGATATTTAGGTCTTTTTTCTAATGACCAAGAGTAAACTCTCTTGTGTTTGTCACATATTTCACTTATGTTTGGTTCTTTGAATCTCTATGGAGGAGGAGGAATAGAAAAATCCAAAATAGTTAAAATCTAAATCATAAAATAAACAAAAGGCAAGAAAAAAACAATATTAAAAGTAATATCACACCAAAAGACATGATCTATATCTGACACATATCCAATCTTAGTTGAAGCTCAAACTCCACAGTTGGCCTCATGCTATAACTAAGGTCCATTAGGGTGTGATAGGCTAGTATTATATTATATACCATATATTTCCACCTACTTTCTCACACAAGTACCTTATCTTTGTAGTAGACTGATGACTTTGTAAGAGGTCCTGAAGAATGAGGAACACATTGTGGGAAGGTAGGTCCATTTTAATTTTCATGCATATATCCTTCATGGGATTATCTATGTACTTCACTTTTTAGCCCAATCTTTGTGTTCATTAGTTAGAGTATCCTAAGTCCTTGTTGTTGATAGTTCTTATCCTTGCTCACTTTCCTAGTGTGTCTAATTATTGATAAGGATGTTCACATCACCCATGTGGTGCCTCAAATTCCTTATTTACATCATTTTTTCTTTATATTCCCCTTGTTGGATATTTATTTTAGTTGATCACCTCCTTGATCACATTTTCCTTATTACACCTCTTGGTTTATAGTTTTTGAGTTGCATGGTAATACTTTGGATAGGAACATGTTTTACTCACAAACATCCCTTCATATTTTATTACCACACCACCTCATTGTCATCTTAGTCATGCTATTATTTAGTTATGTTTCCTTATAGTATATCTCAGAACAAGCACTAAGTTTGAGTATCCATCCTTAGAGATTTTAATTTTGATCTATCTATCATGTTCTTGTTTATTTTTTTTGGACTTCACTTATCTTACATATGGAATTTTACATACTAACATGTTTTTATTTTTTGTATGGCTTGACATGTTGTGTTACATCTTGACTTATATTTCATTTTCAGCCATTCATGATTTCTTTATGTTTGATTTAACATGCTTATCTTACATGAGGTTATTTTTAAATTGCTTATATATCTTTGATAGAGTTTTTTTGAATTGATATTTCATTCATGATTTATGTTTTACATGCTTTCCAACATGATTTATTATGTTTTGCAATCATTTTTATCATTTCATGTTTTATATGCTTCCCAACATGATTTAGTATGTTTGACATTTTTTTTTGTCATTGATTTTGTACATGCTTCCCAACGTGATTTAGTATGTTCTATATACCTTTTTGTCATTTATATTATACATGGTTCCCAAAATGATTTAGTGTGCTATATAATCATTTGTCATCATTTTATCATTTATAAGCTTGATATTTTGGTTCTAACCTTGCCTCAACAATCCTAGTTTGCCAAATTTTCTAAGTAATTTTATTAGTTTTGAGAGTTATTAATTTCTATTTTAACCATATTAAATATGCATAGATTTATTCTATTCTTAGTATTTTATCCTTAGGATTTCTCAAATGTAGGTATTGTACCCTTCAAAATCAAGACTAGGATATTTGCATGAAGTCATTTAGAAAAAATGTAAGTTAAGGTATGCATATGCTATTTTCAGTTACTTCATTTCATAATTAATTTGAGTATTTCATTTTTAGTTAGCTCATTTTCATGTGTTACTATGTTTTTTCTCAAAGCACCATCCCATGTTACACTCATGTGACACATGATGGGCTTAGAGTGGGGCATATGTATATACATAATATTGTTATTAACTTTAATACTTACACTTTCTCTCTTACAAGAATTTATCGAGTTTCAATCTCTCTGAGTGCACACCTTAAAGGGTGCACCAAGAAAGGGGTGGGAATACCATTGGTTCTTTGTAAGATTGTTGTCCCCTATACCACCAATTTATATCTACACAACCATCTCTTATAAATTTCCCTAATATTTATGTCCTCTCTTACAAACTCTTCCAATCAATTCACTACCTTACATAGCCCCTACCTAAGCCTAAAACCCTTTTTGACATTTGTTGTACATTATCAATCTAGGTTGACCATGTATTCAAATTGATATTTCCACTTTATGGGTCTAGGTCAACCTTGGCTAACCTAAACCAAGTCCTAACTTATTTTTATCAAATAATGATACATAGTTGAAATGGGCCAACTTTATTGGTGAAACTTTTGGAAAGGTTTAGGGCACATTCAACTATATTTACACATCTATTTCTCTCATTTAAAGAGGAGGAAGAGAATAATAAGAATATTATATTACCATCTACTTATCCACCATAATACTTGACGAGCATTGATTAGGGTTCCAATAATTCATTTGGAGATATAAATCTTTTTTTTTGGATAAGTCTTTTAGATGCATAGAGAATTTGTGTAGCCTAGAGTTGACTTATCCTTACATATCACAATAACATCTTGCGAAGCACCTTAGCTAAGGGAGAGATTGAGGCTTGGTGGGTTCTTCTTCAAAGGTAAGTATTCCTAATTTTTTATTTATTTTTGTTAAAGTAGATATATTAGCATTTGTAATTCTATTCCATGTATTAACATTTCCTATACATTGGCTTGAGTATAGATCTTCTATGCATGTTTACTTTTTTATGTTTATTAGCCCCACTTTGTGCCACAAGATCTAGTGAGTATTATATTAGATTTTAATTTAATTTTCATATACTTAGTGAATATAGATACCATAGGACCTAACTAGGGTTATTGCATAGTATTTTTTGACTAGAGGCTTTAGAACCCTCTCTAGTGATGTTATTGTGGTAAGAGACCCTTTGGTTAGGTCTAGCAGATCCATATTGGTCATGATCTTGAATATCTAATGTATCAACAAACAAAAGTGTAAGTAGTATATATCTTCTCTGAGCTAGGATTGATTAATAGGTCAGTTACATTTTCCTTTGTATACATAATGCATAGGTGATCACAAAATTGATCTCCAATTTATGAAACTAATTATTAACATATCATGAAGGGATGAAGACTATGATTTATGCATGCATGATTTAAAGGAGAAACAGAGTGTGGATTGAAATTTCACTTTGGAGATTGTAGTATTATGAGAACAAAGAGTTTCAAGAAAGTGATACTTCTAACATATTTGGTAGTGGGATTTTTGAATTAATTGTTTCAAGTGGTCTCAAACTTTAGTAGTAGTATAGTGTTTAAGTTTAAGTTAGTTTTAAATATTATTTTACATCTATCCCATATATTTATTATTAATAATTTTCGTTAAACCATTTTTTATTAGAATGAGAGATAGATTGGAAATTTTGTTGAATTTACAAGCTTTAAGAGATCACTATGTGGATGTTCTATGAATTTGGTTTTCCTTTGTCAATTAGATGTATGCCTTGTGTTTTATAAGATTTAATTTTTCACTAATTGGATCTATATGTTTGTTTTATGAGTTGTGTAGATTAAGCTTATGATATTCTAAAAATTTCATTAGAAAACTATGAATGTTATTAAATATTTGTAGATGAATGAAATTTGTTATCTTTTGTAATATATTATCTTGTCAACTTATGATTGTGGACATTATTCATAGTGTTATTGAATCCTTAGACTCTGGTGATATATTTATTTAAATTAGAATGAATATTCAATTTGATGAATATTATTTTATTTCAAAATAGATATTATTATTATTATTATTATTACATAGGGGAATCAACAAAATTCATTTATTTTCTATTACCATTTGATAAGAACCTCACTCTCGTACAACTAAAAATATTTAATATATTATATTATATTCCTTTTATGGAAGGAATCACTCTGAATCACTTACCACTTCAAGGGAGATACCTTTTTTGAGAAATATCAATTACAATTCCTATATTTTGATGATCTTACAATGGGCTATGCCCTCTTATTTATACTATTCTAATATACTCCACTCTACGATTCTATACATGTGGACTTATTATTACTATTCATTATTCTACTATTATACCTCTATCAAGGTACATTACATTCCATCCCCCTTAAAAATGTTTCACCCTTAAAACATAATAAAAATTACTTAATAAAATAGGATGCTGACCAAATGGAGGCTTGACCATGCATTCCTTTAGGCTTCCACTTCTTATTTCAAGATTGGGATGTGAGCATGTACAATAATAATGTGAACTCAGACACTACAACATGATAGTAAAGTGCATAGAGATCGATGGATGAAATAACCTCAGTTTGAAATATGAAGTTAGAATCGATCACTAAAATTTGAATCTTGACAATCATCACCTCAAAGTTAGAATAAGGGTGCTCAAAATATGTTGCTTGGTGAGCCAACATGTCATCCCCCTTAGCATTTTTCTTTGAGGGATTTGAAGACTCAATTCCCTACTTAGGCTGTAAGATTATTAGCTTGAACTCATATATGTTGATTTCTTGAATGGGCTCATTGAGAACCTACTGAGGTGCATCCAAAATGGAATCATTGTCTAGTTTGTTGATGGCTTAAAAAGATGGTGTTGTATAGGGATGCAAAAATAAAGGTGTCTCATCATGATAATAATAGATACAATATTTTGAAAGTAAAGTTAAGACCCATGCTTATATTAGAGATTGAGTTTGGAATATTATAACTTTTACTTTAATCTCATCTTGAATCCCATTGATGAAGCATCGTCAATAGAAATCATTAGATAGGTTGTCAAGTAGATTGACGAGTTTGTCAAACTCTATCCAACATTCTCTAACTATGCTAGTTTGATAAAGATGCATCAATACTATAGATAAAATATGAAGGCTCATGATTACAACAAATTAGATGTTGAATTCAACTAAAAATGCATCCTTACATAAAAGACTTCCAGTGACCCCCCCTCCCTTTTTAATTTTTAATTTAATTTTTTAAAATAGAGGCAGTCACTAAAACTATGATAAATTTCACAATACTTAATGGAATTTAAAAATTGAAAATGTTTTGGAAAGATGAGATAGAGGCACACAAAAATAAAAAAATTGACATGATTCGTTACTGTGTGAGAGCAGTATGCAGAAGAATAGTCATTTTTTTGTTTTTTTGTTTTACAAAAGAGAGTCACAAAACTGTGATAACCTTTAAAAATACAAAACAAAAATCAAAACTATAAATTGTTATTGAAAGCTATGAATGATGCACACAAAACCCAAAAATGGTTTGAAGTGATTAATTATAATTTAAGATTAGTTTGAAGAAAAATAATCATGATTTTGAGATCTAAAAACATAATCTACACCTGCAAATAATAATTTTTAGCTTCAGATTCAGATTGGATCAAGAAATAAAGATATGTATCTTAATTTTAAAGACCTCTAAGATAAAATAAAGATACCAAATATGCCTTTCCAAAATATGTTTATAACAAGAACAAGTGATAATGGGAAATGGCCCTGGAAAGTGCTCTGAAACTAGATGATAAGAACCTCACTCTCATATAATTGAAAATATTGAAGTTATTATATTATATTCATTTTATATAAGGAATCACTTTGAATCACTTTCCACTTTGATGGGACTACATCCTTTGAGCAATCTCAATTACAATTCTTCTTCTTTGATGATATTACAATGGGCTATGCCATCTTATTTATGCTATTATAATCTATTCAACTCTACCATTCTATGCATGTGGGATTATTATTACTATTCATTATTCACTATTATACTATTATACCTCTATCTAAAGTACATTACACTATTCAAGGGTTTGAATCTATGAATCTACCACTACAATATTTGTCTCTCCTTAGTAAACATGGTCTAAAGTAAGAGAGACCCCTAATGGCTTAGTTCAAAATTTTCATCATTAGGGGATCATACACTCAATGGAGTCAGGTTAATCTACTTTTTCTACCCTAGCATGGCTTGCCTCCAAGGTTTTGAACCTTAGTCCCCTCTTGTTAAGTGCCAATAATTTAACAATACACCTAGCATTTGGGACTAAATAGATATTATTATGTGTTTGTTGTAGCAAATAATAAATAGGTGAAAATTTGATTTTCTTATTATTTCACTAAATTTGATCTATTTTAAGTCTAAAGGAAAATAGAAAGAAGGATGAGGATAAGTGATTAGAATGAACTTAGCTTTGGTTTGCATGTCATATCTAGATTTTGTGAGCACTCCTCTTTGGCTAGGGAGGAATACCTGTAAGTAAGAAAGCACTACCACAAGATATTTGTTAGTAGTTAAATGAATGGGCTACCAAGCTACGCACTTGTTATAGGAAGTGTGAAACTTACTTAAAGATGATAGTCCAATTTTGAGAGATAAAATAATAATAAATAACTAAAAGAGAGATAAAGAGAGGGTGAAAAAGAGATAAGCTTACCATTATTAACAACCTATATGTAACAGAGAGTGATAGGGTGCAGGTGAGGTACTCTATTTGTATTTTAGAAGTTATTTGGGTAGGTTTTGAAGAGGCTAGAGAATCCATAGTCACCAACATCAGTAAGGAAGTGATTGGTATCAGTTATACTACTAATATTGGTAGTGAGGTGACTGATTTTAGTTAGGCTGTCAAGATCGGTAGGGGCAATAATTGTTTGGGAGCTTATAAAAGGTTTTTTTGAGTATGAGAAATGGTTTGGATTAGGTCAAGGAGCTTAGGAGAGTTATGGTTTGGGTATATCTGGTAAGAGGTTTGGTGTGTTAGGTTAAGGGGAAACAAGTGAGAAAGCTTTATAAGTCCTTTATGGGGGTACATTTAGAAGTACATAAAGTAATGTAGAGTAGATATAAAGAAATAGTAGAATAAATATTTAAATGACCTACAGGATAAGTGATTTACTTAGCTATTGTTGTCACTAAATAATAAGTGTCAAGTTGATGGTCCCTATCAGAGAGTCTAAACCTAAATGCTTGAACAGAGAGAACAAGCAAGTGTTGTTGGTCCTCAAGAGCTTAGTTTCTGATTGTGATTGACTTATGCAAGATGATTGTAATTCAGGATGTCAAAAATAGAATTCCAAGAGCTAGAATGAGAGTAAGAATCAATTTTATTAATTTGTATTGACCTAAACTTTAGGTTAGAGCTTGGCTTATATTACTAACATCGGTGATCCCACTGATATTGGGTGTGGGTTGACCAATGTAGTGGCCCTAGAATAGGTAAATCTCAATATTTTTGGCCCATTTTCTATTGTCTTCCATGCTAAGTGTGATACCCATTATAAAATGGTAAAAATAAGAGGTTATGAAGTAGTTGATTAGGAATTTAGTTTGGAAGTGGGAATAAGTCTTGGGTAGTTAGGATGAGGGGATTAGGTCTTGAGGTGAGTCATCAGGTGAGAATTAGTCATAGGGTGAGGTGGTTAGGTAATGTGGTAATATGGGTTTTTAATTAACTTAATTAAGTATTTTAAATTAATTAAATGTGTGAAGGGTATAAGTATGGGTTAGGGAGATTATTTGTTATTTTGAAATGGGCTTAAGCAGGGTTTCGACATAGGGAGTTATGCATGTGTGTGTGATGTAATTTTGGTGTCTACATTTTCCTCCTTTTGTCTTGTAATTTGTACTAACATGTTTCAAGATAAAAACATGAGTTAGATACTCTAAGTATTGGATGAGATATCCCCCCTCAAAATGGGAATTAATATAAGATAAATTGGAATTGGGTATCAGTTTGATAAAAAGGTAATTGCGTGAATGGTGGAAAATTGACTATCACTCCATGTGCATATACTTCAACAAGTTATAGTCTATAAATTCAATAAAAGGTAAGGTTAAGGAGGACTCAAATAGAAGTAACCAAAGCATATCTTGTAAGTGATAGCTGATAGGTCAAAATAATCAAAGTTATAGCTCCAATGGTTAATGTGTCCCATGTATCTGAGGTAGGAAGTGACCCTAGGAAACATAAAAGGGTTAAAGGTGATAGAATGGGCTTAGTTACCATCCAAAATAACTAATATACATGCATGTGCACAATAACCAACTATAGTGAAATAACATAAGCAGTTAGGACAAGCAATGCAAGGTTAGTGTAAAAGGGTCAATAAGCAAGGACATATTCATGATCTCCAAGCAAATTCATCATGGGTGAATATTTAAGTAATATTCAATGTCATTTTGTCTTGGTTGGGGGAGACATATGTGATCTCTAGTTGCCCTAGTGTATGGGTAAAGTTTGAAAAGTTGGGGGTGCTTGGTTGGTAAAAATATTATAGGAATGTTGCTGATGATGGTTATATTTGTTGATATTAGTAATAGGAAATATTGATGTTGGTAAAATTAGGGAAACATTGCCGATGTCAGTAGGCATAAGCATCGACACTGGTAAGTTAGGTCAAGAATGCTAACATCAACATTCAACCAAACCTAACAAAAGGGGGTTTAGTGGCCAACCAAAATCATTTATAACCTTGTGATTAGAGAGAAGAAATAGAGCTTGAGAATGATTTGAGATGTAAACTCAAGGAGGGGACCCAATGGGAGGTGCACAACCACAAGAGCCAACGATGCTAGCTAAGAGGAGACACAGAGACAAGGTAAGAGCCTATACTAGTTTGATTTTAGTACTTATAATTTTTAGGCTAAGTGAGAGGTAGGGGTGTAGGAAATGTTAGTGGAGGGGTAGAAAATAAGGTAGGGTAGGTGTAGGATAAGTTAGGGGGTTTTGTGGGTAGTTTTTTAGGTGAAATGGGCAATTTTGGGTTTGGGTTGTTTGGCCTTGGGGCCAAACCAATCATTGACATTGGTGAGGTCCATCGATGTCAACCAACATGGTATAGAGGTCGATAGTTACCTACCGATGTTAGTTGATACTTAGGTGGATAAAGCACTAACATTGGCATTAATGTTGATATTCATGACTATAGAAAAGTAGGAAAATAGGAGAAAATGTGAGTGTTGTATCTTTAGTGGAAGTTTTCAACTAGCCTAATGGCTGAGCTACCCTCAAAAGACCCTATGTCATCTGAGTGCTACCTATATAGCCTGGTTTAGGGCCTCAAGCCAATGTAGTTCTCCTAGAACCTAGGAAAAATATCTAAAAATGTGTTTTTAGGGAAGAAGGTAAGTTGAGATAGGTCAAGAGGTGTAGGGCTTAAAATATAGGTCATAGTGTCAAGAGTCAAGAAGATAGGTTGTGAGGCTTAGAGTTGTAATAGGTAGGTAGGCCTAGGGTAGAGACAGTGTGTGTGAAACCTAGGGTAGAAAGAGAAAGGTAATGAAGCCTAGGGTAGAGAGAAAGAGGTAGTGAAGCCTAGAGTAGTTAGTGAGTTGGGTATATGGCTGAGCTAACCTCAAAAGACCCCATGTTGACTTAGTGATACCTACATGGCTCAATTTAGGGCCTCAAAAAATGTAGTTATCCCAATGAGAAGGGAAAGAGGTGATGATAGAGTATATTAAAAGGTATGTGACTTGAGATATTTATGTGTATGAATGCATGCGAGGATGGAGCTGACATTATGATATCATCTACCAAGGCTATTAACACACATGAGGAAAGATGTCACTCCAAATGAGTGGGAAAATATGGTGGCCATGGGGTTAAGAGAAGTATAATGGTACTATCAAGTTGTGTGAGATGTGTCTCTAGTGATAACATTTATTTAGAGGTGGGATCATACCACCAACACCTTCCATCTACCAATCAAAGAGTTGACAGTGATGTAGGAGGATGTGTATAGGATTTTATTTATACCACTCTAGGGTGAGGAGCTCTATGCATGCTCAAAAAAGGAGCATAATATACACATGGTTTCTTTATATGGAGATCATGTCAGTGAGGTGACCTACCACTCTACGAGTTTTACATTTGGGCCACTCTCTATGGCTGAGATGAGTATCATAATCTAAGCATCCAAATGATTATCAGGATCATGGTGTATGCATTACTAGATGTAGATGGTGAGAGATTTTTGATTACTTTGATAGGTGTGCTTGTTGGGTGAATATTTTGTCATCAACTAACTAATGACAAAATGGGTATATCAACCACAACATATGGATATTTGTGCCACAAAAAGTGTGAGTTTACCACATCTTAACGAGATAAATCTCTCCTCTCATCAAGGGGAGGTTCCCTATGATTATTTATACATTATGTAAATATAAGTAAGCAGGAAGTAAGACACAGGGGTAGTATAACATCATCCACCTCTCTTTTTTCAGAGATGATGTCCAAAGAACAAGAGAGATAAATCTTGGTCATTGGCTAAGAACATTCCTCTTCTTTCAGGAATGGTATTCAACACCGAGCAAAAATCTCCCTGAATTAATGACAAAGTCCACAAGGAAACCCACGTAAGCACAAAGTCTTCTATTGCCTCCTTCACTGATTCAGAATATGTGTAACCATAGAGTGAAGCAAATCACAAAGTCTTTGCCTAAAACTACCAAGGATAATAGGATCACCAAGATGAAAGTAGATCAAAGTTTTTCTTTTACCTTTTATAAATGTCTTCAAATAATGTCAACACACACACTTTGCTTAGTAGATCAAATAGATAAGAGATTATTAGGAAAGAGGACATAAGAACTATTGCCTAAATAACACAAATTAATTCAACACAAAGTTTGAAATAAACTTGTTTCTCATTCATTCAATAAAATATGATTTACAAGTTGAGCATAAAGTCTCAAGAAGTGTCTCAATTTTAGTAGAGTTTTTGCTCTCAATTATCTAGAGATGCTTTTACAAAAGAGGTTCCCTCTATATATAGGGAGAAACCTTCAAAAATAAAAAGATTAAAATATAAAAATATCTTAGTCAAAGATGAGTCATCTTTGATTTTGAGATATTTTTCCAAATTTTTTACATGTAATTACATATTACAAAATTGCATGCACTTTTACATGACAAAAGTGCATGAGAAGAGAGGAAGAAGAGAGAAAGGAGAAATAGTTTAGCTCTTGCTACCAGACTTCTTCAAATGAGCATCATACATAGCAATAGATGCCTAAATTCCTATACTATCTGGCACAATGGTGTTCTTAAAGATGACTCTGGCCCTGATTATAGCATCCTTCAATGTTGTGATTGCCTTGGCATGACTAGTTAACTTGGATCTTAGATTATCTAGAGTTAACTGAGTATCTAAAATGTTATCCACAAAAGTCATTGAGAACACTTTTTCTTTGAAATCCCTCTGAATCATACCTTTGAATCCTCAGATTATCTCTTCTACTGAGAGAAATTAGTTATTTCTTGAGGTGAGGTCGCAAGGCAATTCTTCAAGTTGATTCAACATGCCTATATTGCTTTTCTCGCTAGCATCCTTAGAAGACTTGAGATCTTCAACCAGCTCCTTAAGTACCTGAACCCTGTATATCAGTGATTTCTTGATCTCAACATAAGAATATTTGATGGAAATAATGCTGATGGATATCAAGGTGCTTTTTTTTCTAGATCCTTCATCTCTCTCCACTTGCTAAGATATTTCTCTGTACTATCAATATCTTGAGAAATAAGAGAGACAAGGTCCTCTAAATCTATGCTTACCTTCTTCATCTTTTCCATTTTCTCAGTAACCTCTGTAAGTAAGGAAATTCCCTGAGTGTGCATTTTTTCAATGTAATCCTCTAGCACTTTCCCTTTCATATAGGTTTTCTCTACCTTCTAAATAATAGGGTCGTCTATGAAAAAGGCCTCTAGAGTTGTTGCTTCAAGGGCAAGGGTGATTTTCTTGACTATTTTAGTCAATTACTTTGCCTTAACCTTATAGTAATCTTTCATCTTCTTTTCTCTATCAAATTTATGGACCATGATGTCCATTGCAGACTGTAAATCACTCTTCGCACCTTCGTGAGTAACTTTTCCTAGTTTAACATGAGAAATGGAATAGTTGTTTATGTCAAAACCCTCAAGGGTTGCATCCTGTAGAGGTTTAGCTATTTATAGAAATTTACACCCCTTTATTTAACCAATTTTGAAAGGATCCTTGGTCTCTTAGGGGCCTTAGCTTTCATCAGCACTATCTTGCCAAAATCAAAGTCATCTGCAGATATGGCTAGCTTCTTTCTTTTGGGCATGAAAGTTGACATCCAAAGAGGGAGAGAGGAAGTACTTACTATGGAAATGGTTCCTATAGCTAGTGTCACTAGGGTGACGTCTATACTACTAGTGGTAACAGTGGTCACAGTTGGAGTAACTGGTGAAACTGTACTAGCCATTGATTGATCAAGGGTAGAGATTTTTCTTATATTGAAAAAAGGAGATGTCAGACTAGAAATAGAACCTGAGGATCGAAGAGTATCTCCAAAATCACCTTGAGAATCACCAAACATGAATCTAGAAGGAGAAGCAGCTCTAGAAGGAGGAACACTGATAGGAGAAAGAGGTGAAGGAGATGTTATAGGAGATTGAGGTGATGAAGGAGAGACATCTGTAAGTGGATGTGCCCCTTCTTGGGAAGGTAGAGGCTCAGTTCTTTGCTACTCTGAGAGCCTATCATCTGTCTCTATTTGCTAAGCTGCCTGTTCTTGAGAGATTTATTCTCCAACTCCCTTAGCCATTGATTCTGGCTCCTCAACAACCTTTAATTTCTTGAAAACAAAGATGATTCTAGGCTTGTGAGGCCTAGATAGAGAAGGAACATCACCTTTATTTTTGGTCCTATTTTTTGCCTTCTTCCCCATTTTTGCTTGGAATTCAGCCTCTGATCTTATAATAAACTCCTTCAGCATGATCCCTTTGGCTGCTAACCAATCATTGGTGTTAGCCAATATTGGTTTGAATCTTTTCCTTAAGGAAATTAATTCTTTTTGAGACCATTGAATTGGAGGAAGAGGAGAGTCAGCAACCTTTTTAGCCAGGTATCTGTTGTTGATAATGTTCTTGTCATCGGTCAAATTAGAGAGAATATATGTAAGCCCTAGATATTAGATCTGCTCTAGAGTCAGCCTGTTATAGTCCATCCTCTTGATTTCTTCAACTATTCTCAGGTTTACCTAGATGTCTTCGATCATAGGCTCATGAAACTGAGTCTTTCTTTTGATCATGTCTTTGACACTCCTATAGTCAAAATTGTCCCTTCTCTTAAACTATTTCATAGTAACTAGTTTCATCTCTATCTCCATGACCTTAGCTTTGGCTGCTATCAAAATTGAGTATATGCCAATTTCAATTAGAAACTTGAAATCTGGCTTCTTCAGTTTCATCTACCTAGTGTGTACAAACACCATTTGTCTACATAGCTCCATCAGGACTAACTTGTTAGAAAGAAATCTGGGGAGCATATAGGGATAGCCTTAGAAAAAGCTAACCCAAAAATAGCATAAGGAGAGAAATTATAGAAACATATAGCCATAGTCATTGATGACCATCCAAGCTTCATTAGATACTCTCTTATGTTCGACCTGAGGGTCGAAAAGGCATAAAAATATCATGAAAAAGGCATCATTTGCCCCCCTAAAATGATGGATTGATCCTTACAATTTTAACTAAGGGTAATATGAGTAGACTAGAGTGGTCTTCCTATCTCCTTCAGTTGTTAAACTTAGAAAGGTTTGCATTAAAGCTGCTATGTACACCAAGTATGAAATCTTATAGAACTTCGAAGTGGTTGATACTTTGGTCAGTTGCTCATGAAGAGCATTGCTAATTTTTTCACCCCAGAAGATGACTTTCTTCCTTTGGAGGATGATCTTGATGAAGGGATACATCCATTCATGAAATTGTGAAGAAGATGGCAGACCTTGTACCCTGCTGAGAAGGGTGATCAAATCACCAATTTCTTCAATGAAATTGCTCTTCAAAAAATTCATAGCCATCTAGATAAATTGGTTCTAGGGCTCTTAAGCCACCTATTATTCGTCACCTTCTTTGCCCTCTTGGGATCTTTGTCATACTCCTTTTGTGCCTCGACAAAGTCAATTCTCAACACTTCAGTAGCAAGAGGGCACATGAAGACTTTGTCGATAAATTTGGGGTCCAGTCGAATTATCACATTGCCACTAGCATCAGAGACTGATCTAGTCTCTCTATTGTAAAACTAGGCACACTAGAGGATGAACTCTATATGATGTGCCACTACTAAGAAAGAAGCAACTAGATGAATATTGATTTCAATTATTCTATTCATTTTTGAGCTCAGGTTCATTGCCTTGGTCCTGGTTATGAACTCGGCCATATCTATGTGGCTGATCTCTATGTCTCTAATGTCATCGACATTAGAGGTGACTCAAGTGATCAAAAAAATGCCCTGGTACTGGTATTTCATGGCCTTTGACCTTTGACTTCTTTAGAGAAGTTTTAGACATTGGAACTAGCCTTGATCGAGCGAGTGCCAATGGATGAGAATCTTCAGGGATTACTGCAATCATGATCATGTAATTAGAAAATAGTAGGCAAATTAGGGAATTTATAGGTTGGGTGATCATGACCAAAGAAGGGCACTTGACAGGGCCAGGTTAGAAAATGGGAGAAAAAAGGGAAGGAGGTAGAAAAAAAAATCTCCAAAGTTAGAGAAATTAGGGGAAAAAATGCAAGAGTAGCAAAATTCACCGCGCTATCATGTGGAATGGCTGGCATGCACAGGTGGTGAATTTTGCCACCCTTGCATGTAAGGAGGATAAAAAGGGCACGGGTGGTGAATTTCACCACCTGTGCATGTTTGGTAGGAAAGTGTGGGGGTGGTGAATTTTTCTGCCCATACATTTTCAACCTGCATTAGTGGAAAATTTCACCATCGGTGTCGATAAGTGGAAGGGAACCTATATCAGCGGCAAAATTTACCACCAACATAGGAAGTGGGGAACGGTAAGTTTAAAAAAGCAAGTTTTTTTCCCTTGGAAAAAACCATAAGAAATTCATGGGAGGAAAAAAAGGGGGGGCAGTGAATTTTGCCGCCCCAGCATGGGGAGGATGCATGAAAGGCCGACAGGGTAGGGAGAGAGTGGGAGCTCATCGAGAGGAGAAAATGGGAGCAGGCTGATTGGCCTTAGGGAAAAAAATAAACAAAAATAAACCCCAAAAAAAATAACAAGTAAAAATAAAGCTTAAAAAGAGGAAATAAAAAGAAATGAATGTCAAAAATAAGACCAACCTGGAAAATGATGCGTGTCACGAGCTTAGATCTGCCAAAATGCACTTTTACCCATTCATTGGATCATCTAGAGGTAGAAGGCAAGACGAGGAGAGGAAAGAATGAATTAAAATGAGGTGAAAATGGATTAAATAGGGTGAAAATGGACCCCAACCACCTAGTGCATGTGGTAATAAATATCGTACATTAAAATTGAGACAGTGTGGGGGCGGTGAAATTTGCCACCCTTGTACTGAAAAAAAATGGACATGCAAGGGTGGCAAAATTTTTCACTCCTACATGTGAGAGATGAAAAAAAGCATGGGTAGAAAAAATTATTGCCCGTGCACGTCCAGATGTAGGGGCAACAAAATTTTCTACTCCTACATGTTGGAAGGAAAAATGCATTGACAGCAAAAATTACCGCCCGTGCATGAAAATAGAAGAAAAATAGTAACTCTGAAAAAGCTAAATTTTGGTCCCCTGATCACATCAAGACCATAACAACTTTCAAATTTTGGGGAAAATGTAACGAAAATATTTTATGAATTTCAAATGGTGTCAATTGAGCCAATACGAGAATGAGTAAAACCCGTCTCGAAAATGAACTTAGAGAGACGAAGGGAAAAATAGACAAGTTTCATGGGGGGTTATTCCAAAAATAAACTAAATTGATTTTGGGTTCAACATTTGGATCCTTTTGGGGAACTTATGTTAATCAAATCGATCAACAAGAGTAGAAACCAGTCTCTAAGTGCCTTCATCCAAGCCATTGGGCTATGGAGTCAAGCTAAAAATAAAAGAAAAACAAACAAAATGCAAAAACTATACATATATACAAGTGGATCCATCTAAACTTCAAGGATTAAAAAGCTTCAAATGTTGCCCACTATGGGGTAGTACAAACGGTGTTCCATCTTGATACTCCAGAAAAAAACTACTCTTACCACAGAGTTGTCGAATGGTAAATAGATCTCTCCATAAAGAGTCAAATTTGTCGTGCATTCCCTTTGGTTCTCTCCTCTTGTCCCATAAAAAGACTTGATCTCTGACTTAAAAATCACAAACCTTAGTCTTTTTATCAAAAAGTTTCTTCACCTGATTTTGATGCACCATAATCTGATCCACCACCATGGTTCGCTGCTCATTCAGTTCAGTTAGACACATGATTCTTTTATCGATCAAGCTTTTGAAGGTTAAATCTTTGATTGCTTTGGCTAACCTGAGCACTGGTAGTTCTAGAGTGATGGGTATCTCTGAATTCAAGCCATACAGAATTTGGAAAGGTGACATACCTATAGCCCTCTTGGGTGTAATCCTATCTGCCCATAAAGCATCAAATAGTGCTTTGTGCCAAGTTCTCTGATTATCATCTACCAATTTCTTGATAATAGTGACCAAGTTCTTATTGCTCGATTTTGGTTGGCCATTTCCTATGGGAAATAATCTGAAGTGTGGGATAGGGTAATCTCATAATAAAAATAGAATTAAGTAATTTCATGCAAAGAAAAATAGGTCGCATTATCTGTTACAATTTTAAGTGGAACCCCAAATCGAGAAATGATATTTTTCTTAAAAAAATTGTACACCACTTTAGATGTAACATACTTGACTGGGATGGCCTCCACCCATTTGGTAAAGTAATTAGTTGCCATGAGGACATAATCATGTTCAACACTCGAAGATGGATTGACTGTGCCAATGAAGTCAATACCCCATTACTAAAAAAGATCTTCGATTATTACTGGTTTGAGAGGCAATGTAGCTAGTTTAGGTTTTTCAATGAACTATTGACATAATTTACATCTACGAACCCATTTGTAGGCATCTTGAAATAGAATAGGCCAATAGTACCTTGCTCATAAAATCTTATGCGCTATCACTAGTGTAGAAAAATGTCCTCCACAAGGGAAATTGTGAAAAGACTCTAAGAGTTTATCGTATTGTACCTTATTGACACAATGAAGAAATATTCCATCCAAGCTCCTTTTATACAGACCATTATCCCACAAAACGTAGCTAACAGCCCTTAGTTTAACATTTTATTTTTTCTTATAGGAGAGATGAGCGAGACACTCACCATAAGTTAGAAAATGGGCAATGTCAGAATACCACTCATTATTAATGGCAACAAAGAGGATCGTGGATATGCCTTCGATCTCTATTTTTTCATTTTTTGCTCCCTCAAGAATGTTGTTGGCAATCAACTAACAAAGACCCTTTCCCTGCACAAGTTTGGTAGCTTTGATGTCAAGATCAAACTCCTGAATCTTGGCGATCCAATTACCCCTCTTCGTACCAAACTCCTGTTGAGTCAAAATAGACTTTACTATTGTATCAATGACCAAAACTTTAGTGTGCGAGTTCAAGATATAAAACCTAAAATACTTGACTACTTTGACCACCACATACACATGCTTCTCCTTGTTGGAATATTTCAGCTCATGAGCCTTGAGTGGACAACTCATGAAGGAGATAGGGGATTCTACGCCTTGTTAGTTTTGTTGAACTAAAATGGCTGAGAGTGTATGTTCAGAAGCATACCTGTATATTTTAAAGATTTTGGTGTAGTATGGACAAACCAAGATTGGTGCGCGAGTGATTACTTCTTTGATATCTTTGAATGCTGATTTGCCCTTAGCAGTCCACATAAAGGTAGTTTTACCTTTCATCATATTGATGATGTGGCGAGTCTTCTCAGCAAACTCGAGGATGAACCTTCAAAAAAAATTCACCTTTTTGAAGAAAGAGTGAACCACAATTTTATTGGTAGGTAGAGTAAGTTCTTAAATGGATTTGACTCTTTTCAAGTCAATTTTAATACCTTTTCAGGACACAATGTGTTTGAGAAGTTTCCCTTTAGTCACCCCAAAGATAGATTTCTTTGGATTTGAAGAAATACCATTTTGACAACAACGTTTCAGTATTCTTTGTAAATGGTGGACATGATCAGAATGATGTTTTAAAAATATTGTCAGATCATCTAGAAATACTACAATGAACGTCCATCGCTCTTTGAAATGTGGCACCTTCATTTATTAGACCAAAAGGCATTCTCCAATAGGTGAAAGTGCCCCAAGGTGTGGTGATGGCAATCTTATGCTGATATGCTTTTCCAACTTCAACCTGATTGTATCTTGAGAAACCGTCTAACATTAATAACATCTCTAAGCCTGTTACCATTTTTAAAACTTGATCCATGATAGGGAGAGGATAGTTATCTTTTAGAGATAACTGATTCAAGTTTCTAAAATCTACGTAGATTTAAATTTCACCATTCTTCTTTCTGACAGGCACTATATTGGCAATCCATGTGGAGTGATGGATTGAGAAAATTATCCTGGCATCAAGCATTTTTTGTATCTCAGTTAAAATGGTACTTGAGATTTTTGGATTATACTACCTGAACTTTTGTTTGTAAGGCATGGAGTTTTCTTTAAGAGGAATGTCATGGAAAATGTCATCAAGCCTAAGTGATTTCAAGTTGTCTTAGGAATATGTTAAGACATCTATATATTGGCAGAGTAGATTAGCAAGCTTGAATCTCTCCTCGAGTGTGCATCATTTCCCAATGTTTACCATCTTAGGATCTCCTTTAGTTCTTAGATTTACTTGATCAAAATCTTGGGAGGAGTTTGAATCTGTTCGTTGTTATTTGATAAACTTGTCATGGTTATCAAATAATTTCTCTAGGGAAACCAGGCCTTTAGGAATCTTATTCCCTTTACACTGCAAGAAATCCTCACTTGTGTTTGCATTTGATTCAGAAGTTGCTTCACATTCCTGAAGTTCACTACCTTCAAAATGCAATTATTTGAAGTTGTCTTTTTACTCCAAGAAGGCAATGATTTGATCATCATTATTGAATACTTGCCAATGGCTGGCATTATCAGGTACACTTGGTCGAAAGCTCAGTTCAATAGTATACTTATATCTTTTAAAATTTGGGTGGGGAACCAAGAGAGTAGCAGAAATAGCCAATGCATCTGCTTGGTCATTGAATTCTCTTAGAATGACAGAGATGCTAAAAGCGGCAAAATTTTAAATTTGGTCCCAGATAAGATTGCGATAGTGGCACAATCTTTCATTCTTAGTTTGATAGAGGTTTCTTACCTGGCAAACCACCAATTCAGCATCCCCTTTAGCATGAAGTAGTTTAATGCCTTTTTTCTAGCAGCCTGTAATCCAAGTAACAGAGATTCGTACTCAGTTGTGTTGTTGGTGTTGTTGAATTGTAACTTGTAGGATAAAAGAATAATATCTCTTTGAGGAGATACCAACACAACTCCAGCTCTTAAATCTATAGAAGAGCAGCTACCATCAAATTCTAAGATCCATACCTCATTAGACACCACTTTTTCTTTGAAAATTTCTTCATTTAGGGGAAGAGGTTCTTCCATGTGTTCATTTCGCTATGCCAATTCTCTCATAGTGTCAACTAAACACATTTTCAAGTTGTCACTTATAGGAGTTTCATCAGATACCTCATAGACCTTGTCCGTAGATAGGAAGTAGTTACCCATGCCAGAAGACTCAAATAAAATTTAAGCTTTCAGTGCTGATGATCAGGTGACTACATATCTTGCCTCTTTTTCAAGAAGTAATTTCTTCATAACACCTTGAATTGGGATCTTCACCTCTGAAAAGTCCATGCTTAGCTCACCTCTAACATCCTTGAAAAATTTTGCCCAAGCAGGATGCCGTAAGAAGCTGGAACATTGGCCACTAAAACCATAATTTTTATCTTCTTTTCTAGAAAAGTTGTGGCGGGCATAACATTATCTGAGGCTCTAGAGTCTATTATGCAATTACTCAATTTTTAACCATTTATTAGCAGGGAAACATAAAAAAGTTCTATTTTCTTGGGAGCAATAGGAGGAATCATGACAATATTATTTTGGATGGATTTATCTTTGAGGAGATCATGAATGACTTTTAAAGAATCTTGTCCTGTGAGGATGGCTTTATTTTTCACATATTTTGCCAACCTATCAAATTTTTCAAGATTAGCTCTCAAATACTCAATCTCTGTCATTTGGATCTTAGTCTTTTTGGCATGACCAATTATATCAAATAATTGAAAAGAATTTGAGACAAAGGAAGAGGGTCCATCATCTGGGTCTTTAGTGGGTGTGGCACTGGTATGAGCAATAGAGGTGGAAGGTATGGAGTGGTTGGAGGTGCTTACTTTTTTGTGAGTTGCCTGATCTTTTGATTGAGGAGGTAATAGAGTCCCTCGTTTAGCGATGGAAACCACCAGCCGAGGTTCTTCTTCTGCTTTTCTTTTGTCAGCCTGTGGAGCTAACTAGTTTTGAGATTTGGTAAAAATAACATAAGATCCATCCAACCCTTCTTCTTTACTTCAAGTTTCATCCTGGTAATCTAAGAAACTAATATTGGAGTCACCAGATAATTATTCTTCTTACTCTTCAAAGAGATTAGCATCATCTTGTTGGTCTAACTCAGGTTGGAGCACAAAGTCACATTCAGCCTCTAGGTAACTGGCCACTAAATTAACAGGTGCTACTTTAATGGCCAGTTTTCCTAGAGGGGGAGGCAGGCGATTTGGTTGCCCTTGGTTTCAGGTAGCATTGCCTTGATATTGTAGATTTTGGAATGTTCTTCTTGGCATATCTTGATAGGTAGGAATAGACATACTTTGAGCCATTTGTTTCTTCAAAGTTATCAGTTCATTTATCATTTTTTGCATCATAGGATCTATAGTGTCTATAAAAGAGCTTTTAGCAGATGAAGAGAATCTATTTTACTGGAGTCTTTTCTGATCTTACCTACCAGGATAAGATCATCCTCAATCTTAGTAGCCAAATTTTGAGCCAATGCTAGATCCATAGGGCCAACTCACCTCAATAGGAAACTTACTTTGGGAAGTTGTGAGTTGATAAAAAACACTTAAGATTCTCTAGCATGGACTGAGTGACGGTTGGAACCCAGTTCCTTAACTTGTTGAATTTAGCTATGAAATCCCTCATGGGTTCCTAGAATTCCTTTTTCATCTGTGTTAATTACGCTAACAAGGTGTGTGCATCTTCAGCAAGTTTAAATCTAGCTTCAAATTTAGAATTTAGCGCATTCTAGTCAATTATAGTTTGAGCTTGAAGGTGGTAGAACCAATCCACGATAGTGCCTTGTAGAGTTTCTACAAAAATTCTCACTGCTACGTCTTCAAATTCCACACTGGTTACACTACATGCTATAGATAAGGTGGCAATATGCTCATCGAGATGAACCTTCCCGTCACTAAAAAACTTGAAATTTTTTTTCCTAAAACTATGAGGTAGTTCATGTAAGGGTGGGGTCAAATTAAGATGACCAAAATAATTTCCCCACAGACCTTGAGCCATTATGATAGGATGATTAAATGGTAGGATAACAAATCTTGGTGGGTTCAATAAAGACAAAGCCTTTTTAGTGTTGAGGCTAGAAGCTTCACCAAGTATGGGAGATCTGGCGTTGGTAGGAGAGAAGCTCCTAGTTTGCTGAAGATGAGATGATGAAGGAGAAATCTCAAAATTATTTTATTGCACCATCTCGAATATAGGATCAACAATACCTTGAACTCTCTGGCTTCATGTGTACGGTGGATCTACTAGAGTGTCAAATGAAAAAGGGACTGAAACTACTTCAAGTTGAAGCTTGAGGCTTCAAAATGCACGTTCGTGTTCCCAACAGAGTTGCCAAAAAACTGTTGGGTGAATATTTTGTCATCAACTGATGACAAAATGAGTATATCAACTACAACAGAGGAAGATTTATGCCACAAAATGTGTGAGTTTACCACATTTTAACAAGATAAATCTCTCCTCTCATCAAGGCGAGGTTCCCTATGAATATTTATACACTATATGTATATATAAGTAAGTAGGAAGTAAGACACAGGGGTAGTATAACAACATCCACCTATCTTTTTTTAGAGATGATGTCCAAAGAATAAGAGAGAGAAATTCTGGTCGTTGGCTAAGAACATTCCTCTTCTTTTAGGAATGGTATTCAACACTGAGCGGAAAAATCCCTAAAGTAATGACAAAGTCCACAAGGAAACCTACATAAGCACAAAGTCTTCCATTGTCTTATTCACTAATTCGAAATATGTGTAACCGTAGAGTGAAGCAAAGCACAAAGTCTTTGCCTAAAACTACCAAGGATAATAGGATCACCAAGATGAAAGTATCTCAAAGTCTTTTTTTACCTTTTAAAAATGTCTTCAGATAATGTCAACACACACTTTGCTTATTAGATCGAATAGATAAGAGATTATTATGAAAAAGGACATAAGAACTATTTTCTAAATAACACAAATTACTTCAACACAAAGTCTGAAATAAAACTGTTTCTCATTCATTCGATAAAATATGATTTACAAGTTGAACACAAAGTCTCAAGAAGTGTCTCAATTTCAGTAGAGTTTTTGCTCTCAATTATCCAGAGATGCTTTTACAAAAGAGGTTTCCTCTATATATAGGGAGAAACCTTCAAAAATAAAAAAATTAAAATATAAAAATATCTTAGTCAAAGATGAGTCATCTTTGACTTTGAGATATTTTTCTAGAATTTTTATATGTAATTACATATTACAAAATTGCATGCACTTTTACATGACAAAAGTGCATGAGAAGAGAGGAAGAAGAGAGAAAGGAGAAATGGTTCAGCTCTTGCCGCCAAACTTCTTCAGATGAGCATCATACATAGCAATAGATGCCTAAATTCCTATACTATCTGGGGCAATGGTGTTCTTGAAGATGACTCTGGCCCTGATTATAGCATCCTTCAATGCTATGATTGCCTTGGCATGACTAGTTAACCTAGATCTTAGATTATCTAGAGTTAACTGAGTATCTAAAATGTTATCTACAGAAGTCATTGAGAACATTTTTTCTTTGAAATCCCTCTGAATCCTTAGATCATCTCTTCTGCTGAGAGAAATTGGTTATCTCTGGAGGTGAGGTCGCAAGGCAATTCTTCAAGTCAGTTCAACAAGCCTATATCACTTTTCTCACTAACATCCTTGGAAGACTTGAGATCTTCAACCAGCTCCTTAAGTACTTGAATCCTGTATATCAGTGATTCCTTGATCTCAACATAGAAATATTTGCTAGAAATAATGTTGATGGATATCAAGGTGCTTTTCTTTAGATCCTTCATCTCCCTTCACTTGCTAATATATTTCTCTGTACTATCAATATCTTGAAAAATAAGAGACAAGGTCCTCTAAATCTGTCCTTACCTTCTTCATCTTGTCTATCTTCTCAGCAAGCTCTGTAAGTTAGAAAATTCTCTGAGTGTGAATTTTTTCAATGTAATCCTCTATCACTTTCCCTTTCATATAGGTTTTCTTTGCCTTCTGAATAATAGGGTCATCTATGGAAAAGGCCTCTGGGGTTGTTGCTTCAGGGGCAAGGGTGAATTTCCTGACTACTGCAGTCAATTGCTCTACCTTGGCCTTATATTAATCTTTCATCTCCTTTTCTCTATCAAATTTTTGGACCATGATGTCCATTGTGGACTGTAGATCACTCTTCACACCTTCGTGAGTAACTTTTCCTAGTTCAACACGAGAAATGGAATATCTGCTCATGTCAAAACCCTCAAGGATTACATTCTGTAGAGGTTTAGCTATTTCTAAAAATCTATGCCCCTTTTCTTCAACCAATTTTGAAAGGATCCTTGGTCTCTTAGGGGCCTTAGCTTTCACTGGCACTATCTTGCCAAAATCAAAGTCATTTGCAGAGATGGCTAGCTTCTTTCTTTTGGGCATGAAAGCTAACATCTAAGGAGGGAGAGAGGAAGTACTTACTATGGAAATAGTTCCTACAACTGGTGTCGCCAGGGTGACGTCTATACTGCTAGTGGTAACAGTGGTCACAGTTGGAGTAACTGATGAAACTATACCAGTCATTGATTGATAAAGGGTAGAAATTTCTCCTAGATTGAAAGAAGGAGATGCCAGACTAGAAATAGAACCTGAGGATTGAAAAGTATCTCTAGAAGTGCCTTGAGGATTGCCAAACATGAATATAGAAGGAGAAGTGGCTCCAGAAGAAGGAACACTGATAGGAGAAAGAGGTGAAGGAGATGCTATAGGAGATTGAGGTGATGAAGGAGAGATGTCTGTAAGTGGTTGTGCCCCTTCTTGGGAAGGTAGAGGCTTAGTTCTTTACTACTCTAAGGGCCTATTATCTGTCTCCATTTGCTGAGTTGCCTATTCCTAGGAGCTTTGTTCTCTAAATTCCTTTGATTCTGGCTCCTCAACAACCTTTAATTTCTTGGAAACAAAGATAATTCTATGCTTGTGAGGCATAGATGGAGAAGAAACATCACCTTTATTTTTGGTCCTATTTTCTGCCTTCTTCCTCATTTTCACTTGAAATTTAGCCTCTAATCATATAATAGACTCTTTTAGCATGATCCCTTTGGCTTGTAACTAATCATTGGTGTTAGCAAATACTGGTTTGAATCTTTTCCTCAAGGAAGTTAATTCTTTCTGAGACCACTGAATTAGAGGAAGAGGAGAGTCAACAACCTTTTCAACCAGGTATCTATTGTTAATAATGTTCTTGTCATCGATCAAATTAAAGGGAATATCTACAAGCCCTAGATATTTGATCTGCTCTAAGGTTAGCCTATTGTAGTCCATCCTCCTAATTTCTTTAGCTATTCTCAGGTTTACCCAGATGTCTTCGATCATGGGCTCATAAAATTGAGTCTTTCTTCTGATCATGTCCTTGACACCCCTATAGTCAAAATTGTCCCTTCTCTTAAACTGTTTCATAGTAACCAGTTACATCTCTGTCTCCATGACCTTGGCTTTGGCTGTTGTCAAAATTGAGTCTTTGCCAATTTCAATTGGAAACCTAAAACTTGGCTTCTTCAATTCTATTTGCCTAGTGTGTATGACCACCATTTGTCTACACAGCTCTATCAGGACTAACTTGTCAGAAGGAAACCTAGGGAGCATATAAGGATAGCCTTGGAAAAAGCCAACTTAAAGATAGGAGGAGGGAAATTATAGAAACATACAGCCATAGTTGTTGATGACCATCCAAGCTTCATCAGATACTCTCTTTTGTTTGAGCTGAGGGTCAAAAAGATATAAAAATACCATGAAGAAGGCATCATTTACCCTCCTAAAATGACAAATTGATCCTTAAAATGTTAACTGAGGGTAATATGAGTAGACTAGGGTGGTCTTCCTATCTCCTTTAGTTGTCAAACCTAGAAAGGTTCGCATTGAAGTGCTATGTACACCAAGTACGAAGTCATATAGAACTTTGAAGTGGTTGATACCTTAGTCAATTGTTCATGAAGAGTGTTGCTGATCTACTCACTCCAGAAGATGACTTGTTTCCCTTGGAGGATGATCTTGATAAAGGGATACATTCATTCATGGAATTATGAAGAATATGGCAGACCTCGTACCCTGCTGAGAAGGGTGATCAAGTCACCAATTTCTTCAATGAAATTGTTCCTCAGAAAATTTTGTGGCCATTTAGATAAATTGGTTCTAGGGGTCTTAAGCCACCTGTTATTCATCACCTTTTTTCTTTCTTGAGATCCTTATCATACTCCTTTTGTGCCTCGATGAAGTCAATTCTCAACACTTCAGTAGCAAAAAGGCACATGAAGACTTTGTCGATAAATTTGGGGTCCAACTGAATTATCACATTACTACTGGCATCAGAGACTGATCTGGTCTCTCTATTATAAAACTAGGTGCATTGGAGGATGAACTCCATATGATGTGCTACTACTGAGAAAGAAACAACTAGATGAATGTTGCTTTTGATTATCCTCTTCATTTCTAAGCTCAGGTTCATTGCCTTGGTCCTGGTTACGAACTCAGCCATATCCACGTGGCTAATTTTTGTGTCTCTAATGTCATCGACATTAGAGGTGATTGAAGTGATCAAAAAAATATCCTGGTACTGGTACTTCATGGCCTTTGACTTCTTCAAAGAAGTTTTAGACATTAGAACTAGTCTTGATCGAGCGGGTGCTGATGAACGAGAATATTCAGGGGGTACTGTAATCATGATCATGTAATTAGGGAACAGTAGGCAAATTGGGAAATTTACACATTGGGTGATCATGACCAAGGAAGGGCACTTGATAGGGTTGGGTCAAAAAATGGAAGGAAAAAGGGAAGGAGGTGAAAAAAAAGAAAGAAAATTTCTCTAGAGTTAGAAAAATTAGAGGAAAAAATGCAAAGGCAGCAAAAAATGCCACCCTAGCATGTGGAATGGCTGGCATGCATGGGCAGCAAATTTCATCACCCTTATATGTAAGGGGGATAAAAAGGGCATAGGTGTTGAATTTCACCGCCCATACACTTTTGACCTATGTCAGCAGTGAATTTTTCCATCGATGCTAGTAAGTGGAAGGGAACCTGTATCGGCAGCGAAATTCATTGCCGACACAGGAAGTGGGGAATGGTAAGTTTTAGGTGGCAAGTTTGCCACCCTTGGAAAAAACCATAGGAAATCTGTAGGAGAAAATAAGGGGAGGTGGTGAATTTTTCCACCCCAGCATGGGGAGGATGCATGGAAGGCCAACGGGGTAGGGAGAGAGTGGGAGCTCATCGAGAGGAGAAAATGGGAGTGGGTTGATCGGCCTTAGGGAAAAAAAAAAAAAACCCCAAAAAAAACAACTAAAAATAAAGCTTAAAAAGAGGAAAGGAAAAGAAATGAACGTCAAAAACAAGACCAACCTAGAAAACCAAGTGTGCCATGAGCTCAGATCTGCCAAAATGCACTTTTACCCATTTGTTGGATCATCCAGAGGCAGAAGGAAGGAGGAGGAGAGGAAGGAATGAATCAAAATAAGGTGAAAAATGAATTAAATGGGGTGAAAACTGACCCCAACCACCTGGTACATGTGGTAATAAATGTCGCACATGAAAATTGAGACAGTGCAGGGGCAGTGAAATTTGCCGCCCTTGCACTGGAAAAAAAAGAATGGACATGTAGGGGTGGCAAAATTCACCGTTCTTGCATGTGAGAGATGAAAAAATGCATGGGTAGTAAAAATTGCCACCTGTGCACGTCCAGATGCAGGGGCAGCAAAATTTTCCACTCCTACATGTTGGAAGGAAAAATGCATTAACAGCAAAAATTACCGCCTATGCACGAAAATAGAAGAAAAATAGTAGCTCTGAAAAAGCCAAATTTTGGTCCCGTGATCGCATCAAGACCATAAAAACTTTCACATTTTGGGGAAAATGTAATGAAAATGTGTTACAAATTTCAAACGGTGTTAGTTGAGCCAATACGAGAATGAGTAAAACCCATCTCAAAAATGGACTTAGAGAGACGAAGGGTGAAACAAATAAGTTTCGCAAGGGGTTGTTCCAAAAATGAGCTGAGCTGATTTTAGAAACAACAGTGCTTACGCAAATGGTTGAGTAGTGGATTTTTTTCTTGGGGTCTAATATTTTTAGCACAATTATATAAAAAATTATAGGTTTGAGGCTGTGATGATAATATAATTTGTGTGTCAACCATCTACTACACTATTAGACGTATGAGCACATCATGGTGACATGACCACTAGGGTTACCTACCACTATCTTAGATGGATTTAGGGTTGGTTTTAGATGGTGGAGAGAGGGGATGGCATAAACCTAAGTGGACAACATGGTATGAGACATTTCTTACTATAGGTGCATGATCGAGGGCTTAATCCCTACAAATATTTTTTGGAGATCATATCTGACATACCTAATTTTTAGAGGGTAGGCAGAGCAGCTTGTTGGGTTGCAGAGCTCACTATTGGTTAGGAGGAGATGAGTCGATGAGTTAGAGATGGTACCCATGGCATATGTCAGGAGGTAGTTTGGTCTACTGTAGGATGTTCTACCTACCTTCCTTTGATATAGGAGGGATGACATAGAGGCACCCCTACCATTACACTAGGAGATTGATGGGCTAGATTTTGAGGAGATACCAATAGGGCTAGGTGTTGGGGACCCGAGGTGTACAGTGGCCTATATAACTTGGTAGGTAGGGTTACATCTAATGATAGAGGTCAGGAGACCACCACCAGATTTATAAGGGTTGGTTAGAGAGAGGGATGTAGTAGTATAAGCCTAAGATATAGTAGTGAAAGCCCTAGATGCAATAGTGCAAGCATGAGAGATAGCCCAAGCATAGGTTTTATCCTTATAGGGGAATGTGGTGATGTTGTAAGGTCAGATTGGGGCTTTACAAGGCTAGGTTATAGCACTACATGGCTAGGTTATGGTTTTACAAGGTCAAGTAATTATAGTGACAATAGAGAGAGACAATCTGAGAGTAGCAAGCTAGGCTACTCCTCCTCTTCCACCACCATAGAGACCAGTAAAATCTAGGCCATGATCAAGTGCTATGGGTCCTCCATAGATTGTGTCTATTGTAGTTGATTCAAAATTAAATAAAAGATCTACCCATTAAATTATAGTTGATAATTTTTTTTCAAATGATGGTATTTCCTCCATTTTTGACATCTTCCTCCATGGTATAGTCAAAACAAATGTCCTCATAGTGAGACTTACACAACATTAAATTAGTGGCCATGTTTATCAACCACTTAATGTAACTACCTTGGATGATATTGCCTACTATGAGAGGGTGATTAGAGAGTTCTCATAGATATAGAGATATTCAAAGTTTAGAGAGCAAGAGAGGTTGATGTCATGTACTACAACTTATAGCTCACCTTGATATAGACGGATGGAGAGTGGTAATGATACTACCTCCTCACGACCACATGAAGAGCCTCAAAGACCTTGAGTGTCAAATTTTACTAGTTTTGATTATAGATGTTATATGTATATCAGCTTGTGAGTCGAAGATGTGAGATGTACATTTTGAGAGAGATTTATGATGTTATGATGATGTAGATGATGAACATCAACTTTGATCACATATTATATATATGAGATGTTCATTTTGTTATCCCCTAAAAATGTCAGCTATTTTTGGGACAACATTTGAATTATTTTGGTCCTACAGACCAAAATTATCTCTTCCCTTTCCTAATTTTGTCTTAAGCATTCAAATTCCTCATTTTTCCAAGCTTTTTAGAAATCTACGGACTACAAACAGGCTCATTTCTACAAGTTCAATGGGTTTCATGACTTCTACAAGTGTGTTCAATCAAAAGAATCAGTTTCTAACAATTGGTCATTTTCAAAATTGGTTCATCACCTTGGTTCAAAAAGAAATTTCCATCAGCAAGCATCAGCAACAAGTTCAATGTTTGGTTCAACGCCAAATGGTTCAAAGGCAAGTTCAATCAAGCGGTTCAATGCTTTGTTTCAACATTTGGTTCATCCACTCAATTTCAGTGCTTTGATTCATTCTTTGGTTTAATCAAACGGTTTTTCAATTAGTTCAAGGCTTTGTTTGAGCCATTGAACTAAAATTTGGTTCAACGTCTTGGTTCAACGTCTTGGTTCAATGGTTAGTTCAAACACATGGTTCAAAGCCTTGGTTCAATGTCAAATGGTTCAACATTTGGTTCAATGGAATGGTTCAACAGTTGGTTCATCACCAAAGTTAAAAGAGTTTCCCAAAGAAGCCTGAAGGCCATTCAAAGACTACCCAAAGGGTAGATACCCTTGTGGGAGACTCTTCTCGACTCAAAATAGGTCCTTGCTTAAGGCCCAAAAGGGTAGGTTCAATCTGGAAAAGTGCCAAACAGAAAAGCCAAAAGAAGATAAAGGAATGATGCACCCAAAAATGTCAAATTCAACACAATGAATTAGCCGTTGATCCTTTAAACATATAGACCAGAATACATTCACAGATTTCAAAGCCAAGACCAGCAAAAAGTGGAAAAGGAATAGAACAGTAAATTAAATCTAGGACTTGATCTAATTAGCCAAAAAAGGAGGAATGATGAAGATAAGATCAGATCGCTAGGAGAACATTGGAAGTTGCAACTTTCAATAAGCGTGAATTATTTCTTTACATTGATAAAATCAAATGGGTAAAGCGCCCCTAAGTTTCAACATGTCTCCTTAACAGATACCAATGCAAAATGATGTATTGCTTGTTCTCAAGTCTTTCTTGAAGAGGCTATATAAGGGACTTTCTTCTATTGTAATAAGGATCTCTTTTTTGACAATTAGAATGAAACTCTACCCAAATTATAAGGCATTACTGAGACTTTGAGATCAGATTGCTAATCATATTTTGTTACTGGAATAAGAAAGCAAGTGGTTTTTTAGACTTTGTGTTGTAATATCTTTATTATTGAGGAAATTGTTCTTATGTCTTTTTCTTCAATATATCTTTTGTTCCTTTAATTGAACAAGTAGAATTAATGACAACAGTCAAGAAGGTATCCTAAAGAGTCAATAGTGAAGAGACTTTGTGCCCTCATAATTGCCTTTAGTATGTGTTCTTTTCATTTCTATTTAAAGGACCTTGAGGTGACTTTGTGTCCTCATTGTCCTTTGTATCTTACTCTTGAGCAATCTAGGTGAAGACTTTGAGCTGCATCTCGATTTGTTGGTTATCACATTCTTTGCTACATTTTTGTTGTTACTGTCAGGAGTATTCTTGTGGTTTGCTAAATAGTACTTCTGAAAGAAGAGGAGTACTGTCTATCATTTCCCTGAGTTTTTCCTTTGATCCATGCGCATCATCTCTGAAAGAAGAGAGATGGATGGTTTGTCCCACCCATGAGTATAATTATATATATATATATATAGCATACCTACAGGGAACCTCCCCTTGATGAGAGGAGAGATCAGTGTCTTTCTGATGTGGTAAAACTACACATTTGAATGACTAATCTTCCTACTTTGGCTCATCAGACCTATTTTGTTTATCAGTATGCTGATCGACAAAATATTCAGCCAATGATTTTTGGCGACTCCATTGGGGAAAGAGCGCATAGTTTGAAGTCTCAAAACTTTAAGCTTAAGTAGAGCCTACTCTTTTCCAATTTTTGATCTAAAATTTGGCAAGTTCATGATATACCAGAGGCCAAAAATCCAAAGATGTTATAGACCCTACGTTTGAGTTGGTGCAACAAAATAATTTTGAATTATTTCCTCCACAATCTCACTTTGGATGAACTGCTAGTCGAGCCTTGCCTACTCACACTCCACCTAGATTAGTGATCCCACTTTTGCATAATCAAATCATGGCTCAAGAACCTTGGGGTAATTCTTTTGGTCCCTTGAATCTGACTCCACCTCTGCATGAGCTTCCATGCAGTTCAAGGAAGGATTTCCCTAAATTCTTTGGTGATGGGAAGGTTCATCCTAATGAACACATCATAGCTTTCAGCATAGCCTACGGGGGAATAGGGGTGGAATTTGAAGATAAAGCGGTCAGGGTATTCATGGAGACACTATAAGGCACTACTGCTAACTGGTTCTATCACCTGTAGGCTAGGTTAGTTACTGATTGGGATACTTTGAAAGACAAATTTAAAGTCAGGTTCAAGCTTGTAAAAGATGCACATGCCTTTCTATCCCAGCTTACTCTGATGAAGAAAGAGCCTCATGAGCCTATGAGGGATTTTATAGCCAGGTTCGACAAGCTGAGGCATAGGATTCCCTTAGCCGCCCAACCAACCCCTCAGAACCTCAAATGTTTTTTCATTAATTTACAATTATTTGAAGTGATTTTTTTGCTAAGATAGGCTAGACACGTAGACCTTGTTGCTGATCAGGACTTAGCTACTGAGGTAGAAGATGATCTTATCTTGGCTAGAAAGATAAGGAGAGACCCTAATAAAGGAAAATCCTCTTCATATTTTGAGTACTTTTATGTAGTCACTACTAACCCAATGGTATAAAAGCTATCAAATGAAATGCTAGCTCTGAGAAAGCAAGTGGTGCAAGGGATGTCATCTACTCCTACATATAGAGATATGCCCAAGAGGACTTTCTAGAATCAGGTGTACTAAGGCAATGCTGCCAAGAATCAGGGATAGCAAAATCACCTTTCTCCTCCATAGAGGAATCTTGCCCTTGAATCACCTCCAAACAACTTGATAGTTGGATATCTTAAAGCTGAAATGAATTTTTTATTCCAGTTTGAGTTAAATCCCGAAGATGATGCTAATATCTTCATTAAAGAAGAAGAAGAATTAGCTGGTGACTCCCATATTGGTTTCCTAAACTATCAGGATGAACCCAAAAGTGAAGGCCATGCAGTTGAGGGGTCGTATGCTATATTCACTCGATCTAAAAATCAATTAGCTCAACAAGTTGATAAAGAGAAAGTAGAGGAGTGACCTCAATCAATAGTTTCAATTGCTAAGCAAGGATCCACTCTTCCTTTTCAGCTAAAGGACCCAGTGGTTTCAAGAAAGGTAAATACCCCTACACCTTCTACTTTAATTTTGTAGTCCAATACTCCCCCTTTAAAAAATCAAAAGGATGAACTCCCATCCTCTGCTCCTAGCTCATTTCAGGCATTTGATATCATTGACCATATAAAGAGAACCAAAATTCAAATATCTGAATTTGAATTTTTACAGTCCCATCTTGAGCAGTTAGACAGATTGGTTTAATGTGTTAAAAATCAAAACATCCCTATTGAAAGAATGATCCCCAAGGTGGCACATGATGCTACCAAAAATGCACCCACCAGGAACAACCTTGTCACCACTCCCCTTGCTTCTCCTAGTAGGACTGAACCTTTTTATGTCACATTACTGATAAATGGATATAAGTTGAATAATTACATTATTGATTATGGAGCTTCAAACAATGTCATGCCTACTAAAGTGGCTAAATCCCTTGGTCTCACACTGACCAAGACATTTAGGAGATGTTTCTCCATGGAGAATAAACAAGTACCATTTTTGGGACAAATCAAAGATGCCTAATCTACATTTATAGTCTTCCCAACCAAGAGAATCAAGATGATTGTTTTGTTGGCTGACATCCCAGCATCTTATGGCATTTTGCTTAGATGAAATTTTTGCAAGGACGTGGGAGGTAAATTAAGCATGGATCTATCTGAGGCAAGGATCCCTATTCAAGGCATGATGAAGAGATTGCTCCCTAAAAAGGAAGCAAAATTTATGGTCACTCAGACATAAGTCCTTGAAGCTCAAATTATTTTTGAATCCACATGTATGGGTAATTATTTTATGTCTATAGATGAAGTGCATGAAACACCTAAAAGTATCAACTCAAAAATTAGTTCAATAAGAAAAACAAAAAAATTGGTAAGCTGCAGTACAAACCAAGGAGGATTCTCCATTTTTGATGAAGGAAAGTCTAAAGAAAAGTCAGTATCAGATGAAATATGGACTTTAGAATTTGATGGCAGTTGTTCTTCTACAAATTTAGGGGCGAGATTGTCTTGATATCTCCTCAAGGAGATATGTTCCCTTCATCTTACAAATTACAGTTCAATAATACTAACAATACAGTTGAATACAAATCTTTGTTGCTAGGCATGAAAGCTGCTCAAGTAAAAGGCATTAAGTTTCCTCGTGCCAAAGGGGATGCTGAATTAGTAGTTTGTCAAGTGAGAAATTTATACCAAATTAAGAATGAAAGATTACGCCACTTTGGATCAAATTGAAATTTTTGATGCTTTCAATATTTCTGCCATACCTAGAGAGTCTAATGACAGAGTTGATGCACTTGCTATTCAGAAACTCTCTTAATTCCTCATTCAAATTTCAAAGAAGATAGGTATACCATTGAGCTAGTTTGTAGACCAAGTGTCCCTGACAATGCTGATCATTGGCAAGTGTTCAATGATGATCATCAAATCATTGCCTTCTTGGAATGAAAAGATAATTTTGAACAACTATATTTTGAAGGTAGCGAACCTTAGAAGAATGAATTTGTGTTTGAATTCAGCTCAGATATAAATGAAGAATTATTACAGCTAAAAGGAAACAAAATTCCCAAAGGCCTGGTTTGTTTTGAAAAGCTATTTGACAAACATGATAGACTCATTAACCAACAACAAATAGACTCAAATTTCTCTCAAGGATTTGATCAAGTGAATCTGTCTACTGAAGAAAATCCCAAGATGATCAATATTGGTAAGTGCTGCACCCTTGAAGAAAGATTCAAGTTCACCTTTTTACTCTGTCAATTCATGGATGTCTTAGCATATTCTTATGAAGACTTGAAGTCTCTCAAACCAGATGAAATCTGCCATAACATTCCTCTCAAGGCCGACTCAATGCCATACAAGTAAAAATCCAGATAGTATAATCCAAAAATGTTAGGTACTATTCTGTCTGAGATACAAAAGATGTTAAATGCTAGAATCATCTTCCCAATCCATCATTCTACATGGATTGCAAACATAGTGCCTGTAAGGAAGAAAAATGGCAAAATTCACATTTGTGTAGATTTTAGAAATCTGAATCAAGCATTTTTGAAGGATAATTATCCTTTGCCAATCATGGATCAAGTGCTTCAAATAGTGACATGTGCAGAGATGTTATTAATGCTGTATGGTTTTTCAGGTTATAATCAAGTTGAAGTTGGTAAAGTAGACCAATACAAGATTGCATTCACTACGCCTTGGGGTATATTTGCATATAAGAGAATGCCTTTTGGTCTAATAAATGTTGGTGCTACTTTTTAAAGAGCTATGAATCTAGCTTTCAAAGATGAGATTGGTAAATTCATAGTGGTATACCTTGACAATTTGACAGTCTTTTCAAAGCATCGATCTGATCATGTACGCCACCTACAACAAGTGCTAGACGTTGCCACCAGAATGGTATTTCCTTAAATCCTAAAAAGTCTATTTTTGGAGTAACAGAGGGGAAACTCCTTGAACACATTGTGTCCAAAGAAGACATAAAAATTGACTCAGACAGAGTCAAGTCTATTCAAGAGCTTAATCTACCTACAAATAAGAATGTTGTTCATTCTTTCTTCGGAAAGGTGAATTTCTTACAGAGATTCATCCCCAAATTTGCTGAGAAGACTAGACATATTATGAACATGATTAAAGGGAAGACTATCTTCAGCTGGACTAGAGAAGGTAAATCAGTGTTTCAAGACATCAAGACTGCCATTGCTCACGCCCCTACCTTGGTTTGTCCAAATTACCACAAAGATTTCATCATCTACAGCTATGTATTTGAGCATACTCTTTCATCGATTCTTGTTCAATAGGACAAGGAAGGTATGGAATCCCCCATCTCTTTCATGAGTTGTCCTCTCAAAACCCATGAAATGAAGTATTCAAATATAGAGAAGCATGCCTATGCCTTGGGTAAAGTAGTCAAACATTTTCACTTCTATATTTTGAATTCACATACTATTGCCTTAGTTCCTGACACTACAATCAAGTCTATATTAACTTAGCAGGAGTTTGGCATAAGGAGAGTTAATTGGATTGCAAAAATCCAAGAATTTGACTTGGATATCAAGCTGACAAAGCTGGTTAGAGGTAAAATCCTTTGCCAATTAATGGCTGACAATAAACCAGAAGATATGCAACATGAAGAAGCTGAAGTGGGAAATACAACAATAGTCCTTTTTGTCTCCACTACCAATGAAGGGTACTCATGTATTGCCTATTTTTTGACTTATGGTTAATGCCCTGCTCATTTGTCTTATAAAAAAAAGAGGACTGTCAAATTAAAATCTACCAATTTTGTTCTTTTGGGATAACGTCCTGTACAAGAGAAGCATAGATGGAGTATTCCTTCACTGTGTAGACAAGGAGTAGTAAACCTAGCTTTTGAAATCTTTCCATAATCTAGCCTGTGGAGGACATTTTTTAGCTTCTATGATTGCTCACAAGATTAAGTGAGCTAGGTATTACTGGCCAACTCTTTTCCAAGATGCACATAAGTGGGTGAGAAAATGTGAACTCTGTCAACAATTCGTTGGAAGACCCAAGTTAGCTGCTATGCCTCTCAAGCCAGTGATCATAGAAGAACCTTTCCAGCAATGGGGACTTGATTTTTTTGAGACCATAAACCCATCTTTAAGTGCTGGACATGGTTATGTCCTTATAGTAACTAACTATTTCACCAAGTGGGTAGAAGCAATCCCAACTAAGCATGCTACTTCAGAAGTTATATGCAACTTCCTCAAAGAGAATATCATTTCTAGGTTTGGAGTTCCAATCAAAATTATTACTAATAATGCAGCTTGTTTCACCTCTCAAGAAATTACACAATTTTGTTTCTATTATGGAATTATACTCTCACTCTTCTGATTATTTTCCACAAGGGGATGGACAAGCTGAATCTAACAATAAGAATCTGGTAACTATTATTAAGAAGTTGGTAGATGACAATCAAAGAACATGGCATAAAGCATTGGTTGATGCTCTGTGGGCAGATAGAATCACACCAAAGAAGGCAATTGGTATGTCTCCATTTCAACTTCTTTATGGTATCAATGTTGAGATACCAATCACCTTAGAATTGCTAGCCTTGAAATTGGCAAAGGCAATTGAAGATCAAACATATGAAAGCTCTCTTGATAAAATAATCATGTACATGACTGAGCTAGAGGAATAGAGAACCATGGTGGTATATATAATTTCTGTTCATCAAAGTCTGGTAAAGAAACTCTTTGACCAGAAGGCCAAAAATCGTGATTTCCAGATTGGAAATCAAGTCTTGTTGTGGGACAAAAGGAGAGAACCAAAGGGGATGCATGGAAAGTTTGACTCCCTTTGGAGAGGCCCATTTATAATTCATTAGCACATTGGTGAAAACAACTTTCTATTGAAATATCAAGATGACACACTCTTTTCTCTGCTCCACAATGGGCAACATCTGAAACACTTCAACTCTTGAAGTATCAAATCATTACATATGACATATGTATATATGTATATTTATACAGTTTTTAATTCTATTTTGTTTTGTTTATTTCCATTTTGAAGTCTTTCATTTCTAGGTAGCATGACTCTGTAACCCAATGGTACACATGAAGACACTAGAGATTCTGGATTCTACTCCTTTCAATTATTTTTGCAATTGATAAAAGTTCCCCAACTGGAGCTAGTTGTTGTCCCTAAAAAATGTCAGCTATTTTTGGGACAACATTTGAATTATTGTGGTCCTACAAACCAAAATTATCTCTTCCCTTTCCTAATTTTGTCTTGAGCATTCAAATTCCTCTTTTTTCCAAGCTTTTCAGAAATCTACAGACTGCAAACAAGCTCATTTCTACAAGCTCAATGGGTTTCATGACTTCTACAAGTGTGTTCAATCAAAAGAATCGATTTCTAACAATTGGTCATTTTTAGAATTGGTTCATCACCTTGGTTCAAACAGAAATTTCCATCAACAAGCATTAGCAGTAGGTTCAATGTTTAGTTCATCTTTTGGTTCAACACTAAATGGTTCAAAGGTGGGTTCAATCAAGCGATTCAACACTTTGTTTCATCATTTGGTTCATCCACTCAGTTTCAGTGCTTTGATTCATTGTTTGGTTCAATCAAATGGTTCGTCAGTTGGTTCAAGGCTTTGTTTGAACCGTTGAACCAAAATTTGGTTCAACATCTTGGTTCAATGTTTGGTTCAATGTCTTGGTTCAATGATTAGTTCAAACACATGGTTCAAAGCCTTGGTTCAACGTCAAATGGTTCAACAGTTGGTTCATCGCCAAAGTTAAAAGAGTTTCCCAAAGAAGCCTGAAGGCCATTCAAAGACTGCCTGAAGGGTAGATACCCTTGCGAGAGACTCTTCTCGACTCAAAATGGGTCCTTGCTTAAGGCCCAAAAGGGTAGGTTCAATCCGAAAAAGTGCCAAACAGAAAAGCTAAAAGAAGACAAATGAATGATGTGCCTAAAAATGTCAAATTCAACATAGTGAATTAGCCATTGATCCTTTAAACATACAGACCAGAATACATTCACAGATTTCAAAGCCAAGACTAGCAAAAAGTGGAAAAGGAATAGAATAGTAAATTAAATCTAGGACCTGATCTGATTAGCTAAAAAAGGAGGAACGATGAAGATAAGATCAGATTGCCAGGAGAACATTGAAAGTTACAACTTTTATAAGCGTGACTTATTTCCTTACATTGATAAAATCAAATGGGTAAAGTGCCCCTAAGTTTTGGCATGTCTCCTTAATAGATTCCAATGCAAAATAATGTATTGATTGTTCCCAAGTCCTTCTTGAAGAGGCTATATAAGGGACTTTCTTCTATTGTAATAAGGATTTCTTTTTTGACAATTAGAACGAAACTCTGCCCAAATTATAAGGCATTACTGAGACTTTGAGCTTAGATTGCCGATCATATTTTGTTACTGGAATAAGAAAGCAAGTGGTTTTTTAGACTTTGTGCTATAATATCTTTATTATTGAGGAAATTTTTCTTATGTCTTTTTCTTCAATATATCTTCTATTCCTTTAATTGAACAACCAGAATTAGTGATAGCAGTCAAGAAGGTATCCTAAAGAGTCAATAGTGAAGAGACTTTGTGCCCTCATAATTGCCTTTAGTGTGTGTTCTTTTCATTTTTGTTTAAAGGACCTTGAGGTGACTTTGTGCCCTCATTGTCCTTCGTATCTTACTCTTGAGCAATCCAGGTGAAGACTTTGAGTTGCATCTCGATTTGTTGGTTATCACATTCTTTGCTACATTTTTGTTATTACTGCTAGGAGTATTCTTGTGGTTTGTTGAATAGTACTTCTGAAAGAAGAGGAGTAATGTCTGTCATTTCCCCTGAGTTTTTCCTTTGATCTATGTGCATCATCTCTGAAAGAAGAGAGATGGATGGTTTGTCCCACCCATGAGTATTATTTTCTATTTATATATATATATATATATATATATATATATATATATATATATATATATATATATATATATATAGCATACCTACAGGGAACCTCCCCTTGATGAGAGGAGAGATTAGTGTCTTTCTGATGTGGTAGAACTACACATTTAGATGACTAATCTTCCTACTTTGGCTGATCAGACCTATTTTGTTTATCAGTATGCTGATCGATAAAATATTCAGCCAACACATTTATTGTCATGTGTTCATTTGAAACATTTTTTTAATGATTATGATGATGATATGGATGATAATTATGGTATGTTATGTTAATTTTGATGTTAATGCTAATCATGTTAGTTGAGTTACATTAGCCTTTCCCATATATGTGATGGTAGATGATAGTTGATTGGTTAGTTTCATCTTAGCATTTTTCCATTTTTGTAATGGTGTATGCATAAAATAAATAGATTTATTATGTTAGTTTATTTTAGCATTTTTCCATATTTGTGATGGTGTATGCATAAAATAAATTGAGTAGGTTTTGTTAATGTTGGTATGACATTGTTTCTTCATCTCAAATATTGACATGTGATGTAGATGGGGAAAAAAAGAGGCAAAATGCTCATGCACTGGCAAAGAACATATTTAGAGCATAAATAGGCTCAGGAAAATGAGCCTCTTTCATTCCTTATATCTTTGAACCATTGTGTTTGTTAGAGAAGCATCATATTTACCTTATACTAAGTGAGTTGCACAGTCCCTTGAAAGAGTATAAGGGAAAAAGGGGTAAAAGGAGGAAAAATGTTTAGGTATCATAACCTACCAAGTAGAGATGATATGTATTTTTGATGTGGGTGACCCAAAAGCTAATAGAGGCAAGTCCATGACTTAAAGCTTTTTACTTTTTTTTTTTGTGTGTGTGTAAGATGATCAATGCGAGAAGCCTATAATGGGATTTTGTATGGGTTAAGGCCATATAAATCTTTGAGAGCCCTTTTCATTTCTTTTTCCCTTTGAGAACAAATCTTGGCTTAGCCATCCTTCAAGGGAATTGCCTAAACATTTATTTTTAATTTTAAATAGTTGTCCTTCAAGGGAGTAGTCTATTGATAGTAGCAAAGGGAAGTTATGTAGCTATCCTTCAAGGGAGTAGTCTATGTTAAAAATCATGACCTGATATTTTCTAAAATTTTCAAATATCCCATTTTTTTAAGTCATGGACAAGACTATAAAGGATTAGGAGTTTTCCACTATGAAGAGAAAATCATACCACTGTGTAAGTTAACTAAGTGTATAGGAGTAAGGGTGAAGAGGAAGGGAAATGAATGTAATAGGGATTCTCAATGGATGAGCTCAAGTTAAACATGAAGTAAAATGATGCTTATTTAACAAAGGAATGGTCATAGGCATAAGGCATTTAAAGGCTTAGGTTCTAGCCTTCCTTAAAGAGAAGACACGTGATAAATTACTGAACCATACTTGTGAGTTGTGATATAAGGTCCAAGCCAATTAGGAGCAAACTTACCCTATTTTCTTTTCTCCATGTTCGTCACATGTTGATTTTATTTTAAGATAAGATATCCTATATTGAAACCTCACTTTTTAAAGTTTTTATTATAAGCACATTTGATACACTCTTGATAGATTTGGAGGTGGTTGAGGGCTATGAGATGACACTCATCAAGTAATTAAAGTTGGGCCAAACGTTCTTGGTGAAAGTCATCATTAGTAAGTATGTCATGTAAAGAAATGTGAAGAAAAGACTTCAAGAAGTAAAACAACCTCCATCCCATATACCAGTGAAAAAGGTGTAGCACTTGTAAGGGTTCAAATGTTAATGCGGTAAGCCCATAAATCAAAAGGAATGTGTGTGTGCCAATCCTTTCCCTTATCATTGATTACCTTCATGATAATTTTTGTCAATGTTTTGTTATAATATTTTGCCTATCTATTAGCTTGTGGATAGTATGGTGATGTGAAGCTGATTTTGATTCCAAATGTATCACAAAGACTTTAAACAGTGTTGTTTTTAAAAGACTTGTCATTATCTTTTATAATCTTATGAGGGAAACCAAAATGATAGATGATGTGATGGTTGATGAAGTCAATAATTTTGTCAACTTTAGTGTAGATGAGAGGGATGGCCTCGACCCACTTGGTGAAGTATTTAGTGGAAATAATGATATAATGATGATGGAGGGATGAATGAGGGTTAATCTCTCTGATTAGATCTAATCCCCATTGGGAGAAGGGCCAAAATTCTTTGGTGACTTATAATACATGACTATGAACATGAAAGAGGTTGGCATGTTATTGACACTTGACATAATGCTGAACATAAACTACATAGCCTTGATGAAGTATACACCAATAATATCCCAATCAAAGATTACGCTTGGCAATTATATGCCCATTAAAATGCCCACCACAAATCCCATCATGGGCTTCCTTAATATCAAAGGGAGTCTCAGTACTAGTTAGGCATCTAAGGAGAAGACCATAAAAACTTCACTTGTAGAGAAGTCCCCCATGGGGTAATAAAGGTTATCTTGTGTTGATCTTCAAGAGTAATGAGGATTTGATTATATCTAGAGAATCCATCCATATGTGATAGCATTTTATGGCTAGCCGTCAAATCAATAATTTGGTTGATACTGGGCAATGAGAAGTCATTTTTTGGACAAGTGAGATTTAATTCATGATATTCAGTATAAATGTAGATTCCCCCAATTGATTTTATGATAGGAAAAATATTATAAATCCATTATGTGTAGTCGATGGGTTGGATAAAGTTAATATAAAGGAGGTGTTGGAGCTCTTTTTTGACAAGGAAAGTAATATGAGGGTGCATCTTATGAAGCTTCTACTTAACAGGTTTAATATCATGATTGGTGATAATGTTATGGGTGATGATAGAGGGGTCAATACCAGGCATGTCATTATAATACCAAGCAAAGTATTTTCTATGGTCATTAAGAAATGTGGCATAATCATCTTGTTTAGAGGAATCTAAAGATTGTCCAATCTTGAGGATGCGAGGGTTATCATGAGAGGGTAGGTTGATGTCAATGGTTGATTAATTTAACATAGCTTGTGTTTTGGATGAGAGTGATCATTATATATAAGAATCATCTGCACCCATGTAGGTGATAATTACATCATCATCTTGATATTGGATAGTGGTAATAGTGGGAGAGTCTTCACCAATTATTTTAGGATGAACAAGAGGAAGGGACCTTTTTACCTTACCCTAATGATAGGCAAGAGGCCCTAAATGGATGGTATTTTTTGAATTTTTTTTTAGGAGGTATAGATACCTTTGATTTGGTAGGTGATGGTGGAGAAGGAGAGACTAGTTCTTCAATAATTGGTTCATGGGAGGTTTTAGTGTGTTTATTTGGTTTATCATATCCCACCCCATGCCTCTTTTTGGCATTTTCAATGGTATTGCTAGTAGGATATTAAATAGGAATATGGACACCTTGCTCATAATTACCCAAAACAAATCCTTTCTAGGCACACCTATATAGATAGGTGTGAGAAAATTTATGGGTAATTATGAAAGAGAAGTCACAGGTAAATGGTTGTGGTGAAGAAATAGGATTGCTGATAGTGGGAGCTTGATCAATTCCTCCATATGTGAAATCAATTCAAAGATTAGGGGGTCCACAAGGGATGACCATCTTGTTATAGGGATCATAATTTGGGTGCATGTAAATCCTTCCATACTCTTATAGAGTTAGAACATGTCGAGCGCCAGCAAATGATATTCATTGACTAATAAATGTTGAAAGGTCTCCTCCATGGGATCTTTGTCAGGAATTTGTATTTCCAGTATCCATGTAATCATGGGAGTGGAGCTTGTGGAAGATTTATAAGCATCATGAAAGGAAGATGATGTTTTCAATGGGATGAGAACATCATTGGAACTATAGGTCATGTTACATGTTTTAAACGGAGGTGGGTCAGCAGGTATAACATGTACTTATCCATCATGTTCAAACTTGACAAAGTGCTACAAAGTTGAGGGTACACATGCCATAGCATGTATCCAAGGTCATCTAAGTATTATGTTATATTGTAACTCTATTTCCACAACATAGAATATCTTAGGAATTCTATGGGGACCTACATGAATATGTAAGACAACAATGCCCACCATAGTAGCTATAGTATCATTAAAGGAATAGAGTATCACATTAGTTTGAGACATGAAATTTTTAGGAAGGGATAGTTTTTTTAGGAATGAGTGTAAATAATATTAATACTATCTCCCCCATCAATCATAACTCTTTTGATATAAGGTTGATTAATATATGCAGTAATAAAAAGGGCAAAATCCTGATCTTTAGGGTGTTGAAGTAAAATTTCTAAATCACTAAAAGAAATCAGAGAGACATAATTAACGGATTTGATCAAAGATGCAAGAGGTTGGGGATCATTTTATTGTACCTTAATTGATTTCAAAGCACTAATCAAAGCTTGACTATGTTTGGATGATTTTTGGATTAACTCATACAAAGACATTTTCACAAGAGTTTGGTGAAGCTATTTCACCATTGAACTTTGAATAATGTCCAAAGATGTTGTTTTAGGAACACCTAAGATGGGAATATTAGGATTATGAGGAGGAGTGTCTTTGGTGAAGGGATGGGTTCAAGAATTAGTGACCTTTTCTTTATCTTTATCTTTTTGGTTTTGTGACCATGTGGCCACATTAACTATGTTGATTTAAAAAGTTGGTGAAGGAGGTGGTAAAGGGGTTACAATGACATCCTTAGGTTTGAATTTAGGTGGAATAGTAGGAGGAAATGTGGATGAAAAAGGTGGAATAATGGGAAGGTTAACATGAGTATCATTGAAGAGAGTGTCGATATCGAAGTGTTCCTAAATAAATGTTGTGAGGGATTTACAACTCTCAGTATCATGTCCAGGTTAATGATGATAAAAGCACACTTATGTATCATCAAACCAATATGGATTCATTTCAAGTGGAATATAAGGCTTAATGGGAGGAAGGGTTATTATAAAATATTACAATAACTGATGTATGATTTTTTTTTGAGATCCTGCAAGTGGGCTCACAATTATTATGCTAACAGGAGTGGACATCTTCTTTTATTTCAGTGTTGGCAAGGTATTTTGTGTGGTGCCTTGTTTGGTGATGGTGGAGTTACATGTTTTAATATGACTTTCTTAGTGTCAGATGTGAGAGGCCTACTAGATGGCAAAGGCATGAGTGGAGGAATCTTAAATTTTTATTTGGCTTGGTTAGAGAATGTTCCAACTAAATTAGAAGGGTGTGGACCCAAAATGGATGGTAAAATTGAGGGTTGAAGAAGGGATCAATGAGATATAGAAGGCTTAATATTATTTTATAATTTGGGTCAAGAAACTCCAACTTGTGGTTGAGGATTTGAATCTAATTTCACCTGTGGATGAATTAAATTAGAAATGGGGCATACACCTAAGGGCCTAATCTGCTTTAATGTAACAGATTCCTATGAGGGTGAGGGTTCTGACATAGATGAATGAACTTCAAGTATTTTTGGTGAAGAAGCTCTGGCTTTTTCAAAGACCTTGGGGTAAATGGTATTAAGGGGGTTAGCAGTAAATGTTGGAATTCATTGTGTTTGATATAGAGTTTTAAGTTGATCCTAAAATACCGTATGGTCTAGCTTTGTGGTGTTAAGAAATTATAGAGTTCTCACCAAATGTGAGAAGGGTTTAGACAAAGTTGATGTAGGCCTTATAGTTGTGTTTTTTGAAGGTTGTGGTGTTTGGGAAAGAGGGAAATTGTTGGTCTCTACTACTTCAAGCCAAAGATGAGAAAGAACCACAATAGGGTCCTCTTTGACAAAGATGGGAGAAAAGACTTAGTCTACCATGGGTAGAGGGGAGGTAGGTGAAGAAGGTTACTCAAGAGGGTAGAGCATAGGTATTATGGCTCCCTCAACATGTGGGTTAGGCATGGGTAAAGTATTATCCTCCATAGGTAAAAGAAGGGGCAAGAGTGGTATAATTAGAGTAGGCACAATAGGTCTATTGTCTATTATGGGTGTAGATGACATTTTGATCCAAAAATTAGAAGCTTTGGTTGAAATATAATTCAAGAAATAAGAAAAATATAATTGTAATAATTTTATCTCTGAAAAGAGATGTTTTATTGATAACATTTGCAGATGCCTATATCTGAGAAGAGATGTCTAATTTCCATTTTAGGTTACATCTTCATTTATACACATTTTAAAGGTAGGAGGAGGATGTGGAAGGTTACCAATCCCAAGGGAGATTAAATGGTTCAACTTCCATGATTTACAACAATAAAAAATCTAAGGAATTACTATTTTTAGAAACTTACTATTTTTAGAATGCACTACAAAAATTGAAATTTGGGTAACTTTGATTTGGTTTTTGGGGGTCAAAACCCACCAAAAAAATCTCTATGCCATTTCATGCTGTTCACCTTATTATTAGATTTCCAACGGTTCAAATGGGGAGTCAAATGGAGCTATGGTGCAAAAGTTATGGCTCCCAAAAGTTTTGCCACTAATTGGGGTAGAACCATCACCTGAAATATTACTCGAATCATATGGACTCTTCTAGGTGCAAAGGTGAAGTGGGTGGGGTATTAATCTCTATAGGTGGAGGAGAAGTAGGTGAATAAGGTTATTCAAGAGGGCATAATGTAGGAATGATATTCCCTTCAACATGTGGCTGAGGGACAAGTAAGGTGTGGTTTTCAAGTGGTAAGAGGATAGGTAATATTGGTGCAAAAAGAATTGGCATTACAGGCTCCTTAGGTGGCAAAAGGAGTGGTAGAGTTTGTTCCTCTTAAAGGAATGGAATGATTGAAATAGGCTCTTCTACCTGAAGAGGGAGAATGGCTGAAATAGATGCCACTGAATGTGGGGGAGGAGTCAATGAAATAGATGTCTCCTATTGAGGGGTAGGTTGAATTAAAGGTAAATGACATACCATATTAATCATATGGATATTATGATCACCTGAGTTAGTTGTGGACTAGAAAATATTTTGATTTGGTGAATGGTTAGGAAAAGGGTGTTTGAACACATCCATACTTTGATTAGAAGGTGCATTAGGATTATCCAAGATGAGATCACCTCTATCAATCATGTTTTGAAGAATTTTCTTGAGTGTCTTTTAGTTATTATAATTATGGCCTTTAACTCAATGGTAACCACAAAAACCATCTTCCTTGTACCAAGTTGGGATAGGATAGGAAGGGTCAAACTATATAGGAGATTTGATTTGAGGGAGGGTTATGACACCTTGTTACAATAATTTCTCCAAGAAAAATGTATATGACTCCCAATGGGAGTATATTGTCTTTGTTCATACCATTATTGGAATTACTTGGTCAAATTTTGAGAATTCAAGGAATTGGATTGGTTTTTAGTTGTGGAAGATGCTGACTTAATGACCACCATGTTACTGGAGCCTTTAGCCTTTTGGTTAGAGGGAGAAGTTTTAGAGGAGTCATTTGATTTGGTATTGGGATTCTTACTATGCAACTTGACTTTTCCTTCATCAATAGCATGAACCTCAATTTTTTGTTCCATTGTAAAGGCTTCATCAAATGTGTGGAAAGTTTGTACCTAGAGTGTGGATGAGATGTGCTTAGCACATGCCCTTGAGAAGAGCTCAATAATCTTAGGTTGGGTAAGGAGAAAGAGAGTTGATTGATCAAACTTGTCTAACAAATGACAAAATCTGCAATAGACTCATCATCAAATTGTTTGATAGAATAAAGGTCTATTATAGAAATGTTAATAGAGAAATGATCTAGTAATATTTGTGCAAGTTGGATAAATGAGAAAAGGGAGTGCTGAGGTATAGAGCTTTACCAATCCAAAGGTGCACTTGAAAGAGACATAGGGAAAGTGTAAAGTAGTAATGCATCATGATGTCTTATTAAGTAACAAGCATGTCTAAATGCTCACAAGTTTTATTATGGGTTCTCACTCTATAAATGAGTAAATTTAGGGAGTTACCATTAGCTTGGATAAGGGTGAATAGACATAGAAGGATGGATTGGTTCATTACATATCTGATCATAATATAATACATTCTTTGAACTAGAAATGGATGTCTCTAGATTAGATGTCTTGTCCAATAGCATCTTAATGAGGTCTAAAGGGGGATTAGTTTGGGGGATACCTCCTAAGTTATAGGGAAGTTGATAAGAAGTAGAAGGAGCGTATGACATAGATTGATGAGGTTGTGTTGGGGAAACATAAGGATAATGAGTCATAGGCCGGGGTGCAAAAGGAAAAGGGACTTGTCCCATTGGGTTGGAGACTCTACCTTGGTTGGTTGTTGTTACTGCATGTTGGATTATTGGCATGGTTAGACTGGATGAGGGGTGAGTCATAACTTGGGTAATTATAGGCATGAGGGTAGATGGAATAGGTACTAATAAATTATGAAATGGGGTGTGACTTGGCTAAAATGGTTGTGGTTGTGAAAGTAAGGAATTCACACCAAGGTTTAGGTGGGATTGGGTAGTTGAGATGCTACACTTTGAACATTATTTATAGTTTGGTTACTCATCGAAGTGGTGGTTTGGGTAACCATGGGTAAACTAGTAGAGGCAATTGAAACTAAGGTTGTCTCCATTAAAGAGGTTAGCATACCATATATTAGGTCACTTGAAGAATTATAGGTTTGGCTCATTACAAGGTAAAGCTGAAGGGCTAACACATTATGATCAAGAAATTTAGCAAAATCTTGATCTCCCTCAGGCATAATGGGAATTTGGTTAGGGCTGAGAGTATGATTTGTATCTAAAGTATGCTCCATGAGTGGTTTTTGACTTGTATAATCAACAAGAATTTTGGCTTGAGCTCATGCCAATACCATGTAAGAGAATGTTTAAATAGTCTTACTACCCTGTATTTGAAATAGAATAAAGAAAAACCAAGTTTAAGTGTAGGTAAATGGGTTATTTTAGCTTGCTATTTTGAGTAGATGAAATTACATAGTCATCAATGTTGGTAGGGGAGTGACTGATATTGGTAGGAATATTTCACCAATATTAGTGGAATAACTAATGTTAGTAGGTAAAATCTATCGATACTAGTAGGGTTAACCGATGTTAGTCACTGTGAAATCCTAGGAGATGAAAAATTTGTTGTTTTAAGAAATCAAAGGTTGAAATTGGGTAAAATACTGGATATACAAGGTCTGTGTAAGAAGGAATAACACTTAGAAAACCTGAGATAATAGGTTATACCAATTGAGTTTTAGAAATAGTACTGTTTTTGTAAATCACTAAGAAAGCATCCTTAACAACTCAAAATATAGAAGGTAATTAAAAAGTAGAAAAATAACATTCAACTAACAACTATTAAGTCCTAGAGATTAATTTTTAGTCTCATGTTGGCTTATGCCTTAATCAGATAGTGAGAAGAGAATTTGGTTATCAAAGGTACTAGAAAGAAATCTAGAGTTAGTTTTAGGTTAGTTTTGTTGCTCAAGAGGAAATCTATGTTAGACCAAGTACATGGCTTGTTATAGGAGCTTACTCTCTACACTTCACAAACCTAGAGCCAAGCTAGGCCACTTAGCCAAAATATACCTTCTGTTTAGAGATTATACTCCCCCAGAGAATGGAATGGGTTCTCCCCTTGATGGTGAAATCTAAGTAGGATAGTCAGGTAGGGTAAGGTGATCCACCAGGTGATGAAGTCCTGATGGAACTTTTCTCAAGTGATTTTAGATGTTTGTTTATGTGAATGTGATTTGGTTGTATAACATAAGTTCACTATGATCTATTCAAAATGCTTTTAATTAACTAGGTGAGTTAATATGTAATAAACAAACTATGAAATGTAGTAAGTTTTAAACCCAAATCTAAAATGTTTAGATTCAATTGAAAATAGAGATGAAATAGGAATAGAGTATGAATTTATTTATCCTAATGTGCATGTAAGAGGAAGTAAAGAAGGGATTCTCTTTTTTTTTATAAAAGAAAATGACAAATTGCTTTTAGAAGCAAGGGGAAAAGAAAGAAAAAATTAGTTTAATGCTTTTCAAACAGAGAGCAAGATATTAAATTTTTTGTATGAAGAGAAAAGAGAAGGAGGAAATGCAAGAAATGAAATTTTCACTATAATACACCTATATGAATGTTTAAAACAAGAAATGAACCCAAGGAAAACTCCAGGGTCCCACTGGGGGTGCCAAAAATGTTTCACTAAATTTTGTCTATTTTAAGTCTAAAGGAAAACATAAAGAAGGATGGGGATAAGTGATTAGAATGAACCCAGATTTGGTTTGTACATCATATCTAGACATTATGAGCACTCTTCTTTGGTTGGGGAGGACTACCTGCAAGTAAGAAAACACTACCATGAGATGTTTGTTAGTTGTTAAATGAGTGGGCTGCCAAGCTACATGTTTGTTCTAGGAAGTGTGAAACTTCCTTAGAGATGATATTCTAATTTTGAGAGATAAAAGAATAATAAATAACTAAAAGAGAGGTAAAGAGAGGGTGAGAAAGAGATAAGCTTACCATTATTAACAACCTATATGCAGTAGAGAGTGATAGGGTATAGGTGAGGTACTCTATTTGTATTTTAGAAGTTGTTTGGGTAGGTTTTAAAGAGGTTAGGGAATCCATAGTCACCGATATCAGTACGGGAGTGATCAATATTGGTTATATTATTGAGGTTAGTAGTGAGGTGACTGATGTTGGTTAGGATACCAAGGTCGGTAGGGGAAATAATTATTTGGGAGCTTATAAAAGGTTTTTTTGAGTTTGGGAAATGGTTTGGATTAGGTCAGGGAGGTTAGGAGAGTTATGAGAGAGAGATTATAGTTTTGGTAGATATGGTCAGAGGTTTGGTGTGTCAGGTTAAGGGGAAACAAGTGAGGAAGCTTTGTAACTCCCTCATGGGGGTATGGTCATAAGTGCATAAAGTAATGTAGAGTAGATATAAAGAAATAGTAGAGTAAATATTTAAATGGACTACAGTATAAGTGATGTACTTAGCCATGGTGGTCGCTAAATGATAAGTGTCAGGTTGATGGTCCCTATCATAGAGTCTAAACCTAAATGCCTAAACAAAGAGAACAAGTAGGTGCTATTGGTCCTCAAGAGCCCAGTTGCTTATTATGATTGATTTATGCAAGATGATTGTAAGCCAAGATGTCAAAAATAGAATGTCGAGAGCTAAAATGAGAGTAAAAATAATTTTTCTTAATTTTTGTTGACCTAAACTTTAGGTTGGATCTTGGATTATATTTTTGACATTGACAATCCTATCGACATCAGTCGTGGGTTGACCGATGTCGACAACCTTAGAATAGGTAAATCTCGCCATTTTTGGCCTATTTTCTATTGTCTTCTATACCAAATGTGACACCCATTATAAAATGGTAAAAATAAGATGTTAGAAAGGAAGTAGTTAATTAGGAGTTTAGTTTAGAAATGGTAATAAGTCTTAGGTAGTTAGGATGAGGGGACCATGTCTTGAGGTGACTCATCAAGTGAGAATTAGTCATAGGGTGAGGTGTCCAAGTAAGGTGGCAATATGGATTTTTAATTAAATTAATTAAGTATTTTAAATTAATTAAATGTGTGAGGGGTAAAATTATGGGTTAGGGAGATTGTTTTTATTATTGAAACAGGCTTAAGGGGGGTTTCAACACAAGGAATTACGCATGTGTGTGATGTAATTTTGGTGTCTACACTTATCTCCCCACATTTTTCTCTTTTTTTGAGTTTAATTTATGAGGTTCAAATAATTTTGTGGTAGAGTAACATCATTTTGAATATCCATAACTTGTACTCATTATATATATTTTATTTAAACATGTGAGTGAAAATTTGTGGAACCCCATCCATTTAAAGGTTTTAGGTTGCATGCTACTAATAAAATGCCAAAGGATTAATTTTGAGAACCAAAACCTACAACTCAATATATGGGTCAAATATTAGTGATCCTATAATCAAAGAGTTTATACCCATAATCTATTGGACATTGTGTAACGAACTTGCATCAACACATGATTAGTGGGACCTTTTATCACAACATGCATTGAATTCTGAGATAAATTATATGCAACAAATTAAGATAGATCTACAACTTATTTGACTTAGTAAATTCAATATTAAATAAGGTAATCAACTAACATCCATTTCAATATTATTTATATTAGGAACATGACCAAGTTAGATCCTCTAAACCTAAGGGATATTTTACCACACAATTCCAAATGAGAGGGTTCCAAAGCCTCTAACAAAATGACATTATGAAATAACCTTAGCTAAGCCTAAGAACATAGAATAAAATTAATTTAATACTCACCAAATCTTGTGGCATAAAGGGGGATAGTTAAACCAAAAAAAAATCAAAGGATCATGGTAGGAAATTGGGGGCCTAGATAACCTAAAGTGGAAAAGGGAAATAAAAGAAAACCCTTTATTTATAATACTTAAGCATAGATGTATCTAAGCAAGGAGTTATACATTCAACACATTATTTATACAATATCTACCTTTCAAATGAAATAACAAGAGTTAGGAATACTTACCTTGGGTGAACTTGTCGAGTCTTAGTCTCTCCCTTAGCCAATGGTGGTTTGCAAGAGGTTGTTGTGGATTTATAAGGATCACACCATAGATATCAACTCTAGGCTAAAAATAATCCTACTTTACATCCCAAGAATTCCCATAAGATGAGTAATCTTCTCTCTAAAGAAAATCCTAAAAAATGACTCCTTCAAATTCATACTTAGAAAAATTCTAAATTCTAATGATGTAAAAATAAATGTTCCTCTCTATTGGATTGAAATGAGCCTTATATTTATGGTAACAAATAAGTATTAACCCTTTTAGAATTCTATCCAATAAGATCAATGAACATGACCCATTTTATTAGAAAAAGTTAATGTTAGGCCTCAAACTAAGTGATATAGGATAATTTAGCTCCACAACATGCACTTAATATTTTATAATAGGACTAGCCTGGATGAATTATTAGGAAAAGAGGGTGTTTTCTTAGTTAGGGGTAATTGTAAAGGAGAAATGCTTATGGAAACGTGTAAACGAGGTCTATTTATCTTGGGGAGTTGGATAAGTAGGATTTTTAATGGGTTTGGGTAATGATAAAGTTAACCAATAATCTTGTGAAATACTCATGGTCTGCGCACCCCTTTCCCAATGCACCCTTTAAGACATGCATCAAAGAGATCAAAACTTGACAGGTTATTGCAAGAGAGAAAGTGTTAGAAAATGATAAAGTTAAAAAATATTATGTATACATATGCCCAACTTGAAGTTCATCACATGTCACATAGGTACAACAGGGTATGGCACTTTAAGAAATAACATAACAATACAACTATGAGCTAACAAATTGTAGTATGAAGTGAAAAGTGAATGAAAGTAAATAATTGATAGATACATAAATTCACTTACCTTATTTTTTATTTAAATATGAATTGGGTGAGAAGTAGAAGGAAGAGGCATCTAATATGTGGAACAAGAGATGGACTTGAAAAAAAGATAAAATATAAAATCTTTGTAAAAATATGTGGTTAGTACCAAAACATTAATTGTGTTGTCAATATTCTAGAGCTGAATTTGATTTGTTAAAAGAGTTATAAATATAGATTTATGAGATAAATATAAAATTTCTCAGTAAATAATTGAAGCTTTGGAATTTTTAGAATTTTACTATCAAAGGAAGAAATTATTATTCATTTGTGTATTTGAAATTATTGACTATCAGAGTTCTGAGTATTCTAGTTGAGTAGAGAGATGATGGTGTGATATCAAGGAGGTAGATGCATTAGAGGATGGGTAGGATAATTTATTGTAGTTATTATGTAGATAGTCTAGGTATGAGATGAATTTAATACAATATTTTATTATTTTGGGTTTAAAATGAACTATGTTAGGAAAAGTACATGTCGGGGAAATATATGTAACATAATTTGTCCCAAAAAATTTAGTAATAGATTAAAAATTATGAGGGTTAGTGAGTAGGAATCAAAGTTTGAAAAATTAGGTCTAGGTCAAATACACAATTTGAATGGGATTGGCCTAGCTGACTTAGTTGGTTTGGGTGATTTTGAATTGGTGGCCAATTATATAGTAGGTGGATGACCTAGTTTAAGGTCAATGGTTGCTAATGGTGTATGGCATGGCTGACTTAGTTGAATGAAGGGGTGGTTAACCTAATATATAAGGTGTCCAAATTAGTAAGATTGAGGTAAGGTGGTTGATGGTGTATACCATGGCTGACTATGTATAAAGAGTAGGTGGAAAATGTAGTAGGAAATGAATAAGTGTGTGGCAAACTTAGTATAGAAGTTAGATACCATAGTTGGTAATGGTAAAGAAAAGGTAAAAGAGGTTGATGAAGTAGTCAATTACTTGTATTTTTGAGTGTGTAGAGTATGTTTAATTCTATTTTGGGATAGAGAGTTGATTAGTGATTTTTTGTTTGTTATTTTTTAGATGTGATGGAGGATATATAGATTAGTGGACATGGTTTGGTTACTATATATCCTTGAGATATTATTTTTGGTGGATTGATTTCACCTGAATGCCTTGGATTTGGTTGTATTATGGAGATGTAGTGGATTCCACTTAGTGTTAATTTAGTCACCATGTGTTTAGGAAAATGAGAGTGGTTTATTAACACTTTAGGTGAGTGGTAATGGGGATACCATTGAGGTGGGAATCACCCTTGAGTATGTCCATGAATTATTGAGACTCTTGATTGTAGGCTTGTATGTGGCATTGATATGTTACATATAAATGTAGAGAGGTGATCCCTAGCCTTATGGGAAATTAGATATGAGAGATATACTCAGGATAGCTTATGAGTGGGCCTATTTAATGTATATATGTCATCAATTATATATATTTTAAAGGCCATTATTAGACTCATACATATTATGTGATCTATCACAAGTCAGATGGGAAGGTCCAATTATATATTGTTACATTGTGCCAATACATGTTGGAGTAGGGCACACTGTATGATTTTGGATTAGTGATTTAGGTGTATTTAGTACATTATTTTTATATTATTTTATCATGAGGTAATATGATGTTGAGACCTATTATTTTTTTGTGTAGTTATGTTTATGAGAGTTTTTCAATATATTAGCCTATAGGGTTACTACATGTGGATGCTACCTTACTGCATATGTGGTGATGGGCACATGATCATATGTTGTGTGTTATACCACATTCATAAGCATTAAAAATGATCTCACATGGATATATTATTTGACAGCCTTATCTGGGCATAGGAGATGTATGGCCCTCATGGTGAAGTATATTTCAGGCATAGGTGCATGCAAGGATTATAGGTCACCATTCTTAGTGGATAGAGCCACATATAATGCCTTATTTATAGGATAGTTTGGGTGGATACACTTGAAAAATAATATAGTAGTTTCACCATATTAGGCACAATATATGATGGATTATTTTAGTGGGGGTATAAGAGTACCAACATATCTTATTGTCATACAACCATGACAACTGAATTGTGGGAATAATGATGTTGATGATAGTGAGGGGTTTCAATAGTAGATATATAAGTAGGATATGTGAATATTATTACACAAAATAAATATTAAATCCACCAAAATGATGGTATAGATGGAGGTAAGTTCTAGTTTAGCTTCATACATAGCCATAATTACCACCACAGGTGTTACGCCCCTAACCTATCACATGTATGAGGATAGTATTAGCTGACTTGTGGCTTAATTATCCCTATTTGATGTTATATTACATTTATCTATACTTTATTTTGATTATTAGGTCGGCATATGGAGTAACCATGGCCTATATAGACTATATATAGGAGGTAGTGGGTAATTATTTATCATCATATTGTGAATTTTGCTCTTATTGAAGCTTGTGGAGGTTTCCCCCTCGAAGTAGCTTATCTATTAAAATATATTGGGATATGTTTTAGTCATATTTAGATATAATTATGATATTCTTTAAGTAATTTCATTACAAGTGGTATTCGAGCTGCGATATGGGCAATCTTGTGGGTGAAACACTAAATTTTTAAATTTTGAGATATATAAAAATGGTTGCGAATTTATCTTCAAAATTTCCCTTGAAGGTGAGAAATAATCAAATTAAGCTTCCATTAAAATTTTAGATCATTTGGATCTGTTTTACAAAAGTTATCTCTATTTTATGTTTTTCATAAAATTGCTCTATAGTGCGCAATTCAAAGAATTTTTTAGGGTTATTTACATTTTTGGAAAGCTTAGAAAAATTTGGATACAGTATGTTTTTTGTGTATTTTTATTTGAGTCTAACATAATTCCAAAATTTATTGGTCAAAGTTGGATCAAAAGTGCCAATAAGGGTCGACATCGTAAAACCCTTTTATGGCAGGTCCACAAACTCGGGGCTGAAGAAAGGGTGCTGAAACTTTAGGTAAAACTACTAACAAGGAAGAGATGGATTCAGAAGGGGGAGGTAATAAACCCTTTGTACTAAGGTTTTTTGACATATATCACAAAGTGAGCCAGCTTGACTATAGTGTGCAAGGCATTCAGGGTGAGGTACAAGGCATACAATCTAATATGTAATCCATACAAGATAGTTTGGGAGATATCATGATGGATTTGAAAATTAATCATTCAAATCATCAAGCTAACTCCATTACACAACCCCACCAGGGTGGTTCTCCTAACCAGTCTACTTCAAATCTAACTCCATGGCCACAAAGGAACCTATTACCAAAGGTGGATATGTGCAAATTTGATGGAAAAGATCCACTCAATTGGATCAACCAAATGGAGAATTTTTTTGACCTACATCAGATTCTAGGTGGAAAAAAGGTTACCATGGCATCCTTGTATCTTGAACATGATCAATTCATTTGGTATTGATGTTTGTGTGCTCAAAAGAAAAAGATGACTCTCAATGTCACCTGGTCAGTTTTTATAGAGGAGCTGCAATTACACTATGGCAATAGTGTGACACAGAATTACTTCAGCCAATTGGCAAAATTGTGACAAATTAGCTCCATTAAGGATTATATTCATCATTTTTAGAACCTATCCTTACGTGTGGAGACAATTTATGAAGCAAACTTGAATGACCTATTTTTGGGTGGACTCAAGGACCACATTCGACATGAGGTACGCATGTTTAATCCACTTAAGATTTTTGATTCTATTATCATGGCACGTAGAGCTGAGGAAAAATTCATAGCCAACAAGAAGCAGCCACTCACTCACTTCAAATATCGTAGCATATCATCACCAACATTTCCTCCACCTACTAGATTGACCCCTAATCAAATTAAAGAGAAGCCTGCAAAAGGATTATGTTTTGGTTATGATAGCAAGTGGAGTAAAGGACATAGATGTGCTGAGAAGAAGTTATTCTACATTGAGAGACCCAATGAAGATGAAGAAGTAGATGATGCCTCCAATAATGATGAGGAAGATATAGAGGAGGTACCTGAAGATTCCCAACCTACAATCTCTTGTCATGCACTTGTAGGTATTAGCACTCCACAAACTCTTAAGGTGGTGGGTTTCCTCAAGAAACAAAAGGTGATAGTGTTGATTGATTCAGGGAGCACACATAACTTTATAAACCATAAGTTGGCCACTTGATTGAATTGCTTCATCTACCTAGCACCAAAATTTTAGGTCATGATTGCAGATGGTGGCATAATTAATTGTTCAAGAAAATGCCATAGTATTAAGCTTACTATGGGTGGGTACAATTTCGAGTCTCCTATGTTTGCTATTCCCATGGGTAATACAGACATTATTTTGGGATTCCAATGGCTCACAAACTTAGGTACTATCGAGATGAACTTCCAAGAATTATTCATGTGCTTTCATTCTAAAGGTAAGAAAATTGAACTACGTGGATTACATGCAAAATTTCCATAATTGATTAGTTCACATCAGATGACCAAGATGATAAAAAATGGGGCAGAGGGAATTATTTCATGATTATGCTCCATAGAAGTTCAACCCACATAGTCATCTACACATCCTGATCTACAGATAATTCTTGAGGACCACTCATCTATTTTTGGGGCCATGCCAAAAGGGCTACCACCAAAAAGAGAACATGATCATGCCATTAAACTAATTCCAAGTAGTCAACCACTAAATATTAGACCATATAGATATCCATATGCACAAAAGAGTGAAATTGAAAAGATGGTCCATGAGATGCTAGAGGTAGGGATCATCAAGCATTGCCAAAGTGCATATTCATCACCAGTGGTCATGGTGTGGAAGAAGGATGACACATGGAGGATGTGCCCCGATTATAGGGAACTCAACAAGTACACCATCAAAGATAAGTTTCCTATTCCAGTAATTAATGATTTACTTGATGAGTTACATGGTGCTAATTATTTCACAAAATTGGATCCTCACTTGGGGTACCATCAAATTAGAATCAAGGATGAAGATGTTCATAAAACTACTTTTAGAACACATGAGGGCCATTATGAGTTTTTGTTAATGCCCTTTGGTCTTAAAAATGCACCATCTTATTTTCAGAGCTTGATGAACACTATTTTTAGGCCTTTTTAAAGGAAATTTGTACTAGTTTTCTTTGATGACATATTGATTTATAGTCAGACATGGGAAGCACATCTGCAACATGTGAAATAGGTGTTGATAGTTTTGGAGAAGCACCAACTTTATGTGAAGCCATCTAAATGTGCTTTTGGAGTATATGTAGACACCAAAATCATGTCTACTCCTTGGTCATTCTCCCCCTTGGTCCCCTTGGTCCACTTCTAACCACGCCTAACCTATGTCTTATTAATTTAAAATAATTATCTAATTTAAATTAATAATTCCCTTTCTCTCTCCCCATGCCACCTCAACACCCTAGGATTTCTCACCCTTGGATCCCTTCATTTATCACCCTTTCAACCCTTCCACTCATCTCCCACACCTATTAAACCCACCTTCGACCATTTTCTCATGACCAGCGGACCTCGACAGAAGGAAGAACGGGCAAATGGCTATTTTTAGCCCTTTTCCCTATTCTTTGGCTGCCGACGTCAGTTACTAGTCAGCCAACATCGACAGAATCACCGATGTCAGTTGCCTTTAAACTGCATTCTACAGCCCAAATGTAGGTCCCTTGGCTCTCTTCTCTCTTCTCTCTTGGTCTCGTGGATCTTCAATAGTCTTTCAATCTCCTCCTTCGTCTCGGCTCTCGCACCTAGATAGCAATAGGAACTCTCTGGGATCAATTATCAGACTTCAACCAACATTCTTCTGGCTACAACAACAACATGTACCAGCATCCAACACCTATGGTTCTACACCATGCAAGAGATAAGTATCTCTTCTACCTTTTCATTTTCAGTAGTTTAGAAAGTATCAATAATTAGTTCTCTTTTTACTAGTTCTAAGCACTGTAGTCTAGACCAAGCCTGACTGTCTTCCTGGAGAGGCTGAGAGGGCTTCCCCACATTCTTTCCCACTTTGACAACCTCTGACCTCTACCTGCCCCCTTTTGTAGACCATATGCCCTATAAGCCCTACACAGACCATTAAATAGACCCAGACCGCTTTCAGACCATTCTGTAGACCCTCCAAACCCACAAAAGCCTCTCTATCAACCACAGACTTTCTCTGAGACCCATCCAAAGACTACTGCCTCCACCGACGTTGGTAGACTAACCGACGTCGGTAGATTTGACCAATCGATGCTGGAAACCTAAATGACATCGGTGACTGTGGAAGATAGATTACTACATAACAGGTGCACATTTGCTTTCATTTCTTTTATTCAGTCCTTATAATTTCTGTTTCTAGCTATATTCTACTTTTTAACAATCAATGGACTGTCATCCCTCCAAGAAGTCTTTTCACTTCTAGGACCAAGCTTTCGCTTGGCATTCCACCTTATGCCTATCTAACAACCCCTTTGTTTGAGTCTCTTTCTTTTACAGGTGTCATCCTCCACAGCCAAAGAGGAATACCTTCATCATCTGGATATGGTGCGCAAGACTTTATCCAGGTATCTTCTAACCCTAGACCATTTCTTTAGTTTCTTATTCTCCTTTTTGAATGTGAAATCAAAATTTGATAGAAACATTCTGGCATGCCTGGTGGGACGCTAGGGTCTTCCTTGGGTTCTTTTCTTTCTTTTCATCTAGGTGCATTAGGTCTCTCCTTGCATCTCTCTTCTTCTATCTCTTCTAAAAGACACTATCAACAAAGTTAAAAAGAATCATTCTTTTTCTTTCTTTTCTTGCATCTTAGACTAGTCAACTCATACTCTTCAACCTCTTCTCACTTGTCTTCATACAAACATTTCTATTGGGGCTTAAAATACATTGCATCTCATTTCTTCTTGACTGCATACTTAGCTCTCACATCTAGTAACTAAACTGCATCATGAATTAATCGTAGACCACTTATGTTACACAACCAAACCACTTTCACAAATCACACATCTAAACTTACTTGAGACAAGGCCTGACTAGGATTTCATCACCTAGCGGATACCTTACTAGTCCCGGCAATCCCACTTGGACTTCACTACCAAGGGGAAAGCCCACTCTGTTCTCTGGCAGAGTATAATCTCTAGGGAAAGTATATACTGGCTAAGTGGCCCAGCTTATCACTGGGTTCATGAAGTGAGGGGAGCTTGCTCCTTAGCACCAAGCCACGTACAGAACCTAACACAGACTCTTGAGCATCAAAACAAACCTGAAACCAACTTTAGACTACTTCTTCTAGGACCTGTTCTAATAGCCAACTTCCCAAACACTCTTCTAAGGCATAAGCCAACAAGATTTTGAAAGTTTATTCTTAGGATTTAACATTTAGGGTCTGCTTGTCTTCTTCTTCTTTTCTATTCTTATCTGGTTGTTTGAGATAGTAAGGACATATTTTCTTGCCTTGAATGGTTTTGCCATGTAGTCAAACTAAGACTCTTGTTGACCACGCGAGGCAACAACCCCTTCCACCTTCGCTTCCTATGCCTAGTCCTCTAATGGAGTTTCATTCAGAGACTAAACAGACTCCTACCTTGCCAACCCTGACCCAACCATCCATTGTCCCCGAAGGGGACCAAAACTTTTCAAGGTTCTTTGACCTCAATGTCAAGGCCCTTCAACATTATCTCGCACAAAGCCAAATGCGAGACTCTTTAGGTAACTTGACTTATGGGATGCCAACCTCCTTAACTGAAGCGGCGACGATATTGACAGCATCCGCTACTCAACCCATGACCACTTTGGCCTTTGCTTCGACCATCAACCTAACCATGTATTATCTTCAAAGTGTGGCTTCTCCTTCTCTCTCTAGGCCCACTTCCACTGGGGTTTCGGCCCCCCATCAACCCCAGACTATTCAACAAAACTCTACCCCTTTCTAAAGTCTAGTTGCCTCCATCCCACCTACTCTTGCCCCCATCAACACTAGCGTGGCTACTCATCCTTTGACCAATGTCGCCACCATCCAACCACCCCTAGCTTCAACATCTATCCCAGTGACTAGTCACCCATATGATGCGCCTATACAAGCACAACCGACTACGTCATATGCCCCTCTGACCACCTTCCAAGCACCTTACAACCTAGGGGTGCCCCACCTATGAATCCATTAGCAAATCTCATCAAAATGCTGATGGACAAGATGTCTAACCTTGAGACATCCATCTCTAGTTCCAACAATGTTCTTTCATATGAACAAGTCTGCACTGAACCCATTCATCCCTCCGTCCCAATCTGGCCATATCCCAACCAGTGGGAACTTCCTAAGTTTACTCATTTCTAGAGTAAGGAAGACCTATAGCAGCATCTACGAGCATTCAGACATGCTTGTTATCTTATAGCACATGATGATGCGTTGTTGTTACGCACCTTCCCCATGTCACTTTCTGGCCCTACCCTTGATTGGTACAGCTCTCTTACCAGTCGCTCTCTCTTTTCATTCACCCAACTCGCCCAATTATTCTTGGACCACTTTTCGATCAACATCTCTAAAAAGGTCTCCATCACAGACCTATACTCTATCAAGCAGTTTGACGATGAATCAATAATTGATTTTGTCACCCATTAGAGAGGCTTAATCAACCAACTCTCCTTCTCTTTACCTCAACCCGAGCTCATCGAGCTCTTTTCTCGAGCATGTGTCAGGCACATCTCATCCACCTTGCGGGTTTAGATATTTCACACTTTTGACGAAGCTTTCACCATGGCCAGAAAGCTTGAACTCTATGTTATTGAAGAAAATAGGGTCAGATTGCATAATCCCAATGCAAAAGCTGATGACCCTTCTTCTTCTAGACCTTCTTCTTCCCACTCTAAGTCTAAAGGAGTGGCAAACAGTGTGGTCGTTAGATCACCATCCTCAACGATAGCCGACCAATCTCAACCTTCAACATCACAAAGCATCACAAAACAATTCTAACAACGGTACATACAACATCACTACACTCCAATTGGAGAATCATATGCTTTCGTGTTGGAAAAACTTGTCAAACAGGGGGTCCTTAATCTCCCTCCAATCTGACCACCTCAATTCGACTCTTCACAAGCCATCCCTGCCTAATATAGGGAAAATGACTTCTGTCACTATCACCGTGTCCAAGGCCATGACATCAACAACTGCCAAACTTCAAGAACATCATTCAAGACATGATAGATAAGGGGGATCTTGTTTTGGATAACCCAAACGTGCCACCCAATCAAAACATTGACATCTTCAGACAACCCTTTCCTAACCATCCTCCTAATCAAAACAATGTCCAGACCATGGCCAATAGCTCCTAAGAGCATAATATACGCACGATCAACATGGTCTCACCTCTTATCCATAACCAACCTCCTCCATAGGTAAAAGACCCTTTTGCTCCTATTAGTTCTCCAATGACCTCTCTTATATTGGAGGATGCCTTGACCATACCAACACCATTAGCCCTACCTTCATCCTTCCTGCTACCAATGGAGGACTCTACCTTGCCTACTCCTCAACTGCAAGTAGAAGGCACCATCATCCCTGCCATTTGTCCTCTTGAGAAGCCACACTCTCCTATCTCTTCTCCACCAAGAGAAGACCCTGTCTCTTCACCCACTTCGACCAAAGAAGACCCAGTGATATTTTTCTCTTGCCTTTTGCCTGAGATCTCTACATCTCACTCATCTCTGTCTACATCTGAGCCCAAGCCCACACAGGCATCCACCATGCCAAAAGAGGTTAAATCTCTCGGTGTTCACCCCACATCTAACCTTGCCTCACACAATAGTGGCCCTCAAACCAAACTAAAGAAGGCCACTAAACCACACCAGAGAATTCCTCCCCCACCTTCATCATTACCTTCAATTTTGGGCCCACACCCATCCACCTTGATAGGAGTGCTTCCTACTCCCATACCTCATTGAGGAAAATTGCCTCCATCATCCCTTTTACCCATCAAACATATATTTCCTCCAAAACATCCAACACCTCTCATCACAAAAGTGCCATCTACACGTGTGGCTACACCACCCACGAAAAAGATGGTACGACCAATGCCTCCTAAACAAAAGTCATCAACCACTACTAAAACAAAACACATAGACCCATTAGCAGGTTCTTATGCCTTGCTATTACGGCAATTGTTGCAGTCTTCTCACATCAGTCTCCCACCTCTAAAACCGTATCAATCTCTTAGACCAAAATTGCCTTGGTTCGATGACACTACAATTTATGCATATCATCACACACCTGGGCATGATATCGAGCATTGTTGTGCCCTCAAGGTTGTCATTCACCAATACTTGGAGAAAGACACCCTTCTTCTTGACCATATTATCAACAAACCTTCAACACCGTCCCATTCATCAACTCTCGAATCAAAACCATCTTGGTTCGACAACACTAAATTTTGTCACTATCACCGCACATCTGGACATGACACTGAGCGTTGTTGTGCTCTTAAAGTTGTCACTCATCAACACCAAAAAAAGGATACCCTTCTCATCAAGGATCCTCTTGGCCACCCCTTTGACAAATCATTGACACCATCACATGCCTCACAAACATCATCACCTAAATCGGGATCTCCACACAAGACTATGGTCCTTCCACCACCTTTAACCCCATTATTCCAAATCAACACAGTCAATGTGACCACCAGCCCACTGACCCAAAAGGATAAAGGGAAAAGACACGCTTTTATCCCTTAGACATATCCATTCATCCAGCCTTCACCACAACTAAAACCCAAGATTACTGTCTTGGGCACATCTCGGCCAGCATCTTCAAAGACAATCCCTGGCTCCATGGTGAAACAACCTCACCACACGACCCCTGTGAATATGTCTTTGAATGATCTCACTCAAAGCTCTCCACAACATCATCAAACCTTCATCAAAGTCTTACAATCAATGGATGTCCAACCTGATGACCCCCAACCTCTAGCCACTTTAATCAAATCATTACCAACCATTGCCTCTATCACCTTTTGTGATTTTGAGATTCCTGCCTCCAACATGGCAGATCAGGATCTCATCCTCTCACACTAAATTTGTCAAACATTCTCCTTAGAAACTAGGGGAATTCAACCTTATCCTAATTATTCCAACCATTGACCAGACCTAGACCAATCATCAACTAGACATCAACCAGACATTGACCAGATGTCAACCAGTCTCAACCGATCATCGACCAATCATCAACCAAACCTCGACCAAGCCTCAACTAAACCTTGACCAACCATCGACCAAGCCTCGACCAAGCATCAACCAATCATTAACCAAATATCAAACAACCAAGCATCAGCCAACACGTGACCAATATGGAAAGAATTAAATGAGGCACGTTTGCTCCACATTAGCTTGGACCTTACGTCATAATGCACAAGCATGGACCAGGGACTTATTAGAACCTGAGCCCCTTTATGCCTTGCATCTGCGACCATTCTACTTTCAGTCGAGTACTCGTTCACTTGACATTTAACTTGAGCTCATCCCTTGAGCAATCCCTATCATTGTCATGCCTATTCCTTTCAACCCCTTTCCAGCATTAGTCAACCCCTTTTGTCAAGCATGAATGCTTTGTCCTAATAAAAGGGAACCCTTAAACCTCTAGAGGCTCGTCCATGGCTAAAAATTTAGTCAACCAAACATATAAAAAATGGGATACCTAACATATCAAAAGGTCATAAAACTCTAAATATAAACTGCTCCCTCGAAGGATAGCTACATAATTTTTGTATTTACTAGACTACTCCCTTGAAGGATAGCTAGGCCAACATATCAAAAATATATAAAGCAAAATATAGACCACTCCCCCGAAAGATGGCTATGAATAAATCTTGCTACAAGCAGCACTTTTTCAGAAGCTTTCCACATCGATCAGCTTCACACATATGACCACCAAGCAAAACAACATCCCTATGTAGACTTCCCGCATCGATCAGTCTGCACAAAAAAATAAATTAAAATAAACTAAAATAAAATGACTAACAAACTATCAAGCTATGGACATGCCTATAGTCGTTCTCGGGTCACCTATAAAAGGGGCAAAGTTATCCTTGCTAAAAAGGGTTACGCTATCCTCTCCTACCATATCACATCACCCGCTCAAGGGATTTTGAGCTCATTTTAATGTCAAAATGATTCGATTACTTCTCTAACACAACCACTGGTCAATGACGTAATCCATGAATGGGGCTTTTGTTCTAACAACCCCTGTTTATGCTATCATTCTGGTCCTTGTCAATGAAAGAGCAACGCACCTTTCACTTCTTACACCTTTGGTCACATTCAACCAAATCATTTTCCAATCTAGACCAAACATTTTTAGACCAGCAACATAGCATCCTGACATCATACAACATCATCATAGTCACATTCACATAGTTTCTATGGACAACAATACACATGGAAACTATCAACTAGACACAATTTATGCCAAGCATAAACCATTACTTGCTGAAGCATAAATCATCTTCAATTCATTTTTATCATACATCCATCACGACTATGGAAAATTGCTAGGGATGAAAGACCACATCACCAATGTTACATAATACACCATTACACAATATGGAAAAGGCTGTAGCATCATTCTGGCCCTCATCATTTCAAGCATGTACCATTAGACATATGGGAAGTGCTAACCATTATCATGACCAAACCTTTGACCCCTTCGCTCAAATTACATTAGTCTGAGGCCCTAAGAGTGGGGCTATGTAGGCAGCACTCAGATGACACGACGTCTTCTGGGGTTAGCTCAGCCACCTCTGTTTGTTCATTTATCTGATGGACAAACACTTTTTTCTTAAACCTTAACCTTAACCTCGACCAAAAACAATCATCTATAACTTTGGCCTCCTACTCGAACTACATTGGTCGGAGGCCCTAACAACAGGGGCTATGTAGGCAACACTCATATGACATGACATTTTCTAGGGTTAGCTCGGCTATTCCATTTGTTCATCTACCTGATGGACAAACCATCTTACCTTTAACCTCAACCTTGACCTTGACTAAACCAATCCATGACCAAACCCGCTTCTTCAACCCTCTTCCTCCCTTTTTAGGAGAACTACATCAGCCTGAGGCCCTTCCCACAGGGGCTATGTAGGCAGCACTCAATTTCCTGAGTTTAGCTCGACCATTCCTTCGTCCATCCATTCCTTTGTCCATTCATATGCCTGTTCATCTCTCTAAAGATGTCAGCCTTTCATCTTTCATCATGACCAATCAACCAGCCTTGACAATGTTGAAGTCACCTTTTGACTCCTCATGGGGCACATTGGAGATCACATACATCTCCCTGACTGCATCAAACTTCCATTGAGATCAATTATATCTCGACCCACCTTGACCACTGACCATGGAGATCATGCCTATCTCCTCAGACCCTGACCACTTCCAAGACAACTCTGTCTTGGTTTTGATTGCACATATGCTACCTCATGAATAGATAGCACAATTGTCTATAGACCACATTTTTGACCCTCACAAGTATAGGATCGCGAGCAAGCTGATCCACACTAATTGTGACATTTTTGTGTTTTCCAAGAGCACTTCTTGAGCTCGAGATACTTGGAGCATGATGACCATTTGGAGCTTTAGCTTAGATTGAATAACCCAATCAGCTACGAATAAATGTTCGGGCTTAGTTACTTCAATTTTGGCACTCCTCGACCTTTGACCTGTGACAATTTTACCTACCTATCTCGTGAAGTGGTATGCATGCAATCATAACTATTGCAGTGTTTACACTCACTCTTTTCCATTTTTTCATCCACTCTCTATCAAATTGGTACCCGACATCAGGTTCCCTTCCCTCGACTCCCACTTTGAGGGGGAATATCTCATCCATACCTCAGGGCAATCACCTCTTATTTTTGTCTTGCAGTTCATTATAAACAACCAACAGGACAAAATCAACCTTGTCCCATACTTGGGGCAACCAACTCCTATTTTTGTCTTGCAGTTCGTCCAGAACAACCAACAAGACAAAAAGGGGCAAATGTAGACACCGAAATCGTGTCTACTCCTTGGTCATTCTCCCCCTTGGTCCCCTTGGTCCACTTCTAACCATGCCTAACCTATGTCTTATTAATTTAAAATAATTATCTAATTTAAATTAATAATTCCCTTTCTCTCTCCCCATGCCACCTCACCACCCTAGGATTCCTCACCCTTGGATCCCCTCATTTATCACCCTTTCAACCCTTCTACTCATCTCCCATGCTTATTAAACCCACCTTCGACCATTTTCCCATGACCAGTGGACCTCGACAGAAGGAAGAACAGCCAGAAGGCTATTTTTAGCCCTTTTCCCTATTCTTTGGCTACCAACGTCAGTTACTAGTCGGCCGACATCGACAAAATTGCCAACGTCAGTTGCCTTTAAACTACATTTTTCACCTCAAATGTAGGTCCCTTGGCTCTCTTCTCTCTTGGTCTCTTAGATCTTCAATAGTCTTTCAATCTCCTCCTCCGTCTCGGCTCTCGCACTTAGACAGCAACAGGAACTCTCTGGGATTAATTATCAGACTTCAACCAACATTCTTCTAGCTATAACAACAATAGGTACAAGCATCCAACACCTCTGGTTCTACACCACGCAAGAGCTAAGTATCTCTTTTGCCTTTTCATTTTTAGTAGTTTAGAAAGCATCAGTAATTAGTTCTCTTTTTACTAGTTCTAAGCACTGTAGTCTAGACCAAGCCTGACTGTCTTCCTGGAGAGGTTGAGAGGCCTTCCCCACATTCTTGCCCACTTTGACAACCTCTGACCTCTACCTGCCCCCTTCTGCAAACCATATGCCCTACAAGCCCTACACAGACCATTAAATAGATGACCCCTTTCAGACCATTTTTTAGACCCTCCAAACCCACAGAGCCTCTCTGTCAACCACATACTTTCTCTGAGACCCGTCCAAAGACTACTGCCTCCACCGACGTCGATAGACTAATCGACATCGATGGATTTGACCAACTGATGCTGGCAGCCTAACTGACATCAGTGACTGTGGAAGATAGATTGTTGCATAACAGGTACACATTTGCTTTCATTTCTTTTATTCAGCCCTTATCATTTCTATTTTTAGTTATATTCTGCTTTTTAACAATTAGTGGACTGTCATCCCTCCAAGAAGTCTTTGCACTTCTAGGACCAAGCTTTCACTTGGCAGTCCACCTTATGCCTATCTAACAACCCCTTTGTTTGATTCTCTTTCTTCTGCAGGTGTCATCCTCCACAGCCAAAGAGGAGTATCTTCATCATCTAGATACGGTGCACAAGACTTTATCTGGGTATCTTCTAACCCTAGACCATTTCTTTAGTTTCTTATTCTCCTTTTTGAATGTGAAAGTGAAATTCAATAGAAACAGTATAGGAGGTAGAGTACCTTAGTCAATTTATTTCTGTTGAAGGTGTCAAAGTTGATCCCCAGAAGATCAAAGCGATAATGGAATGTCCCATGCCAAAAACTCATAAAAACCTTCGAGGGTTCCTTGGACTAATAGGTTATTATAGAAGATTTGTGAAAGGTTATGGTAGCATAACAACTCCACTCACTGCATTGCTAAATAAGGATGCTTTCCATTGGAATGATGATGCCACCAAAGCATTTGAGAAACTAAAAGTAAATATGTGCACCACTCCAATTTTGGCTACTCCAGACTTCTCACAGACATTCACTGTTGAATGTGATGCTTCTGGGTCTAGATTGGGGGTAGTACTAATGAAAGAAGGAAGACCCATTGCATTTGAAAGCCATCAATTCAAAGGTAATAATATACAAAAACCTATCTATGAGAAAGAAATAATGGCTATTCTTCATGCAGTTAAACAATGGAGGCCTTATCTGATGGGTAGACACTTTAAGGTGAAAACGGATCATGATAGTCTCAAATACTTTTTGGAGCAAAGATTATCATCTGAGGAACAACAAAAATGGGTAACCAAAATTTTGAGTTATGATTTTGAAATCATCTACAAGAAGGGTAAAGATAATGTAGTAGCAGATGCACTATCCAAATGGGATGCATCCATAGAAGCATTACTTTATGCAATGTCCATGTTGCAAGCAGATTGGGTGGATGAAGCTAGGTTAGAATGGGAGCAAGACAAGGATACATAGGTTCTGATTCAAAATCTTCAGCAAGTTAATTTAGCCTCTAAAATTTTTGAATGAAAAGGTAATGTCCTATGGTATAAGGGTAGATTATACTTGTGCAAAAATTCAGAGCTTAAGCATAAGATTCTTGCAGAGTTGCATGCATCTCCAATTGGGGGACACTTAGGGTTCTTAAAAAATTATCATAGAATTATTTTGGGAAGGAATCAAGGGAGATGTACAAAATTTTGTGAAAGAATGCTTGATGTGCCAATAGAATAAAGGTGAAACAGTTAAGACCCCAGGTCTGTTACAACCGTTAGCAATTCCTAGTCAAAGGTGGGAGGAGGTTTCCATGGATTTTATCACTGGGTTGCCTTGTTCTGAAGGCAAGAATGTTATCTTGGTCATTTGGATAGGCTTACAAAATATGCCCATTTTTGTGCTCTCTCACACCCATTTTTAGCAAGTATAGTAGCAGCTATTTTTATGGAAGCAGTTCTCAAATTACATGGAACCCCAAAAATAATTCTAAGTGATCATGATCCTATTTTCACTAGTAATTTCTAGACTAAACAATTTTCAATTTTGGGTACTTAGCTAGCTCATAGCTCATCTTACCACCCCCAATTTGATGGACAAACTGAAGTGGTTAACATATGCTTAGAGGGGTATCTCTGTTGTTTTGTATCAAATAAACAAGAACATTGGGTTAAATGGCTACCACTTACAGAATGGTGGTATAACACATATTTCCATACCTCTTCTAAAATGTCTCCATTTCTAGCATTATATGGTTACCATCCACCTTCCATTACTTATTCATTAAAGGTGCACACCAAGGTTCGATATGTGGAAGAGCACATTCAACGTCAACAAGAGGTTTTGGCTAGTTTGAGAGAGAATTTGGTCTTGGCACAAACTAGAATGAAGCAACAAGTAGATCAAAATTGTAGTGAGCAAAATTTTGAGGTGGGTGACTGGGTATTTATTCGTTTGTAGCCTTACAAGCATATGTCCTTAAAGTAATAGAAAAAGGAAAACAAACTTGCTCCTAAATATTATGGCTCTTATCAGGTTTTACAAAAAAATGGAAGTGTGGCTTAAAAGCTCGAGTTACCTCATTCATCTAACATACACCCAATATTTCATGTTTCCTATTTGAAGAAGGTCATTGGATAGAAAGTTTTAGCCCAGACAGAGCTCCTAGAATTAGATGAAGAAGGATGAGTCATTTTAGAACTAGAGAAGATCCTCCAAACACATACTAAAAGGTTGAGAACTAGAGAGATTAGGGAATATTTGATCAAGTGGAAAAACTAGAGCAGTGAAGATGCAACTTGGGAAGGTGAAGATTTTTTGCAACAACATCCAAAGTTGTTCAACATTGAGGACAACATTGGTTTGAAGGGGAAGGGCATGCTAGCCCCTAACCTATCACATGTGTGAGGATAATATTAGCTGACTTGTGGCTTACTTATCCCTCTTTGATGTTATATTACATTTATTTATACTTTTTTTTTATTAGTAGGTTGGCCTATGGAGTAACCATGGCCTAGATAAACTATGTATAGGAGGTAGTGGGTAATTATTTATCATCATATTATGAATTCTGATCTTATTGAAGCTTGTGGAGGTTTCCCCCTCGAAGTGGCTTATCTATTATCAGATATTTGGATATAATTTTGCTATTCTTGAAGTAATTTCATTACAACAAGCACCACCACAGGTGCCACCATAACAAGATATTATAATGCACCCTAAATTGAGTTGGTTGATTGTGAGAAAAATTCATAGTGGACCACATCATGATTATGTGATTCAACCAAAACATTATAGAGTATTTTCACCACCATGGAACCATGCTTCACAAGAGGTATTTGGTGGTCAATCTAATGGGGATAATATTAGTAAGCAATTTTTATTTTGTTGAGTTTGTGATAAATTTATATACATGCTAGATATATGTATTATTATTATTATTATTATTATTATTATTATTATTATTATTATTATTATTATTATTATTATTATGTGTGTGTGTACATGTTTTTTATGCCTCTTATATGTTATGGATGTATTTATGTTATTTTCAGAACATGTGTTGATCTTTATATATGTTACGGGAAAATGTATGATGTATGTGTTTTAATTTTCTAAAAAATGTGAACAAATTCATGGTAAAAAAGAATGATAAGGAAAATAGTTTTGAAAATGAAAATTATGAATAAATGAAAATTAATAATAAATGAAAATGGGAAAATAAATTGGAAATGATAATGCATGTCAATCATGAAAAAAATGTAAATAAACATTATAATACAATATGAAATAAAATATCGATGTAAAATAATAAAGAAAGATGTGAAATAAAAATTAACAATGAAAACAAAGATGTGAAGATAAAGAAATATCCAATGTAAACAAAGTCAAGAATATGTAGACAATGAAATATCAATGTAAACAATTATATGTGAACCAAAGTATGTTAATATGAAATATTAATGTAACCAAACTTGAAAATATGTAAAAAAGGATATTTAAATAAGTGAGTTATGAAATGTATTAAAATAAAAGTAGTAATAAAAATAATGCAAGATTTGTGTTAGTCAATAATTTGAAAGAATAAATTTATTTTGTGATAAAATATGGAACATAGTTTATATAGCAGAAAAAAATATTTTGTGAGGAAGGCCTGGTCCTATTTGAGGCCTTACACTAAAACTCAAAAATGGATAACCAATTGGTATTTGTTTGATGGAAAAGGTGATTTTGTGAGGAAGCCATGGTCTTATCTAAGGTCTCACACTAAAACTCACAAAATATTAAACAAAGATGTATGATCAGCTTATAAGTAATATGCATTAAGTGGTGTTTTTTAAGAATTATATTATGAAAATAGGTAATGAAAAGTTTATACATAGGTATTGTAACAATACTTAATAGAAATGAGACATATTAAGCCAATGTTAAAGTGCTTAATATTTTTTTTGGATGACAAAGACTTAAGATATTCTTACTAGTAGATGCAAAAAAGTTGGCTAATGAGTAAACTACCAATATCATCTCATGAAGGTTATTTAAAAAAAAATTAAAATGATCCTACCGCCGCATGACGTGTTCCTCATTCCTCAAGACTCCTTACAAATTTTTTGGTCTACTACAAATATTGGGTACTTGTGTGATAAAATAGGCAGCATTAGATGTAATAATGAGACCTCTTAGCCTAGTCTTCTAGCCTACCACAACCCAATAAACCTTGAATCTATTAAGAGGCCAGCTATGGAGTTTAAGCTTTGATTAGAATAGGATATGTGGTAAAGAAGTATCACATATTTTTGTGTGATTTTTACATTTGATATTTTTTTCCTTTTGATCATTGCCTTTTGTTCTAATAATTTGGATTTTATATTTTATAGCTTCTACTATTCCTCCTCCATATAGATTTAAAATAACCAAACATGAGTGATATAGATGACTAATAAAAACAAGCTTATAATTTGGTTAAAGTAAAAAAGTATTTAAGACTTATGTTAGATTCACAAATTCTTAGACATTCATACAAGTAAGCCATCTCAAGACTAATCGTATGTGTGCTTAAGATGAATAATGGTACAATGATTAGTATATTTTATAGCTGATCATATTAATATATAATAATGTAGGGTAAGGTATAAGTTCCATTTCATATAAATAACTATACTATTTAACAAGTGATCTAAAATAAACATTCATGTAAGAAAAAATTATCTTAAGATAGGGGAAAATAAGTGTTTGAAAAAAATATAAATAACTACAATTAAAGGATGAAAATTTAATGTAGAGACATTTGATTTGTGTAAATCAAGAACCATGAATGTAAAAGTATCATTGTAAGTAGAAGAGAGAGAAAAGATAAAAAAATATAATCAATGCATCACAAATGTTACAATGAAGTACAAATATAAAAAATAATAAGGTAAAAGTATGAGGCATAATATGCCATAGAAAAACAATGTATGCATAAAGACATATATTTCATGACATAAATCATAAATAACATATGATAAATCATGTTGTAACTAGAATTTATCTTTGACCTTAGTCTCATATATATTCACTAAGAGATGTGCAAGGACTTCCTATGACACTATCTCAATGGAGAATGTAGGTATGCTATAAGAAGAGGGTTGTGTATGTGGTAGAGTTGATATTATAATGTGATTAATATGCTCTGATAGCTAGGGTAATGAATGATGTGAGGAACAATTACGCTTCACCCTGAATGACCTTGGGTCAACTACGAAGAAGGTGATGGTGTAGGCCATGGAAGATATTTTAAGTGATGCTACAAGACTCAACACCAATTGGTATGATGTGTGGCACACGGATTCCAAAGGAAATAGACCTCGCCATGTTTAGGGATGTACTATGGAAAAATTTTAGGAGGAGGTATAATTTTATCATCAGACTATGCCTTATCTAGATGAAGTGCATCAATATATTATTGAAGTTGTTGGTAATGTGTATAGGTATGCATGATTGTACCATGAAAACAACAAGTGCATCTAGGAATAGTTAACTATGGATATATATTAACTAGAGTAGGAGTGGAACTTGATTTTTATTTATGTGATAAGAACCTCCAATGTGCATGAAAATCCTTGGCTAAATGACCAAATATTTTTTGGAACTCATAATATGGCTCATATACCCATTATGTAGGTAGAGGATCAAGCTTAGGTAGAGGCAATATGCCATCATCGTCAGTAGTAAAACTTGGAATAGAGTCTATGTCAGGATAAAAAATTATGATATATGATATTAATTTAGGAAATCATATGTGGTTGTAATTTTAGAAGGAGCATGCTCAAAAAACCATAAAATATGGTGAATTGATATGGTCATTTCATGTCATGATCAAGAAGCATACTCTAAAGCATCTCAATAATGACTAGGTGAGAAGTAATGTGTGTGTTATCCATCTCTAACCTATGAACATAAAGTGAAGAACAGATAATGTCAAGTGAAATAGAAGGAGAACAAACCACATCAATATAATTTATACTATGAAAGGAGTGTTATAAAGAAGAACAATGTCTAAGTATTTCTGTGTTTTTGTCTTGAGTGAAACCAGCTAAAAAGGGATCATATAATGAATATCCATCATTATAATTAGGGGTATGAAGATCAAAAACGAAATAATAAATGATATTATGGATCAAATAAGCATGAGGAATGGGTTGTTTAGTCTTGGTTAGAATGAGGAGAAGCTCATTGATCATTTTTTGTCAAGATCAATGTCATAAAGAAGGAGGTAATTGAGTAATTATGTGTGAATAGAGATCAAAAGTTTTTATTTTCAAACTAAAATCATCTAATTCATCATATATAAATCTAATAGGTTAGGTGGTATATTAACCACAAGTTTGAAGTGACCATTATAGCCTCTATTAGAGTTGATGGGGTAGTTAAATTATTGAGATTTTCAAAATGGAATGCTAGGGAAAGGTTCAAGGGTGGGAATTTTGAAAACACCATGTTCTTAGAATTGTTCAAAATTCCAAGGGTTCATATCTCCTTGAATATTGTATATAGAACCATTATGATGGAATTTAACACATTGGCATGTTGATGAAGTTATAGATCTCATGCAGTGTGTCCAATATTAACCAAGTAAGATTTTAAATGATAAAAAAAGTTGAAGATCATGACTTGATCATAAAATTGACACATACTTTGTGTATATTTAATGTTGAATTTAGAGTACCCAAGTGTTTTAATAAAATTAAGGGAGGTGACACAAGTTCTAGAGCCTTCATCAATGAAAACATGCTTAACTTGGATATTACCAAATTATAAACTAATAAATATTGGAGGATCATCCATTTGAAGTAATGTTTCATCAGGAATCATTGAATTAATGGGAAATTTTAGTTACAGGGAAGTATCCATGGTTTTATCAACAATTATATACATTTATGTGCATTGTTAAATAATACTACTTTTAGACTAGACAAGGTGGCTTCATGCCTCATAGGTGGAGGTTGAGAGATGTTTATTTTGAATAAAAGTTACATTAAATGAGTTAGATGATGCTCATAATTCATCATGAGTTTGGGAAAGGAATTTGATATGGGATATGAGAAATTTATGTTATAGGATCCCATTCATCATATCTGGTTGGAGATATATTGGATAATGGTGCATAATGTTGAAGTAAACCTATTGAAGGAAGTATGGAAGTACATTTAAATTGATGTTGATAAGAGGTATTTAATTGAGACATAGCAGATGTGGTTTTTCCAATTGTATTCAATTGGGTTTAAATATTTAATGTTTTGGGTGTCATGGTTGGGGTGATATGTGGTTCTATAGAAGATTTTGTGGGTTGTGAAGAAGTCAAAAAATTAAGTGGTTTTGGAATTTTAGTTGGGTTTAAGTGAGGAGAGCTTGGTAATAAGTAAGGAATAAAATTTGTATCAATGAAGAGTAATGAGTATCCAAATGGTGTTTGAGTAGAATCCTCTATGTTAGTGGATGAAGGAGTATGTTGTGTTGTGAGATTTATGGAGATCATTGTCACATGCCTAAATTCTATAAAATAGATGGGTAAAAATATTGGATGATACAAATTTTTTGGAAGTTTTTATAGTTATAGTTTGGGTAAGGGTAAATATAAGATACTACTCTCCTCATATTTTTCAAATTTACAACATTCTCATCATTAGTATTGATGAAAGTTTTGATCATGTTTGTGGTAGTAGGTTGAGCAGTACTTGTTTGATGAATAAGAAGATGATATTTTTAAATTTCAAGATGAGAGTTAGCTCGATTAAGGGCATCATGTTTAGTTTTTTTTCCTAAACCTTAGTTGACACTTCATAAGCTTTTTTATGTTCATGAATTAAGGTTTCATGATAAAAATTAGGACTAATAAGATATTCAGGATAAAATTTTCATAATTAGCACCAAGTTTCATGAGAATGACCCAAAATAACATGATACCAATGTTTCTCTACATTTTTGCTAATTACATTCAAAAGAAGAAGAAACTAAAGTTAAGGGTCAGGGGTTTATACGTTACCCAGATTAAGTTGCGCACTGTATCCAAGCATTGTAGGAGCTCCTCTTTGGCTATGGAGAAAACACCTGTAATAAGAGTAAGACTTAAACAAAGAGAATGTTAGATGAGGATATGGTGGACTGCCAAGCTATATGCTTAGTCCCAAAAGCATAGAAACTTCCTTAAGGGATGAAAGTCCACTATTTGACAAAAAGAGTGTTGTATAAAAAGAAATGATGAAAGACTAAGAAAGAGAAAATAGATAACGTGTACCTATTCTCTGCAATCAGTCTATCACAGTCATCGATGTCAGTAGTCTTACCGAGGTTAGTTGGTCAATGATGCCAATGTCAGTTAGACTTCTAATGTCGATAGGGGCAGTGGGCCTTGGATAGGTCTCAGGGTTATGTCTGTGTTTGACAGAGGAGTCTGGATATGTTTGGGGTTGATAGAAGAGTCTAGATATGTCTGTGGTTGATAAAAGAGTTTGTGGACATTTAAATATTTGTGTAGGCCTATGGGAAAGTGAATAAGGTTTGTGGAAGGGCTGAGGTAGATGACAGGTTTGTCAAAGAGGGTAAGGATAATAGAAAAGGCTTTTCAGCCTCTCCACAGAAGAAGTCAGGGTTGGGTTGATAGTATTTAGAAATAGTAAATAGAAACTAATTACCAATGTATTCTAAAATACTAAAATGAGATAGAAGAATACTTAGCTCTTATTTGGTAAAGAAGTAGAGGTGTCAGAGTGCTTTATCCCTATTATGGCTGATGTCGAGATCCTCGTACAATGTTCCAATCTAATCTAGAGTGACTTGTATAGAGTTTTTGTAGCCTGAAGAGTGATAGTCAAATTCTGATGTAGGGTCTCAGAGTGTGCACATCGATTGTCCAAGAGTCTAGGGCTAGAGAGGCTAACTCAATGTTAGAACTCGGTTTATGTAACCATCGTCGGTGATCCCACCAGCATCGACCGATAGTTGACCGACATTAGCAGCTAGAGAATGGGTAAAAGGGCTATTTTTAGCCCTTTGCCCATTCCTCCATCCACAAAGTGCATTTGTTATTAGAGAATGGTCAAAAGACATGTTTATTAGGCATGAGAGTTAGTTAGGAGGTTGGAATGGAGTGAGAATAGGTCTTAGGTAGTTAGGATTAGATGACCTAGTCTCAGGGTGACTCATAGGGTAAGAAATGGTCTTAGGGTGAGGTGTCTAAGATGAGGTGTCTAAGGTGAGGTGTCTAGGGTGATGTCATTAATTTAAAATAAGTAATTTATTTTAAATTAATAAAGTGTGTAAGTGTTTAGAAGTGGACTAAGGGGGGGTCGACACAATATTGGTGTCTATATTTGCCCCTTTTTGTCTTGTTGGTTGTTCTGACAAATTGCAAGACAAAAATAAGACTAAGTTGCCCCAGGTATGGGATAAGGTGTAGGTTACCCTAGGTATGGGATAAGGTATTCCCCCTCAAAGTGGGAGTCGAGGGAAGGTAATTTGATATTAGGTGCCGATTTGATAGGCAGTGGATGTGTAAGATGAGGTTTGAATCTGAACACTACAATAGTTGAGATTATGCGTATGCCCCTTCACGTGATAGACATGTCAAATTGTCATAGGCAAGGTCAAGGAGTACTAAAATTGAATTAACCAGTCCCTAACTTATTAGTGGTAGCTGATTGGGTTAAACGATCAAAGCTATAGCTCCAATGGTCATCATGTTCCAAGTATCTCGGGCTAAGAAGTGCTCCTGGAAAACACGAAAATGTCACAAATATTGGGGATCAACTTGGGTGTGATCCGATAATAGGTGTGAGGGTTATAATGTGGGGTGTGTACAATTTGCTAACTATTCGTGAGGTAGTATATGCAATCAAAACAACCAAGGTAGAGTTGTCTCAAAAGTGGTCGTGGTCTGAGGAGATAGTTGCAATCTCCAAAGTCGTTGGTTGAGTCAGCTTGAGATATAAGTAATCTCAAGTGTTGTTTGCTACAGTTAGGGAGATATATGTGATCTCTAATGTGCCCCATGAGAAGTCTAAGCTGACTTCTATAGTGTCAGGGCTTGTTGTTTGGTCATGATTCTGGGTTGGTTTAGATAATTGGTCTATTAGGTAGATGAACCAATAAATGGCTGAGTGAACCTCAGAAGACTTCATGTCAACTAAGTGCTGCCTACATAGCCCCTATTTTAAGGGCCTCAAGCCAATGTAGTTCTCCCCAAAAGGGAAGATGGAGTCAAAGAGGTTGATAGTTGTTTTGGTCAGGTTAGTGTTGTTAGCATTTCCCATATGTGTAATGGTACATGCTTAAAATGATGAATGTATGATGATGTTACAGTGTTTTCCATATTGTGTGATGGTGTATTCTATAACATTGGTTATGTGGTTTTTCATCCCTAGCAATTTTCCATAATAGTGATGGTGTATGCTAAAAATGAAATGAGTATATTTATGCTTCAACAAGTTTCCATATTGGTGATGGTGTATGCTTGACATAAATTATGTTTGGTTGATAATTTTCATGTGTATTATTTTTCATAGAAACTTATGTGAATGGGCTATGATAATTCATATAACACAAATTGGTATTTGTATTAAATAAATCATGAGGTTATGTTAATGGTTAGAAAATGTTTTGGCTAGGTTTGGTTTGGTTGGGTTTGGTTGGGTTTGGTTTGGTTATATGTGACAAAGGTATGTAAGAAGTGAAAGGCACGTTGCTCTTTCATTGACAAGGACTATAATGATATCATACATAGGGTTGTTGCAAATAAAATCCCCATTCATGCATTACATTGTTGACCATTGGTTTGTGTTAGAGAAGTATTCTAATCACTTGATGTTAAAAGAGCTCAAAGTCCTTTGAGTATGTTGGGGTAATAGGTGTGATTAGGTGCTATGTGAGGGTGACGTAACCCCTTTTTAGTAGGAATAACTTTGCCCCTTTTTATAGGTGACCCTGAGAATGACTATAGGTAAGTCCATGACTTAATAGTTTGTAGACTGATCAATGTGGGAAGTTTACTTGGGGATGTTGTTTTGTTTTATGGTCATGTTGAAGCTGATCGGTGTGAGAGGATTCTGAGAGAGTGTCGTGTATGTAGCATAATTTGTACATAGCCTTCCTTCGAGGGAATGGTCTATAGTTTATTTTATATTTTTTAATGTCTTTGAATAGCTATCCTTTAAGAGAGCAGTCTATTAATTATAGCAATTATGCAGCTGTCCTTCGAGAGAGCAGTCTACATTTATAGTTTATGGCTTTTGTATATTTTGTTAGGCATCCCAATTTTATGTTTTTTTTACTGAACTTTTAGTCATGGACTAGACTATAGAGGTTTTTTATTAGGACAAAGCATTCATGTTTTCAAAAGGGGTTGACTAATGTTTGTAGAAAAAAAGGGTTGAAAGGAATAGGAATGAGGATGACGGGGATTGCTCAAGGGACGAGCTCAAGTTAAACATCAAGTGAATGATTACTTGATTAACGATAGAATGGTTGCAAATGTAAGGCATTAAGGGGCTCAGTTTCTAGCCAGCCTTTGAGAGAAGATGGATGATAAGTCCCCGATCCATAGTTGTGCATTATGATATAAGGTTCGAGCCAATTAGGAGCAAATTTTCCCCTTTTACTTCTTTCCATATTGGTTATGTGTTGGTTTCTTTAAGGATGAGATCTCTGATTTTGAAATCTTGCTCTTTCAGATTTTTGATGTAGGCACACTTGATGCGATGTTGGATGTGAAGATGATTAATGCTTGGTCAATGCTTAGTTGAGGTCGTGATAGTTAGTACAAAGTCAAATTCCCCTAGTTGCTTGTGTCAGGGACAATGTTTGACACCCATTACGGATGATCAATGGATTGAATAAATGAGGCAGAGAGAAGACATTGAAGCTCCTCTTTGACAAGGAATGCAATGCAAGGATGCATCTTGTGCAGCTTTTGCCTAATAGGTTTAGTTTAATAGGGCGGGATTTTGATCTTCCATGTTGTAGATAGGAATCTCAAAATTACTGAAGGTGATGGAGGCAATGGTTGGTAATGATTTGACTAAAGTAGCCAGTGGTTGGGGGTCTTCAGGTTGGACCTCCACTGCTTATAAGGCCTTGATCAAGGCTTGATGATGTTGTGGAGAGCTTTGAATTAGGTCATATAAAGATATCTTGACAGGAGTTTGGTGAAGTTGTTTCACCATGGAGTCAAGGATTACCTCTGAAGATGTTGGTTGGGATGTGGCCATGATTGAAATCTTTGGTTTTGGTGGTTGAGAAGGCTTGACGAATGGATATGTCCAAGGGATAGAAACCTTCTCTTTTCTTTTATCCTTCATGGTTTGTGACCTGGTGGCCACATTAATAGTGTTGATTTCAAAAAAAGGGGGGAAAGGTGGTAAATGGACCATATTCTTGCGTTGGGATCCTGATTTAGGTGAGGATGTTTGGGAGGCATGGGATGGTGTCGATAGTTTGTCAAAGGGGTGGTCAAGAGGATCCTTAATGAAAAGGGTATCCTTTCTCAGGTGTTAATGAATGACAACTTAAAGAGTGCAGTAATGCTCAGTGTCATGTCTAGGTGTGCGATGATATGCACAAATTTTAGTGTCATCGAACCAAGATGGTTTTGGTCTGAGAGGTTGGTATGGCCTAATAGGTAGGAGGATGATGCTAGAAGACTGCAACAATTGGTGTAATAGCAAAGCATAAGAACCGCTAATGGGTCTATGCATTTTGTTGCAGTAGGAGTTGACAACTTCCATTTAGGAGTTGTAGGAGTTTTTTGTACCATCTTTTTGTTTAGCAGTGTGGCCACACGCATAGATGGTACTTTCTTGGTGAGATGTGTTGGATTTCATGGAGGAAATATGTTTTTGATGGGTAGAGGTAGCAATGGAGGCAATTTGTTTTTGTGAGATGTTGAAGTAGGGAGCACTCCTATTAAGGTGGAAGGGTGTGGACCCAAGATAGACAGCAGTGGTGAAGGCAGGGGAGTTTTTCATACCGCCTTTTTGGTTGGAAGAGGAGTAGACCGATGTGGTTTAGCATCCTTCTTTAGTATGGTGCAAGGACCACTACTATGCAGGGTGAGGTTTAAGTCTACCTTCACTTATGGGTGAGTGAGGTTTGATACAGGGTGAATGCCGAGTGATTTAACCAGTTTTGGCATGGTGGATGCTTGTGAGGGTTTGGGAAAAATAGGAGAGGAAGGCTCCTCTAATTGTGGTGGAGAAATAGGTTGACTAACCTCTTTAGACTATGGGAGAGGTTGGTTAGGAATAGACACTATGTCGACCGTGCATATATTGTGCTCTTAAAGGTCATCGGCCATGGTCTGAACATTATTCTGACTTGGGGGATGGTTAGGGAATGGTTGCCTAAAGATATCTAGGTTTTGGTTAGTTGGTGCATTTGGATTATCCAAAACAAGATCCTCTTTGTCTAACATGTCTTGAATAACATTTTTGAAGGTTTTACAATTGTCTGTGTCATGACCCTTGACACGATGATAGTTACAAAAATCATTTTGCCTATACCATGAAGGGATGGCTTTTGAGGGGTCAAATTAGGGTGGTCAAATTTGAGGGAGGTTGAGGACCCCCTGCTTCAATAATTTATCCAACACAAAAGCATATGATTCTCCTATTGGAGTATATTGACGCTGTATATACCATTGTTGAAATTGTCTTGTGATGCTTTGTGATGTGGAGGGGTCAAATTGGTTAGTTGTGATAGAAGATGATGATCTAAGTACCATAGCATTTGTTAATCCCTTAGATTTGGATTGGGAATAAGGTTTAGAAGAAGAAGAGTAATTGGATTTTGTGTTGTTATTTTTACTACACAATTTGACTTTATCTTCTTCGACTGCACGGAGTTCAAGCTTTCAGGCCATGGTGAAAGATTCGTCAAATGTGCAGAAAGTTTGAACCCACAAAGTAGATGAGATGTAATTGGCACATGCTCTTGAAAAGAGCTCAATGAGCTCAGGTTGAGGTAGTGAAAAAGAGAGTTGGTTGGTCAAACCTCTCGAACGGGCAACGAAGTCAGCTATTGACTCATTGTCAAATTGTCTAATAGAATATAGGTTTGTGATGGAGACCTTTGTAATGATGTTGATTGAAAAGTGGTCAAGGAATAGCTGAGCTAGTTGAGTGAAGGTAAAGAGAGAATGACTGGTAATAGAGCTATACCAATCAAGGGCAGCGCCAAAAAGTGACAAGGGAAATGTGCGAAGTAATAATGCATCATCATGTGCTATGAGGTAGCAAGTGTGTCTAAATGCTCATAGATGTTGTTGTGGGTCTTCTTTACCCTAAAAGTGAGTAAATTTTGTGAGTTCCCACTGGTTAGGGTATGGTCAAATGGAAACTGAAGGGTGGATGGGTTCATTGCACATTTGTTCGTATGAAAGAACATTCTTTGAACCTAAAATGGATGTCTTAAGGTTGGACATCTTATCCATCAGCATCTTAATTAGATCGGTTGATGGATTGGCAAGAGGGGCACCGCCTAAGTTATAGGGTACTTGGAAGGCATTGGGAGGGGCGTATGATGTAGTTGGTTGCATTTGTGTAGATGCAACATATTGATAGTTTGTCATAGGGGCTAATGTCAAGGCCAAGGGAGCTTATGCCATGAAGTTGGAGAGCACAACTTGACTAGATGCTACCAACAGTGGTTGAATGGTGGTGACACTGGTAAAAGGATAGGTGGTCACTCTTGTATTTATAGGCATAAGAGTGGGTGGGATAGAGACAATCAAGTTCTGAAAAGGTGTCGAATTTGGTTGAATTGTTTGTGGTTGAGGGGGTACAGAAACCTCGATGGAGGTAGGTCCAAAAATAGAAGGGGAGGCCAAATATTGAACATTGGCCATGGTCGGGTTACTAGTTGAGGCAATAGCTTGAGTGACCATAGGTTGAGTAGCGGATGGTGTTGATATCATTGCCGCTTCAGTAAGAGAAGTTGGCATCCCACAAATAGGATTACCAGAAGGGTCTCGCATTTGGCTTCTAGTGAGATAGTGTTGGAGAGCCTTGACATTATGGTCAAGAAATCTCTCAAAAATTTGATCCCCTTCAGGAATAATTGGATGTCGATTGGTGGAGGTAGGTTGGATAGGAGTATGCTCAGTGTCTAAAGTATACTCCATTAGATGAGTCGGTATGAAAGGTGAAGGTGGAAGTGGTTGTTGACTCACGTGGTCAACAAGAGTTTTGGCTTGAATACGTGTCAAAACCATTTAAGATGAAATGGATTCAAGTTTCAAAACTGTATGTTTCAATTTTAGAAAACCAAAATGTGTGTTTAACAACAAAAAAGTTGGGTTTTAAGCTTATTGTTTGGAAAGAAAATTTGTTGACAGTGACCGACGTCAGTTTACTAACCGATGTTGGTTATGAAATGTTGTCAAGTTCGGTGAGATAAACGATGTCAGTGAAGACGGGTTGCCGACGCTAGTAGTATAACTGATGTCAGTGAAGATGAGTTGCCAATGGCAGTAGAAAAACTGATGTCAGTTTTTATGTAATTCCAGAAACACAAAAAACTGATAGTTTTTTAAAGAAAGAGAAATTTTGAGTTTTTTGGCCTTAGAACGATGTGACCTTACTAGCTCAAAAAATTAGATAAAAATAGCAAAATAGGTGATGGCAAGCAACCTCTAAAATTTTAAATTCTTAGGAATAAATATTAGAGTCATGGTCGCTTATGCCTTAGAAGAATGTGTTTGGGAATTGGGCTTGTAGAACAGGTCCTAAAGAGGAAGTCTATGGCTGGTTTCAGGTTATGTTTTGGTGCTCAAAAATTTGTGTTAGGTTCAGTACGTGGCTTGGTGCTGGGGCTTGCTCCCTTCACTTCATGAACTTAGAGTCGAGCTGGGCCATTTAGCCAATATATATTTTGCCTATAGTTTATACTCTTCCAGAGAACAAAGTGGGTCCTCCTCTTGGTGGTGAAATCTAAGTAGGATCACCAGGAAGGGTAAGGTATCCGCTAGGTGATGAAATCCTAGATGGGCCTTGTCTCAAGAAAGTTTAGATGTTTGATTGTGATTGTGGTCTAGTTGTGTAACATTTGTGCACTATGATTTATTCATAATGCATTTTAATAACTAAGTGGGCTAAATATGCATTCAAGCAAGAATGAAATGCAATTATTTTTAACCCAAATTGAAATATTTTGTTTGGATGCAAACAATTGGAGAAAAGGTTGAGAGTATGAATTTTCACTACTCTAAGATGCAGGCAAGAAGTGACAAGAAGAAAAAGAAAGACATTCTTTTTAACTTGTGTTAATGGTTTCTTTTCAAAATAAAGAAATAGAAGAAGGATACAAGAAGAGAATCTAATGCACCTATATGAAAATTTGCCTTTTCAAAAGAAGAAGAATGAACCCAAGGAAAACTCCAGGGGTCCCACTGGGCATGCCAGAATTTTTCTCTACATTTTTGCTAATTACATTTAGAAGAAGAAGAAACTAAAGTTAAGGGTCAGGGGTTTGTATGTTACCTAGATTAAGTTTCCCACCGTATCTAAGCGTTGTAGGAGCTCCTCTTTGGCTATGGAGGAAACACCTATAATAAGAGTAAGACTTAAACAAAGAGAATGTTAGATGAGGATATGGTGGACTGCCAAGCTATATGCTTGGTCCCGAAAGTGTAGAAACTTCCTTAAGGGATGACAGTCCACTATTTGACAAAAAGAGTGTTGTATAAAAAGAAATGATGAAAGACTAAGAAAGAGAAAGTAGACAATGCGTACCTATTCTCTATAATCAATCTGTCATAGTCGCTGATGTTGGTAGTCCTGCCGAGGTCAATTGGTCAATGCTGCCGATGTCGATTAGATTGTCGATGTCAGTAGGGGCAGTGGGCCTTAGATGGGTCTCAAGTTTATGTCTGTGGTCAATAGAGGAGTCTGGATATGTCTAGGGTTGATAGAAGAGTCTAGATATGTATGTGGTTAATAGAAGAGTTTGTAGATATTTAAAGATTTGTGTAGGGCTGTGGGAAAGTGAATAAGGTCTGAGGAAGGGCCGAGGTAGATGATAGGTTTGTCAAAGAGGGTAAGGATAATAGGAAGGCTTTTCAACCTCTCCACAGAAGAAGTCAGGGTTGTGTTGATAGTATTTAGAAATAGTAAATAGAAACTAATTACCAATGTATTCTAAAATACTAAAATGAGATAGAAGAATACTTAGCTCTTATTCGGTAAAGAACCAGAGGTGTTAGAGTGATTTATTCCTATTGTGGCTGATGTTGAGATCCTCGTGTAATGTTCCAATCCAATCTGGAGTGACTTATACAGAGTTTCTATAGCCTGAAGAGCAATAGTTGAATTCTGATGTAGGGTCTCAGAGTGTGCATGTCAATTGTCCAAGAGTCTGAGGCTAGAGAGGCTAACTCAATGTTAGAACTCAGTTTATGTAATTAACGTCGGTGATCCCACCGCTGTCGGCTGACAGTTGACCGACGTCGGTGGCTAGAGAATGGGTAAAAGGGCTATTTTTAGCCCTTTGCCCGTTCCTCCATCCACCAAGTGCATTTGCCATTGGAAAACGGTAAAAAAATGTGTTTATTAGGCACGAGAGTTAGTTAGGAGGTTGGAATGGAGTGAGAATAGGTCTTAGGTAGTTAGGATTAGATGACCTAGTCTCAGGGTGACTCATAGGGTAAGAAATGGTCTTAGGATGAGGTGTCCAAGGTGAGGTGTCTAGGGTGTTGTCATTAATTTAAAATAAGTAATTTATTTTAAATTAATAAAGTGTGTAAGTGTTTAGAAGTGGACCAAGGGGGGTCAACACAATATTGGTGTCTACAACCAACAAAATTTGTGTGGATCATACCAAATTTTTTAAGGGTGAGTATGGTCAAGATCTCATGGTGAAGGCCTAAGAAGACCCTTTTGAATTTATACCATGTAAAAAGGTTTTTGACAATCCACATTATTTACTTGGGAAAATGTAGAACCAAGTTATGGTAAAGGGTTGGCTAAAATTGGTTGTGAAAGAGTAGCATTATTGAAACCACTTGGAGTAATAGTGTGAATAGAATCATAGTTATCCATAACACCATCATTGGTAGCATGCCAATTTTTTATATTTAATAAGCATTTTATTTCCTATATGACGATGGGAAGGCTCAAATTATTTTACTAGAAATATTGACATTTGGCTTAGTCGAGGGATTCTTCCAAATATTTGGGAGAAAGGGTTGTAACACAATATTATAATTTAGGAATTAGTGAATAAGTGGAAGAGGTTGAATTTTGAAATTTTTTTTAATTTAGGTTAAAGGAAGGGATTTTTTTAACTAGGGTCCCCAAACCCTAGGAGAAGTTCCAGTACAAAGGAAACAAAAGGCTAATAAATCCAAAAAGAAGAAGCATGACCAAACACAGTCTAGAAACAACTACAAGACAACCTTGATATAGCCTTAGAAATATATAAACACTACTATAATTCTTAACTTCTAGATACCTCTTCCAAACATGTCTTCATATTTTGTAGATTCATATCTTTTTGCATTAATAATATTTCATGATCTTCAGAGTAATGTGAGCCAATGCTCTACCCTTTTTTACCCTTACCTTTCCCTATATAACTAGGTTCAAATAGTTCTTTGAGGTGTGATCTTAGATGTTCAACATTTTGAATGCCTTCTTGCATTACATCCTTGCTGTAATTAACAAGAAAACTAATCTTATTATATAGATTTTCATTGGCATGCTCCAAGATCTCCACTCTAAAATTTAGGCCTTGAATTGGGTTATCCTCCTCCCTAGATGCCAAAATTTATGACAACCTTGAATTTTCCTATTATAGCTCATTCACCTTACCCTTTAGCTCAATAATATCATGCATAAACCACCTCATTATGGATTTATAAAGGTCTAATTCTTCCATAATTCTATCTACACTTTCCTTACCTTTAAGTGAAGACATTATATTATTGAAAGCCACATTATGATCCTTTTGGTTTAAGGGTGTATCCCCTTTCTCTAAAGTAGTACTCTCCCCATTACCCTTGTATTATTCTACCACCATCTTTACTTGATCTTGTTCTCTTTCCTTATCTCGCTCCTACTTAGGCTCTTCCATTTCCATAATATTCCTATCCACATCAATGACCATCTCCTCAACCCTCTTGTGTTTCCCCTTATGTATGTCTTTATTCCCCTATTTTTCCTTATTGAGTCCTAGGGTTTTTGATGCACTTATGAGTCTCTTTTTAATTATATCCTATTATTTTACATTTATTTTCAATTTTTTGACATTATCATTTTCAATAAATGTTTTCTTACTCCTCGAGACCCTGCTCGAGCTTCTTGGATACTTGATCCAAACTTTTTAAATCTTACTAATATCTACAGGTCCCTCCTTAGGCTTCTCTTTTTTATTATGAGAGATATCAAGCATAACTTGATTCATGATTTTAAATTACTTGAAAATAAATAAAATTAATCCCTTATTCCTCAAAATGGAGTAATTTCTATTTATGAATTTTAATATAGAGACCTCCAAAGATTTAAGGATAAATAAAGGAAGACTAAAAGATAGTCCACATCTAAAATAGTTAATCATTTTGAACATAGACCATCTCACCACATTATATATACCTTATAAATTAATATATTGCATTAAATTAAAATCTACCTCTATGAATGGCCTAAGAAGTGATTCTCAGTTGAAGCCATTATGCAACTGCTCAATTGCTCATCTTCTTCCAGGAAAGCTTCTTTATCAGGTTTGAACTCTCTTGGGGTGTAGTAACTCCTTATATCCTCAATTAGTAATCCAGTAACATGTGATATAATTTCTTCCATGATTTCTAGAGTAACTCCATTGATGGTCATTGATCTATCCTCCCATGCCTTTGCAAACATGATGGAAAAATGTCTGTCAAATCCTTCAATTCTTTCCATAAAACCCATGAATCTAACCACCTAAAAAGTAGTCCAAAATCTTCATTTTTTTCATTTATAATTGGTGTTTAGGTTTAATTATATTTGGTATACCCATTCTATTTCTCTCTCCTTCACTCCAGTTAAAATTATTATCATTATTTTCCCAGCTGTACCAAAAAGAGATGCAATAGTATGTTGCATTTTGGCCATCTATGAGAAGATTTGGGCCTTCTAGATGTTTCTCTTTTGAACCTCTTAAAATTTACTCATAATAACTAAGTCCCCAACTTATCTTATGCAAATTCAAGTCCCCTCTAGATATTTGGGGGTACATCCACATACATAGGATTATTATCATAATTGATTCCTTCATTATTTACTTTTACTATATCAACTCCCTAGGAAGGTCTTCATGGCCCATCCAAGTTTTGAAACCCACATTGATGACTCCCCTATCTAAAAACCAGTCAAAATCCCATTAACTTCTCTATAAGTATGTTGGATACTCACCTACTGGAAAGAGTTCAATATACCTTTAACTTCTTATATGATTTTGTTGATAGACCAACTTATAGGAATTTTATCGGTCAAACAATTAACAATATTTAGAGAATCCTCTCTACCAATATATTTTGAACATTAATTTGCTTCACCAATTTGATCCCCCATAGCAAAGCCAAAGCTTATGCCCAATGACTTGACTTCAGACCCATATCTCCCACATAGGAAAAAATCAACTTAAGCTCATGACCTTTGATAATTCTTCCTCCCCCTGTTGCCCCCAAATTTCCCTTTGAAGCTCCCTCAAAATTTAGTTTCATCCATCCTTAAAGGGGAGGTTTTCACTTTTTTTTCCCTAATTTTTCCATTAGGGTTTGGTTTCCCTAATTTTGATAAGTCAATCTACCAATTCTGAGCTAGGATTTGTTCAAGGGAAGTAATTTTTTACCTTTCTTGTTTTGATCCAACCTATAGTTCTCTTTGATGCAATTGAATATTATTTCAGAGGTGACCTTATTTTTACACCTATTACCCTTGAATAATCTATTATTCCTTACTCCCCAAATCCCCCATATAATGTGTGGTAGAGTCAAGTTCCATATCAACTTAAGATGTGTGTTTTTGAAGGGACAACTCTAAGACTACCAATATTCCTCTAAAGAACTTGGTTGTACCCATGAAATATTAAATTTCTTAAGGAAAAAATCCAAATTTTTTGCTTGAAGGAGAAATTAATGTATAAATGGAAAAGTGATTCATTTTTGTCTTCACACAACACACATATATTTATAATAATGCATCTTCTTCTCTTCATATTATCCATTTTAAAAAATTTGTTTTGAATAATAACCCATAATAAGAAACTAATTTTAAGAATAAGGAATTTTTCACACACTCCTTTCCAGTTAACCACAACCTATTGTTCATGACAAATTAAATCATACCTTGATTTAAATTTATATTGGCTGCCAAAGGAGTTGTTCCAGACTAGTTGATCTTTGTTATCTACCCCTAGGATGTGAATAATACACATTACATTATTTATCTCTACTACTTCAATATATATTCTTGGTTAATGTCATTTAGGCTCAAAACTTTCCATTCTCTAACTCCCTCTAAATTATGCTAGTGTTCAACAACCTTATCCCCATAATTCTAACTCAACTTCTCTTGAATACGAATATCCATATCTCTTTATATAGTAGACAACTCTATGCTCCAATTATCTTTTCAAAAGTCTTTCTTCCATCTCCAATTTACCATTTCAACCCTTCATTAATTAACTCTTTGTTAGCTTTATTAAACAATGATTTCCATAATTTAATGAACACATGGATAGTTTCAAATTTTGATTTTTTTACAGTTGATGAAGTTAGCTAAGATGTTTTCAAGAATGTCATTAGTTTGGAATTATTATACCAATACATTAACTAAATCTTCTAAACTAGATATAGTATTATATTTAAGTTGATTATACCAATAGAAAGCATCACCAATGAATTTTTTAGCTAAGATCTTATGGTGGAAAAAGTATTGAGCTTAATCCAATTTTTTTATAAGTTTTTGAAAGCTTTCAAATGAAAAGTAGGATCAGTGGATCCATTATAAGTGATAGTAGGAACAATACCACCTTTATCAATGTTTTCAATTTGAGGTATTAAGGGTTCATTTTTTAAATGTTTGATAGTCTTGTTCAAAAGTGGAGGTTGAGATATAATGTTACCTTGTACATCTCTAAGGGGTGGAGCTAAATTAAGATTTTCACTCTCCATTAAATGGGTCAAGGAGATTTTGTAATTAAAAATTTATTTTTACATTTGTATCATTTTATTTATGCTATTATTTTGAAAAGTATCCATTTGGTTCATGGCTTGTAATAAAATTTTATTAGCATTGATAGTGGCTTGATTAGTAGAAGTGCCTTGATGTGCATTAGAGATAACATTTACTTGAGTATGAATATGGGCACTTTAAGTGGGCCCACTTGAGGAAAGACCAGCCATAGTAGTTGATATACTAGGTAAGGTGGAAGGATAAGTATTAGAGAAATTTGAAGGCATGGAAGAATAAATAGGTATTGAAGAAGAAAAAGTCATAGAAAAAGTCATAGGGTGACTTGCCTTAAGCCCTGTAGATAAATTATGTGTAGGTGAAGGTGGAAACTCAAGGTAAGGTCCCATCATGAGATTGTATATGATCATGGGATTCTTTCTTTGATGTTATGTTTTTCATTGATGAAGAGTAAGGAGTATATTCAAGATCAATCTTATCTTTGACAATAATCATTTTTGGAGGATAGTTAAGTGGATCTAAAGTTTTGGGAGGAGGTAATCCATATTTTTTGGTTCTAATAGCCACATGAAATTACTAAAATATAGAATTTACATGAACGTATATGGAAGATGAGAATGATGATGCTTAGGAGGGTTGGTTAAAGTCATCATATCATTTTGAATTTGCATTTCACTCTTATCAAAAATGTGTTGCACTATGAAAAGTGAAGATAAAAGTAAAACATTAGAAACCTACTAGCTCAAGTTGTTTGACTTAGTTGGATAGATATGATAATAGTGATTAAGGCTTACTAACTCAAGATAGATGACTTAGTTGCATAGCTAAAACAAAATGTGATGAAAATTTACTAAGTCAAGTTGGTCAATTTAGAAAAATGTAACAGTCTAGATAGACTACTAAATCAAGATGATTGACTTAGTTTTATAGCTAAGAAAAAATAAAATTTGGACAGACTACTAAGTTTAGTTGGTCTACATAGTTGTGTAGATAGAAATAAATAAAGTTTGGATATACTGCTAAGTCGAGATGGTTAAATTAATTATGTAAATAAGAACATACAAAGTTTAGACAAGTTACTGAGTTGAGATGGTCGAATCAGTTGTGTAGATAGGAATAAACATAGTTTTTAAAATCCTACTAAGCTAAGTTAGTCAACTTAGTTTTATTGGAAAGACAATATAGATATTTATGAAAGTCTACTAAGTCGAGCTAGTCGACTTGGTTGTACAAGTGATCAAATACAAAATTATACTAAGTCATGCTAGTCAAATTATTTGGATCTAGAAAATCCTAGTTGTAATTTAAAATACATAGTTTTTAAGGTAGAAATAAAGTAGACAAAATACTAAACTATCTAACACAAATATAAAATTGTATTGACATTGATCAATACAAACTGCATTAGAACAAAGAATAACAAGAAATAATTAGGAAATAAAAATTTGTAACTAATGGTGCTAAGTAATTACAAAAAATAAGACTTGGAAGTTATAGTAAAATGTTTTGATTGATTTTTATGCTTCTAAAGATACTTATTTTTTTGTTTGATAGTGAGGACCCAATGTTTCAAAGTGTTAACTATGGAGGATGTGCCATTACCATAAGCCACTAAACCTAGTTTTAAGGGTAAGTTATAAGTAACTTATCGATACTAACCATTGACTAATGAACTACAATATTAAATGGATGCTTGGATTCCCAAGATTCAATTCAAAAGGAAATCCTAGGCATTTCCAAAATACTATGAGGTACATGAAAACTAAAGACCATGTTTACCTCTATACTATGGCCATGAGTATTGGGGAAAGCCCCTCATGCCATGATATCTATAAATGATAGACAAGGAATATAAATAGAGAATCACATATCCCTTCATGATAATCGCTAAGTAGTTTTAAAACTATCAGTACATAGTTTCAATGGAAATCAAGACAAAGTGAAATTAAAGGTGAAAATCAAGTATTGAAAACTAAATTTTAGTTTCAAAAAATTAAATAAACAAGAATCAAACTCTTTTTAAAAGTAAATGTGAGATTAATTACTAATAAATGAAAGTGAATTTCCTTGCTTATGTCTATATATATATATATATATATATATATATATATATATATATATATATATATAATAAGATCGGCTAGGTCGATCTAGTTGACAAATAGAATAGAACATAGTTGAGTGGGTTGATCTATTCTATTGTGAAAATATACCAAAAATAAACATAATCAGTGAAATTGACTTAGTTTATTTGGTAAATCAAATAGACAAAAAAATAAGTCAACTAGGTCAACATAATTGACTATGTGATATAATTTTGTAGAACTAAAAAAATTGTAAAGACAATCTAGAAATTGAAATGATTAATAATTTTTTTGAAAGATAGAAATGATAAATTGAAGCAATTATCAAAAATAAAAATATAGATCTTGTTTAGGTGAAGCTAAAAAATCTAACTATGTTGACTAGGTTGACTTAGCTGGTTGACTAAAAATGCAACAAATCTGATTACTAACTATATTTTCTAGACCTAATTGAGTCCTGTAGAGGCAAAAATATAAAAAACATAGAGGTTAAATAGGGTTGACCAAGTCAACTTAGTTTTTATATAGATAAAAATTGAAAGCATTAAAATGAAACTAGGTCAACCAACATGATTGAGTTTTTTGAAACACTAAAAATTAAAAGTTGATAAAATGAACTAAGTTAGCGAACTTGACTTTTAGTTGATTGTAAATGAAAATATAGAAAACATAAAAAATGACCTAGTCGACCAATGCAAATTATTTTGTTGGAAATGAAAAATACAAGCCAAAGGATAAAATTAGGTCCACTAGTACAACCTAGTTGATTGTAGATCCTGGATATATAAACAAAGAAGAAGAATATATCAACCAACATGATCTATTTGAATATAAAAACAAAACTTGTAAATAGTGATAAAATAAGGTCAACTAGTATGACCTAGTTAACTATGGATCTTGATTCAATATATAGGGTTAAGACTAGATCAATCAACATGATCTAGTTGATTATCAATGAAAAATTAGAAATACAAGGATTAGATTCATGCCATATATCTATAATGTATTTGACTTAGTAAATATAATATTACATAAAGTGATCAACTAACATCCATTAAAATACTATTTATATTTGGAGCAAGACCAAGTTGGATATGCTAAACCCAATCAAGTGATATCTTACCGCATAACACCAATGGAGAGGGTTCCAAAGCCTTTAGGAAAATGATATTATGTAATAACCCTAGCTAAACATAAGTACATAAAATAAAACCAATCTAGTTCTCACCAAATCTTGTGACACAAATGGGGATGGTTCAATAAACAAAACAAATCAAGGGATCATGATAGGCAAATGAGGGCCTAGATCACATAAAATGAAGGAGATCAAGAAAAATAAACTCTATATCTATACTAAGTTTAAGCATAGAGGTAATATAAGAAAAGAGTTATACATTCAACACATATTATTTATATAATATATATTTATCAAATGAAATAACAAGAGTTATGAATACTTACCCTAGGTGAACTTGTTGAGTCTCAATATATCCCTTGGCCAATGGTGCTTTGTTATATGTTATTATGGCTTTGTAAAGACCACACTATATAAATTAGCTCTGGGTTAAAGTACTCCTACATTGAATTCTAGGACTTACACAAGATAAGTAATATTATTTATAAGGGAAGCCCTAAGCAATGACTCCTTCAAATGCAAATTTGGTAGAATTATGAATTGTAATGATGAAAAAATGAATGTTCCTCTCTATTGGATTGAATGAGCCTTGTATTTATAGAAATGTATAAGCCTTAACCCTTCCATAATTTTAGCTCAAAGATCAACTAATGTGACCCAGTTTGTTAGAAAAAGTTAACATTAGGCCTTAAAGTAGGTTGTCTAGGCCAATTTAGTTACATAATGTGCACTTAATATTTTATAACATAATTAGCTTGGTTGTCTTAGTAGGAAAAGAGGGTGTTTTCTTAATTGGGGTCTATTTTAAAGGAGAAACTCTTAGGTAAATGGGGTTTGGATTGATTAGGGAGTTGGATAACTAGGATTTTTAAGGGGTTTAGGTAATGATAGAGTTGATAAAAAATCTTGTGAAACACCAATGGTCTACCCACCCATTTCCTAATACACTCTTTATGGTGTGAACTTAGAGACATTGAAACTCAAAATGTTCTTGTTTGAGAGAAAACATTAGTAAATGATAAAGTTTACAAATATTGTGTGTATACAAAAACCATAGGTGCTTAGAATCTTCCTTGCCTCATTCTTTTAGTTTTCAAACCTCTCCCCTTTTATTTATTTTATGGTCCCAAGAAATTTTATGTTATATTCATTTTATTTTACTCATAGATAAAAATTCAAAAATATGATTTCATACATAATCATATCTATTTTCCCTTTGGGGTATCATACCAAAGCAGGATATCTATCAATTAAATATATTTACACACATATTTTCCTATGGGGATATTATACTTGCACATGTTTCTCATAGGCATATTATGAGTTGATCATGAATTTAGGATAATCTTACCATTGGACTATGACTCCCCATGGAGTTATTAATTATACCCTAACTTGGATTAATTATCTCTTAAACATGTTTAAGCACTTTATGCACAAATTACTCAAAATGATGAAAATGACTTGTTATTGGTCCAAATTTTGACTAGATTAGAATTGGAAGTCTATGTCAGATGCATTGGAACTGTATTCCCATTTAGGATGTTACCAGTAATAAATAACAAAGGCACATGTCTCATGCAAGAGGTTTAATAGGAAAGAACAATCTAGAGCACTTAGGTGCAAAATTGGCCATTTGACTTGGAATGATCCGATCAAAGTTAGTTGGCCCATCAATTGCATTTCCCCATTTAGGGATACCCTGGCCAAAATCAACACTTGAATATGTTAGTTTCATATCATTTAGCATGTTTTAGTGTTTTTAGGCCAAATTGTGTATTTTAAGTAGAAATTGGCTAAGAGCTTGGTTGAAGGTTATCGATGGCCAAATTTAGGTGTCTACAGTTTGCTCTTATTTGGGAAGGTGTTGTAAGCTATAATCACAACAATGTCTTCTCAAATAATGAGAGATGGCATATATGCCAAAAAGAAGATGATGGTTAAAGAAGAAAGCTCCAAATGGTTTTGGGAAGCCTATGATGATACCCCCTTGAGGGAGTGGCCATTACATTTGTTGGTGGATGGTCCCTTGAAAAGAAACAAGAAGAAAGGTGGAATTAATCTATGGTTAAGATTAATCCAAATAAGAAAATGATTGCATGCATTGATGTAAAAATGATGTTGATTTTCCCAAAGTTGGTTATAATCAGGAATAAAAGCCAAAATAATTATATGCCCATATGCAGTTATAATAATTAAGAGGACCTAGATTGGCTAAATATGATTGTGCCCTAGTTAGGGCTGATTAGCAAGCATAACTCAAGGATATAACCTAGAATACATATTAAAGATGAGTGGGTGCAAAGTGATGAAATAGATGAATAGAATAATAAGATCGATTAATGTGAATGATTTAGTTATACCTACCAATGAGGAGATGCTCATCCTTATTAGTAATGATACAACTATAATGGTCATTGGGTTGATTTGATCAAGGGTGGGATGGAAGGATTTGCCAAGGTGCCAAGAAAAAACTTCTACAGCTCCATTGATTGTAGACCTTCTTGAAGGTAATTTTTGATATAGAATGTGATGGTTGGCTTCATGATAGAATACCATGAAGACTTAACTAAAATATGCATAAATAATGACTCTTGATATCCAATAAACACTCAAAAATAATACACCAATGATAACAACCATGATGATAATATTGCCATATGAATATGGATAGACTCAAGAATAATGTGCTTAAGAAATCATCCAATGAGCACATATAGCTGGGTTGAGGCAACCGTGTTGAAAGAAAACAAATATGCAAGAAAATAAATAAATAAATAGAAAAATAAATAAACTAACTAAATAAAATAAACAAACAAATAGAATTCTTGAAAATAAAATTAAAAGAAAGCATCCTAATAATGACCATGCCCCAGTAAGGTGGATTTAGGATAATTGACTAGGCTTAGATAGGATAAATATTTTTAGATTTTTTGAAGTGTTATGAATGTTTTTGAAATTTTGAGGTATCTTAACTCATTAGAGAATGACAAGATAACTTCTTGCAAAATAGTGAGAGTGTATGGAAAGAGGGACTAAGGTGACCTCAACATAAATTGAGCATGACCCACATAGTCCTAAAATGACCTCAAGTCATAGTAATTACATCCACACAAATGGTAGGGTAAAAACAAACTAGGTCCTAACAAGTTCTCAAATTTGGCAAATGGCTAGTAAAATTAAAATAGTAATGGCAAGGTGATACGACAATGCATGATAAACAAGTGTTACCCCTCGTTTGCCCATAGGTAGTTATAAATAAGATACAATGACATAGGTCAATGATACTAATTTTCCCATAGGAAGTTATAATTAGTAGCAAGATTGGTGAAACACTAATTTTCCCATAGGCAGTTATAATTAGGCTCACATAAACAAACTTGATAAGATGAAAGATATCTTGCCAAATCAGCTGCCACACTACTTTCAAAGACTATCATTTAAACATAGAATTGATTTATTATTGAAACCTAATCAGAATCCTCTCAAAAAAAGTGTAGGAAGAATAAAAGCAACCAATATCAGACTACGTAGGATGACTAAAAATAGGCTTCAATCTAGATAGGAATGGAATGATAGGATGGTATGGTCTTGCTTAAGATAATGAAGGTCTTTGATAGATAGGATAAAATTGTAAGAGGGTTTATCCCAAGTTATGAAGTGAATGGTTTGGGTCTATAAAATGGTAAATGGATATGTAGAAACAACAATGGCATGGCAATGTGAAATGGTATGGTACATGTTTTTGGCCTAGGTATGGTTTTTGATTCTGTTATTCTTACTAATGGGGAGATGCATGTCCTAATAAACAAATGATAAAAATAGAATACTTGATCATGTTAATTTTTATCCCATACCTCATTTGAATAGATTCTCTATCAAGAACTCAATGCAGATTTGGATGTTGAGAATGTTGTTGTGTTCTTCCTTGGTCATTAATTCTGATTCCTTCAAGTGTCAAGATAAGGTGTCTTTGTAGCATGACCATGTATGGTAAACAAGGAAAAATAATGGATCTTAGGTTTGATTATGAAATGGAATAGTAGATGATAATGGAATGTGTAATGGTAGGGAAATAAATGATTGGGACTTTTAGTCACACATAATGTTGATAATGCCAAATTCAACATAACTTTGGTTGTGATTGGGTCAAAGACTTGTTATCTCAATAGTGCCACCAATTTTTTTTGTTATTTGATAATGAGAGTAGTTACCATTTGATTAAGTTATAGATAGGAAACTATTTTGATTTTTTCTTTGATTTTGTCTTCATCAATCAGTGAAGAAATTTTGTGCTTAGTTATTGGTGCCTCAAAGAGGTTTTCACCAATAAAGTTATCTTGATTGTCCCATAACACCTCCAAGAAGGTTTCACTAATAAACATTATATTTTGAATTTGATTATCTTCAAGCACTTTCAAAAAAGTTTCACCAGAAGATGTTGAGTTTTGACTTTGATTGTCCCCTAGTGCCTCTGAAAAGGTTTCACTAGGAGAGTGTTCTTCTACTATATGAATGTGGTCTTGGTCTCCTTTCTCTTTTTCAACTGCTATGTTTCCATTGATGCAGTTCAACAAACTGTGATTCTATCAGTCTTAATCAATACTTTTGGGAGATTGAATGTTAATGATATAGGTATTTTGATTGATGGTAATGGCCTATGGAATGGGGAGAGGCTATACAATCCTCATAGAAGATACTAGGAAAACTTGTGTCAAAGATAAAGTACTCATCTTCAAAAACTATAAAAGGATAAAAAATGTATTCAAACTAATCTAAGAGGCATGCATAACCAACTATGGGTGTTGTGGAGCTTGGTTGCTTGCACAAACCAAAGGATGAGGTCTTGGTATGGGAATGGTGTGACATTGTGGTCATAGAATATAAATGGTATAATGTGGTGGATCATGATTACTCACATAAGCCAAAGCATCTAAGTCTTCCTCATAAACCATATCATCCCAATTTTGAGCTGGCTCATAAGCTAGTTCTTGACTATGTTCCATATACTAATTATCAAAAAGAGGGTATGGATTCATATGCCAAATAACATTATCTATAGTTGGGTCTTTAAATTCCTCTTCACAAGCCTCTTCATATCAATCAAGGTCTTGAGTTAGATCATAAGTTGTTTCGTGACTTTGTTCCCGTGAATGATTAATATGAGGTAGATAGAAATCTATCTCACAAATCATATTAGCATCATTGGGGTCTTGACTAAAGCCATAAAATTCATTTTTTGTGGCCATTATATCATAAGTTGGATTGTAAGTGATTCCACCATAATTTTAGCTAGACATATCTACATAAATGATGAAAGCTCCAAAACAAAAAGGCTTAGAGTTCCACAAACTCTAAAAAACTATGTCTAAAAGACAAATAGTTCAAGCTTGGTCTAACTTGGTCAAAAGGTGGAGCTGTATCTCTAATGTGGTTTGAAAGTGGAGTTGTATCTCTAAAATTATTTATGCTAAGAATTTTCATAAAATATCCTAACATCAAATATCTAACACCAAATGTCATACACATAAAAGGTCAAGCATCTGAATAAAAACTAGCATGTTAAAGGTCTAGGTCAAAGTGTTTCAAACAAGGTCTAAACTAGGAAAGGGAAACGTTTTGTTACTAGGTCTTTTATCCAAATGCAGAGTCAAAAGTTAGTATCAAACAAATAGGCATGTGCTATAACTTTTGGCCAAATGACATCAAAATATAGACTTGAAACAAAGTTTGATGTGATTTGATTTAATCTAACAAGTTTGGAAACAACTCTGACATAGACTCAACATATTAAATCAAACATAAACATGATTAGTTGGCATAAGGCATAAGAAAAAAGGATCTTTGAATAAAGACTATGTTTTCCTAAATAAAGGCACAAACAATGATAAGGATGGGTACTAAACAAACAAACCATCAATAGTTTTCAAATTTGGATAATTGATTAACAGAAGTTATGCAACCCAAAAGAGAAAGATATGTGTATTAGCCCCATGAATTGAGGCCTAAAAAAAAAATCAATCAATGTTTGGATCTAAACTTAACAAGGCTTATTGAAAACTCAAGTTAAAAACTAGGATTTGACTAAATAAATTAGACAAGATTAGACAACATGATGGTATAAGACAACGGTCCAAATGGTATACACAAAATGGTTTGAAACAAATGGTTTTTGATACTAAGTAAACTAGTTTTGAAATAAATTGAGCAACCTAAAAGTGTAAGCATGCTCGAATGATGTGATATATATTATGTTTTAAAGACTTAAAAGGCTCAAAATGTTTTGACATGATTTAGGTAGCATAATGCTACCCTTCGTAACTCAAATGAGACACACACAAATAAGTTTAGAAAAACTTTCAAGGCACAAGTGTGGTGTAAAACGAACAGCATAAGACCTCTTTAAAAAAAATAATGATGTATAGACAAATTGGTTTTGACATGGCTTATAAACAAACAAACAAGTTTTAGTCTCAAAACATACCAAACAAAAATACCAAAATACACTAAGTATAATCATCCAAATCCTAGCAAGGGTATAGAAATGTGGGGTTGACTAAACTAGCAATTTTTGAATGTCTCTCCGGGAATCAATTAAACAATGAATTTCACATCAAAAAATGTAAAATACAAGCATGGAAATTGGGTGACTGCAGTATTGGCTAGATGTAAAAAGGTCTAGTCCTTTTTATAACCACTACATCTTGTTGTTAACTTAGTGTAGTATGATGTCTAAATATATATACATCTTGTTGTTAACTTAGTGTAGTATGATGTCTAAATATATAAACAATGAATTTCACATCAAAAAATGTAAAATACAAGCATGGAAATTGGGTGACTGCGGTATTGGCTAGATGTAAAAAGGTCTAGTCCTTTTTATAACCACTACATATTGTTGTTAACTTACTGTAGTATGATGTCTAAATATAGATACATCTTGTGTGAAACTTAGGAGTAAGTAAAGTCATTGCCAAGAGATGAGACCCCAGGTCAAATATTCCCTAAATAAATTGTGCGAGGTAATGACACCCTCTCAAAAGCTAAGTTTGCATTAAAAAAAAAGACTAAGAGAAAGACTTTAGGGTCATTTTCAAGGTCACCTAGATTTTGACGAGTTTTTGGGGAGTGCTTTAAATGACATTATTTATAAGCCTTGGACTAGGATTTTTGCAATAGGAATGGTACCTTTTATTCCAACTGTCCCCTAAAGGGGATAAATAGAAGAGCATACATGTAACATCCCTCTTTTTTCCAAAGAAAAATTTAATCTAAACAACTCAGTAAATACAAAAAGCTTTGAAAAAGTGAGTTTATTTTTAAGCCCAAATGAAAAGTGAGGTGGTGTTCATTTTACCCCTTGGTCTTAGTTGTAACTTTGAAAACATTAACCATAAACATCTAATTTTTCTATTAATCACCCAAACAAGGTTCCTAATTGATTTTTAAGCTTGAAAAAGGTGATCTAAACATGTTTTTAGAAAATTTCAAGCTTTGTCATGCAAAAAAATTGTTAGCATGTCCTTTAGCCTTGAAGATCTCTTTGGTTTGAAATAATGAACTTAAAAAAGAGAGCTCTCGAGTCTATTTTTTAAGAAAAACACAATGACCAACATTGGTTATATATAATCAATGATGGTTACATTTTCTAACCAATTTCAGTTATCTAATTAACATCAGTTATACCAATGTGATCGATGATAGGTATCTAATCGATGTCAATTTTACTAACCAATTTTGGTTAAGCTATCTATAGTTTTACTATCCAATGTCGATTACTGTGTCAATTTGTGACAAAGAAAAATGGCAAAATAAAGTTAGAAAATCAATTTACAAGAGTTTTAAGGGTCTAAATGAATATTTTAAAGCTACAAAATGATCTTCTTCAAGTGTGAAATACGTCTAGTCCCATTGGGCATGACATTATGTGATCTAGGAATTTGACTCAAGAGAGGATGGTTAGTATGGTGTTAGTTCCAAAATGAAATAAATATGCTAACTAGCATTATATCTTTAGGCTTAGACACTAGGGAGAGCTTAGTTAACAAAAAAAATGACAAACACAACTAAAAAGTAAAGAATAAAACACAAGAATTCCTTTACCTTCCTTGTATGCTCCAAATGCCTTTGTATTAGTGGCTTACTTGATTTTGTGCTCATGAAGTCTTCATCAAAGGAGGCTTGGCTATCTCCTCTTCTCTTTGGCACCTTGTGGCTTTGGCTTGGCTTGGCTTGTAATCAATTTGGCATGGTAACACTAATTTATTGAACCTTTTGGAACTATTTGTGTATTATAACTTTGCATTATCAAGACTTAGAAATGATGTTAATTGCCTCTCTATTTATAAATTTTTGAGAATGTCTAGAATCAACTTGAACCATCCATCCTGAGATTGAGATGTGTGGTTGAGGATTAATTCATTTTTTGTAATTAAGTTTGTAATTATCCTCATCATGACATTAGAAGAAGGGGTAATTAAGAGGCATGGAGGGAATCATGGAAGGCATTGATAAGGCATGGAGGGAATGAATCTTAATATTTGTGGCATTTGTGGCCTAGGGATGTCTTCCTAAGAAATGAGGTCACTTGATGATGTAAATATTCAATATTCATTTCTAAAAATAAGTATTCAATAAGTTTCCATGGAATTATTAATTAGGTCTTGTTGGGTGAATATTTTGTCATCAACTAACTGACAACAAAATGGGTATATCAACCATAACAAAATGAATTTATATGGAAAAATGGGTGTGGTGACCACAACTATAATGAGATAAATCTCTCCTCTCAGCAAGGGGAGGTTCCCTATAAACTATAATATACTAATGTAAACTAAAAATAGACTCAGGAGTGAAATCATACCATCCATCTCTCTTTTTTTAGAGATGATGTTCACAAAACAAAGGAGAATTCTGGTGTAATTACTGAAGGCATTTCTCTTCTTTCAAAAATGATGTTTAGTAAACAGTAAGAATTCTTCCTGAGTAGTAATTGGATACACAAAAAACCCATGAAAGCACAAAGTCTTTCATTATTTATCCTATTGATTTAGGACAAAGTAACACAATAGTATGAAGTGCATCACAAAGTCTCCACTAAAACTACAACATAGTTAAAGATTATGAAGGATAAGGGGAGCTCAAAGTCTCTCCAGTATCCTTTACACTAAAACATAAAACACACAGACTAAAGACAATTATGGCAGCACAAGGTCTCCCACAGTTAGCTTCAGGACATCTTCTAGATTATTTCCACTTATTTTGCTTATTTGATTAAATGGACAAAACTGTATTTAGGAAAAATACATAAGAATGATTTCCTAGATAATAAAATCTATTTCAACACAAAGTCTGAAAGGTCACTTGCTTTCTCATTCACTTGATAAAATATGATTAACAGTCTAAGCTCAAAGTCTTAGGAATGCCTTTCAATTTGGGTAGGTTTTCACTTCTAATAATAGAGAGATGTCTTTTATTCAAAATGAGAGATTACAATATATAACATCCAAAGAAAGACTTGGGCATTTGTTTTCATGAAATGGCTCATGCTGCATTGAATGCATTAGAAATTCTATGAGGGGGCCATGATGGAACAAGTTATCTACCTTAACTTTGGCATTCTAAATCATATCAAATGTCTTCTTTGAAGCATGGGTTTCTTGGTCTTCTTTATGATGCTTACACAGCTATCCATTCACCTTTACTCAATGAAGAAAAATAGGCTGCACCATTAAATGCTTACGCTCTCTGAGGTCCACTTGGTAGACTACTCCACCTAATGGAATAATTTTTTTGTATATATTTATGGATTCTATTATCATTCCCTCTTTCCTTACTATATTTTGTCTCTTCTTGGTGATCTGATCTCTTGGGGCTATCTTCTCACTTTTTGCTGGCTCCTTCAGCTCTTTTTTAGTGGATCACTAATTTTTTCCTCAGGTCTACATTATTTGAAAATCAAAAGTTATTCCATAATCTTAAATTTGACATCTATGAGGACGTCACTAGTCTCTTGAACCACTTTGAACCTTGAACCTTTCAGAGCTCACCAGCTCAATGGTTCAACGGTTCAAAGTTCAATGGTCTAGTAGTTTAGTGATTCAATTTTTTATAAAGAGTTGCATTCACTTAGTATTCTTTATGAGTTCAAGGTGTCTTTAAACCAATTGTTTGAACCCTTCTGTTGAACCATTTGGCTGATCCTTTTTTTAGAAACTTCCACTTGAATCCTTCACTCAAACTTTAAACTTTGAACTTTGAACCCTTTGATCCTTTGAATCTATTGAACTCATTGAACCTTTGAACTTGTTGAACTCGCTGAACCTTTGAACTTTTTATAGGTGGAGTTTAATGGTTCAACAGTTCAATGGTTCATTCCATATCATTGAACCCCACCATTGAATGCTTTTGATTGAACCTTAGCGTTGAACCATCCTTATAATTTTTAAGATATGCCTTATGTGTTTTGAACTTCCCTTTGAGAAAGCCCACCTATTGAACCTATGATTTCCTTAGCTGAAAAGGATTGAGTAATTGAAATACTTGACTACACAAAATATTTTGAGAAAAAAAGAGAGCATTTTGGCCTACAGGACCAAAATGGTTGACATGTCCACAAAAACAAGTGATAGATTTTGGGAACAACAATTGGCTCTAGTTGGGGAACTTCCATCGATTGAAATTTGAAGCAATTAAAAGGAGTAGAATCTAGAATCTAAGTGCCTTCATCTATGCCATTAGGATATGGAGTCATGCCACCCAAAAAAGAAAGGTGCCAAAAACCAAATGAATAACAAAAAATAAATAAAGACTATACATATGTATAATTGGACTTATCTGATACGTCAAGGATTGAAGTGCTTTAGATGCTGCCCGCTATGAGGTAGTGAAAATGGCATTCCATCTTGATATATCAGTAATAAATTATTTTCACCCTAGAATCAGTGATTGGCGAATAGACTTCTCCACTAGGAATCCAATTTTCTATGCATTCCTTTTGGTCTCTCTTTTTGCCCCACAATACGACTTGATCTCTAGTCTGAAAACCATGAAATCTTTGCTATCTTGCCAAAGAGTTTCTTTACCTAGTTTTGATATGTAGCAATATGGTCCACTACCATAATTTACTACTCTTCTATTTTAGTCAAGCATATGATTTGATGGTCAAAATTAAACACTTGTTAATGGTTGGCATTATCAAGTACACTTGGTCAAAAGACCAGCTCAATAGTGTACTTGTGCTCTTTGAAATCTTGGTGAGGAACCATGAGGGTTGTAGAGATGGCCAAGGAATCTTCTCAATCATTGGATTCTCTAGGCATGGCAAAAATATTGAAAGCATCAAAACTTTCAATAAAGTCCCATATGAGATTGTGATAATGTCACAATCTTTAATTCTTGGTTTGATATAAGTTTCTCACCTAAAAAACCACCAGTTCAACATTTCCTTAGGTGTGAAGAATCTTAACGCCTTTAACTTGAGTAGCTTTCAATCTAAGCAACAAAGATTCATACTTGATGGTATTGTTGGTATTGTTGAACTACAACTTATATGAATAGGGGAAAATATCTCCTTGTAGAGATATCGAAACAATCTCAGCTCTAGAATCGATAGAAGAATTACTGCCATCAAATTCTTGAATTCAGACATCATTAAAATCTGATATTCTTTTAGATTTTTATTCATTAGGGAGGGAAGATGATTTTTCATCTAAACTATGCTCTACCAATTATTTTGATGTCTTGTCTAAATTTTTTGGATTGTCATCTAGTAAAATTTCATTTGATGAAACCGAAACATATTCAGTAGTCAAAAAGTAACTACCCATTCTTGAAGATTTAAATAAAATTTGAGCTTCAGGGGTTGATGTTTGGGTGACAATGTATTTTGAATCCTTCTCAAGAAGAGGCCTTTGCATGATGCCCTTGATAGGTATCCTCACCTCAGATAGGTCCATGCTCAATTCTCCACCAATATCTTTGAAAAAATTTCATCCAAGCAAAATGCCATAGGAATCTGGAATGTCAGCCACCAAGACTGTCATTTTAATCTTTTTTATGGGAAGGTCATGAATGCAAAATGGGCATCTTTGATCTATCCCAAAAGTGTCACTTGCTTATTTTCTATGGAGAAACATCTCCCAAAATTTCTAGTCAGAGTGAGATCGAGAGAGTCTACCACCTTGGGAGGCATCACATTGTCAGAGGCGCCAGAGTCTATTATGCAGTTGCTCAAATTATAACCATTAATCAAAAGGGAAACATAGAAAGGTTCTATTTTCCTAGGGGAAATAGGAGGAGTAATGACAAGATTATTTCAAGTGGATGTGTTCTTTGGGGGATCATGAGTTACCTTTCAAACATCTTATCTTATAGGGATGGTTTTGTTCTTGACACATTTGACTAGACTATCCAATTATTCAGGGTTGGCTTGTAAGTATTCAAAATCAGACATTTGGATCTTAGTCTTCCTAGTATGATAAATTATGTCAAATAACTGAAATGAAATAGAAATAGAGGAAGGAAGTCCATCATTCTGGGTTTTATTGGATGTGGTACTGGTTTGAAAAATTGAAGTAAAAGGTGCAGGGTTGTTTGAGGTACTTAATTTTTTATTGATCACTGAGTCCTTTGATTGGAAAGGTAGTGAAGTCCTCTATTTAGCAATTGAAATTACTGGTCGAGATTCTTCTCTTATTTTTCCCTTATTAGCTTATTGAGTTGACTAGTTTTGGGACCTAGTAAAAATAGCGTATGATCCATCAAACGTTTCTTTCTTATTTCTAGCTTCATCCTAGTAATTTAGGAAACCAATGTTGGAGTCACCAGCTAATTCTTCTTTGCCTTCTATAAAGAGATCAACGTCATCTTCTTGGTACAACTCAGGTTGGAAAGAGAAATCATGTTTAGCTTCATGATAACCAACTGCTGAGTTAACTGGTGCTGCTTCAATGGCAAGCTTCCCCTGTGGGGGAGGGAGATGATTTGGTTGCCCTTGATTCTTGGTTGCATTGCCTTGATATGACTGGTTGGGAAACATCCTCTTTGGTATATCCCAATAAGAAGGAGGAGCAGACATCCCTTATGCCATTTTATTTTTTAAAGCTAGCAATTCATTTGCTAGCTTTTACACCATAGGATCAGTGGTGCCTGTAGAAATTCTTTTAGAAGATGAAGAAGATTTATTTCTATTAGGATCTCTTCTTATCTTTCCTACCAAGATAAGATCATCTTCAACCTCAGTGGCCAAAATCTGAGTTGTAATAAGATCTATGTGGCTAGCCCACCTCAATAGGAAACTCACTTCAGGAAGTTGAGAATTGAATAAGAAGTATTTAAAAAAATTTGGCATCTGCTGAGCAATTGTAGGAATCTCATTCCTCAGCTTGTCAAATTTAACAATGAAGTCTCGCATGGGTTCTTGAGGCTCCTTCTTCATTTGCATAAACTAAGCCAATAGGGCATGTGCATCTTCTATGGGTTTGAACCTATCCTCAAACTTGTCCTTGAGAGTGTTCCAGTCAGTTACTGTTTGTGCTTATAGATGATGAAACCAGTTTACGATAGCACCTTGCAACATTTCCAAAAATATTTTAACCACTATATCTTCAAATTCAATGCCTATCACACCACAGGCTATGCAGAAAGCTACAATATGCTCATCAACAGAACTCTCCCATTACCATATAACTTGGGAAAATTATTTCTTGAACTATGGGGTAGTTCATGTAAAGGTGGGGTTCAATTCAGAGGACCAAAAGTATTACCCCAGGGGCCTTGAGCTGCCATGATATGACTATTGAAAGGAGGGATAATAAATCATTGTGGGATATGTATAGATAAAGCTCTACTAGCAGGGGAAAGAAAATCTTCACCTAGTATTGGAGACCTCACGTTGGTAGGAAGAAAACTCCTGGTTTACTGGAGGCGAGCTTGTGGAGGAAAAAGATCAAAATGATTTTGTTGCATAAAATTGAATACAAGGTCAACACTACTTTGAGCTCTACAGCTTCACGTATACTGTGGATCTTCTAGAGTGTGAAATGGAAATGGAAAAGAACTAGAACTGCTTTAATTTGAATCTTGAAGCTTCAAATTGCATGTTCTTCCCTAGCAGAGTCACCAAAAACTATTAGGTGAATATTTTGTCATTAACTAACTGACAAAAAAATGGGTATATCAACCATAGCACAATGAGATTTATATAGAAAAATGGGTGTGGTGACCACAACTATAATGAGATAAATCTCTCCTCTCAGTAAGGGGAGGTTCCCTATAATATATAATATACTAATATAAACTAAAAATAGATTTAGGGGTTAAATCATACCATCCATCTCTCTTTTTTTAGAGATGATGTTCATAAAACAAAGAAGAAGTCTAATGTAATTACTGAAGGCATTTCTCTTCTTTCAAAAATGATGTTCAGTAAACAACAAGAATTCTTCCTGGGTAGTAACTAGATCCACAAGAAACCCATGAAAGCACAAAGTCTTTCATTGTTTTTCCTACTAATTTAGGACAAAGTAACACAGTAGTATGAAGTGCAGCACAAAGTCTTCATATAAAACTACAACAGAGTGAAAGATTATGAAGGATAAGGGGAGCTCAAAGTCTTTCTAGTATCCTTTACACTAAAACACAAAACACACAGACTAAAAACAATTATGGCAGCATAAAGTCTCCCACAGTCAGCTTTAGGACATCTTCCACATTATTTCTACTTATTTGATTAAATGTACAAGACTATATTTAGGAAAAAGACATAAGAATGATTTCTTAGATAGCACAATTTATTTCAACACAAAGTCTGAAAGGTTACTTTCTCATTCACTTGATAAAATATGATTAATAGTCTAAGCTCAAAGTCTCAAGAATGCCTTTCAATTTGGGTAGAGTTTTGCTTCTAATAATAGAGAGTGTTTCTATCGCTAATTCGCTTTTCAGATTTAAGAGAAAGAAGAAACTAAAAAGATAAATGGACAAGGCATGTGAAGTACCTGAATAAAGATCGCGCACCATAAATCCAGACGCTTGTGAGCTCCCCTCTTTGGCTGTGGAGGAATGACACCTGCAAGGAAAAAGAAACTTGGACAAGAAAATGTTAGATGGATAGGCGGTGGGTTGCCAAGCAAAAGCTTGTTCCCAGAAGTGTGAAAACTTCCTCAAGGGAGGTCAACCCACTGATAACAGACAGATAAAAGACCAAGGAAATACAGAATGCCAGAATACAGAAGTGACAAAGAAATTAGAAAGGAAAGGAAAGACAAAATGATTACCTAAAGGAGTTGTAGGGCTGATGACAGTCGCCGAGGTCGGAAATGTCGCCGGCATCGGTTAACTGATCTGCCGACGTCGGTTATCTTGCCGACGTCGGTTGGGGAAGTGACCAGCGTCGGTTGGGGTTGTGGCCTGTAGTCGGGTCTAGGTTGGTTTCTGGACTGTGGACGGATCCAGTTTGTGAACGGGGTCGAGACAGAGTTTGGGGACAAATTTAGATGGACTGAGGAATGCTCTGGTTCTGGTTGGGTGCCTTGTGCAAGGTCTTTGTTGACAGGGGGATGAGGAAGTTATCTAGGATTGGATTAAAAGAGGGACAGGAAAGAGGAAGATACACAGAGGACAGGACTTGAGAAGGCTTTGCAGCCTCTCAGGGGGAAGAACAGAGGGAGTAGAAGACAGTAGATAGGATAGATAATTGAAAACTAAAGAAATGAAATAAAATGGAACACCAGACTGTGCTTACCTTTGGCTTGCTGACTGAAGAATGGAGGAGCTGTTGTTGGAGCCACGGAAGACTTGTCAAGAAGAAAATCCCTGATCTAGAGTCTTTGCACCTGTTGCTGCTGCTGCACGAGGTCCAGAGAAAAGAGAGTCGAATGCCAAAGCACCAAGAGGATTCTGTTTGCGAGCTCAAGGGTCCAGGGACTACAATGGATGCAGAAAGGGGTAATGAAGGCTGTCGATACTGGCAGTTTCACCGACGTCGGCCGAAGGGTTGCCGACGTCGGTGGTCGTAGGATGGGGACAGAGACTAAAATAGCCTCTGCCCATTCTTGCACGCCGTCGGGCGAGGGGTTATGGGAAGAACGGTCACGAGGATGCTTAAATAGGCGTGGGGGGAAGATAATGAGGAGATTTGGCATAATAAATGCTAGGGGGAAGGTGGAGGGATTTAAGGGAGGATCCAAGGTGGCAAGGGTAGGGTGGAAAGGGGGCCACTTGATTAAAATATTTAAGTTATTTTAATCAAATGGAGGCCAAGGGTTAGGATAGGGGTTTGAGGTGGACAAGGGGGAGAACCAAGGTGCAGACATGTTTGCGGTGTCTACATTTGCCCCTTTTTGTCTTGTTGGTTGTTCTAGACGAACTGCAAAACAAAAATAGGAGTTGGTTGCCCCAGAAAAAGGATGAGGTGTTCCCCCCTCAAAGCGATAGTCGAGAGAAGGGAACCAAAGATCGAGTGTCGATTTGACAGAGAAATGGATAAAAGAGAGTGAGTGAAAACGCTGCCATAGTCGTGCTTGCGTGTAGTCCACTTCACGGGAGGGTCGGGTCAAATTGTCGCATGTCGAGGGTCAAGGAGTGCCAAAATTGAGGTAACCGGGCCCCAGCATTTAGTCATCTGCTGATCGGGTCACTCAATCTAAGCTGAAGCTCCAAATGGTCATCGTGTTCCAGGTATCCCAAGCTCAGGAAGTGCTCCCAGAGACACGAAAAGGCCACAAGTAGTAGGGATCAACCGGCTTGCGATCCTATACTTGTGAAGGGTCAAAAATAGTCTGCGGACAATTTTGCTAACCAGCCGTGAGGTAGCACACACGCAAAAACAACCAAGGCAACATGCTGTCTTGGAAGTGGTCGAAGGTCGAAGGAGATACGCATGATCTCCAATGGTCATTGGTCAAGGGGATGGATGGACGAGAGGATGTGGCCGAGCTAACCCCAGAAGACCCCATGTCAACTGAGTGCTACCTACATAGCCCTTGTCGTAGGGGCCTCAGGCCTATGTAGTTCTCCCTAAAAGGGAGGAAGGGTCAGAGGGATTGATTGGTCTTGGTCAAAGTCGATGATTGGTCTTGGTCAAAGTTGACGGAGTTGGTCGTGATAAGAGTCAAAGAAGAGAAGGTTTGTCCATCATAGAGATGAACAAACGGGGGTGGTCGAGCTAACCTCAGAGGATGTGGTATCTGAGTGCTGCCTACATAGCCCTGGTCATAGGGCCTCAGACCAATGTAGTTCGGAATGCGAGGGTCAAAATGGTCAATGATGAGTTTGGTCATGTGAGGGTAAGATGATGCTATAGATGTCATAGGGGTCGAGAGGTTTTCATCTCTAGCAAGTTTCCATAGTCATGATGGATGCATGCTAAAAATGAATGGAAGTCTATTTATGCTTCAGCAAGTATTGGTTTATGCTTAACATAAATTGGGTCTGGTCGGTAGTTTCCATGTGTATTGGTGTCCATAGAAACTATGTGAAATGGACTAGGATGATGTCTGATGTCATGAGGATGAGAAATAGCTTGGTTTGAGTCGACAATTGATGTGGTTAAATGTGACCAAAGTGTAGAGAAAAGGTGAAAGGCAAATTGCTCTTTCATTGACAAGGACCAGAAAGGAAGCATAGATAGGGGTTATTAGAACCAAAGCCCCATTCATGCATTACGTCGTTGACCAGTATGGTGTTAGGGCGGTAATCGAATCACTTTGACATTAAAGTGAGCTCGAAGTCCCTTGAGCAGGTGATAGGAGGAGGATAGGGTAACCCAGTTTAAGAGCAGGAATAATCATGCCCCTTTTTTATAGGAGACCCTGAGACAGCTACAAGCCAAGTCCGTGACTCGTTTTTTTTTTTTTTTTTTTTGGTGCAGGCTGATCGATGTGGGAAGCCTACATAGAGATGTATTTTAATGTAGTGGTCATGTTGCGAAGTTGATCGATGCGGGAAGCTTCTAAGAAAAGTTACTGTTTGTAGCGGTATTTAGTCATAGCCATCCTTCGAGGGAGTGGTCTATATTTTTGCTTTATAATGTTTGAATAGCTGTCCTTCGAGGGATCAGTCTATTAGCTACAGCAATGATAGTACAGCTGTCCTTCGAGGGATCAGTCTGTCTTTTTGATTTGACTTGATTTTGTGACCAGGGATATGTTTTGACATCTTGATTTTGATTTTTTTTTTTTTGATTTTGAGTCATGGACAAGGCTGTAGAAGTTTAAGGACGCCCTTTTATTAGGACAAAGCATCCATGCATCATAAAAGGGTCATAGAGGACTTGTTAAAGGGGAATAGGGTTGAAAGGGATGAGGATTAAGAGGATGAGGATTGCTCAAGGGACGAGCTCAAGTTACGTGTCAAGTAGACGAGTACTCGACTAACAGAAGAATGGTCAAAGATGCAACGCATTAAGAGGCTTAGGTTCTGGCCGTCCGTCGAGGGAGGACAGAAGATAAGTCCCTGACCCATACTTGTGCGTGATGATAAAAGGTCCAAGCCAATTGGGGGCGAATTTGCCTCGTTTACTTCGCTCCATATTGGTCACGTGCTGATTCTCTTTGAGGATGAGGTCTTCGATGTTGAAATCTCATTCTCGCAGATTTTTGTCGTAGGCCCACTTTATGCGACCTTGGTAGACATGGAGATGATTGAGGGCAGAAAGACGGCGCTCGTCGAGTAACTCAAGTTGAGCTAAGTGATCTTGATGAAAGTCGTCATTGGAGAGAATGTCATGCAGGGAGATGCGGAGAGACGGGATCTGTACTTCGAGAGGTAAGACAGCCTCTATTCTGTACACGAGAGAGAAGGGAGTAGCACCCGTAGAGGTTCGGATGCTAGTGCGGTAGGCCCACAAAGCGAAGGGAATATGAACGTGCCAATCCCTTCCTGTATCGTCGACCACCTTCATGAGAATTTTGGTGAGAATTTTGTTGGAAGCCTTGGCCTGCCCATTTGATTGTGGGTAGTAAGTCGAAGAAAAGCTGAGCTTGATGCCAAATGAGTCGCATAGTTTTTGGACAATCTTGTTTTTGAAGGACTTGCCATTGTCGGTGATGATTTTGTGAGGGACACCGAAACGATAGATGATGTGGCTGCTGATGAAGTCGACAATCTTGTCGGCTTTTGTGGAGACAAGAGGAATGGCTTCCACCCACTTGGTGAAATACTCAGTGGCAGTGATGATGGACTGATGACGAAGAGATGAGTGAGGGTTGATCTCACCGATGAGATCCAAGCCCCACTGAGAGAAAGGCCAAAAATCTTGAGCGACTTGCAAGGCGTGGCTGGGGAGATGAAGCAGGTTAGAGTGCTGCTGACACTTGATGCAATGCCGAACATAATCGCTACAGTCTTGATGAAGGGTGGGCCAATAATAACCCAGGCGAAGGATGCGCTTGGCAACCGAGTTTCCACTGAAGTGTCCACCACAAATCCCGTCGTGGACTTGCTTTATGGCATGAGAAGCTTCAGTGGAGGTTAGACAGTGAAGGAGGAGGCCGTCAAAGCCTCGCTTATAAAGAAGACCCCCTAGCATGGTATAGCGAGCTGTGCGCTTGATGAAAGCTCGCCGCGCATTGCTAGAGAGGTTGGGAGGAGTGACAGAAAGAGACAAGTAGTCCACAAGTTGCTTATACCAGTCATCTTGTGGGCTAGAATTGACAGTGTTGATATGGTCGATGTGAGGAGAGATGTATGAAGGCAAAGGTACACGATGCACTGTGACAAAAAGGCGAGATGACGATGATGAAGATGGGATATGCGAAGCAAGAGAAGCCATGGTGTCGGCAAACTTGTTCGTAGAGCATGGAATAGTCTGCAAGAGGTAATGGTCGAAAGATGCCAAAATAAGGTCAGCACGATTCTTATACCTCTGTAAAACTTCATTTTTACAGAGATATGAACCGTTAACCTGATTAACGATGAGCTGCGAGTCGCCGAAGATGTTGATAGACTTGATGTGGAGGGAAAGGGCAGTCTGAAGTCCCAAAATTATGGCCTCATATTCGGCCATATTATTGGTACAATCAAAGTCAAGCTTGAAAGATAGAGGCATGGGCTCCCCATTGAGTGGGATGAGGATGACCCCCGCACCCCCACCGAGTTGACATTTGGAGCCGTCAAAGAACATAGTCATTTGGTAGACGGTGTCATCGGTGGAAATGGCAGCGATAGACTCGTCAGGGAACTCACAATGGGAAGGTTGGTTGTCAGGAAGAGGGGCATCTACCAGTTGGTCAGCGATGGTTTGCCCCTTGATAGATTTCTGCTGGATGAATTCGAAGTCAAACTCAGCAAGCAGCATGAGCCACCGAGCCATACGTTGATTCTGATATGGCTTGGAGTGCATGTACTTGAGAGGGTCGGTGTGAGTGACGACAAAGGTTTTGTGGTTGAGAAGATAGTGGCGGAGCTTGGTAGTGGAAAAGACTAATGCCAAACAGAGTTTCTCGGTATGAGTATACCGAGTTTCATAATCGACCAGTGTTCGGCTGATGTAGTAAACTGCTTGCTCGCGATGATGCTCGTCTCGGTGCGCGATCATGGCACCTAACGAATGGTTGGTAGCAGAGATATAAAGGTAGAAGGGTTGGTCATCTTTGGGTGGAATGAGGACTGGTGGAGAGACCAGATAGCCTTTGAGGGCCTCAAAAGCCTCTTGACAGTCCTCATCCCATTTAAAGGAGACGTCCTTCTTAAGGAGGTGATGGAAAGGTTGGCAGCGGTCTGAAAGCTGCGAGATGAAACGGCGAATGGACTGGAGCTTCCCTTGTAGACTGCGAAGCTGCTTGAGATTGGTCGGGGGTGGCATTTCGAGGATAGCGCGGATCTTGGCGGGATCTATCTCGATACCATGGAAAGAAACGATGAAGCCGAGAAATTTGCCTGAGAGGACCCCAAAGACACACTTCTTGGGGTTGAGGCAGACATTGTATTGCAGAAGGTGAGAGAAGATGATTGTGAGAATGGTCAAGTGGTCGCGGTGAAGTTTGGATTTGCCGAGAAGGTCATCCACATAGTCCTCCATGATTTTGTGGAGGAGATCATGGAAAATGTAGGTCATGGCACGCTGATATGTGGCACCAGCATTTTTCAAGTCGAAAGGCATGACTCGATAGCAGAAAGTCCCCCATGGGGTGATGAATGTAGTCTTGTGCTGATCTTCCGGTGTGATCAGGATTTGATTGTATCCTGAAAACCCGTCCATGAGAGATAGCATCTCGTGGCCGGCCGTGAGATCAACAAGCTGGTCAATGTTAGGAAGAGGAAAGTCGTCTTTGGGATAGGCTAGGTTAAGGTCGTGATAGTCCGTGTAGATCCGAATCCCCCCAGTTGCTTTAGTAACTGGGATGATGTTAGAGACCCACTGTGGATAATCGATGGGTTGGATGAAGGAGACAGAAAGAAGGCATTGAAGCTCCTCTTTGACAAGGAGCGCAATGCGAGGATGCATCTTTCGAAGCTTCTGCCTAACAGGCTTAGCCTCTGGTTTGGTGACAATGTTATGGGTAGCAATGGTAGGGTCGATGCTAGGCATGTCGCTGTAAGTCCAGGCAAAGGCCTTGCTATGGTTGGAAAGGAACTGGGCATAGTCAAGCTGCTCCTAAGCGTCTAAAGATTGGCCAATATTTAAGACGTGAGGAACATCGAAAGAAGAAGGGAGGTTGATGTCAATGGTGGATTCATTTAACATAACTTGGGTCTCGGAAGGGAGGAAACGCTGGATGAAAGAGTCATCGGCACCCATGTAGGAAAGGATGGCGTCATCGTCAACGCAGTGGACAGTGTGAATGGTTGCCGACTCATCCTCTACCATGCTAGGAAAGATGAGAGGGAGAGACCTAGGCACCCCATTGAGCTGATAGGTCAGGGGTTCCAGGCAGATGATGTTTATGGAAAAAAAAACTAGGAGGGATGGAAACCACTGACTCCGTAGGTGATGAAGGAGAGATGGGCGAGTCTGGAGGAGATTGGTCAATGGTTGGCTCGGGACAAAGGTCGGAAGGAGCCTGAGTGGGGTCATGATATCCCAGGCCATACCATTTCTTGGCATCGTGATCATTGAGCGGCTCGATGGGCTGATGGGAGCCCTACTCATATCGTCCGAAACCAAAACCCTTCCATGCACACCTGTGAAGGTAAGTGTGTGCAAAGGCGGGGTTGCCAAGAAATGAGAAGTCAGATGTGAAAGGTTGGGGTGAAGAGAGAGAATTGCCGTTGGTAGGAGCTTGATTAAGCCCCCCATAGACAAAGTTGGTTCGGAAGTGAGGAGGACCATAAGGTATGACCGTCTCGATTCAATGGTCGTAATTAGGACTGAGGTGAAGGCGTCCATACTCTTACGGAGTTTGGAACATATCGAGGGTCAACAAGTAATATTCCCCAAGTGATAGTCGTTGGAAGATGTCTTACATGGGGTCTTTGGTCGGCGCTTGAAGAGGAGGGGTGAGGGCAACCGCCGATTGCGAACTGGTCGAAGCTTCCGCAGATGGAGGCAGTGCCGGAGTTGACGGCTTGATGGGAATGAGGACATCGTTGGGACGGTAGGTGGTGTTGCAAGTTTTGAAGGGTGAAGGGTCAGCGGGAATGGTGTGGACTTGCCCGTCATGCTCGAACTTCACACAACGGTGCAGGGTGGAGGGTATACAGGCCATGGCATGGATCCAAGGTCGGCCCAGTAGAAGGTTGTATTGAAACTCTCCTTCGATGATATAGAAGAGCTCCGGGACTGTGCGTGGACTAACGCGAATGTGGAGGATGACTGTGCCAATGGTCGTGGCGGTGGTGTCGTTGAAAGAGCGTAAGATCACGTCAGTTTTGGAGACGCAGTTCTTGGGAAGAGCCAGCTGATCAAAGGCATGGGTAGAGATTATGTTGATGCTAGCGCCGCCGTCGATCATAACGTGTTTAATGCGTGTCCGATCAACATAGGCAGTGATGAAGAGGGCGGCGTCCTGATCTTCCGTGTTAGATGTGGGAATCTCAGAATCGCTGAATGTGATGGAGGTGATAGGAGATAAAGAATGGATGAGGGCAGCGAGTGGTTGGGGGTCCTCGGGTTGGACCTCCACTGCCTGCAAGGCTTGGATAAGGGCTTGACGGTGCTGAGGCGAGGTTTGGATAAGGTCATAAAGAGACATCTTTACAGGTGTTTGGTGGAGCTGCTTCAGCATGGAGTCGCCCAGAAGAGGAAGATGAAGAAGGTTGGGATGCGCCAAGGATAGAAATTTTAGGCTTGGGCGCAAGGGGTGACTTGACGAAGGGATAGGTCCAAGGTATGGCAGCTTTTTCTTTGGCCTTGTCCTTTTGTGACCTAGTGTTATACGGATAGCATTGATTTTGAAAATAGGAGGTGAGGAAGGGGTCATGTCTTGCTGGTGAGATGTTGACGTGTTTGAAGAGGTTGGACAGGAAGGAGTCGGGGTCTGGTCAAGAGTGTCCTCAAGGAGAAGAGTGTCTTTCTCCATATGGCGGCGGATGACAGCCTTGAGGGCACAAAAAGTCTCGGTGTCGTGTCCTGGTGTACGATGATATAAAAAAAATTTCGTGTCATCGAACCAGGAGGGCTTGGACCCGAGAGGTTGGAAAGGCTTGATGGGCGGAAGGGTTATGTCAGAAGTCTGCAGAAGTTGGCGCAATATCAACGAGTACGAGCCCACTAAAGGGTCCACACTAGTTGATATGCGTGAGGTTGGTGACTTTTGCTTAGGCGAGGTTAAAAGAGGTTTCCGTACCACCTTATGGGTTGATGGCGCAGTGATAGATGGAGACGACTCTTTCTTGGTGATTGATACCGCCTTTTTGGGAGAGGGACGACTGGAAGTAGGCAGAGGAAGCAAAGGAGGCAACGAGTTCTGGCTGAAGGCCGGAGTGGGAAGGATGCTAGCCAAGGTCGAAGGATGGGGGTCCAAAATGGATGGCAATGGTGATGGGGAAGGAGGCGTTCATTTCTGTGGTCTGGCAGTCTTCTTCGCCTTGGTTGGAAGACTACTGCTGGTTGAGGTCTGGCCTAGGTCCACCTTCACTTGCGGGTGAGTGAGGGTGGAGATAGGACGAATGCCAAATGACTTGATGGGTTTAGATGAGATAGATGCAGGCTTCGGTTTTGACGGGTTTGGTTGAGGTTTGAGAGTCTGGTCTTTGTCAAGAGTCTGACGAGATTCCACCTTAGGAGGATTAGCAGCATGTGATGAGAGGGCGCGGGTATGTTGAAGGGCTTTAAGACGCTCCCACAACACTTGAGGCGTCACTTTCCTCGGAGGGAGAAGTTTGATTTTCTCCACTAACCGGGAAAATGGCTGAGAAGAAGATGTTGATGGTTGCGAGGTTGAGGACAAGATGGGTGTAGTGGTCCTAGACGCATGGTGTGGTGAAGTCATGATAGATTTAGATGAAGACGAAGGGGAGACAGGTTCTTCCCCGGGTGGAGAAGAAACCGGGGAGCGAGGCTCCTCCAGCGGGTAAAGGGCAGGGATGATGGTGCCCTCCACTTGCGGCTGAGGAGTAGGAAGGGTCGGGTCCTCCATAGGCAGCAGAAAGGAGGATGGCGAGACCGGTGGTGCTGGTAAGGCTGAGGCGTCCTCCAAGATGAGAGAAGTCGACGGAGAACTAGCCGGGGAAAGAGGTTCGTCCACATGTGACGGACTGATGGATGGACTAACCTCTTGAGGTTGATTGGGGACTAAAGGAGAGACCGTATTGACTGTTCGAATATTGTGCTCATGATTGTCATCAATTAAGGTTTGGACATTGTTCTGAGTTGGCGGATGATTGGGGAAAGGTTGTTTGAAGATGTCAATGGCCTGATTAGGGGGTGCATTTGGATTGTCTAAGATGAGATCCCCCTTTTCAAGCATGTCTTGGATTATGTTCTTAAAAGTCTTGCAGTTTTCCGTGTCATGGCCCTTAACACGATGGAAGCTGCAGAAGTCTTGCTCCCTATACCATGCGGGGATGGCGCGCGAGGGATCGAATTGTGGAGGAGGTCGGGCTTGAGGGAGATTGAGGGCCCCCTGTTTAACAAGCTTTTCCAGCACAGACGCATATGATTCTCTGAGAGGAGTATATCGTCGCTGCACGTATCTTTGCTGGAATTGGCGAGTGGCGCTCTGAGATGTAGATGGCTCAAGCTGATGGGACGAAGAAGATGAAGGTCTGACAACCACGGCATTAGCTGAAGCCTTGGATTTAGAATTGGATGATGATGGCTTAGCAGAGGAAGAGTCATTGGTCTTAGAGCTGGGATTCTTACTCCGCAACTTGACTTTATTCTCCTCGATGGCATGCAACTCAAGTTTTCGGGCCATCGTGAAGGCCTCATCAAAAGTGCGGAAGGTTTGAACCCTCAGGGTGGAAGAGATATGTCTGGCACAGGCTTGGGAAAAGAGTTCAATAAGCTCGGCCTGGGGTAAGGAAAAGGAGAGTTGATTGATAAGGCCTCTCCATCGAGCAACGAAGTCAGCTATGGACTCGTCCTCGAATTGCCGAATAGAATAGAGGTCCGTGATTGAGACCTTCTTGGTTATGTTGATGGAAAAGTGATCGAGGAAGAGCTGAGCCAATTGTGTGAATGAGAAGAGAGAATGGATAGGAAGGGAACTGTACCAGTCGAGCGCAGCACCCAAGAGAGACATAGGAAATGTGCGTAAGAGTAACGCATCATCATGGCCAATGAGGTAGCAGGCATGTTTGAATGCCCGCAAGTGTTGCTATGGGTCTTCCTTGTTTTGAAAGCGAGAAAACTTCAGAAGCTCCCACTGGCTAGGATATGGTCTGATTGGGACAGAAGGATGAATGGGCTCGTTGCAGATCTGCTCGTATGAGAGAGCATTGCGCGAGCCAGAAACAAAGGTCTCAAGACTGGTCATCTTGTCCATCAGCATTTTGATGATGTCTACCGACGGATTGACGGGTTGTGCGCCCCCTAAGTTGTAGGGCACTTGGAAGAGGCTAGAGAAGGCGTGCGACATAGTCAGTTGTATAATGTACGGATGACTAATCGCAGGGGCAGAGGTGGAGGCTAAAGGTGGTTGGGTAGAAGACATAGCTGGGCCCATTGTTGCCACGAGAGGTTGGACTATGGTAACGGGGGCCAAGGGGTAAGAAGCCACCCTGGTGTTGATAGGGGCCAGGGTAGGCGGAATAGAGACAATGAGGTTTTGAAAAGGAGTGGATAGCGATTGAGCGGGTTGAGGTTGACAGGGGGCCGGAACCCCGGTGGAAGTGGGCCCAATGATAGAGGGAGAGGCCACACCTGGAGGATTGGTCAAAGTCTGGTCAGCGGTCAAAGTGATGGCTTGAGTGTCTAAAGGTTGAACTATGGATGCTGTCGATACAGCCGTAGTCACGGCAAGGGAGGTTGGCATTCCATAGATTGGATTGCCCAAGGAGTCTCACGTTCGGCTATGCGCGAGATAGTGTTGCAAGGCCTTGACGTTGAGGTCCAAGAATCGTTCGAAGTCTTGGTCCCCTTCTTGGACAATAGGAGTCTGCGGCGGGGTTGGACGGGTAGGAGTTCTTTCGGTCTCCGAGTTGAACTCCATTGTAGGCTTGGTCACGGACAGGGTGGACGGAAGTGGTTGACGGCTAGCGTGGTCGACAAGAGCCTTGGCTTGGCTACGAGTCAAAACCATGCAAGGCAAAGAAGGTTCAGGTTTCAGGAACTATGTTGCTCAGTTTCAGAAAACCAGGATGGAGTCTTTGACAGAGAAGGGATAGGTTTTAGGCTGCTGGTTTTGAAAAAAAAGGACAGTGACAGAGACCGACGTCGGTTGAAAAACCGATGTCGGTAAGAAATGTTTCCGACGTCGGTCAAATAACCGATGCCGGTAAGATAGAGGAAGCCGACGTCGGTAGCGGAACCGATGCCGGTGACAGGGGAAAGCCGACGTCGGTGGCAGAACCGATGTCGGTGACTGTGTTTTCCAGAGAACCAAAAGGTTTGAAGATTCTTGGAAAAACAAATAAGAAAGCGTCCTCACTCACTCAAACAAACAGATGAGAAGAGGAAAACAGAGAGAGACAGACAAGCCTAAGCGATAAATCCTAGGAATTAACTTTAGAATTTGTGGCTTATGCCTTAGATGAATGTTTGGGGAGATTGGCTGTAGAATGGGTCCTAGAAGAAGGTGGTCTAAAGATGGTTTTGGGTCTTGTTTTAGGTGCTCAAAGATCTGTGTTAGGGTCTGGTACGTGGCCTGGTGCTAAGGAGCAAGCTCCCCTCACTTCACGATTCCAGTGGTTAGCTGGTCTCGCTTAGCCAAGATATACCTCGCCTAGAGTTTATCCTCCGCCAGAGAACAGAGTGGGCTTCCCCCTTGGTGATGAAATCCAAGTAGGGTCACCGGGACGGGTAAGGTATCCGCTGGGGGATGAAATCCCAGTCGGGCCTTGTCTCAAGTAAGTTTTATGTTCGTTTTAGTGCATGTGGTCAGGTAGTGTAACATCAAGTGTCTACGATTTATTCAATATGCGTCTAAGTTACTAGATGTGGACTAATGCAAGCACAAGCAGAAATGAAAGTGTAATAAGTTTTAATGCCCAAGTCGAAATGTGATGTTTGTTATGAAGACAAGTTTGAGAAAGGGTTGAGAGTATGATGTTTAGACTAGTCTAGAAATGCAAGGAAGAAAGATTCATTTTAGTCCTGCTTATAGTGTCATTGAGAAGAAAAGAAGGAGGAGAAAAGGTAAGAACCTAATGCTCCTAAATGAATGAAGAATAAAAAGGAACCCAGGAGGAACCTAGGGTCCCACCGGGCGTGCCAGAAATGTTTCTATCGCTAATTCGCTTTTCAGATTTAAGAGAAAGAAGAAACTAAAAAGATAAATGGACAAGGCATGTGAAGTACCTGGATAAAGATCACGCACCGTAAATCCAGACGCTTGTGAGCTCCCCTCTTTGGCTGTGGAGGAATGACACCTGCAAGGAAAAAGAAACTTGGACAAGAAAATGTTAGATGGATAGGTGGTGGGTTGCCAAGCAAAAGCTTGTTCCCGGAAGTGTGAAAACTTCCTCAAGGGAGGTCAACCCACTGATAACAGACAGATAAAAGACCAAGGAAATACAGAATGCCAGAATACAGAAGTGACAAAGAAATTAGAAAGGAAAGGAAAGACAAAATGATTACCTGAAGGAGTTGTAGGGCTGATGACAGTCACCGAGGTCGGAAATGTCGCCGGCGTCGGTTAACTGACCTGCCGATGTCGGTTATCTTGCCGACGTCAGTTGGGGAAGTGACCGGCGTCGGTCGGGGTTGTGGCCTGTAGTCGAGTCTGGGTTGGTTTCTGGACTGTGGACGGATCTGATTTGTGAACGGGGTCGAGATAGAGTTCGGGGACAAATTTAGATGGACTGAGGAATGCTCTGGTTCTGGTTGGGTGCCTTGTGCAAGGTCTTTGTTGACAGGGGGATGAGGAAGTTATCTGGGATTGGATTAAAAGAGGGATAGGAAAGAGGAAGATACACAGAGGACAGGACCTGAGAAGGATTTGCAGCCTCTCAGGGGGAAGAACAGAGGGAGTAGAAGACAGTAGATAGGATAGATAACTGAAAACTAAAGAAATGAAATAAAATGGAACACCAGACTGTGCTTACCTTTGGCTTGCTGACTGAAGAATGGAGGAGCTGTTGTTGGAGCCACGGAAGACTTGTCAAGAAGAAAATCCCTGATCCAGAGTCTTTGCACCTGTTGCTACTACTGCATGAGGTCCAGAGAGAAGAGAGTCAAATGCCAAAGTGCCAAGAGGATTCTATTTGCGAGCTCAAGGGTCCAGGGACTGCAACAGATGCAGAAAGGGGTAATGAAGGCTGCTGACGCTGGCAGTTTCACCGACGTCGGCCGAAGGGTCGCCGACGTCGGCGGTCGCAGGATGGGGACAGAGACTAAAAATAGCCTCTGCCCATTCTTGCACGCCGCCGGGCGAGGGGTTATGGGAAGAACGGTCATGAGGATGCTTAAATGGGCGTGGGGGGAAGATAATAAGGAGATTTGGCATAATAAATGCTAGGGGGAAGGTGGAGGGATTCAAGGGAGGATCCAAGGTGGCAAGGGTAGGGTGGAAAGGGGGCCACTTGATTAAAATATTTAAGTTATTTTAATCAAATGGAGGCCAAGGGTTAGGATAGGGGTTTGAGGTGGAAAAGGGGGAGAACCAAGGTGCAGACACGTTTGTGGTGTCTACAGAGAGATCTCTTTTATTCAAAATGAGAGATTACAATATATAGCATCCAAAGAAAGACTTGGGTGCTTGTTTTCATGAAATGGTCCATATTACATTAAATGCATTAGAAATTATGTGAAGGGGCCATGTTGGAATAGGTTATCAGCCTTAAATTTAGCATTCTAAATCATATCAAATGTCTCCTCTGAATCATGGGTTGCCTAGTCTTCTTTATGATGCTTACATGGTTGTCCATTCACCTTTACTCAATGAATAAAAATAGGCCACGCCATTGAATGCTAGTGCTCTCTGAGGTCCACTTGGTGGACTACTCCACCTACTGGAATAACTCTTTTGTAGATATTTTTAGATTTTCTATATTGTTCCCTCTTTCCTTGCTACATTTTGTCTCTTCCTGGTGATCTGAGCTCTTGAGGCTATCTTCTCACTTTTTGTTGGCTCCTTCAGCTTCTTTTTTAGTGGATCACTGAGTTTTTCCTTATGTTTGTGTTATTTGAAAATCAAGGGTTATTCCATAATCTTGAATTTGACATCCATGGGGACATCACTAGTCACTTGAACCACTTTTAACCTTGAACCTTTTAGAGTTCACCAATTCAATGGTTTAACAATTCAAAGTTCAATGATTTGGCAGTTTGGCAATTCAATGTTTTGTAAAGAGCTGCATTCACTTAGTCTTCGGTATGAGTTCAAGGTGTTGTTGAACCAATTGTTTGAACCATTTAGCTGAACCTTTTCTTGGAATCTTCCACTTAAATCATTTGCTTGAACTTTGAACTTTGAACCCTTTGATCCTTTGAATCCTTTGAACTCGTTGAACCTTTAAACTTGTTAAACTCATTGAACCTTTAAACTTTTCAGAGGTAGAGTTCAATGGTTCATGGTTCATTCCATATCATTGAACCCCATCATTGAATGATTTTGATTGAACCTTGACATTGAACTATCCTTATCATTTTTAGGAAATGCCTTAAGTGTTTTAAAATTCCCCTTGAGAAAGCTCGCCTATTGAACCTACGATTTCCTTAGCTAAAAAGGCTTGAGTAATTGAAATACTTGGCTGCTCAGAACATTTTGAGAAAGAAAGAGAGCATTTTGGCCTACAATACTAAAATGGTCGACATGTTGTCCACAAAAACAAGTGATAGATTTTGGGAATAACATGCCCTAACTTGGATTAATTAGCTCTTAAGCACGTTTAAGCACTTTGTGCACAAATTACTGAAATTGATCAGAATGCCTTGTTATTGGTCCAAAATTTGACTAGATTGGAATTGGAAGTCTATCTTAGATGCATTGGAATCATATTACCATTTAGGATGTTACCAAAAAAAATAACAAAGGCACATGTCTCATGTAAGAGGTTTGATTTGAAAGAACAATCTAGAGCACCTAGGTGCAAAATTGACCTTTTAAATCAAAATGATCCGATCAAAGTTAGCTAGCCCATAAATTTCATTTCCCCATTTAGGGATACCCTAGCCAAAATTAGCACTTGAATATGTTAGTTTTGTTGGGTTGTGGAGCTAAAAGCTTCACCAAGGAGCTAATCAAGGAGTTACTGAGTGCAGTCAGTAACTGGCATTGGCAGTGTTGCTGATGTCAGTCAGGCAGGGACCAAGGATCAGCTAATGTCAGTTAGGAGAAGACCGACAACAACTGACATCGGTCACCTATGCGTGTGCATGCTTTTGCATGTGTTTTTAGAATGCATTTCTAGAATTAGACTTGTCAAATTTAAGTGGTCCAAGAGTGTTTGCATGTTGAAGGCTAAATTAAGTCTTGAGTCTGTGTTTCTAATTAGTGTAATTAGAGGTCTAATTATTGTATGCATGGGATCTTATTTAAGAGACCCATGAGGCATGTATTTTAATTAAGGCAAGTAAATCATTGAAGCAAGAAGCAAGGTCAAGGAGATCTGTAAGGTGTAAGGTCAAGGAGATCAGCTAAAGCTATCAAGAAGGGGATAACAACTCAGGTTGTTGAGTTGGTTGTGGTTGAACAAGAGAGAGGGAAGAAGTCCATGAGGTGTGGCAAGCCTTAGAGGTGGAAGAAGAAGTGGCATCTTCTTTATTGTATTTTATTTTGAAGTGTATTTAATACAAGATTGTGTATTGTCTCTCAAATTCTTTGTTGTTTCAAGTTTCTAGTTACTTAATCAATCTGGTTCAATTCCATGTTTAATTGCTTATAGAAAAGTAATCAATCATGCTTCCACGGGTTCCTAACAGTTGGTATCAGAGCTAAGGTTGTAGGGAGCAGGTTATTGTTTTGATTACAGGTCATTCTCAGGGGTTTTTGATTGAGTGGAAGTATAGCAATGGCAGATGAAAGTAGACTACAAATGGAGAAGTTTAATGGCAAGAATTATCAACATTGGCAGATGCAGATAGAAGATTATCTGTATCAGATTTATACTTACCATTGGGTGGGGTTGTAAGTAAGCCCATAGACATGAAGGATGAAGAATGGAGTGTTCTTAATTGGAAGGCTCTAGGATCTATAAGGTTGAGCCTTGCATCGTCTGTGATTTCCAACTTATCACAGTGTAAGACAACAGAAGAGTTGATAAACTCTTTGGCAAATCTGTATGAAAATCCCTCTACTTCAAATAAGGTATTTCTTATGAAGCAACTATTTACTATGCAAATGTAGGAAGGTGGATCGGTATATACCCATCTTAGTGATTTCCATGGTTTGGTAAACCAATTAAATTTAGTCAATATTATTTTTGATGATGAAATAAGAGCTCTCTTAATCTTATGCTCATTACCTAAAAGTTGGGAGAGTTTGGTAATGGCAGTATTTAATACTGCGTCTACTTCTAAAATTTTAAAAGTTGATGATGTAGTTAGTGTAATCTTGAATGAAGATATTCACAGGAAAAGCACAGGTGAATCATCATCAGGGAATGCTTTAAGTGCTGAAAGCAGAGGAAGGCAAAGAGAGAAGGTTGAGCAGGGGAAATCAAGGTCAAAGATGGAGAGGGGATCCAAATCCAGAAGTGGAGGTATCACCTGCTAGTTTTGTGGAAAGAAAGGACACACAAAGAAAGACTGTTGGTTGAGGGGTAAAGAAAATCAACAGGAAGGTAATGAAGAAGCAAGAGATGCAGGTATTGTGGCACATGAAGCTCTCATACTTTCTTTAGATAGTCAGTTAGAATCATGGGTTTTAGATTCTGGTTCTTCTTTTCATGCAACCCCAAATAGAGATTTGTTCCATGAGTATGTCCAGGGAGACTTTGGAAAACTTTATTCAGGGAATGGTATGCCTTGTCAAGTGGTTGGCAAAGGGAAAGTGCAGTCGGAATTGCAGACAAGCAACACATGGGTGTTGAAGGAGGTTATGCATGTCCCAATTTTGAAGCAGAGTTTGGTTTCTATAGGGAAGTTGGGTGATGAGGGATGCACAATAACCCTCACAACAGATTCTTGGAAGGTTACCAAGGGTGCACTTGTTTTATCAAGAGGTAAGAAAGTAGGTACTCTTTACCTATCTACTTGTATTATTGAATCTCTTTCTAGTTTATCTACTTCAATTGTAGATTCAAAGATATGGCTTAATAGGCTTGGTCACATGAATAAGGAGGAGATGCATGTTCTTGAGTCAAAGGGTATGAGGTCAGATTCAAATGGCATAGATTGTGTTCATTACAGGAAATGGAAATTTGATGTTTTTGACAGGAACAGGGAAGCCTTGGTGTTTGAGGAGGAGATGATGGACAGAGGTCAATCACAGGGGCTAAATAAATCTGAGCAAGGTAGTTTGGATAGGATTTTGATTTAAGATGAGCTCATAGATGAAAAGTTCATCAAGTACAAGAAAACACAGGTACCAATGTTAGTCGATTGGAACCGACATCAGCCAGATAGAGACCGACATCAGCTAAGTGAAGACTGATGTCGGTGACTCGGGGCAGATAACAACCGGCATTGGCTAGGGGAAACCGATGTCGGTAAGGAGGCAGTCACACAAAACTGACGTCAGTCAGGTGCAGACTGAGATGTGACTGGCATCGGTCACTGAGACGGATTTTGGGCAGACAACAAGCTATCAAGAAGTCTCAAGCGCCCATATGAAGGACTAAAAGGGTAAGTAAGTCTTAAATTCATCATTTCCCTTCTTTACACTACTTGTTGCTCACTGATGGTCAAGAATCAAGAAGTTGTTAAAGAAGCAGAGCAGGTAGATCCATGAAACAGTGGGAGTATAGCACTGAGAGACGAATGGATTGTCAGGATGAAGAAGAGCGGGAATGGATATGTGAGATAAAAGGCTAGGGTATAAGTTCTTGAGTAAGCTATAAGACAATGGAGGTTTGACCATTGTATTTCTCTTTACCAGGTTGGATGATATTAGCTACATTATTCTGTTACTGTATTGTGTGCTTGTTGCAGGGTTACATATACAGGGAGTGACTGAACTAAAGGTAAAGTTAGTTCAGAGGTATGTCATAAAGAATTTGAGAGTAGCGAAGGTTCTTTGGCATAAGAGACATGGAAGATCACAGATGATTTTGTCTCAAGTGGGAGCTGATGTGAAGAAGGTGTTGGCGAGGTTTAAAGTACAGGATGCAGAATCGGTAAGCACACCAAAAGCTAGATAGTTCAAGCTGAGCTTGAACAAGTGTTTGAAATCACATAAGGTCTAGTGTAGGCCTAGTTTTCCCTAGTCGTGGGAGTTGTCAGAAAGTTCAGATGTGGTAGTGGACTTGGTTGACAAGTTTAGCATCACAAGATGTGTGGTGGTTGGTCTTCAAAATTGAGCTTGAAGATGGAGGTGCCTGAGATGATTAGTGGATGATGCTATACAGGTGCAGCTATTTATCTCCAAGTGGGAGATTGTTGGGTTGTGGAGCTAAAAGCTTCACCAAGGAGCTAATCAGGGAGTTACTGAGTGCAGTCAATAACCGGCATCGACAGTGTTGCTGATGTCGGTCAGGTAGGGACCAAGGATCCGCTAATGTCGGTTAGGAGCAGACTGACAACAATCAACGTCGGTCACCTATGCGTGTGAATGCTTTTGCATGTGTTTCCAGAATGCGTTTCTAGAATTAGACTCGTCTAATTTAAGTGGTCTGAGAGTGTTTGCATGTTGAAGGCTAAATTAAGTCTTGAGCCTGTGTTTCTAATTAGTGTAATTAGAGGTCTAATTATTGTATGCATGGGATCCTATTTAAGAGACCCATGTGGCATGTATTTTAATTAAGGCAAGTAAAGCATTGAAGTAAGAAGCAAGGTCAAGGAGATCTGCAAGGTGTAAGGTCAAGGAGATCAGCTGAAGCTATCAAGGAGGGGAAAACAACTCAGGTTGTTGAGTTGGTTGTGGTTGAGCAAGAGAGAGGGAAGAAGTCCTTGAGGTGTGGCAAGCATTAGAGGTGGAAGAAGAAGTGGCATCTTCTTTATTGTATTTTCTTTTGAAGTGTATTTAAGACAAGATTGTGTATTGTCTCTCAAATTATTTGTTGTTTCAAGTTTCTAGTTACTTAATCAATCTGGTTTAATTCCGTGTTTAATTGCTTATAGAAAAGTAATCAATTGTGCTTCCATGGGTTCCTAACAAGTTTCACATCATTTAGCATGTTTTAGGGTTTTTAGTCCAAATTGTGTATTTTAAGTGAGAATTGGCCAAAAGCCTAGTTAGAGGTTATTGGTGCCCATATTTAGGTATCTACAAGTAACCCATATTTATCACATACCATTCCTTACTACATTGGATGGAATTTCATGTGCTTATAACAACAATTCTCATCTTGGTATTGTTTGTTTTCCATACACATTATTAAATTAAATGTATCTTTCACATTTGTGTGCATGTTGTATATTTTTCCTATGGGCAAATTGTACCCACATATTGTGTGTGTATTGGCACTTAATGGTTCCAAATTCATATTCTAGATCTTACACGTATATTGACATATGATTAGTTAACATCAATAGTTCATTTATTTTCATATCTTGCTATCTTGGAGCATTTATATGATTATAGGCATGAGATATTCCAAATTTACATAATTATCATTAACTTGTGAATCATTTACTATTTAGACTTTCCATGTGGTAAACTATATCATGTTTATTTATATTTTTATATATATTTCAAGACCCATTTTACATATTTTAGATTGAACTATTACATTGATAGATCATACTACTCATTACAATCTTCATGAAATTAATCATAATATTCTTATCATACTTGATACCTAATTAACTCATATATTATCCATAAATTGTCCAAAACAAACCAACATTGGAAACATTCAATTTTTAAAAAAAAAGCATTATATTAAAAAATAAAAAATAGTAAAAATTCAAAAAACAGTAACAAAATTTAAAATTTTAAAACATATAAAATTTTAAAATATAAAAAACATTTTCAAATTATAAAAAAACTCAAAAAAAATTATCTATGCATGTTACATATTTACATATTCTATATTTTTCATTATCCTTAGTTTATACATGGTTTTAATGGCATTTTATAGAGTGGATACTATACAAATTCATAGGTTACATGATACTAGATTTCACACTATGTGCCCACATCTTGGAGGGGAAATTTTATAGAGATTATGTCTTAACTTGGGGACTTTAAAATTTCAATATAATGCACAAGGGTATTTATCCTTGCTTATCCTTTATCATATTAAACTGGATTACATATATTACAACATCATTTTCTAATATCTATATCATATATCACATGGACATTATACATTATGAATGTTACATAGCTATATTGATTTTTGTGTGCATTCATTTTCTTGTGGTTACATTATTATCCATAGAGGATCCTCTTATAATGATTTATTTTGTGTCTCATCTTGTATGTTATCTCACTAGCTTGTATTGTCACTAACTTGGGTGTGGCCACTAATATTGTGTATTCCTAACTTAAGGGCACTCTATTCAATACTATGATTTTAGCCATGATATTTTCATGAATATTTCACTATACTTGTGTGATGCATGTGTTTAAATGGTTTTCACCATACACCTGTGGGACATGTTACTTATATGTGTTATCATAGATTTATCTAGCCCAACTAGGGGCATGCTTATGACATTTAGGGACATAATACTTGTTTCCAATTTTAATTTTCTAAAGAGGGATTAATACACTAAAGTTTTTTTTATTTATATGGTATTATATTTAAAATTTTATAATGCATATTAAATGATTCTATGTGGCATAGATATTTATTAATTTACAATTCAAACTATGATTTTTTTTTCAAAATCATTATAATGTTGGAAATTTTTAAAATTTCATATGTTTCTATTATTTTAACATGTTTTGGCTATATTATTTTTGATAACATATGAGGCATTTAACCTTTTTATTTTTATGTGGGTGATCGTAGCACATAGTCTTCATCCCTTACCTCAAAAGGGGGCATATATCAAGGAACTTTAAAAATCAAATATTAAATGAGCAATAAACTAATTTTTTTTAATCTGATTTCTTGATCAAAAAGTGGATTGGGCATTGGTGACTTTAATAGTTGTGTTGGTTATGTTTCAACACCTATCAAAAGTCTAGTTGGGTTCAAAATACTCTTGATGAAGTGTTGGTTATGTTTCAACACTTATTGATATTATTTTTGGTGTAGAATTTTGGGTGATACCAAGTAGGAATATTCATTCATATGTTTACCTTTAAAATTAAAATTTAAATTGGAAAATTTTGAAAATTAAAATAAAATATGAATAACATTTGATAGGCCATAGCATTTAGAATTTATTTCAGGTACATAAACTATATAATGTGGATGGAATATTGGCTTGTGTGTGCATCCCTTCATAATTCCATAGGTAAGTGAAGGTAAGTGTTTCAAATTATTTACATTTATAATTTAATGCACACATGCATTTCACTGACATACCCATATCAAAGTTGGGGCATTATGTAGATGTATAAATTTTATACCAGACCCTTGTTCTTAGTGTCTTATCCCTAATTTATTATATTGACCAAATTTTTACATTTTATCCTATTTTGAGGACAACATCCACCCCAAGTAGGTATATACTTGGTCCATCAAGCCTAAAATCACCTCAACTCTTATATTAAAAAACATTTTTTGATACATTTGGATTATTACTTACCTATTGGCTAGCACTACCTCAAAAAAAAAGCCTTGGTCTTACCTAGGATAAACCCATGTATTGTTTAGGTCCATATGGTAAAAAATAACACACTATATGGGTTCCCCCCACTTTACATGTGTGGGCCTTTTTCACTTTTTCATTGATAATGCACCTATAAATTTTCATTTCTACTTTTTAAAATCTGGCTAGTGAGTATAAGTTATCCTAGATTAATACACACACACACACACATAAAATTTTCAAACCATTTTTGAGGGTGAGAATAAGATAATATATTGATATACACATATTTCACATCAAAATAGGTTAATCCTAAAGCCAAACATCACATTATTCATACTTTATGACTTTACAATTATATCTTTGTCTCTAACCATTTACATTAATTCAAAGGAGGGAATTATAATGTGATATTTTCATAATCACTTATAGGGAAGAGTAGGTTCAAAACCCTCATTTTAACTATTCCATACACATGTTCACAAAACTAAGTGGTGGCTTGATCTTGTGAATGTGAGATATATAGTTTGTAATGTCGCTTTGGCTATTTATTGGATCCATTATTTTTTTTGTTATTTGGGTTTCAATCTAGGTCAAGGGTATATTATTATATTATTCAAATTCTCCCTGATAAATATTCTAAGTGAATGCATAGGCATAACAAGATCATCAACACACAGGTGATAGAAAGATCATCTTGTAAAACATTAGGAAGAAATACATAGCCACATGAAGACAAACACAACCAAGATGAGACTATCATACTGAGGAAGAGATTTTTGTATTGGGGTTTATGAAAAATGAAATTTCATTGTGAATGTGTGTGTTTAATATAATATTATATTTTCTATATTTCAAGAGAAAATTTCATACTAGTATAGTCAGTCTATAGTTTCAATTTTGCAAAATCTAACAAGTGTGATCATTCCTTATCACTTTTTAATTTACATTGCTTAGCTTAGTTTCATTATGGCTCTAGCACTTATTTTTATTTGTATAAAATTAGATAGACCTAAATTTTATATTTGATTCATGTATGCTTAGATATATTTAATTAGAACCAGTTTATTCCTTTTTTTGAATAACATTAGAATTAGGGTAAATAAATGTTAAGTGGAAGTACATTTTAGGACTAAAATCTAAACTTGTAGTTGTCATCACTAATTTTACTTTTTTTTTTTTTATGTTATTATTTTTTTTGAACAGTGAAGATTTGTTACTAGTTCAATGCACCATGTTTTTATCATGTTATGAAATTGTTTTGGGGTAAAATAACTCATTTTTTATATTTAATTTTATATTGATAGTAGCAGATCTATAATTATATTGTTAGGTAACTTTTACCTATAACATAAATGTAAAAAATCTATAATCACAATAATAAATATCCAAATTTTAGAAATAATAAATCCTTCATTTTCAACAAAATATAAAACCAAAAAGAAGAAACATTAAGAAAAAGCACAAACCTAATTTCCTATGCCTATAGTCCTTTTTATACATTGTTAAATTTGAATGACAATAACACAATTGGCATCCATAGGCTCACTGGATCACTAAAACCATTTTCCATAAACTAATAAGCATTGAAAAACACATAACACAAGTTAGTGAAACTAGTGGTGAGTAAAAAAAAGTTTGAATCTTATACTCCTACTCATGGTTATAGACCAAGTTAAAAAAATTATGTAAAGGAGTTGTGATTAATAAAAAATGACATGAATATCATTCATTGTCTCAAACCATGTTTATAGGAAAAATTATATTAGTGTGTTTATAACCAAAGTTAAAATATTTGTCCAGAGCCAACACAAAATAAAACTTAACAAATATGAAGTTGTAATGTAAAAAAATATCACACATAAATAAACTTGGGTAATAATAAAAACTTGATTAAATAAGTTCATAGCATTAGATTTCAAAGTCTTGAATTATGAATATAAGGATAATTACATGAATGTTTATAATAACAAAAATTTCCAAAATTTGTCCATAGTAAACACAAAATATAATTGATTGAATATCAAGTTGTAACATAAGGAATTTAGTATATAACACATGGTCCTTGTTAATATTGGATATGTTTCTCAATAATTTCTTATTAATGATTTTTAAATCTCACTCATTCCAACACATACATTTCACAACTATATTTTAATTATGAACATAAATTATTTATATTTTAGATAGTAATATACTTAAAAACTATTTCATACCATCCAAAAATGTTGGAACCATGCCATTCTTATTTTTCATTTCATATTTGACATCATTTTTGAGCATGTCTATGTTTTCTTGCTAGAGGGACGGAGTTCCAAATTCTTATCCACATAAAATTTTATTTATTGTCTTCTCTAAATTACTCTAGGGTGATCCCTATTTTCCCTACCATAAATGAACCAACTTTTCTTTTTCTTGTCATCTTTTTCAGTAACTAAAGACACATCTTTTGATATTTTTCTAGAGTTATAAGTGTTAGATTAATATATTTTATCCACAAAAAAATAATCGTAAGAATAGTTATGTAATATATAAAGTTGTAAAAATACATAATGCATACATTTCCATTCACATATTCTTGAGTGTTGTCCTAGAAAATTACAAAATTCACTGCATGTGTAGTTGAGTTTTCATTTGCATTATATTACTTTTCTTCTACTCATATTTCTAAAAAATAAAAATAAATGATCTCTATCGATTACATATATACACATCTTTGCCTATGGAATATTGTATCCACACATGTTTCTCAATGACATATTAAGAGTCTATTTGATTATGAATTTAGCATAATAGACCCATAGGTCCATGACTCCATACGCTTTGTACCCATAAAAAGTATATCACATTAGCAAGCTATATTTATCTCATACCTTACCTTACAACATTAGATGTAATTTCATGTGTTTAGCACTGTTCACATCTTACAATTGCTTATTTTTCATACACATTATTCAATTAATTATATATTCCACATGAGTGTATATGATGAATATTCACCTATGGGGGAATTGTACCTAAAAATGTTTCTTGTATACATTGTCACTTAATGGTTCTAGACTAATATTCTATATTTTACACATACATTGACATATGATTGGTTAGCACTAGTTGTTCATTTATTTGCATATATTGTTATCTTAGATCATTTAAATAATGGGAGGAATGAGATCTTCCCCATGAACATCACTATAAATAAATTTTAACTCACTTACTATTTATCCTTTTTGTATAATCAACTATATCATATATCATTACATTTTGATTATATCATACATTTAACGATCCATATTACATATTTTGTCTTGAACTATTACATTGACAAATCATGATACTCAGTAAAACCTTCATGCATTTTGTCACTTTGTTCTTATCATGCGTGATACCTACTTATCTAATATATTATCCATATAGGGGTTGGAAAAAACTAACATTGGTAAAATTCAAAATTAAAAAAACATTAGAAATATTTAAAAATTAAAAAATAGTCAAAACTTAAAAAACATTATCAAAATTGTAAAATATTGAAAATTTTAAAATAAAAAATATTTTCAAAATATGAAAAAACACAAAAAGATATAAATGTTACATGTTTATCTATGTTAGGATTTTCATTATACATGGATGACACATGTTTTTCATGGCATTTTCTTGAGTGGATATTATGCAGATTCATAGGTTACATGACACTAGATTCACAGTATGCATCCACACCTTGGAGGGGAAATTTCATAGAATGCATGCCCTACCTTCGAGGCATTGAAATTTCAACTTAATTTGACACAATGATATGTATACTTACTTGTCCTTTATCATATTTAAATAGATAACATAAATCACTACATCTTATGCTAGTGTATATATCTTATATCACATCGATGTTATACATTATTATTGTTACATAGCTACTTTGATTATTGTGTTTGAATGTTTGTTTTATGTGCATGTATTTTATTTTGTGTGTGTCCTCTATGAATCTCACATTTTGTGTCATTTGAGTATCTTGTCTTGCCACTAACTTGTGTTTGGTCACTAACATTGTGTGGTCCTAACTTGAGTGCACTCTATTACTATACTAGGGTTTTAACCATAATGTTTTTCAGACATATTTTTTTATATTTGTGTGATGATTGTGTTTCCATGGTTTTCACTATACACCTTTGGGGTGTGTTACTTGTGTGTATTCTCATAGTTTTATCTAGCTTAACTAGGTGTGTTCTTGTGACATTTGGGGCATAATACTTATTTCCCATTTTAATTAAATAAAGGGGTAATCATGCTGTAATGAATTATTATTGATATGATACTATATTTCATAAGTAACATTTCACTTTACATGATTCTATTTGGTAGAGTTAGATACTAGTTTAAACTTCAAAATATGCATGTTCCCATTCTACTCAAGATGATAATATAGGCCTATGTTGCTCATATTATTCTTATCTTGTGTATAATGGATATATTCTTGTAAAATAAAAGTGGTTACCACATGCATTAATCAAAAGTTCACAATTTATGTACTAGTATATTATGTGAAATAATTAATCACTTCACAGCCACACTAATGTGCTTTAAATGGTTTAGATATTATATATTTACTTATTAGTAACATTTAAGGAAGCCATTGATGTGAAGTAAAGATAACTAGATTTTGTAACTTGTGTTCTTAAAACACACAATGTCAACATGTCAAATGCAAACCCTAAAATTTATGGTACACTACTACTAGCACATCTCCCATGAAATTATGTATAATAATTGTAAAAATTTTACTTAAAAAAATTATAATTAAACATTAATTGAAATATGTTATTAACTAATTTTTTTTGAAAAATAATCTTTTAAAAATAAATATTATTTTTCCACTCGTATTTAATAAATAATATCATTACATTCTTAAGGTATTAATGTAAGCATTCCATATATATGACAAATAATTTAGTGAAATAAATAGTAATCCTTGATTCATACTAAATAATATTACAAATATAAGGCCAAGTTATTGGTGTGTGCTTTCAAAAATAAATTTTAGAACATCCATATTCTAGGGCAAGATGATTTGACATATTATTTTATAATCTTCAATAGTTTTACCTTTAAGCATTCATTACCTTGTTCGATTAGTAAAAGGTATAATTCAATAGCCTCATGTTATTTTTTATGTATCTTAATTGATATTCATTTTCATTTTTTTTGGTGTATATGCCCAAATGATGCTTTCCACATTAATGTCTTATTTAATTTTGTTTGATTTGATCCATGTTTTATTAGGTGTTAAATAATCCCAATGTAATGCTTCACCTTATTCTCCTACGTAAGGTTTAAAATATATAAACCTCACATTTTTAGCCACATTATTACCTTCAAATTTAAGGTAGTTTATATCTTCATATTCCCTTCCCATCCAAATATTTAAATTTTCATTATTTGGTCATATAGAAGCATCTTCCCACATACACATCCATCAATGGATTAAATGTTTGTATAAATCAATGTTGAATAAATTTATTTTGTTTGTGATAATGTGTGACCACTTAGATATGTTTTAAATCAAGGTTCACAAATTTTAGTTTCATACCGCATAGTACATGATATCTTCATGACTAATGGACACAATCATAGTTTAATGTGAAATTCTACAAACTCACATGTCCACAAAGTCTCCTTTTATTTTATAGTTTATATCTGGTCCATAGTATGTTAGCATATTGTGAGCATAAAAAGTTATACATATGGAGAGATAAAGTGGAATATAAGTTTCAATAGATCTACACATTTTGTTGATGACACATTGAAAATAAAATAGATCTTGATGACTCCATGGATTTTTGATGACACAAACCTAAAATTGAAAGAATTTCCTTATAGTTCAATGCTTCACAACCCTATCCTCCTTACATCACAAAATTATATAATGTTTTTAAAACACATATCATCAAATTAGTTTGATATAACCCTAAAACTTATGGTGATTCATCACTAATAAAACATCTCTCATGAACTTAAGTTGAGTAATGCTAGTAAATGAAAAATATTTAACAAATATTTTTATTACATACTTCAACATTAATTGAAATATATTATTATCTCTACACAATTATGAAAACAAATCTAAAAAAGATATTAAGCTTACAGTCATATATAATAAACAATATGGTTACCTCATTAATGGGTCAATAGTGAGAATATTGAATAGAAGTAGGGATAAAATGATTAAGTAGAAGATATTCAAATAAAAGAAATCAATGTTAATATTCAATTCATATTAAACAATTATGGTCAAAATTCAAGGCCAAGTTTTTGGACCATGCTTTGGAATAAAAATTTCAAAAACCCACATCTTGGGCCAAGATGATATCACATATTAATTTATGACCTTATATAGTTTCAGCTTAATATTCATTACCCTATTCAAGTAGTGTAAGGTATAATTTAATGGCCTCATGTCATTTTTTATAAATCTTAATTGATCTACCTTTCTATTTTTTGTTTGGTGTCCATGCATATATGATGCTATCCACATCAATGTCTTATTTGATTTCATATAATTTGGTCCATGTTTTACTAGGTGCCAAATAATCTTGATACAATGATTCAACAACTTCTATCCCTAAGAGTTTACACTATTGAATATTCACCTTTTTAACCACATTCTCACCTTTTGGTTAAAGGTAAATATCCCCATCTTCCCTTCCCATCCATATCTATTAATTTTTATTTTTTATTGTACTATAATAATATATCCCACATACACATCCATCAATGGATTGAATATTATTTATATCTTACAAAAATAGGCCCAACATAAATATCATTATTACTTGGGATATGTTGACTAATGTAGTATTGTATGTGGAAATGAATGGATCCTATTATTTATTCATGTATGTTATTATCCTATATTATTTGTGGTCAAAAAAATATTAAACATCCTAATAAACTTACAAACATTCTATCCAAATAACATAAAACATTTCCATAATATATTATCTTTGGAAGCCATTATTCTCTACCTTCGCCTATTGCAATTTTTCCCTAATTTTCAATATTTTATTTCATTCTATTTTTAAATATTTCATTTCTTTGAGTTATTTGAAAGGTGCTATAGGAGGTTCCCCTTTAGACAAGTTTGGTTCATTTTTATCCTTTGTATGCTAGATTGGGATTAGACAAGATCATTGAAGATACTTTATTAGTACTTTATATTCCATCATTGATATGGCATCCACAACATATACCCTGAACATATTAGGTTTTTTAATACCCACTAACTTGTGGATTCGATATAAAAAGTTTGGATCCATGAAGGCTTTGATGTCATACACTTCCTCAATAAATTAAGGAGTGAATGTAATTAACTCTTCTAGGCATGTTATGTAGGTGTCAATGATATGTGGCAAAGAAAATGTGTCTAGTTTCCATAATGATGTTGCTAATCTACCAAAAGTCCCATCTATATCATCATGGGTGTGTTTTCCTGGGAAGAAGCGTACATACACAATGTTGAATAACCTTCTTATCATCAACATTGATGCAAATGAAAATAATATACGTTTCTTGTTGTCACTTGAAGTATTATCTAGTTGAAAGTAGAGTATCCATGGTTATTTTTTAAATGAATTAATTGTAATAGAAACACTATTAAGTGCTTCAGCATGGAAAACTTTTTTATTTTACCATTTACACTTATCATGCACTTCATTTTATAATATTGTATTATGAAATGGTTGTTTGAATGACCCACAAGTGTATAATGAATACTCATACTCATCAGTGATGGGTTATTTGAGCTTTATGAGACACAAATATAATGATGTGACTATGTAGTTTGCTTTGTGTTAAATAAATGGTAGGCCAAAGTTTTTAAAACCCCAATCTTGTGTCCATGTGTGAGCATACCAATCAAAGTAACTAGGAGGTTCATAACATTACTTATTGAGTTTGAGTTTTTGCCCATACTTTTTATGGAATTTTTCATTTTGTCTATTTTATCATGAAAAATGCTCAAGAATCCTTGAGGTTGTTCTTTTGATTGTAATCTATGGGAGTAGTAATGTGCAAGACAACTTTGAATTTATTCCACCATGTTTGTTTAGATCTATACACTCATCACACTTGGAAAATAATTTGTTCTCTGTAATTAAAAAATGTTTAAATATTGTGGTAATTATCTTGCTGAAACTTAGCTATGACACTAGTGGAAGTTTCAACAATATGAGCTCCTCATTACACTTATTTCATATTAAATTATGGGTATAGAATGAATGAATCAAAATTTGAGGAAATTTTATTCCATCCTATCTTAAATAAGGAGTTAAAAATAGAGAAATGTATGAATTTATCTCAACCATTCTTGATATACAAGAAACTATTGTGGTGATATTTGACCTTTCTTTTTCTTTCCTAGTGTTACCATTTATTGTTCACCTATGCCCATTTATCCAGTCTGATGTATGAATATATAAGGTTCTCATTGGATACCCATAATATTTGTGCCATGCATTATGGAAAAAATTTATCTCATTGAATTTAATTTTAATTCACTTCCATAGATTAGTTGCCCACATCAAAGATGGCATTTGTTGTTAATGAATCTAACACAAATAATTTTTGTCTTTTTCATTCATGGCTCTAATTATATGCCATAGAAATGTGACTAAAACTAGGGGTTTTTTTTTGAGACAATCAGATTTTCAATAATGATTGTTCACATTCTCCACTTCATCCAAAACATTGACCATTTTCTATCCTCATCAACATTTTTATTTGAAGAACTAGGTAAAGGGGCATTCAATTTTTTTATGTTTTTGAGCATTGTAGGGCCTCCTAATCACATTTTTGAAATAATTGTATCTAATGGAATAAAAATAAAAAATATATACCATATATAGTTTTTTTCTTCTAATTCATCCCACATGTTCACCTCAACCTCATCTGGGACTTATTTGAATCTCACATCTAGAGGAGAACTGCTTATGTTGGCCAATTGCCTAGCAAGCCACTATATGAGATATCCTTTAGATAGGAATCATCCTTTGCAAGGAGGTCTAAATACTTTATAAATATTTACTCTAAATATATTCACATCTAATCCCTTAAATTTCACTAGGTATCCTTCAAGTACATTTGTAATTGTTCCATTTTCAACACAATTATTCACAAATAAGCATAAATGGATCAATTTGCCAATAACTCCCTTGAGCTTCAAATTGTGTTCAATGATATGTGAAAAATATAAACAATACAATTGATCACTTCATTTATTTACCATAAGCGAACTTTTTTTCTCATAGAAAACCATTTTTTTACTTGCCAAGTTATTAACTTATTGAGTTGTAGTAAGTTTGAGCAATCAAAACAAAAATTTACCACATTTTTTAGAATTACACCCAACATCAAGCGTCCTAATCTCTCTTCATGAATATTATGATATTATAGAACATGAGTTACAAAACATTGGTCTATGTCATCATCTCTACTAGAACATTTATTTTTGAGAATTACATTGTTTAGGATAAAACCAATTCTATCTTTAGGTACTATATAATTGATGGTGATTTCACTATCATCACTAAAATATCCCACTTCAATGGCACTATAATCCTCTAAGTCACTGGAAATGTAATTAGTATTAATTTTGGGAATGGATGGATCTACATGCTTTGACAAATCATTCTCTTCACATGAAATTCAGTATCTTTTTTTATTGATGTCTGCTAGGGTTTCAAATCCATCAACTAAATAATGCAATTTTACTTTTCCATCCAATATTATGTCAACACTAACAATAATAAATCCTCCTCCAATGTATCTATAATGTAGTATCCTTTTGCTTGGATACACTCTGGACTTTGAAAATTTGGTGCATTTTGAAAAAAAATCCATATGATTATCCTCTCCAAATGCAAGATACATAGATTTTATAGTACAAATAATAAACATGAGATGAAATTAAATTTTTTTAATATAAATATTAAACATAAATTTGAGATGAAATAAAATATATATAATAACTATTACATGTAATTTAAGTCTCATGTATTAAGGGTCTATATGTTTCTAGTAATAAATATGTATTATATAAAAATAATATGTGAGCAACATGATATGCAAAAACAAATAATATCCAATGACAATATTATCTCAACATACTGTCATGAAAATAATGGGACATTATCATCATTAATTATTGATATCTAAAAATAAGTTTGAAATAATTGAAAATATTGAGTAACAACATTTTTATTGTTAAATTGGTTGGCATTCTTTCATTCTAAACATTCACAATCAATTGACTAAATTATGGGAATTCAAGATTGACTTATGCCAATAACCCTAATAACTATAAGTGTCATCTAAAAATGTATGGGTAATAATTAAAAAAGACATAAAACATATATAAGAAAGTTGACTATTAAAATAATGATATTTACCTACAAATAACACTTGACTCCATTATTAGAAATTATCAACACACACACACACACACAATATTTCTTAATTTGAGGATTTTTTAGAAAGATTATTTTAAATATTTTAATAGAAAGATTTATCCATTGATCCATAATATTCTGATAATCTATATATGGAACCCTAATTATTAACATTAAAAGAGGGTTGACTCAGCTTCTAATAAATTATGATAAATCAATGCTTCTCAAGGAAATCTCCCATGAAGCCACATGTCACAAAATCAATTTTAATTCAAAAAAAATTTCATCATAGGCCATTGGGAATCAATTAATTCCCATGATTTATCCATGAATAACCACTATTCATTGCTTTATGGATATTATATGGTCTCAAAGTAATTTTAAAGCCATTTTAAAACATAATACCAATGAAAAATGAATATCTAGAGCTCCCTATTTTGTCGACACTTGAATTTGAAAATTTCACTATCAAGTCCATAAAGATACTATAATGGAGGATCCTAGTTGTATACACCCTATTTTGGGCACAACTATATTCCAACCATACTTCAGATTGATTTATACCAAAAAATGCAAATTAAGCCTAAGAATCGTCAAATGTTCCAATTTCATCTGCACATTGGATATTAGTGCTCATAATAGTGTTGAGGCATCCCTATTTTGGGTATTATCCTATACATAATAGTAACCTCTATAGATTCATCTCCAATTAACTTGAGACCTAGAAAATTGATAGTTTGGCCTTTGGACCCATTAAGTAGGGCACTTGAATAATTCCTAAATTGCAAAAATGCTAAGTATAATGAACTAAGCATATCAAATTAAATGCTTAAGTGAAATTTCCATGTGAAATTAGTGAAAATAAATTTTATAAAAAATAAATTCTAATAAATTTGAGGTCATGATGATGTCATCATCCTCAAAGTCAAGAAATTAAAAATATTTCCCCTAAAGCCTTAAATTTAGAAATGGAGAGTCATACTTAATAAATAGGATCTCTATCCCAAATATTAAATGTTTGTCTCTTCCTTATCTCAACTAGGGTTAATATAAACTCAACCAAAGTTAAATCTAACCTAAATACACTTGGATTAGGGTTAGTTTGGAAGGCTATAAATATATGGCTTCAACCATTGTTTAACAAGCTCTTTTGGTGTAATGTTATGATGCAAAAATACCTTAAAATGCTCTCTTTGTAGTGTTATAATGCTCATTTGTTGAGAGATCCAAGACAAAGACCAATCAAATCCCAATATTGCTCAGGTAACAAGGAGATATGATGCAAATATCACCATTTCCAAAGATTATTTGATCACATGACTGAGTACATCCATCCATGATCAACATACATCTTTTGCTCTTAAGGAAGTTAAATAATGGTTATTTTATCTTGTATTTATAGTTACCTGTATTGTTTTTTGATCCTTGAGTGTCTAAGATAGAGGTGTTAGTTTTATTAGTGTGTTTTTGTTTGGTTTTCATCATACTAACATAATACTAATCTCTCCTCTTAGATTCTTATTGATCACATAATGGCATGTTCAATGGGACCACACTTCATACATGCATAAATGGAGTATCTTATTAGATTTTTGATCCAAGAAGATTTAATTTTAGGGCTTAATTTATTGATTTTTAGCTAACTTTTTCATGTTTAGCTTGTAATCATAGATTTACAAATTGTGACTATAGAACTCTAATTTTGGCAAGTTAAACTGTGAAATCATCAACCAAATCTATGAAATCATCCCATAAAATTATGAAATAATCATAGTTTGACCTTGAATATATGAAACTATAAACTCAAGCCCAAAAAATAGTGAAATCATTGAGCAAAATTGTGAATTGATTATACAATTTTAAGGGTTTTTCTTGGTTTTTTATAAAATTGTAAATTTGTAGAGTTTAATTTTGAAATCATCACTTTAATTGCAAAATCATCATTTTAATTAAGAAAACATAGATTTTAATTGTAAAATCATAAATTTAATTGAAAAATCATATAATTTAATTATGAAATCATCATTTTAATTGTAGACACCTAAAACTGGCCACTAATAACCTCCAACCAAGCTTTTGACCAATTTCCACAAAAATGCACAATTTGGCTTAAAAACACTAAAACACATTAAATAAGTTCAAATGATATATTAAAGTGCTGATTTTAGCCAGGGTATCCCTAAATGGGGTAGTGCAATTTATGGGTCAATTAACTTTGATCATATCATTCTGAGTCAAAATGCTAATTTTGCACCTAAGTGCTCTAGATTACTCTTTTCTATCAAATTTCTTATACAAAACACATGCCTTTATTATTTGGTTTTAGTAACATCCTAAATGGGATAAAATTTCCAATGCATTTGAAATCAACTTATAATTCTATTCCAGCCAAATTTTGGATCAATAATAGGGCATTTTGATCAATTTGAGTAATTTGTGCACAAAGTGCTTAATCATGCTTAAGAGATAATTAAACCAAATTAGAGCATAATTAAGGATTCTATGAAAACTATTGAATATTTATTTTTATAAATGAATATTGAATATTTACATTATCAGGTGACCTCATTTCTTGGGAAGACATCTCTAGGCCATAAATGCCATAAATATCATGATTCATGCTTCCCATGCCTCATTTATGAATTTTAATTAAAAAATTGGATTAATCCTTAGCCACACATCTCAATCCTAAGATGGATGATTTAGGTTTAATATATACATTTTCAAAAATCTATAAATAGGAGTCCTTACCACATGAATTTTAAGCTATTTTGGTGAAAAGTTATTATGCTCAAATATCTTAAAGAATCTTAGATAATGCAAAGTTATAATTCACAAATAATTCTAAAATCCATTGCAATTAGTGTTATAATGTCCAAATATTGAGCCAATCCAAGTCAATCCAAGCCAAAGCCACAAGGTGCCAAGGAGAAGAGGAGATAGCCAAGCCTCCTTTGATGAAGACTTCATGAACACAAGCTGAGCAAGCCACTACAAAAAGCATTTGAAGCATCCAAAGAAGGTGAAGGATTATTGTTTTTATTTACTTTTTATTTGTGATTTTCATCTATTTTTATTATTAATCTCACCCTAGTAACTAGGCCTAGAGATGTATGCTAGTTAGTGTGTTTTTATCAATTTGTTTTCATTTTATGACTAACACAATACTAATCACCTCTCTTGAGTAAAATTCCTAGTTCACATAATGGCACACCTAGTGGGATATACGCATCCCCTGTATCAAGTAAAGTAAGAGGAAACTTAAATTTTTTATTTGGATGCTTAAAACTCTTCCTACATGTTTTTCTAACTTCATTTGGCTATATTTTATCTTCACAGATTTACATAGGTAACCATCAATGGTCAAAGGAACCACCGATAGTTAAGTAAACCATCGACAATCATTTTCAACCATCAATGATCAAGTATAAACATCATTGGTCATTTACAACTATCATTGGTCACTGTCAAAACATAGACCTGAGAGTTAATAAGATATTTCAAAATCCCTGGTTTGAGGTCATTTAGACTCCATTTTTCATGAATTTTTTTTAAAACCACATTTTTCTCCTAAATTTTCAAAATTTGACATTAGTTTAGATTAAATTTTCATATATTTTTCACAACATTTTAAAAATCTCTTTGGACATTTCTAATCTAACACATTTGCTTTTGGGGTGATGCCTTAAGGGTAGACAGGTAACTGATGGACTTCAAATTTGATAAATCATATTTTAGACCACCTTTTGCTTGCTTTTAAAATGAATTAAGAACATTGTTTTGGTTCTTAATGAAACATTTAGATTCTTAATTGAATGTTTTAAAAGTTACAACTTAAGACCAAGGGGTCAAAAAAACACCACCACACCTTTCGATTTAGGGCTTAAAAAGGAACTCATCTTTCAAAACTTTTGTGTTCACTACTTGTTTCACTTAGCACTTTATTTTAATAAAATACAAGGATATTTCATGTATGCTCTTCCATTTATCCCATTTAGGGAACACTTGGAATCAAAATCACTTTATTTATTTGTAAATTTCCTAGTCCAAGGCATAGAAAAAATGTCATCTAAAGCACTCCTCAAAAAATCACAGAAGTATTGGGTGACCTTGACAAGACCCTAAAGTCTTTTTATTTTATGCAAAATTGGCTTACGAAGGGGACTTCATTAACTCCCATGATTTCTTTAGGGAAGATTTAACCTGAAATTTCATCTCCTGACATTAGCTTTATCCACTCCTTCTAAATTGCACATGGGACTATCTGCATTTGGACATCACACTACACTGAGCAAATAACAAGATGTAATGGTTATAAAAAGGAATAGACCTTATTGCAACAAGCCAAGTGTCACAAAAAATCAATTTTCTATGATTTTTTTTCCATCATTTTATGTGAAAGTCATTGTGTAATTGATTCTTCTAGGGATGTTCAAAATTTAATTATTTTTAGTTAACCCAACATTGCCATACCCTTGCTAGGATTTGAACAATTATACTTAGTGTATTTTTATCATTTTTACTTGGTATATTTTGAGACTAAAACATGATTGTTTGTTAAGCCATGTCAAAACCAATTTGTCTATATGTCACTCTTTTGTCTAAAAAGGTGTTATTCTGGCCATTTTACACCACACTTGTGCCTTGAAATTTTTGATAAACTTGTTTGTGTGCGTGTCAATTTGAGTTGAGGGGGGTAGCATTATGCTACCAAAATCATGTCAAACCATTTTTACCTTTGAGTCTTTTTAATCATAACATTTATCACATTATTTAAGCATGCTTACATCATTAGGCTTCTCAATTTGTTTCAAAACTTGTTTACCATTACACTAAAAACTATTTGTTTCAAACCATGTCATGTATACATTTGGACCTTGTTTATGTGTCATCATGTTGTCTAATCTTGTATAGATTATTTGGTCAAATCCTATTTTTAAAAATTGATTTTTTAGTTAACCTTGTTAATTTTAGATTCAAACATTCATTGATTTTTGTTTAGGCCTCAATTCATGGGGCCAATATATAGATCTTTTTCTTTTGGATTGCATAACTTCGGTTAATCAATTACCCAAATTTGGAAACTATTGATGGTTTGTTTATTCAATGCCCATCCTCATCATTGTTTGTGTCTTTATTTGGGAGAACATAACCTTTATTCAAATAACCTTTTGTCTTATGCCTTATGCTAACTGATCATGTTTATGTTTGATTCTATGTGTCAAGTCTATGTCAAAGTTGTTTCCAAACTTGTTAGATTAAATTTAATCACATCATGCCTTTGTTTCAAGTCTATATTTTGATGTTTTTTGGCCAAAATTCCTAGCATATCCTATTTGAGCTTAGCTTTTGACTCTACATTTGGACAAAAGACTTAGCGACTCTTTTCCCTTTCCTAGTTCAGACCTTGTTTGGAACAATTTAACCTAGACCTTTGACATGTTGGTTTTTATTCAGGTGCTTGACCTTTTTTGTGTATGATATTTGAATTTATACTATTTTATTCCAAGTTTTAGCACAAATCTATCTGGAGATACATCTCCACCTTCAACCAAGTTAGACCAAGTTTGAACCATTTATCCTTTGGACATAGTTTTTTAGAGTTTACAGAAATCTAGGCCTTTTATTTTGGACCTTTCCTCATTTATGCAGATATGTCTAGCTACACTTATGGTGGAGTCATGTAAAATCTAACTTATGATAGAATGGCCACATAAAATCCCACTAGGAACCCTTATAGAGAAATATTTTCTAAGGAAATTTATTATTCTCCCTACAATACTACATATGGGGAACATAGTCAAAACCCATAAAATCTAAATAAAATTACCAATTGGGATGATATGGTTTATGAGGAGGACTTTGAATTCCCAACTACAAATAATTTTATTTGGGAAATGAGTATATACCCTTTTTATGATAACCACTACACAGTCAAAAACCAGCTTATGATCCAACTAAAGAGTGGGATGATATGGTTTATTAGGAGGACTTAGATGCATTGGTTTGTGTGAGTAATCAAGCTCAAAAATACCCAATTATCATTTTAGGACCTCATAATTTGGATTATTTAAGCAATCAAACTCTAAAATACCCCATTATCATTTAAGGACCTCATTCTTTAGCTTATGCAAGTAATCATGCTCCACACTGCCCTATTGTTACCCTTTTAGGACTTTGTCCTTTGGTTTATGTGAGTAATCATGCTCCCCAATGCCCTACCATTATCCAACTATAGGTCAATCCTTGTCTAGTACCAATCCCATCCAAACCTCAACCGATCTAATCATTTAGAGACCAAGCTATGTTCAAAACTGGTATTTTCCAACTCATTAGAAACTAAGGCCAAAATAACCAATCAATCTGAGATATTTTTGTTGAACCAATCACTTGTGATGAGTCAATATTGTGATGAATCATCTATTAATCCTATACATATTGTCAAAGAGTCTCACTCTAATGATCCAATCTTTGTTGAATCACTTCTTAATGATTATAACTGCCTTTGGGAAAATCATTACCTCAACCATATGCCTATTTTTCAAGAGCCTTCTATTGAAAAGCTAGTCTCTAAGGAGTTGTCTCTTGACCTTTTTCACATTATAGAGGAGTCTCACTTTGATAAATCTATATTTATACAACCCATTATACCATCATAGGTCATTACTTATCCAATACCAAACATTCAATAAGACATCATTGTAATAGAGTATAAATCAGAGTTAGAGTTAGGTTATATTATTGAACCAACATCACATTTAGCATAAAAATCAGAATTAACATTAGTCTCAACGTCCATTGATTTAGAATCATATTCAAATATAAAATATGTTCATGACTTTTATAGCATTGGTTATGCATGCCTTGCAAATTATTTTGAATACATTTGTGATCCTTCTATGGTTTTTAAGGATGATTACTTACACATTGACATAAGTTATAGTATCTTATATGAGGATTATATAGCATCTCTCCATTCCATTACCATTCTATAGGCCATTACCATCAACCAACATAACCATTTTATTAACATTCTACCTCCCACAAGTGTCAATTGGGACCAATAGAATAACACTTTGTTGAGCTACATCCATGGTGACATAGCAGTTGAAGAAGAGAAAGAAGTCTAAGACCACATTCATATAAAACAACACTCTCTTAGTGAAACCTTTTTGAAGGCACTAAGGGACAAGCAAAGTTTAAACTCAACATCTTCTAATGAAACTTTTTTAGAATCACTAGAAGACAATCAAAGTCAAAATTCAACATTCCTTAGTGAAACCTTCTCAAAGGCATTATGGAACAATCAACACAAATTCTTGGTGAAAACCTCATCGAGGACCTGAAAGCTAAGCATAAAATTTCTTCACTACTTGATAAAGACAAAATCAAATGTCAAATCAAAATAGCTTCCTGTTTACAACTTATTCAAATGGTAGCCACTCTTGAGCCCAAACAATAGAAGAATTTGGTAGTCCTATCAAGAGAATATTTAGAGGTATTTGGCCCTACCACAACCAAAGTTACATTGAATCTGGCATTAATAACATTATGTGTGACTAAAGATCTTGATCTTGCTTTGTTTCCCCACCATTACACATTCCATTATTATTGACCATTATATTTCACAAACAAACCTACCATCTATTATTTATCCTTGTTTACCATCTATGGCTATACTTTCCTTTGTAGAGGCTAAAAAGATACCTTATCTCAATGCTTGAAAGAATCAAAATTAATGACCAATGAAGATCACAAAAGTATTCTCAAAAACCAAATATACATCAAGTTCTTGATAGAGCAACTATTAAAATGAGGTGTGGGCTAGCAATTAACATGATCAAGTATTATATTTGTATCATTTCTTGATTAGGATGTGCATCTCCCCATCAATAGGAACAATATAATCAAAAACCACACCCAGTCCAAAAATATGTACCACACCATTTCACATTGCCATGCCATTATCGTTGTTACATATCTTTTTTCCATTTTCGCATATCCTTCCATTTACCTTCTCACTTAGGGGTAACTCTCTTACCATTTTATCCAATTTATCAAACCATCATTATCCTTAGAAATATCATACCATTTTATTATTCAATTCTTATCTAGACTAAATCCTATTTTTATTTATCCTACTCAATCCTATTTTGATCTTGGTTTATTTGGTTCTTCCCACACCTTTTGTGAGAGGATTATGATCAAGTTTCAACTCTTATCAAATCCATGTTTACAATGATAGTCTATGAAAGTAGTGTGATAATTGATCTAGCAAGATATCTTTAATCCTATCAAGTTTGTTTATGTGAGCTTGATTATAACCGCCTATGGGAGAATAAATGTCTCACCAGTCTTACTACTAATTATAACTACCTATGGACAAATTAATATCATTGACCTATTCCATTATATCCTAGGTATAACTACCTATGGGAAATATAGGGGAAACACTTGTTTACCATGCATTACCGCATCACCTTTCCATCACTATTTTCATTTGACTAATCATTTTTTGAATTTAAGAGCTTGTTGGGATTTGTTTGGTTTTTTCCCCACCTTTTATGTGTATGAAATTAATGTGACTTGAGATCATTTTGGGACTATGTAGGTCATGCTCAATTCATGTTGAGGTCACCTCAGTCCTCCTTTCCATGTGCTCTCACCATTTTACGAGTAACCTAAGCCAAATGCTCTCACCATTTTGCGAGTAGGTATCTTTCCATTCTCTAATGAGTTGAGATACCTCAAAAATACCAAAAAAATATTTAAACATTTAAAAAATACCAAAAACATTTGTCATGTCTAAACCTAGTTAGTTATCCTCGATCTGCCTTATTGGGGCATGGTCATTGTTAGGATTCTTTATTTTGCTTTTGTTATCAGGATTTTTGTTTGTTTGTTTATTTCAAGTTGTTTGTTTGCTTGTTTATTTATTTATTTTCAGCACTGTTACTTTGACTTAGTTTATATGCATTTATTGGGTGATTCCTTGTGTATTATTCTTGAGTCCATCCATATTCATATTTCAACATTATCATCATGATTTTATTATTGGTGTATTATTTTCAAATTTTTATTGGATTGGGAGTAAGTCCTTATGCATTTTTCAACCAAGTCTTCATGATGTTCTATCATGATGCCTATCATCACATGCTACAATAAAAATTAGCTTCAAGAAGGCCTATAATCAATGGAACCATAGAAATTTATCCTTGTAACCTTGGAAAATCCTCCCATCACACCCTTGATCAAACCAACCCATTGACCATTCAATTTATATCATTGCTAATCAGGATGAGTATCTCCTTGTTGACAGCTACAACTGAATCTTTTCTATTGATCAAATCTTATCATTCTATCCATATATTTCATCAATTTATGCCCACTCATCTTTAATCTATATTCTAGGTTATATCCTTGAGTTATGCTTGCTAATCAACCTTAATTGGGGAATTATCATCTTTAGCCAATCTAGGTCCTCTTAATGATTATAATCGCCTCTGGGCAAATCATTACTTTGACTTTTATTCTTGATTATAACCACCTTTGGAAAAATTAGCATGCTTTTTAAATCAACACATGAAAGCATTTTATTGTTTGGATTAATCTCAATCATGAGTTAATTCTACTTTTCTTCTTGTTTCTTTTTGAGGGACTGTCCATCAACAAATGTGATGACCACTCCCTCGAAGGGGCATCATCTTAGGCTTCCCAAAACCATTTAGAGATTTGTTCTTTAATCATCATATTATTTTTAACATATAATAATTTTATCATTATTTGAGAATACATTGCTTTGCCTATGGTTTGAAACATCTTTCAAAATAGGGGCAAACTATAGACACCTAAAACTAGCCACTGATAACCTTTAACTAGGCCTTTGACCAATTTCCACAAAAATGCATAATTTGGATTAAGAACACTAAAATACATTAAATAAGTTGAAATTAATATATTCAAGTGTCAATTTTGGCCAAGGTATCCCTAAATTGGGTAGTGTAATTTATGGGTCAGCTAACTTTGATCAAATCATTCTGAGTCAAAATGACAATTTTGCACCTAGGTGCTTTGGATTACTCTTTTCTATCAAATTTATTAAATGGGGCATGTGACTTTATTATTTGGTGTTGGTAACATACTAAATGGGATAATAGTTCCAATGCATTTGACATTGACTTCCAATTTTAGTCTAGTTAAATTTTGGACCAATAATAGGACATTATGATCAATTTGTGCACAAAGGGCTTAATCATGCTTAAGAGATAATTAAACCAAATTAGAGCTTAATAAAGAATTATATGAAAACTTTTTGAATACTTATTTTTATAAATGAATATTGAATATTTGCATCATCAAGTGACCTTATTTCTTGGGAAGACATCCTTAGGCCATAAATGCCATAAATATCCAGATTCATACCTCTCATGCCTTATCATGCCCTCCATGCCTCTTAATTGCCCCTCTATTCCAAATATTGATGAGCATATTATGAATTTTTATTGTAAAATTGGATTAATACTTATCCACACATCTCAATCCTAATATGGATGGTTCATGTTGATTCTACCCATTTGAAAAAATCTATAAATAGGAGGCCTTGCCACATGAATTTTAAGCTATTTTGGTACAAAGTTATTATGCTCAAATATCTTAAATAAAATTGGATAATACAAAATTATAATTCACAAATAATTCCAAAATCCATTTAAATTAGTGTTATAATGTCCAAATATTGAGCCAATCCAAGCCAAAGCCACAAGGTGCCATGGAGAAGAGGAGATAATCAAGCCTTCTTTGACGAAGATTTCATGAGCACAAACTAAGCAAGCCACTACAACAAGTATTTGGAGCATCCAAGGAAGTTGAAGGATTCTTATTTTTCTTTAATTTTTATTTATGCTTTTCATTTTGTTTTCCCTCACTAAGCTCTTCCTAGTAACTAAGCCTAGAGATGTATGCTAGTTAGTGTGTTTTTGTCAATTTGTTTTTCATTTTGGGACTAACACAATACTAATCACCTCTCTTGATTCAAATTCCTAGTTCACATTAATTATGAAATTGTTCATTTAAATTGTAAAATTTTCCATTTAAATTATGAAATTATTCTTTATTCTATGTGTTTTTATGATTTTCTTGACTATTTATGAATTTGAGACACTTACTAGAAAAATCATGAAATCAAATTGTAAAATTGTTTGTCTATTTTTGTGTTTCTTTTTAAGGTTTATCATAGTTGTGAAATTGTAGTCCTAAGTTATGAAATTATAGACTCGTGTTGTAAAATCACAAAATTAAAAAATTATTTGCATGAGTTTTGAAATTGTTTCCTTGAGTTGTGAAATTATTTGTTAGAGTTGCAAACTCATAGAGTTATGAAATTACAGACCTGACGTGTGAAGTTATTTGCCTGAGTTATAAAATTATAAAATAGAATTGTGAAATTATTTTTAAATAATGAAATCATCTACTGTAAATTTTTACTTGTTTATTTTTCTATGTTTTCATATGCCTGAATAATTTTGCAATTCATAGTTTACTATGCAACTACAAAATTATTCTATAGATCTTAAATTTATGTTTTCTTGAGATAACTTACAGAATTTCATCATGGCTTAAAGCATAAATTAATCCACGTACCATGTTTATAGAGAATTAAGCTAAGAAAGAAGAAATTTGGGTGCTTTTTAATCATTGTTTTCATTTTACAAAGTCAAGATTTAAAACAAAGATTAAAACTCATTCACATATGGTTAAGGTGTTTAAAATCACTTAATAATTTGTTTTTTCACATTTTCCAAGATTTTACAAGTGCAAACGTGGCCAAGGGGCCAAAATTTTCAAATACATTTCACATTGGTATTAGTAAAAATAACTTACATCTTTAGTTAGAGATTCTAAGATATTTTTTAATTCTTGTTTGTTCTTTAGCTAGTTCAAAATGCTTAAATTAGATTATTTGATTTTTTCAAACACAAAATTTAGCATATATGCTCTCTCCTTATCCCCTTTAGGGAACTTAGGTGACCAAAAGTGTTAGGATAAAATAGAACATAGATTTATCCCCAAATCACATACAAGAGAAAATATGAAATGAATCAGTCAAACATACAAAAAATAATCATAAACATGCATAAAATAAGAGATATCGGATTTAACGTGGTTTACCCAAGATGGGCTACATCCACCAAATTTGTCTAGTTTATTATTTATAGCAATACAAGGGAGAAAGGGGAGGGGGGTGAGGGCAACTAGTGAGGTATTTTTGTTGCAGCTCTGCCGACCCAGGTTCGATTATCTGTCCCCCCTTGACCCCGTGGTACCGGTATTAGTCGTGTCTAGCCAGCGGCGTCGGTCATGGTAAAAAGTTTACCAGGCTTTCAATAAAGTGAAAAAAAATACAAGGGAGAAACAAATCTTGCAGCAAAACCTATTACACCTCTCTACCTTCTTTGCCTCCTCTCTCTATGTACAATATACCTTTTTTATATCTCAACCATGTATCAAAACATTTTAGGGTGAAAAACACCTAAACATAACCTCTACCATTAGATCTAGAAACCTTTAATCAATGGCCCATATTGAAGATGAAATTACAATTTTAAAAGGATACAAATAATGGGATCCAAAACTTGGCTAAAATAACATCAAAATTTTAACCTTTGATCCTGGAAGAAAATCAAGCTCCACACCTAATAAAAAGTGTTTAGTTTATTGTCATTGTTTGTAAAAAGTGTATAATAAATAATGTCATGTATGCTCTCCCCAAGCTTCAAGAAACTTGGGTTATTCAAAAGTGACCTCTAAAGTCTTTCTATTTTTCATTTTTTTATACATTTAGCTTGTGGGAAGGAGTTCATTACCTCCCCAAGAGTTATTTAGGGGTGCATTGACCTAGGGATTCATCTCACAACATGGTACCAACCCTATTCCATAACAGGGTATACAAATTGAATAAACCATTGGATGTGACAGTGGTGAGTGGTTAGCCTAACCATTCCAATGGGTACTAAAGCCATGTGGTATCCAAACATCAAACTCCATTAAGAAGTACATGGTTAGAGTTGTTATGCAAAGGAATAAACCCTTGTATAGTAAGCTAGTTTTTTTGGATTCAATTGATGTGATTGTGCCCTTGTGTTATCCAAACTTGGGACCATCTAGTATGCACAAAACTTATAGTTTTTAGTCAAACCCCACTATTTTTAGAATTTTATATCAAATGCTAAGTGATCTTCACTCCAAGTTTGTGCCATGTACTAGTGATTGAGAGATAGAGGGGGTGTAAAAAATCTACTTACACCTGTACTTTAGTTTTTGGATTAGCACTTAATTCCTCAAAATAATTGGTATATCAATGGAAATTTTGGTTGAAGCTATGCACACCCATGTAAATTATAGGGATAGGTCAAGCCATTTATGCTACTTCTATTTTATATGATTTACATGCATGTTTTGGGATTATAAATTGTTTAGTTGTTTAAAAATGAGTCATAACATCACATGTTTTACACTAGTTTAGCATAAGAGGTGTCATTATGCCCATTTAATGTCACATTTTTGCATTAAACTTTATCAAAACAATTGTATGCATGTGTCACTTGTTTAAAAGGGGTGTCATTACACTTCCCATTTTGTCCCAAGTGTTTGCCTTGAAGTTTTGAAACAAAAAAAATTGTCATATCTTCTAAGCAAGGTAATGTCATTAGATCACTCATATTATTTCAAAAACATATCCTTGTTTTAAACCATGTATGCCTTTGGTCTACAATTGGCATTTTTGTGTCATCTATTTAGGTATAGGATGTTATCCATTTGAAGCATCCAAATCTTTTAAACCAGTTTCAAATTTTATCTTGTGAAGTTTAGATTCATAATTGAGTGGTTTATACCTATGCCTTGCTTAATTTTTACTTGGGTGTTTACCTCTTACCTTTGAATTGTACAACTTGGATTAATTCCTTGCTTACTTTAAAGACTCATTTGTATAGATATAAGAAGTGGCATATTTTTGTGTGCCTTGAGTCATTTTGTTTCCTTGAACTAAGGTTAAAACTCTCTTTTCAAGTACAATCTTAAGCACAATTAGTTTACATTGGATCCTTTCTTATCACTTGGGCTTGAATACCTTACTCATCATTCTTATTCTTGCTTACTTGAGATTGAATTTCCTCATTAGTTTTAGATGTGTACCTAGGGTGAATGTATTATACCAAGGTCAATTTTGTTTTTGAATCCATGTGCCTATATTGAGTCCAAGTGTTTTTGACTTTTTGTGTTAGAGATTAGATTAAATTTCAAGTTTATATCATGACCTAGTTTGTTTTAAAAGTCTAAATTTATGCCTTGTTTCCAAAGACTTAGAATTTGCCTTTCAATTTTCAAACTTAGTTATTTTAAAGTTTAGCTTTGTGCCTTGTTTCCAAAGACCTAGCATTTTCCTTAACTTTTAGATTTAGTTCATGCCTTTTGTGTCTATATTTATGCATTGTTTCGAAAGACCTAGCACCATTTTTTGTTTTAGACCTAGATTATATTTGTTCAAAATACTTTTCCAAAACCAAGATTCAAACTTACCTTTCATTTTACCATTTGTGTGCAATACATTAGACCTTGGAGATATTTGAGACCAATATTACCATTGATAACTTTGAAGAAGAGATCTATTCTGGGCCAAGTTTAAATATTTTGTGATAATAGACTGAGTTTTCCATTTAGACTAAGTTTATAGATATACCAAACATTAACCGATCCATATAGACCATGTGTCAATATTTTTGTGAACTCTAGATAATTTTTTCAAGAGATGTTAGTTATGGGTCTAGATATGCCTCACTATCACATGTAGTAGAACCATATACAATTTGGATTATAAAAACATAGTCACAAATGATGCCTTTGTTCAAGACCCATATAGTGATGATGTAGCTTGTGATATGGATTTGTATCCCCCTTACATTAATCAATGTGTAGAATAAGGACAAGATCTATTAGCATATTCCTTGGTTAATACAACTACTTATCTAAGTCAAAAATAAGAATAAATAAATCATTACCTTTTTATTGTGCCATATTTTATCAAATAAGTCAAATAATAGCCTTACTATGTTACCATGTAATTGATCTATGAACCCTACTTGATTGATGATCACTTGATTGAGAACAAGGAATTTTTTTTGTTAGATCTAAAGAGGTAGGTGCCAAGATTTTGGAAGAATTTCCCCATCAAAACCTACCTAGTGTAGTTAGAGTGCTTAGAAATGCACCTTATACTAAAACTATCAAGCATGCCTCTATTAGTTACACTCAGGCACTTATGCCAATGAAAAGATAAGACCCAAATATGATTGAAAAGGGGAAAGGACTTGTGGAGGACCAATTCATGTAAATACAATAGGCATATCAGACTTATCTTAATCTAGCATGGAATTTTAATAATATGGCCACATCAAATGCTTCACTTATAGAACTAAATCCTTCAACATGAGTTCCAAATAATTCATTAGGTCATGTTAATTAGAGTGTGGACCCATTTGACCAAATTATTTTAATAGGCAACATGTTTAATATCCCATTCAATGAGGAGGTGATTGTGTCTTCTACTTAGGACTATGTGCCAAATATAGTGGATAACATATAAGTGTCTTCTAATTTATTCCAAGGTGGGTTAAATGCATCACAAAATAACCATAAAAAATAAGTACCTCTTACCAATACCATGAGTGTTTCACCATAGCATTGAGAAGGAATTCCTAGTTCCCAACCATAGTAGGTTATTCTCATTCCTCAACCAATTACTTCTTCAAACACACAATAGTAAGGGATAAGTAATCAAGAACTAACTAATTTTTTAACCCAACAAGTAATACATGTTATCCCACCTCAATAGATGATGACTAATACTTTGTGTCCATAAACACAAACCAATTTACCACCTTTATAGATAAAACACACTACAAATGTTCCACCTCAACAGGTAATGATGAATGTACCTTAATAATCATAGGAATTATATAATCAATAACACATTACTATTGGTCAAAAAAATACCAAAAACCCACCAAGTATACAATTCACAATATTTGGTTTAATAAAGAGATGTAAATGTCCAACAAGTACATATTAGGCAACCATTACCTTTTACACATCATGTGCCACATATTCAAAGATAGGGCCTTGGTTAACAATAAGTATAATTTATTTAGCCAAGTTTGACTAGTCAAAAAATGTTCCTAATCAAACTTATAAAGAACATTACCTTCCATAAAGCCACATACTTACATCACAATCTGAATTCCATTAGACCTAAAGCCATATTCCAAATCCAAACCAAAATATTTACCAATAATGTATGCAATATCAACAACCTCATCCTAATGTGTAGATGCATATTCCTAGTTGATTGGTCTATCAAACCAACATTTCACAAAACTCCATACCTCCATCATACCCAATCAAGGTAATCCACATTTGAACACCTACCCACAACCACAACAAAATGTGCCATCAAGTTTCTTGGCATAAGAATTGTAATAGATGAAGGATGAAATTACGAGCATTCAAATAGGAAAGAAGACCAAGAAGTTCAAGTTAGATGACATGTATTCATACCAATTTAACATAGAGTATATCTAGATACCATTTCCTCTAGGTTATAAGCCACCAAAATTTGACAAATATAAGGGTAAAGGAAACCCTAGAGAGCATCTAAAAGAGTTTTTAATCACTTGCCAACTAGTGGCCTATAGTGACATCTACCTACTTATTATTTTTCCTTGAAGTCTTCTTGGATGGGCTTTGGAGTGGCTTTTTAAGTTACTAAAGAACTCAATATCTAAACTCAATGATCTTTCAAATAAGTCTACATAACATTTTTCCTACAATATCAAGCATGAGATTTTAGTAGTGTATTTGAGTTAGGCCAAGTAGAAAGTTGGTAAGATCTTTACTAGATACTTATAGAGATGAAAGTGATTGCTAGTCACTTCACCCATAACTTACAAGATAAAGAATTGGTAGATGTGTTTACCAACAATCTACACATTGAAATATCTTATCACTTGGAGCTTTAGTGTTCTCACACATTTAAGGAGATCATTGAGAAAGACATATAAATCGAAAAATCCCTTATCAAAAAAGGTATTATCAAGTTATATTATTCAAACTAGAATCAGAGCCAAACCTAAAATTATGGACCAAGTCGAAACCCTAGCCTAGTCTAAATGCAAACATCTACACCCACTTAGGGTAATAATGATGAAAAATAAATTCCTTATAGCTATAACAAAAATGTTGTCATTAATGGAGTAATAGAGTCAGACCATGGTTAAATGATGAAAAACCATCTTCTTAGCCTATGTTGTAAATTTAACTTATTCCACAAATTTAGCCTATCCAACAAGTGAAGCTTATGGTACATCTTAGGCCATCTCTTAAAATGCTAAAACTACCACTTTTTCAAACCCCTCCTCCAAGAATATGAATAACTCTTAGAGTCTTCAACAACTTTGGTGAGCCTATTGAAGTAGTGTTTCAAAAATTAGTCACAACCAATATGATTAACTTTCTTGAGGGTATACCTTATCCATATTGATATAAAGAGCATGAGTTTTATGAATACCATCATGTTCATGGACATTTTATATGTCATTATGTGCAGTTGAAGCATCTTTTCTAGAATATGTTAGAAAATGAAGAGATCTAGTTGGATAATAGAGCATATATTTTCAATCAAAATATGGGTATCTATCGAAATCCTTTTCCATAACATAACAATTCCAATCAACAATAATAATAATGAAGACCACATCAACAACCACAACAAAAATAATATCAGTAGTAGCAACAATAATGATAACCATAAAATAGAAGGAACCAAAGCCAAAATGACCCCAATAACCAATAGACCTATCATACAGTTGCATGCAACTACAATAAAGTTATAGGGCATATTGTGAGAGGTCATATATCTACCATTACCATCAATCCTAACCTGAGTGATAATATACCAGTATCATTATCTAATAATGCCAATCAACCTACCAATTTTGGTAATATTTTATTGACTTGTAACCATAGCCAATAATAATAACAACCAAGGATTATGATTTTGTGACCTTATGCTGATAACTCTTCATTGCCCCATGACTGCACCTAAGTATACTAGTAATTGATAATTATCCTCTCTGGCCCATCTCCATGATTTTATAATTATGATGGTCCTGTACCCAATCTGAATTGTGTAATCATAACTCAGTGGTCTAAAATCACCATCCCAAGCTTTCAACCCCCTACCAATGAGCTAATATAACCCACTATGCTAGATAGTAATAATCCAATTACCATTGTTAAAGAAAATATGTATGACATTGTGGAACAACTCTAAAAGACGCCTACATAAATTTCCATCTTAGATTTGTTGTGTACATATACCATCCATAATAATATCCTTAGTAAATTCTTAGGCCAATACCAACTGCCTAATGACATAATACTTGATAAATTCTAAGATTCGATTGGACACCTAACCCCTAGCAAACAATTGACCTTTGACCAAAGTGATATGTCATCCATTGGCCCTCTCCATAATAACCCACTATACATTGAAGTTGTCATAACATGACACCAATTTAAATTTGTCCTCTTAGATAATGGATTGGGATTGAATATTGTGTCTTTAAAGTTAATCAAGCATTTGGGATATACATTAGCTAACCTTTAGCCAAAGACTATTACTATCAAGGCCTATGATAATGAAGAGTGGGAATCAGAAGGAACCATAAGTTCTCTAGTGATTGTCGGGCCTTTAAACCACTATATAATTTTCCATTTGCTAAACCTTGATTTTTCATACAATTTACTTTTGGGTAGTCCATGGATACATGAAATTCATGTAATCCCTTCAACATTTCACTAGTGTATCAAGTTTCCTCACTTAGGGATGGAGGTACCTATCCATGGATATTTATAGCCATATGAACATTGGAAGCATTTGGAGGTTGAATATGAAAGTTGCAATTACAATTTTTGTTTAAATCTAGTGCCAAAGAAGGACAAAGACAAAGAGATACTTGTTGAATTTCTAGAGGCCAATTACATAGACCCTAATATCCTTTCCTCCGCCTCACATACACCTCCTATTGAAATGTCTAATCATTCTACCATTTTAAACAATGGTCTAGGAGATTTTTTTAACCATGACACATTCCACATATCCAAGCTTCCAAAAAATACCAAGACCTTTAGAAGACCCAAAGCTAAGCCAATTTATATGGAATGACAATGAAAGGGAAAAGTAAAGTTTCATAGCCCAACACTTATTATTTTCACACATACCATAGGACAAGAATAAGACCCACTTGTCAATGATGATGCATGGTTATACAATGGAAAATTAGTTTATTGATACTAATATACAAAGTATCCCATCCCTAACAGGATCATGGATAACCAAGCATATGAATTTATAGGCTTGGAGGCAAATCAACAGGGAATGTTTGAGCCCATTTCTATGACTAGGTATAAATAAACTCATGGTATTGAATTTAAACTACTTGGGGGTGACCCCATATATCTTATTCATGATCCAACACCAACAACTAGTGACAATGATGCAAACAGTGAAGTAGAGTCCAATCCTATCATATATAAAGATATTACCAATACCAAATTATTTGACCCATATACCATTTGTACCATCATGATAGTAATCTAACATTTCATGTTTCCCCTTTATCATCCTCAACTTATAGACTAAGACCAAAAAGAATCCACAATTCCTTTATATTAGTTTGAGAATGATGAGGCCTTTTGTGTTTTTCTAGGCTTAAGAGATAATGTTTCATTGGGGGACCATAAATAAGGGTTTTATATCAAACTAAATATTAAATCCTATTTTGGATATTAGGTTAACACCCTTAGCCTAAAACAAAAGAATAAAACATTGAGGTCCCAAAGTGAAAACCTCTTTGAGGCATTTTTGGACCAGGGTAAAAGTAAAGAAAAAGATTAGTCTCTTGGTGAAAACCTATTTTAGGTGCCACCATATGGGGATGTTCACCCTTATTTGAATGAAGCTTAGGATCCTACCAATATCAAACTTGCTTTTAGTTCTAATTTTAGTATAGAGGAACAACATGACTCTGATCAAATTATCCAAGAATTTTCTATTGTATTTATTACATGACCATTACTACCCTTAGGAAATTTTGATTTATCCTGCTTGGGAGAGATTGAAGAACCAGTCTGACTAGAGGAATTTACCATTACTAGATAATTTACATCCTTACCAACTATTCTAAAATATTTCTTGACTCTCCTAGAAGAGTATACTATGGAAGTTAACATCAAGACTCTAGAAGACCTGAACTAGATCAAATTAGGCACATCCCTCACTAAGGAGGAAAGTGAAATTTTTAAATCCCTTTTGAGGGAGTTTGTTTACATATTTAGATGGGCTTATTCAAACATGCTAGGTTTTATCCCCACCTTGGATGTACACCATCTCATTATACATCCTAAAGCCAAACCAATGAATAATAAATTGTGTAAGATGCATCCTTGTATTATTGTGTTAGTTAATAAAGAGTTGGTAAAAATCTTGGAAGCGAGATGCATCTGATCGATTGATTATTTAGAGTGGATTTCAAACATTTTTCCTATTAGTAAAAATCTAAAAGAGATCAAAATCTACACTGATTTTAAATTCATTAATAAGGCCTACTTTAAGGATGACTTTCCTATGCCAAATATTAACATGGTAGTTGACTCCACTACCAAGTATGAAATGTTTTCCCTCATACATGGATTTTTAGGATATAATCAGATCAAGATCGTGCTAGAAGACCAACACAAAACAACATTCACCACTCATTGGGTAAAAGTTTGATATCAAGTTATTTTTTTTGACGTTAAGAATGTTTGGGCCACATAGTAAAGGGATATGATAGTTATATTTCATGACATGATGCATGATATTATGAAAGACTATATCAATGACATATTGGGTAAATATAAGACTTGTGAATTTTATCTAGCCATATTATAAAGGATATTTATAAGGCTTCATGAGTATAAGGTCTGACTTAATCCCAAGAAGTGCATCTTTTGTGTCACTTTAGGAAAATTTTTAGGCTTTATTTTCTCTTGTTGAGGCAATAAAATTTATCCTACCAAGGTACAAGCTATTATCGATATGCCACCACCTTCCACTTTGAAGTAGTTCCATAATTTTTAGGACAAATTCTAGTCTATTAGACACTTCATTTCACATTTGGCCATTAAATGCCATCCCTTCACTCATTTATTTAAAAATGTTATTACATTTATTTGGGATGAATAAAGTTAGAAATCCTTTATGTTCTTGAAGGAATACATTGCCAATCCACCTATCTTTCGACCACCAATTTTAGGGAGGCCATTTCTACTATACCTAGCTACCACTTACAATGCTCTAGGGGAATTATTGGCTCAACATGATGAACATGAGAAAGAACATTCCATGTACTATCTAATTTATATAATGGTAATGTATGAGCATAACTATACGCCAATATAAAAAAATTGTTTATCTATGGTCTTTACATCCTAGAAGCTATGCCATTATATGCTCAATAACAAGACCATAGTCATTACCAAAGTAGATCTACTTAAGTATCTACTATCAAAAACAACTTTACAAGGCTTTATGGTTAAATGGATCATGATTTTGAGTGAGTTTTAGATTGAGTATGTCAATCAGAAGGCCATAAAGGAACAAGTACTTATATATCGACTTACTAAATATCCCTTTTTAGATACTAAACCACTCACTTTTGCATTCCTAGATGAATCCATGATTACTGTTATAGAAACACCTCTTGAAGATCAACACTAGAATATGTATTTCATTGATCAGGAGTAGGCCTATTATTTATTACATCAAAGTGGGATCTCATTCCCAAATCATTTCATATTAGCTTTCCTTGTACTAATAACATGGATGAATATGAAGTACTCATTATGGGGATTTATTAAGAGGTAAAATAGAACATTCAAAATATATTGTTTATGGTGCTTCTCAATTAATCATCAATAAGGTTACATACTAAATTTAAAACAAAGATGATATGTTGGTACCATACAAGGCCATGGTGGACATTTTAAAGTATAAAATTTCCCACATTCAATTTGAACACATACCTTGAGACAATAATAGGATAACATATGACATGGATACCATTGGTTTTATGATTTGTAGTACAGACAAGGCAAAAGACTATTAATTCCTTATTAAACATATTGTAGTGCTTGCTCATGATACTATGAATATTGAAATGATTTGTGACATTATTGGTCTCAGTTATATTTGGTATTTATACTTATATAACTACCTTCATGACTAAACATTTTCACTAGACCTTTCACACAAATGAAAAAAATTCACACACTAAGCCTCTTAATATACCCTACTTAGCCCAACCCTTTACCATGAAACTTTGATGGAACTTTTATTTGTTGTTTGACTTCAATAAAAGCTACATTAGTATTGAGTGAAGTCCACAAAGGAGTGTGTGGATCCCTCACTAGCAGGATTATCCTTGCCAAAATATCCTAATTATTGGTTATTATTGGATGTAGTTGCTTATGTTAAAAGATGTAACAAATGTCAGAGGCACGAAAATTTGATTCATGCTCCAGCCAGAACACTCAAACCAATGACTACACCATGCTCATTTTAAATTTGTGGACTTAATCTCATTAGGAAGATTAACCCTACCTCATTATATGGCCATATACATATCCTTACCACCACCAAATATTTCACTAAGTGGGTTGAAGATATACCCCTCATGTGGCTGGAAAAATATATCCAAATTCATCTTCAACCATCTCATTTATTGCTATGGTATCCCATCTGACATTATATCTAATAATTTTGGATCATTTAAAAATAAGGATGTCAAATCACTCTATGACAAGTTTAACATTACCCAAAACTTTTCCACTACATACTACCCACAAGGTAATGGCCAAGTAGAGGCATCTAATAAGACCATTGTCAATATTATTAAGAAGATTTTTAATGATGATGGTCATGATTGGAACCTAAAAATATTTCATGTCCTCTAGGTTTACCACACTAATTATCATACTCTAATAAAAGCCACACCATATTTCCTTGTCTATGGCATTGAGGCCATTCTTCCCATCAAGATCAAGTTACCTTATTTATGTATCTCATTTAATCACATCCTTGATGATGATGATTATAGATTAGTTAACCTGTAAGTTCTATAGTTAATAGATGAAAAGTGCATGACCACTATAAACAACCTTCAAGTATATTATAATTGTAGACACCTAAATCTAGCCATCAATAACCTCTAATTAGGCTTTTGACCAATTTCCACCCAAAATGTACAATTTGGCCTAAAAACAATAAAACATGCCAAATGATGAGAAAATGACATATTCAAGTGCTGATTATGGCTAGAGTATCATTAAATGGGGCAATGTAATTTATGGGCCAACTAACATTGATCAGTTCATTTTGAGTCAAAATGCCAAATTTGTAATTGGGTGCTCTAGATTGCCCTTTCCTATCAAAAATTATACACAAGACATGTGCTTTTTTTTTTGGAAACATCATAAATGGGAATATGGCTCCAATGCATCTGACATCACCTTCCAATTCTAATCCAGTCAAATTTTAGACCAATAACAAGACATTTTGATCAATTTGAGTAATTTGTGCACAAAGTGATTAAACATGGCTAAGAACTAATTAATCCAAATTAAAGCCTAATCAATAATTCCATGAAAACTTGTTGAATAATTTGTTTTGGAAATGAATATGGAATAACTACATCATCAAGTGACCTCATTTCTTGGGAAGGCATCCCTAAGCCATAAATGCCATAAATATCAAGATTCATGCCCTCCATAACTCATCAATACCTTCCATGATGCCCTCCATGCCTCTTAATTTCCCCTTCTTCCAATGTCATGATGAGTATAATTACAAAAATTGAATGAATCCTCAACCACACATCTCAATCTTGAGATGGACAGTTCATGTTGATTCTAGATATTCTCAAAAATCTATAAATAGAGAGGCCATGCACATCATTTCTAAGCTTTTTTGGTGCAAAGTTATGATTCTAAAATATCTTCAAAATATTAATTTATGCAAATTTATAATACAAAATTGATTCCAAGCCAAGTTAAGCCACAAGCCAAAGGTGCCAAGGAGAGATGGAGGTAGCCAAGCTTCCATTGCCAAGGACTTCATGAACATAAACTGAGTAAGCCACCACTACAAATGCATTGGATCATCCAAGGAAGGTGAAGGGATTCTTGTGTTTTCATTCCTTTCTTCTTAGTTGTGTTTGTGATTTGATTTTTTTAACTAAGCTCTCCCTAGTGTTTAGGCCCAGCGATGTTATGCTATCAGTGTGTTTATTTCATTTTGTTTATCATTTTGGAACTAACGCCATACTAAACATCCTCTCTTGAGTCAAATTCCTAGATCACATAATGGCATATCGAGTGGGACTAGATGCATCTCACACCTAAAGAAGATCATTTTATAACTCTAAAATATTTATTTGAACCTTTAAAACTCTTGAAAATTGATTTTCTATCTTTATTTTCACAATAATCAAAGTTAGCTAGTAAGACCGACATCGATTACATAGCTTAACCAACACCATTGGCAAAACTAACATTAGTTATATACCTATCAAGATGGTCATAGTGGCATAACCAATGTTAGTTAGCCAAAGTAACTATCATCGATGTTAATAACTAATGTCAATAACTATGTTTTTATTAAAACATAGACCTGAGAGCTATTTTTCCAAAGTTCATTATTTCAAATCAAAAAGAGATTCAAAGCCAAATGACATGGTAACATTTTGGATATAGGAACAAGCTTAACATTTTATTATAAACATGTTTAAATCACCTTTTGCATGCTTAAAATTCAATTAGGAACCTTGTTTTGGTGTTTAAAAAAGAATATAGATGTTTTTGGTGATTTTTTTCAAAGTTTGTAACTAAGACCAAGGGGTCAAAACACCACCAAATCTTTCATTTTGGGTTAAAAAGTGAACACACTTGTTAATTATTGTTTTCAATAGTTTTTTAATCAAATTTTTGGTTGGTAAAAAGAAGAATGTTGTGTGTATGCTCTTCCATTTGTCCCCTTTAAGGAACCCTTAGAATCAAAAGTGCCATTCCTATTGCAAGTAGCCTAGTCCAAGGCTTAGAAATAAAGTTGTCTAAAGTACTCCTCAAAAACTCATCAAAGTTTAGGTGACCTTGAAAATGACCCTAAAGTCTTTCTACTTTCATGTTTTCTTTATTTTTATGCATTTTGGCTTGCAAGGGGGACTTCATCACCTCTCACAAGTTCTTTAGGGAAGCTTTAACCTGGGGTTTTAGCATTGAATTAATTTGGCTCCTTTGGAGTTACACACGAGACATAGTGGAAATTTGAATATTGCACTACACTGAGCAAATAACAAGATGTAGTGGTTACACAAAGGACTAGACCTTTTTGCAACAAGCAAAGTGATACAGAACCAAAATCCATGATTTTTTTTGCATTGTTTGACATGAAAGTCATTTTGTAATTGATTCCCTTAGATCATTTATAAACTTGTTGTAGAGAGGATTACAAAGCAATTTAGTCAAGCATTAGTCTATAAATAATTAAACATGCATAAAGAACTAACTAACCAAGCCTATATATTCCTATGGGAATTATAAAGGATAGAAAGAAACAAATGAAAGAAATCAATCACTATATTACCTTCCCAAATGGATTCACCATACCTATGTGGCTCAAAAACATGTTCTCCTTTGATCAAACATCCTTGTCTTTGTCAAAAATGGTGGTAAGTTCCTCCAATGCCTCAAGAACACTCTATAAAAACTAGGCTCTTGATTGTAAATCACTAAACTAGCCTATCAATGAAGCTTTGTGGAAATAATTTAGCATTATAACTTTGAAATGCTCACACTTTAGAGATATTTGATCATAATAAACTTCACCAAAATATCTTAGAAATAATGTTCATGGCCTCTCTATTTATATATTTTTGAGATTGGTTAGGATCAACATGAACCATCCATCTTGAAATCAAGATGTGTGGTTGAGGATAATCCTAATTTTTAGAATTAAATCCATAAATATCCTCATCATAATCTTAGAATAAGGGGCATTGAAGAGGCATGGGAGGTATTAACTAGGCATGGGTGACCCATAATCTTAATACTTTATGCACTTATGGCTTGATGGATGCCACCCCATAGATGATGTCATTAGGTGATGCAAATAATAAGAATCAATTTTCAAAAATAAATATTCAAAAACTCTTATGAAAAATCCACTTAAACTCTTGATTTGGATTAATTAGCCTTAAACAAGGTTAATCAACATTTGTGCAATTATTTTAAAATTGGTCCTTAATTAATCAAAATGGTCAGAAAGTCATATTACTAGGTTATAATTTAACTCAAAAGGAATCAAAAGGTGACATTAGATGTGTTGGAACCATATTCCCATTTAGGATATTTCCAAAAACAAATAACAAAGGTACATGATGTGTACCAAAGAATTAGAAGAAAAAAGTGATCTAGGGCACTAAATGGTAAAATGGTCACTTTGACTTGAAATGATCTGATCAAAGTTAGGTAGCCCATAAAATGAATTGCCCTATTTAGGGATACTTTGACCAAAAATGGTACTTGTAAATGACAATTTTGAACCATTTGGGATGTTTTATGTATTTTGACCTAAACTATGCATTTGAGTGCAATTTGAGTAAGATTGACTATTTCAACATAAATGGTGTTAGGAATTGGATGTCTAAATTTTGCCCCTATTTGAGAAGGTGTAGTGAGAGATTCAGATGAAGAAATATATTTTCAAATGAAAGAGTTGTTTGAGAAGAAATTGGAATATACCCATGATTCCCCCTCAAGAGGACATATGAGGATGAAAGAGAAGGATGGACTCTCAAAAAAAGAGAGAAAGTGAGAGATTAAACCATGGAATAGATCACATCCAGATGAGCTAATGCTTGTACATGTGATTAAAATTAATGATAAAAATATAATTAGAGTTATAATAGGCCCTAGAGATGGGGGGAAGGGCAAAGATACAATCCATAAATGTAAGGGACACACTTTAAATGTACCTAATTTAAGAGTACAAGTTGTGCCCTTATGACATTAATCAATCTCGAGATAATTTTCACACTAAAAAAATTGGCATCATGGGATTTAATGTGGAGATCTTGGAATTATAGGAAAATGGATAATGTTCTACTTCAGAAAGGGAAGCGCCACTAGAACATGGTTTCCAAAGAGAAGATAATAAGAAGTGCCCCAGGAGTACAAATGTGATCATGATAAAACAAGTTTTTTCCCCAGTAGGGTGAATCTTGATCATTGATAAAGAATAAAGAATGATTTTTCTCCTTTAGATCTTATTTTATTTGGATGGTGTTTAGATTATATGCCCTAGCATGGGCAATTGGTAAACAAAATAGCTCAAGGATATAATTGAAAAGATAGTTTAAAGTGAGCGGGTACAAATGAACATGTGATAGTGTAATGGCTTAGAAAGCCATATAAAACCAAGCATATGAGAAAGCACAAAGTGATGAGAGAGATGAAAATAAGAATGGAGATAGTTGAGCTAACCTTAATATAAATTGAGTGCTTCTTATATAGTTCCATGGACTCATGTTCCAACATGAACTTCAAGCCAATGTAGTTCACCCAAGTTTGGGAGAGAATGGAAGGAAGCATGATGAAAAATGATAAAGAATTGATTAAAATCACAATTTATGTGAAGATATGCATGTTTAAGCATATATTTTAGTGATAAAATACATGCTACCTAGAAGCCTAATTCCATATCATGAGCTTAGGTTTGCAAAGTGTTCTTGAGAATCGTTCATCAAAACTGATGTTGACACTAAGACATTGAGACCTGAGCATAAAATGATTGCTATAGAAAAATAATTTAGGAATCATAAGTATGAATAAATTAGAATGACATAAGATTCCAATTTCACTAATTCAGTTCAAATGTGAATACCTATAACTAAGGATAATGGTAAAACAATGACCAAAACTAGAGTTACATCAATTTACATTTAAACAAAAAAGCATAGACAAAGAAAAAGATAAACATAAATGAACCTAACTTGAAATCAAGATATGATCCATCAAGACTTAAGTAGGAACAAAAAATTTTAAAAACAAAAGGTAAGAACATCTTAACGACATGAGACCCAGATATGAATAATCAAGATCCATGTGGACCATCAAGGCATTCTTGAACAAAAAAGAGAAAAGCAAAATCAAATAGAAACACAAGACAAGGAATGGAACAAGAAGTAATAAAAAAAGGAGAAGAAATAAAAGTAGAGGTGTGAAATCACAATAAAACACCAATAAAACACAATAAAACACCAAAAAAACTCAAATAAACACACACAAACAAAAAACCAAGTTAGTGCAGTTTAAAGACAAATGTTCATGCATGTGTGGTAGAGGTGTTACTTTCCACCACATAATAACAAAGAAAAATGACATGAAATTTTTTCCCTAATTAAAGAGGAATAATGATAGAAGAAATGGGTGAAGAGAAGAAAAGGAAGGGGTTGGTTGAGCTGACTCCAGATGTATAAGACAAATAGACACTGCCTATATAGTTCCATGGATGCATGTTCCAACATGAACTTCAGGCCAAATGTAGTTCTCCCAGGAAATGGGATAGAAGAAAAAAATGATGATCATACTATCATAATTAGTTTTATATAAGAAATGAAAGATATGACAAACAAATAAGAATGGTCAGTAAACAAGAAGCTGATGAGATGAGAAAGAATGATCTTGCAAAATGACAAGTGTATGGGAGAAGATGAAATGAATTGGTGTTTTTGTGCTTTCAAAATGGAAAGAGTGTTCTTTCTTAACATTTTATCATAAAATGGTGAGAGTATTCTTTCTTAACATTCACTCACAAAATGGTGAGAGCATTCAATCTTAACAATTGCTTGAAAAATGGTGAGAGTGTTCAATCTTAAAAATTGCTCATAAAATAGTGAGAGCATTCAAACTTAACAGTTGCTCACAAAATGGCAAGAGCATTTAAAATTAATGGTTTTTCATAAAATAGTGAGAGTGTTCAAACTTAATGGTTGCTCACAAAATGGTGATAGTGTGGGATGGTGAGTGGGAATGTATAAACATATAGAAGCGTGAGATAATGTTTTTATTCTTTTTATGGATCATGTTCTAATGTTTTTGGTATTTTTGGGATAAAATATGCATAGGCTTGGACCATATAATTGAGGAGATGCACATCCTAAGAGTAGAGGTTCCAATAAGATAGCTAAGATAACTGCAACGGCCCATGCTCATAAATTGGTGAGAGCAAGATTCTTGATAAAATAAGAAAGCAACAAAATACTTATACTAAGAAGATGTGACTGTTCACCTATCAGAAGCTGCACAAGATTGTCCTAGTTAAAATACTTTGTAAAACTGCTATTGAAGATGTTCATAATGCTTATGAGACATAATCAAGATCATAATTGGTCAAGGGACAAAAAATGTTCAAGCTTATAACATGTCCTAGACATAACAAAGAATATGCATCTTGAAGAGAGAAATACTAAATGGGATGAATAATGTGTTAAGAGTGCCAAGAGTTCAAAGCCTTTAATATTGGTATTTATGAAAAGTGGACTAGGGTAGTATAAAATGCATTCAAGGCAAGATAAAAGGGTGAGATAAAATTATGACAACACAAGTTGCCCCCAAGTTAGGGGTTTTATAGATAATGGTTCAAAATTGTTCATGCATATAATATTTTAAGGTGTATGATGTTCATGGGCTTTAAAATTTCTTCACCATTAGGTTTATCCAATTGATATGATCCTGATCTATAGTTTTCCATGATAATATATGGTCCTAACCAATGAGGCTAAAACTTGCCTTTCTTTTTGGGTTCAACATTTGTGTTCTTCTAGTTCTCTTTCAAAATGAAGTTGCTAATCTCAAATTCTTGAGGGAGAATGTGTTTGGTGTATATTCTCCATAATCTATTCTAATAGGCCTACACATTTTTTAGGGCAGCCAAACACTTACCATCAAGAAGTTCTAGTTCTTGTAATCATGAGGCTCTATAGTCTTCATCATCTTCAATGTGCTCCAATGATATTCTTAATGATGCAATCTGAATCTCAAATGGGATGATAGCTTCAATTGGGGTACGATGATTAGTTATATAATCCCAAAGAGTAGGAAAGACTTACAAGTGCCAATTACGGCCAACATCATTGACAATATTTTTTAAGATGGCTAGAATTGTTTTATTTGATGCCTCAACTTGTCCATTATCTTATAGGTTATATGGAGTGGATTTCTTGTGGTTGATCTTGAATTTTACACAAAGATATTTCACATCTTAGTTTATAAAGGATCTATCATTATTAGATATAATATAGGCTAGGATGCCATATTGACAGATGATATGGTAATGAATGAATTTGGCTATTTGCATTTTGTTGATTTTATAAATGTCTATGTTTATTTACCAAAATTTGATTTATTTGATGGGTTTCCTCAATTTGAACTGAATGTTTAGGTTTCTAAGTTTTTAAAGTAACAAGAGGTTCTTGATGATTGAAAAATGTATGTTCTGTGTCAAATGGAACATCTTGTAAGGTCTCTTATGACTTTACCTATTTGTTTAGATTACCTTGATCCACTATAGTAATTTTCTCATCCAGTATTTTTTGTGTACTTTCCACCATTTCTTCATATTATTTTGAATCCTTATTATAAATTAAAGTGGTAACTAGGGAGTCAGTTAAGTCTACAACAAGTTGATCTACATATCATTGACTTATTATTTTGATCTTAGCTAGAAGATCCAAATTTGTGGGTTTTGACTATGTTTGTATTTCCTTTCCTTTGTTAGAAGAAGAAGGTATGTCTATTTGTGAAAAATCTTGATCTTACCATCATTGTTCTCCTTCTCTAAGGTATGCAATTGTTTTGTAGGAAATCCAGAAGGTAGTCTAGCACCTGACTCTATCAATCTAAGAAGGCTTCATCTTGATCTTCTTGGGGTTGATATTAATTTTAATAATCTTCAAATCCCACTATTATGGGGATATCATAAAAAACAATGGGTTTATCTTGACCATCATAAAATTTCTAATCCTCATAACCAAGGCCATAAGAGGCCCCACTATGAGTGAACCTTCGAGTCATGTCTAAAAAGAGTTTTTTTGTATGTTTGACTAACTTTGGACCAATGCTTGATAACTAATCAAATTATGCTTTGGATTTCTTTTTAAATAAATAACCAAGGTACCAATGAGACTATAAGGGAGGGCGGTTTGAAACCATGCACAATTTATAAGATTTGGTTCACAAAATTACACAACCTTTGGTAAAGTTGAAATCATATAAATCAAAAGAGAGTAAGGTAACTCAAAGACCCAAGGTGAAAACTAGTTCACCAAAGCCTAGATCTATGTGATACACCCACACTACAAAATCTAGCTTTAACTTTGACAAGTTAACCCTAGAAATTTAGAGGAAAGCTCTCTGAATTATGAAGAAGACAAAATAAATTAAGCAACTCAAGATGTAAAGACATGCGTGAATCAATTTGTATAAATCTAGGACCAAATAGGCATCACAACATCACCATATGATTGTAGTAGGATAAAATATGTTCTAAGACCCAAAGCATGAGTGATACACAAGATAAATTGAGTCCACCAAGATGATAATGTGATTTTGAGTCTTAATAAATGACTTTCAATCCAAATATAAAATTAAACCTAGGTTAAATCAAGATTAGTGCACAAATGGTGAACCCACTTTGATGCACCAACCCTTAGAACTTAGAAAGGTCCAATTTTGAATGTGGATTATAAATGAAGGATTTAACAAAATTGGGTAAAATTTCTAAACTCAATTGGGCAACATGACTGTGCCAAAGTGGATGTCATGACATAAAGCTTTTGATAACAATTTAAAGAAGGAAAAGATGAATTTTCCATTTAGATAGTGTAATTCCTCCCTTGCTTAAGAAAATTGAGGACAATGTGTTTTGGCTAAGTTCATTGAGTTAACAAGTAGTTTTAGACAAAAATCAAGACCAAGTAAGATAATAACAAAAAAAATGTCTTAAGTTTAAACTGATAAGGTATGGCAAAATGGGGTCTACTAAACTATCAAGTTTTGAATGTTCTATGGGAATCAATTGCACAATGAATGTCATGCCAAACAATGCAAAAGAAAAGCACAAATTTTGGATCTGTATCACTTTTCTTGTTGCATAAAGGTCTAGTCCTTTATACAACCACTATATCTTACTATTTGCTCAATGTAGTGTGATGTCCAATGTGCCACTACGTCCCATGTGCAACTCTAAAAAGATTCAAATGAATTCAATGTTAGGAGATAAAACTCTAGGTCAAAGCTTCCCTAAAGAACTTATGGGAGGTGATGAAGCCCCTCTCACAAGCCATGTTGCATAAAAATAAAGAAATAATGAAAATAGAAAGATTTTAGGGTCATTTTCAAGATCATCCAAACTTTGGTGAGTTTTGGGGGAGTGCTTTAGGTGACTTTCATTCTAAGCCTTGGATTAGGCTACTTGCAATAGGAATGGTACTTTTGATTCTAAGGGTTCCCTATAGGGGATAAATAGAAGAGCATACACATGACATTCCTCTTTTTGCCAAACAAGATTAATCTAATCAACTATTACAAATAAGAATTAACAAGTTTGTTAAATTTTAAACCAAAATAAAATGTTTGGTGGTGTTCATTTGACCCACTTTGAAAAACATTCACCAAAAACATCTAAAAATTCCTTGTTAAACACCAAAACAAAGTTTCTAATCAAATTTTAAGAATACAAAAGTTCTTTAAACATGTTTTAAGAAAATTTTAAACTTGATCCTATATCAAAATTGTTAGCATGTCCTTTAGCTTTGAAGCCCTTTTGAATTTGAAACAAGAAACTTTGGAAAAATAGGTCTCAAGTCTATGTTTTTGGAAAAAACATAGTGAACAATGTTGATTAATACTACCGATGTTGGTTACAACAAACTTAGATCTAACCAATGTCAGTTCTACTGACTGATGTTGATTAAGCTAAGTAATTGATGTTGGTATTTCTACCAACCTCAGTTACTATGTAAAATTGTGACAACCAAAAATGGAAAAATAAAGTTAGAAAACCAATTTGCAAGAGTTTTAAAATCTTAAATAATATTTTTAAGGTTGAAAAATGATCTCTTTTAGGTTTAGGATGCATCTATTCCCACTGGGAATGTTAAGATGTAGAGAGGATTACAAAGCAAGTTAGTCAAGCATTAGTCTATAAAAAATGAAACATGCATAAAGAACTAACTAACTAAGCCTATCTATTCCTATGGGAATTACAAAGGATAGCAAAAAACAAATGAAAGAAATCAATCACCATATTACCTTCCCAAATGGATTCACCATATATATGTGGCTCAAAACACATGTTCTCCCTTGATCAAGAATCCTTGTCTTTGTCAATAGTGGTGGTAATCTCCTCCAATTCCTCAAGAACTCTCCATAAAACCTAGGCTCTTGATTGTAAATCACTAGAGTAGCCTATCAGTTAAGCTTTGTGAAAATAATTTAGCATTATAAATTTGCAATGCTCAATCTTTAGAGATATTTGAGCATAATAACCTTGCACCAAAATAGCTTAGAAATGATGTTCATGGCCTCTCTATTTATAAATTTTTGAGATTGGTCAGGATCAACCTGAACCATTCATCTTGAGATGAAGATGTTTGGTTGAGGATAATCCTAATATTTGGAATTAAATCCATAAATATCCTATTCATGATCTTGGAATAAGGGGCATTGAAGAGGCATGGGTGACCCATAATCCTAATATTTTATGCACTTATGGCTTGATGGATGCCACCCCATAGATGATGTCACTAGGTGATGAAGATAATAAGAATCAAATTTCAAAAATAAATATTCAAAAACTCTCATGGAAAATCCACTTAAGCTCTTGATTTGGATTAATTAGCCTTAAATAAGTTTAATCGACATTTGTGCAATTATTTGAAAATTGGTCCTTAATTAATCAAAATGGTCAAAAAGTCATATTACTGGGTCATAATTTGACTCAAGAAGAATTAAAAGGGGACATTATATGCATTCAAACCATATTCCCATTTAGGATGTTTTCAATAGAAAATAACAAAGGTACATGATGTGTACCAAAAAATTAGAAGAAAAGAGTGATCCAGGGCACTAAATGGCAAAATGATCACTTTGACTAAAAATGATATGATCAAAGTTAGCTAGCCCATAAAATGCATTGCCCTATTTAGGGATACTTTAACCTAAAATGGCACTTGTAAATGACAAGTTTCAACCATTTAGGATGTTTTATGTATTTTAACCTAAAATGTTCATTTGAGTGCAATTTGAGTAAGATTGATAATTTCAACACAAATGGTGTTAGGAATTGGATGTCTACACTTGTTAGATCTTAGATCAATCTCCACTTACCATGAAATTATTGTTGGTGCAAGGTGAACCTCAAGGTCCATGTCATAGTACTGTAATTTGAGAGAAGGTGGGGGAGTGTAAAAACCCTACCATATAATGTGCATTTACTTTTGGATAAATACTTAAAATCCTCTCCAATGATGTATATTGATGGATTCCAACAATACCAAGCAACCTTGTTAGTTTAGGATCTAAGAGTGATTAATTATTTGGTCTTGTCCTAGTTTAAGGTCTTGTTTGAATTCAAAACTTGGTGTAAACAAACAATCCAAACCAAACACATAGTCCAAATTTTACTTTGAACAAAGAGGCATTATTATGCCTACGTAAGATCATTAATTTTTCTTGTTTAAAATTTCATCAAAAGCTTGAGAGTCATATCATCCACTTTGGCATAGTTATGCTACCCAATTGAGTCTAGACCTTTGCCAAAAAATTTTAAGTTCTTCACTTATAATTTAAATTCAGAATTACACCTTTACAAGTTTATAGAATTGATGTGTTAAGTGAGTTCACCATTTGCACTAAGCTTGAGGGAACTTAGGTTTAATTTATAATTTGGGTTGAAAGCCATTTAATAATCATAATCATTGTCATCACTTGATATACTTAAGCCATTTTGTGCTAAACACTTGCACTTTGAGTCTATACACCACAATATTTTGAGTCAAGAAAAGTAGTGTTATGTTATCAAAATTATGAGGAAATGTCTTTGCCTTAGAGATTTTTTGAAACAAATTTTTTTATCACACCTTTTGGGTAGTATAGCATCATTATGCCACTCAAAATATTTCAAATATTGTTTCATAGACCCTCTTGTATAGAGTTCAAATTTTTTCAGACATTTTTAGACCAATTTAAGTGTACTTTTGTGATCCTTTGTCTAAAGCACTATTATACTATTCACATTTGTCTATCTTATTTATCAAAATAACCAATTTTTATACCATTATTTATGAGAAAATAAACTATTGCTAAAGTACCTTTTATTTCGTACCTTATACCTAGTTGATCAAGTTCATGCCCAAGAATTAAATTCCTAGTTTTTTTTTAGAAGTGTTTCAAATCCGTTAGATTAAAACTTTCATCTATTTTCAAAGTCTAGATTTTGACGTCATTTGGACAAGAGTCCTATAACATGCCTTGTTTGAGCCTATATTTTTAGGCCACATTTAACCAAAAGACCTAGCAACTTTTAAATTCCTAGATTAGACTGATTTGAAACACTTCGACCTTCGAGTTTGGAATTTTGATTTTCAGTCCATTTACTTGCTTATCTTTGTGTGAATAGTGAAACATTAGATATTTTATGCTAGCTTGTTTCCTCATAAATATTTTCATAAACCTTTTGACAAATCTAGACCAAGTTGAAACATTATCTATTTTAAATTCTATCCTTTTTAGATTTTTTAAAAATCTTTAACCTTTTATCGTAAAACATTGAATATGGATCCCAACATGTATTCCCACACTCGTAGTGGACTCATATATAATCCATGGATTAGTAATGTAGTTTCACATAAAGAAATGGCGCAAGACCCTTATGTGGATAATATTACTTATGAGATGGATTCTTATCCCTCATATAATACTCAATCAAGGGCACAAAGTCAAGATCTATTGGCTAACTATCTAGTTAACACACCACCTTATTTAGAATAGGACCAAGAACAAACCATGCAATACCTAGCTACAATACCCACAGTGGATGAGCTAGTTCTTCAACAATCACATTCTACTAATATGGCTTCCACGTATGATCCATTTTTGTTTGAATGACATTTGTTAGAGAATAAAGATGAGATTTTGATTAGATACATAGAGGTAGGGGCCAAGTTTCCAAAAAACTTCCCTCATGAAAATTTGCCAATTCTAGTAAGATTTCCCTATAATATCATTTACAATCAGTAGGCTTCTTCTAGTAATCCTATGGATCTAGTCTAAAAAAAGTATCAAGACCCTAATATATCCAATCAAGGTAAAAACATCATGAAAGATCACTTTAAACAAATACATATAACATACCAAACCTATCTAAATTTAGCACATGATTTCAATCAGATGAACATGATGAGTAATCCTCTTATTGATCTAGTACCTTCAACAGGAGTGTTGATAGAGTTAACTAGACAAGAAAATCTGAGTTCTAACCCACTCATACAAACCACCTTGAAAGAAAACTTGATGCATATGCTAGTTATTAAAGAAGTATCTTTGGCCTCTACACTAAATAATGAGCCAAATGTAGTGGATAATGTGTAAACAACCTCCAATCTTGATCAAAGTGGTACTAACACACAACTAACTAGCCAACAACATGTGTATATAGTTAATCCCATGAGTAGATCATCACAATAGGGAATAGGGATTTATACACCCCAACCTCAAATAGATTCTTCCTCAAGTGTACGACCTATGGGATTAGGTAATCAAGCAATGGCTAATGTCACACTTAATTGATTGAATGTGATGAATCCTACTCCTCAACAAGTAATGAGTAGTATTCCACAATAACAGACGTAATCTAGTGTATCAATGTAACAAAGGACAAATACATTGCCACCTTAATTATGGAAACTAATGTTCCACCTTGCTAGGTAATGAAAAATATACCTCTTCAGTCATAGGTTAATAAGTCAATTTAAAACCAAGCAATGAATAGTTAGCAACATACAAATATTAGTCAGTGACAAATGCCAAATTTGTAATCTACTTTCACTTACTCATAAGGATTTGTGCAACAAAGAGGTCCCCATGTTTTTCAAGTGCCTACTAGACTACCATTGGTTCAAAATGTGCCATACATTTAAAAACAGGGTCTTGGTCCATAAATTCCCACTCCATAATAAGGTTCAATTAGTCGAAAACATGCCCCTTTTCAACCACAATAGGCATAATATAGTTATATCCCTATATCCCAACCATAAAATATTCCAAGTCAAACCTTTATTGCCAACCCAAACTAGAATATCACACAACCAAATGTACAATTTCATGTACATCCTAATCCATGTATGCATATTCTTGGTTCATTCCACCAATATACCCCAATAGGTATCCCTATAATATTCAGGTCAAAGTGTCCCACTTGAGACATCCCAACCATTTACCCAAACTAATATTCTCCCTCAAACCAATATTCCTTTTAGTTTCCTATCCTAAGAATTGTAAAAAATGAAAGATGTAATTGCTACCATTTAAGCTAGGAAGCAAACTAAAAATTTCAAATTGGATGATGTGTGTTTCTATCCATTCAATATGGAGTATTTGTAGATACCATTTCCTCTAGGATAAAAACCACCAAAATTTAACAAATATAAAGGGAAAGGTGACCCCAAGGCTCATTTGATTGACTTTTTTATCGCATGTCAACTCGTGGCATATATAGACATATATATTTTGTTGTTATTTCTAAGGAGCTTGGCTAGACAAGCCTTGGAGTGATTTTTGAAGTTGCCCAAGAATTCAGTAATGGACTTTGATGATCTTTTTGATAAATTTGTACAATAATTTTCCTATAATCTTGAGCATGAGATTTTATTAGTGGACCTGACACAAATAAAGCAAAAGGATGGGGAGAGTTTTGCAAGTTATTTACAATGATGGAGAGCCCTTGTAAGTTGTTTCACCCATAGTTTATCAGATAAATAATTAGCCACTATGTTTACTAAAAATTTGCATAGTGAGATAGCTTATCATCTGGAACTACAATGTGCACATATGTTCAAATAGATCATTGATAAAGGTTTGTTGATTGAGCAGGCACTCATTAATAAAGGATTAATCAAGCTTAATTCAACTACTCAAAATCAAGGTACCAATTAGGAAAATGACCAACAATAACATCTTATTCAATTACAAGTAACACAACCAGCACATGCCAATAACCAAGAAAGACCAAAGCAATTTAACCATAATAAGAATGTTGTGGGAAATAGAGTAACCAAATCCTGTCATGTCTAAACTATGTAAACATCATTTAAACCACCTTTTTAGCTTACTTCTACTCAATAACCTCTCCAACCAATGCTACAAGAACAACAACCAAAACCTACACAATAAATACAACAACCTTTACCATTGCAAATCCCTCCTCTTAAGAGAATCGTGCTTGCACATCATGTATTTAGTAACCTAAGAGAACCTATTGAGTCAATATTTTACAAGCTTGTTGGCACTAATCTAATTAGTTGGCCTATACCAAAGCATTATCTGCAAGGCATTCCTTACCCTGATTGGTACTGTGAAAATGAATTCTATGACTATCATCGGGTCAACATGCATAATCTATGAAAATGTGTCCAAATCAAAAATTTAATTGAGAATATGTTGTAAAATGGGGAAATAACATTGGATAATAGTGCTTTCACTTCTAATCAAACTCTTAGGATTTATCAAAACCCCTTTCCCTAACATAATAATCAACAATAACAAAATAATCAGTAACAATAAAATAATCAGCAACAATAACAATGGCCAATGCAACAACAAAATCAATAGTATAAAAATCAAAGGCCAAACCAGTAAAATCAATTGAAAAACCCATAATGATAAAATAATGGACAAAATCAAGGTCAAAATGGTAACAACCAACAAAACTACCATGCAGTTACACATAACTACAACAAGGTTGTAGGTCATATTGCAGGGGGTAGCATTAATACCATCTTCATTAATCCTAGCCAATCACTAATCAGCCTAGACCATTGATAAACAATAATATTCAACCAAATTACATGGATAATCCTTCTTTGACCTAAGAGTGCATACAGGGAAACCAACAAACTAGGACTTTCCCTTTTGGACCTTATATTGACAACTCATTCTTGCCACGTGGCCACATGCAAGTGCACTAGTAATTGAGACTTGTCCTATCTAGTCCCACACCATTTCAAACATTGGTTAGCAATGATGGTCTAGTATTTAATCTTGATTGTACAATCACAACTTGAAGGTCAAAGATTACTATCCCAAGCCCATAACCATCCACCACTTTGACTATCATCTAACCAATCATTCAACCTTAGTATAAACCATTCAATACTGACCAAGTTAAGAATTTTGATATTATGGAACAATTACAGAAGATACCAACACAAATTTCTATTTTATATTCATTGTGAACATCAATAATCCATAATAACATCTTGAATGATTTTTTGACCCAATCCACTGTTGCTAGTGACATATCCCCTGATAAGTTTTAAGCTTTGGTTGGACACCTAGCTCAATCCCAATAAGTCACATTCAACCAAAGTGATATGTCTTCCCTTGACCCACTCCATAATAATCCATTATACATAGAAGTTTATATAAGATGGCATAAAGTGAAATGTGTCCTTATAGATAATGGATCCAACCTCAACATAGTGTCTCAATCTCATCAAGCTTCTTGGGTACACAATGATAGATCTCCAACAAAAAAAACTATTAAAGCCTATGATAATCAAGAAAGTGAATCACAAGGCACCGTTAGTTTTCTAGTTATCATTGGGCCTTTGACCCATGATACACTTTTCCATGTGCTTGATCTTGAGTTATCATACAATATTATTTTAGGTAGGCCTTGGTTACATGAGATTCATGTAGTCCCATCAATGATGCACTAATGTATCTAGTTTTCCCACTCAAGGATGAAGTGAATATTTTAGGAGATTTACACCCATATGAACACTGCAAGCATCTTGAGACCAAATTTCAAAGATATAATTATCAGTATTACTTGAATCCAAGTTCAAAACAAGATAAATGAAAGGCTATACTTATTGATCCTTCAATGGATAATTGCATAGACCCTAATACTTTGAATTCCCTTTCCCACATGCCACCTCCTAAAGCTTCCAATCATTTCACCATTTCAGATAATGGATTGGGAGAGTATGTGACCCATGACACATTTCCTATTTCCATTCTTCCTCAGAATCCAAAAAACTTTAGGCAACCTAAATTTACCCCACATATGCATTGGCAACAAAAGAACAAAGATAATGAACCTATCATATTTGTACTAGTATCTAGCCTAGAACTTGAGCCTCTTGAAGGAGACAAATCATAGTTATACAATGATAACCAAGCTAATTTTTATAAAAGTGCAAAGTATCCTATTCATAATAAGATCATGGAGCATCACAATTATGAAGGATGAGGCATCAAACTAAATCAACAAGGAACCATTGAGCTAATTTCCATGACTAAGTATGAAAGACCTTATGGACTTAGATTTAAATTGCCTAGGAATGACCCCATATATTTTATTCAAATTCCATCACCAATGACTAGTGTTGATGATGCCAATAGTGAAGCAGAGTCTAATTAACCTTACTTTTGATGACCTAGCTAAAACCAACTTGTTTGATAACAATGCCATGTATACCCTTACCCAAGCCATTCATCATAACCCTTTACCATTATATTATCCTCAACTAATAGATTAAGACCAAAAAGAATCTAGTCTACCAATTGATGAGTTTTAGAATGATGAAGCATTTTGTGAATTCTTAGGCCTAAGAGATAATGTTCTAGTGGGAGATCACAGATCAAGATTCTCAATCACATTAGATCATGTAGCCTATTTTAGAGAGTGAGTGAACGCCCTTAGCCAAAAATAAATAAGTAAAACATTAAGGTCCCAAAGTGAAAGCCTCTTTGAGGTGCTTTCTAACTAGGAAAAAAGTAAAGATAAAGACCAGTCTAGTTTTGAAAACCTATTTCAGGCACCATTAGATAGGGGTGTTCATTCTTCTTCAAATTTAGACCAGGAGACCACCAACGATGAACTTGCCTATGGATCTAAATTTATCTTTGAGCAAAAATAAATATTTGATCAAATTAATCAATAATTTATAACTATTTTTGTCACATGGATAGATCTCCCATTAGGGGACTCAGATTCATCATGCCTAGGAAAATTTGAAGAGCAAGTCTTAATGGAAGACCTTGACATAATCCAATAGTTCTAGTCATTGGCTACTATCCAAGAAGATAGTTTGACCCTTCTATTTAAAGATATAACAAATGAAAATATTGAGAATCCATCAGACTTAAAATGGATAAAATTAGGTGCATCCCTCACTAAGGAGGAACATGATGTCTTTACAACTCTATTGAGAGAATTTTTAGATATCTTTGCATGGGCCTATTCTGACATGCCATGTTTAGACCCCACCTTGGTTCTATGTCACCTTATGGTTAATCCTAACATCAAACTAGTAAAATAAAAGCTACACAAGATATATCCTTGCATTATTGTATTAGTAAAGAAATAGTTGGAAAAAATCTTAGAATTAGGATGTATTTGATCCATTGATTACTCAGAATGGATCTCTAATGTGGTACATGTTAGTAAAACTATTGAAGGGATCATAATTTGTATTGATTTTTGAGACATCAAAAAAAAAATTCCTAAAGATGATTTTCCCTTACCTAATATCGACATGATCATTGACTCCATGATAGGTTATGAAATACTTTCACTCATGGATGGCTTTTCAAGGTATAACCAGATCAGAATCACACTAGAAGATCAACATAAAATAGCATTCACCACTTCATGGGGAACATTTTTTTATCAAGAGATACCATTTGGCCTTAATATTTCTAGAGCTACATATCAAAGGGCCATGACTATTATATTCCATGATATGATACATGATATTGTTGAATACTATGTTGATGACATATTAAGAAAATTCAAAACTAGGGTCAACCATCTAGTAGTGTTGCATAATATATTTGAAAGATTATGTGAGTATAAAGTCAAAATCAATCCAAAAAAATGTATGCTAAATGTAAATTTAGGCAAATTACTTGGATTCATCATGTCTCGTAGAGGTATTGAAGTCGATATGGCTAAAGTCCATGCTATAATCAAGATTCTACCACTGACCAATTTAAAGCAACTCCATAGTTTATAGGGAAAGATCCAATCAATCCAATGATTCATCTCTTAGTTACCAGATAAGTGCCATCCATTTACACACCTTTTAAAGAAGGGAGTTGCATTTCATTGGTATGATCACTACCAAACAAATTTTCAATAGCTCAAAGACTATCTTGTTAATCCACCTATTTTATTACCTCCTATGTCAAGAAATTGATTCTTGTTATATCTATCAACTATTGATCATGCTCTAGGGGCACTCTTGGCTCAACATGATGATAATGGAAAGGAGCATGTTATATACTATCTATGTTTTACCTTGGTTACATATGAACATAACTATACACCTATTAAAAAAGCTTGTCTAGCCATGGTATTCATAGCTCAAAAACTATGCCATTATATGTTGAATAATAAGACCATGGTCATTTCAAAATTAGATCTACTCAAGTATCTAATATCTAAAATGGATTTGAAAGGCATAATGGTTAAATGGATTATGATTATCAGTGAGTTTGACATAGAGTATGCAAATCAAAAGGAAATCAAAGGACAAGTTCTTATAGATCAACTTATTGAAGCACCTCTCATAGATACACAACCACTCAAGTTTCAATTTCCTAATGAATCCATCATGACTGTCATTGACACACCCCTTAAGGAGTAACCTTGGAAGCTATATTTTGATGGTTCATTTATTTCACATGGATCAGGGGTAGGCCTATTGTTTATTACACCATAGGGGGATTTAATCCCTAAATCATTAAAAATTATCTTTCCTTGTACAAACAACATGGTTGAGTACGAATCACTTATCGCATGTCTTAAATAAGTAATGCAATGGAATATATCTCATCTCCATGTTTATGGTGATTCTTAGTTAATCATAAATTAGGTCAGATCATTTTTAGACCAAAGATGACAAGATGGTTCCATTTAAATCCATGGTCGACACTCTTAAGCAACAAATTGCCAACATTCAATTTGATCACATACAAAGGGCTAGTAACAAAATGGAAAATACCATGGCTACTATTGGCTCTCTGATTTGACAAATAGATAAATTTAGAGAGTATTAGTTCCTTGTAGAAAATTTTTTAGCACCAGCTCATGAACCTTCAACCATTGCCATGATTTATGATATTATTTGTCATAGTTCTATCTGATACTCAAACCTTTACAACTACCTTCATGACCAATTTATACCACCTAAACTCTCTTGAAAACAAACCAAATCCATCATTCATCATTCCACTCATTATATTTTACTTGGATCTACCCTTTACCATCATAGTTTTGATGTAACTCTACTTCATTATTTAACTTTGATAGAGTCTATATTAATGTTAAGAGAAGTTCATGGAGTATGTGGAGCCCATTATAATATGGAAATCCTATCCAAAAATCTCTTTCATACTGATTATTATTGGCCCATAATGGATGTAGATGCCACTACATATGTAAAAAAATGTGACAAATGTTAATGGCATGCTAATCTGATTCATGCCCCAGAAAAAACTCCAAAACCAATGTTGACATCATCATCATTTTATACATAGGGACTTGACCTCATTGGGAAGATTAACCGCACTTCATCTGATGGCCATAAACATATCCTTATCACCATTGAATATTTCACTAAGTGGTTTGAAGCTATACCCCTCACTTACGTGACTAGAAAGAAAACTTTCAAATTCATCTCCAACCATCTCATCTACCACTACGGTATCCCTTCTGACATTATATCTAATAATGGAGGATCATTCAAGAATAAAGATGTTGACCAGCTATGTACTAAATATAACATCATGTAAAACAAATTATAGCATATTACCCTCAAGGTAATGGCCAAGCTGAGGCATACCCCCACATGAGCCACTCCATACTCACTTGTTTATCGTACTAAATCCATCCTTCCCATTGAGGTTGAATTACCTTCACTACGTATCTCTTTCATGCATGTCCTAGATGATCATGACTATCAAGTAGCTCACCTACAAGAGCTAGACCTACTTGATGAGAAATGCATGGCTACACTCAACAATCTTCAAGCATATCAAAACTATCTCAAAGGCCACTATAATCAACATGTTAAGTATAGAGCATTTAAACTTTGTGATCTTGTTCTTAAATAAAACCAAAATAATACCATGGCTAAGAAGAAACATAAAGGGAAATTCAAACCAAACTAGGTAGAGCCTTTCATCATTACTACAGATTATGGATTAGGAACATACAGGCTTGTCACACTAGATAGAGATAAAATTTTGAAGCTGATGAATATTATTCATCTCAAGTGGTATTATGCTTGAGCGCTGAGGTGTATTTTTTGTAAGGACCATTTTAGTTATGCCATTTTATCACTGTTCTTATTTATAAAAATACCATCTTTATCCATCTTCTTCACTGTATCCACCTTCTATTTCTGACCTTCAACTTGGTGTGTTCTAAAGCCTAGCCCATTTGACCTTGGTTTTTTCCATTCATTACACATTTTTATAATTAAGGTATATGATCAATTTTATCAGTTGGTTCAAGAACTTCAGACAGAGATCATATTTTAGGATAATTTGATAGAAGTTTTGGTAGTTACATCCTTCGTTTGTTATTCCTTTTTTACCACTGATCTTGTTACTAATTATAACCACCTTTGGGAAAATTAGTACCTTTGATCTATGTCATTGTGTCTTGGTTATAACCACCTATTGGAAAACTAGGGGAAATACTAAGCCTTGACATACCAACTTGCCACTTCCTATGTCATACTATGCCTTTTTACCAACTGTGCCTATTTTATTTGAATTGATTGCTACACTAGTTGAATTCCTCTACTGTAATGATGGAACTATAGTGAATTGAGGTCCTACTTTGGGTATCACTCAATACTTGTTTAGGTTAACTCAGCCACCCCCTTGCCACACTCTCATTGTTTTATGAGAAACTTAAGCGACACTCTCACCATTGTGAGCAACCTTAGTTTAAATGCTCTCACTGTTTTGCAAGATTGAATCATTTAGTGTCCCATCATTCTTGATTGAGTTGAGATGCTCCAAAATAATTCCAAAACATTTGAAAAATAATTAAAAAAGAATAAAAATATTGACCACTTCTTTGCCTTAAGGATTCTAGGAACCCTTACTAAGTTACAAGTAAATCACTTGTCATTTAGTTTCCCTATCTTTTTTGGCATTTTTCTCTCATGTATTTACCATTTTTCAAGACCATTCATATTCTTTTATCACATCCATTCTATTTATTTTTCTCATTTATCACATTCTTCCCATTCCCTAGGAGAACTACATTTGGCTTAAAGTTTTTCTTGGATATTACATCCATGGAAATATGTAGGCAACGTCTAGTTGCCTAGTGCATATGGAGACAACTCAGCCACCCCCTTCCTTTTATTCTATTCCCCCACTTTGTTCATTTGTTAAGTTGGCAACTATTTTCTAGGGGTAATGTTCGTAGGGTTTATATTGTGTTTGTTTGTTTATTTTATTTGTTTTTCTACCTTTTTGTTTGCTTTTATCACTGGTTCCTTGATTTAGTTTATGTGTGTTCATGGGGTGATTCCTTGTCCACACTTACACTTGAATCCATCCATATTCATATGGTTACATTTTCATCATGTTTTCTTTATCATTGGTGCATTATTTTCTATCAAGTATTGGATTACAGGAGTTAGTCCTCATGCATATTTCATCCAAGTCCTCATGATGTTATACCATGATGCCTACTGACATGTGCTACAACAAACCTCAGCTTCAAGAAGTTTATTCATCAATGACAACATCTCTTTGGCATCAAAATCTTGATTCCATCCTAATCATATCCCAAATAGATTAATTAAACATGAAATAATTTTAACCTTTATTAGTTTGGATGAGCATCTCCCTATTAGTAGGTTGTTTCAATTCATCATTACCCTCTATGTTAAGCTATCATCATTCTCAGCCAAGTTTATCATGTTTTCCATAATCAGGGTCCAATGATTATATCTGCCTATGAGAAAATCATTGCACACTATCCCACCTGCATTTCTCAATGATTATAACTACCTTTAGGCAAATCATTGAGTTTTCACCACTTTACTTTTTCTGCCTATATAGGGGCATGCTATTATATTTTTTGTTTATCCTAACTGGGGTAGCTCCATCTTCTTAATAATTATAACTAATTTTAGGCAAATCATTATGTTATCATACCACATTTCTACTATCAGGGTATAATGCTTATAACCACCTTTGGGAAAACAATTATGCACCATCCCACTTGTATTCTCAATAATTTTAACTACTTTTTCAATATCATTATGTTTTCACCCCATCATCTTTCCTTTCTTTGGTCCCCTCATTTCACTTCTTTCTTTTTGAGGGACCATTTGCTGACCTCCTTGTGCCAACCATTCCCTCAAGGGGGCATCGTATAGTTAGTTTATCATCATTGTAGTTGTAGGCATACAAGACCTTTTCATTCTTTAAGAATATGTTATTGTGCTTATATCTTGCAATGCCTTCCCAAACAAGGGCAAATTGTAGACACCTAAATCTGGCCACCGATAACTTTCAACCAAGATTTTGACCAATTTCCACCCAAATTACATATTTTGGCCTAAAAACACTAAAACATGCTAAATGATGAGAAACTGACATATTCAAGTACTAATTTTGGCTAGAGTATCATTAAATGGGGCAACATAATTTATGGGCTAGCTAACTTTGATCAGTTCATTTTGATTCAAAATGCCAAATTTACACCTAGGTGTTCTAGATTGCTCTTTCCTATCAAATATTCTACATAAGACATGTGCCTTTGTCATTTTTTTTGGAAACATCCTAAATGGTAATACGGTTCCAATGCATCTGACATCACCTTCCAATTCTAATCCATTTAAAATTTGGACCAATAATAAGACATTCTGATCAATTTGAGTAATTTGTGCACAAAGTACTTAAACATGCTTAAGAGCTAATTAATCCAAATCAGAGCCTAATCAATAATTCCATGAAAACTTGTTGAATAATTTTTTTTGGAAATGAATATGGAATATCTGCATCATCAAGTGACCTTATTTCTTGGGAAGACATCCCTAGGCCATAAATGCCACAAATATCAGGATTCATGCCCTCCATGCCTTATCAATGCCTTCCATGATGCCTCCATGCATCTTAATTACCCCTTCTTTCAATGTAATGATGAGGATAATTAAAAACTTAATTTTAAAAATTGAATTAATCCTCAACCACATATCTCAATCTTGAGATGGACAGTTCAGGTTGATTCTAGACATTCTCAAAAATCTATAAATAGAGAGGCCATGAACACCATTTCTAAGCTATTTTGGTGAAAAGTTATGATACTCAAATATCTTCAAAATCTTAATTTGTGCAAATTTATAATACTAAATTGATTCCAAGCCAAGCCTAGCCACAAGCCAAAGGTGCCAAGGAGAGATGGAGGTAGCTAAGTTTCAATTGCCAAGGACTTTATGAGTACAAATAAAGCAAGCCACCACTACAAAGGCATTTGGAGCATATAAGGAAGGTGAAGGAATTTTTATGTTTTCATTCCTTGCTTCTTAGTTGTGTTTGTCATTTTATTTTATTAACTAAGCTCTCCCTAGTGTCTAGGCCTATAGATGTTATGCTATTAATGTGTTTATTTCATTTTGTTTCTCATTTTTGAACTAACACCATACTAACCATCCTCTCTTGAGTCAAATTCCTAGATCATAATAATTGGTTATGTGGTTAGTATAACTAGTGTGTCAAGTAGAGAGAGTTAAAAATTGGTAATCTTGTCCTGAAAGAAAACTAGAAGAACACCATAGCTAAAAAAAGAAGAAAGGCAAGTTCAAGCCTAATTGGATAGGCCTTTATGTTATTATTACTAATCATGGATCTAGAGCTTATAATTTAGCTATGAAAAATGGAGATGAACTTGATGAGCCCATTAACATAATACATCTCAAGCATTTTTTTGCTTGAGAGACCTGAGGTATTATGTATGAGGATTGTTTACATCATCCTATAATATCACATGATAATGTATACCATTCCTAACATACCTTCCCTATTATCCAAATTTGTTTACCCTCCCTTCACAACCATTTTTTACCTTAGTTTTGATCCATTAGTTCTTTGGGTACCTTTAACAAAGTGATTCAAATGAATTTTTAGTAGTTGATTCAGTATTTCATAATTGGGGAAGTATGATAGTGGCAAATGCATTATTCATTATTGTCACATTCTATCTCATTCTTAGTGATACTAATTGTAACCACCTTTGAGAAAATTAGTATCACTAACCCATGCCCTTATTTTCTCATTATAACTGCCTTTGGGAAAGTTAAGAAAAAACCATTTTTATCAACATTGCCAAATTCCCTATGCTATACTGTGTTATTTGCCTAATACAGGAATTTGATGCTACCTAGTTGTATTCTTCTACTAGAGGAGGAACTATAATGACTTGAGGTCTCATTTATAGCTATGTAGGTAATGTTTAATTCATGTTAAGGTCAGCTCAATCACCCCTTTGACATGATCTCATCATTTTATGAATAATTTAAGTTTGAATGCTCTCACCATTTTATTAGCATGTTTAATCCATGCTCTCATCATTTTATGAGTTAGACCATTCTGTATCTCATAATTCATGATCAAGTTGAGATGCCTAATTTTTTTTAAAAAACATTTGAAAAATTTCAAACATCTTAAATATCACAAAATCATCAAAATTGTCTTATAATTTCCATGTAAGGTATAAATCCATCAAAATTTTCTAGGTTGGGCCATCTTATTTGTTTATTTTATTTCTAGACCATCTTTGATTTTTTCCTCCCATTACTAGGAGAACTAAATCAGCCTGAGGTCTATATGGATTATGTAGGTAGCACTTGGATACATAAGGTATCTTGATTTATCTTAGCCACACCTTCCATTCTTTTTTGACCACTTATTTGCCTTAAAAAATATGAGATTCCTAGATATTTCACAGGTAACCACTTGTCCTTTAGTTTCCCCAACCTTATTGGCCTTATCCATACACTCTCATCATTTAATGAGTTTATATTTTGAGTATTGTGCATGTAGAGAGGATTACAAAGCAATTAATTCAAGCATTAGTCCATAAATAATGAAACATGCATACAAAACTAACCAACCAAGCCTATCTATTCTTATGGGAATTACAAAGGATAGAAAGAAACAAATGAAATAAAGTAACATCATATTACCTTCTCAAATGGATTCACCATAGCCATGTGGATCAAAAGAATGTTCTCACTTGATCAAGCATCCTTGTCTTTGTCAACAATGGTGGTAAGCTCCTCTAATGCCTCAATAACACTCCATAAAACCTAGGCTCATTATTTCAAATCACTAAACTATCCTATCAATGAAGTTTGAAAACAAAATATATGATCAAAGTCAAATCCTTGTGGAACTAATTTAACATTATAGCTTTGCAATATTCATGTCCATGGCCTCTCTATTTATAGATTTTTGAGATTGGTGAGGATCAACTATGACCGTCCATCTCAAGATTGAGATGTGTGGCCATGGATAATCTTAATATTTGGAATTAAATCCATAATTATATTCATCATGACCTCAAAATAAGGGGCATTCAAGAGGCATGGTGGCATTAACTAGGCATGGGTGACCCATAATCTTGATATTTGTGGCATTTATGGCCTAGGAATGTCTTCCTAAGAAATGAGGTCACTTCATGATTCAAATAATAGGAATCAATTTTCAAAAATAAATATTAAACAACTCTCATGGAAAATTCACTTAAGCTCTTGATTTGGATTAATTAGCCTTAAACAAGGTTATTTAACATTTGTGCAATTATCTGAAAATTGGCCCTCAATTAATCAAAATGGTTAGAAAGTCATATTACTAAGTTATAATTTGACTCAAGAAGAATTATAAGGTGACATTAGTTACATCAAAACTATATTTCCATTTAGGATGTTGACAACAACAAATAAAAAAGGTATGTGGTGTACCAATGAATTAGAAGAAAAGAGTGATCTAGAGCATAAAAGGTGAAACCATCATTTTGACTCAAAATGAATTGATCAAAGTTAGCTAACCCATAAAATACATTACCTTATTTAGAGATACTTTGACTTAAATTAGCACTTGTAAATAACAAGTTCAAATCATTTAGTGCATTTTCTAAATTTTGACCTAAAATGTGCATTTGAGTGAAATTCAAGTAAGATTGACAATTTAAACACAAATGGTGTTAGGAATTGGATGTCTACATTTTTCCCTTATTTTAGAAGGTGTAGTGACACATTCATGTGAAGAAACATCTTTTCAAAGAAAAGAGTTGTCAATAAAAAATTGGAATAGACCTATGATGCCCCCTCGAGAGGACATACTAGGATGGAAGAAAAAGATGGACTCTTAAAAAGAGAAAAAAAGTAAGAGATTGAACCATGGAATAGATCACGTCTAGATGAGCTAATGTTTGCACATGTGATTACCATAAATGATCAAAATATAATCAGAGGTATAATAGGCCCCAGAGATGGGGGGAATGGGAAAGATACAATCCATAAATGGAAGGGACACACTATAAATGTACCTAATTTGAGAGTATAAGCTACGTGCTTATGGCATTGATCAATCCTAAGATAAGTTACACACTACTATATTTCCATCATGGTATTTAATGTGGAGATCTTGGAATTAGAGGAAAAGAGAGAGCATTCTGCTTCATGAAGGGAAGCACCACTAGAACAAGGTCTCTAAAGAGAAGATAATAAGAAGTTCCCTAGTGGAACAAATGTGATCATGATAAAATAGTTTTGCCTCAGTAGGGAAAATTTTGATCATTGATAAAAAATAAAAAATGATTTTGCCCTTGTAGAGCTGATTTGATTCAGATGTTGTGCCCCAGCATGGGTAATTTGCAAGCAAAATAGCTTACAAATATAACTAAAAATATAGGTTAAAGTGAGAAGGTACAAATTTTTATGTGATGGTGTAATGGATTAGAAAGCCATATAAAACCAAGCATATAAGATTACACAAAGTGATGAGATAGATGAAAAGAAGAATAGAGATAGTTGAGCTAACCTCAGTATAAATTGAGTGTCACCTATGTAGTTCTATGGACTCATATTCCAACATGAAATTTAGGCCAATGTAGTTCACCCAAGTTTGGGAGAGAATGGAATGAGGAATGATGAAAAATGACCAAGAATTGATTAGACTCACAATGTATAAAAAGAGATGCACGTCTAAGCATAGACAAAGAAGCCTAAAATGCATGCTACCTAGAAGTCTAATTTTGTATCATGAGCCTAGGTTTTGCAAAGTTTTCTTGAGAATCGTTCATTGGAGCTGAGGTTGACATTAAGACTTTGAGACCTGAGCACAAAGTGCTTACTATAGTAAAACAAATTAGGCATCATAAGTATGAATAACTTAGAATGACATAAGATTCTAATTGCATTGAGCTAGTTCAAATGTGAATATCTATAACTAAGGATAATGGTAAAATAATGACCAAAAATAGAGTTATAGTGATTTACATTTAAACAAAAAAGTAAAAACAAAGAAAAAGATAAACATAAATGAACCTAACTTGAAATCAAGATATGATCTATCAAGACTTAAGTAGGAAAAAAAATTGTTTTAAAAAAAAAAGGCAAGAACATCTTAATGACATGAGACTAAGATATGAATAATCGAGATCCATGTGGACCATCAAGGCATTCTTGAACATAGAAGAAAAAATTAAAATCAAATAGAAAAATAATCAAGGAACCACAAGACCAAGAATGGAGATAAGAAGCAAAAAAGAGAAAAGCAGAAGAAGTAAAAGGAGAGGTGTGAAAGCACAAAAAAACACCAAGAAAATTCAAATAAACACACACAAACAAAAACTAAGTTAGTGTAATTTAGAGATAAATATTCATTTATGTGCGATAGAGGCGTTACTTTCCACCACATCATAATAAAGAACAATGACAATTGGTCCCTAATTAAAGAGGAACAATGACAAAAGAAATGGGGGAAGAGAAGAAAAGGAAGGGGTTGGCTAAGATAACTCCAGATGTATAAGACAAGTGGATACTACCTACATAGTTCCATGGATGCATGTTCCAACATGAACTTCAGGCCAAATTTAGTTCTTCCAAGAAATAGGATAGAAGAAAAATGATGATCAGACCAACATGATTTAGAGAAGAAATAAAAGATACAACAAATAAATGAGAATGGTCTAGTAAACAAGAAACTAAGACAAGAAAGAATTACCTTGAAAAATGGAAAGTGCATGAGACAAGATGAAATGAACTGGTGTTTCTATGATTGTAAAATAGCAAGAGCGTAGCATACTTAACAGTTGCTCACAAAATCAGGAGAGTGTTCAAGCTTAATAGTTTCTTGTAAGATGGTGAGAGTGTGGGATGGTAGAACAGGAATGTACAAATGTATAGAAGCATGAGATAATGTTTTTGTTATTTGGTAGATCATGTTCTAATTTTTTTGGTATTTTCAAAGTATTTCTAATGTTTTTAGTGTTTTTAGGATAAAATATGCATAAAGTGGGACCATCTAGTCGAGGAGATGCACGTCTTGAGAGTAGAGGTTCTAATAAGACAACTAAGCTAGATACAATGACCGATGCTTGAAAATTAGTGAGAGCGAGGTTATTTATAAAACAAGAAAGAGTAGAAAATACTTGAACTAAGAAGATGTAGCTGCTCACTTATTTGAAGCTGCACAAGACTATCCTAGTTGAACTATTTTGTATAACTACTGTCGAAGACATTCATAATGTTCATGAGACATAATCAAGATCATAATTGGTTAAGGGATAAAAAGTGTTCAATATTATAAAATGTCTTAGAAAGAACAAATAATATGCTTCTTAAAGAGAGAAATCTAGAATGGGATGAAGAATGTGTTCAGAGTGCCAAGAGTTCAATGTCTTTACTATTGAGAATCATGAAAAGTGGACCATGTTAGTATAGGAATCAAGGAAATGTAGTGGCCTAGGAATGTCTTCCTAAGAAATGAGGTCACTTGATGATTCAAATAATAGGAATCAATTTTCAAAAATAAATATTAAACAACTCTCATTGAAAATTCACTTAATCTCTTGATTTGGATTAATTAGCCTTAAACAAGGTTAATCAAGATTTGTGCAATTATTTGAAAATTGGCCCTCAATTAATCAAAATGGTCAGAAAGTCATATTACTAAGTTATAATTTGACTCAAGAAGAATTATAAGGTGACATTAGTTACATCAAAACTATATTTCCATTTAGGATGTTGACAACAACAAATAAAAAAGGTATGTGATGTGTACCAATGAATTAGAAGAAAAGAGTGATCTAGAGCATAAAAGGTGAAACCATCATTTTGACTCAAAATGAATTGATCAAAGTTAGCTAACCCATAAAATACATTACCTTATTTAGAGATACTTTGACCTAAATTGGCACTTGTAAATAACAAGTTCAAATCATTTAGTGCATTTTCTAAATTTTGACCTAAAATGTGTATTTGAGTGAAATTCAAGTAAGATTGACAATTTAAACACAAATGGTGTTAGGAATTGGATGTCTAAATTTTTCCCTTATTTGAGAAGGTGTAGTGAGACATTCAGGTGAAGAAACATCTTTTCAAAGAAAAGATTTGTACAGAAAAAATTGGAATAGACCCATGATGCCCCCTTGAGAGGACATACTAGGATGGAAGAAAAAGATGGACTCTTAAAAAGAGAAAGAAAGTGAGAGATTGACCCATGGAATAGATCACATCTAGATGAGCTAATGTTTGCACATGTGATTACCATAAATGATCAAAATATAATCAGAGGTATAATAGGCCCCAGAGATGGGGGAATGGGAAAGATACAATTCATAAATGGAAGGGACACACTATAAATGTACCTAATTTGAGAGTATAAGCTACGTGCTTATGGAATTGATCAATCCTAAGATAATTTACACACTAACATATTTCCATCATAGGATTTAATGTGGAGATCTTGGAATTAGAGGAAAAGAGAGAGCATTCTGCTTCATGAAGGGAAGCACCACTAAAACAAGGTCTCTAAAGAGAAGATAATAAGAAGTTCCCTAGTGGAACAAATGTGATCATGATAAAATAGTTTTGCCCCAGTAGGGAAAATTTTGATCATTGATAAAAAATAAAAAATGATTTTACCCTTGTAGAGCTGATTTGATTCAGATGTGGTTCAGATGCTGTGCCCCAGCATGGGTAATTGGCAAGCAAAATAGCTTACAAATATAACTAAAAATATAGGTTAAAGTGAGAAGGTACAAATGTAGATGTGATGGTGTAATGTATTAGAAAGCCATATAAAACCAAGCATATAAGATTACACAAAGTGATGAGAGAGATGAAAAGAAGAATAGAGATAGTTGAGCTAACCTCAATATAAATTGAGTGTCACCTATGTAGTTTTATGGACTCATATTCCAACATGAAATTTAGGCCAATGTAGTTCACCCAAGTTTGGGAGAGAATGGAATGAGGAATGATGAAAAATGACCAAGAATTGATTAGACTCACAATGTATAAAAAGAGATGCACGTCTAAGCATAGACAAAGAAGCCTAAAATGCATGCTACCTAGAAGTCTAATTTTGTATCATGAGCCTAGGTTTTGCAAAGTTTTCTTGAGAATCGTTCATTGGAGCTAAGGTTGACATTAAGACTTTGAGACCTGAGCACAAAGTGCTTAATATAGTAAAACAAATTAGGCATCATAAGTATGAATAACTTAGAATGATATAAGATTCTAATTGCATTGAACTAGTTCAAATGTGAATATCTATAACTAAGGATAATGGTAAAATAATGACCAAAACTAGAGTTATAGTGATTTACATTTAAACAAAAAAGTAAAAACAAAGAAAAAGATAAACATAAATGAACCTAACTTGAAATCAAGATATGATCTATCAAGACTTAAGTAGGAACAAAAAATGTTTAAAAAAGAGAGGCAAGAACATCTTAATGACATGAGACTAAGATATGAATAATCAAGATCCATGTGGACCATCAAGGCATTCTTGAACACAGAAGAAAAAATTAAAATCAAACAGAAAAATAATCAAGGAAACACAAGACCAAGAATGGAGATAAGAAGCAAAAAAGAGAAAAGCAGAAGAAGTAAAAGGAGAGGTGTGAAAGCACAAAAAAACACCAAGAAAATTCAAATAAACACACACAAATGAAAACTAAGTTAGTGTGATTTAGAGATAAATATACATTTATGTGTGATAGAGGTGTTACTTTCCACCACATCATAATAAAGAACAATGACAATTGGTCCCTAATTAAAGAGGAACAATGACAAAAGAAATGGGGGAAGAGAAGAAAAGGAAGGGGTTGGCTAAGATAACTCCAGATGTATAAGACAAGTGGATACTACCTACATAGTTCCATGGATGCATGTTCCAACATGAACTTCAGGCCAAATGTAGTTCTTCCAAGGAATAGGATAGAATAAAAATGATGATCAGACCAACATGATTTAGAGGAGAAATAGAAGATACAACAAATAAATGAGAATGGTCTAGTAAACAAGAAACTAAGACAAGAAATAATTACCTTGAAAAATGGAAAGTGCATGAGACAAGATGAAATGAACTGGTGTTTCTATGATTGTAAAATAACAAGAGCATAGCATACTTAATAGTTGCTCACAAAATTGGGGGAGTGTTCAAACTTAATAGTTTCTTGTAAAATGGTGAGAGTGTGGGATGTTAGAACAGGAATGTACAAATGTATAGAATCATGAGATAATGTTTTTGTTATTTGGTAGATCATGTTCTATTTTTTTTGGTATTTTCAAAGTATTTCTAATGTTTTTAGTGTTTTTAGGATAAAATATGCACAAAGTGGGACCATCTAGTCGAGGAGATGCACGTCTTGAGAGTAGAGGTTCTAATAAGACAACTAAGCTAGATACAATGACCGATGCTTGAAAATCAATGAGAGAGAGGTTATTTATAAAATAAGAAAGAGTAGAAAATACTTGAAATAAGAAGATGTAGCTGCTCACTTGTTTGAAGCTGCACAAGACTATCCTGGTTGAACTATTTTGTATAACTACTGTCGAAGACATTCATAATGTTCATGAGACATAATCAAGATAATAATTGGTTAAGGGATAAAAAGTGTTCAATATTATAAAATGTCTTAGAAAGAACAAAGAATATGCTTCTTAAAGAGATAAATCTAGAATGGGATGAAGAATGTGTTCAGAGTGCCAAGAGTTCAATGTCTTTACTATCGAGAATCATGAAAAGTGGACCATGTTAGTATAAAATATGTTTAAGGTAAGATAAAAGGGTGGGATAGAATTACAATAGCAAAAATTACCCCCAAGTCAGGGGTCTTATAGACAATGGTTCAAATTCATTCATGCATAAAACCTCTTAAGGTGTATGATGTTCATAGGCTCTGAAATTTCTTCACCATTAGGTTTAACTAGTCGATATGCTCTTGATCCATAGTTCACTATGATAATATACGGTCCTAACCAATTGGGCTAAAACTTACCTTTCTTTTTGGGTTCAACATTCATATTATTTTGGTTCTCTTTAAAACTGAGTCACCAATCTCAAATTCTCGAGGGAGAATGTGTTTGTTGTAGCTTCTCTAAAATCTACTCTGATAGGCCTGTAATTTTTTTATGGTATCCAAATGCTCACCATCAAGAAGTTTTAGTTCTTGTAGCCATGATGCTCTATAGTCTTCATCATATTCAATGTGATCCATTGATATTCTTAATAATGGGATCTCAATCTTGATTAGGATGATAGCTTCAGTGTCAAAAATAAATGAGTATGGAGTAGCTCTAGTTGGGGTGTGATGATTGGTTCTATAAGCCCAGAGGGTAGGAAAGAGTTGCAAGTGCCAATTAGGGCCAACATCATTGACAATCTTCTTTAAGATGGCTAGAATGGTTTTTTTTTATGCTTCAGCTTATTTGTTGCCTTGTGGGTTATATAGAGTGTATTTCTTGTGCTTGATTATGAATTTTCCACAAATATATTTCACATGTTGGTTCACAAAGGATCCACCATTATAAGATATAATATGGGTTGGGATGCCATATCGACAGGTGATATGGTAATAAATGAATTTGGCTATTTGTTTCTTAGTGATATAAGTAAGAGGAATGGCCTCAATCCACTTGGTAAAGTAATTAGATGTAGTCAAAATGTGCTTATGGCCATCTAAATATGTCAGGTTAATTTTCCTAATGAGATCAATACCCCATGTTGAGAATGACTATGGTGTTGTAATCAGCTATAATGGTAAGGAAGGTGCATGCATCAAGTGGCCATGCTGATAATAAGGGACACACTTATTTACATAATTACAAGCATCTATCTCCATTTTGGGCCAATAATAGCCTATTCTGAGAAGTTTCTTTGTTAGGAATACACCATTGGTATGAGCCCCACACATTCCTTCATGAACCTTCTTTAGTGTCAGTTTGAATTCTCCCAAAGATAAATAATGAAGAAGTGTTCCATTATAGCCTTTACGATAAAGCATGTTTCCAAGGAGGATATAACATGTTAAGTGATGAAGGAATAGTTTTTGTTGGTTGTTGGAAAGGTTAGCAAGAAATACATGGCTATGGAAATAATTATAAAAATCTTGGTACCATGGTAGCTTAGGTGAGGGATTAGGATCAGAAATGGTGCATACCCTCTCTAAATTTGATAGAATATATGCTAGATAGACAAGATTTTAAATCAAGAATTGATACCTTTAGCACTATCTTACATTTGAATCATGGAACCAAATTATTTCCATGGCATTAGTAGATATGTTGTTGACTCACAAAACTTATTCAAATTGTAAAGATTTAAAATGTGTTTTGAGGTTATCAACAATTTGCTTATAAGGAACAAGCTTATCATCCTTTATTTGATACTGGTAAATTATCTGATTTATGATTAATTTTAAATCTCCATAGAATTTTAATCTTTGAATATCCCATTGTATGGCAAGATGGAGCCCTACAACTAATGCCTCATACTCAACCATATTGTTTGTATACTAAAATTGTATATGGAATGCATTGGGGATTAAATCCCCCTATAGCATGATCAATAATATACTAGCTATAGACCATCTAGATGTGAATGATCCATAAAAATATATCATCCATTATTTAGGTTATTATGATGCTTATTCTATCATCATGATAGAATCATATAAAAGGTCAAAGTTGAGAGGTTGAGTGGTCGTAATAGGAACTTCTGCAAGTTGGTCAACAAGAACTTGTCCTTTGAATGCCTTCTAATTATGGTACTCAATATCAAATTCAATGAGAAGCATAATCCAATTAGCCATGCATCTTTGAATATTTTATTTAGATAAAAGGAACTTGAGAGGATCTACCTTGATGATAATATTAGTTTTGTTATTTAGCATATAATATCACAATTTTTGAGTGGTAAAAAGCATATATAAACATGCCTTATCAATAGGCATATAATTATGTTAATAGGCTTCCAATGTGTAACTTAAATAATAAATCATGTGTTCCTTACCATGATCATCATACTGAGCCAAAACTTCCACTAGTGCATGTTCTATGGTTGATATATAAAGAAGCAGTGGCTTTCATTGTGTTGTAGGTCGTAAGACTGGTAGATTGGCCAAGTATGTTTTAAGCTTTGTAAATGCTATCTAAAAATCTTTATCCCACTAAAATTTTACCCCTTTATTTAAGATGTGGGTAAATAGGTGGAACTTATCTACCAATTGAGAAATGAACCTGCGTATAGATTGGATCTTTCCTTGTAGACCTTGAAACTATTTAAGATTGTTTGGTGGAGGTATTTCCATAATAACATTAACCTTTGTAGGGTTTAATTCAATCCCTCATTATGATAAAATGAACCCTACTAATTTTCATGATGTGACTCCAAAGACACATTTCTTAGGATTCAAAAATACTTTATATACATGAATCCTCTCAAATATTCTTCATAAAATGTCAAGGTGTCCCGCTCTTGTTCTCAATTTTGCTAGTATATCATCAACATAATACTTGACAATGTCATGCATCATGACATGGAAAATAATAATCATTTCCCATTGATATGTGGCTCCAACATTATTCAAACCAAATGGCATGACTTGGTAATAGAATGTTACCCATAGAGTGGTTAATGTGGTCTTATGTTGATCCTCAGGGGCTATCTTGATCTGATTGTAACCTAAAAATCCATCCATTAAAGATAGCATCTCGTACCCAACATTTGACTCAAAAATCATGTCGATGTTGGGTAGAGGAAAATCATCTTTGGGGCATGCTTTGTTGATATCATGAAAATTAGGACAAACACATATGCTTGGGGTTTTTTTACTTACAGGTACTTTGTTAGAAATCCATTTAGAGTAGTCTAGTGGTCTGATAAAATTGGCTCCTAATAACTTTTCCAGCTCAGCATTAACCAAAAGGGTGATGCATGGATGCATATTTATTAACTTTTTCTTGACTAATTTAGCATCAGGGTGAATAACAAGATGATGCACAACTAAATCTAGGTCTAAACCTGGCATGTTAGAATATGCCCATGCAAATATGTGTATATAATCCTTAAGAATGGACATAATATGTTCACATTCTACTTCAGTAATGGAAGCTCCAAGATAAACAATTTTGGGACCCTCATGGGTTCCCAAATTTACTTATGTTGTGCTCTCCATAAGGAGTGTGGATCCATCTTCTAGAATTGTAGGCAATGTATGATCATCTTCCTCTACTATATCTTCTTGTTGTTCTTCCCAAAGATTTGGATAATATGAAGAATTAGAATTTACCTTCTCAAGTAAAGGCCAATTGGCAAAAAACTCTAAAAACTCAAGAGTAAGATGCTCATATATTTGATGTTTTTTTGAGAGATGCTTATACTAGCTATGGAACTTGGGCTAGATGGAATTTCTAGGTCCTGAGGGGATGATCAAAATTTGCCACTTGGGAGTACCTGAAATAGGTTTTCACTCAAAGGCTTGTCTTTTTATTTACTTTTTCCCTAATCAACAAGTGTCTGAAAGAGTTTTTCACCTGAATATTTCAATGTTTGTTCTTTATTATGACCAGGAAAGTTTTCCTACTCTCCAAAGTAAGTAGAAGAATTCAATGAAAAATCAAAACCCTACTTATGATCACCAATGGAAAATGCACCTTATAGGCCCATGTATTTTGTAATTGATTTTTCATTTTAAAACTCATTGAGGAATATGACCAAATTTTTATGATTCTAATTTATGAGTTCAGGATGGTAAAGGCATAAGTTACAGTTAGGGTTTGCTTCAGGATGGGAAGCACCAATGGTAAAGATATAATGACCTACTTCATGAAGGGAAGCACCACTAGGACAAATTTTTACTTTAGGATGGGAAACTCCAATGGTATATATATAATGTCCTAATTTAGAAAGGGAAGAACCATTAATATGGGTTTTTGCTTTTAGATGAGAAGATCTAATACATGTTATGGTCAATATGGCATTTGAATCAAACAAATCTAAGTTAGTAAGCTCATCAAAAAGGTTATAATGGGATGTTATGTCATTACTAGGAGTCTCATTACTAGTCACTTTAGAAGAGTCACTATCAAATGTCATGAGGTCATCCTTTGGTGGTTTAAATATAAGACCATGATTCTATTAACAACTCCAACTGATAAGGGTTCTAAAATTCTTTGCACCTATGGGCCAAGGCTTTTCCCTATATAGTCAAGATGATCCATTATCTTGTTAGGGATAAGATACTTTGGATTCTTAAAAAAAATAGTACGGACTTCATAATATAACCAATCTCCTTCGGTAAAAGCCTCTTGATCTTTCTTTGGTGTAATTATAGGTACAAAAACCACAAGAGGTTTTGGTTGCTTCTTCTTTGGTTACCAAACCTAATTGGGTTTGTTAGGAGTCTAGGAATTTTTAGGCTTACCAAATGTTTTAAGGGATTTTGGTAATTTTTTAATATGGAGGAAATCATACAAATGGTATGTGTAAATGCCTACATATTTAATAATAACCTTCTTGTCTAGATCTGTAGGAAATGGATCAGTTGAGTTGGAGGCTAGATCACTAGGGTTTATATAATTAGATGGAGATAGATGATAAATGATGGATTTATTATTCTTTGCAATGAATTTTAAAATTGGGTAATAATTATAATTACAAAACTTTACTTTAAGATGTTTAAAATATTGATATGGTTCATGATCAGTGGGAATAATAACCTTGATCCCATCATGGGGAAACTTAAGGCATTGGTGAAGAGTAGATGGAATTGCCTGTACTTCATGGATTCAAGGATGACCAAGAAGTATGTTATAAGGAAGCTCAATATCCATAATATGAAATAATGCGTGATGATAAATAGACCCAACCATGACTGGAAATCAAATTATACCCGATGACTCCCTCTCGATGTTGTCATAAGCTTTGATTGTAATAGTCTCTGGTTGAATATCTTTATCCATGTAACCCAATCATCACACCAATTTAAGAGATATGATATTCAACCCTGAACCATTATCTATAATAACCCATTTGATCTTGTGATTTGTAATAATTATCTCAATGTATAGTGGGTTATGGTTTAGGCCGAGGGTGGACATGTCCTTTTGATCAAATGTGATTTGCCAAAATGAATACAAATGTCCAATTAGGTTTTGGAACTAATCAAGGTTTATATCATTAGGCACAATAGACTCTTACAAAAGTTTGTTGAAGATGGTTCTATGGACATCAGATGTCTGCAAGAGTTCTAATATATAAATTTGTGTAGGGGTTTTATCTAATTGATCCATTATACTATAAGGCCCTTGAATTGTGGATTGAACTAGTTTAGTCTTTATTGGGATAGTATTTAGCTTTGGAACCATTGGCACAATGTTCTCATTGGGTTTATGGAAATAAGTGGGTGAAGTTCCCTAGATGGCAACTCATGGGCATCTAGTTGTGACTGCATAACCTTGAGGTGGCACGGATTTATTACAATTTTGGGTCAATGATGAGCCTTTATAATTAGAAGAATGGTACTATTGTTCAAGATTAGTAACCCATGTAAATAGAGTAACAACATGATGATGTGAACTCGACATGATATTAATAGGGGGAGAGGGTGTTGACCCTATAATGATGGGTCCTGTATTGCAAGGAACATGAGATTGGCCATGCAACTTCATAGTAATAGTGTTAATGTGGGTTGAAAAAATGTATCCCACAATGTTATTATAGTCATAAGCTACATTGTTATAAGCCACATTATTAGTGTGGGAATTATGATCTCGATTATACTCATTATGATTTTGACCTTGTTGTTGGTTCTGATTTTGCCTCTATCCTTGATTGTGACCATCCTGATTGTTTCTTGGTGGTGGTGGATCATGTCAAGGAAAGGAGTCTTTGTAGATTCCCATATCTTGATTTGTGTCCTGATTAGGGGCCCACTTAATTCCTAGTTCATCACTTTCAATAAAGTCCTCAATAATATGTCACAATTGAATGTAATGATATTCATCATGACCAACAACATGATGAAAGTTACACCATTTGTTTTCTTTGTACCAATCTAGTTTTAGATGGTCTTGAGGAAATGGCCTTGATACTAGCCATATAATTAAATTAGTTGCAATGAGATTTTGTAACACTATTTTAACTGATTCTCCTAATTTGCTAAAGACTCTAAAATTGTTATGAAATATATTTTGTAGAGGTTCTCTCTACAAAGTAGGTAATGTGTTTGGGGGATTTAATTGTACATTTGAATGAGGCATAGCATATACCTTTTGTACATGTCTTGTTTTTATCACCCCATTTCTAACCATGTTATTATTTTTTATAAATCCCTTAGGCTTATCCTACATAATTGTTGGAGCCACTGATTTAGTTTGATTAGATGCTTGACCTTGTGCAAAAATCTTAACAAGGCCTCTAGCAATAAGAGCATTCTCAATATGCATTCCTTTGTCAATAATTTATTCAAATGAGTTATCACAATATAACTATATATTATGCACAACTTTAAGAAGTAAATTCTATGCAAAGATATCAGCCAACTATTTATCTGGTAAATTGTGTTGAAAGTAGTCTGCCAATGCTCTCCACCTTTGTAGATATGCAGTGAAACTTTCACCATCACATTACTTGGATTTGCATAAGTCAACAATGGTTAATTCATGTTCTATGTTGTATGAGAAATGGTTAATGAAATTTTGTGATAAGTATTTCCAATCTACAACTGATCCCTTAGGTAGTTTAAGTAGCCAATCAAGAGCTTGTCTCACTAAACTTCATGGAAATAGTCATAGTAATTACTCGCTACTATAGGCAACCTCTTGACATAGGATGAAGAATGCCTGTATATGCTCATGTGGATATCCTTTATCTTTGTACTTATCAAATTTGGGTGCCTCAAAAGGAGGTGGAAAGGGGTTTTGGAGAATAGATAAGTCAAATGGATATGGGCATATCTCATCAAATTTGTACTTTTTGACTCTACTATTCATCTCCAATCTTTGGATAATTTCCTTCATAAAATTCCAATCTTTCATGTTTGGTGCATTTGTGGATTGGATAAGATGCTATTAGGGAATGTGCTACTAGTTTTGTTTCTATTGGGGTGGAATGTGCCCCTAGTTTTGTTATTGTTGGGGTGGAATGTGTCCCTAGATTTATTGCTATTGGGGTGGAATGTGCCCCTAGTTTTTTTATTGTTGGGGTGGAATGTACCCTTGAGTTTTTTGCTATTGGGGTGGAATGTGCCTCTGGTTTTACATGGATCTATAAAGAGTGTATACCTTTTGATCCATGATTTGGTTTTGATTTGCTCCTGGAGTTGAGAACATAGGTTATTGATTCTTAAATTGTAAAACATTCCTTGAATTTTGATGTTTTGTACTTTGTTGATTTTGGAAATTTATATGTTTATTTACCAATCTTTGGGTTGGTTGGAAAGAACTAGACAAATTGTCTTTAGGGATTTCCTCAATTTAGACTAAATGTTTAAGTTTCTGAGTTTGTAAAGTAACAAGAGGTTCTTGATGATTGAATAATGTATATTCTGTATCAAATGGAACACTTTGTAAGGTCTCTTGTGACTTTAACTATTCATTCAAATTACCTTGATCCACAATGGTAATGTTCACATCCAATATTTGTTGCATACTTTCAACCACATTTCCTTGTTCTTTTAAAGCATTATTGTGAATTGAAGTGGCAATTAGGGAGTCCATTAAGTATGTGATAAGTTTATTTGCATATCATTGACTTATTATCTTGATCTTAGCTAGAAGATATAGATTTGTGGGTTTTGACTATTTGTTTTTCCTTTCCTTTGTTAGAGGAAGAAGGTATGCCAATTTTTACAAAAGCTTTCTCTTGCCATCATGGTTCTCCTTCTCTAACTAAGTTATACAATTGTTCTATAGGAAAGTCAGAAGGTAGTATAACACCTAATTCTATCAATCTAAGAAGGGCTTCATCTTGACCATCTTGGGGTTGATATTCATTGCAATCATATTTGAATCCTACTATTTTGGGGATATCATAAAAAATAATGGGAATATCTTGACCATCATAAAACTGCTCATCTTCATAACTAAGGCCATAAAAGGTCCCCCTATGAGTGAACCTTTGAGTCATGTCTAAAAAGAACTACTCTGTGTATTGAATAACTTTGGACCAATGTTTGGCAACCAATAAAAGTATGATTTGGCTCTTTTTTAAATAAATAACCAAGGTACCAATGAGAATATAAAGGAGGGTGGTTTGAAACCTTGCACAATGTAGAAGATTTAGTTCATGATTTTACTCAACCTTTGGTAAAGTTGAAATCATATAGATCAAAAGAGAGTAAGGTAACTCAATGACCGAAGGTGAAAACTAGTACACCAAAGCCTAGATCTTTGTGATACACCCACACTGTAAAATCTAGTTTCAATTTTGACAAGTTGACCCTAGAAGTTTAGATGAAATATCTCTAGATTACGAAGAATAAAAAATGAACTAAGAAACTCAAGATGTAAAAACATATACAAATCACTAAGTATAAAGTTAGGACCAAATAAGTAGCACAACATTGCCACATGATTCTAGGAGGATAAAATATGTTCTAGGACTCAAAGAATGAGTGATACATAAGATGACTTAAGTCCACCAAGATGATAATTTGATTTTGAGTCTTAATACATGACCTCCAATCCAAATGGAAAATTGAACCTAAGTTAAAACAAGCCTAGTGCACAAATGGCAAATCCACTTTGACATACCAAACCTTAAAACTCAGAAAGGTTCAATTTCAAATATGGATTATAAATGAAGTATTTAAACAAATTGGGTAAAAATTCTAGACTTAATTGGGCAACATGACTGTACCAAAGTGGATGACATGACATAAAGCTTTTGATAACAATTTGAACAAGGGAAAGGTGAATTTTCCATTTGGAAAATGTAACGCCTCCCTTGCTCAAGAAAATTGAGGACAATGTGTTTTGGTTAAGTTCATTGAGTTAACAAGTAGTTTTAGACACAAGTCAAGACCAAGTAAGATAATGACAAAAAACAAACATCTTAAGTCTAAACTGACAAGGTATGGCAAAGCGGGGTCTACTAAACTAGCAAGGGTTTGAAAGTTTCTAAGGGAATCAATTTCACAATGACTTTCACATCAAATGATGCAAAATACAAACACAAAAATTAGGTTACCACATCATTAACTAGTTATAAAAAAATCTAGTCCTTTTTACAACCACTACATCCTGTTGTTCTCTTAGTGTAGTGTGATGTCCAAATATATATATATATATATATGTCTCATGTACACTCCAAAGGATCCAAATGAGGTCAATGTTGGGAGATGAAACCTTGGGTCAAAGCTTCCCTAAAGATGTTTTTGGAGGTGATGAAGTCCCCCTCGCAAGCCAAGATGCATAAAAATAAATAAAGCATGAAAGTAGAAAGACTTTAGGGTCATTTTCAACGTCACCTAAACTTTGACAAGTTTTTGGGGAGTGCTTTAGATGACTTTATTTATAAGCCTTGGACTAGGTTATTTGTAACAGGAATGGTGATTTTGATTCTAAGGGTTCCCTAAAGGGACAAATGAAAGAAAATACATGCAACATTCATCTTTTTTCCAAAAAAAAATTAAGTAAACAACTATTGATAAAAAGAATTGACAAGTTTGTTCAATTTTAAATCCAGATGAAATATTTGGTGGTGTTCATTTGACCCCTTGGTCTTAGTTTTAAAATTTAAAAACATTCATTTAAACATCTAAATTCTTTTTTAAACACCAAAACAAGGTTCTTAATTAATTTTTAAGCATGAAAAGGTGATTTAAACATGTTTTGAGCAAATATCAAGCTTGGTCCTGTAGCAAAAATGTTAGCATGTCCTTCAAATTTGAAGCTATTTTTAGCTTGAAACAATGAACTTTGGAAAAATAGCTCTCGAGTTGTGTTTTAAGAAAAACATAGTGACGGACATCGGTTATTATAACTGATGATGGTTACTTTAGCTAACTAAGATCTAACCAATGTCAGGTTTACTAACTGATGTTGGTTAAGCTAGGTAACTGATGTCAGTCTTACTTGCCGATGTCAGTTACTATGTAAAATTATGTCAAACAAAAATGGTAAAATAAAGTTAGAAAATTAATTTACAAGAGTTTTAAGAGCCCAAATAGATATTTCAGAGTTGCAAGGTGATCTTCTTTAGGTGTGATATGCGTCTAGTCCCACTGGGCATGCCAATATGTAGAGAGGATTACAAAGCAAGTAAGTCAAGAATTAGTCCATAAATAATGAAACATGTATAAAAACTATTTAGCCAAGCCTATATATTCCTATGGGAATTATGAAGGATATAAATTAAAAAATTAAATAAATTAACATCATATTACCTTCCCAAATGGATTCACCATACCCATGTGGCTCAAAATCATGTTCTCCCTTGATCAAGCATCCTTGTCTTCGTCAACAATGGTGGTAAGCTCCTCCAATGCCTCAAGAACACTCCACAAAACCTAGGCTCATGATTACAAATCACTATACTATCCTATCAATGAACCTTGCAAACAAAATCTATGATCAAATATAAAGCCTTATGGAAACAATTTAACATTATAACTTTGTAATATTCAATCTTTTTTATTCATGTCCATGGCCTCTCTATTTATAGATTTTTGAGATTGGTCAAGATCAAACATGACCATCTATCTCAAGATTGAGATGTATGGCCATGGATAATCTTAATATTTAGAATTAAATCCATAATTATCTTCATCATGACCTTGGAAGAAGGGGCATTGAAGAGGCATGGGAGGAATTAACTAAGCATGGGTGACCCATAATCCTACATTTATGGCCTAGGGATGTCTTCCCAAGAAATGAGGTCACCTGATGATGCAAATAATAAGAATCAATTTTAAAAAAGAAATATTCAACAACTCTCATGGCAAATCCACTTAAGATCTTGATTTGGATTAATTATCCTTAAACAAGGTTAATCAACATTTATGCAATTATTTGAAAATTGGCCCTCAATTAATCAAAATGGTCAGAAAGTCATATTAATGATTTGTAGTTTGACATGAGAAAAATTAGAAGGTGACTTTAGTTACATTGTAACTATATTTCTATTTAAGATGTTTCCAACAAAAAATAACAAAGGTATTTGATGTGTACCAATAAATTAAAAGAAAAGAGTGATCCAGAGCACAAAAGGTGAAATCATCATTTTGACTCGAAATAAATTGATCAAAGTTAGCTGACCCATAAATTGAATTTCCCTATTTAGGGATACTTTGACCCAAATTGGCACTTGTAAATGACAAGTTTGAACCATTTAACATGTTTTATGAATTTTGACCTAAAATGTGTATTTGATTGCAATTCAAGTAAGATTGACAATTTCAACACATATGGCATTAGAAATTGGATATCTAAAGTGAATTCAAATTTAATGCACTAATGACCACTTGGATTTTATTATGCTCTCACAATTTTTGTGATTTATTTACGCTCTTGCCATTTTACAATTTATTATCATTCTCAACCTTAGACATAGTAAGCATTATAGACCAGGTTCTTGTATGAGCACTTACCTATTGCCTTTTAGTCTAAAACCATCCTCTCATGCTCATAATATTTATTTATGTTGATGCTTTCATAATTATGAATGTCAACCCTCTCTTTTTATACACAATCTCCATTTTGTGAGACCATTCCCATATTCCTCTACATGACAATCATGTTTCCTTATCATTCATTTTATTTTATCCCATATCCTGGGAGAAATACATTTTTTTTGAAGTTTACATTGGATATTATGTCCATGGGACTATGTAGGCAATGTCCACTTGCCTAGTGCATTTGGAATCAGGTTGGTTATCCCTTCCTTTTCTTCTATCCCCTTCATTTTGTTCTTATTTATGTCATTGTTCCCTATATCCCAACATTCTTATGATTTTTTTCTTATGTTGTTATACTTGTGTCATTTCTATCTAACTTAGGGGTCATCCTATCCTCAAGAGTAACACCTCTATAACACATGCACGAATAATTTGTATTCTATTTGTACTTACATTTTGATTAACCATTGTTTGTATATTGCCTTTATTTGTTTAGAATAGTTTTTTTCTTGCACTTTTCTTTGCTTTAGATTTGTTTATTTATTTTTGTTTGTTTGTTTGTTTGTTTATTGTATATTGGTGTTTTATTGTTTATTTGTTTTGTCTTTATTTTCTTTTTTATATTTTGTTTGCCATAGATTCATACACTTTATTTATGCTTCTGTCTTGATTACCCATATATTGTAATTAAGTTATGAATTAGTGTGTGTTTCTACAATTAGTTTATTGCATTATATTCACTTGGGATTTGATTTTACATATATTATGTTTAAGTGATTTGTACTTAAATTTAAATTGAGTTTTCCATGCTTTAGATACACATTGTTATTATAGTTTTTGATAATTATGATATATAATATCCAAAGCTACAAAAAAAATTAGTTTAGTAGAGCTTACAAGCAATGATACCATAGTACTTCTCCTTATTCACACTTGGAGAATTCCTAATCTACACTAATATTACCTAAATGCAGAGTAATTAAATCAAAAATGTATAATAATCCCTGCTAGTTAAAATGCACATCTCCATATTATTAGGTATCCCAAATTCATGTTTATTCTCTATGTTAGCTTACTCTTACTCCATGAATATGGATTTAGTATGTGAGCCCCCTTTCCCATTTTCCATACTAGGGAAAATCATGTAGACCTTTCTTAATAATATTCACCCTACTAGGGTAAAGATGAATTGTATCACGCTTTCATCCACCCTATTGGATCAAATCATTATGTTAATTATTATAACCAACTTTGGATAAATCATTAGTTTTTGATCTATCTACTTTACTAGGGCATTTCATTGTGTTGATGATTATAACTACCTTTGGTTAGATCATTAAATTCACTCTTCTATCCTCTTAGGGCATTTTTCATGGCATTAATGATTAGAACCACCTTTAGGTAAATCATTATTTTCATCTTCCCTACTAGGGCATCTCAATGTTCCACTAATTAAAACCACGTTTGGGCAAATCGATATTTACACCCCCATTACCTATAAGTCACATCATTTCCTTCTTTTTGAGGGAACATTCACCAACCTTTTTTTTCACTTTCTCCCTTGAGAGGGAATCCAAGGATCATCCATCAACTCCTATGGCAGTAGCCAAGGCATTAACAACTTTTTCATTCTTTGAGAAGATGTTACTATTCCTATATCTTGCAGCATCTTCTCAAACATGGGAAAACTATAGACACCCAATTTTTTCCACAATTGTATTCCATTTGGTCGTAAGATTGATTTCTACTAAATAATGCAAATGAATCATAAGAATCATTGAATGTCTCAATTTCATCCACACATCGAACATTATTGCTTAAAATCATGTTGAGGCATCCCTATTTGGGATATTATCCTATATGAAACAATAATCTCTCACAGATTCATATCCAATCAACTTGAAACCTAACAAATTGATAGTTTAGTCTTTGGACCCATTAAGTAGGGAACTTAAACAATTCTTAAAGTGAAAAAATTTCATCCACACATCGAACATTATTTCTTAAAATCATGTTGAGGCATCCCTATTTGGGCTATTATCCTATATGAAACAATAACCTCTCACAGATTCATATCCAATCAACTTGAAACCTAACAAATTGATAGTTTAGTCTTTGGACCCATTAAGTAGGGAACTTAAACAATTCTTAAAGTGAAAAAATGCTACGCATAATTAATTAACCTAGAAAATAAAATTAAATGCTTAAATGAAATTTCCATGCGTAATTATTGAAAATGAATTTTGTAAAAAGGAAACTCTAATAAAATTGAGGTCATGATGATGTAATCATCCTCAAAGTCAAGGAATTAGAAATATCTCCCCTAAATCCTTAAATTCAAATATGGAGATCCATGCTTAATAAATAGGATATATATCCCAAATATTAATTACTTTTCTCCTCCTTAACTCAATAAGGGTTAGTCTAAACTCAACTGTGGTTAACTCTGACCTAAATACACTTGGGTTAGGGTTAGTTTTTAAGGCTATAAATTTAAGTATCCATCCATTGTTCAACAAGATATTTTTGTGTAATTTTATGATGCAAAAATACCGTCAAAAACCCTATTTGTAGTGTTATATTGCTTATTTGTTGAGAAAGAGCCAATCCAAAGCCAAATCCAATCCCAAAATTGATGAGGTGACAAGGAAACATGATTCAAGGAGAACCATCGACAAATATTATTTTATCACATGATCGATCACATCCATCCATGGCCAACATACAACTCTAGCTCTAAAAGAAGGGAAATAATGGTTGTTTTATCTTTTATTGATAGTTACTTGTATTGTTCTCTTGCTCCTTGAGTGTATAAGCTAGAGGTGTTAGTTTTATTAGTGTTTTTTTATTTGGTTTTCATCATATTAACATGATACTAATCTCTCCTCTTGGATTCCTATTGATCACACTAGTTAGACTTAAGATCCCTCTTTGTTCTCATTTAAAAAAAACCAAGAATAAAAGGACACATATTTTGACTCGACAACTTTACATGGGGTATTCCCTCATTACATATCCATTTATGAGAACAAGGTGAAAGTGGTGGAGTAAAAATTAGATGATGATTTTCCCTCAAATCAAAGAATGGGAGTATGAATTTTACTTGTTTGATGGTATTTTTGCTATCACGAGCTTCCCAGGGTTACCTACATGGACACCCAAAAATGAACAAAAGGATTTTTGAAGACTTTGACATTATTCATATTAGTTATATTGATAGGTGTAGGTGTTGTATTCAAAACATATCTTAGATGATTTTTACCCATCTATGTAGTAAACTATTAATATGAATTCTATGTCATGGAGGCTATTTGGAAAAATAAGGTCTCTATAAGAATATTATGGTGATTGTTGGCTCAATACCTATTATCACCCAAATTTTCACCCTTTAAAGATTATTCAAGCCTTCCAAATTTGGGGTAACATGGAGAGAATCCTAGGCTATGGGTGACATTTAAGTTGATTTAATCTCTAGTTTATAGGGATACCTCTACTTGATTTATCACTTAGGCTCATTCACTAATCTATCAACTTGATCAGAAAAGGAAGAGAAACCTACTCTAATAAAGTTGATGCACCAAAATAACTGAACATTACCAACTAGTTTCATGTGCACATTAACCATGAGACTAACCTAAACACACACTACCCCTAATATACTTATCTACATCAACACTTCATTTTGGAGGTTGTGATAGATTTTTGGGCTAGGAGAACTAATCAAGAGGTCATAAAATGAAACTAATGAAAAGACAACTCATTCAACCTTCACACTTTCACTTGGACACTTCACATGACCTAAAAATAATCTTTAAAATTACATATGAGTATTATAAAATGACAACATGCCAATGAAGACTAAGAAAAACACTTGAGAAGATCAACTAGTCCCATACACACACTAAAACCATTTCAAAGAGGAGGTAAAACTAGTATTTTCTCATTGATCAAAGGCATACAAATGGATAAGGTTTATCCAAGCCTAGGTGGAGTATACATATCAAGCCAAACAAAGCTTATTTTATAGATAAATGAGAGTAGAAGAGAGAGAGAGAGAGATGTGTAGAAATGAGCCATTGACAAGTGTCAAGTGAGAGTTGTAATCAAGGAGTTGGAGAATAGTTTTAGAATATCTCAAAGAATAAGTATTGCTATTTTTAAGATACTTTCCTCTTCCAAATGGAATGGGATTTTTTATATTACTTGACACCTTTATATTCCTCTTCAAAACTGCCCTTCTCTTGGCTTGGAAAGTGATAAGTGGTATTATTGAACATCAAGTCATGTTGAACTAATCTTTGTCCTTGTTCTTGACACCTTACATCAGTTTAGAATATCCTCAAACTTAAATTGTAATGATGATTATACCAACATCCTACTAAAAATTAATAAACAAAAATTTAATGGTTAAAAACATAACTTGAAAATGTAGCGAGGATAAAATGTAGAAAGAAAAAAAATGTAGCGAGGACAAAACATCACAGGAACAAAACATAGTAAAGGATTTGCTCACACAGAAGATGACACAACTTTTAACTAAAGGTCCAAACTCACAAAATCAAAATTTTCTCTATTATTTTGCTTGTAAATTTGATTCATTAACTTTCCACCATGAAATTTTGGCTACTATCACAAAAATGAACTAGACAACAAATAAACAATGTGATAATCACTAAAAGCTCCCAAGGACACTCTTCATGACATTTTTGTGACATTACTAATATCGTTACATTTTTAATCACTATGTTTTGTCCTCATGACATTTTTGTCATACTACATTTTTACCTCTATGTTTTTTAACTCTACATTTTTGTCCACTATGTTATCACATAGAGCCATTACACCTCTTAGGTATTTTGAAGCCCAATTTGTCTTACTATGCATATCTTGCCCAAATGGATCAAAGATTAAATTAACATTTATGAGTGAAACATATTTTCATGGATGGAATATATCAATCATAATATACTTTAAATAAAGCATTTGGATCCATAAAATAGTCACCAAGACCTCATTTTCACCTTAAGCTTTCATTAGCCTTCAATTACTTGTAGCCCTGAAAACACACAAAGATCCTTATGTAGGATAATGTACATATTATATTGGGAAAATATGAATATTTTTGAGTAAATATTATTCCATTACAACTTTGTGTCAAACTTCATGACCTGGCCTCAAGTTAAAGTTAACGTATTCTATTATTTTCTCTCCATAATAGGCCTCAATTAGGCCTCTTGGCCTAAAAATTAAGATTTTGCTCCAAAATTATCTGACACATGTGAAACCAAAAATAAGTGTTTGATTAAATTTTCCAATCCCATGACCATGCTCCATGTCAAATTTGAGGACTTGATATCCTATGTAGATAGGTGAACTATGAAATGGCCAAAAAACCTAGCCTTTCACAAGCCTTTTCACATTGTATTCAACAATCTGACCTAAAGGATAACTTTCAAGGTTAAAATTACATATTTTTTGACATAAATATGTATAATACACCTCAATCCATCCAACCTAATGTTTTCCATCTATTCATGACGTCAAATACCCTATTTGAGCACAAAAACACAACATTTAATGAGTCCATATAGTTAAAGGTACATGAAAGTGTCATGGTGATAATATAATTGGAGTTAGGAATGATTTAAAAGTTTTATAAAATTCAATACAATTATACTCAAACAATTTGGAAGCCAATTTCTCTTAACTAGTCAATTATAGCTTTCTTGGCAACCTGTGAGTGCCTTACACTCTTGAGGATTATTTATAAAGCTCAGGCCTTAGATGAAAAATAAAATGATATGAATAATTATTTTATAGGGTTTAAATATTATTCATAATAAATTATTTCACCACGCATCCCTTCATGAAAGATATGAGCAAGTTTAGGAGCCTCTTGGGTTGGCAAACTATAATTGTGAGGGCTAAAAGAGAGATTAGGCTTGAAAATGCAAAATTGATGCCTAGTTTGGGTTTTTAATGGTTAAATTAGGTATATTACACAATTATAAATGTATTTAAGTGGTAATATAACTATAATATACCTCACACATGTCCTAAAACCTATTGCTTCATGTATTAAGGGTTTGAAGGCAATTGGGCCTAGTTAGCCCTAACAACGCTATTTAGAGTTTATCTATATCATAAAAGGTATTGTATAATTATTATAACCATTTAATTTACACTTTAAATACTATTTTATTATTAGATACATAATCTCAATTCAAAAATTTAGATCTTCACATTTTTAGAGCAGACCTATAGGTCTCAATTAGGCCTATACATTAGGCTTCTATAGACTGTTTGACTATAGGTATGATAGGTCTGATTTGAAACCATTTGATGATATTAAAAACCTTATTTAATTTATCATTTAATACATATACCTTTTCCATTCACTTGATCTCCAATTTCAATGCACATAAGTTTCTCTCAGGTTCTCAATCAGTATGTAGGTGTCATCACTATTTTTCTTGACTGAACTCTCAAGAGTCATCTATTTGTATGGTTTCAAGATTTGTAAAAAATAATAATATGAATATTAAAACTTATTTAGGGACATTAATATCCAAAATTTAATGTAAAATATGCATATTTTCTTCACCATCTAAGGTCATACCTGTAGGAGTTAATTAGGCCTGGACATTTCTCTTTAAGCATGTAGGTCTTCATGATAGTCTAATATTTTGGTAATCCTTATAAATGATTCAATTAAGTGTTTTTTCATCCCTTTTAAATTTTATAAATTAATTTTAATATCTAAGTAATTATGCATCTTCCAAACTTGCAAATTTTCTTGAATTCATACATAGGCATGTATGCCTATTTAGGCTTTATGGGTCTAATTAAAATCTTTTTCACTATCTATCTCCATATGTCTTTAATATAATGGATTATTTATAATCTATAAATAAGTTTAAATTAGGATATATCACCAAGGTTATATTAGTATCTCCTCTTCTCAATATTTGACTCCATATACCTTAAGGCTTTCTTGTTGTTCATCTTGATCATTTTGCTTTTAGGTGAATAATCTAAATGACTATGAGGTTAATATGGGGGTTTTTATATAATTATTGAGGTTATTCAAGAAATTATTGATATTAAAGGATTTAATACATACTTCCTATCCATCTAAATCTAACTCTCATGCAATACTTTGCATCTTCCCAGTCAAGTTTGAAATCAATTATAGTTACTCAAGCAAACCTATAGGTCTATTGACCTATGAGTTGACATCATATTTTTTGAAGTTACATGGAATCATGTGTTATATTTTTACCTTTATCTGAAGTATATTTACTACCTCATGTCACTTCTCACACTACTATTTAACCCTCATTTTTCCCATAAGCCACAATGTTATAGGTAGACCTGTATATGACCATCTAAGCCTGTAATCCTGAAATAATCCCCTATATTACCATTAGTCACCTTGATGATACTTGGAGAGTGTTGGGATATAAATACATGTTATTTATAAATTTCATGCATTACTTTTAAACATCATTTCAATCAAAGAGTTATTGCATTTTATGCCAAAAGGAGACCCAGAGATCCGTAGACCTATAAGTATGCCTTTTATATTTTTAGGCCTTTTTAACATTAAATTTTGAGCTATATTAGCATTAAAATATGTATTCAATTACCTCATAACCTGATAATTAGGTTTTCACTTCTATATAACACTTATAATTCAATGTTTATCACTTTTTTATTCTTCTCTATGAAGGTAGGCCTACATATAGTCCAAAACCAAGACCATTGCATGTTACTTGGAGAAGGTGGTGTTGGATTGGAAAATGGAGACATTAATGGAGATTTAATTTAATTAAAAATATTTAAAACATGGTGATATATATTCATTCCATTATTTTAACTATTGAAAACCTTGAAACAATTAAGCAACTGTGATTTTCATCTTACAAACTATGCAAAGGAAGAGTTTTCTTTTGCTCTTGAGATCACACATGCTAAGTGAGACTTAGAATAACATGTAAAATGAATTTTATAGACCCTAAATGTCCTATTTAATTTCTCTCAATCATCTAAACTATTTCAAGTTGGCATTCCAAGGAGAAAAATGAGCCTATAAGATTTATAGGTAGTTTTAGAGTAGCCTGGGGTCTTTGTAATATTTCATAAAGGATGGGACATCAATATGATTAATATTACCATTAATTTTTAAGGCCATTATGACCCCCTAATTTTAAAAAATTATTAGGTTCCAACTCTAATTGTATTGTACAAAATGAGCACTTGAAATTTGCCTATGTGAGCTTACCAAGGGAGTGATGGATGTTCTAAAGTAATTTTTAGAATATCAAGACCTATAACTTCATTAAAATCATGGATTTTAATTTTTTAATCTAAATATAAACCTCTAAATATTTTTTACCTAGAAGTGAGTCTTATTGATCTGTACAAGTGCTTAAAACTCCCTTTTTTGGAGGTAAAACCTATAAAAGTAACAAGATCTAATATCCTTGACATATATGGAAATTAGATAACTCCTTAAATAAAATTTTCAAGTTTGATTTATGGATCATTAATATTTAATATCTTTTTCATATGTTGGATTTGACCAAAAACACCTTTCTCTTACATGACACTTACCTTAAACTTTACAAAATAACCTTGATCTTTTCAAACATGTGTGAAATATTCATGTAAGGTGATGCATGGGTAATGCCACTTAAATAGAAACCTAAGGACCTATGAAACATTTTGGAACCACATTTTCATACCATGGTGAAGAGTCTATTATTATAAGACAAAGATAAAACATTACCTTAGTTTTGTCAAATTAACCTTAACTTATGTTAACAAGACCTCAAAAGACCATTTTAAGACCTCACAAGGCATGTAACATGATATGAAAAAGGTTGATAAGACATGAAAATCAAGTTTTTTGTTATAGGGGTTGAGATTCTAGCTTGAGGGATCAAAAAATGGTCAACAACACCCCGACCACATAGTCATAATTCTAATAGGAGGAACAACAATATTAGGGTACTAAGTAAGATTATATTTCAAAAATAGTCTATTTTACACAAGATAAGAATAATATTGGATTTGTAATTGATAATATTCTTAATATTATATACTTATGTATAATAATCATGTGACAATTCTACACAGGTTTGCAATAATTTTATCAATTAAGAATATAATCCAAAGCTTCAAAGAATAAAATTTTATGAAAACTTGACTTTGCATGATGATGTCACATATCTTGATCTCACACTTATACTATAATTTTTGAAATGGGTAACAATGATAATAAAATTATAAAATAATGTGACTTTATGTGTTGATGCCACATGTCAAATCTCACACTTCAATGCATTCATAAGGTTTGAAGTGGGTAAATGATGAAAACAAAATTTTATGACAACACAACTCTGTGAAATGATGCCATGTGTCTCATATTGTTTCCAATTTAAATAATAAGGTGAAAATAAAATTTACTGATCAAAATTTAGTGTAAATTATTTACAATATTATGATGTTCTACCATGTGTCACTCACAACTTTATATAATGGACACATAACACCATGATAGTTCAAATAGTCTCAAATCAATTTTAATTTCCATTTGAAATCAAAATATTTTCAATATTGAGTATTCATAGATCTTATGTAATTTATGTTATCCAATATGAAATCTATCATAATGACATCCACAATCCAAACTAAAACTCCATCTTAGTTGACTATTAAACAAATGACATTTACCTAAAAATATTAGTTGAATTTTTATGGGAAATTAATTATGTATAATCTATTAATCTTATAAAATAATACTATATTGATAGATCTAGGTTAGTATTCATGGCATGTTCAAAACTCCATTAAATCCACATTAGATCATGCTCAAAATTATAGTTAAAGCTAAGATTATAATAAATATATGTTCTCTCTAATGTTTCTTCCTTTGACTATTAAAATAATATTACCATTTGAATGGAAATTTTGAATAGATAACATTCATAAAAAAAATAGGACATGGTTAAGTGGCTTGGTTGTTTCCACCCCCACATCGCATGGCATGTGAGGCCATATTGGTCTTTTATGATATCATGAAATTGGTGATGTTGATGCTAGTGATTCTAGAAATTGTGTGGATATAAAGGGGATTTGTGCCTTTTGTTTGTGTCCCATAATGTTTCACATCTCTAGTAAATATTACCCCTTCTAGTTCATAGTTGTGGATTCTGTAAAAGTGTTTAAACATATGTAATAAAAAGGAAAAAATTCAATATAGTGTTCCAAATTTTAAGGTCATTTGAATGGATTCCATCAAAGATTTAAATTTGATGGGAAAACTTGGTTGTTTTTGGAAGCATAGAAATTGAGAGGTGGGGGGTGAATCAGTGCCCTTAAAATAATCATTCAATTTATTTTATCATTCATTCAAACACATACATTAACTAATACATAAACAAACATCCACATAAGTATAAAAAATATGAACGCAAAATATATGTGGGAAACCCTCATGGGGTATGAAAACCACTAAAAAATATCTTGGACTATATTCATACAAGAAATGAATCAAGATTTAGTGAGGTACCAACCCCACAAGGAGCACCAACCCCTCATTAATTAAACACCAACTTAACCAGGCCTTTAACAAGCACCAACTTGTAAGGAATCACCAAACCCCTAAGTGACTTTGTAACAAATTAGCCACCTAGAACCTTTTATCACCTTTGGACACATTTTTCTCACTCAACTAATGATGATCACCTTCTTTTCGTCTTCACATTCTTCTATTTCTCTCAAACAATGTATTAGGCCTCTTTGCTCAACCAACCCTCTTCTTGATATATTTAAGTCATAATAAATTGAAAATAATACATATAATCAATGTTAAAACTTCATGACATATTCAATACACCTATATGATGGTCTTAAATCCCTATACCTTGGTTCCACACTTCTATTTCATTCATTCATCTCCTTAATATTCTACCTAGTCAAATTAGGCCTATTAAACCACCTTCTTATACTTGAATCTTGCTTTCACATAACTTGGTTGGAAAAAAACCTATCCATAATTGGATCAATCTTGGAATATATAAAAAAACATGTTTCAAATGGGAAAAAATCACTAAATAAGTCAGCCACTACTCATAAGGACCAAAACCACCATTAGGCCTCATAGAAACCTAATGCAATTAGGCCTTCTCAAAGCACACATTTCACCTTGACCACATTGAAACATTTTGAGCATCTATAAATGGAGTAAAAACTTCAAAAATTATTCAATTATAACCATTATATAAGATAAACTTAGGTCCCCATCGCCATTTATATTATTTCACTCCTTGAACCACACCATTAAGCGTACTCACAATTAGGCCTTCTCATTGCCATAAAGTTTGCTTTGAATATATGAAGCATACACTCAAATTTTACACATAAATATATCAATAAAAAACCTATTTATAAATATCATGAACTAATAGTCATCACCATGTCCATTATACTTCACCATATAGGGAAAAAGACCTCAAACTACCCACTTTCATATGCTCACTTAGAATTGCAAATAGGCCTAAAAAACCAATCAAGAACCTTTGAATTTTTACACCTTCATAGGAATTTATCATGAAGTAAAATACATTAAAATAAATTTATGAGACCTATAAAATAACTTAACGTGAATTATATTCTTCATGTCTAGGAAAATCACCGCATACTCATCTCTACTAGAAGACTACTCAGAACTGTCAAAGACTTCAAAACACAATCATAAAAATAATGACTTAGACCACATAGAATCACTATAATGAACTTAAAATGGGTTTATATGATACTTAATCATTTTAAAATAAACTTATAATAAATATAGTATAGTCTCAAATAGAAATATTGGTCTTATAGACCAATCTCAGGTCTTCACTATACATAAACCTCAGTAGTTAGACAAGTCAGTTTGAGAAAAACATTATGTCAAACACACACATATCCAAACCTTATATCCAATAGGGATATATTTTAAATGTATTTAAAAACAACCCAATTAAATTGTATCCATCCCTAATCTATGGAAGCACATCCATAATCTCATTCCCACTTCTACCCTTTTTTCTCATTGTCTTCCTCACTAGGCCTTTTTAGTGATAGGTAAACTTTAATGACTGGTTTAGAATATTTGAGATATATAAATTGATTAGAAAATACCATGAACATGAATTAAAATTCAAAATATTCAACCTCCATCCATTTTTCAACTTTGACTTAGTCAACCCTACCATTTATACCAAATTTCTGAGGAACAAGGCTTTTCCTGTAGGGTCCACTCACTCATATGAAAGACTGATGCTACTTGAAGGTACTTGAGAGATTAATCTACATTATACAATAATAAAAATAGGTAATACAATTCATTTTGAGCCATTTCTATCATTATCTTCCATATTGGGTCATAGTTAGGGTTTCAGATAGGGTTAAGACCACCTTATAGTCTTAACGATCATTCATAAAGCTTAGGCCCTTAATCTAGAAACCAGTGTTTGGAAAATTGAGATAGGATACTTCCATAACTTACATGAAATTATTGGGATATCATGTAAATTTTTCATGTGCCAATGAGCACAAGAAAATCCTTCACACCTCTAATAATTCTATCATGAGTTATGTCACATTGGAAACTGAACTTGACCCCTCATTAGGCCATACTAGGTCTCTTTGCACATTAAGCCTTAAAATGCCAGACATACTTAGAACTTAAACATACCTTAAAACCTCTTGTACTAATCTCAACACCTCATACTCATGTAATAAAACCTCATACCTTTTTCACACACTAATTTTTATCCTTCATGGGTCTTGACAACACTTCATGGTATCTTTTTGAGTCAAGCAGGGTTTAGGATTAGTCTGGTTGCATGCTAAGGTTTAAGACCTTACCCCTATAGGCTTATCTTTAATATTTATTTAGTGTTCCAACACTTCATATGTATTATTGAATATCCTTAAGCATCCACTCATAACTAAGTGAATCTATCTCACCATACCACCATCTTGATACCCTCTCATAGAGTCTCTTCATGTGATGATTAATGTCATGACTAGGTTTCTCAAAATTTTCAAGCTTGAAAACTAGACTTGAAACATTACTTGATGCTTCAATACTTGATCAAATAAATTGTATTATCCTTATATAGTAACAAACATATTTACACATTTATTCATGCATATGCTCATGATATGACAATGTTCCTCAAGACTAGTGCTCAAAAGTATGCTTACCTTGTATCTTTATCCTAACTTTAAAACAAGTCATCAACCTTAGAATAATTACCAGGTTGCCTTAAAATTCTCTTGTAATAAAACTTCCTTGTCACATACCACTTTACCATGCATGACATCAAATTTGACCTTAACATTAATGAAATTCATATTGACCTTGATATTAATGAGAACATCAATGCCACAAAACCAATAATAGGAACATACCTCAATGATATCCCCCTTTGTCATTGATGGAAAACACTCACACAAAGTTGATCATTCTCATCTCCCCAACTCAGATCTTATTCAAGCTAACATTTATCCTAAAATAGAACTTTCTCCCCCTTTGACATTAATGATAAAGGGTCATCTCTTGATAACTAACTAATCTTTGGACTTGAAACAACTGAAAACACACCTTTTCTCTCCAAATAATATAATTCTCTTTCTTTGAAAAAAATCAACACATAGCAATGATCCCCTTAAGCTCATGCATACCTCAACATATGAACAATACTCAACTACCAACAATTGAAGAAGGAAATCCCTTTTTTATAAAGCATCTTTAAGCCAATAAGAACCACTTCTCAACATAGAGCTTCTTTTTGAACTCATAAACCAACTAAAAAGCTCCCCCTTAGACCAAGAAAACTTCATGATTTTTCTCACTAGCTGAGTGCTTCCATGAAGCTTAATAGAGTCACCTCTTCTATAGGGTACTAAAATAACATAAACTTAGGAGATTTCTAGATCTCCATGTCCTCACTAGACTTAAATTTTATCATGATCCTCTTACAATTGACCTCTTCAATCTCTATTTGAACAACATTCTAACTTGGTCTATTTGTCTTGACTCCTTTATCCATAAATTGAGATGGTAGGGAGAATTCTTGACACTCCTCTATATCTGAACTATGTTACACCATGGCAAATAGTCCACTTAGACTTGCAGACTGGTCATCATTCACCTTAGTTACCTTAGGTTTCCATTCATTATCTTATCTTCTTTCTTGCATTATAGGGGCCTCAACCTTATTGTTTTGACCTAATAATCTATTATTATAAAACTTTACAATATGAAAAACCTTTTGACAATTGAAACACACTATTATTTTTGATGGAAACACACCATTACCCATACCTCTTGACTGATGATTTACTCTTTCTTTACTGGTACAATAGCTTGTAATGTTTCCTATACCATGAAAAATGTAACAAAAACCCTCATTCATATCTCTTGATTGATGATTCTCCTCATATTTCCATGTATATTCATTCTTGTAAGATTTTATGCAATGCCTTACTCTATGACCAAATTGGTTACATCAATAATAATGACCATTGAAAGGATTAGCATACCTTATAGAATTAGCATGCCTAATAGGATTAGTCTTCATTCTGATAGCACCATCATTTATTGATTTAACATTAACCTTTAAGGTTTGATTCTCCTTGATCACATCAGTATTCTTCTTTTGGTCTCCATTAAAACCAATACCTATTTTGTCATTAAAAGTCTTTTAACTACGAAAAGTGTTATCTAGATCATTGATAATCTTTTAAAAATTCATAAAGGAATTAACCTTACTTGATGCCTGATCTAACTCATCTCTCAATTAATCCACTATAGTTACATACCTATCACATTCTTTTTCTTTAGCATTTAGGCTTGCAGTCACAATCTCAATTTGAGTCTCCACCTATTTAACTATTTCTTCTTATTCTTTAGAGTTGTTGGTTAATCTCTCTTAAAATAAACTAATTTATTCCTTATAGTCATTGACAAGATACCTCATCACCTTATTATTCTTCTTAACCATATTTAGTTATTCTAGATCATTCATTAACTTAGCCTTAAAGTCTACCTCATCTTCTTCTTCATCTGAATCACCAATAGTACCTCCAAACCACATGGGCTCTTCTTGATTTGAACAACTTAATTCCTCAGCCATGAAGATAACTTCATTAAAATTAGGACAAATACCTTCATTGTCATTTTTATAATCACTTCTCTTATTTTTATCAGATGATCTATAATCTTCCTTTGTGTAAAAACTTAATTTGTTCTTGAAAGACTTCTTCTTGTCATCCTACTTTCTAACACTTTTCTTTCTCTTATTAGACCTATATGACTTCTTGTTATCATCATGACCTTCAGGATGATATTCATCATCCTTTATCTTATTCTTATGAGGGCACTTGTTAACAAAGTGTCCAATTTCTCTAAAATTAAAGAACTTGAAGGGTAGCTTACATTTAGATTTACCTAAACTAGTTTTCAACTTTCTTACAAACATAGCTATTAGCTCATCATCATCAATATCAAAAGTATAATTGTATTTGAATTTTTTACCTTTTGTCTTATTCTCCTTTGAATTATTTTATACCTTTAATGCATCTTCCTTATTTGTAAATATTCCTTCACTTGTCCTCATCTCATAGGCTATTAGGGTGCCATGAAGTCCATCCATCTCTAGCTTTTCTAGATCTTACATCTCTTCAACAACACTTTAGAATAAAACTTAGGAGTTAGAGATCTTAATACCTTTTAAAAAATAATATACTCTTTCAATTCTTCACCTAGGCCTCTTATGATGTTCACCATTTCATCAACCCTCAATAGATAGGCTGCAATGGTCTCATCTTCATTCATCCTTAGGATTTCAAACTATCTTCTATGGGTTTATAATTAAGCCAAATTGACCTTGGAGTCTCCCTCATGATAGTTTTCAACTTATTCCACATATATTTGGTAAACATATAATTCATCACCTTCACAAGCTCTGCCTCTAATAGACCATAAAGAATACCATTCATTACTTTTAAATTGTTACCACTAGCCTTCTTACTTACTACATCTGTAAGGGGAATAGAGGGTGAAATATATCCATCCAAAGTTGATTTCCAAACATCATGACCTTGATACATAAAATATTTTCTCATTCAAAAAATTCAAAAATCATAATTAGATTGATTTAATAACATATCCTTACTTATAGAGAAACCACCTTGTGCTTGACTAGCCATTTTTGCTTGCCTAGGATCTCCTTTAGGTTATTAGGCCTGCTTCAAAGGAACTTAATATAATACCAATTATTGGAATCATAGCCACTAATGGGTGGTGTTCAATTATTTCCTTTATAACAATCATAAAATTTCACCTATCATTCATGAAGCATTCATTCAAACACATAAATAAACCAATGCATAAACAAGCATCTACATAAGCATACAACATATGAACACAATAGATATGTGGCAAAACCTCACAGAGAATAAAAAACACTAATTTTTTTTTTGGAGAATATAGTAATATAATCATTGAATCAATATTTAGTGAGGCACCAACCTCATAAGGAGCACTAACCCCTCACTAGTCAAGTACCAACTCAACTAGGCCTTTAACAAGCACCAACTTACAAGGAAGCACTAACCCCTTAGGTGATTCATCACCAACTTAGACATATAGAACCTATGATCACCTTTGGACACCCATTTATCACTCAACTGATGATTATCACCTTCTTTTGGTCTTCACACTCTTTTATTTCTCTTAAACATCCTATTAGGCCTCTTCGCTCAACTAGCCCTCTTCCTGATAGATTTAGGTCATATGACCTTGCTCATAATATATATAATCACTATTATAAATTCATAACATGTTAAAACCACATATTTTATGGTATTAAATCCCTCTACCTGGTTTCCAAACTTCTATTTCATTCCTTCATATCCTTAATATTCTAACTAGTCAAATTAGGCTTATTAGACCTTCTTATACTTAACTCTTTCTTTCACATACCTTGGTCAGACACAAACCTATACATAATTTTATCACCCTTATAATATATAAAAAACTATATTTCATATGGGTAACAAGAACTACATAGGTTGGCCACTACTCATAAGTACCAAAACCACCATTAGGCCTAATAGAGACCTAATGCAATTAAGCCTTCTCAAAGCACACATTTCACCTTGAAAAAATTGGAATATTTTGAGCCTCCACAAATGAATGAAAAAATTAAAAAAATCTTAAATTATACCCCTTATAATCTCACCTTAGGTCCTCAACACCATGTAGATCATTTCACTCCTTGAACCACACCATTAAGCCTACTCACAATTAGGCCTTCTCACTGCCATAAGTCTGCTTTGAATATTTTAACCATACATTCAAATTTTCCAAATAATTGTATAAATAAAACATTTTTTTATAAATATCATGATCTCATATTCATCACCATGTCCATTATACTTCACCATATAGGGAAAAAGACCTCAAACTGACCACTTTTATATGCTCACTCAGAACTGATAACAAGCCTAAAAAACCAGTCAGGAACCTTTGAATTTTCAAACTTTAATATAAATTTATCATGAATAAAAATACATTAAATTTAACTATGATATATATATAATAACTTCATATGCATTATATTCTTAACTCTAGGCAAATCACCTCATATTCATCTTTGTTAGAAGACTACTCAGAACTGTCAAAGATTTCAAAACATAGTCATAAAAATAATGAATTAAAACACTTGTATAATCACTATAATTAAATTAAAATGGGTTTATATTATCCTTAATCATCATAAAATAAACCTACAATACATATATTATAGGATCAAATAGCATTATTGGTCTTCCAAACCAATCACATGGATTCATTGTATACAGACCTCACTATGTTAAACAAGTCAATTTGAGAACAAAGGTTTATCATAAACACACATATTAAATCCTTATATCCAATAGGTATATATTTTACATGTATTTAAAACAAACTAATGAAATTGGATCCATCCCTAATCCATGGCAACACATCCCTAATCTCATTCCTACTTTTACCTATTTTTCTCACTGTTGTCATCACTAGGCCTTCTTAGTGATAGGTCAAATTTTATGACCATTTAAAAATATTATAGGTATATAAATTTATAATAAACAGCCATTAATTAAAATTCAAAATATTCAACCTCCATCCATTGTGTAACTTTGACTCAGTCAACTTTACTAGCTATACCAAATTTCTAAGAAATTAGGTTTTTCCTATAGGGTCCAATCACTCATCTGATAGACCAATGCCACCTAGAGATACTTGAGAGAGTAATATATAGGTTAAAATAAAAAAAATAGTTCATAAAATTCATTATGATCCATTTCTATCAATATCTTCCATATCGAGTCATTGTTAGGGTTTTAGAGAGGGTTAATACCACCTTACAATCTTAACGATCATTCATAAATCTAGGTACCTTAATATAAAACCAATGCTTGAAAATTGAGATAATATCATTAAAAAACTTCCATGAATTTATTTTAACCTCATGAAAAGGTTTCACATGACAAAAAACATAATAAAATCCTTCTTGGGTTTGTAATACCTCATTCTGTGCACAAAAAAAAACTCAAAACCATATTTCATGCTTTCTCCTTTAGAATTTGACCTAAAACTTTGTAAACATACTTGGAAAAAAATTTAACACCTATGATAATTCTATCATGAGTTATATCACCTTGGAAACTAAACTTTACCCCTCATTAGGCCATATTAGGTCTCTTTGCGCATTAGGCCTTGAAATGCTAGACATACTTAGAAATTGAACATACCTTAAAATCTCTTGAAATGATCTCAAAACCTCATAATCATATCATAAAACCTAATACTTTGATCACATACTAATTTTTATCCTTCATGGGTCTTAACAACACTTCATGGTACCTTATTGAGTCAAGCAGGGTTTAGGACTAGTCTGGTTGCATGCTAACGTTTAAAACCTTACCCTTATAGGCTTACCTTGAAGATTTCTTAAGTGTTTCAACACTTCATATGTATTATTGAACATCATTAAGCATCCAATCATACCTATGTGAATCCATCTCACCAAACCACCATCTTCATACCCTCTCACATGGTCTCTTCATATGTTGATTAATGTCATGACAAGGTTTCTCAAGATTTTGAAGCTTGACAACTAGAATTGAAACATTATTTGATGCTTAATTAATTTTATAATATGAATTTTAGGATCCTTATATAGTAACAAAGATATATACACACTTATTCATGTATATGCTCATGATATGACAATGTTCCTCAAGAATTGTGCTCAAAAGTATGCTTACCTTATATCTTGATCTTGATTTTAAAACAAATCATCAACCTCAGAAGAATTACCAGGTTGCATTCAAATTCTCTTTTCATAAGACTTACTTATCACATACCACTTTACCATGCATGACATCAACTTTGAACTTGACATTAATGACATCCATCTTGACTTTGACATTAATGACAACATCAATGCCACAAAACCAACAAAAAAAAATACCTCAATAGTTGTAATATGAAAAAAATTACGGTTATTATTCATTCAACATTGTAATTTAAAAGTTATGAAAACCATATTTAAAGAAATCCTGATGAGACTTTAGTACCTAATGTTTAAAGATATTTATGTTATAAAAACAATTTTTTGCAATTTAAATCTTTTACAAAGTGAAAACTAAGATGTATTAGACTATTAGAGGATGGGATTAGAAAGATTAGAATAACATTTGATAGATTAATCTATCTTAATTCCATTAAAAAAATTATGAATATGTTTTTATACAAAAAATTACATAACACTTTAAAAACTTTTAAAAAATCATGAATTTTCACATTCGTAAAATAAAAATCTAAAATTCCAAAAATAAAAACAAGACAAAATATATCAAAAAAATGTAAAACTAAAAATAAATAAATATAAAAAAAATATAAAATAATTAAGAGATTTTAAAAAGTTAATATTACACAAAACAAATTGGTCACAATCCTATAGTCATATACATTATATCATTTCATAAATATTATTAAAAAAAATCATCTATATATACCATTTGACCAATGATGCTCCCTATCTTGAGCCAGTACTAGTGTCATAAATAAGAAAATTATGTTGAGTTGTGGAGCTAAAAGCTTCACTAATGAGCTAATGTGGAGGTTGTTAGGCTTACACAGCAACTGACATCGGTTAGGGGTCAGCCAACATCGATCATCTTCAGACCGACACCAACTTCTATGCGTTTCTAGATTTTCTATTTTTAGGTGAACAAATATGAGCCTTTGATTTAAGAGGTGGATCTAATGATGGTGAATGCATGGATCATAAACCCTAGTGTTGTAGTATACTATATATTAGGGTTAGATCCTCATAACATGTACAACATAACAATTCAGTAATTGAATTGATTGTAATTGATTGAGAGAGAGAGAGAGAGAAATCTTGAGGGAGAATTACTGTACATCTAAAAGGTGTGAGGAGAGAGAGATTTCTTCATTGTATTTCCTTCTGGAAGAGTTTAATATAGATTGGTTATTTCTCATATCTCCTATTATTTGTTGTTTCTAATTTCTAGTTACTTATTACTTCTAGTTTCAATTCCATGTTTAGTTGCTTATACAAAAGTAATCAATTGTACTCTAAGATCCTAACAACTAGTATCATAGTGTGTTAGTGTTTGTTCATTACAGAATTCACTCACAGGGGTTTTTGATTGAGTGGGAGCAAAGCAATGGCAGAAGAAATTAAACTAAGAATGGAGAAATTCAATGGCAAGAATTATCAATTATGGAGGATGCAGATTGAAGATTATCTGTATCAAAAAGATCTATATTTTCCATTGGGTGGGGTTTCAAGGAAGCCCACAGATATGAAAGATGAAGAATGGAATGTTCTTGATAGAAAGGCTCTTGGATCTATAAGGTTGAGCTTGGTAGCTTCTGTGTTTTCCAACTTATCATAGGCAAAGACAACAGTAGAGTTAATGGATACTTTGGAAAATTTATATGAAAAACCCTCAGCTTCGAATAAGGTATATCTTATGAAGCAATTATTTAATTTGCAAATGTAGGAAGGTGGATCTGTATCTAGTCATCTTAATAATTTTCATACAATAGTAAATCATTTAAATTCAGTCAAAATAGTTTTTGATGATAAAATTAAGGCTCTCTTAATCTTATGCTCTTTACCTGAAAGTTGGCATAGTTTGGTAATGGCAGTTAGTAATACTGCATTTGCTTCAAATATCTTGAAAGTTGATGATGTTGTTGGTGTAATATTGAATGAATAAATTTGCAAGAAAAGTACAGGGGAAACATCATGTAATGCTTTAAGTGTTGAAAGCAGGGGAAGGCAAAGAGAGAAGGGCAAGCAAGGGAAATCAAGGTTAAAGATGGAAAGTAGATCCAAATCCAGAACTAGAAGAATAACCTGCTGATATTGTGGAAAGAAAGGGCATGCAAAGAAAGATTGTTGGTTGAAGGATAACAAAGAAAACCAGCATGAAGGTAATAAAGAAGCAAAAGTTATAGGTATTGTTGCATAGGATGCTCTTATATTTTCTTTGGATAATAAATTAGAATCATGGGTTTTAGATTCTGGCACCTCTTTCCATGCAACCCCAAATAGAGAATTTTTCAATGATTATGTCCATAGAGATTTTGGAAAAGTTTATTTAGGGGATGATGAGCCTTGTAAAATTGTTGGCAAAGGAAAAGTGCAGCTAAAATTGTAGAATGGAAACACATGGGTGTTGAAGGATGTCATGCATGTACCCATCTTGAAGAGGAATCTGATTTCTGTAGGAAAGTTAGGTGATGAGGTTTGCACAGTAACTCTCACAGTTGAATCTTGGAAATTTTTCAAGGGTGCACTTGTATTAGCAAAAGGTAAAAGAGTAGGTACACTTTATCTATCTACTTGTATTACTGATTATTCTTCTTCTGTTTTATCTACTTTAGATGTAGATGCAAAGTTGTGGCACTGTAGGCTTGGTCACATGAGTGAGAAGGGAATGAATATTCTTAATTTAAAAGGTAAGCTTTCAAATTTGAAAAGAATAGATCTAGATTTATGTGAGCATTGTATTTTTGGAAAACAAAAGAAAGTGAGGTTTCTCAAAATTGGGTCAATAAAGAAGAAGCACAAGTTGGAGCTTGTTCACACAGACGTGTGGGGACCAGCTCAGGTAGCTTCTATTGAAGGATCATAGTATTATGTTTCTTTCATTGATGATGCTACAAGAAAGGTATGGGTTTATTGCATAAAGAGGAAATATGATGTTTTTGACACATTTAAGAAATGAAAAGCTTTGGTTGAGAATGAAATAGGTTTGAGATTGAAGTGCCTTAGATCTGACAATGATGGTGAGTATTGCAACAATAAATTCAACAGTTACTATTCTATGAGTGGAATACATAGGGAAAGGATGGTTCTAAGGACACCTCAGCAAAATGGAGTTACTGAAAGGATGAATATAATAATAATGGAGTGTGCAAGGAGTACGAGGTTGCATGCTAGTTTGCCCTTACAGTTTTGGGCAGAAGCTGTAGATATTGTGGTTTACCTGATTAACAGAGGATGTTCTACTGCACTGGATGGTGGAATTCTAGAAGAGGCTTAGATAGGTAAAAAGGTGGATCTTTCATTTCTCAGAGTTTTTGGTTTTGAAGCTTTTGTGCACATTGATAAAGAAAATAGAAAGAAGTTGGATGCTAAATCTATGCGGTACACTTTCATTGGTTATGGTTTTGGAGATTTCAAATTTTTGTTGTGGAATTTAGAAACTAAAAAAATTATTAGAAGTCGTGATGTAGTTTTCAATGAGAAGGTGATGTACAGTGTTCAGCTCAAGAGGTTAAATAATTCTGAGTAGGGCAATCTTGATTTGGAAGAGGTTATGATCCAAAGTGAGCTCGCAGGTAAAAATCATCACTTACAAAAAAACATAGAGACCAACATTGGTCAGGTGGAAACCAACATCGATCAGGTGGAAACTAATGTCGGTCAGGTGGAAATCAACGTCAGTCAGGTGGAATTGACATCGGTCGGGTGCAGACTGGCATCGATCAGAGATGATTAGGATCGATCACTATTAGAAGAAAATTTGGGCAGACATTAAGCTGTAAATGAGTCTCAAATGCCCATAAGGAGGTTTGAAAGGGTAAGTAAACCTCTAATTCATTATTCCCCTTTTTATACTACTTGTTGGTCACTGATGGTGGAAAACCAAAAAGTTTTGATGAGGCAATGCAGGTAGAATCCAAGAAATAGTGGGAGCATGGCATGAATGAGGAAATTGATTCCTTGGAAGAGAACCATATGTGGGATTTGGTTGAGTTGCCAGCCAGAAAGAAAGCACTAAAAAATAAATAGGTATATAGGTTAAAAGGAGAGAATGGACAAATGAGACATAAGGCTAGGTTGGTAGTAAAGGGATTTGCACAGAAACCAGGTATTGATTTTGGTGAAATTTTTTCTCTTGTAGTAAAGATGACTTCTATTCAGACTGTATTGTCTTTAGTTGCTATTGAGGATTTGCATCTTGAATAGCTTGAGTTAAGATAACATTGCTTCATGGAGATTTGGATGAAGAGATATATATGGATCAGCTAGAAGGTTTTGAGGTCAAAGGTAAGGAAAAACTTGTGTTCAGGTTGAAGAAAAGCTTATATGGTCTTAAGAAAGCTCCAAGACAATGGTATTTGAGGTTTGATAGGTTTATAACAGAGCATGGATTTAGTAAATGTCAATCTAACCATTGTGTTTATTTTAATAGATTGGATAATGGTATTTATATTATCCTGCTACTATATGTAGATGATATGATTGTTTTAGGTTCACACATGCAGGAAATTACTGAGCTAAAGGTAAAATTAGCACACACATTTGCCATGAAGGATTTAGGAGCAGCAAAGAAAATCCTTTGCATGAGTATTAAGAGAGATAGGAAAAACTATAGTTTGATTTTGTCTCAAGAGAAATATGTGAATAAGGTGTTGGAGAGGTTCAATATGCAGGATGCAAACTGGTAAGCACACCTATGGCTAGACACTTCAAGTTGTGCAAAGAACAGTGTCCTAAATCACATGATGAGGTTGAGTACATGAGTAGAGTTCCATATGCTTCAACATTTGGGAGCTTGATGTATGCAATGGTATGTACTAGACCAGATATTACCCAAGTAGTGGGAGTTGTCAGCAATTTTATGGCTAATCTAGGAAAGGAACACTAGAAAGTAGTTTAGTGGATTCTCAGATATTTGAGAGGGACCAGCAGTAGGCATTTATGATATGAAGGGTCAAACACTTCTCTACATGGGTATGTATATTCGGATATGGTAGGTGACTTGGATGGTAGGAGAAGCACCACAGGATATGTGTTCACTGTTGGTGGAATGACGGTTAGCTAGATTTCAAAGTTGTAGAAGGTTATTGCCTTGTCTACTACAGAAGTAGAATACATTACAGTCATAGAGGCTAGCAAGAAAATGATTTGGATGACTTAGTTCATGGAAGAGTTGGGATAGGAGCAAGATATTTGTAGATTGTAAAGTGATATTCAAAGTGTAATTGATTTGGCAAAGAATTTAGCCTTTCATTCAAGAACCAAACATATATAGCTTAGGTACCACTTCATTAGACAGGTATTGGAGGATGGACAGTTGAAGCTGGAAAAGATCCATATAGATAAGAACCCTACTGATATGTTAACAAAGTCGGTAACAAAGGAGAAGTTGAATCTTCATTCAACTTTTGTTGGTCTTCAAGATTGAACTTGAAGAGGGAGAAACAAGCCAAAGATGTTTAGAGGATGTTACTGTACAGGTATAGGTGCAGCTATTTATCTCCAAGTGGGAGATTGTTGAGTTGTGGAGCTAAAAGCTTCACTAATGAGCTAATGTGGAGGTTGATAGGCTTACATAGCAACCGACATCGGTTAGGGGTCAGCTGGCATTGGTCATCTTCAGACTAACACTGACTTCTGTGCATTTCTAGTTTTTCTATTTTTAGGTGAACAGATTTGAGCCTTTGATTTAAGAGGTGGATCTAATGGTGGTGAATGCATGGCTCATAAACCCTAGTGTTTTAGTATACTATATATTAGGGTTAGATCCTCATAGTATGTACAACATAACAATTCAATAATTGAATTGATTGTAATTGATTGAGAGAGAGAGAGAGAACTCTTGAGGGAGAATTACTGTACATCTGAAAGGTGTGAGGAGAGAGATATTTCTTCATTATATTTCCTTCTAGAAGAGTTTAATATAGATTGGTTTTTTCTCGTATCTCCTATTATTTGTTGTTTTTGATTTCTAGTTACTTATTACTTCTGGTTTCAATTTCGTGTTTAGTTGCTTATACAAAAGTAATCAATTATACTCTAAGATCCTAATAAATTACTACCTTAACATTTTAATTTTAAAAATTAGAGGTAAAAGTCAATATGAAATAAATATGAGGGCATATGATTAGATAGATAGGAATTGGGAGTGTCTTTTGTGTGGATTTCATTAAATATTCACAATGCAAATTTACATGAGCCACTTATGGGTGTAGGCTATCACAAAGCCCAACATGAATTCATTTTTTGTCAATGGTTATGGGCTAATTCATGATTTTATTTCCCATATGTGCATCCATTCAAGCTTTATTTTTATAGATTTCCTATAAATCAATATAATTTTATAAACCCTATTACCCAAAATTATCAGGTTGTTGAGATTTGAATCATGGAATATCAGTGATGAATATTGAGCCTAATAACACAAAAATATTAAATTAAATAAATTATATCTACCTAAGAAAACCTGAAACTAATGCATATCATAAGGAATGAGGCCTAGGTAGTTGCTCATTCCATTTGACATTAGCATCTTCATTGTTCTAAATCAAACTTTGTGTGAAAGTAATATTCTTAGTAGTCTATTTTTATGTTCAAACTTTACCCAATATTTTAACAATGTCAATCAGTATAATTAGTTTTCCATTCAATAGAAGTTAAATAAAGTTGTAAACAGACCCTAGATATCCACATCAATATTCTAAATGACTGCTCATATTGAAATCTCTAAAAACTATGCTGACATCCAAATTTGAATATGGATGCACTAAAATATATAATTTTATTAGTGTATATTTGGAAACCTATTTTTATGTTTTTTGTTTTCAAAACCATGATATGCGGGGATTTGTGTTACATTTGGTTTTAATCTAATGTTGTTATAATTAGGATTAAGTAGTATTTTCCATTCCAATATATGCAAGTAATAAGAGAATGTGTTTAATGCCATGATAATAATATGGATGGAGTGCTTTGAATATGATGACATGTGAGCTAAATACTTGGATAACCTACAAGGAGTATCTATGTTCACTATAGTTGAAGTTGAGATATTTTATATAAATGGGGAGTTTTTGATCAAATACCATAGTAGGAGAGTGAAATTTCAAAGGTAGAATAGTGGTAGGCTTATAAACTAGGGTCAAACAATTCAAATCATATCTATTATTGTGAAGGTTTCTTCACTTTTTTGGGATATATTTTTGGGTTTGGGGTTCCATAGAATGTTTTTGCTCTTGTGAAAATTATTAAAATATTTATCTATCCATATATATTATCAATTCATTATTAAGAATAAATACAATCTTTCATCTTACTTCATCATATTATATGTTTAGGGTTTGTCCCTTGTGTTTCTTTTATCCTCTCTTCTACTTCCCTTTAATTGGTGAAGATTCGGTATGGCTATGGATCATGAATGTTTTCATGTTTTCCCAATATTTTATGATACTCTATTATTTTTTTATGGGTGAGTTCCCCCTTAACCCCCAACATCTATCTAAAAAAAATGAAAAATAATAATATTTACATTGTGAAGATACTGTGAAGATGTCTAGTGCCTTGAAGCATTGCTAATACCACATAATATGTCTATAGATGTATGATGTCATATTATAATTTCACTCACTTTATCACCATATATAATTAGGATTTGGTATAAGTAAATATTCATATTAATCTACATTGTCAAATCATATTTATAATACTTGATTTTGATTCATGGAATTGGGTTTGTAACCACCACATTATTATTTCAACAAATCAACTATTAAAATTAAACCTATATTTTTTTAAGAACAACCTTTTTTTTATCAGTAATGAGGGTTATGTGGTCCCTCTCCAATTTATTAATCAACACCAAAAACTACAACAAGGCCTTAATATCCTAGGAAAAACCAAAACTAAACTAAAACCTAAAAACCAACAAACCAACCAAAGTCACTAACAAAAAACAATGACCTAAAATAGAATGACCAATAATAAGCTTAATAAAATTCCACAACCCATAAACTAGACCCATCCTAGATAAGCTAACCATAATGCAAGGAATAAATTGTCCCCCTCATAGTGATTGATCTTAGCTTCCATGTCTACTTCCCATATATGAAAATGCCACATCACCACTACTAACCAGACCACCCAAGATCAATTCCCAAGGATCCTATAAACACTTAACTGTGGCCACCTCCATAACCTTAGATGACTATACCATCCTACCTATTCTGCCACATTGACCAAAATAACCACCATGACCACTTCACCTTTCACAAACTATCCTCTCCAATATATGTCCATCCAAACCAAGGGAGTAGAAGGAATCACCCATATGACTCGCATGAAACTAGTCACTACATGTCATCACTATATTATCCCACCTACCACCAAGTGCATCCCTTCAACTACCACCCAAGGAGGAAAATTAGTATCCAACACACAAATAGCTACCCCAAATTCTTTTCTATTAAGGTTACCCTACTCAACCTTCAAAGGTTGATAAAAACCTATAGCGACACCATAGGAGCCTTGAAAACTTGAATGTTTAGTACCAAAATAAAACCCCTTATTGGACATGGTTGACATAACACTATTTGAAATCATTCTACAAACCCCAACATTATTATGTATTGATGCTTCAACCAAGTAATCATGGATGCCATTAGCTAAGTAATACTTAAAACCAATAACATACCCAAATTATCCAAGTAATCCTTGATTCCATTAGCCTCCTTGAAGTAATAGGATGCATATCTAGCATAGAAGGGATCAAGTTCCCCCAACATTTATGAAAGATAATATCAATATTCTAAACTCCTACCTTTCTATTATACAGTGAATTGATCGGAACCATCAAGTCCCATTAAATTAAAAGCTTCTCAACACCATAATAAGCAACAAATCCTAAGCCTTTGCCTCAATTATTTGACCCATCCATAAGCTTCATAGAGGTATCTTTGACATGGATATATATAAAAATAATAGAAAATATCAATAAACATTTTATTTTGTACTATTCATTATTGTTTCTTTTTGTGAGATGATGTAAAGTATAGTAGATAATATGAATGATGTCTACGGTTGTATGATGATGAAATATGATCATGAGATTTCATGATTTACATTTTTTATCAAATATCCATCCCTAGTATTTGGATTTCCCACTCTTTGATAAATATCACATTACCACACATGAAGGTGTGCATATTTCAAGAGAGTAGGCCACCATATTCCCACCAATTATATTTTTCTCAATGTTCCTTCTCCTCTATTATTCTCTATTAATATTAACTAATATATTAATACTATAATTATAATTCTCTATGTTATCCTATTATAAATCAGTCTTCTTATACATGGTAAGGATCCTATTTAGCCTTCTACTTCTAAATATTCTTCTTTTAGTATTTAATATAACACCTTTGTCATGTGCTCACATGATATTATTGACTCATTTACCTATTGTAACATGTTTTTGTGTCTACTATGTGCTTCTTACATCCATTTTATATCTACTTTCCCATACTCCTTCCATTCTTGTCATAACTTTTGGTATTGTCAACACCAATTCTAAATTCCCTATTATCTCTGATTATTTTGTATATAATACAGATATTTATTTCACAAGATATAGTACCATTATTAACCCATTGAGGGATGTTTGAAATCATAATGATATTGTCTCTTCTAAAATCAAAATTCCCACTTTATGAGCTGGATAAATGGTGGTTTGTAGTTGACTATAGGAAAGTAGGTGCTTGATATATATGTTTAAGATGTAAGACATGAAAGTACTTTGCATCAATTTTATTATTTTATCCTTTCCTATTATTATAGTATTCACATAATTTAATACTTATTTATTTATCTTAATATTCCCCTTAAATTAGTGCCAATAATTATTACTTTTCCTTGATCACATGCTTGAGTGCTCGTAGCATCTTCTCATGACATTCTCCACATTGATATCACTAAGGTTTCTATAATACAACATTTCATGAAATTCACACTCCCAAATGATAAGTTAATTATCATCAAGTGATATACCATTTGTGACACTTGTGTGGGATGGTGACATTAATTAGATGGATGAAAATTATGATTTGATAGGATTAGCCAGAAAGAAAAAATGTCTAATGAGTTAAACAAATAGAATTGGGAATGTAAATTAATAAACATGATTACATTACTAAAAGTGTATTAATGAAAAACATGATTTCCATCATGACCTTACTCTACATTAATTTAACATTCTCTAAGTTCTCTTGAAATGATCACCCTATTTCTACGGATTGGGTATTGATCCCTACAACTCATGATTTGTAGCTATTATTGAATGATTTAAATGAGAATTAAAACCAAAATAGTAATAAAATTACATGATGTAATCTTCATTAATAAAAATAGTTTCAAACATAAAACACAAAGATGTGTACATCATATTTATTAGTACTACTAGACATGAAAGAGATACAAAAGGTAATTTTATATACTTAAAATTGTAAGGAGGGCATTAGAAAAAGAGGATTGGAAGAGTAATTTCATAGATTATTTCTTAACTCAACAAACTCCCAAATAAACTTTTTAGTCCTCATCTAATCTAAACCTTTGCACATGGAAACATAGTTCTCAAAAGTCACATGGTTCTACTGTACTTGTCTCCTATTTTTTATAAAACCCAAAATTGTATTATATCCTCTTCCATTTCCTATCTTTAGTTATTTCATTGAATTGTTCTATTCCCCTCCAATTAGGGATGAGAAACTAGAAAATAAGAGGTTAATATGTTATGGAATACTAACTCAATCTTTTATTTCTTTCCATGTCAATATATTTGGTGACTCATTTGAGAGATACCATGAAAATATACCTTGAGAATGACTCCTTCCATTTCAATTCAGGGGTAAGCTCATTCGATCTAACTAAATAAATATTGTAGGTTTATTTAACTATTTATATGATCAAGGCCAAGTACTAATTTTGAGCCTCTATTTGTTTTATCTTAATTCTTATATTACCTTAATTTTATTCATTAATGCAATCTAATCTAATTCTATCACATATGGCCTAGTAGCCTCCCTTATGATCATTAATGTGGTTATTTCTCTTTCTCATGATACTAATCTAATTTCTCACCTCCTCTTTTTTTTCTATTTGGAAAGATAAGAATAAAAATATATCACAACACATCACCCAAATATAGGTTTGGATTATATTCTTAGTCATGAGGAACAACATAGTTGTGTATTGTTAGAGTAGTTTGTTTATCTTAAATCATGTTCACCTAGGTGCTTCATTTTATTATTCACACCCACTTATGTGTGGATATTTCATTTATATTATTTTATATATTATGAGATATTACATATTTATCTCTTCGATATTATGAAGATAATTTCTAGTTATTTCTATCCTTTAGGGATAATTATCTCTTAGTCCTAGGTTTGATCTCTAGCTTGATCTATTAGTTATGATTGATCACTTAGATTGATCTCTTAGTTAGGATTGAACGAACTTACCTATATATGCAAGGCTCATTCATTGTATTTAAGGAATTTTAGGAGATGTAATATATGAAATAGCTACTCTTTTCAATCAATCTGTAAGTTTATTATTGTTATGAATGTGATGTTATACTAACAACTAAGATATTATGGATTGAAATGATTTTTTTTTCCTTTAATGTACATAGAATTCACATAATTGATTTTGATCCTTAAGAGTGCCACTACTATATATTTCAAATAAGGAGTCTCACTTACTAATTTTATCGTGTCATAATAGATTTTCATGAAATTAAATTTTAACCACTACCCCTCAAGGTAGATAACATACACTCTTGTAGGAGGTCAATAATTCATTAATTTCACTATTAACTAACTCATATATTCTACCTTATTTTCTAGTTTTAAATTTTTTGACACAATATATTTAACCTTATTATTTAAATATATTTTTTCATCTCTCAATTGACTAAAATAATTACGCCATAAAATTTTCATGGTATATATCTTGATATCCCTTTTCATGAATATTTTTTCCTTAATAATCTTTTTGATTTGAGTGGACATTGTTGAAAGTCTTTTCCACATGTCTTGTAGCCTTATGAGACACTATATTAAAGTATGAGCTATATGGGATTGAAAATGTCCACTCTTTAATTATACCACCCTAACTAGTGTATCTATACAATTATCCCTTTTTAAGACTCTTAAATGCATTCCCTAAGGGTTTAAATTTATAGTAGGGTTTCCACTCATTTCTAATTTTCTTCCTACCTAGGATAACCGGGTTTTTTCTTATTTTACCATGCCACTTCTTCATCTTATTTTACTACATTAATTTATTATTCATCCAATTATACCTCTTATCTTACCAAAATATTTAAATTAATCCAATGTTTTATCTCTCCAAAGTATGGAATATCAACACTATATGAAGAAAATTTTCCTACATCAAAAGTGTTGGTAGTTTGAATTTCATTTGCACATATCCTCCTCTATATAAAATGATTCACAACTCTCTATTTGAATAACATAATGTTATATTGGAGTATATTGTCTTGTTATTATACATCTAATCCTTTGTTATTATCTTATTAGAGTGAGTGATGTTGGAACGTTTTACTTCTTCCTAGTTATTGATGCAAAGGAAGTGTCTTCAACACTCTTCTTGCCTCTACCTTGATAATTTGAGGAAGGATTTAGTATTAATTTCCTCCTTATTCCTCTTTCATGTCTCTCTATATTCTCTTCTCTCACATTATACTCTTCCTCCTCTATAACCACATCCTATTCTTAAACATCAATTATTTATTCTTCATCAACTACTTCCTACTATTATTCTTCTGATAGTTGTTGCATTGTCAAGAAATTTTCTCAATTTAGGCTGGGTATTTTGGTTCATTAAATGTATGTGTACAATCATTTGAACTAGATAGTGATGGAAAAATAAAGTTGGATTACCTATTTAGTAATCCTTTATCATCCTTCTCAACATGTTTAATGAAATTTAGGTACATTCACCCTTATCCCATGCCAGAGATGATTAAGGATCTTAACATGTACTATATACAACATTGAATATATGACATAACAAGTTAAGAACCTAAAATTTTTAATGGAAAATTATTTAAAAATATAGGGAAATTAAGAATTAAGTGTACCTTTTTTTGAGGAATCTAACTTATCTCTATTTATGTAAAATAGAGTCCTAGCTATAACAAAAATGGGCTTCCTATGCCAAACTTCCCCTATATGAGGTAGACTAGTTAATATTTCTATCAAATTTTTAGTGACCTCTAATAGTAGTCCTATGATAGTGGCTACATCATGCATGAAAGTTTATATAAACTCCTAGGTAATTTCATCATCAAACCCTGTTAACTTCTAAAAATAACCAATCCATCCTAAATTTAAAAAAATGTTTGAAACTGTCCTTATTCTCATTAATGGCCTAAGGTTTGTGGTTTTTATTTTGACCACATAGCTTCCCATATCACTTAAGTGTTCTTCTTGAATTAAAGGTGGTTTTTGAATGTCTTGGGTAAAATAGAGGGTTTTAGACTATGTGTTGTGTAAGGTGTAATTGAAATGGTTCTTGATGTTTTATCATCTAACTAATATATCCTTCTTGATTTCCCTATAGTATGATAATAATTATTACTTTTCCTTTATTATATGTTTATTTGCCCATATCATCTTTTCATGACATTCTCAACACACATGGAATTTATTTTTATAATGAAATATTCTTTTAATTCACACCCCCTAACTAAATGGTCGCTTGTCTTTAAATGACATACCAAGTATGAATCTTGACATGTGGGATGGAGATGTTTACTAGTTAGGATGGAAATTTTAGTGGATAAGTATGTTGTTACAAGATTAAAAAAAATGGGAAAAGTGTGCCATAGGTTAAACCTATAACTAAATTGGGAATACACAGGAATATGCATGATTACATTACTAAAAAATGTCTTAATTAACTAATAATATATTATTAATATTTTAGACATGTTAGAATAGGCATAATATTTTTTCATGTTTAGAATGGGAATTTTTGAATTATACATAAGATAATAAAATTATCAATTAAGAATAAAATAATATTAGATTGTGTATAATGGGAATATGCCCTTTATACACAAGATAAGAATATGGGATTCTTAATTGATAATATTCCCAATATACCAAAACTATGTAGAATCATGCATATTATTAACATTTATTGTTCAATGCTAATAATATTTTTATCTTATGTAGAACATGCCCATTCTCATCATAAATTAAGAATTTGGTAGTATTAATTTGTGTAGAATGGGAAAATGTCCATTCTACACAAATTTATATAAGAATGTTATCAATTAAGAAATCCAATAGTATTTACTTGTGAAAAATATTCATGTACCCATTTAACACAAAATAAAAAATATTGTATTCATAATTGATAATGTTCTTAGTATACTATAACTTTTTAGAATGGGGAATAATATGAGCACTTATTATTCTATGCTCATAATTTTATTGGCTTGCATAGAATGGGTGCATATATATTTTGAAAATGATAATAATATCATCATCAATTAATAATCTAGTAGTCTTAATTTATGTATAATGGGGACATGCCCATTATAAATATTAGATAATAACATTATCAACTAATAAATCTAATAATATTCACTTGTGTAAAATCTGCATGTGCCAATTCTACACAAAATATAAATATTATATTATTAATTGATAATATTCTTAGTATATTAGACGTGTATAAGGGCATAATATGAGCACTTTTTTCTCAATGATCATAATATTGTTGGCTTGCATAGAATGAGCACATGTCCATTTTCAAAAAGATAAAATCTCACCCTTTATTTTTATATGATAATTTTTAATTGGTAATAATGTTCATAGTATACTACACTTGTGTGTTGTGACCAAAATGACTTGTGTCCATTTTAAATAAAATATAAATACTGGATTCTTAATTGATAATGTTATTAGTATACTACACTTGTGTGTTATGACCAAAATGTTCATTTTCATAAAAGAAAATGGGACATTTTCATCACAAAAAAAATTAAAAATTCTTGGCCCTCTATCGATCCCAATCTAATCCTTGAGATGTTTTACAACCCTAATAATATCCCATTTATTCATGTTTAAAATATTTCACTATTATTTGCATTCAAAAGACTTTATCCCATTGCATTCCTTAAGCATTTTTATATTCAGTTTGTTTTTTAGGTGTTAATTATTTTTTACAAAAAAACCATGTGTCGGATTTTCCTAGAATATCAATCCTAGATCCCTAGAGTCCCATTTGGCAATCTCATTTAAGCCTTTTAGCTAACAAGTAAATGTTTATTTTCTTATAAATCTCTTCTAAATGACATAACTTTTTCTATGTTCTATAGGTCCTAGAGGTATCAAAGTTGTTATAACCCTAGGAGGCCTAATTGAATGAGGAAGATTCATATGTCTCTTAACACCCGAAGGTGTCAAATATGTTATAACCATGGGAGGTAAAATAAAATAAGAAAGAGACACATGTTTTCTGACACATGGAGGCATTAGATTTGTTTGAACCCCAGGAGGTCTGATGGAATTGAAAAAAACCATGTCTCCTAAAACCTAGAGGTTTTAAATATATCATAACCCTCTAAGGCCCAATAAAGTGAGAAGGATACACATGTACCCTTACACCCAAATACATCATAACTTTCATAACCTAGGAGGCCTAATCAAATGATAAAGATTTAGTGTAACCTTATTCCAAGAGGCATCATACCTATAAAACCCTAGGAGGCCTAATTGAAATAGAAATAGACATGTGTCTTATAACACCTAGAGGCATCAAAGCTATTAAATCCTTGATAGTATCATAGATTTCCATATGTGTTGTATATACATAAGAAGTGGCCAACTCATTAAAGCATAACTTTAAGGACAAATGTGCCTTATTGCACTTAGTAATCATGCTACATAGTAAGACTACCACTCTCCAAGTGACATGTGGCCAACCTTGAAAATGTTTATAGTAACATAAAGGCTAAAATAATCATGTGCCCACCATCATCCTTACATTTATTATCTTTCTTAGAGGATATTGTGATCCAATAGCTAGAAGAATCTAATCCCTACCAACTAATCTAAATGGGGATTATGTTAAAAATGTTAAATTAATACCAAATTGTAAAATGACTAATTTGGGTTCATGTCATCAAATCATATTTTAATTCATTCAAAATATGTAATGATATCATCACCATTAGAGCTTAAAGACTGCATAAAACTATGACCAAACTAGAAGTTTTCCCATTCATAGACATCTTTGGAAACCTATTGGGAAAACAAAATGGACCTTACTTTCTACACAATAAGGACATTATGAGAATGGGTGTGCACTGTAATGTTTTTGTTTAATTTATTTTATGGGGAAAGTGAGGTGGATTTAAATACATCAAGAAGTACTAGGTTCAAATACTAGACTTGTGTAAAATGGGGCATAATTTGAGCACTTCTTTCTCAATGCTCATTTATTTTTTAGATTTTGTATAATGAACACATTACCATTTTGAAAAAGATAATAATGTCATCATAAATTAAGAATCAAATGGGCTTAATTTGTGTATAATTGGTACATTCCCATTCTACACAAATTTTTCTGAAAACATCATCAATTAAGAAATTCAATAGTATTCACTTGTGCAAAATGTACATGTGCCCATTCTACAAAAAATATAAGTTTGGATTATTAATTGATAATTTTTTATTATACTATAAATATGTATAAAATTAATAATATTATAACCTATTTCTCAATATTGATATTTTTTTTGGCTTGCATAGAATAGGCATATGCCCATTTTGGAAAAAGATAAGAATGTCATCATTAATTAAGAATCCAATAGTTTTAATTTGTGTAGAATAGGCACATGCCCATTCTACATAGTAGTTAATAATTTTATAAACTAAAAAATACAATAATAATCACTTGTGTAAAATCTACATGTTCCCATTCTACACAAAATATAGATATTATAGTCTTAATTGATAATATTCTTAGTATACTAAACCTATTTAGAATGGGGCATAATATGAGTACTTCTTGCTCAATGCTCATATTTTTTTGGTTTTTTTAGAATGGAAACATTCCAATTTTTAAGAATATAATAATTTCATCATAAATTAATAATCTATTGTGGCCAATATGACCCCACCTTTTTACAAGAAAGGGAGACCCCTCTAAAAATTCTCAACTCAAAAGTTTTTCGGATCCCTAGTCTTCTCACACCTAGTCTCAAATCATTTAAAACCTTGAACCCATGTTTCTCTTTGATTAATCAAGTATTTAAAAAGATTAAAAAAGTGTGATTGATAATCATGGATATACTTTAAATCTCTTGTGTCTATAACAATGTATCCCTCATGTGTTTCAATGTGGAAGTTTTTCTATATTTCAAATATTTTGCCCTATGTTGTTTTGCAGATTTAAGGTTATGCAACTTTTCTTGGGATGATGTCACCCCAAGGTCCTACTTGTAATTTAATAGATATATACTAGTAGACATGAGATCCCAAAGAATGATAAAGTGCCTCATGCAACCTATAAGACTTATTTTGAAAAAAGTCTCAAGAATAATCAAAAGATGACAACTTCATATCCCTTTGTTCAAATTACCAATTGCTCTTGAATTTTATCCCCATCCTTATTTTTATATCACCCTAGGAGCCCAAGGATTTGGATTTAATCAACCAATTTCCTCATTTTTATTGACCACCCCACTCCCATATGCCATTGTTTATAGGTTAAAATGACCCAGGATCGATGGCATGCCTAATTTTTCCCATGTGGGTCCCCATTCATCCTTATTCAATTCACTCCTATACCTCCTCATCCTCCAATTATTTCTTCATTATTTCCCTCTACTTCACCTCTTCCTCCTCCCCTAAGCTTCCACCTTCCTCTACTTTGGGGATATTAAATGGATCAAGTTGGGTTGTTAAGTTGTGGAGCTAAAAGATTCACTGATGCAAATGTGGAGGTTGTTGAGTTACAGAGTAACCAACATCAGTCAGGCCAATTGACATCAGTCATATCCAGCTACACAGTAACTGGCATCGATCAGATAGGAAATGACGTTGGTCACCTGTGTGTTTCTAGAACTATTCTAATTTTAGATGAACAATGAGTTTGCATGTAAAGACTAATTTTATTCTTGAGTCTGTGTTTCTAATTATTGTTTGGTTTGGGATCTATTTAAGAGACCCATGGTGCTATATTGTAATTGTATTGGAGGCAACAACAATTGATTTGATTGTCACAATTAGAGTAGGCAACAACAACCATTGAGTTGATTGTCACTGGAGGGAACAACTCAGTGTTGAGTTGGTTGTAATTGATTGAGAGAGATAACTCTTGAGGGAGAATTATTGGACACCCAAGAGGTGTGGGAAGAGTGAGATTTATTCATTGTATTTCCTTCTGGAAGAGTGTTAATACAGGATTGTATTGTTTCTCGTATCTCATATTCTTTGTTATTTTTGAATTCTAGTTACTTATTACTTCTAGTTTAATTCTGTGTTTAGTTGCTTATACAAAGGTAATCAATTGTACTCTCAGAGTAGAGTAGATGATCCTAACAGTTGGTATCAGAGCTAGGATAACTAACAAGTGGTATAGATCATGTTAGTGTTTGTTGATTACAAGTCACTCACAGGGGTTTTTGTTTGAGTGGGAGTAAAGCAATGGCAGAAGAAAGCAAGCTAAGAATTGAGAAATTCAATGGCAAAAATTATCAATTATGGAGGATGCAGATAGAGGATTATCTGTATCAGAAAGATCTATACTTACTGTTGGGTGGAGTTTCATGTAAGCCCACATGTATGCAAGATGAAGAATGGAAGGTTCTTGACACAAAGGCTCTAAGAGCTATAAGACTGACCCTGGCAGCTTTTGTGTTTTCCAACTTATCTCAAGAAAGGACAATGGTAGAGTTAATGGAATCTTTGGCAAATTTATATGAAAAACCCTTAGCTTCGAATAAGGTATTTCTTATGAAGTAATTATTTAATTTACAAATGCTGAAAGGTGGATATGTATATAGTCATCTTAATGATTTCCATGGAATTGTAAATCAGTTAATTTTAGTTAAAATAGTTTTTGATGATGAAATTAAGGCTCTCTTAATATAATGCTCTTTACCTGAAAGCTAGCATAACTTGGTAATGGCAGTTAGTGATACTACATCTGCTTCAAATATCTTGAAAGCTGATGATGTTGTTAGTGTAATCTTGAATGAAGAAATTCATAGGAAAAGCACATAGGAAACATCAGGTAATGCTTTAAGTGTTGAAAGCAGGGGATGGCAAAGAGAAAAGGGAAAGCAAGGGAAATCAAGGTCAAAGATAGGTAGTAGATCCAAATCTAGGTATGGTAGTATATCCTGCTGGAATTATGAAAAGAAAAGACATGCAAAGAAAGATTGTTGGTTGAAAGAAGATTAGCATGAAGGTAATGAAGAAGCAAAAGATGCAGGTATTGTTACACAAGATGCTCTCATATTTTATTTGGATAGTCAGGTAGAATCATGGGTTTTAGATTCTAGTGCTTCTTTCTATGCAACCCGAAATAGAGAATTTTTTCATGATTATGTCCATGGAAACTTTGGAAAAATTTATTTAGGGGATGGTGAGCCTTGTCAAATGGTTGGCAAAGGGGAAGTGCAGCTAAAGTTGTAGACTGGAAACGCATGGGTGTTGAAGGATGTCATGCATGTACCCATCCTAAAGAGGAATTTGATTTATGTAGGGAAGTTGGGTGATGAGGGTTGCAAAGTAACTCTCACAGTAGAATCTTGGAAAGTTTCCAAGGGTGCACTTGTATTAGCAAGAGGTAAGAAAGTAGGTACACTTTATCTATCTACTTGTATTACTGATTCTCCTTCTATTTTATCTACTTTAGATGTAGATGCAAAGATGTGGCTCTGTAGGCTTGGTCACATGAGTGAGAAGGGAATGGATGTTCTTAAGTCAAAAGGTATGCTTTTAGATTTGATAGATCTAGATTTTTATGAGCATTGTATTTTTGGGAAACAGGTGAAAGTGAGGTTTCTCACAACTGGGTCAACAAAGAAGAAGCACAGGTTGGAGCTTGTTCACACAAAGGTGTGGGGACCAGCTTAGGGAGTTTCTATTGGAGGATCATAGTATTATGTTTCTTTCATTGATGATGTTACAAGAAAGGTATGGGATTATTGCATAAAGTGGAAATCTGATGTTTTTGACACATTTAAGACATGGAAAGCCTTGGTTTTCAAGGAGAAGATGATGGACAGAGATCAGCTCAAGAGGCTAAATAATTCTAAGCAGGGAAATTTGGACAAGGTTATGATCCAAAATGAGCTCACGGGTAAAAATCATCACTCAGGAAAACATAGTTACCAATGCCGATCAGGTGAGAACCAACATCGATCAGGCAGGAATTGATTTCGATTAGGTGAAGACCAAAGTCAGTGATGCTGGGCAAGTTTAGGCAGGAACCAATGTCAGTCTGGTGGAGACCAAAGTCGGTGATGTTAGGCTGGTGGAAATTGACATCAGTCTGGTAAGAATCGATGTCGATCAAGTCAGTCACATGGAACTAACATTGATTAGGTGTAGACTGAGAGATGACCAGGATTGGTCACTGTTAGAATGAAATTTGGGCAGACAACAAGCTGTCAATGAGTCTCAAATGCCCATGAGGAGGACTGAAAGGGTAAGCCTCAAATTCATTATTCCCCTTCTTTATACTACTTGTCTCTCACTGATGGTGGAAAACTAGGAAGTTTTGAAGAGGCAATGCAGGTAGAATTTAGGAAACAGTGGGAGCATGGCATGAATGAGGAAATTAATTCCTTGGAAAAGAACCAAATGTGGGATTTGGTTGAGTTGCCAGCTAGAAAGAAATCACTGAAAAACAAATGGATTCACAGGTTAAAGAAAGGAGAGAATGGACAGGTGAGACAAAAGGCTAGGTTATATGGTCTTGAGCAAACTCCAAGACAGTGGTATTTGATGTTTGACAGGTTTATGACAAAGCATGGCTTTAGTCAATGTCAATGTGACCATTGTGTTTATTTTACCAAGTTGGATAATGATAGCTACATTATCCTATTACTGTATGTAGTGTATATGCTTGTTGTAGGGTCACACATGTAGGGAATTGCCGAGCTAAAGGTAAAAGTAGCTCAGACATGTGCCAGGAAGGATTTGGGAGTAGAAAAGAAAATCCTTGGCATGAGTATTTCTAGAGATAGGGAAAATCATAGTTTGATTTTGTCTCAAGAGGATTATGTGAATAAGGTAGTGGAGAGGTTTGATATGCAAGATGTAAAATCAGTAAGCACACCTATGGTTGGACAGTTCAAGTTGAGCTATGAACAATGTCCTAAATCACATGATGAGGTTGAGTACATGGTATGTACTAGACCAGATATTGCCCAAGCAGTGGGAGTTGTCAGCAAGTTTATGGCCAATCTAGGAAAGGATCACTAGAAAGCAGTTCAGTGGATTCTCAGATATTTGAGAGGGACTAGCAGTAGGTATTTATGATATGCAGGGTCAAGCACTTCTCTACATGGGTATGTAGATTTGGATATGGTAGGTGACTTGGATGGTAGGAGAAGCACCATAGGAGATACAAGCCAAAAACAAATTAGAGGATGTACAGGTACAAGTACATGTGCAACTGTTTATCTCCAAGTGGGAGATTGTTAAGTTGTGGAGCTAAAAGCTTCACTGATGCAAATGTCGAGGTTGCTGAGTTATAGAGTAACTGACATTGGTCAAGCCAACAAACATCAATCATATCTAGCTACACCGTAACTGGCATTGGTCAGATAGGAACAGACGTCGGTCACCTGTGTGTCTCCAAAACTATTCTAATTTTAGACAAACAGTGAGTTTGCATGTAAAGACTAATTTTAGTCTTGAGTCTGCATTTCTAATTATTGTTTAGTTTGGGATCTATTTAAAAGACCCATGGGGCTGTATTGTAATTATATTGGAGGCAACAACAATTGGGTTGATTGTCACAATTAGAGTAGGCAACAACAACCATTGGGTTGATTGTCACTAGAGGGAACAACTCAGTGTTGAGTTGGTTGTAATTGATTGAGAGAAAACTCTTGAGGGAGAATTACTGGACACCTAAGAGGTGTGGGAAGAGTGAGATTTCTTCATTGTATTTCCTTCTGGAAGAGTGTTAATATAGGATTGTATTGTTTCTCGTATCTCATATTCTTTGCTATTTTTGAATTCTTGTTGCTTATTACTTCTGGTTTAATTTTGTGTTTAGTTGCTTATACAAAGGTAATCAATTGTACTCTTAGAGTAGAGTAGAGGATCCTAACAGGTTAAGCCCATTGAGCCTTCAAGTGAACAATTACTAGATATGGTATATCATGGGGACCCAAACATCCAATGGAAAATAGATAAAACATTAGAGAGTATGAAGAGGGTGCTCATGCATACTTTCACTCAAGAGGGGAACCTTGTGGTATTGAGGATCGATGTCACATATTTATTTCTCTCTAGCTAAATAACTAATTTAATCCATGTATTATTATGGTTGATTAGTTGATTAACTAACATTTGTTAAGCTTAATGACATATGCTAATTATGGGTCAATTTGGGTTTTTCAATTTACAATATTAGTTTGCTATGAGTTAGCATCATTTTTATATTTTGTATGATGTCATCATGTTTATACAACATTGTTTTATGGATATAATGATGTTTCAAGCTAACTACCTTTGTTATTGTGAGGTGGATGCATGATAGATTCTTCTCTCAGAGAATGATGAAAGGAGAGTATCATCAAAGATAGTGGTTAGATAGAGATGTTGGGGATTGATAGAGAATAAATTTGGAAACCCTTACACACCACTTAAAATATCATGTTTCATAATTAATTATTTGATATAGATATCATTGCATGTTTTGTGTACTTTTTTTTAAGTGATTTTTATTATGCTTTCTGGTATAATCTTGATTGGTGGTGATGCTCATATGATTGTTCGAGTGATTTCACTAGTTTTGTGATCATACTAGTTTATCTTATATGGTGCACTTGTTTGACTAAATGAGTGCATTCAGTTATGTTTTACTTACATTACTATGTTGTTAAGTATAGATGCATAGTTTTATGATATGAAGACATATTCCATTGTTTTTAATTATATATAAGGTTTAGATAATAATAATTAAAGATAATTATTATTATATTTACTAAATCTATATGTCAAAAGATATAAATATCATTGTTTTTAAATAACTTTATATTCTATTAACTATTGACCCAAGGTCTGTTTTTAAATATATTGAATACATTGTTTTTATTTGTTAAATAATTTAATAATCATTTTATATATGATGGGGGTGTAGACACCGAAATCGTGTCTACTCCTTGGTCGCTCTCCCTCTTGGTCCTCTTGATCCACTTCTAACCATTCCTAACCCGCACACTTATTAATTTAAAACAATTATCTATTTTAAATTAATAACATCCCTCTCTCTCTCTCCATGACACCTCACCCCTCCTAGGATACCTCTTCTTGGATGCCCTCCACTACCCCATGCCAAGTCTTAAATGCCTTAAAACCCCATTTCAACCCTTCCACTCATCTCCCATGCTTATTAAACCTGCCTTCGACTATTTTCCCATGACCAGCTGGCCTCGACAAAAGGAAGAACGAGCAGAAGGCTATTTTTAGCCCTTTTCCCTATTCTTTGGCTACCGACGTCGGTCAGTAGTCGGCCGACGTCGATGGCATCGCCAATGTCAGTTTCCTTATAACTGCATTATGCACCCTGAATGTAGCTCGCTGGGGTCTTGGTCTCTTGGATCTTCAACAATCTTTCAATCTTCTTCAATCGGTTGAATCTTCAATCTCCTTCCCCGTCTCGGCTCTCGCACCTAGACAACAACAGGAACTCTCTGGGATCAATTATCAGACTTCAACCAACATTCCTTTGGCTACAACAACAATAGGTACAAGCATTTCAAACACCTTTGGTTCTTCGCAAGTAAGAGCTAAGTATTCCTCCCTCTTTTCATTTCATTAGCTTACAATGTATTTGTAATTAGTTTCTTCTTACTCTTTTTGAGTATCACCACCCAGACCCAGCTATCAACCAAACCATCCTTGACTGTCTTCCTGGAGAGGCTAAGAAGCCTTCCCTCATCCTTATTCCTTATAACAACCTACCTACTACCCCTTTGTCCCTTTTTAACACCCTGTCCATTGTCCTGCATCCCTACAAAGACTCTCAGATCATCCAAATAGACTCTCAGACCATTTTATAGACCATAAACCCATCTAGACCTTGTCCAAGGCCATTGCCCTAACCGATATCGACCATTGCCCCAACTGACATCGTCAGCCTAACCGACATTAACAGACTTGACCAACTAATGCCAACAACCTAATCGACATCGGCGACTGTGGAAGACTAATAGTAGCATTTAGGTACGCATTACCTTTGTTTTTTTTGTTCAGTCTTTCACCATTTCCTTTTCTATCAACATTCTTATATCAACTAGTGGATTGTCATCCCTCAAGGAAGTCTTTGCACTTCTGGGACCGAGCTTTTGCTTGGCAATCCACCATATGTCTATCTAACTCTTTCTTTATTTAAGTCTTCTTATCTACAGGTGTCATCCTCCATAGCCAAAGAGGAGTACCTTCGTCATCTGGATTCAATGTGCAAACTTCATCCAGGTATCTTCTAACCCTAGACCATTTCTCATAGTTTCTTACTTCTCCTTTTGAATGTGAAAGAAAAAATTTGATAGAAACATTTTGGCATGCCCGATGGGACCCTAGGGTCTTCCTTGGGTTCCTTTCTTCCTTTTCATATAGGTGCATTAGGTCTTTCCTTGCATCTTCTTCTTCTATCTCTTCCGAAAGACACTATCAGCAAAGTTAAAAAGAATCTTTCTTTTTCTTTCTTTCCTGCATCTTAGACTAGTCAACTCATACTCTTCAACCCTTTCTCCATTTGTCTACATCTGAACACACATTTCTATTTGGGATTAAAATCTATTGCATCTCATTTCTGATTGAATGCATATTTAGTCCACACATCTAGTAATTAAAATTTCATCATGAATTAATCATAGCACACTCATGTTACACGACCAGACCACTTGCACAAAATCAAACATCTTAACATACCTGAGACAAGGCCCGACTAGGATTTCATCACCTAGCAGATACCTTACCCATCTCAACAATCCTACTTGGACTTCACTACCAAGGAGAAAGCCTACTCTATTCTCTGGTAAAGGATAATCTCTAGGGGAAGTATATAATGGCTAAGCGACCCAGCTTATCACTGGGTTCGTGAAGTGAGGGGAGCTTGCTCCTTAGCACCAAGCCACGTACAAAACCTAACACAGACCCTTGAGCACCGAAATTAACTTGAAACCAGCCTTAGACTACTTCTTCTAGGACCCGTTCTAATAGCCAACTTCCCAAACACTCTTCTAAGGCATAAGCCAACAAGACTCTAAAAGTTTATTCTTAGGATTTAATGTTTAGGGTCTGCTTGTCTTCTTATTCTTTTCTATTCTTATCTAGTTGTTTGAGCTAGTAAGGACATATTTTCTTACCTTGAATGGTTTTGACATGTAGTCAAACTAGGACTCTTGTTGACTACGCAAGGCAACAACCACTTTTGCCTTCACCTTCCATACCTAGTCCTTTAATGGAGTATCATTCAGAGATCGAACGAACTCCTACCTTGCCAACCCCGACCCAACCATCCATTATCCCCAAAGGGGACTAAAACTTTGAAAGGTTCCTTGACCTCAATGTCAAGGCCCTTCAACACTATCTTGCATGAAGCCAAATGCAAGACTCCTTAGGCAACCCAACTTATGGGATGCCAACCTCCTTAACTAAAGTGGCAACGATATCGACAATGTCTACTACCCAACCCATGACCACTCTGGCCTTTGCTTCGACCATCAACCCAACCATGTCCTATCTTCAAAGTGTGGCTTCTCCTTCTATCTATGGGCTCACTTCCACCAGGGTTTTGGCCACCCATCAACCACAGACTATTCAACCAACCTCTACCCCTTTCCAAAATCTAGTTGTCTCCATCCCGCCTACTCTTGCCCCCATCAACACTAGCGTGGCTACTCATCCTTTGACCAATGTCACCACCATCCAACCACCTCTAGCAACATCAAGCCTAGTCATGCCTTCTACCTTCATGACACAACCACCCCTGGTCTCCACATTTGTCCCAATGACTAGTTGTCCATATGTTGTACCTATATAAGTGCAACCGACTATGTCATATGCCCCTTCTAGCACCTTCCAAGTGCCTTACAACCTAGGGGGCACCCTCCTACCAATCTGTCAGCCGATCTCATCAAGATGCTGATGGACAAAATGTCTAATCTTGAGACATCTATTTCTGGTTCAAGCAATGTCCTCTCATATGACCAAATTTGCAATGAACCCATTCATCCCTCCGTCCCAATCCGGCCATGTCCCAACCAGTGGGAACTTCCTAAGTTTACTCATTTCTAGAGTAAGGAAGACCCAAAACAACATCTACAAGCATTCAAACATGCTTGTTATCTTATAGCGCATGATGATGCATTACTGCTATGCACATTCCCCATGTTGCTTTCTGGCCCTGCCCTTAATTGGTATAACTCTCTCACTAGTCACTCTCTCTTTTCTTTCACTCAACTCGCCCAATTATTCCTAGACCACTTTTTGATCAATATCACCAAAAAGGTCTCCATTATAGACCTATACTCTATCAAGCAGTTCGATGATGAATCGATAGCCGATTTTATCGCCCATTGGAGAGGCTTAATCAACCAACTCTCCTTCTCTTTGCCTCAACTTGAGCTCATCGAGCTCTTTTCTCGAGCATGTGCTAGGCACATCGCATCCACCTTGTAGGTTCAAACATTCCACACTTTTGATGAAGCTTTCACCATGGCCCGAAAGCTTGAACTCTATGCTATTGAAGAAAATAGGGTCAGATTGCGTAATACCAATGCAAAAGCCAATGACCCTTCTTCTTTTAGACCTTCTTCTTCCCACTCTAAGTCCAAAGGCTTGGCAAACACTGTGGTCATTAGATCACCATCTTCAACAACAGCTGACCAATCTCAACCTTCAACATCATAAAGCATCACAAAACAATTCCAACAACGGTACATACAACATAAATATACTCTAATTGGGGAATCATACGCATTCGTGTTGGAAAAACTCATCAAGCAAGGGGTCCTCAATCTCCCTCAAATCCAGCCACCTCAATTCGACTCTTCAAAATCCATCCCTACATGGTATAGGGAGAATGACTTTTGTCACTATCACCATGTCCAAGGCCATGACATCAATAACTGCTGAACCTTCAAGAATATGATCCAAGACATGATAGATAAGAGGGATCTTGTTTTGGATAACCCAAATGCACCACCCAATCAAAACATTGACATATTTAGACAACCCTTTCCTAACCATCCTCCTAATCAAAACAATGTGCAGACCATGGCCGATAGCTCTCAAGAGCATAATATACACACTGTCAACACTATCTCTCCTCTTTTCCTTGACCAACCTCCTCCACGGGTGGAAGAGCCTTCTTCTCCTATTCATCCATCACAAGTAGAAGACCCTTCTGCTCATGTTAGTTCTCTAATGACCTCTCTTATATTGGAGGATGCCTTGACCATACCAACGCCATTAACCCCACCTTCATCCTTCCTACTACCAATGGAGGACCCTACCTTGCCTACTCCTCAACCACAAGTAGAAGGCACCATCATCCCTGCCCTCTATCCTCTTGAGGAGCCACATTATCTAATCTCTTCTCCACTGAGAGAAGACCCTGTCTCTTCACCCACTTTGACCAAAGAAGACCCAGTCATGATTTTCTCTTGCCTTTTACCTAAGATCGCTACATCTCACTCACCTCCATCCACATCTGAGCCCAAATCTGCACAGGCATCCATCATGCCAAAAGAGATTAAATCTCTTGATGTTTGCCCCATATCTAACCTTGCCTCACATAATAGTGGCCCTCAAACCAAACCAAAGAAGGCTACTAAACCACATCAGAGAACTCCTCCCCTACCTTCATCATTGCCCTCTATTTTTGGCCCGCATCTATCCACTTTAATAAGAGTGCTTCCTACTCCAATACCTCACAGAGGCAAATCACCTCCATCATCCCTTTTACCCATCAGACATATATTTCCTCCCAAACATGCAACACCTCTCATCACAAAAGTGCCATCTACACATGTGGCTACACCACCAAACAAAAAGATGGTATGACTAATGCCTCCTACAACTCCCAACCAAAAGTCATCAACCCTTACTGCAACAAAACACGTAGACCCATTAGTAGGTTCTTATGCCTTGCTATTACGGCAATTGTTGCATTCTTCTCGCATCAGTCTCCCACCTCTTAAATCGTATCAATCTCTCAGACCAAAACTGCCTTGGTTTGATGATACTACAATTTGTAAGTATCATCACACACCTGGGCATGATACCGAGCATTGTTGTGCCCTCAAGGTTTTCATTCACCAATACTTAGAGAAAGACACCCTTCTTCTTGACCATATTATCAATAAATCTTCAACACCGTCCCATTCATCAACTCTCAGATTAAGACCATCTTGGTTCGACAACACTAAATTTTGTCACTATCATCACACACCAAGACATGACACTGAGCGTTGTTGCGCTCTTAAAGCTGTCACTCATCGACACTAGAAAAAGGATGCCCTTATCATCAAGGATCCTCTTAACCTCTCCTTCGACAAATATTTGACACCATCACATGCCTCACACACATCATCACCTAAATCAGGATCCCCACACAAAACTATGGTCCCTCCATCGCCTTTAACCCCCATATTCAAAATCAACACAGTCAATGTGACCACCAGCCCATCGACCCAAAAGGATAAAGGGAAAAGACACTCATTTATCCCTTAGACATATCCATCTGTCAAGCCTTCACCATAACCAAAACCCAAGATTATTGTCTTGGGCACATCTCAGCCAGCATCTTCAAAGACAATTCCTGACTTCGTGGTGAAACAACCTCACCACACAACCCCTGTGAAGATGTCTTTGTATGATCTCATTCAAAGCTCTCCTCAACATCATCAAACCTTTACCAAAACCTTACAATTAATAGAGGTCCAACCTGATGACCCCTGACCACTGGCCACTTTAATCAAATCATTACCAACCATTACCTCTGTCACCATCTGTGATTTTGAGATTCTTGCCTCCAACCTGGCAGATCAAGATCTCGTCCTCTCACACTAAATCTGTCAAACATTCTCCTTAGGAACTGGGGGAATTTAACCTTATATTGACTATTTTGACCATCTACCAAACCTTGACCAAACATCAACCAACCTTTTAATCATGACCTCGACCAACCATCGACCAAATATCAACAAGTCTCGAACGATCATTAACCAAACATCAACCAAGCATTGACCTTGACCAAGCATCAACCATCATCGTGATCAATATGGAAAGAAGTAAACAAGACAAGTTTGCTCCACATTGGCTCAGACCTTACATCATAACACACAAGCATGGCCTAGGGACTTATCAGAACCTGAGCCCCTTTTATGCCTTGCATCTGCGACCATTTTACCGTTAGTCGAGACTCATTCACTTGACATCTAACTTGAGCTCGTCCCTTGAGTAATCCCTATCATCATCATGCCTATTCCTTTTAACCCCTTTTCTAGCATTAGTCAACCCTTTTTATCAAGCATGAATGCTTTGTCCTAATAAAAGGGAACCCTTAAACCGCTAGAGGCTCATCCATGGCTAAAAATTCAATCAACAAAATATATCAAAATGGGATACCTAACATATCAAAAGGTCATAAAACTCTAAATGTAGACTGCTCCCTCAAAGGACAACTGCATATTTGATGTATTTACTAGACTGCTCCCTTGAAGGATAGCAAGGCCAAGCCCTCAAAAATATATAAATCAAAATATAGACCACTCCCTCGAAGGATGGCTATGACTAAATCTTGCTACAAGCAACACTTTTTCAGAAGCTTCCCGCATTGATCAACTTCACACATATGACCACCAAGAAAAACAACATCCCTATGTAGACTTCCCACATCAATCAGTCTGCACACACACAAAAAAAAAATGACTGATAAGCTATTAAGTCATGGACATGCCTATAGTCATTCTCAGGGTCTCCTATAAAAGGGGCAAAGTTATCCTTGCTAAAAAGGGTTACGCTATCCTCTCCTACCATATCACATCACCCGCTCAAGGGATTTCAAGCTCATTTTAATGTCAAAATGATTTGATTACTTCTCTAACACAACCAATGGTCAATGACGTAATGCATAAATGGGGATTTTGTTCTAACAACCCCCATCTATGCTATCATTCTGGTCCTTGTCAATGAAAGAGCAATTTGCCTTTCACCTTTTTTTCACACTTTGGTCACATACAACCAAACCATTTTTCTACCCAACCCCAACCAAACCTTTTTCAGACCAATAACATTATCATAGCCTATTCACATAGTTTCTATGGACAACAATACACATGGAAACTATCGACCAGACACAATTTATGCCAAGCATAAACCATTACTTATTGAAGCATAAATCATCTTCAATTCATTTCTAGCATACATCCATCATGACTATGGAAAATTACTAGGGATGAAAGACCCCATCACCAATGTTACAGAATACACCATCACACAATATGGAAAAGGCTATAACATCATTCTAGCCCTGATCATTTCAAGCATGTACCATCAGACATATGGGAAGTGCTAACCATTATCATGACCAAACACTTTGACCCTTTTCTTGAACTACATTGGTCTGAGGCCCTAAGACTAGGGCTATGTAGGTAGCACTTAGATGACACGATGTTTTCTGGGGTTAACTCGACCATTTCGTTTGTTCATCTATCTGATGGACAAACCTTTTTTCCTTCAACCTTGACTTGACCTAACCAAACCAATCATCAACCACCTTATCAACCAGTCTAAACTACATTGGTCTAAGGCCTTGATGATAGGGGCTATGTAGGTAGCACTCAGATAACATGGCATCTTCTGGGGTTAGCTTGACCACATCTATTTGTTTGTCTATCTGATGGACAAACCATTTTCCCTTTCAACCATGACTTAACTTAGTCCAAACCAATCCATGACCAAACTCACTTTTTTGACCCTTCCTCCCTTTGGAGAAAACTACATTGGCCTGAGGCCCTTAGCACAGGGGCTATGTAGGTAGCACTCAGTCTTCTGAGGTTAGCTCGGCTATTCCTTCAACTACTTTGGCCCTTCCTCCCTTTGGGGAGAACTACATTGGCCTAAGGCCCTTAGAACAGGGGCTATGTAGGCAGCACTCAGTCTTCTGAGTTTAGCTCGGCCATTCCTTCGACCATCCATTCCTTCATCCATTCTTTTTCCTGCTCATCTCTCTAAAGACATCTGCCTTTCATCTTTCATCATGACCAATCAACTAGCCCAAGATAATGTCAAAGTCACTTTTGACTCCTCATGGGGCACATTGGAGATCACACACATCTCCCTGTCTGCATCAAGCTACCATTTGAGATCACTTATATCTCAATCTGACCCAACCACCAACCTTGGAGATCACGACTATCTCCTCAGACCCTAACCCACTTCTGAGACAACTCTATCTTGGTTTTGATTGCACATATGCTACCTCATGAATAGATAGCAAAATTGTTCGTAGACCACTTCTTGACCCTCACAAGTATAGGATCACGAGCAAGCCGATCCACACTACTTGTGACATTTTCATGTTTCTAGGAGCACTTCCTGAGCCTGGGATACCTAAAACATGATGACCATTGGAGATTTAGCTTAGATTGAATAACTCGATCAGCTATGACTAAATGTTGGGGCTCGGTTACTTCAATTTTGGAACTCCTCGACTTTGACGTATGACAATTTGACCTACCTATCCTATGAAGTGGTATGCACAAAATCACAACTATTGCAGTGTTTACACTCACTCTTCACCTTTTTCATCCACTCTCTATCAAATCAACACCCAACATTAGGTTCCCTTCCCTCAACTCCCACTTTGAGGGGGAATACCTCATCCATACCTCAGGGCAATCACCTCTTATTTTTGTCTTGTAGTTCATTTCGAACAACCAACAAGACAAAATCAACCTCATCCCATATTTAGGGCAACCTACTCCTGTTTTTGTCTTGCAGTTCATCTAGAACAACCAACAAGACAAAAAGGGGCAAATGTAGACACTAAAATCATGTCTACTCCTTGGTCGCTCTCCCCCTTGGTCCCCTTGATCCACTTCTAACCATTCCTAACCCGCACACTTATTAATTTAAAACAATTATCTATTTTAAATTAATAACATCCCTCTCTCTCTCTCTCCATGACACCTCACCCCTCCTAAGATACCTCTCCTTGGATGCCCTCCACTACCCCATGCCGAGTCTTAAATGCCTTAAAACCCCATTTCAACCCTTCCACTCATCTCCCACACCTATTAAACCTGCCTTCGATGATTTTCCCACGACCAACTGACCTCGATAGAAGGAAGAACGGGTAGAAGGCTATTTTTAGCCCTTTTCCCTATTCTTTGGCTGCCGACGTTGGTCAGTAGTCGGTCGACATCGGTGGCATCACTGACATTGGTTTCCTTATAACTGCGTTCTGCACCCTGAATGCAGCTCTCTGGGCTCTTGGTCTCTTGGATCTTCAACAATCTTTCAATCTTCTTCAATCAGCTGAATCTTCAATCTCCTTCCCCATCTTAGCTCTCACACCTGGACATTAATAGGAACTCTCTGGGATCAATTATCAGACTTCAACCAATGTTCTTCTGGCTACAACAACAATAGGTACAAGTATTTCAAACACCTCTGGTTCTTTGGCAAGTAAGAGCTAAGTATTCCTCCCTCTTTTCATTTCAGTAGCTTACAATGTATTTATAATTAGTTTCTTCTTACTCTTTTCGAGTATCACCACCCAGACCTGGCTATCAACCAAACCATCCCTGACTGTCTTCTTGGAGAGGCTGAGAAGCCTTCCCTCATCCTTATTCCTTCTGACAACCTGCCTACTACCCCTTTGTCCCTTTTTAACACCCTGTCCATTGTCATGTATCCCTACAAAGACTCTCAGATCATCCAAACAGACTCTCAGACCATTCTACAGACCATAAACTTTCTAGACCCTGTCCAAGGCCATTGCCCTAACTGATATCGACCATTGCCCTAACTGATATCGACCATTGCCCCAACTAACGTCGTCAGCCTAACCGACGTTGGTAGACTTGACCAACCGATGCCGACAGCCTAACCGACGTCGGTGACTATGGAAGACTGACAAAAACATTCAGATACGCATTACCTTTGTTTCTTTTGTTCAATCTTTCACCATTTCCTTTTCTGTCAACATTCTTATATCAACTAGTGGATTGTCATCCCTCAAGGAAGTCTTTACACTTCTGGGACTGAGCTTTTGCTTGGCAATCCACCATATGTCTATCTAACTCTTTCTTTGTTTAAGTCTTCTTATCTATAGGTGTCATCCTCCACAGCCAAAGAGGAGTACCTTCATCATCTGGATTTGGTGCGCAAACTTCATCTAGGTATCTTCTAACCCTAGACCATTTATCATAGTTTCTTACTTCTCCTTTTGAATGTGAAAGCAAAAATTTGATAGAAACAGGGGGATAATATAGTCATGTGGAACTATAATCTAGTAATATATAAAAGTATTATCATGCAATGTAATCTATATTCTATAGTATCAATTGAAGGTCATTGCATGGGAATACTTTAGTCATCGAAAAGATGGTAGATTTTGCATGAAATAGATGTTGGAAATAAAATTATTAAGGTTTAGTGGTTGATGATTATTTTTATCATGCATATTTTAAAAAGAATATAAAATGATTTATATGGAATGGATAGAAGCCTCAAGATGATTCAGGTTAATAATCATCTAATGACTTCCATTAAGCTTCTATTTAGATGAAAATATGGAGGTTACTATTTTTTCATGGTGATGGACTATGGAAAGTTGTTGAGAAAATTTTGCATGCATTTAAATAGTCAGTTGAAGCAATTATTAATGATGGGAAGTAAAATAAGGAAAAATAATAAAAAGAGAAGGATAATTGTGGGTAGGGACACGACTCATAGAATAGAGAAGATAGTTATAGAAGGTGAAGAAGGTGAAAACTTGAAGGAAAGAGGAAGGAATTCATTGGTTTATTTGGCAAACACAAGTAGGTTTTGTATTGCAATTCTTGTGTGAATAATGAAAGGGTTTTTCAAACTAAGTATTGGGTTACTATTTTTTCTACGTTTTAAATCTATAGTTTTTGAGTGGTATGTGGAGCCCTGTGGAAAGCTTAGCCTCTACAAAACCACACATTAGACTCAAGGAAAACCTAGGGTTGTGGGTTAAACCATAGAATTCCATGACTATTAAGATTTTATGAAACTTGTTTTAAAATCTCTCTTAATGTGAAAAACTCTATACATTAATTAGAGAACTCTTTTTCATGGGTATATACTTGTGCCTCAAGCTAGATTGTTTGAATTAATCATATATATTCATTTGGGTATTTTAATACAAATTGAAATTTAGGGTAATATTGATTTTGACTATGTATACACTTGTTGGTCTTTAGGTATAATATGAAGAATTTTGTTATATGAAATGGGTTTATATATATATATAAAGACACATTTCATATAACAAAATTCTTCATATTATACCTAAAGACCAACAAGTGTGTATATATATATATATATATATATATATATATATATATATATATATGAGTATATATACATATTCTTATATATAATTATATTTGTATATGTGGTCTTGAACTCAATTTGAAGGGTTTTATGTGATTATTGAGTACATATACATTTATATGTATAATCATGTTCTTGACTATGTACATATGCATTTATGCGTATATCTTTGATATTTGACTGTGTGTACAAACCTATATTGATAAATTGTTAGGATTTTATAGAGGGTAGTTGTAATACATTATGAACATGTCTGTACATACAAATTAGGGGTTAACATTTCTTTGTGTTGATTTTGGGATAAACACCTACAAGTTCAAAAATAGATTTATACTATAAATTATATAATGAAATTATGTAGCGTATATATTAGTTTATATATATATGTATGATTTAGTTAGGTTTAGTCATTTTATAGAACTTGGTAATAGGTTGGAGAATGACTGTATATGGGCTATGTTGTGGTTTTATGCAAAGATCAAGCCCATAATTTTTATTAAATTCATACGTTTTAATATGATCATTTTGTGTTAGAACTATACCTAAATAAAGATGACTATGTATTATAAAATTGTCTTTTAAAAAATAGAAAGTTTAAATATAAAAAATTGGGGGATTGAGCATGAGGAATTATTTAAATAAAGGCATACATAATGTTTCATGTGATTATATGGATAACCCATGTGGGGCTTAGTTGACTGTGTTTTTAAATTAATTATATGCATTTTGATTATATGAAGGTTTCAAAATGATTGAACTATGAATGTTTTTGTTTAATTTAATGAAACATATGATTGACTATATGTTACATTTAGATTTTGTGAAAGTCTGCATGTTTGTTTTAAACAAGTATAAATGCAGGGAAATTATCTAGTTTAAAAAAAGGGACTATGGGTTTATTTTACAGACTGAATATATACAATATAGTATACAAAATATTCTAAGTCATGGATAATAGATGTCTACTTAGAATGTATCGTAAACAATAAATAATTATATTTCCTTAAAAATATTTTAGAGGGTTATATATATATATATATATATATATATATATATATATATATATATATATATATATATTTAAATGGTATAATATTACACAGTCCAAAAAATTATGATTTATACCCTATATATATATAGGGTATAAATCATAATTTTTTGGACTGTGTAATATTATACCATTTAAATATATATGTGCATATTATAATTAGTTATATTATACTTGTAAACATTATTACCATTGATGTGTAATTGATTTCTTGAGTTATATTTTAATGTTATGGATATAAGCATTAAAATATCATAATTAAGAGATTAGTATAAGCAATTATGATGTTTGGACTTGCTTTGTTTATATGTGTAATATAAACTATAGTTATAATCTTGTGATATATTGTTGTTTCATGGAGACATAATATTCTAAGTTACTTGGTATGATAAGTAATTAATAATTTTGATGTGATCATACCCAGATGGCATGTTTAAGACTATTATTAGATTATGTTTATTATATGTAATAAACTAGATAATGGATTCATTACACTTGATTTGATGGACTAAATGAATGTATGATAAATTTTTTACTTAACCTAATTAGAATGTGCTAAGGAGGAATATTTTTGAATGAATCTATTGGTTTTATTATTATTATTGTTGTTGTTGTTGTTGTTATTATTATTATTATTATTATTATTATTATTATTATTATTATTATTATTATTATTATTATTATTATGTTTTTACCAAATATTGCATTCATGACCCTAATTAAGTAGTGGATGGATTCCATTGGTTTAATTAGCAGCATCAATACAAGATGAGGTGTAATTTGATCAAGTAGTGTGTATAAATTTGACTGATCCTAGAGATAATTTTTTATTGAAACTTCGGCCAAAATAATATTTGATAAATATTGGAATTTTATATGTTGATATAGTTTTCATATTTTTGTGATATCATATTAGAATGGATTTCTTTATTGTAAACATTATATATTAGATATCTTTGACACATGGGTTCTGGTTTATTACTCTAGATTTTCACAATATCATTATCTACATATTTATGAAGGGATAGTCATCCCCTTATGTGGGAGATAATGAAGGGGATCTATGGTTTGTGGTTGGTGTGGAAAAGTGCTCATCTAAAGCTCTCCCTCCTAGTTGGAGTATTATACTTGAGACTACACTTGATATTACATATTGATAGTTGAGTCATGGAGACTCTTGAGTTGTGGATACTCTACTCAGAGGAGCTTTGTTTCATGTTTTATCATTTGAGATATTGTTATGTATTGCTAAAAATATATATTTATGCATTATATTTCTACAACAAGGCTATAAAATTGTATTATCTGTGGCTAAATTTATACTATTTTATTTATGATGTAATGTAATAATTATGGTTATTTAGTATTATTCATGATTTCTATATCTATTCATGGTGATCCCTAGCTAAGTGGATTAGTTATAACCTTTATGGTTAACTGAATTAATATATTTAGTTAAAGATGACTAGTTAGGATTTATTGTGGTGAAATCTGTATGTTGAATATGTTTATTTAATATTTTTTAAAAATTATTGAAATATTATGGTAAAACCTAGTGGGGTTGTTATATTGTGGTATCATAGCTAAGACTTACACTCTAAGACTTAATGTGTCTACTAACATAAAATTATTATCCTAATAAATAGGAATAAAAATAGTGCATGATAGACCAAGAGGTAAGGCTACTTCAAATATCAAATACCCTATTGATCTAAACTAGTTTGGAGATGAAAAGTTATGAAGTTGGACCAAATCCTCACAACTATGCAAGAGACTAGGGAACAAATTGTGACCCTACAATAAGAAGTACATGGATATGAGGAGGAAAATGATCAAGAGGAACTTGAAGATCAACCTAATGATCAGGAACATATTCAAGAGCAGAGGCATGAGGAGGTGCCACAAGATGCAATAGATTGAGTGGCTGAAGAGTTAACACATGACATGAAAAAGGTGAATCCACCCAAGTTTAATAAAATTGTATTAGGAGATGGAGCTGAAGTGTGTCTAACATAAATAGAGAAGTATTTTGAGATTCAAAATTATTATGAAGCCATGAAAGTGATCTGGAGAGATTTTTAGCTTGATAGTGAAGTAATAATTTGGTTGGTAAACAAGAAGCTTGAGATGAAGCTCGACTCAACCACTACCACTTGGAAATAGTTTGTGACACTATTTAGGCCATAATGGCTTTTACAACTATACTTTCAACCAAAAGCTTATAGATTTCTAAAATCTTAAGGGTATTTATCAGTGAATGAATACTAGGAGCAATTCACCAAGAATATTAAGTATTTACCTCAGTATCAAGCATATGAGAGGTTAAGAATTAGGAAATTCATCATGGGATTGAAACCCTAAATAGGTGGTCAAGTTTATGTGCATGGTCCTTCTACCATAGATTAGGTATTTGATAAGGTGATCAAAAAAGAATAGGAACTAAAATATCTTTCCCAAGTTAGAGATAATATCAAAAATAAATTTGGAAGTTCTAAACTAACTTTAAATAAGAAGAATTAGAAGCAAAGGATCAAAAATTCCAAAGTCTAGTTCAGGAATCAAAATGTCAAGTTCAATTTTGGTTCAGGGAATAGGAAACCTAGTAATGGTTTTAAGGGTGGTTTCAAGGGAAACCAATAGGTTGAGAGGAAAGAAACATTTGGAGGTTTCTTCATTTGTGGAGGTGACCACTTTTCTAGAGAATGTCCTCAGGATAAATAAAAAATAAGGGTTCAGCTTCTTAGCAAGGTGCATTTCAGTAGTAGATTCATGCAGTTATTGACATTAAATAGGTTGTGTATCAATTTTTCCCATAGAACTATCAAGTATTTTATTTGATTATATACTTTCTATTTTAATTGATATGGAATCTAAATAATGTTTCTTTACTCCTAGAGTACTTAGTAACTTGTCTAGAAAGGCTAGAGTAATGACAAATGCATGGTTGGTATAATATGGGAGTGAGTCAAAGGTTAAAGTTGACAAGTGTCTAGTTGAAGAAAAGATTAGATTTCCTAAGTTCACTAAGTAGTAGATATTTATATAGCACCATTGGAATTATGATGTGATCCTAGGAGTAAATTGGATTGTGAAGCATAAAGACAAGGTTGAATATGTTCTAAATAAGGTTGAGTGTCAAGATAATATGAGAAATTAGACACAACTTCAGGGTGAGAGAAGGGAGTTGAAGATGAGACTCAAAAAATCTCAAAGGAAGGGATACTAGTAATTTATCATTAAGATAAATGAGATAGAAGAATCTAAGGAACCATCTATCGAACATTATCCTTTTCTAAAAAACTCTCTTAATGTGTTTACAAAATAATTAATGGGATTGCCACCAAAGAGTGATTTTTTATTTCTCCATTGATATCATAAATAGATTAGAACCACATTCTAAGGTACCATATAGAATGACAAACACTAAATTGGTTGAGTTAAAGGAATAAATTCAAGATTTGTTGTTGAAAGGTCTGATTTGACCAAGTGTGTCATCATGTGGTGCTCTAGTTGTCTTTGCTAAGAATAAGGATGACACTCTTCACCTATGCATATAATATAGGACATTAAATAAATAAATGATTAAGAAAAAATATATATTTCCATTAATTGATTATCTATTTGATTAAATTTAAGGGGCAATAGTCTTTTCTAAGATTGATCCTAGAGCTAGGTATCACCAATTGAGGGTTCATGAAGAAGATATCCTGAAGACAATGTTTAGGACTTGATATGGGCACTATAAATTTATAGAGTTACTATTTATATTAATGAATACACTAGTAACATTCATGAATCTTATGAATAGTGTGTTCAGATATTACCTATATAGCCTTATGTTGGTCTTTCTTGATGACATCCTTATTTATTCTAAGGACGAGTAAGAACACTTACATTATATGAAATTGATTTTGTAACATTTGTGAAAGTATAGATTGTATGGTAAGTTGTCTAAGTATGCATTTTTTCAAAATAAAGTGTAGCATATAGGACATATTATCTCTATAGATTGTATTTTAGTAAATCTAGCAAAGATAAGAACCATTATGGAGTGGCCAACACCAAAAAATGTGCATGAGGTAAGAAGTTTCATGGGATTAGTGGGATATTATATTAAATTCAATCCAAATTTTTCAATGATAGCTAATCTAATTACCTCTCTTTAGCAAAAGAATCAAAGTTTCATCTAGTTAGATAAGTGTGAGGTAGCCTTTCAAGAATTGAAAAGGAGGCTTACTTTAGCACTAATGCTAAGATTTCCCAATCCTAATGGTCAATTTTTAGTGATTATCAATGCACCTAGGGATGGAATTGGAGGATTTATTATGTAGGATGGTTTAGTGGTAGCTTGTGAGTCTAAGAAAATAAAACTATATGAGGTTAATTATGCCCCTCATGGCCTATAAATTATGGTAATTATGCATGCTTTCTGAGTTTGAAGGCATTATTTTTTGGGAAAATTATTTGAGTTCAAGACTATTAACTTAGGATTCAAGTAGATATTAACCCAAATGAATTTAAATGATCATCAAAGATGTTGGTTATAGTTATTTTCTGATTATGATTTCAATATGAACTATATCAAAGGTAAGGAGAATAGAGTAGTTGATGCCTTAAGTCATAAGAGGTACATAGTAGCCATGCCTATTATTAAGAGTAATTTCAGGAATCAAGTGATAAAATCATCACTAGGAGATGAATTCTATAGTCAGTGTAGGAAATAATTATCGGAGAATGCTCAAAATCCTAAGTTTAATTGTTTCATAATAGAGAATGATGGTATTTTGTAGTATAAGGATAGGATTCATGTACTTGATAGAGAGAGTCTAAGGATCATAATGACAAAATAATTGCATAATGCCCCATATTCATCACATATAGGAGTAACCAAACTCATGGCTAAGATTAGACCACTCTATTTCTAGAAAGGAATCAAGAGAGATGCAACATATTTTGTCTTATTATTTGGAATGTTAGCATGTGAAAGCTGAATATGTGCATCTAATTGAATTTTTGTATCCATATGACATACCATAATGGAAGTGGTATGTGATCAATATGGAATTTATAGAAGTTTTACCATTATCAAAAAATATGAATGACATGATCTTGGTTGTAGTTGAAAAATTAAGGTATCTCACTTTTCCTAGGCAATTTGAATGATGATACACCTAATCTTGTGAAGAGATTTATAAAGGAAGTGTATTGGTTGCATGGTTTTATAGATAATATTATTTCAAATCATGATTTGAGGATGACTTATAGATTTTGGCTTACTCTAAATTTAGTTTTGGGTACACAATTAAACTTCAGCATGCAGATCATCCACATACTGATGGATAAATAGACCAATTTAATCAAATTTTAGAAGATATATTTTGTACGTATTGCATGAATCACCAATACAAGTGGGAAGATTGCCTTCCATTTTTTGATTTTTCTTATAACAACTCATACTAATCAAAATTAAAGATGGATTCATTTTAGGCATTATATAAGAGGTGTAGAACACCAATCAATTAGGACATGTTAGAAGACAGGGTAGTCTTCGGACTTGAGATACTTTCAAAAATAGAAGATCAAGTTAGGATAATCAAGAAGAGGTTGTTTGATGCTAATGATAGACATAAAAGTTATGTTGATCTAAAGATAATGACTAGGTAATTTTCTATTGGTGATAAAATGTTTCTATAGGTTAAGCCTCTAAAAATCTTGATTAAATTTAGGAAGTCAAGGAAAGTTTCATCAAGATATGTGGTACCCTTCAATATTTTTGAATTATTCAACCATATAGTGTATAGTCTTGCATTTCCACCAGTTCTAGTTATTTTTCATAATGTCTTCCATGTGTCTTATCTTAAAATGTATATCACTGATCCTTCACATGTGTTAGATTGGAATGTTTTCTAGGTTCTGGATCCAAAGGTGGTCATGGTAGAACCAATCAAAGTAATTGACACTCACAAAATATATTTGCATAATAGAGAAGTATCATAGTGCTAGGTCCTCTGGGACCAACATTCTAAGGATAATGCCACTTGGGTGAACTATGATGAGTTTTATAGGCTATTTTCATATTTGTTTGCTTGATTTGTTTCTGCATACTATATTATTTTTGCTAAATAATGTTTTTAATTCATAACTTGGGTATTGGATAAATGTCATCAGGGTGATGACCAAATTTGGGGGGGGGGGGAAGATGTTACATCTCAATTTCTCTCTAGTTGAATAATTAGTTTTATCTAAAGATTATTATGGTTGATTAGTTGATTAACTAATATTTGACTAAGCTTAATGACATATGCTAATTATGGGATATTTTATGTTGCTTAATTTACATGTTTAGTTTGTTTTTGATAATATAAGGTGACAAACTAGGGGTTGAACCCTTACAAAGAAAAAAAAAGAAAAACCAGAGGCAACAACACCAAAATGCCTTGAAACAAAAACAACAAAACAAGTCTAAGGATAGTATGTATGAGGAAACATAGAAAAAAATATAAAGGAAACCAAATCTAAGGAGAAAGATTCTCCCAAATTTTAGCCAAAGACTCCATAAATTCATATACCTTTTTGAAATTCTCATCTCCATCCTCCACAGCTATAGATTTAAGATCCTGCAACACAGAAAGATTCAGTAACATAGTATGCTTGAGCATAGTGGAAACTGAGTGTTCTAGTTTCTTAACATGACCCCTCAAAGAAACAATGTCAATCCTATAATAAAATCCTTCCTCCATCTCATCCATATCTTCCTCCACAAACATCCTTCTCCCATCACCAGCATTAACCTCAGAATCACCCATACTATACATGTTAGTTTGTTATAAGTTACTAGTACTTTTATATTTTGAATGATGTAATCATTTTTATATAAAATTATTTTATGGATATAATGATGTGTCAAACTACTACCTTAATTATTTTGAGGTGGATGTAGGATAAATTCTTCCCTCAGAATATGACAGAGGGAGACTATCATCAAAAAGGGTGGTTAGATGGAGACATTAGGGGTTGATAGAGAACTAATACATAAACCCTTGCACACACCACTTAAAATATCATGTTTCATAATTAATTATTTGATATATATATCATAACATATTTTGTGTACTTTTATTTTAAGTGATTTTTATTGTGATTTCTATTATAATCTTGATTGTTGATGATGATTGTATGATTGTTCGAGTGATTTCACTAGTTTTGTGATCACACTAGTTTATCTTATATAATGCACTTGTTTAACTAAATGAGTGAGTTTGGTTATGTTTTACTTACATTATTGTGTTGATAAATATAGTTTCATGGTGTACGATATGAAGACATATTCCTTTGTTGTAAATTATCTATAAGGTTTAGATAATTTGTTATTATTATTATTATTATTATTATTATTATTATTATTATTATTATTATTATTATTATTATTATTATTATAAATCTATATGTCAAAATATATAAGTATCATTATTTTTACATACCTTTGTATTTGATTAACTATTGACCCAAGTTTTTTTTTAAATATATTAAATACATTATTTTTATTTGTTAAATGATTTAATAATCATTGTACATATGATAGGGGATAATATAGTTATGTGAAACTATAATCTAGTAACATCTAAAAGTATTATCATGCAATATAATATATATTATATAGTATTGGTTGAAGGTCATTATATGGGAATACTTTGGTCATCGATAAGATGTTAGACTTTGTATGGAATAGGGATTGAAAACTAAATTATTAAGGTTTAGTGGTCAATGATTTTTTCGTTATCATGTGTATTTTAAAAGGAATATAAAATTATTTATATGGAATAGATAAAAGCCTTGAGATGATTAGATTTACTAATCATCCATTGAATTTGGTTAATCTTCTATTTAGAGGAAACTATGGAGGTTACTGTGTTTTCATGGTGATGTATTATGGAAAGTTGTTAAGCAATTTCTTCATGCATTTAAACTGTCAATTGAAGTGGCTGTTAATGATGGGAAGTAAAATAAGAAAAAATAAGAAGAAGAAGAAGAAGAAGAAGAAGATAAGGAGAAATGTGGGTAGGGACATGACTCATGGCATAAAGGTGAGAGTTGTAGACCATGAAAAAGGTGAAAACTTGAAGGAAAGAGGAAAGAATTTAGTTGGTTTCTTTGGTAGACATAGGTAGGTTTTGTACTTCAATTCCTATGTGAATAATGAAAGGGTTTTTCAAACTAAGTATTGGGTCACTAGTTTTTCTATGTTTTGTATCTAGATATTTTGAGTGGTATGTGGATCCCTATGGAAGGCTTGGTCTTCATAGAACCCCACATTTGACTTAAGGAAAACCTAGGGTTGTGAGTTAAGCGATAGAATTTATGTGACTGTTAAGATATTATGAAGCTTGTTTTAACTCTCTCTTAGTTTGAGAAAAATTGTACATTAATTAGAGAAATATTTTTTATAGATATATAATTGTGGTTCGAGTTGGATTTTTTAAATCAGTTGTATATATTCATTTAGGTATTTAAATATGAATTGAAACTCAGGTTAATGTTGGGTTTAATTATGTATACACCCATTATTATTTAGGTATAATATGATTAATTTCATTATATTAAATGGGTATGTGGACAAACAAACACACACACACACACACACACACACACACACACACACACACACACACACACACACACACACACACACACACACACACACACACACACAATTATATTTTTATCATATTCTTGAGATTGATTTGAAGGGCTTTATGTGATTAATGAGTAAATATAAATTTATATGTATAACCTTGTTCTTGACTATGTACATATGAATTTATGTTTATATCTTTGATCTTCGACTATGTGCATATATTTTTTATTTAAACCTATATTGTGAATTTGTCAGGCTTTTATAGAGGGCAATTATATTATGTTTTTTACATGCCTATACATACAAATTGGGGGTTAATATTTCTTTGTGTTGATTTTGGTACAAACACATATAGGTTTAAAAATATAGTTATACTATAAATTATATAAAGAAATTATGTAGCATATATATTAGCTCATAATACTTTGTGATTTATTTAGGTTTAATCATTGTATAGAACCTAAGAATAGGTAGGAGAATGACTTTATATGGATTGTGTTGTGATTTTCTGCAAAGATCAAACCCAAATTTTTTATTAAATTCATACGTTTTAATATGATGATTTTGTGTTAGAACTACACCTAAATAGAGATGATTGTGTATTATAAAATTATCTTTTAAAAAATAGAAAATTTAAATACAATCAATCGTGGGATTGAGCATGAGAAATTATCTAAATAAAGGTATACAAATTGTTCATGTCATTATATAGATGACCCATATGGGGCTTAGTTGACTATGTTTTTAGATTAATTATATGCATTTTGATTATATGAAGGTTTCAAAATGATTGAACTATGAATGTTTTTATTTAATTGAACATAATATATGATTGGTTATATGTTATATTTGGATTTTTTGAAAGTATGTATGTTTGTTTTAAACAAGTATAAATGTGGGGAAATTTTCTAGTTTTAAAAAAGGGGTTATGGGGATATTTTACAAATTGAATGTATACATTACAATATACAGAATATTCTAAGTCATAGACAATGGATGTTTAATTAGAATGCACCATATACAATAAATAATTGTATTGTCTTAAAAATATTTTAGGGATTTATATATATATATATATAAATAACCATTTAAATATATATAAGCATATTATACTTAGTTGTATTGTACTTGTAAACATTATTACCATTGGTGCATAATTGATTGATTAAGTTATATTTTAATATTATGAATATAAGTATTAAATATCATAATTAAGAGATTAATATAAACAATTATGATGTTTGGAATAGATTTGTTTATATCTGGAATATAAATTATTTATAAACTTGTGATATACTTTTGTTTCATGGAGAAATAACATTATGAGTTACTTGGTATGATAAACAACTAACAGTTTTGATGTGATCATACCCAGATGGTATGTTTAAGACTATTCTTAGATTCTATTTATTATATGTAATAAACTAGATAAATGGATTTATTACACTTTATTTTTTGCATTAAATGAATATTTGATAAATTTTGTACTTAACTTAATTTGGGTGTTACAAGGAGGGATATTTTTTAATGAATCTTTTCATTTTATTATTATTATTATTATTATTATTATTATTATTATTATTATTATTATTATTATTATTATTATTATTATTATTATTATATGTTTTTATCAAATCTTGCATTCATGACCTCAATTAAGTAGTGGAAAATTTTTATTAGCTTAATCAACACCATTAATGCAAGATGAGGTGTAATTCGATCAAGTGGTGTGTATGAATTTGATTGATCTTAGAGATCATTTATTATTGAAACTTTGGCCAAAGTAATATTTGATAAACATTATCATTTCATATGTTGATATAGTTTTCATATTTGTGTGATATCATATCATAACAAATTTCTTTATGGTACACATTATGTATTAGATATCTTCAACACACATGTTCTAGTTTGTTATTCTAGATTCTTTTATTATCATTATATATCCATTCGTGAAGGGAGGGACATCTCATTGTTTAGGAGATAATGAAAGAGATCTATTATTTATGGTTGGTGTGAAAAAAACTAGATGATGCTCTCCCTCCCAACTGAAGTACTATACCTGAGACTACACCTGAGATTACATATTAATACTTGAGTTGTAGATGTGATCTAGGAATTTTACTCAAGAGAGGATGGTTAATATTGTGTTAGTTATAAAATGAAAATAAAGTGAAATAATTATAGTAATAACATAACATCTCTAGGCCTAGACACTAGGGAGATCTTAGATAACAAAATCAAATGACAAGCATAACTAAAAATCAAGGAATGAAAACACAATAATTCCTTTCACCTTCCTTGGATGCTCCAAATTCCTTTGTAATGGTGGCTTTCTTGACTTGTGCTTTAATAGGTCTTCTTCAATGGAGAGTGGCTACCTTCATCTCCTCTTGGCACCTTTGGCTTGTGGCTTGGCTTGGCTTGAAATCAATTTGGCATTATAACACTAGTTGTTTGAAGCTTTTGGCACCAATATTGCATTATAAATTTGAACTAATTAAGCCTTTTAAATTATGTTGTGAGTCCTCCTATTTATATATTTTTGGATTTGATCAGAATAATTTTCAACCATCCATCTCAAGATTGAGATGAGTGGTTGAGGATTAATTCAATTTTTTAGAATTAAGTTTGTAATTATCCTCATCATGGCATTGGAAGAAGGGGAAATTAAGAGGCATGAAGGGCATCATGAAAGGCATTTATGAGGCATGAAGGGCATGAATCTTGATATTTGTGGCATTTATGGCTTAGGGATGTGTTCCCAATAAAAGAGGTCACTTGATGATGTAGATATTTCATATTCACTTTCAAAATAAATTATTCAACAAATTTCCATGGAATTATTAATTAAGCCTTGATTTGGGTTAATGAGCTCTTAAGCATGTTTAAGCACTTTATGCACAAATTACTCAAATTGATTATAATACCTTGTTATAAATTTGACTGGATTAGAATTGGAATTCCATGTTAGATGTGTATTCCCATGTAGAATGTTGCCAAAAATAAATAATAAAGGCATGAGTCTTATGAAAAAGATTTGATAAGAAAGAGCAGTCTAGAGCACCCAGGTGCAAATTTGGCATTTTGACTCAAAATGGACTGATCAAAGTTAGCTGGCCCATAAATTGCATTTCCCCATTTAGGGATACCTTGGCCAAAATTGTAACTTTAATATGACAGTTTCACATCATTTGTGTGTTTTAGTGTTTTTAGGTCAAACTGTGCATTTTAGGTAGAAATTGGTCAAAACCCTGGTTGAAGGTTATCAACAACTAGTTTTAGGTGTCTATAGTAGAGACTCTATTTAGAGAATATTTGTATCATGTTTTATCATTTGAGATATTATTATGTATTACTAAAATTGTATCTTTATGCATTGTACTTCTACAATAAAGCTATGATATTGTATCAGTTGTGGTTGAATTTGTATTATTTCATTTATGATGTGATACAATAATTATGCTTATTCAGTGTTGTTCATAATTTATATATATATTCATGGTAATCCTTAGCTAAGTGGATTAGCTATAACCTTTATGGTTAACTAAATTAATAAAGTTAGTTAAAGATCACTAGTTAGGATTTCTCGTGGTGAAATATATATGTTGAATATGTGTATTTAATTTTTTTTTTAAAGTATAATATTATGGCAAAACCTAGTGGCATTGTTACAAATAAACATGATCTCTTATCCCTCACCAAATTGAGGACCATGATTGGAGAAGATAAAATAGTAGAGGACCCAGTTTCAATGATTTAGGTCACAAAAAATTCACATATAAACTCATGGAAGATATGAAAGAGAAAGTTCAAGTACTTGGGTCACATGTGAGGAATACTTTCCTAGCTAAGTTAATTGATAAAGTTATGGAATCCCTTATAAATATGTTCACAGCTCTTATAAAGGTGACTAGAGCCTTATCCATGAGAAAAGAGCACTTATGTGTGCATAAAAGCTATAGATTGATGTGGAAGCTCTGCATGTAATTTTATTACAAGTCATTTACATGTTTATATCTTAATAGTATTCACTTGTGCAGAATCTGCATGTGCCCATTCTACACAAAATAAAAAAAATTAGATTCTTAATTGATAATATTTTTAGTATACTAGAACTATTTAGAAAGGGGCATATTATGAACACCTCTTGATCAAGGTTCATAATTTTATTTGCTTACATAGGATGGGCACATGTCAATTTTGAAAAAGATAAGAATGTTATCATCAATTAAGAATTTGGTGGTCTTAATTTTTTTATAATGGGCCCATGCACATTCTACATATTGGATAAGAAGGTTATTAACTAAGAAATATAATAATCTTCACTTGTGTAGAATTTACATGTGCCCATTCTATATAAAATAGAAATATTAGATTATTAGTTGATAATATTCTTAGTATAATAGATTGATGTATAATGAAGCATAATATGATTACTTCTTGCTCCATGCTCATAATTTTGTTGGCTTACATATAATGGGTACATGCCCATTTTGAAAAATATAATAATGCCATCATCAATTAAAAATCCAATATCCTAAACATTTAAAGACTATTGGATTTGTAATTGAGGATATGCTTGTCTTATTTAGATATTTGGGTATGTGGCCATTCCACACTATCAAGTTAAGTCTAACAGTATCACTTAATAATACAATAATATTGGCTTGTGTGGAAGAGGCACATGCCCAGTTTACACAAAATAAAAATATTGGGTTCTTAATTTGTAATGTTCTTAAAATACTATTAATACATTAATATAATGGGACATACCATGATCACTTATTTCTCTATGCTCATAATATTGTTAATATACTATGTATAATGGGCATACTAGACTCTTATTAGTAGTCTTAATTTAATAGTGCAGAGTCATGGACACATTCCCATTACACACACATTCCCATTACACACATGCAAGTCCCATCAAATTATTAATTGATGATAATCAAAATAAATTATAAGACCTATGTATAATAGGCAATTGTGCTCATTCTAAATAGGTTAAAAATAATTTTATCAATTAAGAATCAAATATATTTATCTTGTGTAGAATATAGGCCTCTACTTATTAATAAATATCAATCACTTGTTATAAGATATTAGTGAGCATTCAAAGAGGAATACGTGATATTATTAAAAATCAAATCACTTTACTATAATTATTTTTTTATAAAAATTTAATTTTGCATATAAACATGAATTGGAAGTTAAAATAAAGTTAAAATCATCATAAGAGGGATATTGCATAATTTTTCTTAGTAATGATTTTAAAATTTTATATTCATGGTTTTAGAGGAGGAAAAAGTCTTTACTAAGTAGAAAAGTGTAAGATCATTTAATGACTAAGTGGTGATTTATTCACCCATAGCTTACCTTGATATTTAAATAAATAATATTAATTTATTATTTATTATCATAAGGTGAAAACCTTGTCAAAATAAATAATTATATTATTTTTATTTAATAATTTTCAATATAATTGAATCCTCCTTAGGGAAAAGATGGGACTGTTGGTTATAATAGACACCTCCCCTCATGAATAATTGTAAATAGAGTTTACCCCTATTTTAAATATATATCAAACACTCTATGTTTTATCATTATCATAATATTTTGTGAAGAATAGATTTTGCATTTATGTGTGGCAAATACTAGTCTATGAAGAGATTTTGAGGAGTGAGATTGAGAATATTTTATGTATTGGGGGATTTATTTCAACATTGAATAATCACTTTGTGTTTTTTACATCCATTGGAGGTTTTTCCACCTAATTTATGTGTTGTGTTAATTGACCTACGTGTTTACTATGCTCAATATTATTCATTCTAGATTATCTGTGTATTATTATTGGTATATGAATCTTGTCATGGTTTAAGAGCCTGGTGGATGGATATGATTGGAAAGTAGTGTGTAATTATATTCCTTCAAGAAAATTTAATTTATTTAAACCCTGTATGGTAGAAGGATTCCATAGAGGTAGTTTTTTTTAGATGATCTCTAGAAGCCTAGTTCAACATCTTTGGGTTTTGAATCTTCATACAAAAAACATGCACGCATTGTAGACCCTATTCTAAGCAACTAGACTTCCTATGTTGAGAAGACATAAGCACTGGGATGTCACTTTACAAAAAGGTATGGCTTAGAGGGAGAAAATATATTAAAAAAATCTTTCTTTTTAGGCTATTTTCCTCTATAAAAGATTAGATCTTATATGTATAAGCCTCTTGAAAGCATTTTTTGAGCATAATAAGGCTTCCTCAAGCACTTGAATTTTTTTATCTATGTGGGGTGCCATTATGCACCTTGGGAGCTTTGAAAAATTCATTACTTAGCTAAAATTCAATTTTTTAGTTTTCTTCATCATCAGTAGGAAAAATTAGGAAGATTGACAAATTTTGGAGGTCTCTAGGAGCCTATTTAATTTGATATGAACTTCTCTCCTTCACCTAGAGCACTATAACCAGTTATTAGTTTCATTATATATTTTGAAATATTATTTAAAAAATAATTTATTTTTTTAATTCTAATTTTTCCATGCAAGCCACTTGTGGGTCCCACTTTAGAGATAGCCATTTACCAAAAAGATAAAATTAATAATTTTTATTTACCTTTTTGTTTTAAAACATAGTAAATATTTATTTATATATACTTTTTATTATTAAAATTCAAATAAAAAAGTTATAAATATAATATATTACACGTCAAACAATAACAAGATTTTTAGATGGATTGGTGGACCTTATTTTGCTAAAAGCTTGTATTTTGAGAGTTATAGTGTTCAAAACCCCCAAAATCAAATTTTTATTTTTATATTTGATCAAATTTAGTTTAATTTTAATTCTATTTTTTTGGTTTGCATGCCAACTTCTCATGCATTTAAAACCCTGGTTGACCACTTGACCTGGTGTCGACATTTAAGCTAGTGAATATTTTATCAAAATTAGCCATATAGCCAATTGATACCTAAGTTTTAGAACCTTATGGAAACATCTATCTGGTACACTTTGTGTTTTTAAATCTCCTATTATTAATTTTACAACTTTTTAATAAGTATTTAGATGGTTGTTTTGATCGTGACTCTTTTGACATCTAGTTTAGTGCAATTCATTTCAATTTTTTGAATAATTTTACATCTAATTAGATCCTTAATTTGATGTGCACTTTTGATTTGCTTTATTTTACAAAAATACTATAAAAGATCATTAAAAAAGGTTATTTTTTAATCATATGTTCTTACATTAGTGTATTTACATGACACTTGTGACACCCTATTTTGTCATAATATTTCATTATTTTTTGTTTTGTATAACACTCATTTGAATAATTATTATATGTTTAGAATTAAAATATTTTTTTTTACTATCAAATAAAGTAAAATTCACATATAAAAGGGTTCATTTTAAGAAGTTTTACTGTCATTCTTAAAGGTAAGCTATGGGTTTGCCTAACTTTGTATTAAATAAATATCAAATGTTTAATGGATATAACTATAAAATTTATAAAATTTGTATTAAATTATAATTCATGGCCTAAAATTTTTGGAACATTATCACTAGGATAAATAAATCCTCATTTAGATGACATGTTACCCCTAAACTTTTCAAATGCATTTCAACATAAATTGTAAGAAGCTATGTCAATTATATTGTGGATCCACATTAGTAATTATGAGTCTTCTAGTTTTTATTATAAATTCTTTGAGTCCATGCATGAGGGAACTCATTTATCGAAGATTATTCAATTAATTCTTGAATTATTGACTACACCTATGAAAGATGATGAAAATGTTGTTAATTTTCTTCCTAAAATTAAAAAAATTAAAGCGTAGTTAGACGGTTATAAATTTAATTTTATTCAATATCAATTTATTTATTTTATTATTTATCTTAACATTCATGATTTTTTTTGTAATTTTATTTATATTCTAAACCCTAAGTGCTAAACAAATCAAGATATCCTAGACCTCACTACTCTGTCAGCTCTTTTGATTTGGTAAGAGAAAGTGATATCTAACTTTTATTCTAAATATAATTCCACTCAGGTACTTTTATCTCTCAACCTTTTTTTGAGAACAATAAAAACTAGAAACCTAACCCTAATTTTTATAAAGGCAAATATAAGAACAAAAGATCTAGTAATAAGAATCATAAACCTAAAATATAATGGGAATTGCCATATGTGTGGTAAATTTGGTCATAGAAGTGAAACTTGTTATAAAAACAAGGATATACTTAGTAATCAATGATCTTAATCTTTTAACCATTAGATTAAGATCTTATAATGGTGGTGAATACATTAGTAAAGAGTTAAATTATTTTTACATTAATTTTGGTATTCAAAGGGAACTAAAAATTCCCTATTCCCCTCAACAAAATTTTATTGTTGAAAGAAAAAATTACACCATTATTGACATGGCTAGAATAATGTTGATTTTTTAAAATGTTTTTGAGTTCTTATGGGCCAAAGTCATAAATATTGCTATGCATATTCTAACTAGATTCCCTACTAAATCTTTGCATTTTTCTACACCAAATACATGTATGTTCATGACATAACATTTACCATTATAATAGTTTTATTATTACTAACTAACTTGATACTATCTCATCTAAATTTACATTTGTTAATAAAACTATTTAGTTTGATTATTTCCAATTTTTAATTACAATTATATTGTAATAGATATATTTTTATTAGATAATAAAGTGAATAAAATATACTAACATTATATTTTCAATTCATATGACTTAGCATCAAAATACATTATATGCATAATCATTGTGCTTAATTTGATAAGATGATCTTGTTTAGTTATTGAATGTGGTAAAAATATCATTCTAAGTCAGTTTAAAAATTTAGTTTTTAAATTGATAAGATGATTTCATTTGATTAGTGAGGAAAATTCATGCTTACTTAGATGCTTCATTTGATAATAAAATATGTTATGAAATGGAAAGTGTAAATGGAGTTCATATTAATTAAATATTCATCATTTATTTTAATAAGAATTATATTCATACATAGGTGAAATTATTTTTTCTAGTCTCATATCTGATTGATTAGATGATTACATATTATGCTAAAATTATCCATATTTAATATATGAGAGGTTACATACCTCAATCATTTGTCAAATCCAATTATATTATTGGAAAAAAATGATTGAGATGGAGGGGGGGGTGAATCAGTATTAAAAAAAATCTTATCAATTTCACTTAAGTAATAATGAAACATTCAAACAAGCATATGGATCTAGGCAAGCATAAACACCTATCCACATAAGTATGAAACACAAAAACACATCACATATGTGAGAAACCTTCAAGAGGAAGAAAACACACACACACACACACACACACACACACACACACACACACAAACTATAATATTATAATAAAAAAATAAATTTAGTGAAGCACCAACTCCACATGGAGCACCAACCCTAACAAGCTAAGCACCAACTTAGCTAGGCTTTAGTAAGCACCAATTTGTAAGGAGGCACCAACCCCTTAGATGAATCAGCATTAAATCAGCCACATGATTGATTTTATAACCTCTATTATACCTTGTTTATCAACCAAATGATTATGACCACCTATTTAACTATTCACACTCTTATCCTTCTCAAATTGCCTTCTAGGCCTCTTTGTTTAATTAGGTCTATTCAAGACTGATTAGGTCATATGAAATTGATTTTAATACATATAACCTATATAAAATATCATATAAACTCCTATAATGGTATATAATACCTTATTATTATCACCAATATACTATTTTATTCATTTGCTCTATATTCTCTCTAATGGGCCTAAAAACTGCCTTGTATTTATCAAGCATCTTGATCATATACTTCTTATTCAGCCAAAAAACCTTAACCTCTTATTTATAAAATTTAATGGATCTTATTAAAACTCATAAACATTAATCAAATGGTATTTGAGTCCCTTTTGGTTTGACATACCTCAAATAGGTTTTATTTCATCTTTAGGTCTCATGGAGACCTAATTTCATTAGGTCTAATTTAGGATACGCTACACTTTGCATTCCTTGGAACACTTTAAGACTCTAAAAATAGTATTAAAATATAATATAATAATCAAATATAATTATAATGATCAAATATAGGATTCATAACACCTTTCAAATCCAACCACCACTTGAACCCCTTTTCAAAACACTATTCACAATAGGCCTTCATACACATAAAGTTTATCTATAATAACTAAAGCATAAATAATTTTTTTAAAAATAACAATAAAAATAAATCAAATATTAAAAAACATAATTATCTCAATTTCATCAAAAAATTAATTAGATAATTAAAATTATGGTATGTATTCTCAAACTCTTCTCTACAAAAAGCTCACTTTGAACTGCCCAGTAGCCTCAAAACATAACCATGGAAACTTGAACTTATGTCATATAAAAGAACACAATAAAAGATTTAAAATTATAATAAAAAATTATTATAAAAAAATAAAACAAAAATATCATAATCTCTAATGGAAACTATTGGTCTTGCAAACTAATTTATTGACCATCTCTCTCACAAACCTCACTTAGCCTAACAAGCCATTTTGGCTTTAAAATTTTCACTATTTTTATTGAATACAAAACCTTATAAAAAGAATTAATAACACATAAAATTAATAAAAAACAAACCCATTTGAAGTATATACTTCCATTTAGGTCATATATTCTTAAACTCATCACTACAACTTGTTTACCCAAATCTATCAGTTTCCCTTAAAGCACAACCATGGTGACAATGACCTTCAAGACTTGTATGACCATATCTAGAGGATCCTGATGCATTTGGATGATATTATGATATAATTATACCATTATAAAATATAAATATAATATTTTCAAATGGAAATATTGGTTTTGTAGACCAATCTCATAACCTCATTGTACACAAACCTCATTGAGTTAGGCAAGTCAATTTGTGAGAAACATTTTCACTATAACCACTAACCTCAAAAAATTATAAAAAACATAAAATTGTATTAAAATTCCTGAAAAATATCTCTTTGTAATTTTATTCATCCTTATTCTATGATATCACATCCCTAATCACCTTCTCACTATTGCCTAGATTTATCATTGTTTTCACCATTAGGCTTGTTAGTGACTAGTCAACTTGGATGATTGGTTTAACACACTTAAGGGATAAAAAATATAAATAAACCAAAATCTACATAAAATATAAGTCTCAACCTTATTCATCCAATGATTTTCATATTTTGACTTGGTCAAATCTGACTACCACAACAAATCTCCAAAAAAGAAGGCCTTTCTTTTAGGGTCCACTCACTCACCTGAAGACTCAATCACACTTGGAGATGTATTTTATAGTTTAATAAAACCTCAAATAACTAAAATATCCATTATAATCACTTTATAACAACTTGTTTCATATCAGGTCACTACTAGGGTTCTTTGAGGGTTTAAACCATCTTCCACTATTAGCAATTTTTCACAAAGCTTAGCCCCTCATCCCAAAAAATAATACCTAAATTTTTTATTTATGACTCTTAACCATCTACCATAAATATTTTAGGTTATCATGTATAGGTTACACATGCCAATGAACACTTGAAATTCCTTCTCGAGTTGAGAACCCTTCATTTTATGTACTCAAGAGACATTAAAACACTTTTTTAAGCCTAAACATTAAAAATTTGACCTCATACTTGGTAAAAAAACTTAAAATAATATATCACACCAATGAAAATTCTCACATTCTCATTACTATCTTGAAATCTAAATCTCATACCTCATTCGGCCACCATCTTTCTCTTTGCTCTCTAGACCTTGACCTATAAACCACATTAGTCCTTGAAACTATTCTTATAACCACTATTCAAGATCTCAACAACTCATATACATTCCATAAAACCTCTTACCATGATCAACCAATACTATACATATTTCACATGTCTTAACAATAGATCATGATACTTCATTAGGCTAGGCAGGGTCTAGAAATTATCTAGGTGTAGACTAGGTCTATAAGTCCTACCCCTATAGACTCACCCTAAAAATTTTATGTGTGTTAAAATGACTCATATAAAATATAAATCAACCTAATGAAACCTTTCATTCCTATGTGCATTCATCTCACCAAGCCAACATGATCAAAACTTCTCACTAAAACTTTACATGCTAGGACTATTGCCATGACTAGGCTTTGCAAGAACTTAAAACATGACAACTGATCTTGAAACATTTTGTTATGCTTATAAACATTTATCACATGCCTTAAATGATTTTTACACACCTATTCATTCTCACCATGCACATTCTCATGATATTACTATGATTGTTATGACTAGGGTTCTCAAGACACCTTGTACATAAAGATTAGTACTAAAAACATTCTTACCTAAATGATGATATCAAACAAAAACATTCATCAGAAAACACTCTTACACAAATAAGAAAACTTGACAATAACCAATAGAATAATCATTAGGTTTCCTTCAAATTTTATCTCAAAAGAGAGACATTAGGTTGCCTTATTATCACATGGTTTCTTTGTCACATCAAGCACATAAGTTCATATTTCATAGACCACTCACCATGCATATTTACCAGATGCACCTTGACATCAATGACAAAACTTCTTAACAAAATCCCCCTCTGTCATTTATGGAAAAACATTCTTCAATCTCATCACTCTCATCTCCCCCAATCTGGTCAATCTCTCTTCTTGAAATTTCTCCCCCTTTGACATAAATGAGAAAGGGTCATACATACTATAACTTCTGGAACCACACCTTATTGCAACACATAGAATATGAATCATTACAAGAACATGCTTCCTCTTACTCCATTAATACCTCCTTAAAATGAAATCAAATTACAATACCACTTCTCAACATAGATCAAGCTTAGTCAATAACTTGAATAACTCCTCCTCAAACCAAATATCCACCATGCCTCTACTAACTAAAGAGTGTCTCCATGAAGCCTAATAGAGTAACCTATTTCTATAGGGAACTAAAATAAAAAATCTCAGGATATTCCCACATCTCCATGTTATCACAAGACTCAATATCATTTAGTATCCTTTTAGGATTGATTAGCACTATAGAATTGACCTCTTCATCAATTGTTTGATCATTAGTATGAGATGAAAATAAAAATTTATGACTTGATTTATCATCTAAAGTATTATCTACCATTTAAAGTATTCCATTTGAGCCTTTAGAATAATCATTAATTACCTTTATTGTCTTTGGTTTTCACACATTCATTTACCTTATCTCTTGCACTCTAGAAGCCTCAAACATCTTGTTTTGACTTGAAGACGTTCTTACTCTATTAGGGTAGAATCTTGCAATATGTTCCACAGTATGACAACTATATCAAATAACCTTATGCATACATCTCGACTGATGATTCCTTTCATAATCCTATGCATATTCATTTTTAAAAGGTATTCTACACTCTCTTGCTCTATGACCAAACTAATTGCATGTATAATAGTGACCATTGAATGAATTGGCATACCTCATAACATTGGGCTATTTCATTGGTCTCTTTATGTTGACTTTCTTGTCTTCAATAGTCTTCTCCTTGACTTGAGATGCCTCCTTTTGGTATTCTTTGAAACCAAGACCTATATTATCACTTACAAATTTTTGACTACTCCAGATGTTATCTAGAGCATCAACACTCTTTTCAAATTTCACAAAGGTATTCAACTTGTTAGATGCTTGATCCAACTTAGCTTTTAGGGATTCTACTTCAGTTTCATACTTGGTGCATTCTTCCTCTTTATACTTTAGTCTTGAGTGACTATCTCTATATATGATTCAATTTGATTGATGATCTCATCATACTCCTTGGATGTGTTACTCAATATCTCCTCAAACAAACCAATCTAATCTTCATAGTCCTTAACTAATGATCTTAGTTTTTGATTCTTATTTATTTTAAACTTCAACTCCTCTAGAACACTCACTAATTCTTCCTCAAGGTTCACTTTAGATTCTTCTTTATCTGATTCTTCATCAATCATAAGGCCTTTACCATTTGAATAAGCCTCATTATCTATTTATATGAACATGACCAAGGTTTCATTATTATCATGTTCGAGTTCATTAATGCCATCATCACTATTAGATGTGTTTGTGTCACTTACATCAGATGAGTTATCTTCTTTGGTATATATATTTTTTATTTTTGAATGACCCTTTACTACCTTCATACTTCCTAAACTCCTTATTTTTGTTAGGATTATAGACCTTCTTATCATCTTTATTATATTCATCATGTTCTTCATTATGCTCAGCCTTATCTTTATTAGGACACTTAGATTAAAAGTGACCAATATTACCATAATTAAAACATTTGAAGGGAAATTTACCCTTGTACTTACCAGATCCAAACCTAAAATTCCTTTAAAACATGGTTATTAATTCATCATCATCAACATATGAACATATCTCATCCTTGACCTTCTTGGATTTTGACTTATTCTCAACTTTGAAAGTTGTTTCCTTATTAGGAGGTATCCATTCATTTATTCTCATCTCATAGTCAGTCAAGATTCCATGAAGCCCATCCATCTTTGGCTTAACTTTAATGCTAAATGGTTTGATCTTGTCATATAAAAATACTGATTTAAGGTAATGTATCCCCAAATGGTGCAATGCATTTTATGTGATTATTAACTTTTCTCAAATCATTGAGATTCAAAATGATGAAAATGTAATTTGACACTCTGAACCACTAAATTATTCTAATTCAAAATCACATGACACATGCATGTGCTATTTCATTTTGATAATACTCTAAATGAAATATTAATCTTTACACAACTACCACCTTCTAATTATACTATAATTAAATAATGACATAGTAACTTGACATTTTGATGAGTTTAATTAAAATGGGCTACCAATTCTAAATAATTACATAAAATTTAATTAATTTCACTTAAACAAATTAATCCAAATTAAGGGCTTAAGTGGAAAATTCATGGAAGATATTGAAGATCTTACTTAAAATTCTACAATAATGCACAATTTGGGCCAAAATCACTTAAATAAACTAAATGGTTCAAGATTTTCATATAAAAGTGTCAATTTAGGCTAATGTATCCCTAAATGGGGAAATGCATTTTATGTGATTATTAACTTTTCTCAAATCACTTCGAGTCAAAATGATGAAAATACAATTTGACACTCTGAATCACTGGATTTTTCTAATTCAAAAGCACATGACATGTGCATGTGTTATTTCATGTTGATAATGCTCTAAATGAAATACTGGTCTATACGAAACTAACACCTTCTAATTATACTCCATTCAAATTATGACTCAATAACTTGATATTTTGACCAGTTTGGTTAAAATGGGCCATCAATTTATAAAGATTTGTACAAAATTTAATTAAGCTCACTTAAGAAAATTAATCCAAATCAAGGCCTTAAGTGGAAAATACATGGAATATATTGAAGATATATTAATTGAAAATTCATTACTAATATTTGCATCATCATAAGATATCATCTGTGGGGTGGCATACACATGACATAAATGAAACAAATATCTAGTTTAGGCCCTCCTATACCTCTTAAATACCCCTTTATTCTAAATATTAATGGGAATAGTTATGGATTGAGACTCCAAAATTAAATTGATTCATGGCCACACATATTGATCTCAAGATGGATGATCATGGTTGATTCTTATCAATTTTAAAAAATTATAAATAGGAGGGCCAAGACCATCATTTTAAGCTCTTTTAGTTTAAACTTATTATGCATAATTATCTTCACAACTCATCTTTTATGTAGTGTTATTATGCTTAATTTACAATAGGATAGCTTCACTATTGGCATGATATTGATCAATTCATGAGCCTAGTTTCATTGGTGTATTGATAGATGATGGAGGAGCAAACCAATCATCATTGAAAAAGACTTGAGTACCAAAGCAAGGGGAAAAATCAAAATTTGAGCTGCATTTGGCAGAAGGATGCTCTTGGGAAGGTTTTTTGGTATATTCCTTCTTTCAATAGCTCTTAATTTTCATTTGAAAACCCTGTTGAAGGATTTGGCTTGGTTAGTTATGTTCCTTATGAATTTTTTGAGTTTACTTGACTAATGCTTGATCTAAATCACTTTAGATTTCATATCTACATCTTGGCACACCCAATGGGACCATACATCCCATAAAATCAAGGAGACTAATTTGACACTCTTAGATCTTCTAAAAAATGCTTAAAAGTCCCTAAAAATCAAGTTTTATCATTATTTTTCACCTTTTTTTTCCTTTTATTGACACATAATTTACACAGTGATCAACATCAATTTTCCTTAATTGGCATCAGTCCTATCCTAATCAGTATCGATCCTTATGTAGGGTAGAACATGATAGAAAAACTAGTTTTTGAGTTTTTCTTAAAAGTTGTACATTGTTATTATTGGTTTTAGAACTTACAAAGTCTCTATCTAATTATTTTCTTACAAGATCCAAAGGCTTATTTTATTTTTATGTTTGTTTTCAGCTAACAACCTTTTTTATGGAATCATTATGTTTTTCCTATGATTTATAGGTAACTGGCATTGGTTTTTGTCAACCAACATTAATTTTGTTATAACCAGCATTGATTTTATTGTAACTAACATCGGTCACTATGGACTGATGTCGATCTCTATGTAATAAAAGTAGAGAAATTTGAGAGCAAGTTTTAAAATATTAATTTTATCATTGATATTTTTGCTTCAAGGTAGACATAAACCCTCTAAAAATCACAAGTCACACATTGGAAAAAAAGACAAGTTTGAAATTGTTTATGTCTTAAACTTCTCATTTAGTTCTTAAAATAAATTTAGAGTTTTTATACTTAGTTTTTTTGTGAAAGTTTTACAAGTTTTTAACTAAGGTCAAGGGGCTAAAAATTTCACAAAAACTTCCATTTGGTGCATTAAAGTAAATAATTATTTATTTTATGTTATATCTTTTATCCTTATTTATTTTTTACAAAATGAAGGATGCATGTATGCTCTCCCCATGTCCCCTTTAGGGAACTTAGGTGACAAAAAGAACTCTTTCCTTACATATTTTTCCTTATTCAAGGAATGAGAATAATTTTGTGAAGTTTTTCCCCAAATTCATATGGTTTAGCTAATCTAAACACAACCTTTAAAGTCTTTTCACTTTGTCATTTATTTTATGCAACTTGGCTTGTGAGTGGGAGTTCATAGCCTCCTTATGAGTTATTTAGGGGTGAATTGACCTGGGGTTTCATCTCTCAGCATCATACCAACCCTGCTCCATGATGGGGTATACAAATCAAGGCATGTATACTATGATTACCAGGGGCTGAGCTGCTAGCCTCTCCAATTGTAATGAAGACTTGAGTTAGGTCTGGATAACCAGGGGAATCCACTAAGAAGTACATGAATAGAATTGATATGAAAAGGAATAAACACTTTCTTAATAATTTATTTGGTATGAACTCAATTTATGTGAGGCATCTCTAATGTTAACCACTCTTGAGACCATTTAGATGTTTAAAAATTTAGTTTTATAACAACCCCACCTATCACAAACATATTGATGATGCAGGGTGATTATCTCAAAGTTACTTGTCATCGTATAATATCTTAGGAGAAGGTGGGTTGTGAAAACCCTACCACTTCATGCACTTTTATTTTTGGATTAACACTTAAAATCCTCCCAAGAGCATGTGTGTGTGTGTGTGTCTATATATATATATATATATATATATATATATATATATATATATATATATAGAGAGAGAGAGAGAGAGAGAGAGAATTGAATGATATGATGCAACCTTGTCAATTTTAGGGATTTGGATGTTATACATAGTTGTATTTTATATTTTTATCCTTTATTTTCTTGGTATTATTGATTCTAAAACTTATTTGATAACCAAACCATGTCACAACCAAACACCTTTGTTATCCACCATTTTATTTGAACAAGGAGGTGTTATGCTGACCAAATCAGAACATCTTTTGCCTTCAAATATTCATTTGAAACATTAAGTTTATCTTTGTTTAAAGCATATTTTTATGCTTCCCATTTTAGTCTAGACTATTTTAAAAAAATCTCCAAGTCCTTCATTTTAAATTCAAATTTAAAATTTCACCTTTCTAAGTTCTAGGCCAAAGTCTTAATTGGTTTTCCATTTGCACTTGGTTTGAGTTAACTTGGGTATGATTTCCCATTTGGATTAAAGGCAATTATATAGGCTCATTATCCCATTTTCATCATTGTAAACTTAGGTTATCTTACGTTCTCTCACGTTCTAAGTCGTATAACCATTATACTTCCTATTACCATGTGGCAGTATTGTGTTGCTCATTTGGTTTTTATTTTATACTTAATATTTCTTGTGTATTTTCATGTCTTAAGATTATTCATTCACATTATTACCTTCCTCATTAGAATGACTCTATTCTAATTTTCTAGTTGAAACTCATCAAAGTTGTACCTAGATTTTATAGTATTAACATATCTTTTGGCCTAAGTTTGGTGTACTAGTTTACACTTTAGGTTTCAGAGTTATCATACCCTCTTACAATTTGATGATTTCAACCCAACAAAGTTGAGTAATTTTTTGACCATTTATTCTAATTGTATGGTACTACACCACTTTACTTATTATAATCCCTTTTTGCCTTGTCACTTGTTTGGATAAAATCAAAACACACCTTGTTAACATTTACAAACATTTTTTAATTCTTGCCAAATGTAGAGAGCAACCTTATAGACATGACTCAAAGGTACACTTGTAGTGGGGTCTCTTATGTCCATAGCTATGAGGAAGAGCACTTTTATGATGGACAAGATAATCCTATGGTATTTGAATACATTCCCATGACTATAGGATTTGAGGAAGACTATTTTAAACATCAACCCCTAGAGGATAAAGATGAAACACTCATAAGGTTGATTGAATCAGGTGCTATACTGCCATCAAACTTTCCTATGCAATAATTGAATACTTTGGTTAGGTTAGAATAATAACAATGAGAACAATCCCTCGTTCATATTGTAAAATTAAACATGTCTTCTTGTATCAAAGGAAAGGAAGTGATCATAGAGTCAAAACCTAATGATTAAGATATTTCCACAAAGATCAAGAAGTTAAGTAAATGGTATGCATACCAACTTATCATAGACTTAACTGACTCTTTAGCTTATAGTTTAATACACAATGATGATTCCAAGGAACAAGGGAATGTGGTAGAACCAATAAAAAATAGTTTAGTTAAGAACACACCTATAATGGATCATGATGTCTCAATTGAAAAAAATAGGTCTCAAGAGGTTCCATAACATGCTTCTCCAAACACAAATCACACATTTTTCACATCAAGAACCTCTTGTTCCTTCATAGAATCAATGAATGAAACACTTAGTATTTATTGAGTAAATTATTCAAAATAATTTGGAAAGTTATTTTCAACTAATGTGTACTTTGATGAATTGACCAAAGACTCCCCAAAATCAACAAAACACTTACAATTCAAGTTGGCAGATTTCAGGGAATGTTTATCAACCCAAGAATCAATGACTCACTTACTCGACTAAAGGAGTGAAGAAAAATAAAGTTATATATCATAGGGTGTATATACCTAAAAAATCCATACAATAAGGTCACATACCACCCCAATAGAATTATATTCCACCTATGAATGCACTAAAAATTTAAGAGTGGAATTCAATGAAAGAAATTGTGTTATGATTGGAGATAAGAAACCAAGTTAAGAAGTACAAATTTGATGAGATATGTCCATATCCATTCGATTTGAGTATTCTCCAAATCCCCTTTCTACCTCATTTTGAGGCACCAAATTTTGATAAATATAAAGGGAAGGGTGACCCTCTTGAACACATTTAGGCATTTGTTATATTATTCTAAGAGGTAGCTTACATTAACATTTATTTTCTTCACTTGTTTCCATAAAGTTTAGCAGGACAAGATTTAGACTAGATTATTAAGTTGCCCAAGGGATCAGTGGCAGATTGAAATGATCTATCTAAAAAAATTGTCAACCACTTCTCTTACAATATTGAACATGAGTTGACTATGTTTAACTTGTGCAAAGCCAAATAGTGAGATAGAGAAAGCTTCGCAACATATCTACAATGGTGGAGAACCTTATCTAGATTATTTCAACATAATTTTATAGATAAATAGTCAGTTGATATTTTTTCATAGAATTTACACCTTGAGGTGGTGAATAATATAATACTTACTTGGACAAACACATTTTAAGAAATTATAGACAAGGGTGTGTAGATTGAGAAGGCACTTATTACCAAAGGCCTTATCAAGATTTACTCATAGGGTCAAATGTTAAATTAGATCCAATCACATATTCAAACTATGTTAATAGAGAAACCCAATGGGTTTAGCAAGAATAAAAACATGGTAGGGAGTAGATTAATTAAATCAAAACATGTACAAATGGTGTAGGCTCTGCTGGCCCCAAATGTGCAATTAGCTCCACCTAATCTACTAACCAATTTACAAAGAGTCCCTTCACAAAGAGTATTGAATAAATAATATGTATTCTTTAGCAAAATAGGAGAGCCTATTGATACAGTGTTCCAAAATATCATAGTAACTAATATGATTGTATGGCCTATATAAGGGCCATTTCTATAAGATCAACCCAAGCCTAATTGGTATCAGGTAGATGAATTTTGAAACTTCCATCATGTTTTTGGTCATGGTGCTTATATATGTGTTCAACTATGACATCTCATTAAATATTTATTTGAAGGTAGTGAGGTTGAGATAAAACTTGCCTCAAAAAACACTAATCAAGATATGGGCATATACAAAGATCCATTTCCTCAACATATTCAACAACTGGAAAGAAATAATTATAACCAAGGATAAAATCAATGATAAAATCAAAATCAAGGTTAAAATCATAATTAGCATGATCATAATACCCATGTAAATAGCCTAAGTTAAAACAACATGCATTATGACTATAATAATATAGTGGGGTACATTTATATAAACCACATTACCACTATCACTATTAAAAATCATGAACCATCCCATGCTTGTCAAAGTAATGGAACCATTATTATAGGGTCAATACCCCCTCCTTCAAGTAACACCAAGTCAAGTTCAAGCAATTCAATTGCACCTTGATTTTTATAGGTTACTATTTTTGGACCCCCTCTTTCTAATTATAATGGCTCCTTGTACTCTAAATTGCATATTCACAACTATACACCTATGAGTCACCCTCTAAGGTCCTTTCCCTTCATATTCTAATTAGAATGGATCCTTACCACCTTTAAATTATGCAATCACAACTAGACATTCACAAGTTACTCTTCAGGTCCCTTTTCCTTCTTTTACCACTAGACCCAACATGAACATCATGCCTTCAAATCTAAAGTTAAACACTGTAATGGTCAAGGCTAAACCATCTCATCCTAGTATTGAAAATCCTTATAGTCTATCAGACCAACTGAGTAAAACCCGTATTTAAATTTATTTTTTAGATCTTTTGCATATGTTTGAAGTCTATAGAACTATTTTAAATGACCTTCAATAATCAACTATTCCTAAAGACATTAACCGTAAAAAATTTAAAACACTTTTAGGGAATTTGTATTCATTTTAATAGGTTAAATTTTATCAAAGAGACATGTCCACTCTTGGTCATATCCATAACAACCCTTTGTATATTGAGGTCATCATTGAAAGCCATAAAATCAAGTATCTAGGGCTAAACATAGTATCCCTCAAGCTCATACAATAATTAGGTTATCTTATGAAGGATAGTCAAATAGATATGATCACCATAAAGGCATATGCCAATGTTGAGATGGAATCTTATAGCACTATTTGTTTGCCAATCACTGTTGGGTCTGTGTCCCATCATACCTTATTACATATTATGGGTATTGAGTTACCTTATAACATACTTCTTGGTCATCCTTGGATCCATGAATTAAAGGCTATCCCATCCACTTTGCATCAGTGCCTTAAATTTACCCATGATGGGATTGTAGTCACCATTCCTATCGATCTACAACCTTATCAGTATTACAAACACCTAGAGGCTAAATTTCATAATTATAACTATTATCTTGGTTCTAAATTCATTGTAAAAAATAACAAGGAAATAGTTTCAGATCTACCCAAATCTAATTATATCAACCTAAGTGAACTTATTTCCAATTTATTTGATCTATTTCACACACTCTTATAAAAGGAGTTATTATAGAAGATGTAGGCATTTCCACATACCATTTTAAAGATGCCTTCCACATTGCTAAGTTATCTAAGTCTCCTAAATCATTTGGCAAACCCAAAACTTCTAAAATATCTTACATACCCAATATGATTTGGAAAAATAAGAAAGATAAATAGAAGCCACAAATGGTATTTGTACTTACTACTTCACCAAATCAGGATCAAGAGGCTTTCACTGAAGGAGACTAGTCATATATTGATGGCATTGTTTATTATTTTCAGAATTCAAAATATCCTATCCCTAATCAGATTATGGATAAGTTTTATTATATAGGAAAAGACCTTGGCCCATGAGCATAAGGAATCCTAAAACCTTTATCAGATGGTAAACCTAACATGAATCAAAGTCTCATATTTATACTACCGGGGGGTGACCTCATGACTTTTGATAGTGATTATTTTGAATTGATTAGTAATAAGACTCTTGGTAGTGATGTAGCATACCATTATAGTATTTACAATGAGCTCGCTAACATAGATTTTTTTGATTCAAACTCCATTTTGAACTTAATACCCCATTATTCCCTTTGCCTTTACCATCCTAACCTCATTAGTTGGGACCGACAAATTTTAGTCATAGGCCTTGACGAATTCTAGAATAAAGAATCTATTATAGAGTACATGGGCCTTAGATATAGATTTCCAATTGGTGATCATAAGCAAGGATTTGATTTTTATTTAGATTCTTATGCCTAATTTAGAGAGTAGACAAATTGTTTTGGTCATGAAAAAGATTAAACACAAGATATTCAGGTGAAAACCTCTTTGAGGCACTCATTGGTCATGGAAATACTAAATAAAAAGATAAGCCCTTGAGTGAAAACCTATTTTATGTGCTCTTGGATGGGAAAGTTTTCTCATCCCCAAAGGATGCACAAGTTCCATCAAGTCCTATCTCTATATCCATTACCAACATCACATCACAACAACAAGTCTTTAAGCATCTTGATCTTGACTATCCTAAGATATTTACTAGTTGGTCATTACCTGAATTAGTGGATTCATATTCATCACATTATTTAGATATTTGGGAAGAATAAACAAAAAATGTAGAAGAATCAAAAGATCAAGATCAAATGTTGCCTACTATTATATAAGATGGTTCAACAATCCTTGTAGAAAATACTACTAAAGTAAACCTAGGAACATATGATGATCCCAAAATTGTTTACCTTGGAGCTTCTCTCACTGATGAAGAGCAAGATCATATTATCATCATTTTCAAGGATTTTATTGATATTTTTTCATGGGAATATTCTAACATGCTAATATTAGACCCTAATTTAGTTGTGCATCAACTTTTTGTTCATCCATATGCCAAACCAATAAAATAAATATTGAGGAATATGCATCCACACATTGCTCTTTTGGTAAAATTAGAAATAGATAAATTATTAGGAATAGGATTCATTAAACCATTAGACTATTTTAAATGGATATCAAACATAGTTCTAGTCAGTAAAAAGCCACAGGGTATACATCTTTGTACTAATTTTAGATATATTAACAAAACATGCCATAAAGATGATTTTCCTCTACCCAACATTGACATGATTGTTGATTTTACTACTAGGTATGAGATGTTGTCCCTCATGGATGGATTTTTTGGATACAATTAGATCAAAATAGATCAAGAAGACTAGCAAAAAACTATATTTACCACACTATGGGGAACATTCTATTATCAATTCATGACATTTGTCTTAAAGAATGTTGGAGCCACTTATCAACTTGCTATGACTAGTATCTTCCATGACATGATGCATGATAATTTTGAAGATAATTTTGATGACATCCTATCTAAATCAAGAACATGTGCTAGACATCTTTACATTTTATGAAGAATATTTGAGATGCTTTGACATCCTATCTAAATCAAGAACATGTGATAGACATCTTGACATTGTACAAAAAATCTTTGAGAGGATTCATGAGTATAAGGTCCATTTGAATCCCAAAAAGTGTCTTTGGCACCACTTCAGGGAAATTGCTAGGATTTATTATATCTCAAAGAGGGATTGAATTAGACCCTACTAAGGTCAAGGCCATTGTTGAAATGCCTCCACATTCAAATATTAAATAGATCCATATCCTGAAAGGAAATATCCAATCTATTCATAGGTTCATTTCATAATTGGTAGATAAGTGCCACTCATTTACACATCTCTTTAAGAAAGAGGTCACATTTCAAAGGGATCATGAGTGTTAATTAACATTTGTGAAGATCATAACATATTTGGCTGATCCACTAGTTTTGAGATTGCCAACACTTGGATAACCATTTCTTCTTTACATTTCAATGATCGATGATGCATTAGGGACAAATTGGGCCCAACATGATGATTAGGTAAAGAAACATGCAGTGCTTTATTTGAGCCATACACGAGTGGCTTATGAACATAATTATTTACCTATTGAGAAGGCATGTTTAGCTATGGTGTTTGCTTCCCAAAAAAAAAATCACCAAATCTCACACCCTAGAAGATTTTTTTTCAAATCTACTCTAAGATTTGGTCAACATTGGAATACCTTTAGGCCTGTGGGTTTCCTATAATAGAGGTAGACATCTAGGTTTAAGGGCTAGTTCCCTAGATTGACCTTTTAAGTGTTTATCCCATACACTAATTGATTTATTATATGAAAAGGGAAAGAATTATGAATTAAATTAAAATAATATAAGGAGGTGATATACCATAAGTATCTCCACAAGATCATCATACTTTTACACTAAGAAATAAGACCTTCAACACTAGCTCTAAAGTCCTATGATGTTCTAACATTAGTATTTTAATATGGATGTGATATACATGAGATTATTTAAGGTAAGTAGAATAGATGTCAATTAAAAACACTAAGCTTACTTACATAGTTGAAGGAATCCAAACACACTAACTACAATCCATATGATCTATTAGAATGAGAAATTCTTACACCAAACATGAAAGGATAAAGAGAAGTAAGGATAGAAGCTTATCACTAGACCTCACCATACATCAATTCACACACTTAGACAAGATGTTTATGAGCTCAAAGAAATATTTCAATGTATTACTTAAAGTAAAAGTACAACATCAAACTAGCAAGGCTTTGCCATACATGGTGTGGAATTATAAGACAAGAGCCAAAATGGCTAGTAATTATAGAATGTGTGAGAGGAAAGAGATAAATAGAGCTCAAGGGTCACAATACCATTTGTCAAGAAATGACAATTAGTTATTTTTCATTAGAATAGAATGTGAAATAGACCATGAAAGGTATCTTTAAACCAATGTCCCTCCAAGGCATGGAAACTCCTCAAAATTGGCATAGGACCCTTCAACTATCTTCTTAAAAATTGCCTTCATCATTCGGCCTCTCTTAAATGATCCAAAGTAGACTAGGAATAGATACCATATGTTAATTATCTTTAGTCTTAGTCAAGGCCTAGTCTATATATCTATGGTTTTAGGATATATATTAGACTCCTCAATGTTGTGAGGACTTAATCATGTTTTTTTAATTATTTAAGTGGCTTCCTAGACCCTTATAAAATGTTTTACCAATCTCTAACTCATCTCTTTAATCATTCTCATACTAAGCCTGTAGGGTGTATCTCCCTAGGAGTGCCCTCTATCTAATATAGAATAGAGGTCACTTCCCTTATCTTCTTAGTTAAATAAAGGATATGAGAGGATATTTTAAGTCATGGGGATCCTATGTATAATATTTAAGATTTAAATCACACCCGTAATATCCCCAAATATCATGACACCCAAGGTAGACTTTTGTAACACTAAATATGTACAAGGTTGGTGTATGGATTGTAGATTGTATGTTGAGAATCTCTATTTCAAATTTTTTAAGGTAATGAATCCTTTAAGTCACATTCTCAACTTGTGGTGGGATAGAATAAGTTTTTTTTTACTTTATGGATCCTCCATGGTTACTATGACACCTTCAACACTTAAATACCTTAAGGAAGGTTAAAACCTATCTCAAACACTTGCTCTTCAATATTTTTGGATATTTGTGGAGACCTATAGGTGCATATATAGTGTAGACAAGACAAAACTACACGTGTTAAAGAATTAGTTGCCTCAACCAATCTCAAACAATCTAAATGGTTAAAAATTGGTTGTATACACCTTAGGGAATATCTCATCACTTTATCATCTCTTCATCATATCACCATGGTTGTGCTCAAAACCCTCATTCACCTGACTATAGATGAATATTTGCAAGAAAATAACTATATACCATAGATTATTGTGTTCTTGATCACTATATGACCTTAAAATCACATCTTCACAAGAAGAGACTGATCACTATAAAGTGAAAGATCAACTCACAAGATGTCAACTTGCATTTCCATTTAAATGAAGGACAAAATAATATGCAAGCTCTTAAAACCAAGGTTAATTTTAGTGGGATATATTACAAAAACCTTGGAGGTTCCCAAGAAAAGTGGATTGACAATGGTGGTAAATTAGTTTGGAAGGTGATTAATTATGCAGGTGAATCAAGATTTTAACCATCTATATATGTTTGTAACCATCTACATATGCCATATCTATATATATTGATGGCCCTCTACATGTGTTAGTGGTTGTATACATATATGCATATGCTAGTGGTTGTCTATATATGATAGTGGCCATTTACATATGCTGATGGCTATCTACATATGTTGGTGGCCATCTACATATATGCATTTACTAGCGACCATATGCATATGCTGGTGACCATATAAATATGTTAATGACTATCTACATATGCCAGTGGCCACCTATATATATGCATATGTAGACGGCCATCGAGATATATAGATGGACATCAACATATGTAGACAACCTCCAACATGTGTAGGCAAGTACCAATATATGCATATGGTTGTTAGCATATGTAAATGACCATCAAAATATGCAGATGGCTACCAGTATATGCAAAAAACCATCATCATATACTAATATGCAGATGACTACCATCATATGTAGATGGATATCAGCATATTTAGATGATCATTTACATATGTGTTATGAGGCAAATGTATATATATTTCCTTTTGAGGTACTGGTGAAAAACATTTATATGAATGAAATCATTTTAAATAAATAGTGATATGATGCTAAAAATTAACTTACATCTAGAAAATTTAGGTGATTATAGGATATTCAATACCCAAAAAAATCACCAAATGAAATTTATAAAACTATAATATTCATGAATTAATGAAGATTTACCACTAACATTTTACCCACCTTCAACTGATGAAACTATCTATAGACTCAAAAGTGTCTCTCATTAGTAAAATGAAGTGTTTGTGCTCTTCTATTTCATCCCACACATGTAAACCATGTCAAGAATCATGTGAAGAGTATGTTTGTGCTCTTAAGGACCATGCATAGTACCTAGTTTACATGATTTAACTCAAATAAAGAGGAAACCTGTAGGGTGTGGGAATAAGCATGTAAAAAGATGTAGTAAAATTATAAATAATGGTTCATAGAGAATAAATCATAAATACTTGAAATCATACCATGAAATGTAATTAGACTAATATTAATATCTACCACCAAGTGGATTTGACTTGAATCATCCTTTGCTAGCCATACTAAACCAAAACCTGGTAGTCATTTCTACTTGCCTAGTGAAAGTGATAGAGAAGTGAAATAGTTTTAAGATATTTTTGGGACTTATAAATTTGATAAAACATGAGGATGAATTCATGGAAGTTAAATAGTCACTGTATAATCTTTTCGCATGTGATACACTCCTATAAAATCTGTACAACCAACTAAAATTGCCCAAACTACTACTTTTCTTCTTGTTTTGATGTTATTATTTCACTTTTTAGTTAGATACTAACATGTCTAACAATAAAATAACATTATGTATGTTTATAAATAGTTTAACACCTTTTTATACTTAGGAAAACCATACAAAATTTATTAATGGCTTAAATATGACCCTATATGACATGAAATGGTATAGATACTAAAATTTGAAGATGACCAAGGTAAATACAACATTAAATGACATTTATAGGACCATGACACACCCTATAAGACCATAATATACCGCTATACAAGTTTTTAACTATATGGGGTTGACTTATTTTGACGTGTGGTTAAAATAGTCAGCATTCTTGGTGATTTCATAGGGGTGGTATACTTGTTATGCCAATGATCATTAGCCTACTCCTATCCATTGGGAAATGAGTCACCTATGCACATATATGAAAATAAATTTGCCTTTGAAAATAGAACAAACCATAATAAAACATAGGAATAAGACATAAACAACACACCACACACTTGTGCTTCATGAGCACTTGTGGAACACACACACAACCCAAACAAACTAACTCAAACGTAAACAAACCTGAAAGAAAATCTTCCTCCTAGGTAAAAGGGTAATTTTGAAACCTTTATTTCTTCATTAAATGAAAGAGTGAATGAGGTATATTTCATTTTAAACCTTGGCATTAATGCCTTCATCTTCTTCATGGTGTTTTCCGATCTTACTGGCATGATGTTGAATGTAATCAAAGCAACTACAAGTTGATCACTTATAAAAGTTAAATTATCTTTATTTTCAATAGAATCAACCTTCTCATAATACTCTTCAACTACAACCTTCAATGGTGGTTCAAAAATTCATACCTCCTTGACTTCCATGGTGCTCTTAATATGATCAAGTTTCCTTTCAGCTACAAATTCCTCAAGCTCATCATAGAGCTTTGCATAGTTCACCAAATCTTGGTCATTATATTCCATGGAAAATTATTTCTCTATATTCTCATGTAATTGGCCCTCAACTTAGAAAAATTCTTCAAGCTCTTGAAAAATATTCATTTTCTACTACCAATCATCTTGATGTTCTTGATGTATTAGGTCATCAAGATTGTCTTCTTTATGCTCCAATACATCTACAAATGGTTCAATATCAGGCTGAGATGTTGAGTGATTCTCAAGGACAACATATTCTACCTTGGTATCATTTAATTCTTTCATGACTATAGTTTCTTGAATAGTGACTTGATGTTCATCCTAATTCTTAACAAGATCTTATTCTTTATGCTTGATGAGACACTTAACTTCATGATTGTTAAGATCATCAACAAATGTCAAGATCAGATACGCACTTCTTAGGAAGAGGAATAGTCTTACCTAGCTGCTCAAACTCTTTACTTATGCAATTGAACCTTTTCCATAGGTCTTCATCCTCATGACTATCATCTTTAAGAGATATTTCATCATGGACAACAACCAACTGATCAGATATAAAGTCTTTATCAAACACTTCTCCTTTCATACCTTGACAAAATTCTATATGTATAGTTGAAATAAAACCTTCAAAATTATTCTCTTCACTCAAGAAGATGGAATTACACTTGTGTTTACCAAGGGGAGTCCCTATGGTTTTTTTTCCATCATAGTCACTTGAATTGTCCTATTGACTAGTTATGGCTTGATCTTAATCCTCTTCACTTGATTTCCATAAAATGGGTTCTATTTCAAGAAGGGATGAGGTGGGAGGGTGATGGATAAGATCATGGGTGGATATGGATTATGAGGTGTGTTGGAGGGATTGTGAATAAGTTTTGGAAAAAGGGCTTTTTGAGTGAGATCATAGGGGAATGACAAGTTGGGTTGGTTAATAGTAAAGATTATTTCTTCCATAAGAGTTTCACCTTTCCCATAACCTCCTTGAGTATCTTCAATAGTTGTAGTCTAAATTATAATCTCCTTCTCTTCCCACATCCTTAGCCTATCTATTGAGCATTGGAAACACTTATTTGCCAAATAAAATTGCTCCTTGATATCATAATGAGTTTCTTATTCAAACACCTCCCACACATCCATCCACATTTCAATAAAACCTCTTAACCATTCCATGAGATGGTTAAGGAGCACATCAAACTCATTATTCCATGTTCCCATATTATCTTCACTATCTAGTAGACTTGGCATAAGTGTCAATAAGGATTTTACATGATATGGGGTTGAAGTAGGAGGATGAGGTTAATGGTTAGGATTAAGGCCAAATTTAATTTGTTGGATTTGAGATTATAAGACTTCATATCTTTTCTTGTAATATCTTAATGTAAACTCAATGGGGTCATCTGATTATTCATGATAAGACTCATAATAATCCTCTTGAGGTTGATATACATCATCATATGGTTGTTAGGTGTCATATTGGCGTTGATAGGAAGGCACTCCTTGTTAGGATTATTGATAACCTTCCTCATGGGATTATTCAAAAACATGATGTCCATATGGAGAATAAAATAGATAACTATAGGAATGATAAGAATTTTGATAGGGATATTGAGGTGTGTAACATGAATCCTAACAAGGTTAATAATGAGGTGCATAGTAGGGATTTTCATCATAGATATTCATATCAACCTCATGGGTAAAATTAAATATAGTAAATAATCAAAACCTTCAAAAATAGATACCTATACTACTTAAAACTAGAGGATTTTATTCATAGTCACCATTGGTACTATCTTACTTACTTTTAAAAGTGATTAGAGGAAAGACACACCAAAAATATTTCCACTCTCTTGGACCTTGGTCCCACTGGGCATTCTAGAACTATTGTTACCAAATATCATACCCTAGAGGAGGTTTTTAAAGCCTAATCTAATATTTTGTCAAAATTATAATACCTCTAGGCTTGTGGGTTACTTATAGTAGAGGTAGACCTCTAGGTTTAAGGGCTAGCTCATTATATTAACCTATAAGTGTTTATCACCTACACTAACTGATTGCTTATCTGAAAATGGAAAGAAGTATGCATGAAAGTAAAATACTCTAAGGATGTGATACACCATAAGTATATCCACAATATCATCATACTTTTATGCTAAGAAATAAGACCTGCAACACTAGATCCAAAGTCCTAGGATGTTCTAACATTACTATTTCAATATGGAGGTGATATGCATGTAAATATTAAAGGTAAGTAAAAGAATGGCCAATTAGAAAAACTAAGGTTAATTTCACCCTTTAAGGAATCCAAACACACTAAATACACTCCATATGACCTATTAGAATGAGAAATTCTTGCACCAAACATGAAAGAATAAAGAGAAGCAAGGATAGAAGCTTATCACTAGACCTCACTATACATCACTTCACACACTTAGATAAGATGTTTATTAACTCAAAGCAAGATTTTATGTATTTTTCAAAGTCAAATTACAACATCAAACCATTAGGGATTCACCATACATGGTATGAAATTAAAAGACAAGAGCCAAAATGGCTAGTACTGATAGAATGTGTGAGAAGAGAGAAATAAGTGGAGCTCAAGGGTCATAATGCCACTTGTCAAGGCATGATAATCAATTATGTTATATAGGAGTAGAGTTTGAAACATACCATGAAAGGTATATTTTTAAAAATTTCCCTTCAAAGTATGGAAACTCCTTAAAACTGGTGTAAGACCCTTCAACTATCTTCTTAGAAAATGCCTTCATAATTTGTCATCTCTTGAACACTCCAAAGTAGATTAGGAATAACTAACATATGTCCACTATGATGGGGGGTTAATAATAATATCCAAAATTCATTGGATGTGTCCCTAACTATTGGCATCATTTTGGATAAGTGTTCTCACTACCTACAGTCACTATCATCTTTCTTTTCACTCATACTCTGATTGCTCCACCTGTTAGTGACAATCAACTCAATGGTTGCTTTGCCTATCGCCAGTCCACCAAGGACTCAAAGTACTCCAAGTAGATCTCCTTTGATCTTGCTCCTTGTTGTGTTGCAGATCTCCTTGATCTTACTACCCCGTAGATCTCCTTTAACCTTACACACACACACACCTATAGATCTAACTGATCTTACTTACCATGTAGATCTCCCTGATCTTACACAACCTACAGATCAACTGATCTTACACTCAGAAGGATCTCTTCCTTGTCCTTCAATCCTTTTGATCCTTGATTAAAATACATGCCCCATGGGTCTCTTAAATAGATCCCATACAAATAATAATTAGACTTCCCAATTACAATAATTAGAAACATAGACTCAAGACTGAAATTAGTCTTTACATGCAAACAAACTGTCTGTCTAAAATTAGACTAGAATGCATAGACGATCGACGTCGGTGTCTGTCTATCTAGAAATGGCCAAAGTTAGCTGATCCATGACCGATGTTGGTAGCTTCTGGTCTACTCCTGACCAACGTCAGTTACTGTGACACTCAACAATCTCCTCATTTGCATAACAGTGAAGCTTTTAGCTCCACAACCTAACATTAGGGTCAGTCTATATATCTATGGGTTTAGGCTACTATGTTGGAATCAGTGTTTTAAGGCCGTAATCATGTTTTTTATGCTTGAAACCACTTCCTAAACCCTTATAAAATCTTTCAATAGTTTCTAACTCATCTCTTTAATCATTCTTATATTAATCCTACATGATGTATCTCTATAGGAGTGCCCTCTAACTAAGATAGAATAGAGGGCACTTCCCCTATCTTCTTAGTCAAATAAAGGATATGAGAGGATATTTTAAGTCATGGGAAAAATTTTGACCCTTCAAGCTAAAATTGGGCATCTCTTTTTGTAGATTTTTTTTAATTCTATACCTTTGTTTGAGTCCAATATGCAGGTTTCATTTGGAAGAAGTGTTCTTATACAAAGCTAAAGTCTTTTACATATAAAAACCCAAGTTTTTTATTTTTGAAAACTTTTTTCTTTAGTCTTTTGGATAAATACTTTAAAATGAATTCGTTTAGGTTTTTTTTCTAAGCCTTTGCTAAATTATTTTAGAATTTTTGTCTAAGGCTTTTTTCCTTAAGTGTATTTCTTTCAGGTTTTCATTCCACAGAATTATTTTATGAAAATTATCGAGACAAATTTTTTGAAGGGTACATTTTCAACTTTATTGTAGGGAATTTTATTTGTAAAGTGGAAACTTTCATTTATTTTGGACACTTGCCTTTTTAAAAAGGGATATTTTAAAAAAATATGAAGGAAAGAATTGTTTTGGACATTTTATTCGAAACAACTTTTCTGAAGGTCCATAATAGTTTTTTCGAAGGGAAACTCAAAATAAAAGGGCATCTTCAATATTTTGAAAGGAACTTCAAATTTTTTGAAGGGAAGGTAACAAATTTTTTGAAGGACTTGTTTAGGCTAAGTGGACACTTTCAACTTTCCCAAAGGGACATTTTCAAAAGTCTAAAAGATTGTTTCACAGGATGGTGGACCATTTCAAAAAATCCAAAGGGTATATTTTCCTTTCAAAAGATCATTTCAAATAGATGAAGGACACTTTAAACTCTTTTGAAAGGTCATTTGAAAGAAGCTGAAGGGTATGTTTCCTTTCAAAAATGGTCTCTTTCACTTTTTGAAGGGTCATTTCAAAAAATCAAAAAGGGCCAAACAAATACTTTGAAGGAATTTTTTCAAAGAAATTGTTTGAAGAATTATTTTAAAAAACTTGAAAAGGTGCCAAAGTCTATTTCCTTCAAATGTTTTGTCCATGAAAATTATTTAAGGCATGAAGAACCAAGTGAAAATCCAAAAGAAAAGAACAAAAGAGACAAAACTCAAATAAATAAAAGTCTAAAGAAAATGGCCAAAGAAGTGATGACTCATAAAACATTAATTTTAGATTGTAGAAACAAACCATTGGAGTTTAAAATAAAGGCTTGATTGGAATGAAATGGCAAAGATAAATGTGACAAATGGAAAATATCCTAAGCATCTAGTGTACAATAGGCATAAATAGGCAAGTCGACGGTTTAAGTTATTGCACCGTTACATAACTTGATGAGCTAGTAAAGAATAGCTAACATCAAAATAAAATTCCAATAGATGGACTCATCTATAAAAAAATGTAGTTCAAAACATATTTTTTTCATTGATGTAACTATGGAAAAAACATTTTATAGGATGTAATGTAACTATTTATTATTTTAGGGTGACACATGTCCAAGTGACCCTTGAACTCCTTTAGCTTGACCTCTCTTTCAAAGGATATATATATGCATTCTCTTGGCTCATTTTTGGATCCTCCACAATTTATTGTGAAACTTTGGCTAGATTTGTACTTGTAGAAATATTGAAAAAATAATACAAGTTTTTGCCACTCACATGTACTTTTATGTATCGGTTCAAATCGTGTTGTTCTTGTTTCATGAGAGTTTATCTTTCCTAACCTATTATCCTCGATTACCTACAAAATATACAAAAAGAGTATTATTACAAGTCCTTTTTAGTATTCCTTCTTAAGTTTATAAACATTTTAGAAGTGGTTTAAGACTATATTCCTTCTTGGAATTATTTGTTGCTCTCCTACATGTCAAGTGCCTTCTTGAATCTAACATGTGAAACACTGATGTGACAATGCACAAAGAGTTGTGGGTTTTGTGTGAAAGAACCTTTGTTGGTCTTTAAATAGTGTATTTTTAGTCAAATTGGGAGGACATTATTCATTGTTGCATCACCATTTATTTTCTTAGTTGTTTTCCTAAACTTTTTTCATAACAATTGATAGATTAGAGAGAAATTTTAAGGTGCATCAAGGGGAGATATCCCTTGATCTAGATATTCATCTCAAAAAAATTGTCACCCAAAACAAGAGAGATGATTCTATTTTACCTCTTGGATGAGGAAAAATGAGCATCTCTTCAATGGTGAAAATCTAAACATCAACAATTTTTGGCATGCCTGGTGGGAAAATTTGTCTAAGTTGAAGAATTTTTGATGTGATGTTCAATCAATCAACCTTTTGGAGGCATCTAAATCAACACCAACAATGAATCTAAGTTGAATAATCTAGTCAACCAGTCCTAATATATCAATAAATCATATTTGGTATGTATAATCCCATTTTTGAGTAGTATAGATCTTGTGTTCCTTCATATAGTTTTGACCAAGCTCATATTGTTCATGGAATTACCTCAACTAGACCTTCTAATTGTCCTTATCCTAACAAATCCAAGAGTGATAGGGACATCATGTTATAATTTGAGAAGCAAATGTTGGAAATAAATAGGTCGAATGAGTGAAATAGATATCATCAAGAGTTTATGTACAAGGAGGAATGCTTGTTTAAGCAAGCTCAAGTCATGAAATTCATGGAGGAGAAACTAGTAAGGTGGAGAAATCAATCCAATCAAATAAGTTGCACCCCTTATTCCATCCCAAAATAGCCTTCTTCTACACAAAATAAAACCCCTATACACCAAATCCTTTTTATCAAATAATACTTTCTCACCAAAATAAAATGATCCATCCTTATAACCCATCTAATGCATTAACTACTCTTGTTAATTATTTTCACCTAGAAATCTAGCACTAAAGGACATTAGAACATCCTTCTATGGAATCTAACTATTTAAATTCCTTAGATGGTGAGACCTCATTTGAAATAATTCATCCTATTTCTTTTGGAAAATAACACATCCATCCTCAAGCAACTCTTCCTAGTCTCCCTCAACCTCCTCAAACCCTTCAACATGATGTCAAGTTTCTAAGTTGGATAAATGTCCATCATGAACTAGCTCAAGACCTTGAGAAAGATGAATTTGCTACCTATCATCAAGAAGAGAGTTTTAACCCCAAGATCATGAGTTGGAATGCAATAGTGGAATCATGGGGTAAGAAAGAAGAGAAGAGTATTGTTCAAGAGTGTGAAGTAGAAAATGAAGCTAGTCTTCCTCAAGTCCCTCCTACCCTTCCTCAACAAACCTCTTCTTTTCCATGTCAAACCTCTCATACTCCTCCTCACCATGATGATGCATATGATCTCCAAGAAATAATCTTTCAAGAAAATCTAGCCAAGCAGATTGAAGAATTGGAGTCAAGAATGAGGTTGCTTAGTCAAGGTGTAATGGAAGGTTTAGACCTAATAAAAGATACCATGTCTAAACACACCCCATATACACTCCTTCAAGAGAGTTATCAAGCTACATCTAATGTGTATGAAGTGTTGGTCAAGTGGAAGGAAGAGAATCAATTGATTTCAGCCAAAGGTTTACTTCTTCTTACTCACGAACTTATCCATTCAACCTTCATTTCATTCCCTCCCAAAAAGTAATATATTTTGAAGGAGGCAAGTGAGCAAGATAAAATGAAATTTTTGGCTAATCAAGAGTCTATTATGAGTGATAATTAAGATGAGATCATCATAAGTAATCCTCATGAGCATCATCATTGTGATCATCATCATGAACATGAGGTGGAATGCATTACCAAAGATGAACAACATAGTCAAATCATTTCTGAAGAGGTGGCTGTTCTAAAATATTTCCATGAGGCTAAAGTTGAATAAGTGACTCTTAAAGGTGGCATGATTCAAGGAGAAGATATAGGTCACACATACATGTAAATTTTATAGCAATATGAAGATGAGATTGATAAACTTCACTTGTTAATGTTAGATGGAGAATGTAAGCATGGTGAGCTCTCTTTCCCTATGTTTGATGAACCTTCTTGTTACTTTGATGAAGATAATGACCAGGTCATGGGACCTAAGTTTAATGGGGTTTAAGAGTAGGTTGTTTAATATCTATATACTTTGGTTCTTGAGCAAAAATAAGAGGAATCAAATTAGTTTGATAGAGTCATTAAAGAAGGAGTTATTGAGTAGGAAAATGATGAGTTTTGGGATTAGTTAAATTTTTTTTGTCTCAGTTCAAATATCATACTAGCCACCCTTCCTCAAGAGATCCATGATGAGGCAAGAGATCAGTTTGACAAGCTTCTCAAAGAGATAGAAAAGAATGAGTTGGTTCATGTTGCATACTAAGAATATTGAGCCAAATGAACACTATAATGATGATATTGTATTCATTGATCCATTGATGAACTACACCTACATGAAAAACTAGCATGACACATGTCTCAAATAGAAATATGAATACATGGAGGTGGAAGATATGTTTGAATTAGATTCACTTGGATACATGCTAATCAAGGTGGCAGGAAATAATAATGAGTCACCAAGCTCCTACTTCAACATGCCACTTGTTTGGAATCATGAGTTTTCTTGTCATGAAGGAGATTTAAGAAATTTTCCTTTTGATCCAGGAGGGAGAAAAACATATCAAGTTAAATGTATATACTAGTTTGTTTTAGTTGTTTTTTGTTTTCTTCCAAGTGCTTATGCACATGTGTGAGTTTGTAATATTCTTGTTTTGTGTTGTCTTTTCTTGGTTTTTTTGTTGTTATGTGGTGTGTGTCCTTGTGTTTTATTTTGGCATAATCCTTGTTAGTCATATATAAGAATCCATTGACTCTATTGGCCCTAAGTTGGATAAGGCTACTGGTCTAGTCAGTATATCAGACATACTACCCCTATGAGTCACCAATTTGTTGACCAAATTTTGGCCTTTTAGGCCAAAATTGGGCATCCTTTTTTGCATAAAAAATTTGAGTTTATACCTTTGTCCAAGTCCAGTATGTAGGTTTCATTCAAAAGAAGTGTTCTTATACAAAGCTGAAATCTTTTACATATAAAAACCCAAGTATTTTTCTTTTGAAATCTTTATTATTTAGTGTTTTGGCTAAGTCCTTTGCAATTATTTATTTTTTGTTTTTGTTCAAATCCTTTGCTAAATTCATTGACTTTTTATCTGAGGCTTTTTTCCTTCAGTGTATTTCTTTCGAGTTTTCATTCGATAGAATTCTTTTGGAGAAATTATCGAGACAACCTTTCCAAAGGGTACATTTGTAAATTTATTAAATTGAATTTTATTTTGAAAGTGGAAACTTGAATTTCTTTCGAAAGATGCTTTCCTTTTTGAAGAGGGATATTTTTTAAAAATATGAAGGAAAGAATTGTTTTGGACATTTTGTCTGAAACAACTTTTTTGAAGGTCCATAATAGTTTTTCCAAAGGGAAACTCAAAATAAAAGGGCATCTTCAATCTTCCAAAAGGCACTTCAACTTTTCTGAAGGATTTTTTTAGGCTAAATGGACACTTTCAACTTTACCAAAGGGTATTTCAACTTTCTCGAAGGGACATTTTCAAAAAGTTTGAAAGATTGTTTCATGGGAAGGTAGACCATTTCAAAAAATTCAAAGGGTATATTTTCCTTTTGGAAGATCATTTTAAAAAACCAAAGGACACTTTTAACTCTTCCAAAATGTCACTTGTAAGAAGCTGAAAGGTATGTTTCTTTTCAAAAATTTAAAGGGTCATTTCAAAGAATCAAAAATGGCCAAATAAAAAGTCTAAAGGAATTATTTTAGATAAATTATCCAAAGAATTCTTTTATAAAACTTGAAAAGGTGACAAAGTCCATTTCCTTCAGATATTTTATCCAAAAAAATTATTTAAATCATGAAGGACCAAGAGAAAAGATGAAAGAGATAAAATCCCTAAACAAATTCTTTTAAGAAAATATCGAGACAAGAAGTCTGAAGAAATAAAAGTCTAAAAAAAATGCCTAAAGAAGTGATGGCTTGAAAAATGTCAATTTTAAACTGCAAAAACTAGCCATTAGAGTTTAAAAGAAAGGCACAATTAGAACCAAAAAGCAAAGATAAAGGTGATAAATTTCAAATATCCTAAGAATCTAGTGTACAATAAGCATAAATAGGCAGGTCAGCAATTCAAGTTGTTACACCGTTACACAACTTGATGAGATAGTAAAGAGAAACTAGCATCGAAATAGAATTACAATAGATGGACTCATCTATAGCAAAATGCAATTCAAAACATCTTGTTTCTATTAATGTAACTATGGGAAAATCATCTTATAGGATGTAATGTAACTATTTATTTTCTTAGGGTGACACATGTCCTATTAAGCATGGAATATACTGAGAGGGGGGTGAATCAGTATATCATATATCTAATAAAACTTTTCTTTAACCAAAATCCACTTAATCAAATATTCAAGATATGCAATAAAATTGAAACAATAAACACCACACAAGATATAGAGAGACACCAGATATAACGTGGAAACCCAATATGGGAAAAACCATGGAGAACAATCTCAAGTATATGAATGAGCACCAACCCAAACAATATTCACAAGCACAAACTTGCAGGAGCACCAAACCCCTTTGTCGAGCACCAACCCAGCTACTATTCATGAGCACCAACCCACATGAGCACCAAACCCCTTTGCAGAGCACCAACCCAGCTACTATTCGTGAGCACCAACCCACAAGAGCACTAACACCTTTGTGTATACCACACACCTATCTCTCAATGTTGCTATCTCAACAAATGATAGTTCAATACAGCATCTCTTTCCTCTCACATTTGCTCTTCTAAGCTAGATATAAAAAATACAAATCATATTCATCTCTCACAATGATTTTCTAAGCTAGATATTAAAATATCAAATCAACCTCTTTTTCTCATATTAAAAATGTCTTCTCAAGCCTTTATTTATAGCTTTCCAAATGACCTTTGGCCTTCCCCTTTTGTGACCCTTCAATCCTCATGGAAAATGGTGCCAAACTTGTATGACCCTTCATATTAAAGCCTTTGAAAAGTCATGTGGTGACTCTTCATGACCAAAAACGTCCTTCCCTCTTTTGTCCTCATCTTGGTGACTTTTCGTATTCCTTAAAGTGTCCCTTCATGAGAAATTTCACCCTTCTTCTTTTGTCTTCACTTGGTGACTCTTGGAATTCCCCAAGATGACTCTTCATGGGAAAATGCATCCCATCCTTCTTTTGTCTTTATCTCGTGGCTCTTTGACTTCTCCATGGGTCCTTCTTTTGTCTCATATGCAACCAAAAATGCATTCATTAATATTAAATAAATATTAACTCATATTAGACAAGATATATTTATTACAAACAACATTAAATGCAATGGGGCCTTTATCACCAATAATGCTAGACCTTTGACATCAATGACAATATTTCCAACAATCTCCCCCTTTGTCATTGATGACAACCTTAATCTTGAAACTGCCACATCTTGTCACCTATACATACTATCATATGAAAACATACAATAACTCCCCCTTACTATAGAAACCTGTACAAATTCCCTGTACCTATTTTTTGCACCTGTACTTGTCCCTATTATTCTCCCCCTTTGACATCAATGGCAAAGGGCCTACCTAGAGCTAACACTTAGCTCCCCCTCAACTGATGATGAACCTCAATGGTAGGAAGTAAAGGAAATTACTCCCAACTTCTCTCTCAAATACTCAAATGTGTCTTTTGGTAGTGCCTTTGTAAAAATATCTACAATCTGCTCTGTAGTACTAATATATTCCATCTTAACCTGTTGATCTACAACCTACTCTCTCAAGAAGTTATATCTAATGGAAATATGTTTTGTTCTTGAATGCATTACTGGATTTTTCAAAATATTTATAGCACTTGTGTTATCACAAAAAATGGAAATAGGTTCATCATACTTTACCTTGATATCTTCCAAAGTTTACTTCATCCAAAGCACTTGAGTACAACACAATACTACTACAATATATTCTACTTCAATTGTAAAAAGTGATACTAAGTTCTTCTTCTTGCTTAGCCATGATACTAAGCTATCACCAAGGAAGAAAGCTCCTCCACTTGTACTCTTTCTGTCATCTAAGCACCCTGCCCAATCTGAATCTGTATAAGGAACTAAAGTGAAATCTTTACCTGTGGGATACTATAATTCATAATCCAATGTCCCCTTGATATATCTAAAAATTCCTTTCACCAATTGAACATGACTATCTCTTGGAGATGACTGATATCTTGCAACCATACCTACTACATGCATGATGTCTAGTATCGATGCTGTTAAATATAAAATACTACCAATCATAGATCTATACAAATATTGATCTATAACAGGTGAATCTACATCCTTGCTCACCTTATTTTCTATACACATAGGTGTGCCAACTAGTACACAATCATCAAAACCAAATTTCTTCAACATTTCCTTGGCATATTTACTTTGAGATATAAAAATTCCTTTATTTGATTGAAATATATATAATCCTAAAAAAAATGATAATTCTCCAAGCATAGACATCTCAATTTTTTTTTGCATTCTATCAGAAAATCCTTTTATCATCTTTTCAATATTTCCTCCAAAAATGATATCATCAACATATACCACAATAATCAATTGATGCTCACCTTCTATTTTGATGTAAAGATTACTATCAACAAATCCTCTCTTGAATCCTTGATCTTACAGGTACTTATCAAGTCTTGCATACCAAGCTCTGGGAGCTTGTTTTAATCCATACAATGCTTTCTTCAATCTGCATACATGATTACTAATATTCAAGAGAATAAACCCCTTAGTCTGCTCAATGTATACCTCTTCTTCAAGATTCCCATTTAGGAAGATATATTTGAAATCCATTTGAAACACTTTGAAATTTTTAAATACTGCATATGCAAGAAACATTCTAATATCCTCTAACCTTGCTACTGGTGCAAAAGTTTCTTCAAAATCATTCCCTCAATCTGAGCATATCCTTTACATACTAATCTTAATTTATTTCTGGTTACTTTTCCATTTTCATTCAACTTATTTCTATAAACCCATTTTGTTCCTATCACATTGTGATCTTTTGGTCTAGGCACTAATTCCCAAGTATCACTCTTTTCTATCTGATCTAATTCTTCATCCATAGCCTTAACCCACTGCTCATCATGTCTAGCTTCTGAAAAAAAATTAGGCTGAATTTTAGATAAAAAATAGAAATTAACTTGTTCAGATTCACTTACCATCATTCTTCTAGTGTGTATTCCTTCTTTTATGTCCCCAATGATGTCAATTTCATTATGATTTTTTTGAACATATTTGGATGGAGTCTTGGTGCCTTTTTTCTCCTTCTCCTTTTCCTCATCTTCATCTAATTCTTCAAAGCCTTCCTCTTCAATGATTTCAAGAATGTCTACTGGATCACTGATCTTTTGTGTTCCATCTTCTTCTATCCTAACACTTGCACTTTCAACAATTTTCTTGGTTCTTTTGTTATAACATTTATAAGCTTTACTTTTGCAAGAATAACCAAGAAATATACCTTCATCTACTCTAGATTCAAACTTACCAAGTTTTTCATCAGTTCTCTTTATGAAGCATTTGCTACCGAAAACTTTGAAATAATCAACTATTGCTATTTTGTCTTTCCATAGCTCATAAGGAGTCTTGTCACTATTGACTCTTAATAAAGCTCTATTCTGAATATGCACTACTGTACCAATTGCCTATCTCCAATATTTATTTTATATTTTGGATTCATTTATCATTATCCTCACCATCTCTTGAACTGTTCTATTTTTCCGTTCAACTACTCCATTTTGTTATGGAGTTCTGGCTGCTGAATACTGTCTCTTTATTCCATGATCTTCACAAAACTCAATAAATTGATCTAACATGAATTCTCCTCCTTGATATGATCTTAGACACTTAATCTTTAGATTAGTTTCATTCTTAACTAATGCTTTGAATTGTCTAAAAGCTTCTAATTTTTTCTTTAAAAACATTATCCAAGTCATACGTGAAAAATCATCAATAAGCAACATAAAATATTTATCAATTTGAGTTCTCATTGGTCCACATAGATTAGTGTGCACAAGTTCTAACATCTGAGTGGTCAAGTACCCTTTTGTTTTGAACCACCTTTTAGCCTGCTTCCCATGCTGACAAGGTCCACAAAGCGTGTTAGATGGCTTTGTGATTTTTGGAAGATTCTTGACTGCTTGCTTATTACAAATTTTGACAAGATTATCAAAATTTATGTGCCCCATTCTCCTATGCCATAGCCAACTTTCTTCAATCTAACTCAAACAACATTTTTGACATTTGATGTCTGATAGCATATATAATTTATTACCTGTCTTTTGAGCATCTGCAATCAATACATCTAAATCTTTTCTTCTAATTTCATAACCTTTTGCATAAAACTTTAGTTTGTGCCCTTGATCACACATTTGACTTACATTCAAAAGATTATGCTTAAGACCTTCTACATATAATACATTTTCAATTTTAGTTTTACCATTATCTAAACTTAGTGTACCTTTTTTAGCAATTCTGGCAGTAGTATTGTCCCCAAATTTCACTATACCACCATTGATCTTCTTCAAGATTATGAACTTACTCTTGTCTCTTGTCATGTGCCTTGAACATCCACTATCAATAAACCATGGCTTTTCTTCATTTCTTGCATGCAAAGCTTTCTGGACCAACATAGAACCTTCAGATTGCTTCTTTTGCCATGTCTAAACCTTTTTCTTGATGAATGGAGCCCTAAAACTTTGGTCCTTCTTGACTGACTCGAACATGATTCTAAAATATCGATATATGTGTTTGAAGTTATTACACTTGTAACAAATTATGGTCTCTTCATCAAAGCTTGATAGAGGAGCAAAAGAGTTATAGCTTCTGCTTGACTCTACATGACCTTCCTTTTCTTTATTTTTGAGATTGTTAACTCTTTTTCTACATTCTAATTTCTTATGACTATATCCATTACAATAAAAATAGTAACCATAAAAATAGGACCTGTTTGTGAATCTTTGATATGATTGCCTTTTATATCTTTGTTCCTTCCAGCCTTCTTTGTCCTCTATATTCTTCACTTCTTCCCTTCTTGTTTCTTTATTTGTAAGAGATTCAACATAGCTCTTCTTCTTTTCAAAATTGATACCTATCTAATTTGATATTGCCTTTTGGCTTTCTAATATCTTATTCAGCATATTAGTGCTATTCTCAAATTTTGAATCATTGACTATTTTATTATTGACTGCTTTCTCAATCTCTTCTTTTAAAGAGGCAATTTTAGTAACATACCTTTCACATTATTTTCTTTATATTTCCAACTGTGCCGTTAGATCTTCTTCATTTTTCTTGGCTTCTTCAAAGTGTGCTTGTAGATCTTCAATTATCTCCTTTGACTCCTTTTCATTTTTCTCAATTTGATGCTTCAATCTTCAATTTTTATTTTCAAAAACTTTCAACTCTTTTAAGGCACACATGAGTTCTCCTTCCATATTCACTTCAGCTTCATCCTCTTCTTCTTCTTGATCAACTATTCTTTTACTTGTAGAGGCACCTTTATGTATTGCCATCTTGTGCTTTCCTTATCTACCTTCACGCTGTAAAACTTTTTCAAAAAGGAACCTGCTCTGATACCAATTGTTAAGCATGGGATATACTAAGAGGTGAGGTGAATCAATATATCATATATCTAATAAAGTGTTTCTTTAACCAAAATCCACTTAATCAAATATTCAAGATATGCAATAAAACTCAAACAATAAACACCACACAAGATAGAGAGAGACACCAGATATAACATGGAAATCCAATGTGGGAAAAATCATGAAGAACAATCTCAAGTATATGAATGAGCACCAACCCAAACAATATTCACAAGCATAAACTTGTAGGAGAACCAAACCCCTTTACTGAGCACCAACCCATAATAACACCAAATCCCTTTGTCGAGCACCAACCCACAGGAGCACCAACCCCTTTGTGTATACCACACACCTATCTCTCAATGTTGCTATCTCAACAAATGATAGTTCAATACAACATCTCTTTCCTCTCTCTCACCTTTTCTCTTCTAAGCTAGATATAACAAATATAAATCATATTCATCTCTCACAATTGCTCTTCTAAGCTAGATATTAAAATATCAAATCAACCTCTTTTTCTCATATTACAAATGGCCTCTCAAGCCTTTATTTATAGCTTTCCAAATGACCTTTGGCCTTCCCCCTTTGTGACCCTTCAATCCTCATGGAAAATGGTGCCAAACTTGTATGACCCTTCATATTCAAGCCTTTGAAAATTCATGTGATGACTCTTCATGACCAAAAAAGTCCTTCCCTCTTTTGTCCTCATCTTGGTGACTTTTTGTATTCCTTAAAGTGTCCCTTCATGAGAAATTGTGCCCTTCCTCTTTTGTCTTCACTTGGTGACTCTTGGAATTCCCCAAGATGACTCTTCATGGGAAAATATGTCCCATCCTTCTTTTGTCTTTATCCCGTGGCTCTTTGACTTCTCTATGGGCCCTTCTTTTGTCTCATATGCAATCAAAAATATATTCGTTAATATTAAATAAATATTAACTCATATTAGCCAAGATATATTTATTACAAACAACATTAAATGCAATGAGGCCTTTATCACCAATAATGATAGACCTTTGACATCAATGCCAATATTTCCAACATGTCCAAGTGACCCTTGAACTCCCTTAGCTTGACTTCTCTCTCAAAGGCTATATATAAGCATTCTCTTGGCTCATTTTTGGAGCCTCCACTAGTTATGGTGAAACTCTAGCTAGATTTATACTTATAACAATCTTAAAGAAATAATACAAGTTTTTACAACTCACATGTTATACTATTGTGTGTCGGTTCAAATCATTTTATTCTTGTTTAGTGAGAGTTTATCTTTCCTAACATGTTATCCTTAATTACATACCAAATGTATAAAAAGAGTATTATTACAAGTCCTTATTAGTATTCCTTCTTAAGTCTATAGACATTTTAGAAGTGGTTTAAGACTATATTCCTTCTTGGAATTATCTATTGCTCTTTTGGATGTCAAATGCCTTCTTGAATCTAACATGTGAAACACTGATGTGACATTACACAAATATTTGTTGGTTTCATGTGAAAGAAGCTTTGTTGGTCTTTAAGTAGTGTATTTTTAATCAAATTGGGAGGATATTATTCATTGGTGCATCACCATTTGTTTTCTTAGTTGTTTTCCTAAAAAAAATTCATAATAATTAATATATTAGAGAGAAATTTTAAGGTGAATCAAGGGGAGCTATCCCTTATTCTAGAGATTCATCTCAACAAAATTGTCACCCAAAACAAGAGAGATGATTCCATTTTACCACATGGATGAGGATAATTGAGCATCTCTTCAAGGTTAAAAATCTAAACATTAACAGTTTTTGGCATGCCTGGTGGGACAATATGTCCAAGGAGATGAAGAATTCTTGGTTTTTTCTTCAATCAATCAACCTTTTGAAGGTATTTTAATCAACACCAATGGCAACTTTGAGTTGAATCAGTTTTTCAAGTAGTCCTAGTTTATCAAGAAATCATATTTTTTAATGTATAATCCCATTATTGAGTAGTATGGATCTTACATTCCTTCATATAGTTTTGATCAAGCTCATGTTGTTCATAGAATCACCTCAAGCAACCCTTCTAATTGTCTTTCTCCTAGAAAATCCAAGAGTGATAGGGAGATAATTTTAGAATTTGAGAAGTAAATGTTGGAAATAGATAGGTTGAATGAGTGAAATAGATATCAGAAAATATTTATGTATAAGGAGTAATGCTTGTTTAAGCAAGATCAAGTCATGTAAACCATGGAAGAGAAACTAGTAAGGTGGAGAAATCAATCCACTCAAGGTAGTTGTACCCCTTCTTCCATCCCAAAATATCCTTCTCCTACACAAAATAAACCCTCCCCTTATACACCAAATCCTTATTATCAAATAACACTTGCTCACCAAAATAAAATGAGCCAACCTTCTAACCCATCTAATGCATTAACTACTCTTGTTGTTAATCCTTTACACATAGAAATCTAGCACTAAAGGACATTAAAACAACCTTCTATGGAAACTAACTATTTCAATTCCTTATATGGTGAGCCCTCCTTTGAAAGAAGTCATCATATTTCCTTTGGAAAACAACACATCAATCCTCAAGCAACTCTTCTTATGTATGTGAAAATTCTTCCTAGTCTCCCTCAACCTCCTCAAGCCCTTCAACATGATGTCAAGTAGCTAGCTTAGAGAAATTTCCATCATGAACCAACTCAAGACCTTGAGAAAGATGAAGTTGCTGCCCATCCTCAAGAAGAGAGTTTCAACCCCAAGATTGTGAGTTAGAATTCAATAGTGGAATCATGGGGTAAGAAATAAGATAAGAGTATTGTTCAAGAGTGTGAAGTGGAAAATAAAGCTAGTCTTCCTCAAGTCCCTCCCACCCTTCCTCAAGAAACCTCTTCTTTTCCATGTCAAACCTTTCATACTCCTCCTCATCATGATGATGCATATGATCTGTAAGAAAGACACTTCCAATAAAATATATCCAAGTAGATTTAATAATTGGAGTAAATAATGAGGTTGCTTAGTCAAGGTGTAATGGAAGGTTTAGACCCAATAAAAGATCCCATGTCTAAACACACCCCATATACACCCCTTAAAGAGAGTTATCAAGCTACATATAATGTGGATGAAGTGTTGTTCAAGTGAAAAAAAGAGACTCAATTGATTTTAGCCCAAGGTTTACCTCCTCTTACTCATGAACCTATCCATTCACCCTTCACTTCATTCCCTCCCAAAAAGGAATCTATTTTGAGGGAGGAAGGTGAGTAAGAGAAAATGCAATTTTTGGCTAATCAAGAGGCTATTATGAGTGATAATGAAGATGAGATCATCATAATTACTCCTCATGATAATCATCATGGTGATCATCATCATGAACATGAGGTGTAAGTCATTACCAAAGATGAACAACATAGTCAAATCATATCTCAAGAGGTGGTTGTTTTAAAAGGTTTCCATGAGACTAAAGTTGAATAAGTGACTCTTGAAGGTGGAAAATTCAAGAGTAAGTTGTTAAATATCTAGAGACTTTGGTTTTTGATCAAGAAGTAGAGTAATAAAATTGGTTTGATAGAGGCATTGAAGGAGTTCTTGGTGGGATGAGTTAGAAAACTTTTGTCTCAGTTCAAATATCATACTAGCCACCCTTCCTCAAGAGAGCCATGATGAGGTAAGAGATCAATTTGACAAGCTTATCAAAGAGATATAAAAGAATGAGTTGGTCCATGATGCATACCAAGAAGACTATGAGCCAAATGAGCACTATAATGATGAGATTGTATTCATTGATCCATTGATGGACTACACCTACATGAAAAACCAGCATGACACATGTCTTAAAGAGTAATATGAATACACAAAGGTGGAAGATATGTTTGAACCTGATTCACTTAGATACATACTAATTAAGTTGGTAGGCAATAAGAATGATTGAACTTGATCCTAATTTAACAAGCCACTTTTTTGGCATCATGATTTTTCTTATCATGAAGGAGATTTGAGAAATTTCCCTTTTGTTCTAGGAGGGAGAAAAACATATCAGGTTAGATGTATATACTAGTTTATTTTAGTTGTTTTTTGTTTTCCTCTAAGTGCTTATGTACATGTGTGAGTTTATATTGGTCTTGTTTTGTGTTGTCTTTGTTTGGTCTTGCTTTTGTTGTGTGGTGTGTTTCTTAAGTTTTATTTTGGCATAATCCTTGTTAGTTATCTTCAAGAATCCATTGACTCCATTGGCCTTGATTTGGATAAGGCTACTGGTCTGGTCAGTATAGCAAGCATACTAACCCTACAAGTCACCAATGTTTTGACCAAATTTTGGTCTTTTAGGCCAAAATTGGGCATCCCTTTTTTTAGAAAAATGTCTGAGTCTATACCTTTGTCCAAGTCTAGTATGCAGGTTTTATTCAAAAGAAGTGTTCTTATACAAAGCTGAAGTCTTTTACATATAAAAAACCAAGTGTTTTTCTTTTGAGATATTTATTTTTCAATGAATTTTTTTGGGTTTTTGTTCTAAGACTTTATCAAATTCTTTTAGACTTTTTGTCTAAGGCTTTTTTCCTAAAGTGTATTTCTTTTAGGTTTTCATTTAGTGGAATTCTTTCAGTAAAATTATCGAGACAACTTTTCCAAAGGGTACATTTGTAACTTTCTTAAAGGGAATTTTCTTTGTAAAGTGGACACTTGCATTTATTTCAAAGGACATTTTCCTTTTCAAAGAAAGATCTTTTCAAAAAAATTGAAGGAAAGAATTATTTTGGACATTTTATCCAAAACAAATTTTTCAAAGGTCCATAATAGTTTTTCCAAAGGGAAACTCAAAAGAAAAGGGCATCTTCAGTCTTCTGAAAGGTATTTAAACTTTTCTAAATTGTAGGTGACAAATTTTCCAAAGGACTTTTTTAGGATAAGTGGACACTTTCAACTTTCCTGAAGGGACATTTTCAAAAAGTTTGAAAGATTATTTCATGGGAAGGTGGACCATTTCAAAAAATTTGAAGGGTATCATTTCCTTTTATAAGTTCATTTCAAATAGTTAAAGGACACTTTCAAATCTTATAGAAGGTCAATTTCAAGAAGTTTAAGGGTATGCTTCCTTTCAAAAAGGGGTTATTTCACTCTTCTAAAGGGTCATTTCAAATATTCAAAATGGGCCAAACAAAAATTATAAAGGAATTCTTTCTAAGAAATTGTCGAAAGAATTATTTTTGAAAACTTGAAAAGGTTCTAAAGTCCATTTCCTTTAGACATTTTCTCCATGAAAATTATTTAAGGCATGAAGGACTAAGTGAAAATCTGAAGGAAAAGAACAGAAGAGACAAAAGACCCAACCAAATTCTTTTGGGAAAGTGCCAAGACAAGAAGTCCAAAGAAATAAAAGTCCAAAGAAAATGCCTAAAGAAATGATGGCCCACAAAACATCAATTTTATAATGTAGAAACTAGTTGTTAAAATTTAAAAGAAAGGATCGATTGAAACTAGAAGGCAAAGATAAAGGTGACAAATGGAAAATATCCTAAGCATCTAGTGTATAGTAGGCATAAATAGGTAGGTCAATAGTTCAAGTTGTTGCACCATTACATAGCTCGATGAGCTAGCAAAGAACAACTAGCATCAAAACATAATTCTAATAGATGGACTCATCTATAGAAAAATATAGTTCAAAACATCTTTTTCCATTGATGTAACTATGGGAAAATCATCTTATAAGATGTAATGTAATTATTTATTTTCTCAAGGTGACACATGTCCAAGTGACCCTTGAACTCCCTTGGCTTGACCTCTCTCTCAAAGGCTATATATATGCATTCTCTTGGCTCATTTTTGGAGCCTCCACTAGTTATGGTGAAACTCTAGATAGATTTGTTTTTGTAGAACTCTTGAAGAAATAATACAAGTTTTTTCCACTCACATGATATATTATTGTGTATCGGTTCAAATCATGTTATTCTTGTTTAGTGAGAGTTTATATTTCCTAACTTGTTATCCTCGATTACCTACCAAATGTATAAAAAGAATATTATTACAAGTCCTTGTTAGTATTCCTTCTTAAGTGTATAGATATTTTAGAAGTGGTTTAAGAATATATTCCTTCTTGGAATTGTCTATTGCTCTCCTAGATGTCAAGGGGCTTCTTGAATCTAACATGTGAAACACTAATGTGACAATGCACAAAGAGTTTTGGGTTCTGTGTGAAAGAAGCTTTGTTGGTCTTTCAATAGTGTATTTTCAATTAAATTTGGAGGACATTAGTCATTGGTACATCACCATTTGTTTTCTTAGTTATTTTCTTAAACTTTTTTCATAGCAATTGAAAGATTAGAGATAAATTTTATGGTGCATCAAGGGGAGCTAGCCCTTAATCTAGAGATTCATCTCAATGAAATTGTCACCCATAACAAGAGAGATGATTCAATTTTGCCACTTCGATGAGGAGAATTGAGAATCTCTTCAAGGGTGAAAATATAAGCATAAAAAGACCCTATAAATATAATTTTAGAGTTAAATCACAACCCTAACATCCCCAAACATAATGACACCCAAGGCAGACTTATGTAACACTAACTATGTGTAAGGTTGGTGTATAGACTATAGATTGTATGTTGAAACACTCCATGCTCGATTTATCTATCTTGAGAATATCATGGAGTGTATATCAATAATATGAGGGTCCTTTAAAACATGTGTAACACCCTATAAGATTTCCAACTCCTCAAATTTCTCCAATCTTAGGCCTAGCTAGTAGACTGTGTACTATGTTATTTGCTCAGAAAATGGCATGCATGTAGGTATATATTACATTATTAGACATTGTGTAATTTCAATAAGACCTTATTAAAGTACTTTAATCTCATATCATAGTTGAACTTGTCTATACCATGTCTTAAGTTAGACAAACACACAAACTATTATGTTCAACTTGCATTGTCACCCTATGGCCAAACTATAAATGTCCATTCTGAGAGCAAAAGAGGTCCAGTAGGTTACATTTCAAATCTTAGACCCTATGTTACACATCATAGGGTCTCTTTGAGGTATTTGGATTCATTTCCAAATTTCAAGTGTTCATGTTTGTGGGGTTCCCATTTCTAGGTTCATATCATGAGCTTATAGGTACCTATAGTTAGACTATAGGTGACCTTTTTGAGGGAAAAGGTACACTTGTAGGTGACGACATAGGTAAAGACCCTATAATTCAAACCCTCTAAATGTTATTTAAACCACTAGATTCCTTCTCACCTTAATAGGAGTACTTTCCATGGAGATATGCTTGTATCATGCCACCTTGGACTATAAGGTCTTTTGAAATCCAACAAACTATAGAGAACACTAACATTATATAGTGAAAGAATACATAAAATGGATGTCTCCTTTACATCACCTATTTAGATCAAACACTTATCTTATCATGTTATCTTACTGTCCCTATACTTGGAATGCATAATGAAACCATTATACCAGTTTGTATCTCATTATGTTCCATCATGAAAGGATAAAAAGAAGGGCCAAGTTTCTATTTCAAAGTTTTTAAGGTAATGAATCCTTTAAGTCACCTTCTCAACTTTTGGTGGGATAACATAGGTATATTTGTTCATTTATGTCTCTTTCATGGTTACTATGACACTTTCAACACTTCAAGACTTTAAGAAAGGTTCAAACCTATCTCAAACACTTGATCTTCAATTTTATTAGACCTTTGTGGAGACCTATAGGTGCACATATAATATAGAGAAGATATAATTTTATGTGTTAGAGAATTAGTTTACCTCAACCAATCTCAAAAAATGTGACTGGTTCAAACTTGCTTGTCTACACCTTAGGTAATCTCTCACCACTTTATCTTCTCTTCATCATATCAACATGGTTGTGCTCAAAACCCTCATTCACTAATTGTAGATGAATACTTACAAGAAATTAAATGTGTAAAATATATGACTATTTTATTGATCACTATAAGAGCTTAAGATCACATTTTCACAAGAAGATATTTCTCACTATGAAGTGAAAGATCAACTCACAACATTTCATCTTTAAATTTCCATTTATATGAAGGCCAAACTAAGATGCAAGCTCCTGTAACTGATGAAATTGTCTACAGACTTAATAATGTCTCTCATTAGCAGAATGGAGTGTTTATGATCATCTAGTTCATAAAAAAACATAAAAAACATGTCAAGAATAATTTTAAGAGGATGTTCATGTGACTAAAGACCTTGTATAGTACCTGGTTTGTATGGATTAGATTAAATAAGGAGGAAACCTATAGGGTATGGGAATAAGCATGCATAAAGAGGTAGTTAACTTCTAAATAATGGTTCATAAATAATAAATAATCAATTATTAAACTCCTACCATGAAATTTAATTATAATATGAATAATATATATCACCGAGTGGATTTGACTTGAATCATCCTCTGCTGGCCATACTAAACCAAAATTGGTTAGTCATTTATGCTTGCCTAGTAAAGTGATGGAGAAGTGAAATAATTTTAAGCCATTTTTGGGACTTCCAAAGCTAATAAACATGAGTATTAGTTCAAGGAAGTTGAAGAGTCACTGTAGAATCCTTCCACATGTGCTACACTATTGTAGAAGCCTTACAATGAATTAAAATTGGCTAAATTACCACTTTTCTTCTTGTTCTGATATTACTCCTATAATTTTCAATTAGGTACTGACATGTCTGATAAGCAAATAAAATGGGGGATGTTGAGAAATACTTAGACACCTTTTTATTCTTAGGAAAATTGTACAAACTTCATTAATATCTCAAATATGACCTTATATGACATGATATGGTACATAGACTAAAAGTTGACTATGACCAAGGTAAATAACACATTAAATGACATTGATAGGACCATGACACACCTTATAAGACCCTAATAGACCCATATAAAAGTTTTGAACCATAGGGGGTTGACTTATTTTGAATTGTGGTCAAAATAATCAATAATTATGACATTATATGTTGAACAACAAAACTGTTGTTATTGTTAAAGTGGACCCCCTCAAATTTTTATTATCCAAAACAACTCTCACAAGATTCATGGCCAAATGGGTTATGATATTAAGAGAGTTTGATTTTGAGTATCAAAATCAAAAAGCTATCAAGGGGCAGGTTATTGTTGATCAATTTGTAGAAGCCCTTATTATAAACACTCAACCACTCAAATTCAAATTTCTAGATGATTCTATTATGACAATAGATGAAGTATAACATGAACTTGAATAATGGAAACTATACTTTGATGGTTCCTTTACATCCCACAGATTTAGGGATAACATTTTATTGATTACACCATAAGGGGATCTGATTCTTAAAGTGTTTCATATCAATTTTCATTATACCAACAATAAGGCCAAATATTAGGTGCTTATTGTAGGACTTCATCTTGTAGTATAGTGGGATATCGAACACTTAATGTTCTATGGGGATTCATAAATGATTATCAATAAAACCATAGATTACTATTATACTAGAGATGACAAGATTTTACCCTACAAGTATATTATGTATAATCTTAAAGAACATTTCAAAACTCTATAGTTTGAACAAGTACCATGAGCCAATAATAGATCTGTTGATGCAATGACAATAATTAGGTTCATGATACATATTGATAGTAGTGATAAAGAGTATCAGTTTCTCTTTGAGAATCTTCTACAACCTACTCATGTCTTGCCAGATTTAGAAAGGGTATACATAATTTATGGTCCCAATCCCCCACCCAAACTACCTTGGTTTAAAGACATATATAATTATTTTCATGACTATGTTTTTCCACTTGAGCTTTCCAATAATTGTCAACAAATTTTCCTTCATCACATAGCCCATTATACCCTCCTTGGACATATGTTACTAAAGGCTATGATATAACATTGTTCATTATTTATCTTTGGGAGAATCCAAGTTAGTGATTAAGGAGGTTCATGAAGGAATGTGTGGGGCACACACCAACAATGCAGTCTTAGCTAAAAATCTCCTCAAAATAGGTTAATATTGGCCCCAAATGGAGATATATGCTTGAAATTATTTAAGGAAGTGTGATGCCTATCAACAACGTGGAAATTTGATACACGCATCTTCCTTACCACTATAGCTAATTACTACATCATGGGCATTTTCTATATGGGACCTTGATATCATTAAGAAAATAAAATCAACATCTTCAAATGGTCATAAACATATTCTTACAACTATCAATTATATTACTAAGTGGATTAAGTCTATTCTTCTCACTGACATCACTATTAAATATATTTTCAAGTTTATCCATTACCATATCATCTGTCGATATGGTATCCCATCTTGTATTATATTCAATAATGGTGAATCATTTGTAAATAGAGATGCTAAATATATTTGTGTAAAATTAAAAATTAAGCACAAAAAATCCAAACCATATAACATTCAAGTTAATAGATAAGTCAAGGCATAAAAAAAACCATTGTTTCCATACTTAAAAATATTATCAATAATGCTAGCCGTAATTAGCACTTGTAAATTTTTCTTTCCCTTTGAGATTATCGCATTAGTCATTAAACCCCCATAGGAGCCACTCCAACTCCCTTTTATATGGCACAAAAGATATTATATTGACTAAGATCAATCTTCCTTCATTACGAGTATCTTTGGAAAATATTAAAGATGATGAAGATTATAAAATTTATAGATTACAAGAGCTAAAAATCCTTGATGGTAACCATTTAGACACCCTAGAAAACTTATAGGCATATCAGAATAGACTTTATAAAAGATACAAAAAGTGCATTCTCTCTTATGAGTTTAAAATCTATGATTTGGTCTTAAAATAGAATCTAAAGAACATAAATATTGAACGCAAGAAGTAGGGTAAGTTCTAACCCAATTAGCTGGGCCCATATATTATCATAGTAAATTATGGACCAGGGGCATACTAATTGGCTACTCCAAATTGTGAATAACTTCTAAAGCCCATGAAAATTTTACATCGTAAGAAGTTATATGCTTGATATATTTTTAACCATTATCTATAATACCCTTTACTTGGGGGAAACTTGTGTTGAAGTCATTTTATCCCATTATTGTATACTAGACTGTTCTCACAAGAACCATATTATTTTATGACTCTAGACAATGGAAACTTTGGATCATTGGCACTTTGGATCATTTATATTCTAACTTGACTCTATTTATCCCATCTTATACCATCCTATCTTGAACTCTATTCATTTTGTTTTGTTTTATCCTAGATCGGTCTACTAAGAATCATATTCTTTTCATACCCTGAGCTATTGTAACCTAGACAATTTTATCCCTTGACCAATTATGATCCTAATTATGACTCATATAAATTATAGACACATTCAACACTAGTTATACAAAACCATTCAACTTGGATAGTATTTTACAGCTTCCTCTTACAAACAAGTGAACATGGATACATCAACTCATGGTTTTTACCCACTGACTAGTGCTTCAAATTTATCTAGCACTACATTTTATTCTATTATTATTTTGATTCTATTTCATAGGCATTTTTCCCTTAGCAAGATCTTGTTCTCTCTAATTTGTGATCATGGGTTGTTGCATCTAGTTTAGCTAGTATTTGAACTCTTATCTGTAGATGTGTATCTCCTCAGTTAGGTAGTTCCCTAGCCCTTTTGTGAATATTTAATTTCTACTGCTTATTCAAAAAACACAAAAACATTATAAATTGATCAAAAAAATAAACAAAACATTATCTTGCACTTTTGTTTATTCTTATCTCATGCTAATGCCATTTTACAAGCTTTGATTTAAATACTCTCACTATTTGGCAAGCCCATTTCCTTATTTCTTATACAACACCAACCTTGTTTTCTTATCATCACTTTTATTCTATCCCATTTCTCAAGAGAACTAAATTTGGCCTAAATTTCATGTTAAACCTTGTATCCATGGAACTATGTAGGCAGTGTCCACTTGTCTTGTACTTCTAGAATCAACTCGGCCACCCCTTCCTTTTATTTTTTGTCCCCCATTTTGTTGTATGTGTGTTTATTTGATTATTATTATTTTGGTATTTTGTGTTATTATTTAATCTTCTTATTTTGTTTTATTTTCTAAGAACCTTTTCTTAATGCACATGGATCTTGATTATTCATATCTTGATTTCATGTTGTTTATTAATTTATTTTTGATTTGATTTTATAACATTCTTATTCTTACTTAAATATTGATTTCTCATATCTTAATTTTAAGTTAGGTTACATTTATGTTTTGTTTTTATCTTTACTCTTGTTTTTTTTTAAATGTAAATAGTTGTAACTCTGGTGTTGGTTATTTTTATCATTATACTTAGTTATAAATATTCACATTTGAACTGGCTCATCACAATCAAAATACAATGTTATTATAGGTTACTCATACTTATGATGCATAATTTCATTTTTATAAAGTAAACACCAAGTGATTTTGATCCAAGTCTCAAATTCAATGCAACTATGAAGATTATATCACAATGCACCAAAGGATCCACACCTAACTCTATGCAAGATGTGCATCCCTTGGCATACGTTATGAGTCTAATCAAATAGTGATCTATCTTTCTTATATTATTCATTCCTCTTTCCATTTTTTCTCCCACTTCTGGGTGAACTACATTGGCTTGAATTCCATCTGGACTATGTAGGTAAAACTTAGATACATGATGTATCTTTGGTTAGCTTAGCCACCTTCATTATTCTATTCATCTCTTTCATCACTTTGTGCATCATATCATGCTTAGGTTTTTTGGCTTATTTAGTCATTAAGACCCTCACATCTACGTTTGTGCCAACTCATATTTAATCTATACAATAGGTTATATCCTTGAGAGATGCTTTCCAGTTTACCCTCCTAAGGCATAATATTTAGACCAATCATCAATTACATCAGCCCTATTAGGGTGGAATTACCTTTTAGTGATCAAAATTAGCCATACTAGGGAAAAATCAATTTATCAACCGATCAAATATGCTCTATTAGGGCACATTATTATTTCCTTTCTCTAAATCAACACTCTCTTTTTTCTTCTAATTCTAATATCTACAACTTTTGCCCTCTTTATAACATATTTTAAATGAAACTCATCTTGGGATTGATCATTCCCTAGGCACATAACTTTCGCCCTCTTATGGGTGTGTCAAAGTCTGTCTCTTATATTTTCAGATTATATCCTTTCCATCTCCCACCACCCTTTGGGCATAGTATACTCTATTATATTTTGATCATTATGAATCAATGAGTATAAGCATTAGCTCATATGGATTTAATCTCATCCATGGGTTAATTTCCCTCTTTATCTCTTTTTGAGAGTCCATCCCTCTCTTTCATCCTTGAATTTCCTCTTGAGGGGGCATCATGGATCATTTCCTTCTAAATTATTCTTGAAAACTCTTTCATTCTTGAAAATACATTGCTTTGTCTGAATGTCTCACCATGCCTTCTCAAATAGGGGTAAAATGTAGACACCCAATTCCTAACACCATTGTGTTGAAATTGTCAATCTTACTTGAAATTATACAACTCATAATTTGGGCTAAAATCACTTAAATGCACTAAATAGTTCAAGATTTTTATATACAAGTGCCAATTTTGGCTAATGTATCTCTAAATGGGGTAATGCATTTTATGTGATTATTAACTTTTTTCAAATCACTTTCAGTCAAAATGATAAAAATATAATTTGACACTCTGAACCATTAGATTATTTTAATCTGAAATGACATGGCATGTGCATGTGTTGTTTTGTGTTGATAATGCTCTAAATAAAATATTGATCCATATGAAATTGACACCTTCTTCTACTTATAATCCATTAAAATTATGACTCAGTGACTTGAGATTTTGACTAGTTTGATTAAAATGGGCTACCAATTTCTAAAGAGTTGCATAAAATTTAATTAACCTGACTTAAGAAAATTAATCCAACTCAAGGGCTTAAGTGGGAAATACATGAAATATATTGAGGACATATTAATTGAAAATTCATGACTAATATATGCATCATCATATGATATCATCTGTGGGGTGGCATCTATACGACATAAATGGAACAAATATCTAGTTTAAGCCCTCCTATGCCTCTTTAATGCCACTTTCTTTCAAATATTAATAGGGATATTTATGGATTGAGCCTCCAAAATTGAATTGATTCATGACCACACATCTTGATCTCAATATGGATGGTCATGGTTGATTCTGATCAATTCTAAAAATTTATAAATAGGAGGGCCAAGACCACCATTTTAAATCTCTTTTGGTTTAAACTTATTATGCAAATTTGTTTTTCATAAGTCATCTATTGTGTAGTGTTATTATGCTTAATTTGTAATAGGATAGCTTCACTATTGGAATGATATTAATTAATTCATGATCCTAGTTTCATTGGTGCATTAAGAAATGATGGAAGAGAAATCCACTCATCATTGATAGAATTAAGCACCAAATGAAGGGGAAATCATTTTTTGATCTGTATTTGGAGGAAGGTTGCTCTTGGGAAGGTTTATTGGTATATTCATTCTTTAAATAGCTCTTAATTTTCATTTGAAAACCTTGTTGAAGGAGTTGGATTAGTTAGTTATTTTATTTATGCATTTTTTATTTTAATTGAATAATTTTGATCTAACTCACTTTGGATTCCATCTCTATAAGATACAATGGTTTCATCTTTAGAATTTCAAACTCTCTCTAGTGGGTCTAAAACTTGGTCATATTCACCTTGGTGTGTCCTTCATAGATAGTCTTAAATTTTTACCATATCACCTTGGCTAACTCATAGTGCATCACCTTCAAAACTTCTACCTCTAATAGCCCATGTAGAATGGAATTGATTGCCTTGGAATTGCTCTCACTTTCCTTCTTGCCTACTGCATCAGTTGGTGGTGTAAGAGATGGAGTGTATTCATCCACAACTAACTACCATATGTCATGGCCCATTAACAATAGGTATTTACTCATTATAATCTTACAAAATTCATAATTAGTCCCATTAAAGATCAGAGCCTTATTGGTTGATAAACCACCTTGAGCTTTCTGACTAGCCATCCTTGTTTCTAGGATCTCCTTTAGGCTATTAGAATTAATTCAAAAGACCTAATCTGATACCAAATTTTGGAAGCAAAATTATTGATATAGGGGTGGTGAATTAGTCTTAAAAAATATTTCAAATCTTTATTATCAATTTCACTTAAGAAATCATGAACCATTCAAACAAGCATATGGATCTAGGCAAGCATACACACCTATCTACATAAGCATAAAACATAAGAACACATCACATATATGGAAATACATCAAATGGATTAACCCACTAATATCTATAATGGAATATAAGCCTATAAAACAAACATAAAATTTAGTGAATCATCAACTCCATGTGGAGCACCAACCCTAGCTCTCTAAGCACCAACTTAGCTAGGCTTTAGCAAACACCAAATTACAATGAGCCACCAACCCCCTAGATGAATCAAAACTAAATAAGCCAAATAATTTATTTGATAACCTTTAGGACATATTTTTTCTCAACCAATTGATGATAACCACCTCTTCATCTCTTCACACTCTTATCCTTCTCAAACTACCTTCTAGTCCTCTTCGCTCATTTAGGTCTCTTCAAAACTGATTAGGTCATATGAAATTGATTTTCATACACAAAACCTATGTAAAATATTCATCAAAGATACTATAAATTCCTCTTATGGTCTACAATACCTTATTATACTCACTAATTTACTATTTTATTTCTTTGCTCTATGTTATCTCTAATAGGCATAAAAATTGCCTTATATTTATACAAGCCTCTTGATCATATATGCCTTAGTTGGAAAAAGAACCTTAACCTCTTAGGTCAACCATGGAATAGATACTAAGTCATATCATAAACATGAATCAAATGTTCTTTGAGTCCTTTTAGGTCTAAATACCTTAATTAGGCCTTATTTCATCTTTAGGTGAGAGGAGCCTCCTGTAATAATTGATTAAAAAAGCATGAAATAATAGATTTATAAAATTAGCTGAAGTAATAAAATGATTATATTGATCGTAGATCACTTCAAGGGGGACAACTCCTTTCAGAAAGCTCAATACAATAAATTCATGGATGCTTTCCTTGGCCTCAACACTTGCTTATATATGAATTCTAATATAAGCAACTACTACTTCTCATGTATGTGGGATAAAATAAAATGCTCATGGAATGACTTATAAAGCATATGCATCCATAAAAACTAATATACTAACAAAGTAAAGATAAGAGATATCATGGGTTCATAACATCCATTCCCTCTTAGAAAAAGCTTTGTCCTCAAAGCTTTGGATGTGGGAATTGGTGTTGAACCTAAAATAGTGGTTCCCATGTTGCATCCTTTGGTTGCATTCCATGCCATTGAATTAAAACCTTAGCGATGGAGTGGGAGCAAAGTTATCATGTGCACCTATCTAGGATAGCCTCAAGCTCAAGAAGAATGGATCTTTCATTATCAAGTTTTGATAAAATAGTCTGTACTCTAATGTTTATGCCAAGAGATTTATTCAAACAAGAGACATGAAATATTGGGTGAACTCAGGAAGAAGGTGGGAGTTCCAACTTGTAAGCAACCAACCCAATATTCTGAAGAGCCTTATAGGGCCCATAGAACTTGGGAGCTATCTTACGATGCCCTTTGAGTTTGGGGAGGATTGCTTGTATGGTTGTAGGTGAAGAAAAACCATATCACCTACTTGAAAAGTTAACTTAAAATGGTGTTGATCAACTTGTTGTTTCATTTTATTCTATGTTACATGAAGATTATCTCATAGGGTACTGAGAATTTGATCCTAGGTTTAGAGAAGCATGTTAACTTGCTTGGACTAATGAGCTATTAGGGGTGTAAAGAAGGAGCACTAGTGGTTCTTTACCATAGACTACTTCATATGGAGTCATTTTAGTTAAAGTGTGGTAGGAGGTATTATACCACCATTTAGTGAGAGGGATCCACTTTGCTCACTGATGTTGTTTCTCTGAAGTGAGGCAATGAAGGAAAGTTTTGAAGCATTTATTGAAAATTTCAATCTATCCATCCTTTTGAGGATGATATCCAAAACTCATCTTCAGTTGGGTGCCAGTGTGGTGAAATAGTTCTTTCCAAAAATTGCTGGTGAAGGTTACATCATGATATAAAACAATAGATGAAGGAATGCCATGAAGGTAGAAAATATGCTCTAAAAAATTAATGCAACTATGGAGGTGTTATAGGGGTGGATAAGGGCACAAAATGACTATATTTGGAGAGGCAATCAACCAAAAACAAGATCACCATTTTCCCTCCAAATTTAGGTAGCCCCTTAATAAAATCTATATATATATCTATCCAAATCTTGGTAGGGATGGGTACAGGTTCGAGTAACCTAGGGATGAGTGTTATTTCACCCTTATCACATTGATAAGTATCACATTTAACCACCATCTGTTGAATTGAATTTTTCATCCCCTTCCAATATAATTTGCATCATGCCCACTCATAAGTTTTGAGAAATCCTCAGTGCTCTATGGAAGGAGAAGAATGGAGTTCATAAAATACTGCTTTTTGAAGATCTATGCTCTAGGGAAGCACCAAATGACCCTTATATCATAAAGAAGCACCATCCCATGTATAATATTGGATATCAGAGGGGTTAGTAGCCAAATTTTGAATGATTTGAGATAATGAGTGTAGACACATAAAACTAGCCACTAATAACCTCCAACCAAGATTTTAACCAATTTCCACCAAAGTGCACAATTTGAATTAAAAACACTAAAACACATTAAATAAGTTGAAATTGATATATTTAATTTCTTATTTTGGCCAGGATATCACTAAATGAGATAATAAAATTTATGGGCCAGCTAACTTTGATCAAATCATTCTAAGTCAAAGTGCTAATTTTACACTTAGGTGCTCTGGATTGCTCTTTTCTATCAAATTTATTATACAAGACATACGCCTTTATTATTTGGTGTTGGTAACATCCTAAATGGGATAACATATCTAACACATCTGACATTGACTTCCAATTTTAATCTAGTCAAAATTTGGACCAATAACAAGGTAATCTGATCAATTTGAGTAATTTGTGCACAAAGTGCTTAATAATACTTAAGAGATAATAAAACCAAATTAGAGCCTAATTAATAATTCCATGGAAACTTGTTGAATACTTATTTTTAGAAATGAATAGTGAATATATGCATCATCAAGGGATATCATTTATTAGGAAGACATCTCTAGACCATAAATGCATAAAATATCAAGGTTAACCCATCCCATGCCTCATCAATACCTCCCATTCCTTTTAAATTCCCCTTTATCCCAAATATTAATGAGCTTATTTATGGATTTTTAATTATATAATTGGATTAATCCTTAGCCATACACATCAATCTTGAGATGGATGGTTCAGGTTAATTCTAGCCATTTTAAAAAATCTATAAATAAGTGGCCTTTCCACATGAATTTTAAACTTAAATTATCCAAATTTACCATGCCAAATTGATTCCAAAAATGTCTCACATGCTAAATTTATAATGCCAAAATATTTAATCCAAAGCCAAATAAGGTGCCAAGAAGAGATGGAGGTAGTCAAGCTTCCATTGATGTATACATCATGAGCACAAACCAAACAAGCCACTACAACAAAGCATTTGGAACATCCAAATAAGGTGAAGGATTCTTATTTTTCTTACTTTTTAGTTGTGATTTTCATTTATTTTGGTTATTAAGCTCACCCTAGTAACTAGGAATGAAGGTGTTAGTTTAGTGTGATTTTAATTTGATTTATCCACTAACACAATACTAATCTCTCCATCATCAAATTCCTAGTTCACATAATGACACATCTGGTGTGACTGCAACCCACAAATTTTCTCACAAAGCCTCTACAAGTAACCTAATAACTATTTTCATGTAGGCTCTTGTAGTATAGAAGCAAAGAAAGAAAAAAATTGAACAAAAAATGTCCATTTTTATAAACCATAGTTTTGTTCTCAGGATGGCCCATCTTAGCTTTTAATCCAAAACTCAAAATTTCTGGTTGATAAATATTTCATAGCATATAAAAATCACAGTAAAAATGAATTCTCTGAGAAGAGATGTAGTATTACTCAAGATCGCAATACAAATATATGCTTATCTCTGGGAAGAGATGTTCGTATTCACATTTTGGGTTACCTCTTCATTTATACACATTTTGAAAGCATGGGGAGGATGTGTAAGGTCACCAATCGCGAGGGAGATCAAGTGATTCAACTTCCAAGATTTAAAACAATACAAAATTTGAGGAATTACTATTTTTAGAAACTTACTATTTTTAGACTACACTACTAAAATTAAAATTTGGGGCACTTCTATTGGGTTTTTAGGGGTCAAAATTCATTAAGAAAATCTCAATGCCATCTCACAACATTCTCCTCATTCTTATCTTTCCAATGGTTCAAACGGTGAGTCAATTGGAGCTACGGTGCAAAAGTTATGGCTCCCAGAAGTTCTGTCATCAATTGGGGTGGAATTGTTACCCGAATTGTGGCCTAAATTGTTGCCCAGAGCTTTGGTTCATCTTGACTCAGCTCTGGTTCATCCCAAATTGACTCTAGTTTAGCCTAACTCAGATCTATTTTATCCTAACTCAACTCTAGTTTAGCTTGACTTAGATTTGGTTCATCCTGACTTAGCTCTAGTTTGGCTTGAATCAAATTTGGTTCATCCCAACTTGGCTCTAGTTTAACTCAACTCAATTTTTTTTGAATCCAACTCAGCTCTAGTTTGACCTAACTCAGATCTAGCTCATCCTAACTTAGCTATGATTTGACTTGTCTTAGTTTTTCATCATCCTAACTTAGCTCTATTTTGGCTTGACTCAGCTTTGGTTCATCCCAACTTGGCTCTGGTTCAACCTGACTCACCTTTGGTTGAACTTGACTCACCTCTATCCAACCCAACTCACCTATCCAACCCAACCTTCATGTCAACCCAACTCACCTATTGAACCAACTTACCTATCAACCTGACTTGCTTGTCCAACCCAAATCACGTATCCAACCCAACTCAATTTTCAACACAACTTGATTATCAATATGAGATCTCACTTTTTAAAAGTTCTTATTTCATCCTCAAAAGTGCTTCAAAGATAAGCAACTTGCTAGAATTTTTATTGCAAGATCTATATGAAAATTCATTTAAGCAAACTAAATTAGATCCTTTCACACTTCATTTGAGTGTTTTAAAATGAATTAGGAACTTTATTTTTGGGCTTAATGAAAAATTTAGGTGCTTAAGTGAATGTTTTGATATGTTAGGGTTTCAAAGTTATAACTCAAGACCAAGAGGTCAAAATAACACCACCCAATCATTTAACTTGGTGATTAAAAATGAACTCACCTTTCCAAGCTTTTTGTATTTAATTAGTTGCTTAAATTAGAACTTGTTTGGAAAAAAGAACGTTTGCATGTGTATAATCTTCCATTTTTCCCCTTTAGGGAACCCTTGGAATAAAAAGCACCATATTTATTGTAAAAATCCTAGTCCAAGGCTTAGAAAGAATGTCATCTAAATATCTCACCAAAAACTCATCATAGTTTGGGTGACCTTGAGAAAAACTCTAAAGTCTTTCTTTTTATGTCTTTCATTTCATTGCATCTTGGCTTGTGAGGGGGATGTCATTACCTCCTATGAGTTATTTAGGGAATATTTTACCTAAGGTCTCATCTCTTGGCATTGAATTCACCCACTGTCACTAGTATCACAAGATTTGAGTGGTTAAATCAGCTTCTAGTGATAGAGTTACACACAGGACATATCTGTACTTTAGACATCACACTACACTACGTGAACAACAAGATGTAGTGGTTGAAAAAAGGACAAGACCTTTTTGCAATAAGCCAAGTATCATAAACACCAATTTCCATGATTTTATTTTGCATTATTTGATGTGAAAGTCATTGTGCAATTAATTTCCCTATAAACTTTTAAAAAACTTGCTAATTTAGTCAACCCCACATTGCCATACCCTTACTAGGATTAAGATGACTAGGATTAAGATGATTATACTTAGAGTATTTTGGTCATTTTTGCTTGGTATGTTTTGATACTAAAACATGATTATTTGTTTATAAACCATGCCAAAATCAATTTGTTTATACGTCACTCTTTTGTTTAAAGAGGTGTTATGCTGGCCATTTCTCACTACACTTGTGCCTTGATTTTTTTCTAAAATTATTTGTGTGTGTGTCATTAGAGTTGCAGAGGGTAGTGTTATTCTATCCAAATCATGTCAAACCATTTTTACTTGTCTTTGAAACATAGAATTGGTCACATCATTTGAGCATGCTTACACCATTAGGCTACTCAATTTATTTCAAAACTTATTTACCATTGTATCAAAAACCATTTGTTTCAAACCATTTCACATCAACTATTTAGACCTTGTTTATGTGTTGTTATGATGTCCAATCTTGTCTAGTTTGTTTAGTCAAATACTAGTTTTCAATTAATCTTGATAAGTTTAGATTCAAACATTGATTGATTACTTTTTATTCCTCAATTTGTGGGGTTGATACATAGATCTTTCTCTTTTAGGTTACATAACTTCAGTTAATCGATTACCCAAATCTAAACACTATTGATGGTTTGTTTGTTCAATGCATATCCTCATAATTGTTTGTGCCTTTATTTGGGAGAACATAACCTTTCTCCAAGAGACTTTTGCCTCATGCCTTATGCCAACTGATCATGTTTATATTTGATTCCATGTGCTAAGTTTATGTCAAAGTTGTTTTTAGACTTGTTAGATTAAATAAAATCACATCATGCCTTTGTTTCAAGTCAATATTTTGATGCCATTTGGCCAAAAGTCCTAGAATATCCTATTTTAGCTTAGATTTTGACTCCATGTTTGGACAAAATACTTAATGACTCTTTTCGCTTTCCTAGTTTAGACTTTGTTTGGAACACTTTGACCTAGACTTTGACATGCCAGTTTTTATTCAGACACTTGAATTTTTGTTTTATATGATATTTAAAATTAGACATTTGATGTTAGACTATTTTATGCCAAGTCTTATCATAAAATATTTTGGAGATACAACTCCACCTTCAACCAAGTTGGACTAAATTTGAACCATTTATCCTTTGGACATAGTTTTTTAGAGTTTGTAAAACTCTAAACCTTTTTATTTTGGAGCTTTCATCATTTATGTGGATATGTCTAGCTACACCTATGGTGGAGTCATGTATAATTCAACTTATGATATAATAGCTACACAAAATAACCTTTATGGCTTTATTCAAGACCCCAATGATGCTAATATGGTTTGTGAGAGATTTCTACCCACCTCACAATAATCATTCATGGGAATACAGTCACGAACTAGCTTACAACCCAACTCAAGACCTTGATTGGTATGAAGAGGCTTGTGAGGAGGAATTTTAAGAACCAAATATAGAAAATGTTGTTTGAGATATAGATCCTTACCCTCTTTATTATAATTAGTACATAGAACATAGTCGATAACTAACTTATGATCCAACTCAAGATTGGAATGATATAGTTTATTAAGAGGACTTAGACGCTTTGTCTTGTGTAAGTAATCAAGTTTTATGATGTCCTTTTTTTATTTGATCATCATTTACCCCTAGCCCTCCTTTGGATTATATGAGGTATCAAGCTCCACAATATCTAAGGCATACCATTACCATTTTAGGACCTAGTCTTTTGGCTTATGTGAGCAATCAAGTTCCATACCACCCTACTGTTACCATTTTAGGACTTCATCCTTTGGCTCATGTGAGAAATAATGCTCCATAATGCCCTTCCATTATCTGACCATAGACCATTATTCATCTAGTACCAATCCCATCCAAACCTCAACCCATCCAATCATTCAAAGACCAAGATGTGTTCAAAATTGGTATTTTCCAACTCATTAGAAACCAAAGCCAAAATAACCAATCAATCCAAAATGTTTTTGTTGAACCAAACATTTATGATAAGTCAATATGTGATGAATTACCTTTCAATCCTATACTTATTATCAAGGAGTCTCAATCTGATGAGCCAATCTTTGCTGAGTCACTTCTTAATGATTATAACCAATTTTGGTCAAATCATTACCTCAACTATATGACTATTTTTCAAGAGATTCCTATTGACAAGCCAGTCTGTGAGGAGTTGTCTCTTGACCTTTTTCCCATTATAGAGGAGTCTCACTTTGATAAACTAATCTTTGTAGAGCCCATCATTCCATTACAGGTTATTACTTGTCCAATACCAAACATATAATAAGACATCATTGTAATAGAATACCCATTAGATGAAGAATCAGAGTCAAAGTATTGTTCTACTCTTAGACCGACATTGGATTTATCATCATAATAAAAATAAACATCAGTCTCAACATTGAATTTAGAGTCCTTTGAGTCAAAATCAGATTAAGAAAAAGAATATATTCATGGTTGTTGCAACATTGGTTAGGCATAACTTGTAGATTAATTTGAATACATTTGTGATCCTTCTACATTTTTTGAGAATGAGTACTTCAGATGTTATATGAGTTATCATAGTTCCTTCTATAGGGATTTTTTAGCCTCTCACCATTCCATTACCATTCCATAGGCCATTACAATCAACCACCATAGCCATTTTATTGACATTCTACCTCCCACAAGTGTTAATTAGGATTGATAGAATCACACTTTATTAAACTATATCCATCCATGGTGACATAGAAGTTGAATAAGAGCAATGAATCCAAGACCACATTCATGTAGCAAAAAAACACTCTCCTAGTGAAACCTTTTTGGAGGGGCTAGGGGACACATAAAGTTCAACCTCAACATCTTCTAGTGAAATTTTTTGGAAGCACTAAAAGAAAATCAAAGTCAAAATCCAATGTTTATTAGTGAAACCTTCTTAGAGGTGCTATGAGACAATCAAAATAACTTCATTGGTGAAAACCTCATTGAGGCACCAATAGGTGAGCATAAAATTTCTTCACTGCTTGATGAAGATAAAATCAAAGATCAAATCAAAATAACTTCCTATCTATAGCCTAATCAGATGGTAGCTACTCTCAATCTTAAATAATAGAAAAATTTGATGGTCTTATTGAGATAACAATTCTTCATCCCTACCACAACCAAACTCATGTCGAATCTAGCATCAACAACATTACATATGACTAAAAGTCCCAATCTCCATTTGTTTCCCAACCATTACCCATTCCACTATCATCTTCCATTCCATTTCACAATCAAACCTATCATCCATTATTTGTCCTTGTTTACCATCCACATCCATACTTTTATTTATAGAGGCTACAAAGATACCTTATCTTGATGCTTGAAGGAATGAAAATCAATGACCAATCCAAATTACAAAAGCATTATCGACATCCAAATCTATAGGCAATTCTTGATAGAGAAGCTATTCAGATGAGGTGTGGGCTATAAATTAACATGATCAAGTATTTTGTTTATATCATTTGTTGATTAGGACATGCATCTTCCCATCAGTAGGAACAACATAATCAAAAACCACACCTAGGACAAAAACATGTACCATACCATCTTATATTGCCATGTCATTGCCATTATTACATATCCTTTTTTCCATTTTCATGCATCCTTCTATTTAAGCCATCACTTAAGGGCATCCCTCTTACCATTTTTATCTAAACTATCAAAAACCATCATTATCCTAAAGTAAAACCATATCATCCTATCATTTCATTCCTATCTAGACCAAACCCTATTTTTAATCATCTTACCCAATTCTATTTTGATCTTAGTTCATTTGGTTCTTCCCACACCTTTTTTGAGATGATTCTGATCAAGTTTCAATAATCAATCAAATCCATGTTTAAAATGATAGTCTATATAAGTAGTGTGATAGTTTATCTGGCAAGATATATTTCATTTTCCATCCTATATCAAGTTTGTTTATGTGAGCCTGATTATAATCACCTATGGGCAAATCAGTGTTTCACCAGTCTTGGTACTAATTATAACTACCTATGGGAAAATTATTATCATTAACCTATGCCATTTTATCCTAGTTATACCCACCTATGGGAAAAATAATGGAAATATTTATTTATCATGCATTGCCGTATCACCTTGCCATCACTGTTTTCATTTGACTAGCCATTTATCGGATTTAAGAACTTGTTGGGACCTAGTTGGTTTTTCCCCACCTTTTGTGTGGATGGAATTAATATGACTTGAGGTCATTTTATGGATATATATGTCATTCTCAATTCATTTTGAGGTCACCTCAGTCCCCCCTTCCATATGATCTCACTATTTTATGAGCAACCTAAGCTAAATAATCTCATTATTTTGTTAGTAACCTACACCAAATGTTCTTTCCATTTTGAAAGTAGGTATCTCATCATTCTATAATTAGTTTAGATACCCCAAAATGTCAAATATATATATATATATATATATATATATATATATATATATATATATATATATATATATATATATATATATATATATATATTCATAACATTTCAAAAAATCCAAAAACATTTATCATGTATAAGCCTAGTTAGCTATCCTCGATCCATCCTACTGGGGTAAACTCATTGTTAGGATGCTTTATTTTGATTTTATTTTTATGATTTTTGTTTGTTTATTTATTTCAAGTTGTTTTCTTATTTGTTTTCTTTTTTTGAGTTTCTTTGTCTTCTTTCTTGCTTGTTTACTTTTAGGATTGTTGCCTTGACTCAGTCTATATGTGTCCATTAGGTGATTCCTCGAGCACATTATTATTGAGTCCATCCATATTCATATGTCAATATTATCATCATGGTTTTTATCATTGGAGCATTATTTTTGAGTGTTTATTGGATCATGAGTCAATATTTATGCATTTTTGGCCAAGTCTTCATGGTGTTCTATCATGATGCCTATCATCACATGATACAACAAAAATTAGCTTCAAGAAGGTCTACAATCACTGGAGTCACATAAGTTTCTCCTTTGCACCTTGTCAAATCCTTTCACCCATCTTGATCGAATCAACCCATTTCCCATTCTATTTGTATCATTGCTAATAAGGATGAGCATCTCCTTTTTGGTAGGTACAACCAAATCATTTTTAATGATTAATATTATTATTCTTTTTATCTCTTTCCTCACTTTACACCTACTCATATTTAATTTGTATTCGAAGTTATATCCTTTAGTTATGATTGTTAATCAACCCTAACTGGGGCACCATAATCTTTATCCAATCCAAGTCCTCTTAATGATTATAACCATCTATGGGCAAATCATTATTTTGAATTTTATTCTTGATTATAACCACCTTTGGACAAATCAACATCCTTTTTAAATCAATGCATGCAAGCATTTTATTATTTAGATTAATCTCAACCATGGGTTAATTCCACCTTTTTTCTTTTTTCTTTTTGAGGGACCATCCATCAACAAATGTGATGGTCACTCCCTCAAGGGGGCATCATCATAGGCTTCTCAAACACCATTTGGAGCTTTGTTCTTCAACCATCATCTTATTTTTGGCATACATGCCTTTTATCATTATTTTAGAAGACATTGCTTTGCCTATAGTTTGCAACATCTTCGCAAATAGGGACAAACTATAGACACTTAAAACTAGCCACTAATAACTTCCAAGTAGGCTTTTGACCAATTTCCACCAAAATACACAATTTGGCTTAAAAACACTAAAACACATTAAATAAATTGATATTGATATATTCAAGCATTGATTTTGGCAAGGATATCACTAAATAGGACAATGCAATTTATGGGTGAACTAACTTTGATCAAATCATTCTGAGTCAAAATACTTGTTTTGCACCTAGGTGCTCTAGATTGTTCTTTTTTGTCAAATTTATTATACAAAACACATACCTTTGTTATTTGGTATTGGTAACATCCTACATAGGATAACAGATCCAACACATCTAATATTGACTTCTAATTCCAATCCAATCAAAATTTGGATCAATAATAAGGCATTCTGATCAATTTGAGTAATTTGTGTACAAAGTGCTTAATCATACTTAAGAGCTAATTAAACCAAATTAGAGACTAATTAATAATTCCATGGAAACTTGTTGAATACTTATTTTTAGAAATGAAAATTTAATATCTAAATCAATAGGTGACATCATTTCTTGGGAAGACATCTCTAGGCCATAAATGCATAAAATATCAAGGTTAACCCCACCCATACCTCATCAATACCTCATATGCCTATTAAATGCCCCTCTATCTATAATATTAATGAGAATATTTATAGATTTTTAATTACATAATTGGATTAATCCTTTGCCACACATCACAACCTTGAGATGGATGGTTCAGGTTCATTTTAGCCATTTGTAAAAATCTATAAATGAGAGGCCTTAACACATGAATTTTAAGCTTAACTTGTGAAAAGTTGCCATGCCAAATTGATTCCAAAAATATCTCACATGCTAAAGTTATGATGCCAAAATATTGAAGCCAAATCCAATAAAGTTTCTAAGGAGAGATGGATGTAGTCAAGCTTCCATTGATGCAGACTTCATGAGCACAAACCGAGCAAGCCACTACAACAAAGCATTTGTAGCATCCAACGAAGGTGAAGGATTCTTGGTTTTCCTTTTCTAGTTGTGTTTTTTATTTATTTTTGTTATTAGTCTCACCATAGTAAATAGTCATGAAGGTGTTAGTTTAGTGTTATTTTGATTTTATTTATGCACTAACACAATACTAACCTCCCCTTCATTATAAAATTCCTAGTTCACAAGGAGTCATTGGCATACCCCTATTGTACAACATCCAACCAATTCAGAATAGGCATAAAAAGAGTTAAAAGGGAAGATTGATCTATAATTTTGTGAGATAGAGCATCAACCATAATATTGTCCTTACCCTTCTTGTAAGTGATCTCCTAGTCATAACCCATGAGTTTTCTAACCCATTTTTATTGTGATAGGTTGGAGACCCGTTGTTTAAAGAAATATTTTAGATTCTAGTGATCAGTTTTGATGCAAAAATGATTCCCCAATAGGTATGGATACCACTTTTATACTACATGTAAAATAGCCATCATTTCTTTCCCATAAGTAAAGATCACTAAATTCTTGCCAAAAAAGGCTTTGCTAGTGAATGCAATGGGGCATCCTTCTTGGAGGAGAACAACACTAAGTCCATTGCCATAAGCATCACTCTTGATAGTGAAGGTCTTGGTAAAATTTAGCATGGATAGAATAGGGGTAGTACACATAGCTTGTTTCAGTTCTTCAAATATACACTCAACACCTTATGTCTATGTAAAAGCATCCTTTTTCAACATAGCTATCAAGGAAGCTAAAATATTCTCATAACTTTTGACAAACTTGCGATAGTATCTATTCAACCCTAGAAAACCATGGAGGTTCTTAAGTGTTGAGGATGAGGCCAATTTTCCATGGTAGTTATTATTTAAAGATACACTCAAACCCCTTGGGTTGAAATAATATGCCCAAGATACTCCAATTTATTTTGGCCAAAAGTACATTTTGACTATTTTGTACAAAGATAATTCTCAGAGAGAAGTTGTAGTACAAGCTCTAGATATTGGAGATGCATAGACCATGTTTGACTATACATGAAGATATCATCGAAGAAGACCAAAATAATGTTTTATAGGTAGGGTTAAAATATTTTATTCATCAATGCCTAGAATGTTGAAGGAGCATTAGTGAGGCCAAAGGGCATGATTAGAAACTCATAGTGGCCATCATGCATGCAAAAAGCTATCTTAGGGATATCATCCTCATGAAGATGAATCTAGTGATATCCAGAGTGGAGATCTAACTTGGAGAAGAATTGAGTTCCATGAATCTCATCAAGAAGCTCATCGATAATAGGGATCATGAACTTGTCCTTCATTATGATGTGATTAAGTGCATGAAAATTAATGCAGAGGTGCCATGAACCATCTTTTTTTGAACAAGAACTGGGGAAGAATATGGGCTAGTACTGGGATGAATAATTCCTTACTTCAGTAAGTCAAGAATGAGTATCTCGATCTTGGTATTTTGTTAAAATGGGTAATGATAAGGCCTAATGTTGGGAGGAATGCTTCCAAGAAGGAGATGGATACAATGATCCTCTAGCCTTAAAGGTGAAAATTCCACTAGTTTGGCAAAGACACATTCATATCTCTATAAAATGGTTTGTACATTAGAAGGAGTAGTAGAGACTAATGATGGTTATATTTGAATGTAATGGAGTTAGGCAATGATGCCATGTGAATTATTCTTAAGAATATCTTCCATGCGATGTGAACTAATGATGCTGTGAGATCCTAATTATAAGCCTTTCAATGTGTGTTTTTGCCCATTATCTAAAAACTACATCTAAAGTTTAATAAAATCCCATAAGATGGGTCCAAGTGTGCATAACCATTGGGCTCCCAAAATAACATCACATCTACTTAAAGTCAAGGAAAACATATTGAAGTGAAAATTATAATATCCAATAGATATACACACATTGTGACACTTCCCTTTACAAGGTAAGGTGACCCCATCGGTAATCATGACTTCAAAGTTAGAGCAAGGATGGATAAAATAATCAGCTTATTTGGTGATTCGAGGGTTAATGAAGTTATGAGTAGTACTTAAATCAATGAGTACTGTGAGAGGGATATTCTTAAAGTAACCCTTGACCTATATATTTTATGGGGTATTGACCCCTACTAAGGCATGGAGAGATATCTCTAGTTGGTCTTCCTAAAAATTAGGTTCCATAATTGGTTGAGCTTCTTCTTGATCATCTGTTATATCTTTAACATCTTCCTAATATTTAGTTTTAGGTGGAGATTTCACATCTAATAAGTATAGCTTTTTCTCGATACATAAATGTCCCCAAGTGAATTTATGATCACAATTATAACATAGTCATTTTTATCTATGGGTTTGCATCTCTACTTTAGTCAAATGTTTGATAGGAGTGGTTTTGGGGGTGGGTATTATGTGAATGCATTATGGAGCTGTATTTTTGAATGAAGCAAAATTGAGTTTGAATCGCTATTGAGCTATGATATTTTCCTCTACCAACTTAGCAAACCCTAAAGCTTCCATCATTATGTTGGGCTAGAACATTTTAACCTCATATCGTATTTCATCCTTTAGTCCACTAAAAAAGTAACTCTTGTAAAATTAATCGGATAATCCCTCTATGTGATTAGCTAGTTTTTCAAATTTTGTTTGATATTATTACATAGTTTTTGTTTGGTGAAGCTTAGTGACTGCCCCAATGAAGTCATCAAAAGCACTAGGACCAAACCATTACAAAATAAGGGTGAAAAAATTTGTCCGCATGGGCTCATCATGAGCTTTGGTATACCAATAATACCATTGAAGGGCTTCAAGTTCCAAGTGAAAGGATGCAAGTAGGTCCTTGTTGGCATCAAAAGTATTATGTAGACTAAAATATTATTCTACCTGATAGATCTATATAGTCAGATCTACACCATTTAATTGAGGTAAATTATACTTTGTCCCATGAAAAGTGATAGAAGAAAAAAACTTAGTGTTTGAAGAGAACTCTGGATGCCATCTGTTGTTCATGGTGGTTTGTTGAAGACTGAGGCCAAATTTTTTTTCATCAATATATTTGATATGGGTCTTAAGGGTAGAAATTTCATCCTCCATGTTATTTTCTCCTATTTGGGTTACTACCATGACCCAATTTTTTTTTTGCAATGGGTAGGTAAACTAGAGTTAAGACATGTTTAGTAAGGAAAGTTTTGAAATTGGGTAAAAATAAAAGGGGTAAAGGGGATTTCAACAATTATTTTTTATAGTGGGAGTATGATTAATGAAGATGAGGGAAATTTTAGGGGTGAAAATGGAAAAAATAAAAATTTTATCAAAGAAGTAGAAAGGCGAGAGGAACACTATGGAAAAATTTCAAGACAAACAGACAAAAATATAAGTTATGGCAAAACCTAAAAAATGGGTAAATTGAGATTTGAGGGAATTAGGAGTGGTATTGGGATATGGGACCTCAAGGAAGAAAATGTAGGGAATGAAATTTTAGGTGTCCAAATAAAGTTTGAAGATCAACAGGGTTACAGATGGAGAGATATTTCAAAAAAAATGAAAAAAATACTCTTTTCTATCTAGCTATAAGTCCTTTCTAACTCTATGAGTAGTTTACAAATTTTGGTTTCTATCAAACATCTACATGTAAGTCTTCTGACAATCTCCAAATATTCTATGGAGTGATTAATCTGTTGAAAACATTTTAAATAGATATAAATGGGCCTCGAGTTTCAATGGTTGCCTAAGAGTTTTTAAAAATAACACTCGCCACCAATGCCATCTAAGTGACTACTAATCTCTAAAAAAAATTTGGCCATGAATTTATATCTTAGCGACAGCTCTTAGTTTTTCTCATGGATGGGGTTCATATGGTACTCCTCATAATGAGTTTTAGGGATTTCACCCAAGCACTTCCCACATTTATGTGGTAAAATTTTACCTTGATCCAAAAATGATTATGGTGATGCAGAATAGAGTTATGTAGTAAAATAGAGTTAGAAATTGTTGAGAAAAAATATTGTAAACAAATTATGTAGTAAAAAAAATTGGCCATGAAAATTTCTCTGATACCATGTGAGAAGAACCTCCTAAAAAAATGATAAAAAAGCATGAAATAATAGATTTATAAAATTATCTAAAGTATTGAAAAGATTCTATTGATCATAGATCACTTCAAGGGGGCAACCTCATTTGAGCAAGCTTAATACAATAAATTTTTGGATGCCTTCTTTGGCCTCAACACTTACTTATATATAAATACTAATCTAAGTAGATACTACTTCCCATGCATGTGAGATTAAAAAAAATCTCATTGGATGACTTACAAAGCATATGCATCCATAACAACTACTATACTAACAAGGTAAAGAGAAGAGATATCACTGGTTCATAACATTAGGTCTCATGGAGACCTAATTTCATTAGGTCTAATTTAAGATACGTTACACTTTACCTTCCTTGAAACACTTTAAAAATCCACACATGATATTAAAATATCATATAATAATACAATATACCTATACTAAGCACATCTAAGCTCTATAACACCTTTCAAGTCCAATCACCACTTGAACCCATTTTCAAAACAATGTTCGTAATAGGCCTTCATACACAAAAGGTTTATCTAGAACAACTAAAACATAAAAAAAAAATTTATAGATAACCATAAAAATAAATCATGTTAGGGTCTTCACAAACTTCATTACATACTTCAACTCAAAGTGTACAAGCTCAAACTCTTCTCTGTAAAAAGCTCACTTTGAATTGCCAATTAGCCTCAAAACACAGTTATGGAAAATTAAACTTATAATACCTAAAACAAAAAAATAAAGGAATTAAAATTCATGAACATGATCCTAAAACATCCTTAGAACAAACTCCAACAAAAATATATAATCTCTAATGGAAATTATTGGTCTTATAGACCAATTTGTTGACCTTTTCTCTCATAAACCTCACTCAGCCTAACAACATTCTCACTACTTTTAATACCTACCAAACCTTATAAAAAACATTAATAACACATAAAATTATAGAAAAACACAATGCCCATTATATACTTCCACTTATGTCATAGAGCCTCAAACTCATCACTGCAACTTGCTTACCTAGTGTAGAGTAAAAAATCATTGTACGTTTCATTCTATTTTTCAGTTACACGCTGCAAAATTTTGTTCCCGCATACTTTGGTCTGAAATAAAAAAGTTTTGAAATAGAGCACGGACTCTATTATCCTTTTGATTCATTTTTGTCTAAGTGTCAAAATCAAACAGAAGCTGCCAAGTGTCATCGTTTGAGGCACTTTTTATAATTTTAGTAATGATGCAGAGATTGCCATGTACCTCATAGCAAATCAGTAGAGTGTGACAAGTGTTGACATCCACGTTTCATATCGGCATCCATGTTTTAAGAATTTCATATCAGCACCCACATTTCAAATCTCTTTTCAGCAGAAGGTTTCAATAAGCTAAGTATCAGGGTAAAACGGAAAGTGCCAAGTGGCAATCATAGAAGGCTTCAATTTGCTTTTCTAAAAGTGACAGAAGATGCCACATATCCTAGATGAAGAGAGCAAAAGTCACCACATGTCGAGATTTGAATTATCTTTATTTTCCTTCACCAATATAACAAAGACTGTGGTGGGTCTTAGGTTTTGTTTTTGAAACAAGCGAAAGCCGCCAAGTGTCGCTATCCATGTAAATATGAAATGAGGCCTGATTGTTTCTATAATATAAATAGAGTAAAGCAGAGACCAACATGTGTCACCTTTTTTAGATTCAACAAAAGGTAGCTCAAAGTAGTAGAGATTGCCACATATCCCTAGTTAAGTAAAGCAGAGATCATCATGTGTCTTTTGTTGAGGAAAAATAGAAATCACCACCTGTCCCTATGCTCCTTTTCAAGTTGCTCAAGCAAGAAAGGTTGTGGGTCTTATTTTATTTTAAGCTATTAAAGTTTTGAGGAAGTGGATTGCGACAGGTGTCAAAGGAGGAACGTTCCTGAGCAAACATATAATAAGAGTATAGGTAAAGTGGAGAGCATTGTGTGTTCTTGGTAAGGTTGCAGAACCCACCAAGTGTCATCCTCCAGTGTCTCCTAAAGTAATAAGAAGGTTTTCAAGGAATTGGCTAAGTTTATCTTCCATTTAAGAGAAGGGATCATCCTGTGATCTGTTTCAGCTAATGAACTGCCAGAAGACAAAGCATTTTAGAATCTATGAAATATCTTCTGTTAGACACTTCTAGTTTGGTTAGATTTCAGTTGGGCCATTAGAATGGGAACAAGTAGACAATTTGGAGTGAATCCAAGGCTATAAATAAGGGTGTAGAGATCACTAGGAGGATAATCATCAGATACTAGAGAGAATTTTCTAAGAGAATTATTGTCAAGAGTTTAGACTTTCTAGAGTTGTGATTAGGAATATCATTTGCCTTTGTTATATTTTCTTAAGTTGGAAAGTTTATGTAACTGTGCATGTTTTTGTGCCTCTTATGTGACTGGAGAATTAATGAGAAGATTGAATCCTGTGCCTTTGTTGATATTTTTTGTGTCATTATAAAAGTAGTCTAGGCTGTGTTGTCAAGAGTTTTAGACTTTCTAGAGCTGTGATTAGGAATGTCATTTGCCTTTACTCCATTTTCTTGAGTTGGAAAGTTTATATAACTATGCATATTTCTGTGCCTCTTATGTGACTAGAGAATTCAAATAAGAATATTGAACCCTATGCCTTTGTTGATATTTTCTATATCACTACAAAAGCAGTCTATGATGTGAGCCTCTATTTCTATTGTTTCCATATTTTACATTGATCATGCACTTGTTTGCTCTTAAATGTAATTGAATCTTACATATAGTCTCATTGTGCTTAGGATTAAGGTTGAATTACATTTAGGAGCATCGCCATAGTTATATTTTCTTTCTTGCATTTGTGTTTTTTTTTAAATTCCTATCCCTTTTCCTAGTATACACTTGATATAAAGAAGAGACCAGCTTCTTAAAAATTTAGAGGTTGTTTCACGTCGCAAGTCCCACATCTTGAAACTTCCCATTGTTGGTGTTAGAAACAAGTGTAATTTTAACCATCAACAGTTTTTGGCACTCTTGGTGGGACCAATCTTGAAGTTTTTTTCAAGATCATATGAAGCAGAGTTCTACGAGGAGTCATAGCTGTGGACCAGTAACCAGATCACAATCTACGATAAATCTAGGTATTCTTTTTCCACCATTGGTAATTAGTCCAAGAAGAAGATTCAACTAGTTTATACCAATACCAAGAGAAAATATGGGAGCCCTATACCCCCAAGAAATTATGCAAGTTGGAACACTAGTAGTCCATTGATTCTCCCAATACCACTAGCCACTTGGGACCCTATCGCAGTGAATGCCCTAAAAGCTATACCCAAATTTAGTGGGCAAGACTTTAAAACACCTAAAGAACATCTGTAGGATGTATCAGATGTTTGTGTTATACATGTTGTCACACAACAAAATGTGGCCATAAGACTATTAGCAGCTTCTTTTAAAGGGAAGGCTCTAGAATGGTATTGGTCTTTGACCCCAAATACCATATCCACATGGGATTAGCTCGGAGATCTTTTCTTTGAAAGATTTGAAGAGAAGGGTGATAAGTCTTCTTTGTTACAACAATTAATTATCATCTAAAGGGCACCATAAGAAGCAATGACTGACTTCAATTCTAGATTTCAAAAGACTTGGGAAAGAATCTCTACTCTAGCTAGACCATTACCAGGTATGGCTATAGTGTTTTATCTTAAGGCTTTGAATTCAGATATATCTGTTATGATTTAGTCACTTGGAGGACACACTTTTCCAAAGGCTTATGATTATGCGGTCAGAGCTGAGAATAATTCAATAGATGCTAGAAAGTTACTCCCAAGGCCTCCCATGCCCATGTTCCCAAAAATTTCCTTACCGTTACCTCAAGAAGCCCCTAAATCCATACCCCCACCTTTGTCTATGTACACATATCCTCAACCACCTACTAAAAAAATTGTCCCTGCTCAGTCATCTGAGATGGATGATATCAAGAATATCTTGAGGACATTTTATAATGAGCTAATTAATATAAAAAGATAGCAAAATACTTATACTAAACCCCAATACTAGGGCTATCAAGAAAATATATTTTCATCTCAGCCAAACCAATACCAGGGTCCTCCAAGGCAAAATAACCCTCAGCCAACAAACTAATTAGTTGCAATCCCTACACCCTCACAAACTATTCCTCCCAATTCAAATAGGGAGATTGTTTTAGGGAAAAATAATTATGTGGATAACACTAATGCCTAGTGCTTCCCTTGTAATAATGCACATACACCTAGAGATTGTCCCATGGGTAATCTATAACAAAAGGTGGCAGAGCAAAGAAGAATGGATGGTCAGTTTGCACGTTCCAGTGACAATCAAGCCTACCATTATTTTGGTGTGCAAAATTCAATCTTAATGGATCAGATGCAACGGATGTCTTTGCAACAAGAGGAATAAATAGCCCCAGAACATGCTTTTTTCTCATGGATTGAAGATGAAGAATCAGTTTTCTTGAATGAAGCTTCCACTTCCAAGAAACCAGTGGTGCAATCTGATTATTACACTAGATCAAAGAGAAGGATGGTGGAATAGCCTGAAGTTGTAAATAGTCAAGTCATGGAGAATCCTCTATTTCAAGGACAAAGAAACATAGCTGTTAGACAATAAATGCCTCAGCCAGTGTAGAATCAAGTGATTCCTACACAAATTCAAGAAAAAAAAAGATATCCTTATTTTCAAAGAACTCAGACTCTGGGACCAATAAATATGGTGGATCAATTAAAGAAGACTCCAGCACAAGTATCAATATGGGATATATTGGCTATTCTTAAATAGAAGACAAGAATACAAGAAGCTCTACAAGGCCAAGCAGTGTCCAAATGTACTGTTATCAAAGAAAGACCTGCTGAAAAAGAAAATCTCAAAGATATAATTCATCTACAGACAATAGAGCTAGTGAATAATGTAGTAGAGGTAAGTAAATCCAAATTGGATCCCTTCTATTTAACTTTGATAGTGGGTAATAAACTACTGCATAATGCAATGATTGATTCAGGGGCTAGTACTACGGTTATGCCTAAGTAGATAGCTAATGCTTTAAAGATAAAATATGAGCCACTCACTAAAGGAGTCATGCAACTAGATGTTAAAGTAGTACAAACAATAGGGAGAATTAAACAACTCCCATTACAATTATATACTTGTCCCAATATAATTGTAAATTAAGATGTAGTGGTCATAGATATACCTCCTATTTTTGGCTTATGTTTATCGAGAGACTTTACAGCTAAGATAGGAGGATATATGTCCCTTGATTGGTCTCACCTCATCTTAAGAACCAAGTATGGTTCAAAGATGAAGATATTATCCGAGCCATTATATAAAGATCACATAACCAATGAACCAACTACAAAGTTAGAGGCAGCTCATGTTATGATGAGTAAAGAAGAAAGGGTTTTTGTTGAGGAGTTAGGTGAATGGATTGGACATGATCAAGAAGAGGGAAATGATCATTTATTAGCTATGATGCAAAGTGACCCATATGGAAATTACGACTCTATTGGTCTGGGCACTTATGTTATACTTGATGAAGATCATAAAATCCCAAATGTTCTAAAGGAAGAAAAGTCAAAAGATACCTCTTCTATTAATCCTTGAGTCTCTCAACATGAATTCCAGATTTTGAATGAGAAGTCACAAGTGTATGCCTTAATCTCTGATCAAGAAGAAATAATTTTTGATATTTTTCTTACTTTGCAAGATGATGTGGAGGAACATGGACATTTCTTTGATCATGATTTGAATGATTTGTTTGAAATCATTGGGTCAGGTTATACTATTTTTCAAGAAGGTTGTGAGCTGCTTGCAAATGAATAAGGCATCATTGAGATTCAATTACATATGCAAAATCATTGCAAACTTTTACAATTATCTTTTCAAGAAGTTGATAATTTTGAAGTCATTAAAGAGGATGATCATGTAATAGAACTTGAGTTTGAGGTAGAAGGAGATAAGTCAATAAATGATATATATCAAAGGGCTTTTATTGATAAGTAAATAGTCATTAATTTCTTGATAGGACATGCCAGTATCAAGAATCATCATTTGATAAGATTCCAAGAACAAGAAGAGTTTATATATGTTGGAAACATGTTTGAATCAGACTCATTCAAATGCAGGCCAATCAAGGTGGCATACAAAGAGAGCAAGCCATCTGAGCTACATCTAATTCAACCACTTGTTTGGCAACATAAGTCATCTTGTCATGAAGGAGACTTTAGAAATTCTTCTTTTAATCTAGGAGGGAGATAAAGATACTGGGTTAATGTATTATAGTTACCTTTTTGTATTGCTTTGTTTTCCTATTTTTTTCCCACTTTTCTTTAAATAAGTGTTCTTTGAACACGTAGTCGACAGCTCATAATTTTTCAAAATTTTCAAAATTATCCAATGCGTTGAATGTCTCCCAAATCTTTAGAAATCCCCAAGGTACGTTGCGATGCCACTTGCATAACGTGTCTACCTCATTGTCCCATAAAGATTGAATAAGATTTGCTAATGGTTATCCAAGTTTAATGCCATTTTGAGACTTGATAGGTCAATAAATACCTCTTATCAAGAGTTAAAGCTTACAAATTCTCAAACATTCCTGCATCTACGAAAAATATCCAGCTACTTGCATTTTCAGTAAACTTGCTTCAGCAAAAGTGTTTCTATTTTGTAAAAGTTCATACCAGTTATCACAAAAAAGATACAAAAGATGGAGGGAACACAATCTTCACAATAAGGAGCTGGGATGTATGAATCCCTTGACAAGTTTCTTGTGAGCAAGTCATATGCTTCATCTCCCATGCAACCATTGAAGACCTATCCACAAACCAGAATCCCTGTGGTTGGTCAAGCAAGTGACCTAGTAAAAAAAAGATTATGCAGGTGGCGTCTTGGACCCAATCCTTCAGAGAGCTAGTAGAAAAACTCTTAGAGAAGGGGCACATCAAAGGTGTCTATAGAGGGCTAGAGTAGGGAAATATGAAAAATTTTCCATGAGGATATGGACTTCACAACTGGCACAATTCATTTTCCCATCTGTACATCCATGTCCTGACTTAATTGAATTATGCACAGATTTATTCCATGCACCCTCATGCACCATTCAATAGGGTCCATTTATAGTACAAATCACACCACAGGCTATCAGGGATATGTTAGACCTATATCATGATAGTATAGCTATGTTTCCCACTATTGATAAAATTTAAATAACATGGGCAAACATCAATACTCAGTCGTGGTTCTTGAGATATGAATTACAAATGGGCAATGATGACACTATGGTGCCTACACTCCCTACAGCAAGAGCCCAATTTGCACAAGCTAGCTAAGATGCACTGTCTATGATGGCTTTCATCTTTGGCATGAAAGATGATACGAAAGTTTATGCAGAACAAATGGCTATCCTCTTTAGGCTAAAGACCATTGACAAAACTCAGGAGTATAGGCTTGAATTTTCTAAACAAATTGCTTTCTCAATGGTGGAACAACTGGCCCATTTCAAATCAAAAGGAGTGTTCATGTACTCTTCTTATTTGTTTCACCTCATGTTATATCAAAACGCTGACCTCTTTGCCCAACATATGCATCTTGATATGTATGACCCAAGTTTTGATCTCCAAAGGGCCACTCCTGTGTCTGCATGGACACATATTTTGTCAAAGAATAGTGACCCATATGAATTTTGGGAATTATTTATTACCCCTACTTTTTGTCACCTTAGCCCTGAACCAGTTATGAATAGACTATTCCCAAGTGTTTCAAACCTTCTGGCCAATTTCCCAATTCCTTGTGATTTCTATTTTGGATCTCACCATACAATTATAAGAGTCCATGGTTTTTGTGGGGAACCAATGTTTCTACCTAAGATTTTGACTCTTAGGGTAGCATTCTTAGAGGTCACCAGGCAGGTATTGATAGTTGACAATGAATATGGCTCTGGGAAGAGGAAAAGAAAAATGTATGACCTCCCATGGATGACAACCAGCATGGTTTTGGAAACCAAAGATGCTGAAGTTGTGTTGCTCAAAAAGCTAGCCTTTCTAGGTTTCCTTCTAATAGAAGACAAATGGGTTTATGGCCCAAATGGTTTCATAGCTTCTTGGATAAGGACTAATAGGGTCACAACTAGAATTGCACATGAGGGCCACCCTTTTTGAGAAAATAGGAGAAATCCTAGAGAAGATGCTCCTGGATTTTATGTTGAGTTAACATACTTTCCCCTTCCACAAAATAGACCCTAGGAAACATTCTATGTTAAACATAGGGATTATGATCCTAAAGTTAGAATGACTTCTGGCTTAAGAAAGACACTAAAAAATCAAGATTGGGATGCTGAGAAAATAGAAACCTATTGGAAATATAGGCAAGAAATTTGTCAAACAACCCATTCTTTCAAGAATGTAGACACAAATGAGAGATGGGAAGAACTATGGGATGAGTGCCATCTCTCCCCTATATCTAGCCTAGAGACAAGTAATTTTCTGACACCGGGTGTAGAGCTAAAATCTAGAGTGGGACCAAGCCAAGAACCACAGGCCTTAGGGCAAACTACAACTGTAGTAACTGTATCAGTTTGGCCCTAATCTCTCAGTGTCATGGAAAAGCAAAAGAGTGTGGTGCCTTCACCACCACAAGCTTTCCCATCGACATCAGTTATAGATATTCCCAGTTCTCCACAAGCATTATTGAAAGGAAAAGAAATGCAGCTATAAGAAGAGACACCTAAGAAGTGAAAGAGGGTGCAGTTTTAGTTTAATTCAAAAGAGAAGATGGACACCCCATAGTGCCAATTACAAAGTACTGTAATTGCTCCTCAGTTAAGTATTATTCCTCCTTCTCCTTCTCAGTCTATTTCTTCTCTTATTGGCATGATGATTTCATCTAGCCATATGACATCCCTTGCCACTTCTGCCATTCCCATTTCTCACTTCACCCCATCTATGCCACCTCAATATTTAACATTACCTCATTTCTCCCCCTTTGTTCCCAAGAAACTTCCCCCTTAGATTTCCCATAGCCAACAATTATCTATTTAATATGGTTTACCATAGGGACATCCTTTTGTAGGTGGGCACATTGCCTCTCTTTCTACCTTCCAAACCCAAGCAGATGTTGCTAGGAAGGAAAGGGAAGCCTGAAGAAAGAAAAAAAAGATCAAGGAAAATAAAGCCTTGGCTACTCCCCATCTATGGTCATAATTTGACCCCATTCAACAACAATTGATGGTGACTCATTTGTCACCAAATGTAATCAAGCCAAGTGAGTAGATGCAGCCAAAGGACTACACGATGAATGCAGTGGCTATCGACATGTCCCTCTTCAAGCCATAGGACAAAATTGAGCTGCTAATCGAATCCACTTCTGCAGTTACTAAAGACTACTTGCAGACATCAAGGAGGATGTAGAAGATGGAGGCCAATTTAGCCAAGGAAAAGGCAAACTGTAATAGTTTGACCACAGAGATCAATAGAAAAGATAATGAGATAGAGAATCTGAATAAACAGTTGCAAGATACTATTTCTCTTCAGACTCACTAGGCATTCTAGGCACAAAATGATTCCTTAAAGGTAGGGTTAATGTAGGTAAAGGATGTGGTGACAACCCTAAGGCAGAAAAAAGTAGCATTACAAGAAAAATGTGAGGAACACCTACTATAGGTTACCCAATTACAATAAAAGCAACTAAGTGAACAAACTAATACTCTAGCTATACAAGCCTAATTTCAAGTAGAGCAATAGAGAGTAGCACAATTGCAACTAGAGCTAGCTAATAGGCCAAAGAGTGTCAGAGTGTTAAGTCTGATGAAGGAGCTTTATGAATCCATGTGGAAAAGAATCTCCTCAGAGATTATTCAGCTCAGGCCTTCTCTCACTTTCTTACTAAATGCGTATAAATTATATGAAAAGGTGGAGAATTTAGTTGTAAACACTGGCTATAGTCTTTGGGAGAGTAATGGACTTTGAAACGTTGCTATAAAAGCTTTATGATGCAACAAATCCAACATTGTCAGTAGCAAGAATTGAGAACATAATGGTCACTGCTAAGCAAGTGAATGAGGTTCTCAATTGCAATTCCATATCCATAAGTTGCAGAGAGCTCCTAGATGTCATGAAATAAGGCATCAATGAAATGAAATAACATATTGAAGATCTAGTGCAATTAGGTCTTCCTTCTCTATTTCCTCATGACAACACCATGCTGATGGTAGATGAAATTGAACCTTTGATGTTGGCTAAATAGAATGATCAAATATTTTTTTAGAATTTAAGGGATGATTCATCAGTCCCTGAAGTAGAAGCTATCTTGGTTTTTGTTTTCCAACTAGAATTTAAATTGAAGGCTACAGTTTAGATTTTGCAAAAATTTTCACACAAGGATATTATTCACCTTGATTTAGCCTTCAATAAATTGAAAAATAAGTAGGGTTTATCTGATGATGAATGGTATGCCTATCAGAAAACATTACTAAAGTTTTAATTTTGAAATTTTGATCTAGCAAGAGTTGTAGTTTCTTTTTTAGCAGGCTCAAAAGTCCTTAGGGTCACCAATAACTATAGAGTAAAAAATTACTCTACATTTCATTCTATTTTTTAGTTTTGTGCTGTAAATTTTTGTTCCTGCATACTTTGGTCCAAAATAGTGAAGTTTTGAAATAGAGCATGGGCTCTATTCTACTTTTGATTCATTTTTGTCTAAGTGTCAAAATCAAGCAGAAGCTGCCAAGTGTCATCGTTTGAGGCACTTTTCATAATTTCAGTAAGGATGCAGAGATTTCCATGTACCTCATAGCAACTCAACGGAGTGTGACAAGTGTTGGCATCCACATTTCATATTAGCATCCATGTTTCAAGCATTTCATATCGACACCCATGTTTCAAATCTCTTTTCAGCAGAAGGTTTCAACAAGCTAAGTATCAGGGTAAAGCAAAAAGCACCAAGTGGCAATCACGAAAGACTTCAATTCTATTTTCTAAAAGTGACAGAAGATGCCATGTATCCTAGCTAAAGAGAGCAGAAGTCACCACATGTCAAGATCCAAATTATCTTCATTTTGCTTCACCAATATAGCAAAGATTGTGGTGGGTCTTAGGTTTTATTTCTGAAACAAGTGGAAGCCGCCAAGTATCACTGTCTGTGTAAATATGAAATGAGGCCCAATTATTTCTATAATATAAATAGAGTAAAGTGGAGAATAGCATGTGCCATCTTCCATAGATTCCTCAAAAGGTAGCTCAAAGCAGCAGAGATTGCCACATATCCCCAATTAAGTAAAGCGGAGATCACCATGTGTCTTTTGTTGAGGAAAAGTAGAAATCACTACCTATCCCTATGCTCCTTTTCAAGTTGATCAAGCAATAAAGGCTATGGGTCTTATTTTATTTTAAGCTATTAAATTTTTGAGGAAGCAGATTGTGATAGGTGTTAAAGGTAGAATGTTTCAGAGCAAAGATATAGTAAGAGTATAGGTAAAGCAGAGAGCATCGTGTGTCCTTGGTAAGGATGCGGAACCCGCCAAGTGTCATCCTCTATTGTCTCCTAAAGTAATAAGAAGGTTTTCAAGGAATTGGCTAAGTTTTATCTTCCATTTAAGAGAAGGGAACGTCCTATGATCTTTTTTAGCCAATGAACTGCTAGAAGACAAAGCGTTTCAAAATCTATGAAATATCTTCTGTTAGACACTTCCAGTTTAATTAGATTTTAGTTGGGCCATTAGATTGGTAACAAGTAGACAATCTGGAGTGAATCCAAGGCTATAAATAAGGGTGCAGAGATCACCAAGAGGATAACCATCAGATACCAGAGAAATTTTTTTGAGAGAATTATTGTCAAGAGTTTAGACTTTCTAGAGCTGTGATTAGGAATATCATTTGCCTTTGTTATATTTTATTAAGTTGGAAATTTTATGTAACTATGCATGTTTCCGTGCCTCTTATGTGATTGGAGAATTAATGAGAAGATTGAATCTTGTGCCTTTGTTGATATTTTTTGTGTCATTGCAAAAGTAGTCTAGGATGTGTTGTCAAGAGTTTTAGACTTTTTAGAGCTGTGATTAGGGATGTCATTTGCCTTTGTTCCATTTTTTTGAGTTGGAAATTTTATATAATTGTGTGTGTTTTTTTTCCTCTTATGTGACTAGAGAATTCAAATAAGAAGATTGAACCCTATGCCTTTGTTGATATTTTCTATATCACTGCAAAAGCAGTCTATGCTGTGAGCCTCTGTTTCTATTGTTTCCATCTTTTACATTGATTATGCACTTTTTTTCTCTTAAATTTAATTGAATCTTACATATAGTCTCAATATTCTTAGGATTAAGGTCAAATTACATTCAGGCGCATCGCCATAGTTATATTTTCTTTCTTGCATTTGTGTTTTTGTTAAAATTCCTATCCCTTTTCCCAGTATACACTTGATATAAAGAAGAGACCAGCTTCTTAAGATTATGTAGGTGGTTTCAAGTCACAAGTCCCACATCTTAAAACTTCCCATTTTTGGTGTTAGAAACAATTGCAATTTTAACCATCAACACCTAGATTTGCCAATTTCCCTTAAAGCATAGTTATGGTTATAATGACCTTCAACACATGTATGATGATTTAAAAAGACTCTTAATGCATGTGTATGATTTTATGAGATAATTAGACCATTATTGTATAAAAATATAATATTTGCACACCAATTGCATAACCTCACTGTACATAGACCTCATTGAGCTAGACAAGTCAACTTGTGAGCAAATTTTTCACTATAACCATTGAACTCAAAAAATTATACCAAACATGAGCATGCATTAAAAGTATTAAAAAATATCTCCATTCACTTGGATTCATCCCTATTCTATGATAGCACATCCCTAATCACCTTCTCACTGTTACATGGATTTCTCACTATTTTCACCATTAAGACTATTAGTGACTGGTCAACTTGGATGACCATTTTAGCACACCTAAAGGATAAAAACTATTAATAAACCACCATGGACATGAAATATAATTCTCAACCTTATTCATTAAATTATTTGCATACTTTGACTTGGTCAACTCTAATTGATAGAGTAAATCTCTGAGAAATAAGGCCTTTCTTATAGGGTCCACTCACTCACTTGAAGACTCAATCACACTTGGAGATGCATGGAAGATTTTAATACAGCATCCAATGACTAAACTATCCGTACCAATCCATTATGATCACTTTAGAATAACTTGTCTCATATCAGGTCACTATTAGGGTTCTTTAAGGGTTTAAACCATCTTCCACTGTTAGAAATTATTCATAAAGCTTATCCACTCATTCCAAAAACTAATGCCTAGAAATTTGAGCTAGGACTATTACCCATATACCATGAGTATCTTAGGTTCCCATGTAGAGGTTACACATTTTAAGGAGCACTTGAAAGTCTTTCTCAAGTTGAGAACCCTTCATTTTATGCACTTGAGAGACCTTAAGACACTTTTTCAAGCCTAAACATTCTAAATTTAACGTCATACTTAGCCAACACACTTGATACAATCTATCACACCATAAAATTTTTTAGATGCTCATTATTATCTTAAAATCTAAATCTCATACCTCATTTGGCCACCATCTTTCTCTTTTCTCTCTAGACCTTGACTTCTAAACTACATTAGTCCTTGAAAATATCTTAAAGATAAACAAGTGATAGATATATTCACAAAATCACTTGGTTCTACCAATTTTTATACAATGTTAGACCTCTCAAAGTTGCCATTGAATGAGAGTGTGCATGAAAATGCCACTTCCTAATGGCCATGTATTTCTTCTCCTTGTATATACTTATTCTCAATTATAAAACATTGTAAACTTTGTGTGAAAGTTATTAATTTTAAATAAAATTTATTTTGAATTTTTAATTTTGTACCCCAATACATTAAAATCATACTTTTTAATGGAGGTCTTTATGTTATAAAAGGCTGCAAATATTCTTAGTGATTATTCATGAAAACTGTGAGATGGACTCTCACGATCATGCTAGCCTAAACTTACTTTAGAATATGTTATGGATTATAATTCTTTTTGTTTCAAAATATGATTTTTTCCATGGTGAAAGTTTTTAAATATTCAATTGTGTACATAGTATATTCCTTTTTAAGGTGACTATGGCATTTATCCCCACTTAGCAATAAGGGGGAGTGTTAGAGAATTTAATGACCAAGTAGTTATTTATTCACCCTTAGCTTACCTTGATAGTTAAATAAATAATAATAATAATTTATTATTTTCTATCACATGGTAAAAAATTTATGAAAATAGATATTTAAATTGTATTTGTTTAATAATTATCAATATAATTAAATGTTCATTAGGGAAAAGATGGGAGCATTGGTTACAACGATCACCTCCCATTATGAATAATATAAATAGGGTTTACCCCTATTGTAAATATATATATTAAAACTTGATGTTTTAACATTATCAAAAGCTTTTGTGAATAATAGGTTTTATATTTTCATGTGGCAAATACTTATCTATAAAGAGATTTTGAGGAGTTAGATTGAGAAGATTTTATGTATTGGGGTAATTGTTTCAACATCGAATAATCATTGTAGAGTTTTTACTTCCATTGGAGGTTTTCCCACATAACTTATGTGTTATGTTCAATTGAACCATCAATATACTTTTCTCAATATTATTATTCAAAGAGGACTTACTTTCTATAATTATTTTTCTATGGTATGACAATTACATATAGATAAATTCAAACCGGTAGAAATAAAACTGAAGCTCAAAAAAGAATTGACAAAGAGGTTACAAAAGTACTCAATATCATCTAATATTAGTTATTTTTGCATGAAAACTACATTTACAGATAAATAAGAGTAAAGAAAGACTTGGAAAATAAAGTTGAAAGTTAAGAAGAGATCAACAAGGTGATTACACAAGGACTCCATTTTTTATTATTATTTTTACACAAAAATACATTTGTAGACATCTTAATAAGACTACATCTACAAGGATATGACACAAGGAGATTATAAGTATTTTACACACAATTATTTATCATTTTTATTTTTATATCAATGTTGCAGTCAATTTAAATTTTAAAAAAATCAATGTTTAAGTGAGTCTAATTAAAATTGAAATTTTAATTTAATATCAAATAAAATTTACATGTTGTATAAATAAGGAGGAAAAAAACGTAAAAAAATTAAAATATAGTGGTAAATGTTGTAGTTCTCATTCTCTATGCCAAGAAAACTTGATGTTGTATTTCTTCTTCTTATTATCAATTAAATAAAAAAATTGATGTTATATTTCTTCCTATCTATTTTATTTCACTATTGTATTATTCTTATGTCATTCAATGTAGTTTTACTAGGCTCTCAGATCGATGTTGGTATCCTTGAAACCTGAATATCTTTATCTATTTTTAGTGTCGATAGGCACCCAAATGGATGTTAGTATCCATAAAACCTGACTATCTCTATCTATCTATATTATTGATGGGCTCTAGGATGGTTACCGGTACCTCTAAAACCTAACTATCTTTATCTCCTAACCACTATCCAAGATATAGAGATTTGTGTTATGTTTATTAGTTTAGGAGGGTTGGTCAATATGACATAATTTGACAGTTGTACCTATTTGAGATGTGTTATAAATAATTTGAATATTTACTGTAGTACCTACATAAAATATTTTTTAAATGTCCAAAAATTATACAAATCTATTTGAGTGTTGTTATAACTAATAAAAAGTATATGACTATAAATAAAACTAACTTTAGATATTATTTTGACACATATATGTAATATATTAATTAAATAATTAAATAGGAATAAAATTGTTAGTATTTAACCATTGTATTTTGGTAAAATTACCACATTTATTAGTGTTGCAATTATATATTAATACTCTTTGTGTGTGTAAAATGTTATTGGAAGTTAAACTTAACTTGTATAATTTTAAGAAAATACGTCAATATGAAATATTATAAAGTATACCAAATAAAATTGAACCACTAATGAAAGCATGCTTCAAATCTCAACTTGATTGGAAAGTTCTAAAGAGAGTGAGCTTGATTTTATTTGAATAATTCCATAATTTAAAGAAATGGTGATACAAATGAACTATCTCTATCTTCAATTGTGAGAATATTTTAACTTTGACAAGCATTATTTTCTTTTGGATAGATTTTTAAAAAAGATTATAAAATTTAATTTTTATTTAATAAATATAAGGTGGAAAATAATTTTGAGTAATACATGTTAGAATCAATTGAATTTTAGATATTATTTTAAATAACCTTTTAATTAAAATTAAATATAACCACATAAACCTCAAAATTAATCTGAAATTTAAATAAGATTAAAATAAATAGTCTTTTATACTTGTATACATATAAAATTGTCACTTTTTTTTATGTCATAATTAAGTAAGAATAAGATAAAAATATTCATTTTATTTTATTCATAAAAGGATTAATAAGTAGCCCATTGTACATTATTATTATTATAATATTGATATTATGCTGTGTGTAATGGGCTTAATTGTTCGTTTATAGTGGGCATGATTGATAGTTTAGAATGAGCATAAAAATGGGATTATTTTAAATTCTAACCAAATGATAATACATAATTTTAAGAAGTCTACAAATAGAGACTCTCCATACTAAAAAATACAATAATATTGTTCCTATATTGTGTTGTATAATAATGGCACGTAATTTAATTCTCATTAATACACCATTGAATAAAGTAAATTATATATGTCTATATCATGCTCATTTTTATTTATCGATAACATATCCATTATTATGATTCATTGTTAAGACCAAATACAATAATATAAATTTAATATAAAAAATACATCTTGTCCTTGTGTGTATATATGTATGATCTAATTATCTATGTAATCCCACAAATTATAGAATAATGCTATGTAATTCAATTTTCATTAATACTTCATTGAATAACTTCAAGTATATATGTATATATCATGCTTAGTTTGATATATTGGTTTTATCTCCATTAGAAAAATCATTGATAAGACCAAATACAATACAAAATATCAATAGACACATCTCATCATTATTTTTACACATTTATGGTCTAATTATATGTGAGATGCTGCTACGTACAATGGATATCATAAATGACATATGTATTTGTATGATGCCATGGTACCATTATAAATTTCCATGATATACTTTTATGTTCAATACTCCACTAAACAATCTCCCAAGCTTGTGTTACATAATGTGCTTAACTAAAAAAATTATTAATATTTTGACAAGAATGGGCATGAGCCCATTATACACAAGGCAAGAATATTATATTATTTATAAGAGGCCAATATTCTTATCTTGATGTCATATAGAATATTCTACACAAGGCTAATAGAAATAATATAAATTGTTTGATTATCGATGCTCATATTATTATTTATCTTGTTTATAATAGACATGTGCCCATTCTACATAAGATAAGAATATTATCAACTATCAAGTATATTTATCTTGTATATAATTGGATTAATTGATAATATTTTTTTATCTTTATTTTATGTAAAATATTCTTAATATATTTGATTGACTATTGGTTAGAATGTGTATGTTCATATTATTCTCATCTTTTTCATAATGGGCATGTAACCATTCTACACAAGATTAGCATATTATCAACTATCAAATATATTTATCTGGTATAGAATGGCATTAATTAATAAAATTATTAATGTCTTGTGTAAAAATAGACACATGCCTATTCTGAACAAGATATAAAATATCACATCCATTTTTATAATTCATTATGAAGACCAAATACAATAATAAAAATTTAATATCAATAAACATATTTTTCCCTCATGCATATACATTTTTGATTTCATTCATTGTGAGATTTTGTGAATTACAGAATAGTAATGCATAATTGAATTTTCATTAATACATGATTGAAACAATTCAAGTATATATGTCTATATTATGCTCAATTTGATATATTAATTTCATCTTCACTATTAAAATTCATTAATAATACCAAATATAATAAAAAATATCAACATACATATCTCATCCTTGTGCATATACATTAGTGGTCTAGTTATCTATGGGATGTCGCTACGTACAATCAATACTTGAATTATATATGTAGTTGTTTGATACTAAGCTATAATCATAATGTTATATGGTATATTTTTATGTTCAATACTCCACTAAATAATCCCTCCAAGTTTGTGTTAAAAAATTAACATAATTGATAAAATTATTAATATCTTGAGAAGAATGGGTATGCGCCCATTCTACACAAGGTAAAATTCTTGGCTTCTTTATAAGAGGCCAATATTATTATATTTATGTCATGTAGAATATTCTATAGAAGTCTGGTAGGAATATTATAAACTATATAAAAATGGATGTATGCATTATTCTTTATCTTTTTCAGAATGGGCATATGCCCATTCTACACAAGATAGGAATACTGTAAACTATCAAATATATTTATCTTGTGTAGAATGGGACTTATTGATAATATTATTTAGATTATTGAAAATATTATTCTTGATAATATCTTTATATTATTTATAAGATATAAAATACTATCTCCATTATTATAATTCATTGTTAAGACCAAATAAAAAATACAAACTCAATATCAATAGACACATCTTATCCTCATGCGTATACTTTTTTGGTTTAATTATCCATGAGATCTCATGAATTATAAAATAATAAAATATAATTCAAATATCATTAAACATCATTAAATAATTATAAGTATATATGTCTATATCATGTTTAGTTTGATATATCAATTTCATCTTCATTATTACAATTAATTGATAATACCAAATACAATACAAAATATCAATAAACTATATCATCCTTGTGTGTATACATTTATAGTCTAATTTCCTATGGGATATGTTATTCAACAAAATATCTAGTTCCAATAAGCACCTATGAGGTTAGGTTCCCATAAGAGATTCAATTGATAACTGGGGGACTTGTGTCTTCACTTTTAGGACTATTGTTGAGATAATCCAAGGCATGAGTTGTAGGTATTAGGATCCATTAAATAACTTGCCTAGAATAGGTCACCAAGAGATGTAGAATTACCACTAGAGGTTTAATATTAGTTTTCTCACTGACCCATAAAACTTATGAATTTAAAACCAAACTGATTGCAATAGTTTGAATATTGGGTTCTACTTCACTTCACTTCACATTTTTTAAAATGGGGACACATGTCACTTGTTCACAAATAAACAACAAAAGAGAGGGGTAAGGTAGAGAGTAAAAATATTTATATATGAATGGACATACCTATAATTCAAATAAAAATAATGTGATTATCTATAATTATACCACTATATGCTAAGTTTCATCATGGCTCAGGGTTTAGTCACACATGGAAAGAGTCTATGGGAAATGGTAAATGCCTGATTTAGAGATTTTGTTAATGGTAAATGTGAATAAGCCTATTATAAATCACACAAAATTCCTAATAGATTCTAAATTAGATAAAAGAATCAAATAAATCAATTAGAATCACTAACACTCATTATAATTAATGTATGAATCTCATTAAAAGGTGCAACTATCAGTTCTGGAATTAGTGTTAATCCATTAAAATATAAAGGAAAGGAAAGATATACATGAAGTAACTACACTTACATATAAAAACTAATTTCACATTAATGTGATAACATTTATTTACAATATATTTTACCCTTTAAAAATAATACAACGTAATATTTATAGAAGACTAATGGGGTTCATCTCTTAGTAACACGAGTCCCATTCTAGGCCGTCATGCCCTGAAATGGTTACAACTAAATTATACCAAAATATCCCTTATCCTAAAATAAATAGAGAATATTATCAAGGTCCCACTAAGATATAATTAAGATAAGGTTAGATATGTGCTACTTCCCAACTTCTTTGATAGGCTTTATTGAGCCACTAATGATTGATCAATGAGGTTGGCCTCATGGTCAAGATTTTACAAATTGACATGTGGTTCATCAAATATGATCTTTGCCTAAGTAAGCAATTTATCATGAGCCTTAATTGGGGCATCCAAAGGGAGCTTCACCTCTAGGACCTAGTTGGTTCTCTTCATGGATTTCATGGCTAACTCTAAGATAGATTTAGCTCCTACCTTGTTGTATTTTTCCACTTTTATCTTCATGATCTTGTGGAGGTGCACCAAGTGGACCCCAAACTCATCCCTTCTTAGTAGGGTACTAGGCGGATGGAAGAGCATTATAATTATGGCATTCTTGAAATAAGTAAGGATTTGGTCCTTACTTTGATCTAGTGGCTCAATTTTCACTTGGGATATGCTCAACCATTTCTCACTAGATGTTCTCATAGCTCATACAAATGTTTGTTACAAGTTCAAGTCTATAAGGAAAATCAATTTTAAATTGGGGAATACCCCCTTATTGATGAAAATATCCAAATTATTAAACTTAATATTTACTTTAATAATACTTTCATGATATTCTTACATTTTTTTGAGGATCTCTTTAACTTTATAAAGTTCTTTGGATACTTCCTCAAGGATGATGAATAGTTGGGTGAGTTATGCCTCCACTTTGATAACTAATCCTAAGAGTAAGGTGATACTTACCTAAGACTCCAAATTTTTTAACTTTTCCCTAAGATTGTCCTTTATTTTCTTCATGAGGTCATTCATGGCACAAAGCACTGAGATTGGGTCTTCTGCTACCCTCTCTTCTCCACTTGTAGTTCTTAGTTTTTTGAGGGATAAGATATATTTCTTATTACTTCCCACCACTATGTATCCTTCCTAAGTAAATATTTATGTGAAAACCCTCTTCATGTTCCTAGTAACTCTATCAAACTCCCATTTGACCTTTGGGTCACCTTGATAGACCATTTCAAGTCTCAATGCTTCAGTTGGTATTAGGGGCCTAACCCAAATTTGGCCTACAATAACTCAAAATGTCATGTAAGAGGATTAAGGTGAGATGGAAAAAGTAGAGGTAGATGGTTTAGGTCTAGGTAAAGGAGTAATGGATGAAGTAGAAGGAAGTAATGATGAAAGGAGTGGAAGATGAGGGGCCAAGGGAATGAAAGGAGGAAAGATGAATAGGGACCCTTGAGGAAATAATTGGGCACATAATTATTTAGGGGTAAATTTTACCTATAGAAAAATGGAACTAGGTAGCAGGGTGTTCAATAAGAATTAATAAATTAGCTAATTAAAGCTAAATCCTTCGAGGCTCAGGGTGATATATAAATTTGATTGGGGATCAATGAGATGAGAAAGCTGAATAAAAGGCCGAGAGGATTTTAAATTTTATCTCTTATTAGACCTCTTACCTAGATCATCTAGAATTAAAATCAATGCATTACATTTTATACAATTATATATGGTTCAGGAATCATGATCCACTCAAAATGACTATCTAAGGAACCACCAAAACTTATAACTATTAATTGATTAATTATATTAGGGATACAATGTAGTCTAGATCAATTAATGTAAATTTCCCTTTGTTGCTTCTTGCACCTAATGGAGTTTTTTCCTTTAATATTTGTGTAATAATTATACAGATGTGGGTTTTAGATTACTAATAAAAATTATCCACCCTTTGAAATGGAAAACATTGGCTATTCTTCAGGAAGAGATGAAACATATTCAATATATTCTTATTGATGAAATGTTTTTCATAGGGCCACTTTTTTATATATTAATAAATGCTTGAATCAAGCATTCACATGTGACAGTGAAAATTATTTGGATATGGGTTTGATATTTATTTTTAGATATCTCGATTAGTTTCCACATATCAAGGGCATACCAATGTATGTATCAAATATTGATTTATTGAATACACACACACACACACACACACACACACACACACACACACACACACACACACACACACATTTACATAAGGGTTTCCTACATACACCATGAATACACACACAACAAAAATCAATTAAATATAGTTTTATCATATCATATGACTTATCATTCATGTACACGTCTACACGCACATGCACACACACATATGCATGATAAGTTATATGTTATGATAACACTATATTTAATTAATGTTTGTTATGTGTGTATTCACGGTGTATGTAGGAAAAACTTATGGAAAACTATTTTAGAATTTATTCTATATTGTTTTCACCCTAAAGATAGTTTTCTACAAGCATGGATATGATTCAAGGCAAGTCAAATTTAGAAAATTATTGTAAAATATTATAAATTCATATCAAAAGTATGAAATGTAGTAAATGATTATTATAAAAATGGATATATCATTGAGTCTTAATAATCATTATTTTTTCAATGAATCAATTGATTTATATGCAAAAAATATGTTGGGTAGAGTCCACAACAAGAACATGTTAAAGTCATTTTATATGCTAGTTTCTCATAATATTTCTATGTATACTAACTGTACATACTCAAAAGATGATAATATTGATCAATTATACAATGAGGTACTACTATGTTTTTGTAAAATAATGTTTTTTATGTGTAATTTATGGGTTAAATCTAGTTTTTTTAATTACACTCTTGGTTGTGTAAAGAACATAATGTATACTCATCAATCTAGAACACCTAAATTTACATAGTGCAGTCATGGATTTTTATAACTATGTAAAATCACCATGGGATGAAAATTATCCAAAAATTGTTCCAATACATTGTGTTACAAGAGGTAAGCACACACAAGTTCTTAAAATGACATGCACTCTAATAATATATAAGTTTTGAGGCCTAACTTTAGAAAGGCTAACTATAAAAATTAGTGATCTAGATAGAGAAATGTTAACATTCACTAAAATATTATGAGTTAAATCTATTAAATCATTAATTATATCTTTACCATTCTCATTTGAACACTACTCAAGTATTGATAATGCAACCTATATTGAAAACATGATAAATGGAGAATGACTTTTGCAAGCACTATCTTCAATGTTAGATTAGTTGATTATGTATTTTTATTATACCAATGTTTTTATATTATATTAAATATACATATGGATTATATTTTTATGTTTTTAAATTAAGATATTTATTTTCATAATACATGTACTATATGTTCCCTGTACAAGTGACATCCTCTCCAATTTCAACATGTGGGTTTGTAAGTTCTACATACACACTAATTGTATGGGTGTAATTCTAATAATATTTTTAAAATTTATGGTTATATATTAATTATATATTGATTTAGTTCTAATACAATTTTAAAATTTAAATTGAAAGGTCTATTAAATCCTTCTAGTTGACATGGTCCATATAAATAAATATAGATAAATTAGATATGTTGATAATTTCCTTATAACTATAATTTATTATCTATGTATGCATGTATGCTATAAATTTGACATGTATAATATCTATCATATATAGAAAACTTGGACTTATTACTTGGTAGTGATGGGTAGGGAGAAGATTGTTATATGAATTTTGAATGCTAAAGATGGGTGGGAAAAAGGTGAACTACAACCTGACAATCCTACACAATTTGTGACAGCTCCATTAAAGGCTCTTATTTCATCAGATATCATAAAATATCCTTTGTTATAAGTGTCATAATCAAGTCAGGGTCTACTAATCATAGGAATTGACCCCACTAAAGGAAAAATACCTTCTTTGTGAGTTGATTTGGTTATCAGAGAGCATCCCTTTTTAAAACCCTCTAAAGATTCCTTTTTGGATCTTATGGGTGAGATAAATGAGGTATGTCTGAGGTTCCAAACAATATCATTGAAAATATTGGCTCATCTCTGTCAAACTCTATACTAGATAAATTCAATGACTTTAGGCTAAATGTAGACTCTTTTATTAATTGGGATAACCTCAAGTGAAAACCAAAAGGTCAAATCGACATTATCATTATTACTAGGAATTTATTTCTACTCAATTTCACCCATTACAAATACTATATAAGGATCCTCATGGGAGGTTCTTGGTTCATGGTTAAATCTATAGTCAGCCTTTGAAAGTGGAAGTCATGTCTTAACCTCAACATCTTAGTCCTAGAGGATATCCCCATCTGGATTAGTTTTCCAGAGCTTCCTCTAGAATTTTAAGCACTAGAGGTCATCTTGGGGATTTTTAGGGCTCTTGGCCAACCCATTTCCATCAACTATGACCAAATATAGATAAATACTTTTGGCATCTTGAGTTTGTGTATTCATTCTCATTGATAAACCCCTAATTCACTCCATTAATATTAAATCCAAATATGGGATCTGGAACCAAAGAAATGAATTTGAAAGGGAATAACAAATTTACAAAACCTATGATGTCCTAAACCATTATTCTAAAAATTTCCCTTTAAATAAGAAGCCTCCCATTCCCCCATCTCTCTCCTGGGTTAAAAAATCCTCTATCCAGAACCCTCCCCCCAACTCCCCTCTATCCACACCCCTTCTTCCCCCCTCAAAGCTCCCCCATTCCCCCCTCCTAAACCTACTTTGGCTCCTCTTAGTTTGGATAAAAAATTCTCAAACACTACCCCTCTGAGACCTTTCATGACTCTAAGGATCCTTAGTCCCCCATAGCATGCCCCTACTTAAGCTTCCCCTATAATCCAATTGAAAGCATCTATGATCAAAGCTTTTTCTCCTTTGAAGGAAATCCTAGCTAAAGCAACATTTTCATCCTTAGTAGTTCCCTCTCTACCCCATAAGGGATTTTAGGGTAATCCTAGTCCTAACTCACCTTGTACCATTGCTTGTGTATTTTCAATACTAGACAAGGACCCAATTCTATGATAAATTGAGCCTTCTCAGATCCTTCTAACACCTACCAAATGCTTAGGGCAGTCTAATGCATTCTCCCTATTTAAGGCCATTACTCTTCTTTAAACAAAGGGGAAATATCTATACCCTCTAAGGACTCAATGAGGAATAGTGGAAGGAAGTCTAAAAGAAAAGAGGCAGGAAAAGTTAGAGAAGATTAGAAATCTATAGGTAGACCTTCATCTCAAAGTGCCAGGAAAGTAGAAATAGATAAGTAGGTAGAAAAGGGTACACAAATGACCCTTATACACTTCCCAAACAATAATAAATGAAAATCCTCTCTTGGAATATAAGGGGGTTGAACAATCCCAGGAAATAAAGGTTCGTAAGAAACTTAATAATAAAGCATAAACCTAATATTTTAATGATTCAAGAATCTAAAATGTCTATGAAAAAAATATTGACTATTAAACCTAACATTTGGGATAAATTATTATGCAGTTTTACCAACTCTAGAGGTTTGGTAGTGTTTTGGGACCCCACAGTTTTGATAGGAAATCCCCTCTTAGAAACCAACTCCCACATCGTGGTTTTTTTCAAGATATCCATAACAAAAGCAAAATTGGGTCCTCACTAATGTGTATTCTCCAAACTATAAGAATGATATGATTAAATTATGGAAGAACTTGAAATATATTGTAAATTATTTTAAAAATTAGTGTCAGATGATGGCAAGGGATTTTAACTCACCCCTGACCCCTGGGGAAAAGAAAGGGGGAATATATTCCCTTAATGATAGTATGCTAGAGATAAGTGAGTTTATTATTGAATTAGGGTTAATTTATGTGGACTTAAAAGGGCAATCCTTTCATGTGGTCCAATAGGATATTGGGTGATAATCTCATTCAAGTCAAACTTGAAAAGTTTATGATCTCTTTGAATTAGAATCTCAACTCTACCAGTTCACTTTCTTCTCTTCCCAAGTTCAGCTCTGATCACAACCTACTATTGTTCCAAAGAAAAAAGATGTCCAAAGCTAAAATGATTCATTTTAGATTTGATAAAATATGGATCTCTAATTATAACTTGGAAGAATCTATTAAGGAATGGTGGAAATTCCTAGTCCAAGGCTTTGTCATGTGCATTCTGGTCATGAAGCTTAGACATGTCAAGAATAAACTCAAAGTTTAGAACAAGGAAGTTTTTGGGAACATCTTCCTTACAAAATTTGTTATTAAGGAGGAACTTAGTATAATTGAATTGGAAAATAATGCTTCTAGTTTTATCCCTTCCCTATAGGCTAAATAAAAGGAACTCCTAAATCTTTTCCATAACTTGGAAGCCAAAGAAGAAACTTACTAGTGGTATAAATCCAAAAAGACCTAGCTAAAAGAGGGAGACAAAAATATTAAGTACTTCCACACCTCTGTGCCCAAGAATTGTCAACATTTGTTCATTTTATAAATCAAAGGGGAAGATGGAATTTGGTATGAGGAAAAAGACATTGAGACTCAAATATTAAACTTTTACAAAAATTTGCTGGCTTTTGTCCCCTCTTAGGATGCTTAGTTAGAAGATTAGGTGGTTAGCCTTATAGAAGGGGTTATTTCCTAGGAAGATAATGCCTCCATACTCTCCCCCATCAAATGATGAAAATAGATCTATTGTTTTTTCATTACAATGGTACAAAGCTTGTACCTGATGGTTTTCCTCTATTATTTTTTTAGGTTTTTTGGGATATTATTCAAAGCAAAGTTTGTCAGCAATTTCAGAGTTATTTAAAGCTAACACTATTCTAATGGTGGACAATCTTATGAAGTGGTGTATCCCTATCACTATCTATTATGTACTTTGAAAATAAGAAGTTGTATCCACTAAGCATTTATTTATCTCCTATCCTTTTTATTCTTCCATTTTTTTTATTTTTCTTTAGCGTTTCTAACTTCTCCTAGGTAACCCTAGGAACCATCAAGGATCTGATCACCCAATGGAATCCGCCCTAGAATTTACCACCACTAAAAATTTAGTGGAACCTTGACCTACCCCATATTTTTTAGGGCATTTAGATTTCTAAAAACTTGATTATTTTTTATAACCATAAACTTAACCACTCCTATACCTTTAAGAGAATCATGGATTTTGTGAAAAAAAACTAGATGTATTTTACTTCCTCCTTTGATTATCATAGTTCTTAATATTTCTCCTAGATTCTCAGTCAACTCAATCTTGTCCTCCTGACCAAATCCCATTAGTAGGGTGTCAATATATCCAAGGTCAAGTGGTCTCATCCTCCTCCCACTTGGTTAAAATTGAACTTTCATGGGGCTGCCAAAGCTAATCTAGGCCCAGTAAGAGTGGGAGGAGTCATCAGGGATTCATGTAGGAACCTTATAGCTACTTATGTAAATCCTTTAAGGATAAAACTAAATCACATCTATGAATCCCAAGTTAATCTATGTGGTATCGATCTCACATTAAATCTTGGAATGGAGTATCTCTAGATCAAGGGTGATTAAATGAATATCATAAATTATTTAAAAGTCCTGACTTAATCATCCTATAATATTTAAGGATTATTAATGATGATAAAAGTATAATACCCCACTTTAAATGGGTGTCAATAGTACATGTGTATAGAGAAGGGAATAAGAGAATCAATAAAATGGCTAATCAAGGGGTTCATAAAACCTCCTTCATTATCTAACAAGGTAATAATTTCCCCTTTGATGTCACTCCTTTTATTGAATTAGATAAAAGACACCCCACATAATGAAATTATGGTCTTATTAATGATGATTAAAATCTAGCTTAAGAGATTAGATGTCAATACGTGCAAAAAAATCATAAACTGGTCCTTTTCAAGGCCTTAGACACTCAACTCATTTTGGCCTCTCACAAAAATAATTTATTTGGCTCCATTTCCAATATGCCCTCCATTTATAAGGGCTCAAATCAAGAAGTTTTCATAAAAACATTATGGGTGGTGATCATGATTGATTCAAATCCATCTATTATGAGGATGTTAAGGGGGATAAGTATGTCTAACACAAGATGGTTAAAAGAGTTTTGGTGACAATCATGGAGTGGCTAGTTGGACATGATACTGGGTTATCTAAGGATTTTGCCTAAGGATGGATGGATAGAGAGGTTTGCATGAATGGTTTAAGAATTTTGATAACTAAAGGGCTCATTGGGGACATAATGGGTATAGATTGTTCATGGGGCAAAGACTTTAAGGATAAAAAGAGGAATGAATAACTCATCAACATTTTCTTTAGCAAAGATAAGAAGAAACTCAAGGTTACACCTTAGAAAGGGTTTGTTAGCACTGACCTATTGAGAAAGTGGTTTGATGTTTGCTTATAGATAATGTTGTATATCACATTAGAGGGTAAACATAGGATAATATTCTCCCATCACTTTCTCTTGATTAATAACTTTAAGGGACATATTATCCATCTTTCATTTTTCCTTTTGAAATCCCTATAAGTTACAATTATGAATTTCAAGAGCAATCCCTTGGTGGATATAATCCATAAAGAGCTGTTACTATTATTGGTCAAGAAAGGGGAACCATTATGGTTAAAAATTGTTATGGAGGTGATTAACATCCCCAGTGAAAAAGAAGACTTTGATAGGGAAGAGGATTTCTTCACAAAGTTTGAATCTAATAAATATGGGAAGGATCAAATTGAAGGAGCTAGAGATAAGTTTTCATAGGAGGATTCCAAAGTAAGAGGTATAGGCATGGGGATTCCTAAATACATGTATCCCATTTCTAGTAAGGGATAGAGGGTTATATATCCCAAGAATAATGAATAAATTGATCAATCACTTGATAAGATATTCACCAAGATTTTGATCCAAATATTATTGTGCAATGTAATTGTGGATGAAGTCGACAAAATTAAAGGGCTTCTAGTTCATAAGATGACATAAATTAAGTTTGATAAAGAACATGTAGGAATAAATGAGCTCACTCCTGAAGGTAACAACACCATTTAGAAAGATAGAGCAGAGGATAATAACAAGGAGTCTAAGATGAAGGAGGAACCCAAGCTTACTAGTATGAAGTTAAGAGGCAGGGAAAGGAAAAAGAGTAGTCTATTAGGAACCACACTAGAGGGAAAGTGAGCAAAAAAAAGGAAATTTTTGAAACCAATAAATTAGTCATCTATTTGAAATTTGATTAGTCGGTCCTTTTCTATTTTATATTATCTATCTTGGGTTTTTTTGTTGAAACTTAATGTCTTGTACGCTGTAGGGAGTTTTTACTAGCAGGTTCTTGTTTTATTCCTTTTTATTTTGATGTTATTTCATTCTTATCTTTTGGCATCCTTTTGTATGGGAATGATCCCATGTTAACCTAGTACTTAACCAATCCAATAAAAAATATATATAGATTTTTTTCAAATGACATTGATATGTCTAGTGTATTCAATCTATGAATTTTTCAATGAAAATTTCATAAAATGTTTGTATATGTTTATGTTTTAGTAATCAATTTTATGATGGATAAGTGTCAACTATATTATCTTATGTGATTAACTAAATTATTTATTGGAAGGAAACAAATCATTTTGATTTCCCAATTATATGTCATCAATATCTTTTAGTATAAAAAAACATAGATACACAAGTTGCATATATAAAATTCAATAGATACTTATGGTAAAATGATATTTTTAAATCTTAATACAAGAGTTTCTTCTTTTGAATTTTTAGGGATTTATTATATTTTTCAACATATAATTCTTTTTAGTGAATATTTAAGGCCTATAAATAATTAGACCTATCAGTGATTTATAAATACCTAATGGTGCTTATAATTTTAGCTAGGTATGACATGTAAATGTTACTTTAATAAGCATAAAAATAAGAAAAAATTATTAGCTCTGCATGTTTAAGTTCTAAAACTTTTTTCTTGGCCTACATTCCAATCATTATAGGTTATTGCGCATACACTAGTTTATTTAGGAAGATGCACATTCTATATTATATTTTTATATGATTTTCTATATTAGTATTTAATTATTAACTGCATTCATGTACACCATTATCAATATTTTATCTACAACTATGTTTATTTTGTTTACATATCATCATAAAATATGAATCCTTTTTCTCATTTCACGTATTAGTTATTATAGAGAGATAAGTATTATTATTTACTACCCATATACTTGTCCTTTGTTTCTCTTTCATGTTTACTTTGTTTACATATCAATAAAAAAGATTAAATCTTTTACTTGTTTAATGTATTGTTTATTATAGAGATAGGTAAGTAATATTATTTACTACCCATATACTTGTCCTTTGCTACCCTTGTATATAGGGTATGCGATAGTCCACTACATGTGGTGAAATTTTTAATTGTATGGGAAATTGATCATGGATATGTGAATGGAAATGTATGCATTATGGATTTTACCATTAATATAAAAGATATGGAATAATCACAATTGAATTTTTGTATTAGAATTGAGATTTTAAATTGATTGTACTAACTATACATAGTATGCTCTTGAAATTTGGAAACTTTATTATGCTCTTACACATACTTGTGCACTATTTTGGTACATTTTATATAGACACTACCATGGTAGACCTATCATGGCCATGTTTATGGTTGTGTCTATCCTATTAAGGTTTTGAAATCTGATCTTTTTATCACCTGTGCACTATTACTTTCCTATTATGACTATGTCTTCACTTAAAATATTTTTTGGGTAGAATGTAAAGAATAAAACAATCTCCCTTTGACCTAGCTCAATTGTTATGCCCCTCATTTTAGCCTAAGGACATCAACATGAACCTTAGCCTATTTTTTAGTGTTTCCCATAGGCTAAGGTAAGAAGGACAAGTAGGAAGCATGAATTATCCCTCATCATAAGGTAAAAGTGAATATTTCACTTAATTTTTTCTAATTTTGCATTAAGGAGGGCCCTTTATGACTTAAAGGTCTTAAAAAATATCTAAGTATTCTTAAAGAGGTAACTGAAATTATAATACATTAAATTTACCTTCATAACTAAAAAGGTGAGTATATAAAGGGGATTTGGATTTCATTTGATGTATGCTAATATTTTGATATTGAATCTTATGCTCAAGTATGTCAAGCTTGAACAAGTGACTAGAGGATGAAACCATTCACGTGCACAAAGGAGTTTGGGGATGAAAACCTCCATTCTTCCATATAGGGCATCTCTCCAAGGGTTGTATTTGAACCTCAAATTTGTGGATTTTGGATTAGCACCCTCTCTTAGCATGGCAACTTGCTTTGGCAAGTGTGTTTGTGTGGCTTGCTATTAGGTGTTATTTAAAGGTTTTTAGGGAGCTCTAGAGGTTTGAAACTAGGCCACTTATGTTGAATACCCCATTAAGGGATATGTTACATGGGAATAACCCTCTCCTAGGGTTTGTAGATTTATTAAGTGTCCTCATTGTGCCATTTGTGGAAAATATATCTCTAAATATTACTTAGTTAATTTTTTGATATTTATCATAATATTTAACAACTCCTTTGAGTCCAATGATGACATAAATAGCTGATATTTATTTCTATAATGTTTTGTATATGGATGAATTGAATTGGTAATGTTGTTGACCCATTTTGAACCTTACTTAATTCTAATTATATATTGTAATAATTATTAGGTTTTACATAATTATTACCTATTATTCTCAAGGGTTTGAACATGTTTATGTAATGAAAAAGGCAATGAATGTCTAGTAAAAATTAGCAAAGGGTGGATTTAGGTTTTGGGGTTTAAAAATCTCATTTTTAGCCATATATCTTACGGATTATTGGAGATAATTGATTGCTAGGATTACAAGGTATTTTATTATAGCTTGCATAGTTATTTGGAGTGTTAAATTATAGCTTATCCTCTATCTCTAACAACTAGGGTTTGTTGTAATATTTTAGTTTAGCAAGGGTTTGTTGGGAAACCCCTTTTTGTAAATTTATCCCAATTTTGGGACTTTACAATGGTATCAGAGCCATTTCTTAGCTAGTTATGGGGTGTAAGTGAATTCAATGGATTGATGATCGAGGTTTTTTATAAAAGAGGAATATAATGATCTCATTAAAAAGGTGGGAATAAGAAGAGGATAATGAATGAAATCATGGTTGATTTATTGCAAGCCATGCAAAATTATTAGAAGGAACTAAGGGCAATAGGTTCTAAGGCCTTGGTAAAGGCTATAGGGTCAATCCATAGGCATAAAGAGCCCTAATTATAAGTAAAATAAGATTTAAATGGGGTTAATAATCCACATAAAATTGGTAACTTGAGTCTTTTTTAGAACTTAAATAACAACACTCTAGGGTAGCTAGGTAGTAAAAAATTTGAGTTACAAAAATCACAACTTTTAGGGTAGAAAGATGAGGGTTTCTATCAAGTTGAATAACAATTAAAAAGATAAAAGTAAAAGACAAAGGTGTGGTTGAACCAAGAGATTTAATTTTGGGTTTCACCAAGGAAGAGGAATCAAGTGGGGCATCCACTTGTAAAAAATAACTAGTCATGCTAGAAGAAGGGAAAGAGAGAGGGAAAAACCCTCATGAGGATTACAATGATGGTAACATAAAACATGAGAATTTAGATTTTAAGAAGGAATGTGCACAATTCATGGATACATCCTAAATTCCAATAAAAATAGGTAAAATAATACAAGCTAAAAGGAATAAAAATACACATTTATAGCAAAAACCTAAGGGAGGTGTGATGAATGGCTAAGGAGGTCAAGGGAAGAAAATTTGATAGCCATTCAAGCTATAAAACACTTAATGGAGTTTAAAAGGGAGTGTGAGTTATTAAAACATCAACATGATAGTTTTAAAAATGAATAAAAATCCATTTTACATATTGGTGGGGAAAAAGTGATAGACAAGGTCAAAATTTAAAGTGATATTGTTTATTTTCAGTCTACTATAATTTTTAGAACAACCTATAATGGTAAGGAATTTAATTATTTTTTTAAAAATAATTTGTTGCATCACACTCCTACTATGTTCCTACAACATTATGTTCATCATGAAGACCATGCCAATAATGAAGATAAGATGAAGGTTACTAAATGGATAAAGGAAGTTCTCTACGAGAGTCTAGGGATGGGTAATCAAACATTCCCAATATGGATGTGGGATCCAAGTGAGAATTATAAGTTTGGTATTATTATCATATCAATTCTACATTATTTTACACCCATGCACGGAGGTTGGAAAGGCCTTGGTAGCAAGTAAAAAAAAGGTGAGGAACATGATGAAGATCATGAAAACCACTCCATTTGAACATTGTCATTGATTAAGGGAGATATTATTGAGCATTATCTTTGAGTGTTAAGATTTGATAGTTAATGTTATCATTGATGTCAAAGATTCTTATAAAGATACATTTTACTTTGATGTAAATATAATATAATTTTACGTAAAATGTTCTTATTAAGATGCTTGGTCAATTAATCCTTGAGATATGTATGTGATGAATTCTGAATATCAACATAGTGAGTATTGTTGCTGTGATACTATTTGAAGAATGTTCTGATGATAACTTGAGTGAAATATTTGAGAAAAAGCATGAATAAGTATAGGTTAGTTTGTAAAAATTTAAATCATATTTTAATTATTTGTATAGACCTTGTGATATTATATTTGTAGGTGGAAAGATGAAATAAGTGAGATTCAAAGAAGAATTTGTGTGCTTTGAAGTTCTATGTAAGTAGTTCTGAAGATGCCCTAAATGAGCTATAAAAATGAGAATGCTCCAAAGACAATGATATGAATAATAATGGATAATATTTGAGCATAAGATAAATTATTTTAGGTTGTCTATGAGGTGTTGAGGACCCTATAATTGATCAGAAGGATAAATTCAAAGATATATGTACATAGCTTTGAAGTTGCTACAAATGAGCTCTAAAGATTTGTAAGTAGGATCCAAAGAGGTCTTGTTGAAACTAAAAGAAGAGTGAGTGTTTAATTATGCTTAATAATAAAAAAGATAAATTGAAACATATGAAAGTTTCAAGGTGGATTATATAGTGTGACTAAAAGGTCAAATTTAAGGCATAATAAGACTTGCAAGTCAAGGCTTAAAAAACAAGATGAGAGATGGTGACTAGATGAGGTAACATGGTTAGTTTCCATGGAATACGTGAGTAAATTACCATTGAAATAGGTTATTTAAGTTTTTTTAATGTATGTTCATGAATTTTTAGGACTTGGTTTGAAAGAAAAAGGCTTAAAAAGTATTTCAAGGTTTCTCGAGTGCACAAAATGAAGAGTTTCTACTTGAGAAGGTTTTCTCAATGCTCGTTGGCATGTGTAAAATATACATGAGTTCCTAAGTCAATAATGGTAGATGAGTAATGGTTATATCTCAAAATTACAAGCATTGGTTTTTAGAAAGAGGAGATAAGTTATATGAATGATCATTAAGACTGGAAAATGGTCTAAACCCTCATAAAACCCTAATAGTGACCCAATATTGAATATATTGTTCTAAAGAGATAAAAATAGTTTGATATGATCAAAAAAGTGATTATAGGTTGAATCCAAATCTCCCAAGCATCTCCAAGTGTGATTGGTTTCTTTGATGAGTGAGAAGACCCTATAGAAAAGTTTTTATTTTTTAGAAAGTTGTTGTAGAAGATAGAGTTGACTAAATCAATAGTGATAAGTTAATGAATATCAAAGTGTGAGACTTGTAGTTTATGTTCATGAAGTATTTTAGATATGTTATATATATTATATGTGTGAATTTGGTGATCACAATTTTCTAGTCAATGAATAGTTTTAGATGTGCAGACATCAAGGAAATCAGACATATGTGAGAAGATGTTTCCGAATGTATTTTCATGTGAGAGTGATGAATTGAAATGCATGATAATTTTTTATTGGTATTAAATTATCTATCAATTATTTTTATAATATTTTTTGTCTATTTAATAGGTTTAAAAATTGAAGCCAAAATGGCTTATCTGACTAGGTAGAGTCTATGAGAAAGAAGTTCAATATATTGGTCTATAAGACGAATAGTTTTCATTAGATCTGATTGATTAAGGTGGATATAAGTATATTATAATATATTGTTCATGTATTTAAATATATTTCATATATTCAATTATTTATTATATGTTCATGTTTCCTTGACTATGTTTTGGAGTCAATTGGTGGTTCTAAATGAACATCTTATAGAGAGGTATTTGAGTCTATTTAACTTGAGTTGAATCATCATATGAAGTTGGTGATGGACCTGAGGTCATAAGGATTATGAATATGTAAATTTTTACAATGATTATTTGGAAACTTTGAGTAAATGCCTTAGTTTTTCAAGATAGATTTTTGTATATGTGCATACCTTTTACAAGCAGTGGTTTGAGTAAGGGTCCAAGTCGGGGTTGGAACCAAAAGGTAGTGTAGACCTAAAGTAAAATCAACTAAGGTATATTGGAGTGGAATATTACTTTTTACTACCATGTGATGTGTTTTGATATGCTTTAAATATATCAAGGGGTAACATGTTGATAAGAAGGCCTATTCTGTCTCCCTAAGCCTAAAAGAAGAGTAAGGGCTAATTATGTATGGCCGACATGTTGTATTGATTAATTCATTATTAAGGAATGTTATTTTAATATTCTAAGACCTTTTCATGGATGAAATAATTTATTTTAATAAGTATCCAACCTATAAGGATATGATCAAGTGACTTGTATAAAATCAAGGCATTTAGGCCTATTTTGTGTGAGAGCAGAAGAGTATACATGAATGATATAGATCATTAAAGTGTAGAAAGAGGTCATACAGACCATTAGATAAGTGTTATTAATATTTAATAAAGGTTTTTCACATGATAACAAGGTTATAATACCTAATCAAGTCATGAAGAGGGATACTTGAGTGAAGAGAGCTAAAGATTAGTTTGAGAGGGCTAAAGAGAGCTAAGAGCTAAAAGAAAAGATCATCATCTATTATAAAAGAAATAAGGGTTTTTGAAGGTGATCAAACAATTAGTTTTTTGAGTTGTTATTAATTCATCTAGGGGGTTGGTGCCTCTTTTCAATTTAAAACTTGCTAAAGCCAAGTGGGTGCTTGGTAAATTAGGGGTTGGTGATCCTTGTTGAGTTGGTGCTTAGCTAAAGACTCTATCAAGTTGGTAAATTATGCTTGTTGTGATATACATGATTGATTATAATGATTCATGTATGATTAATTGGAATTGAATAAAAATATTTGAAGACCAATTCACCCTCCCCTTTCAATCATCTTTTTTACAATAATTGGTATCAAAATAGGTCCTTTAAAATAGGCTTGATAGGCTAAAAGAGCTCCTAAGAAGCAAGGATGATTAGTTAGAAAGCTCAAGGATGTTTCTCTACAAGTAAGGTTCCATTATTAAATGGATATAACTATGCCTTCTATAATGTCAAAATGAAGATATATATGATGTCATAAGGACATGATATTTGGTAGTTAGTTATGGATGGATATATTGCACCTCTAATTCCACCAACAGACGCAAAAGGTAAGAAGGATAGTGAGAATAACTCTAAGGCAATGAATGTTATTCTATATAGCCTATCAAAGGTAGATCTAGTAAAAGTAATGCATTTTTTCAGCCAAAGACATATGGGACAAATTGAATACCATCTATGAAGGAGACACAAAGGTAAAGATGGCCGAGTTGTAGACTCACAAAATATAGTTTGAAATTTTGAAGATGAGTAAAGATGATTCCATTGAATCCTACCTATTGAGAGTTGGTGAAGTTATCAATATCATAAGAGGATTAGGAGAAGAAAAGAAATAGTCTACTATTGTTTAAAAGGTATTGAGATCACCAAATCTTAAGTTTGATTCTAAAGTGTCTATAGTAGAAGAGATGCAAGATTTGGACAAACTAGAAATAGATGGGATTCATGGCATCTTGACTACCTATGAGATGAGATTAAATGAAGGAATAACTCTCAAAAATGAATTTGATTTTAATTTGAAAAGAATTCAAAAGCCAAGAAGGTCAAATATGAGGTATGTTAAGACTTTGATGATGATGAACTCATTATCATGTTTTCTATAAAGTGAAGAGCAGGTTCAGGCAAGTATAAAGGTAAGTTGCCTTTCAAGTGTTTCAACTATGGAGAAATTGGAAATTTTGTAATAAAGTGTCCTTATAAGCATAATAATGAGGATGATGATATAAAAAATAAATCTTATAGGTATGAAAAGAGAAATCAAAGTTTTAGAAGGTATGAAGGAAATAAGAAGTCATTCAAGAACAAGAAGAGCTTCTACACTAGAGAAGATAGCTCATCTGATTAGAGTGATTCAAACACATCTAAAAGTGATAATGATAAGAATAAATATAAATATGATAATAATTTAACCCTATTCATATTCATAGAATTAGATAATGAGGGTTTTTTAAATAAGAAAGGTTTCATGATTGATGCAAAATCAGATGAAGAAGAATACTATGATAGTGAAGAAGCATAAATGGATCTTGAGACAGAGCTAGTAGGTGCCCTAAAAGAGTTGAAGATCATGAAGAACAAAAAAAAGAAACTAAAGTCATTAGTTTAAGATTATGAGGATCAGATTGGACTATTTGAATAAAGGCTATGTAACACCTTTAAATAATATGAAGAGATCATCCAATAAGTTGAAACCCAAAAATGAGATAGTGGAACCAAGCCTAAAGGCTAAAGAAGAAGATTTTAGTAGATATGAACCCAAAATATTTTTTTTTAGAGATAATTTGGATCAAGTATTTAGCAAGGTGAATAATTTTTTGAGTTTAAGGCTCTAGATGATATTTTAAGTAGTCAAAAGTTTGCAAGTGACAAGACAAGTCTTGGATTAAAAGAAGACCAAAAGGAGGCACCTCAAGTCAAGAAAAAGACTATTGAAGACAAGAAGGTCAACATGAAAAGACCTATTATATATCCCAATGCTAAAAGGTATGCTAATTATTGTAATGGTTACTATTTTACATGTAGTCAATTTGGTCATAGAGTAAGAGAATGTAGAAGATCCTCTAAGAATGAGTACTCATGGAACTATGAAAGGAGAAGTAATTGGTCAAAGGAAGATCATAGTCATCATCAATCAAATGTTATGTATAAAGTAGTCTATTACAATTATAATAATATAGGACACATTGAAATATTTTTTCCTAATAGAGTTATAAGATCATCAAGTTAAGCTCTTAGAGTGTAAGAAAGAAGACAAATGAATGTATGGAAACTAAAGATAGTAAAGGTGGAGCAAAAAACTAAAGAAGAAGATTCTATAAAAGATTAGATAATAGAAAGTGGATGTTCAAGCCACATGTTAGGAGACAAGAGTAGTCTTGATTCTCACATATTTGATCAAAGTAGTAAGAATGAATAAATGACTAAGAATAAGAAAAATGTCAAGGTGAGTCATGATCAAATCATATACAAAGGTGGGATGTTTTCTATTGTAGAGTACAAATAAATTAAGGAATGTCAAGAAATATTTTTATCTACATGTGTTGACAATAAAATAAAATGAAAGAGTAAGGATGATAAAGTGGATGATGTAAAGGACAAGTCAAAGGTTAAACTTATATAGCCAATCAAATACAGAAGTATGATGAAGAATATTCAGCCTAGTAAAGATATGAAGATCTGGGAATGTCTTGAGTTCATGTTGTTTTAGTGCCCTATGAAAAAGGGGTGGATCCATTAAGATTCATGGAGACATTATTATATCATTAGAAGCATGAGGTTGCACTCAAATATTCTCTAAAGATAAAATGTAGAACAATTGACATATAAGAGGTACACTTCTAAGATATGTTTGTATGGTTGAGCTTGGTCTATGAAGACCAAAGGGGAGTCTATGTTTCTATGTTGGTATCAAGAATGGGATAGCCATGTGTGTGGTCAAAGAGTTTGGTATCTTCTTTATCCATGTTAAATAAAGGTATATTATCTTGAGTTCCTAGTTCTTTGAAAGAAGATATGCTTGGTCTAAGGGGGAGCTTGGTAGTTCTATGTTATTTTTAGAGAAAGTGATTGTTGTTAATATGCATAGAGATAAGGAGAGATTATGTTTGAGATGATTCTTAGACTCTATTTATTGAGATCTTGATGAATTAGCTAGAAGAGATGACCTGCTTGAGAAGTTTTTGAGAATGTTTGTCATAGTTTTCTAAAAACCATATGTCATTTAATGTCTTTGAAGATAGTATCAGCTCACTAGGATAAGAGTATGATTTTAGTAGTTGCAGATGATCATTGATGTCTACTTATAGCAAAACCATGGTGGATGCTAGATTTGAGGGGGAGTTTTTCAGATAGTTGGTTGAGATTGATCTATGTTGAAGTGATCTTATAATCTGATTTCATTTTAAAAGAGATGATAGCTATGGAAGATCTTTGTCATTAATGTCAAAGGGGGAGAAAGATTAGAATTTTTTTGAAAGATAAAAAAAGTAAGAAAAAGGAGAAATATTAGAAAACATGAGAAAGTGAGTAAGATCATAAAGGGAGAAAGAAAAAGACAAGAACCATGTCTAATAGATAATTTCCATAAAGAAGAGGTTGATAGAGTTTTCTGAGTATGTTTACTATCATTGACAAAGGGGGAGATTGTTGAACATTATCATTAATTAAGGGAGAGATTGTTGAGCATTATATTTGCATATTGATATTTGATAGTTAATGTTGTTATTAATGTCAAAGGTTCTTATGAAGATGTACTGTACTTTAATTAATGTCAATGTAATGTCATTTGATGTCAAAGGTTCTTGTGAAGATGTTTGGTCCAACAAGCCTTGAGGTATGTATGTGATGAGTTATGATCATCAGTATAGTAAGTATTGTTGTTATGATACTATCTAAATAATGTTATGATGATAACTTGAGTTAAATATTTGAGAAGCAACATGAGTAAGTATAAGTCAGTCTATAAAAATGCAAATCATCTTTTAATTCTTTTTCTAGATCTTGTGAGATGGTATTTTTAGGTGGCAAGATGAAATAAATGAGCTTTGAAGAAGTTATGTGCATTGAAGTTCTATGTAAGTAGTTCTAAGGACTATCAGAATGGGCTATGAAAATGATAATGCTCTTAAGAGAATGTTCCAAAGAATACCCAATAGTATTTTATCATGAGAGAGATTATTTGAGGTTGTATCTAAGGTTTTTAGGACCTTGTAATTGATTATAAGGTTAGCTCCAAAGATATACATATGCATCTCCAAAGTTACTATAGATGAGCTCTAAAGATTTGTAAGAAGGCTCTAAAGAGGTTTTGTTGAAGATCCAAATAAGAGTGAGTGTTTAAGGATGATTGAGCATACATAAGAGACATTTAAACACAAGAAAATTTCAAGGTGGAGTCTATAATGTGGCTAGAAGGTCAAATTCAAGGCATAATAAGACTTGCAGTTCAAAGCTTAGAAATCAAGAAGAGAGATGGTGACTAGATGAGGTAATAGGATCAATTTCCATGGCATGATTGATTAATTGAACTTTGATAAATGTTATTCAAGTTTTTTAAAGTATGTTCATGAATTTTTAGGACTTGGTTTTCAGGAAAAAAGTATTGAAAATTATTTAAAAGTTTCTGAAATGCATAGAATGAAGAGCTATCTACACAAGAAGGTTTTCTCAGTGTCCATTGGCATGTGAAAAATATGCATGAGTTCCTAATCTATTCATGGTATATGAGGAAGGGTTATAGATCAAAATTCCAAGAATTATTTTTTGGAAAGAGGATTTAAATTTTATTAATGATCGTTAAGATTGGAATATGGTCTAAAACCTCATAAAACCCTAACTATGACCTACTATTGAAGATATTTTTCTAAAGAGTTTATAATGGATTGATATGATCATACAAGTTACTGGAGGTTGAATATAACTCTCCTAGGCATCTCCAAGTGTGATTGGTTTTTTATATGAGTGAGAAGACCCTATAGAAAAGTGCTTGTATTTAAAAAAATTATTGTAGAAGATAAAGTTGATTGAGTCAATTATGATTAGTAAATGAAGATCAAAGTGTGAGACTTGTATTTGATGTTCATGAAGATTTTTGGATATGTTCTAGATCTCATATGTGCAAAGTTGGTGATCAAATTTGGCTAGTCACTAAATAGTCCTAGATGTGCAGACAATAAGGAAATAAAATAGATGTGAGAAGATGTTTCATGATGTATTTTCATGTGAGAATGATTAATTGAAATACATGATGATTTTTTATGGGTCTTAAATGATCTATCTATGATTTTCATTATCTTGGATTTTTGTTTAAGAGGTTGAAACGTTAAGGCCAAAATGAATTATCCAATTGGGTAGAATCTATGAGAAAGGAGGTTAACAAATTGGTCTATAAGACCAATAGTTTTCATTAGATATTATGATATAATTAATTAAGGTGGATATAAGGATGTTATAATATCATTTTCATTTATTTAAATATCTTTAATATTTCAATCATGTATCAAATTTTCATGTTTCCTTGACTATGTTTTGGAGTCAGTTGGTGGTTCTAAGTGAACATCTTATAGAGGGGTATTTAAGCCTATTTACCCTAAGTTGAAGCATCAGATGAAGTTGGTGATGACCCTAAGTCATGATAATTCTCAATATGCAAATTTTTACATGATTGTTTGTAAAAATTGAGTATATGCCTCAGTTGTTCAAGATAAAGTTGTTCAAGAAATTATTTGAGTAAGAGTTCAAGTGGGGGTTGGACCCAAAAGGTAGTGTAGACATAAATTAAAATATTCCAAGGTATATTGGAGTGTCATATGAATTTTTCATACTATGTGAGGTGTTTTTATATGCTTCAAAGATATCAAGGGGTAATGTGTTGATAAGAAGGCCTATTAGGTCTCCATAAGCCCAAAAGAGGAGTAAGGCATAATTGATGTATTGACAAACTATTGTATTTATTGATTCATTATTAATGCATGTTATTTGAATATGATAAAACATATTCATGATTTACATAATTTATTTAAATATGTATCAGATCTATAAGGATATGATCAAGTGACTTGTATAAAAGTAAGGTAGTTAGGCTGATTTTGTGAGTGGTTAGAATGTGAGAGTAGAAGAGTATAAGTGAATGATATAGTGTTGAGGTATTGTTAATTATGTATCCAAGGTGTCCAATATTTTTCATGAGGTTTTAAGTATGCTATTAGGTCAATGACAAAGTGTGCCTTAGTGATCATGCATGGAACTTGCAGTGTTCTCTTGGTTAGGTAGGATGATGGATGTTGATGATGTGTTGACCATATTTGAGGGGTCATATGGGGTGTAAGGATTTATTTGTGTACTAATATAAGTGAAATTAAACCATATAAGTATAATTTTAAAGGTATAGGTTATCTTAGTCATCTTGGTAGAGTTTCCTAAGTAAGCAGATTGATGACATCATCATTTGCATGTGTGAAGGTGTCAGAAGAAAGTGGTCACATGGGTCTATTCATTTTTAGGCCTAAAACATGTGTTTATAATTTAATACCTTGAAATGTTGTCTATAAAAAGTTATGATAGTGAAATTTTTCTCTCTCAAGTTTATTTTATCATTTTCCATAGTCAAATTTGCATTTTTTAGTGACCGTTGGAATTCAAATATTTGAATTTACAAAGGAAAACTAGTCTATAATGTTTTTCCTATAAATTTTGATGATAGATGAATTTTATGATGGATTAAAAATAGAGGTGGTAAATAACTTCAAGGAAAATCCAAGAAAATTGATTTGGAGGTTTGACCGATCCATATTCAATATGAACCATTGCTTTGAAGTTGACTGTTTGTTTGTTCATGATGTTTTCATATACAAGGAAAATGATTGATAGGTTTTGCATATGTAGATGTGTGTAGTGATAAATTTAATCAATTTAGGATGTATTATGGGTCATGTGGTGTGGACCTATGTGCTTTGAAGTGGTCTTGTGTTTCTAATTTTACTTGGTGAAGTGTTAAAAGGATGAATAGGTCTCCATGGACCTAAAAGGGCTACTTAGGCCTAATTAAAAGGTGTTGTTGCTTAAGGGTGATCTATCTAAGATATGGTAAACTTATGAAGGTGGAGTTTAATTTTTTTATAATTTTTATATAAGCCTTAATGGTTAAGGAAGGTCTTGTGGCTGACCAATAAGATGGTGATCATGAATACTCTATAAAGAGCAAAAATAAAGATGAAGGTTTCTAGAGTGAATAAGCAAAGAAAAGAGTTGTGTGAGTAAGCTTGGTGGATGAATTGAAGATTAGATCAGTGTGAGGGATATGTTTGTGACCTAGTAGTTATGTTTCTAATAATTTAATATTTTTTTTAGGGTTGATGATTGAGGATGAGTGAAAAGGTGTAGAGTGATCCAAAATGTTGTTTTGGATGCACTGCTTGTGTGTAAAGGCTTGAGAAAGTGTGAAGGGTTGAAGAGAGTTGTTATTCACTATTTATCCATCATATTGGAAGGCAATCAAAGTTTTATAGGTGTGGATATCATAAGGTGTTATGTAGGTGCTTAACATCTAGGGCAAGTGGGTTCTTGTCCATGCTCAGGGGTTGATGCTCCTTGTGAAGTGGGTGTTTCACTAAAGTCTCTTGTTTGTGACCTCTTATAGGACTGTAGTCCATGTGTTTTCAAGATTTAGAGTGTTTTTATGCCCCATGAGGGTTTCTCACATTATTCATATGTTATGTGCTTTTATCTTGCATGTTTTTCTTTGTTCATTGCAATGAATGGTTTATATGATTCATGAATGATTATGTTAAATGGTTAAGAGTTTGAAGTATTTTAATTAAATTTGATTTGATTGCATCACTAATTTACCCCCTCTCATTGATTTTACCTCTAATAATTGGTATCAAATCCATACCTTCTTTACAAATTTAACAACTTGAAGGTGATCAAATCTATAATGGATAACAAAGAGGCTAAGACATGTCTTTAAGGTGAGATAGTATGTTATTTATCAAAGATAAAACATATAGAGGAAGAGAATGAAAGATTTAAGAATAAAAAAGGAATTAAAAATTTAGATCTAACTTCCTTAATATGTTATGATATTACTGCAACATTGATGGTGTGAATACACAAATAGATAAACTAGAAATAATAGTCAAGAAGTTGTAGGACATGATGGATAAAGGATTGAATCAAAGAATGGATCATTTAGAAGATAAATTTATGACATATATAGATTTGATTTTGTCTAAAGAAAAATAGAGTCTTATTTCTTCCAAATAATTAAAGATGAAACTTCTTGGGTCATTAATGATCAAGTAAAATTAATGTCAAACATGAAAAACTATAGTTATGTCTTCAATGGGCACTGTTACACTTGTAATCAATAAAGTCACATATATATGGACCATACTTTATTTTCAAAGAATAAGAATGAGGTTTTATGCTAAAACTACAACCAACAAGGACATATAGCCAAGTAATACAAGAGGGACTATTGGAAAAAGGCAATACAAGTCATTAACAACATCAAATGGCTCAAGGAAGACAAATCCAAGATTGAAGAAAAGAGGAAGCAAAATTTAGGTAGTGCACCAAAGGAAGAGATAATGTTTATCCAAACTACCTTACATACTCAAGAGGATGAAAAAAAAATGGTACATAGATAGTGGTTTCTCAAGTCATAAGATAGGAGACAAGATCAAGTTTATCTCTCTCAAAAAAAAATTAGGTTTAGTGAGATTTGGTGACAAAAATTCTACTAACATAGTTGGTAAAGGTTTTGTATGTTTTGATAATGTTCATCCTAAAACTAAAAATGTTTTATATGTAGAAGTTTTGAAATAAAATGTTCTAATTTTTATCTAAATGTGTAAGGAAATGTTTTGAATTTTCATGATAAAGGTTGTGAAGTGATAAGTTCCTAGTCTAGAAAATTAGTTGCAAATATTCACAAGGAAAACAACTTATATGTGTTCCATGAAAACAAAAGGGAGGAGTGTTTCATGAATCAATTAGAGAAAAGTTGGCTTTGGTATAGAAGACTTGGACATCTTAATTTTTACAACTTGGTGAGGATCAATTCAAAATGAGTAGTGAGGCATATGCCTAAAATCACTAAGATTCCTCATACTCTTTAAAATCCATGCCTTCATGGGAAGTAAACCAAAAGAAGCTAACAATCTAAGGATAATTACACCACAATACAATTATAATTTATCTACACTAACCTATGTGGGCCTAAGAGAACTTAAGGTATTTAAGGCAATAACTAATTCATGTTATTACTTATTGAATTTATTAGGATGACTTGGATATATATCCTTAAATAAAAATCAAAAGACTTTGAAAAGTTTAAATCATTCAAATCTCTTGTTGAAAATGAAAAGGGATCAAAAATCAAGTGTGTGAGATCAAACAAAGGAGGTGAATTTTAGTCTTATGAGTTTGATACATTTTTTTAATATCAAGGGATTAGAAGATAATACTTTCCTATTAGGACACCCCAGCAAGATGGGGTAGTTGAAAAGAAAAATAGAAATATTCAAGAGATGAGTAGAACCATGTTTCAAGATTCTAAACTATTAGATGGTTTTTGGGAAGAGGCTGCTAATACATTTATATACATATTAATAGATGCCAAATTGGAGTAAATGGTGATAAGAATCCATATGATCTATGTAAAAATAGGGTAGCTAATGTCAAATATTTTAGAGTGTTTGAGAGAAAGTATTTTATCAAGAGGGATGAATAAAATCTTGGAAATTTTGACTCAAGGTCTAATGAGGGTATCTTTTTGGGTTATTCCTCTATAAGTTCTATTTAATTATGCTTCAATAAGAAAATTCAAAAATGTAGATTTCACATCCAAGAGGTAGGTGAAATCAAGAAGCCTAACTTACAGATAAATGACACTACAAATAAATCTAATTTAAATAATGAAGGCATATCTGATCAATCAAATGATGAAGAGGAAGAGGTAAGACATGACACTAAAGATCCATCTAAGAGAATACAAAAGGATCATATAATTTCTTAGGTAATTAAAGATGTGAATGCATGTTTGTAAATTAGAAAGATAATGTTGATCAATCAGAATCAATAAGACACAACTCTGTTATCTAAGGTTGAACCCAAAACATTCTTAGAAGCTAGCAAAGATGAGAATTAGACATGTGCAATAGATGACTAACTTGATTAAATAGTAAAGAATGAAACATGGGATTTGGTACCTAGGCTAAAAGACAAAAATGTGATAGGAACTAAGTGGGTATTTAGAAACAAGATGAATGAGAAAGGAGAGGTCACAAGAAATAAGGATAGACTTGTGGGTAAAGGATATGTTCAAGTTGAAGGGATAGAATTTGATGAGACCTTTCTTCCTATGGAAAGAATGGAAGCAATTAGACTCTTCTTGTCATATGAAAACTTTAAAAGTTTTAAAGTTTACCAATTGGATGTCAAATATACATTTTTGAATGAAAACTTAGATGAAGAAGTCTATATTGAGCTACCTAAAGGGTTTTACATGATAAGTAATCAAGACTATGTTTGTAAACTAAAAAAGGCTTTATATGGTGTTAAATAAGTTCCTATAGATTGGTATGATAGTTTAGGCAAGTATTTATTGAGCCAAGGCTTCAAAATAGGGGTAGTTGACAATAATTTATACATTAATATAGAAGGCACTCATCAATTACTAGTGGTGGTAGTCTATGTTGATGACATAGTTTTTGGATTTGACAATGACAACATGAGTAGAGAGTTTTCAGATTCTATGAAGACTGAGTTTGAAATGTCAATATTGGTAGAAATTTCTTTCTTTTTAATATTATAGATTAACCAAATTGATATAAGGATATTCATTTTTATAAGTAAAATACGTAAGGGATATGCTAAATAAGTTTGAAATTATGGATTGTAAGCTATTGAGTACTCCAATGATCACAAGATGAAATTTAAGTAAACAAGATGACTCACCAAAGGTTGATCAAACCTTATATATATCCATGATTAGAAGTCTTTTGTACTCTACTACTTATAGGGATGATATCATGCAACCAATAAGACTTGTAGGTGGGTTTCAATATGATCCTAAAGAGTGTCCCTTGAAAGTAGTAAAAAGGATCTTGAGGTATCTCAAAGGTACCATAGAATATGGGTTATGTTACCCCAAGAGCAAAGAGTTCACTCTAAGGACATACACTAATGTAGATTGGGTAGGGTATGTGGATGATAGAAGGAGTACCAGTGGTGGTGTTTTATTCATGGGTGAATGATTGGTGTCTTAAATAAGCAAGAAAGAAGCCTTTGTATCCCTATCAAATGCAAAAGATGAGTATATTGCTTTTGTTTCTTATTGCACTCAAGTAATATGGATGAAACAAACCTTGAAGGATATAAGGTAAGATAAAATGGACCTTATCCTATCTATTATGAAAATACTAGTGCAATTAGTATCTCAAAGAATTATGCTATGCACTCAAAAACTAAGTAAATTCATATTATATATCATATCTTGAGATAATAAGAGAGTAATCTAAGTGTTTAGTTGGAGTATGTGCCTATAAAATAATAACTTACAGATATTATGACTAAACCATTGAAAAAAGCAACATTTGAATATCTAAGACAAATATTGGGAGTCTTCTCCTTTTATATAAATCAATATAATTCTATTGGTTAAGGGGGAGAAACAAGTTTATGAGCTTACTCCGGTGGTTAGTGATGAAAAGATTCAAGAAATCTATTCAAGGACATTGGTCCTAAAGGCAAGTTTTAGTCAATTTTTGTAGTTTGGTTTAGTTGGTCAAATCATGAAGAATGAAGGTAATATTGATTTTGAGTGTGGAGAGGAATTTTAAAAGTGTATCCATGGGTTCAGATGTGCTAAGTTATCCAAAATAACCATTCATGACCATTTGTTCAATTTAACCATTTTGTTATGTGTTCACTACCTAGTGAGAGCTCATCATGAAAAATTGGTGATTTTGAGATCTATAAAGCTAACCAAGGGTTGAGTCCAAGTGTATTTTATGTGTCCAAATTAAAAAGGTGCCTTAAAGGTGTGATATTGATCACACAATTAGTTGAAGGTATTTTGGCATAGTGACAGGGGTATACATAGGGTCTGCATACACAACCATGAACTTTTAAGGTGTAAAATGAATATTGGTGAGTGTTCAAGGTTAATTTATGGCATATAAAGGTGGTTTAACCTCATAAAGTGTGATCCAAGTAATTTTAGGCTTTGAAATCCTCTTGAGGGCAAGTTGAATAATTTTGATGGCTCTCAAGTTTGACAGTCTCTACTTAAGAGCTAGTAGGAAAAAAACCACATTCATTGTTTTATGGGTTCCCCAAGGAGTTAAAACTCAATAATTGGTACAATGGTGTGAATTGGTGACCTCCAATTGTGAAAAAATTTCTAGGAGATAGCATTGATTAGAAGATAGTAAGTTGACCACATTTTTATTTAATGCCCTAGTGTTTTATCCGATGTGGGTTAGTAATATTCCCAAATGATTTGAGGTTAGAGGATGCTTAATTTATTTAAATGGCCAAATGGGTGATAAAAAATTACTTTGAATTCATATGGAAGCGTATGGTTTGTTTTATAGTTTTGCATTTGTGCAAATAGAGGGTTAATTGGTAGGTCATTTTGTAAATGAACTATGGTACATAGGAAGATTTGGATGATTAAAATTGGAATGCATAAGTTGGAATATGAGTTTGTATTAGATATGGAATTTCAAGTCATGAAGGTCTCTACACAGAAATTTATGGGATTTGCAAGGTTTAGGTAGGGTTACTAGGCCTCTAGACAAGGCTTGGTGATTCAAATGGATTTTTTGGTCATTTTATTCAAAATAACAAGGTACGATTGTTCTCATATGATTTTTCAAATATATTATGAGCATATTTCATGTCTGAATAATGGCTTAAACATCTATTGGTGATCATGGAGTTAGCTTGTGAGAGAAAATGTAAAGGCAACTATGAAGTTTCATCATGGATGGAGATGGTCTGAAGGTTCTCAAGGGGTGCCTAAGTTTAGGTGAATTAGGGGGAGTTCTTATATATGTTATTAAGGTGTGATCACCCCCATTTTCTTGATAGTGTTCATTACTTCTTCATATAGTAGTGCATGGTAAAAAAATAGTGTTGTCAATGAGTAAGTTTGAGGTGGTCATGGTAAAAAATGGTATGCACAATGATACAGGGGGTTTATATCATCTCTTAGAGAATTTTCCTTCTTTATTTTGGCTTTGAAAACATTTACAGGTCCTCAAGATCAATAGGTAATCCCACTTTTTCATTATGTCAAAGGGGGAGAAAGTGTTTGTAGAGGGAGAAAGAGTATGTACATAGCTTTATGTTGGTGTTTACAAGTGAAGAAATCAATGACAAAGGGTTATATTTTTAATGTATTTTTTATTATGTCTCTAAGGTGGCCAAGAGTGTTCATGTGGTGTCAAGTATGTCGTAGGTCAACGACAAAGTGTGCCTTAGTGATCATGCACGGACCTTGCAATGTTTGCTTGGTTAGGCAAGATGATGGATGTTGATGATGTGTTGACCATGTTTGATGGGTTATATGTTGTGTAAGGAGTGCTTGGTATACTTTTTAAAGTGAAATGAATCCATTTTATTAGTCTTGTGAAGGTTTAGGTTATCTTACTCATCTTAGCAGGGTTTTTTTAGTAAGCAAATTGATGATGTTAGCATTCACACATGTGAGGATGTGAGAAGAAAATGGTCACATGGGTCTATTTATTTTTGTGCCTAAAACATGTGTTTCAAAGTTCATACTTTTACATGATATCTATAAAAATTTATGATAGTGAAAAGTTTCTTTACCAAGATGATTTCATCATTTTCCATATTCAAATTACATTTTTTAGTGACTGTTGGAATTCAAATACTTGAATTTACAAAGGAAAAATAGTTTGCAATATTTTGCCTATAAATTTTGATGATGGATTAAAAATAAAAGTGGTATATAAATTCAAGGGAAATCTAGGAAAATTGATTTGAAGGTTTGACCAATCCATATTTAATATGAACCATTACTTGGAAGTTAATTATTTGTTCATTCATGATGTTTTCATGTACAAGGCAAATGATTGGTAGGTTTTTCATATGGAGAGGTGTGTAGTGATGAATGTAACAAATTGAGGATGTTTTAGAGGTCATTTGGTGTGGACCTATGTGCTTTGAAGTGGTCTTGTATTTCTATTTTTTCTCAGGGAAGTGTTAAAAGGATGAATAGATCTCCATGGAACTAAAAGGGTTACTTAGGCCTAATTGAAAAGTGTTACTAGTTAAGGGTGATCTATCAAAGATATGGTCGACCTATGAAGGTGGTTTTGATTTTTTTTCTAAGTGGGGTAGAATCCTTAAGGGTTAAGTAATGTCTTATGGCCGACCAAGAAGATGGTGATCATGAATACTCTATAAATAACAAAAACAAAGATGAAGGTTTCTAGTGTGAATAAGTGAAAAAAGAGTTATGTGAGTAAGCTTGGTGGATGAATTAAAGAGTATATAAGTTTTAGGGATATGTGTATGAGTTATAGATCATATTTATGATGTTGTACTAGTGTTTTCCAAGGTTTATGATTGACGATGAGTGAAAAGGTGTAGAGTGATCCAAAAGGTTGTTTTGGATGCATTACTTGTGTGTGAAGGCTTTAGAAAGTGTGAAGGGTTGAGGAGAGTTTTTATTCACTATTTATCCATCATATTTGAAGGAAATCATAGTTATGTAAGTGTTGATATTAGAAGGTGGTGTGTGGGTGCTTGTCCATGCTTAGGGGTTGGTGTTCCTTATGAAGTGGGTGATTCACTAAAGTCTCTTGTTTGTGATATATTATAGGGCTATATTCCATGTATTTTTAGGATTGAAAGTGGGTTTTATCCCCCATGAGGTTCTACCACATAATTCATGTGTTATATGATTTGATCTTGCATGTTTTTCTTTGTTCATTGTAATGAATGGGTTATATGCTTCATGAATGCTTATGTTAAATGGTAAAGAGTTTGAAGGATTGGAATTAAAGTTTATTTTTTTGCATCACTAATTCACCCCCACCCCCTCTCAGTGATTTTAACTCTAACATATAGATCATTAGAGAGAAAAAGAGGTCATGCAAACCATCAAAGAAGTTTTATGAATATATAACAAAGGTTTTGCATATGAAGATCAAGGTTAGAAGACATAATCAAGTCATGAAGAGGGATAGTTGAGTAAAGAGATATAAAGATAAATTTTAGAGGGATAAAGAGAGTGAAGAGTTGAAATATATGATGATCATATATTTTATAAGAAACAAGGGTTTATGAAGTTGATCAAACAATTAGGTGGTTGAGTTGGTACTGAGTCATCTCGGGCATTCGTAACTCTTTTAAAGTTGGAGTTTACTAAAGCTAAGTGGGTTCTTGGTAAATTAAGGGTTGGTACTCCTTGATGATTTGGTGCTTAGCTAAAGACTCTATCAAATTGGTACTTGATAGATTGGGGTTGGTGTTCCATGTTGAGTGGGTGCTCAACTGAAGATTGATGTTTATCTTATAAGATTATAGTCCATTTGCTTCATTAGTGCATTTTATACCCCTAGAGGGTTTTCAAAATACATGTTATGTTCATGTGTTTCATGATATTATGTTTTGATGTTTATGCTTGTTGTGATAGACATACTTAATTAGAATGATTCATTTATGATTTAGTGAAATTAAATGAAAAGTTTTTGAAGACTGATTCACCCCCCTCTCCATCATCTTGTTTCCAACACTCCAAATTGTGGTAAACATCATGATTCACTTCTTATATTTCAAATGCTATATAGGGTGGTTTTACAAAGGGAAACATGAAAGTCAGGTGTGTAAAACCATTGGCCAAAATTGAGGTATGTATATTTGTTTTTAATTCATTTTTAACTCTTATAAATTATAATCTATGTGAGAAAGCACACTTTAACAGCCTTGGTATGAAGGATAACACCTTGATTAGTATTTTGAATGTAAGGATTTGATATGCGGGGTCATAAATTACAATTTTTAAAATGTGCATATTGTTGTTTGAGATGGAAAACAAAGTAATTAATGACTTTTACAACCACTATACAACCCATTTACATTCTATCTTATGTTATTGGATAAGGGATAGAGTTTGGATAATCATGAAATTGGCAGTAAGAAATAGATATCATGATCTAAGGATAAATGAGAGGGATGTTTATGATTTTTTAACTATTATTTTTCACATTTACAACTTTTTTACCCTAAGGTTTATTTTCTCTATGGTAAATACAGGCCTTAGGAAGGTGTGATTCCCACACCTTAACACCATGGAGGTGGTCCAATCATGTGTAAGAAGATTTCCCACAGCTATAAGTAATTTTAAGAGGAAGATAACATGCTACAACCATGATAAGAGTGACATAAGCACATATTTTTAAATATAGGTGAGAAGGGTTTGTAAATAAAAATCAAGGCATCAAGGAGTGCACATCATGTTCATAAGGTTTGATAAGGTGATAAAAAGGTGTTGTCAAACACCTTTATTTTTATTAACATGTTCTCTATATGTGTAGGGTCATAATGTGAGTTAGTTAAAATGGAAATAATAAGTTCAAAATAAGCAACAAATCTTGAGTGGGATCAACCACTATGGTGTCCAAAAAATTATCATAGTCCATACTTGGAAGATTTGGTCAATCCATAAAATGCTAGGGTCATAAGAGTTGGAAATAATGAAGGGTTTTTCCACATGAGCTTGAGGGAAGAAGATGGAGATAAAGATAAAATTTCTAATTTTTTTCATCCATTAACCCCAAGAGGGGACCACCCTACCATGAAATCAATAAGACATGCTAAATTTGAAGTTTGTTGTTGTTTTGAAAGGAAAAATGGAAGGAAAATTATTGTGCATAGGAAGCCCATAAAATGTAATGGGTAACACCCTATTACATGCTAATAGGGAGTGTTAGATGATGAATATGAGGGAACTAAACCCCTCTTTAATTTTTAAAAGGTCCAAGTCATAAACAATAGAGGTAAACATGACTTTTTGAGGAAAAATCAGCCCACTTTACACTCAGAAAAATTTGAGTGTGTAGGGCCAACTTAGTTTCCCACAAAATTCATAATTTTGGATTTTTTTGCATGCTATAACCCCTTGTAAGTTTTGAATATGTAGGGTAAATAGGGTTCCTCTTTCATGTCAAATGTTGGACTATGCAAGGAAGGTACAACCCTTTCTAAGTTTGAAGTTAGGGCAATTTTTTGGCTCAAAGTGTGTTCCTAACATCATTGTTAATGTTGAAATGTGCAAGCAAGGGAAAATACAAGTAACACTCATGAGGAAACCAATGAAATATTACTTAAAATTCCATGGTATATACATATAACATATTCCTTCAAGTTTTTTCAAGATGATTCTCTTTTTTCAAATTAGAAAACCATGATTTTGGGTTGGGGGAAGCTTGTCATGGCACATGGGAGACCCTAAAGATTTTTTGGATGCTTCCCAAGGTATCACACACTCCATGACTAGATTTTAAATGGACATATTCATAAGGGGTAATGACATTTCACATTTTATTCATTATCCTTTTGGCAACTTGAGCTCACCTAGCTCAACTTTTGCAAGCATATTGGCATCCCTTGAAGATATATGCATGAAGAAATCATCTAATTTCAACTTGATAGTGAATGAATTGAAATTTTTGAGAAATTTAAAATTTAAACATCACAACTAAAACCCTTTTAGTATCAAGTATAGTTTGGTTAATGATATTTTTTCTCCTTGTTAAGGGAACAATTGATCATAGCTTTAACTCAAGGGTTTACAACCCTTGAAATACATGTTCTAGAGAGTTCTTAGCATGACATGATGAGTAACGACAAATATTTTGAGTTAAATATGGAAGCCTATGCTTGGAGTATTGATTTTTTTGGAGGATAATATAGTTGGAGGGATAATTGGGAGGATGCTAAGGGTTGATGGATTCTTTGCAATAATACGTACATTTACATAAACTTCATATGTGGGAATGAGAGGCTTATAAAAGGTTATTACAACACTTATAATACTTGGGGGAATACCTTAATCCATAGGAAAAATAGTATTGGGATTTGGATTAAGGTTTAATTTCCTTAGGAAATAACTACATGCAAATATTACATAATAAGGAGTGTCATGACACCCCATGGATATTACAATTTCTTGAGGACAAACAATTTTGGGTGGGAAGGATTGTCATGTCCCCCTTTTTAGCCTAAGGCCATGGACAAGTTCGAAGCATAAATTACCTCTCCTTAAAAGGTAAAAGTGAATATTTCACTTAATCTATTATAATTTTGCATTAAGGATGCCCATTTATGACTTAAAGGTCTTAAAAAACATCTAAGGAGTCTCAAAGAGGTAACCAAAATTATAATCCACTAACTCTACCTTCATAAATAAAAAGGTGAGTATCTAAAGGGGATTTGGATTTCATTTATGGTATGATAATATTTTGATATAAAATATTATGCTCAAGTGTGTTAATAAGCTTGAACAAGTGACTTGAGGATGAAACCCTTAAAGTGCACAAAGGAGTTTGGGGATAAAAGCCTCCATTCTTCCACATAGGTCAGATCTATTCAATGGATATATTTGTGCCTCAAATTTTTATATTACTAATTTACGCCCTCTCTTAGGGTGGAAACTTGCTTTGGTAAGTGTGGTTGTGTGTTTGGGTGTTGTGGCTTCATATTGGAAGCTATTTAAAGGTTTTTGAGGAGATCTATAAGGTGGTGACTTGGCCACTTGTGTTGAATACCCCTTAAGGGTTGTGTTATAGGATATATCCCTCTCCTAGGGTTTATGGATTTATTTATATATTATTCCATCTAGGTGACTTGGTCTTGAGTCATTTTGGAGGTCATTGAGTGACCAAATTATGCCATTTGTGGAAAATATATTTATAAATATTATTTAGATAATTTTTTGATATTCATCATAATATTTGGTAGTCCTTTAAGGCCATCAATGACATAAATAAGTTTTATTTATTGATATAATTATTTGTATATGGATGAATTGAATTGGTAAGGTTGTCTCATTTTGAACCCTACGTAATGCTAATTGAATGTTGTAATACTTTCTAAGTTTTACATAATTATTACCAATTATTTTCAAGGGTTTGATCAGGTTTGTGTAAGGAAAAAGGCACCAAATGTCTATTATAAATTATCAAAGAGTGGCATTAGGGTTTGGGGGTTGAAACCCTCATTTTTAGTCATATATCTCATGGAATTTTGAAGTTATTGATTTCTAGGGTTACAAGGTGTTTTATTACAGCTTGCATAGTGATTTAGATTGTTCAATTTTAGTTTATCATCTATCTCCAATAACTAGGGTTTATTGTAATATTTTAGTATTTATTTCAATTTAATAAGGGTTTATTAGAAAAACTCTTTTTTCAAATTTTTCCTAATTTGGGTAATTTACATTGACATTCCAAAAAAATCAAAATCAATTAAGTCAGACAATCACTAAGGTAGAGTTGTAAACTACATATACCATATGCATAGAATTAGACCTCGAGGTACTTATGTTAGTTTTTAGATGAAATATATTGAGTTATGTTTTTTAACCTCATCTTCCCTAGAATTGAATTCAACTAATATAGTCTAATATCATCCTTTGGTATAAAGGAAATGATGAGAGACCAAGATAGAATGATAAAGTTTCAAGTATGAAGTATTTGATTTTTAGCTTCACTATTGAAATCTTATGCATGATATGTGTATCTCCCTATATTATCTTATTCTCATAATATACAATGGTTTGAAAAGACCTTCTATATATAGGTTGGTCGAGGATAACTTATGCACATTAGCGGACTTTGGAAATGTAGAAAGACAAAGTAAAATGTGTATAATGAGTGAAAAAATGTAAAATTCCCATGAAAATAAAGGGGAAAATCCCATACAATGTTTAATTTAAACCTAGGTGGATCCATAAAGTGTCTGTATTTAACCCAGATGGATCCATATAGTACATGGGTCTATCTTGGATAAGATTCAAGTACATTTCTTAAGACATGACTATTTAACAAGTAATAGTCCAATTGTATTAATGGATACCTTTTTGACAAGTTTTGAGGTTATTTTAGGATTAATGGACCAATTGTAGACATATGTGGAGTGGGTGTTGTCATTAAAATAGACCAAAATGCACAAGTTTACTATATATGGTAAATTAGGGATAAGACACTAGGAATAAGGGTCTAGTAAAAAAGTTAAATTTCTACATAATGCTCCCACATTGACATGGGTATGTGAGTAATATGAATGCCTGTGTCAAAGTATATATGTAAATAATTTTAAAAACTCACATTCACTTACCTAGGGAATGATGAAGGGTTTTTTATGTAAACTCAAGATAATATTTTATCCACTTCAAATACTTGGTGTACTTGTTCAACAAATGTCAAATGCTACAAGAAGTTAATGATATTGTTATGCTTTTATTTTTGGAATTTTTTTAATTTAAAATTTAATTAGAGAGCATAATAATGAATACACTTTCTTGGTATCACCCTAAATACCACATCAGATTCGTTATTTCATTAAATTTGGACATATTCTAGTCTAGATTGAAAATTGAAACTAGGATTATTGGATTTTTATAGTATCAATGATTTCAAGTATTGGAATCCAATTTCACTATTATCAAATTTCAATTTTTTAGTTTATTGGAATTACATATCATATTTCACAGATTCTAGTTTTAAAGGATTTGGAATTTAAAGTTATTAAACAACTAGTATATATTTTTCTAGTATGTTAAAATAATTCAATATTTTTTTACAAGGAATGGTTAAGTAAGTAATATTTAATTTTGATGCAATAAATTCAAAATCAAGGAAATGGTCCTCCCTCAATTAGAAGTTGAGCTCAGATAATTTTGAAACCTATACCATTCTTAGAGAATCCTCCCAAATTTTAATGAAACCAAAAATTATCATTTTTTAGGGAGGCTAATCAAGCTGCTGGTAACATAGCCAATATATAGACCATACACTTCCAAAAAGTGAATGCATGATATTAAAAATAATGATCAACAATAGCAGACTTCAATGGCCACATGAATATTAATAATCATTTGAAAAAAGAGAATATTAGCTCCTAGGCATGTTTAGGGAGGTCTAATAGCAATGATATTTAATCTCTCTCATGTTAAGAGAGGTCTAATGGAAATGTGACAAAAGAGAGTATTAAATATCCCACACATAGAGAGGATGGAAATGATAAAAGGAAGTATTTAATCTCTCACACTTAGAGGATGGAAATCATATCAAGTAGTTATGATGTCAATCCTCCATTCTCTGTTAAATTATTCATCTTTATCAATTACAAAAATGTCAATATCCTTAAAATGTAAAACATGCCACTATTCCTTCATAATTGAAAACATTTCATCTCTCCTTCATTATTCTCCTTGCACATAGCTATATTTCACATATATCTATAACTACTTTAATGGTGATATCATCATCAAAAGAATAATTTATCAAGCATTGATGGTATCTAAATTAATATTCAACCCACACTTCATGAAAATAAAGTTGAGACATGATATAATCACTACTCTTTCACAAATTCTAATTGAATTTAACATTTTCCAATTCATTATAAACCAAGCGATCGAAGAAAATAGACTCTGCATGGCACCAAAGAATTGAAGGTGATTTGGGATCTCTATCAACCTCTTAAAAAAGTAAAGGAAGTCCCACTAAGACATGGAAGGTGGATATTAAAATGACTTAGAGATATCCTTAAACTTTGATATAGGTTCCAAGATGCTCAAAAGGAAAGCTAAACATGACACAACTTGATTAATTCTCTCTCATCTTCAATCCATTGAGGCTAAGCTAGACAACTCATTAGGTTGATATTTAAAGCTCAAGGATTTTGATGTCAAACATAAATTTCTTGTGAATCCTAATGTCTCAATCTCAACTAAAGATAAAAACCCTATCATATGTCCCTTCGATGGTTGGAACCTTTGCAAGGAAAGGAGGTAAGAAAAGAAACATGTTGGCCTTCTTGATGGACATTTTTGGATGATTAAACATGTTGGTCACCCTTTAGGTCTACCTTCAATCCAAACCATGTTCTCTGGCCAAAAATTGACAATGGATCAACTTATCATGAGTTACAACATACGTGTTATATTTTCTCAAGAAGATTCATATATTCTCATGAGTAAGGACACACCATGTGAATTATACTCTTGCATGAAGGCATTACTTAACTGATATGAAGTAATTGTGTCTAATAAATAAAACAAAAGTTAAACCATCTGATCAATGTAATATTTTTGGTAATTCTTCTATTGGATACCTTCTTTTATCTTCCTCATCAACATTAAATTCCTCTAGTATACTCTTTATTGAATGTATTAAGTTATTAATGTATTTATATGGGTGATGGTCCTAATAAAACCCTCTTACCATATTAAAAAAGTACTTGTAATGACATTTAGAATGGGCATGTGCCCATTCTACACAAGTCTATAATAATATATTGGCTTCTTAACTTTGTAAGTGATAATATTTTTATATTGTATATTGTTAATGGGAAATAAGACTATGACAACTTTATTTATATTTTTTGTATTTACTACATTGGTATTCACAATTATTCATAATTGATCTTTATATTTTTCATAATTATTAAATCCTTGTTCATAGTTATTCATAGTATGAGGCATGGACATGATCATGTTAATTTTTTGAAATGATGCCATTTATTGCATCAAGTTTTCAGTACTCACATTCTTTGGATCATCCATCTTCTCCATCCTCTCAATTTTTATGATTCCGCATTTATTTCTTTATATTTTAAATTTTCACATGTATGGAATTATGGTTAATCAATGATCCACTTGGCAGTTACCATTACTTTGATTTGATTTGTGAATTTGCCTACTAATGCAGTTATAGCTAGTTAGATTACCTATTTTACTTAGGTATCTAGCCTTAGATGCCATGATGTCTTTCCTCAACTCACCCATCCTAGATTCATTTAACTATTAGGATTTACATGACCAAAGACTATTGTCCCTTTCTATTATCCCCTACTTTCTCTTTTCGGTGAACCAGAATTTGTGTGTTTTTAACTTATGTGTATATATTTTTTCCAAACTACTATTTACTAGTTTTCAACTTGAGGTTCCATTTTTCCTTTGTGTTTTTTCCTCATGTCATCACTTTCCATTTTCTCATTATTAATATTTTTAATTTGTGTATAATGGACACATTCTACACATTAGATAATAATGTTATCAATCAATAACCTAATAGTCTTCTCTTGTGTATAATATGCATGAGCGAATTCTACACAAAATAAAAATATTGTATTATTAATTGATAATATTCTTGTTGTGATCAACACATCCCTTTTTGTAAAAGAAAAGGGAGCCCATGCAAGGTAAGAGTTTTAATTTTTTTCCTTTTATTGAGACTAGTCTGAACCTTATCTGATTTCAAAATATTGGGCATTTGTCTTATTGCACTCTATAATTTTTTCATTTTAATTATGATAAAGCCCTATTTATTTGTATTAAATATATTTTGTGGGTTATTAGTTTTGAAGAGACAATTCCCACCATGTTTTTTATAATTTCTTTGTAATTCACAAAAACTATGGAAGATGGGTAGGTCTCAGAGTCCAATTGGCCCCTCATTAGAGGGTAATTATATTAGGTAAGCAACCCTCCATTCATATGTCTTAGAGCTATTAGAGATATCAAACATGGATTTTTTCATGGTGACTCTTCATTAATTCATGAATATTTCATTTTTTGAAGTCAGTATTTGGAAATTTTATTGTATGATTTAAATTTAAGGGTTGGCTCACCTAATTTTTAAAATAAATTTCCTCTTATAAATATATGTCATTAGTGACAAAAAATCCAATATAGAGGTATTCACTACTATATATAATATACTAAACTTTATTTCCTGATGGCATTCACTCTTATAACTAATAGTTAGGTGATTATCATTAGATGTCATAAGACAAAAATTAGGTGCTAGGATACATCAACCAGGTGATAGATGATAATGAACAAGTGAAAGATGATAATGACCAAGTATTAAGTGATAATAATAAGGTGTTGGATGATAACAAACATGTGTTAGATGACATCAAGTAGGTTTTTGATAATAGTAAATATGTGTCAGATGATTATAACCAACTATTAAGTGAATGTAACCAGTCATCATTTATTTACAATGTTTATTTGATGGCTTATGTTGAGAATTTTAAGGCATAAAACCCCCAAAACCTAAATATTACTAAATATTTGGATTTATCTCAAAATTTTATGCAATTTCAAAAAGATGATTGTAATCCGAGTTTATATGCAAAAGTTAAGACCTTGAGAAGCTAGTGAGTTAGCATTGTACTTATAGATAGATGATTGCATGATGTAGTTATTTGACTTCATCATGTATTCATTCATCTACATCATGTATTCATCCAACTACATCATGTAGTTAAATGAATGTATCACTAGTTTCTCAAGGTTGTAATTTTTGCATACAGATTCAGATTGCAATGATTATTTTTTAATTTTGCATAAATTTTTAATAAGAATCCAAAAAATGAAATAATAGTTATATTTAGATAAGTTTTTAATGCATAAAACCTCAATTTTATATGTTTTATCACTTGATTCACCTGCACAATTGATCACCTAGATCTTAGAAAATGATAGTGATTAGAGGGGGTTAGTTAAAACAAGTGGTTGTTTGCAGGATGTAGATGAATGATTAGAAGATGTAGTTTGGAGAATACATCCTAAAATTAGATGACTAGATGATGTATTTAGATGACTACATGATATAGTTTTATGACTACATTATGTAGTCATCTAATCCGACTATATAATGTAGTCAAATTATTGAATCATGTAGTCAAATGAATACATCATGTATTCAAGTAGCTACATCATGAAATCAGATATCCTCATCAAGTAGTTAGGTAGCTACATCATGTATTTGGATAAATACATAGTGTTCTTCTTACTGGACCTTGAGATGTTGTCCTTGTTCAAATTGCATTTGCCATATACCTCCTTATAATTTGCCTACACTACTATATATCTTAGAACTCAATTTACCATCATTACAAACTTGATTCACCTAGTGAGCTCCAAGTTTTTTTACTATAAGCCACTAAAATTTTCCCTATTATTAGAGCACCAAGATGCCTGATCAAATCAGAGATCTCCATGCATACTCATACACCTAGAGTTATCATAACTATTAGGGCCTTAGGAGACTTGATCTAATTAGAGATCACCATGTTTAGTTGTATACTAAGATCTATTAGAGCCCAAGGAGGCTTTATTTAATTATAGATAGCCAAAAGTACCCATAAATCTAGATTTGTCATAACTATTAAAGTGTTGGGAGACATGATCAAGTTAAAGATCATCATGTGTACTTTTGTACACTTGAAGAATTGTACACCTAGGATATTCCCACCATGTCAACCCCTTAATATTATATTAAACATATTAAATCATTATGTCTATGTCCATTAGATATTGTGAAGTACAGTATATGCTGTGAAAGACATATGTGGATATTTGATTTGATGGTATGACTATGAGCTTCTATAGTTTTTATTTAATATGCTAAAAAATACATTGAATAATATTTATAACACTATAAATGGATTTGGGGTGAAATGATGTGGCATAATAAATATAAGAGATGTGGATCGCATTGAACATGAATTTTGATAATAACTTATTGTGTAGCATGTGAATAAAATACAATGTCATTCTCAATCTAGCAATATTATGATCAATTAATAGGATTATACAAAATGAGAACAATGATGCAAATGGCCATTCCCAATGAATAATCATTGATTAATTTAACTCATAGAGGCTAGAATTTAAATTTCATCGAAATAGTCAACTTTGTTTAGTTTTAGGTTGATTTAAATTTTATCAAAATAAGTCAAGATAAGAGTGAAAATGAGTTATATTGTAGACTAAGGTCACCGTTTAAAAATATGTTAATAAAAATTGAGTCAAAATAATATCTTATTAATTATAGATTAATTACTCAACTTAATAGGTTGACAAATTTATTTATATGTACAAAAACAATTGTCTTTGTTTATAGATACAAAGACAATTCCAACTATCAAATATAAATTAAATCAACTTCCATATAAATATGTAACTTAGTCAAAAATATTTTATAACTTGTACCCATCACTTTTATACTTAAAAATACTTTCATCTCTCAATATAAAATTTAACCAAATATTATTGGGTTTGTAAACATAACTTATTGTGATGAATTCAAAATATGTAATAGCAGAAGGCTCTAATTATTATTTTATATGTTTTCAAGTAGTGATGCATATTTGAGTGTGGACCCACATTATCTAACCATGTACATAATTGTATGAATATTTTCCTATTAGAATGTAGTGTGCCATCAAATTACTAGTTTGGATGCAATTAAAAAAATGGATTATTTTTTATCTTAAATAAAGCATGTTTTATCATCTATGAAAAATATGATTTCTATCCTATACAAGTGTGTGTAATTGTCTAGAACCTTTTTCATATTTTTAATGTATATTGGACCAATATTTATGCTCTTTGATCTGATAAATTTATCACTAGTTTCACACTGTGATATCCCCCACATAAAAATATATTCTAAACTTTGTATTCATTCAAAGTTTTGAATAAAAAAATGGTTTACTCTTCATTTTAAGTACGTAAACCACAACCTCATATTGAATGTTTCTTTGCAATCTTCAACAAGTCAAGGCTAAATTTGTGACTAAAGTATTGATAACATGAATATGAAAAGTCTAGGTGTTTGGTCAAAGATCTAAATTTAGTGGTTCATGGAACCCCAAAAAACAATCCTTCTATTCTTTGTATCAATAACTTCATTCCAAGTGGAATGATAATATCTAAAATAGTCAACCAAGATAAGAATTCTTTTTCAATAATTGGCTAGTTACTAAACTTTTATTAAAATAAAGATCTTGATACCATTGTGATAGTTTATGTAGAACACTTAATCTTAGAATGTACTTTAAATATTCATATTTTTATGAGAAATTTATAGTTACAAAAATGTTTAGGGAGAATCTCATAGTATAAAAAACTCTTAGGAAAAAATTCATTTTTTCAATTGTACCTATTTATCAAAAAATCATGTTTAATTGGAAAAACCTAAAACATTAATATAAAAAAATGATAAAAAATTACACAAAATTATTTTTATTTAAATTTAAAGTATATTTGAAAAATAAACCAAATATGGATGAGAATATCTCACTAAGAATCAATATTAACATTAGATAGTAATACAAATTAAATAATGCTCACAAAATTTATTTTATATAATTAGTGTAAACTCTATTTGATTTATTTTGTGGTTCAACACTTGTCACAGACAAAGTGAGGTCTTCTTTCCAAAAAAATCTTACATCCTCTGAATCCCCAATCAAGGATAGTTGTGTAAACAATGTCATCTTAAGCCATTTTCTAGTTCTAAACTCTTTTTCAGAAAAAACTTCATTATAACAATAAAATTTTATTGAGGTACACCTTTGTTTAATGGGTTGAATACAATAGTGCTTGAAAGATTGTAAGTATTTCATGTTCTTTCCAAATTATGTCCAAATTATTAATAAAATTTATACATTTTTTTCACAATGCTTAGAACCCCAACAAAATAAATGACAAACATCCACTTTATCATTTAGAAAAAGTTTCATTACAAAATTTTATATATTGGAATCTATATCAAATGTAGACCAAAATGCTAATTCAAATTGTGAGGACACAACCATTAAAAATTGGGTCAAACATCATATTGGTTGTATATGTTCATTGTTGACTTGGAATGTAGTGTTATTATTTTTTTAAGAATATTTTTGAACAAAAAATCCTTCTAAATTGAGAATGGGAATTTTTTTTTTGAAGAACTATATAAATTCATAAATTTTAGAATCAATTTTACATTCAATTTATTATTGAATGTTATTATAGTGACATGCCAATTAATATTTTACTTGCATTCTTAGAAATTTTCAAATATTGTACATCATCTCCAATCAAATATATACAATAATTTAAAATTAAAATTATTTAATGCTTGACAAACATAATCAAACCAATTTTATTGTGACTTAGTCATGAAGTCTTCAATAATTGATTATTAATTTAAGTAATTTAATTAATGCATGTTGGTGAGCCAAGTGTGATAATTATTAGAGCATGCTAAGATTTAGTTGATGTGTTTACCATAGATAATTACATGTTTTATTGAATTTCATCTTGTCAATTAGATGTGTCCTCTAGTTATTTACTTGTTTTCCCTTGACCTAAAGTTGAATCTTCATTTAATTCATTATCTATATAATCATTATTTTTAATGGTCTAATGATTTTTATCAACATGAAACATACAAGTTTAGAATGATAATTAAAAATTATTAGGAATGGGTGATTTCTTGTAGCTTTTCAAATTCATCAAAAAGTCTAATATTTAAGATCAAGGGATGCACATTCTCAAAAATAGTGCAATGTTATAGAAAATTCAATAGTCAATAGTATATTATGTATTTAAAGCTTATAATCTAAAGGATTGACTTTAAATATGAAAATAATTTAATGTGTAACCATTGACATACTTGAGGATGTCATGAAACATTTTTAGTATTTTTTAAGCATCATCTCATACTTTAGATTTTTCACTATGCATATAAGTAAAATATTGTTTAAAGTTGCAACAATTGTTATCACATTTGCGATTATATAAAGTACTAAAACATGTGATTAGTTTGTGTTTCATATTGATAACATGTACTCCTAAAAAAAAGGATTCTCTAATAAGATAGTCCCAATATTAGCTAGCCTCACAATGTCCAAAGCATCAATGTGTGACTAGTCAAGTTCTATTCTCACTTCTTCATTGACCATGTCTTTTGAATCATGGACATAATAAATAATAAAGACAACCAATAGTCCCTTGAACCCACCTTTATTGTTCAAAATCTTGTAACATCCTTTAGAAATGATTTCATTATTTTATTTAGTATTTTCCATGTAGATATATACAACATTATGAAACAATTAAGCTTTGTTCACTAGAACAAAAAATATGCACATATAATTCATTGCACTAGACCCAATGCATGAGAGTAGATTTATAATATCACTTTGTGTGACATTAGTGAAAAATTTGCAAAAACCTACAATAACCACCTCTAGGCTAAGATAAATATAGTGTTATAGTGATCCCAATGTTCTACCTAATATAAAATAAAAAGTACACTAACATGTGAAATCATAAGTATCTTCCTCCCTTGGTATATTATTTTTAGTAACTAATCATATATATAGTTCTAGGAGGTTGATAAAACCATTTGATATTGCCATTTTATCTTCTTTTTTGTTTATATCCCTTGTCTTATTTTTTTCTTCTTTTATATTTGCATTTTCAAATTCATCATAGATTTTAACAAAGTGAGTTTCATGCATGTGAAATTTTTGTATTATATTTGATGTATCACACCCTAAAATAATTATTTCTTTAGGAACTCATGAATTTAGATAGTTTTTAATATTCACCCTTGAGACTCTGATCTCCTTCACTCTTTTACAATAGGAACATAACGTTTCTTCCTTCACACTAGGGTCAATAGTCATATTTAATCAAACATATCCACTCATAACAATTTTTGGGAGAAAATCCAATTCTTTCACAAACATGTCCCTTATTCCTCTAAATAAACTTACTATAAATTTATCCAATGAATTTGGCTTGAAATCTGAGACACTGTCTTTCTTATAGATGCAATCTAACCCACCATTTGTGTTGAGATAAAAAACCAAAACCCATTTTCCCATATGTCATTGGGAAGAATGATAAATGACATCTTATCACTAAGTATATTCAATTTTTATTTTTAAAAAATATTCATAATCTCTTCTTCAAATACTTGTATGAAAACATAAAAGCAATTTATATTAATCAATCATGTATAATAATTAAATGAATGTGTGTGTGTGTGTGTGTGTGTGTGTGTGTGTGTGTGTGTGTGTGTGTGTGTGTGTGTGTGTGTGTGTGTGTGTGTGTGTGTGTGTGTGTGTGTGTGTGTGTGTGTGTGTGTGTGTGTGTGTGTGTTTGTGTAATTCATTTTATTATTAGTTTAACTAAATTAAATATTTGAAGTACCTTATAATTAACTACCTTTTGATTTATTGAACTAGGATGTTGTCTTTTTTTTCATGATCCACAATGCCATGCATTTGTATAACTAGTCAATAAAGTTTGTTGGAATCCATGTTTTGTTGGCCATATTTTTTTTATAGCTACTAATTATATACTCTATTGTGGATTTGGTATAAATAATATGAGATATCATTTGTTTTAATCTACCATGAAAAGAAGCAAACTCATGGTTTTTTATAATATTTTTCATAGTTGTGATAATATATTTTTCCATCAATGGTGTATAAGTTAGTCTTTAGATCCTATAATTCATATTCGAGCTCAATATTTAAGATATCACTAGATAATTTTATAAAAGGAAATAATATTTCCTCCCATTGAAGTGGAACAAGATCAAAAAACATTAATCTAACCATTCTATCAACACTAGCTGAATCAAGGGATCAATACTGGTATTTATAAGGAGCTTGGTGGAAGCGTTCAATTCCAATCTTGAATGATTTTTCATTATATATAAAAAAAATTGAATCTCTTAAGATGTTGAAGATTCACTTTTATTAAATTCATTTTTAGCTTTATTTTATATATTTTTATCCCTTGTAGATTCCTTTAACTCTTATAAGCATGATATTGAAGTTTCTATTTCTAGCTTCATCAATAGTTGCCTTCTCATAAATGTAAACATTTTTGAATTAATTTTTTTTCTCCAATTGTTTTTCCATATTGAAGTGGTGGAAAATGAATGAAGTGATTTCATATTGATAAAGTCTTATGAATGCTATTTTAATTTCACTACAAATAATTTCATTGGTTTCTACTCCAATGGTGTCTCCATTTGTAAATGGTTCAATTTTCAAACCATAAGATTAAAAAGAATATTTTTGACATTTTTCTAAATGAACACTACCAATTTTTATATATAATGGAACCTCCATATATATTTTCATAATTTGGCATAAATAGTCATTATTTTCTATGTGATTCACATGAACCCTTATTACATTCTTTGAAATTCAGTTTGTATTTATCACTATCCCAATCACTTGATGTTCCCCTGACAAGGAATGAAAAAACAAGAGGTCATTGATGGAGAGTAGATTTATACAAACTATTCCTCATCTCTTTTCTCTTAGTCTAATGCACCTTATATAAATAAAATATCTTAGTAGTGAACACTACCTACAATAGCCATTATAATTCATGTTATAAAAATTTAGTCATAATTTGTCAATTTAAATATATCATGATGACATTTGAAATGTGACATGTTTTTAAACCATGTAAAAACAAACTATTTATATATATTAGTCATAAAATCACATTTGTTTTGAATGGATGGTTATTACTTAAACATGTAAAGTCTTGACATATGATTGATAGACTAACATAAACATCCATTATTAGTGGCCATTTATTTATAACAAAATAATAGACTTTCGTATAATGGGAACACAGTTACTTTGAATCAAGTCTATAGGAATAATATGAACATCAGAGGCCCATATTCTTAATATCTTGTGTAGATTACAAAAGATAATAATACAAGGCATGTTTCCTATAATATTTTAAAGTAATATTTCCCATCATTTTCCTTCTAAAGTGGTGATTGTTATTACATGTGCTTAGTTAGAATGAGTTATCTATTTTAACTAATATTGATGATTTATCTTTTTTTTATAAAAAATAATATATGTGTGTTAACAACATTATGCTTTTTTATAATTAAGCCACAACATATATTGGTTTATGACATGTTTCATCGATATAATTTATAGCGAGTCAACTTGGAATGGTTTAGACTTCAATTGGATCATAGATCACCCTTATTTTATGCCTTACTTTTCCCTCATTTTTATCCATTTTATCAGACCTATCTTAGTTTATATCCAATAGACCATTGGGTCAACAAAGAAGACATCATTTCTTACAATATTATTCATAATGTATTATTTTAAAAAGGGTGCATGCCCATTATAAAAAGGAAAGAATATTAGCTTCCTAATAAGTGATAATTTCCCAATTATTCTTATATATTTCATGGCAATGGCCCTAATGAATAAAATTCATGGATCCCCAACCATTTGACAAGTTCATGAGAATTGGGTTCCAATATTGTCTATGATCATAGATGTTAAGGGTATCCCATTATTGGGATAAGTCATTGGTTTTAATATCACACGTTAGAGAGTTTTCTCAATAGGCTAGACCTTATTTCTGCAGGGTTTCATATTTGGTCTTTGTTATGTGTACCTATATTCTTAGATTTTTAGGTAGAATGGGCACATGCCAATTCTAAAAAATTATATAATAATATTGACATATTGTCTAGTTGGATTCCTAGTTGAAAATTAAATATATTCTTGTGGAAAAAACTACAAAAATGAATTTATAAATCTTGGATGGACATTACTAGATGTTGTGGAGGACCTTCAATAGTTTGAATTCCTGCTTGGGTGAGAAAACTAGAATGATCATGTGGACAACATCTAGATGTAAGAAGGAATGTGATCAGATGATAATGTTCCCTCTACAAACAACATGATCCCATGTGACCCCACTCATAGGTTTTTCCTGATGGATAAAGGCCCCAAAAATTTGTATTTTTCTTAGAAATAGGTAGATAAGTTCATTTCTATCCCAAAAAAGCTTAATCTACATGCCCCTAAACTATCCTAAGTGGACATGGTTAAAGGCAAAAGTTTGGTGGGCTAGGATATTTTAAATTTTTAAATTTTATTGGAAGAAGATGACAATGAGGTTTTTATTCCTATTCTGGACCCTATGGTGGAGCAAGTTGACATGGGGCTAGCCAAATAAATCCTGACTAGGGTAAAGGACTTCTAATTTAATATTGACTATTTTTGTAATTAGTTCAAATCAAGGTAGAAAATTAAAGGACACTTGGAGGTGGTCACTCTAGCAAGGGGTTTCTTGGTAAATTTTTATCTACAAGAGGATTGCATAAAGGTTCTCTCAAAAGGGCCCTAGGTTATGGATAAGGAAAGTGTGGTTGTCCAAAGGTGGAAGGTAGGGTCAAATATTAACAACACCACCATGGATGATGTCCTAATGTGGGTTCTTCTTCCTGAACTCCCCTTGGAATATTGGTACCCAGAGGTCATCATTGGTATTACCAAGGCCTTGAGGAAACCTATTAATATTGACCTAATTACTCTTCCTCATCAAATAATGGTTTCAACCCATGTACATGTTTTTATGATTGTGAATAATCTCATGATAAATGAGATAAAGATTAAGTCAAAGTATGATGAATGGATGCAAAGCATGGTGTATGAGAATAATAAAATCATCTACCCATGATGCAATATTCTAAGCCATATGTTGCATGACTATCTAAAAAATGCTAAGATTCTATCACTCCCATGTAGAAAGGAGCTAGGAAGGAGGCACCAAGTAAGGATATAAAAATAGAGAAACTTCTCAAAATTGTCTCCCTTAAATCCTCTCCAAGTTCTCCACTTTATGACATCTTAAAAGGTATTCCTTGTAATAACCCTTTTGCTCCTCTTGATTCATTTTATAACTCAATGTCCCTGCATGAGAAGGCCCCATAGGGTGATTCTCTCAAGACCCCCCCACCCCTTACCTCCTGCATCACTTTCCCCTATCTTTCCCTTAGGCCCCCCTTCTCTCACCAGGTGCTTGGTACCCTTACAAAGTATGTTACCCCTAGCTTGAATCAATTGGCCCCCACCCCTAGCCTTACACCTCTTCCCTCCCCTTCTAAACCTAACCTAATCCCTTCATCCCCCCTAATTTCCATCTTAGGTACCCCCTCCCTCCCTTTTCTCCCCATGAATCCTTATCCTCCCTCCTCCTCCCACTCTTTCTTTGGTTACACATCTACCTTCCCTGATCTTTGAGTTAACACAAAATCTAGTGTGTGAAATCCCCCTCTTTGATAGCTTGGACTATTCCAACCCTCCCCCTCTTAAGTATACCCCTCTCTCCCCCCTTTTGAAGTCTTTGGATCACTTTATAGACTAGGGGCAATGTTCTAAGTCTCTTTCTTCCCCTCAGGACCTTCTTTCGAATGAGGGGTTTATCACAAACTCTAAAAGCAAAAGAGAGACAAAAAAATCCAACATCGATGTTACACCAAAACTTGTGGGAAGATATCCCAAGATGGTTATAAGAAACTTAGAAATGGACAAAGAGATTGCTAAGGGATCTTAGTAAACTCTTAAAATTAAATGGGATAAGAAATGAAAATCCTTTCTTGGAACTTCAGGTGTTTAAATAACACCAAGAAATAGAGGACCCTCTATAATCTCATAAAAAGGGTTGACCCTTCTATTCTTATCATCTAAGAAACTAAAATGGATGATTCTATTCTCAAATCTTGTGTTGTGAAAATCTGAAAGAATGCTCAAGTTTTAGCCTTGGACTCCAAAGATGCCTCAAGAGGCTTGGTGACTTTGTGGAACTCAAATTTCCTAGGAGAAGATATTTTATGGAAGACAAATGACTAGATTTATATCTTGTTGATGGATTTAGATAACAATAATATGTGGATCATATCTAATGTCTATACTACAAATACTAATTTTGCTAGAAGCTTTCTATGGGAAAAATTATTATCTTTTTTAAGGACATATGAATACTAGAATTAGATTATTTTTGGGGAATTAAATACCCCCCTCACTCTTAAGTATAAAAATGGGATCATATAGACTTCACAAATAACATGATGAAATTTAATGATTTCATTGTAAATGCAAAATTAGTGGATGTGGACCTAAATGACAACCCTTTTAACTAGTTTAATAGAAGAATGGATGAAAATTCAATCCAGGTCCAACTTGATAGATTCCTAATTTCCTTAAATTAGGATATCCATTTCTCCAATATACTCTCTTCCCTTCCCAAAAATAGGTCTAATCATAACCCTTTGATTTTTGAAGGAGACAAAATATCAAAACCCAAATGTTGTCCCTTTATATTCAAAAGCATGTGGATCCTTCATCTTAATATCATGGAATCCCTAAGGGTTTGGTTGAGAGAACCTTTTTCATGCTCCACCATATTTATACTTACTAAAAAACTTAGCTTCCTCAAAATAAAGCTAAGGATTTGGAATAAAGAAGTCTTTCATGACATTTTCCTATAAAAGAAGGCTCTAAAAGTGAAAATTTTAGTTATTAAATATTTTTGTGCTATGGGAGGTAATGATGATCACATGCATTTCAAGGAAAAATAACTTCTTTTTCAATTTCATAACCTTGAAGCAAGAGAGGAAGCCTATTGGAGATAAAATTATAAATGCACATGGCTGAAAGAAGGTGACAAGAATAACAAGTTCTTCCATCATTCAGTAACAAGACACATGAACACTATTAAAACATCTCAATTTATAATGGAAAATGGGTCTATTAGTAGATATGAGGATTAGATTTCCCACCATAAAATTAATTTTTACAAAAAATATCCTCTTGGAAGAAAGACTACCAGATGATCACCTGGTAGCCACTATGTTGAACAACTTTGATAAAGTCTTCTCCAACATTGATAATGTCTCACTTACTAATGTTTATTATGAAAATTTTTGGTATTCTAAATGGAAGGATCCAAAGCCCTAGGACCTGATGGATTCCCTCCATTCTTGTTTCAAAATTTTTGGGATATTGTCTATAAGGAGGTTGAGGTAGCTGGTAGAGAACTTTTTCAATCCAAAAAAATCCTCAAGGAAATTAATAACACTTTCTTAGTATTTGTCCCTAAAAATTAGGGTTATACCAAAATTCAAGAATTATACCCCATTAACCTTTGCAATACCATGTACAAAATATGCTCCTCAATCTTTGAAAAGCAAATGCAACATCTCTTATATAAAGTCTTAGAGGAGCAATAAGGGGATTTTATGGCTAGTAGACAAATAATGGATGGTATTATCATTTTTCATGAATCTATTCATTCCATCTCTATATCCTCAAGGTAGGTAATGTTTATTAAATTGGATATGTTGAAAGTATATGATCAAGTCTCTTGGTTCTTCCTCATGTTGATCTTGGAGAGGTTAGGATTTAATCAAGGCACCAGGAAGATCATCTAGAACTACATTGCCACTCCTAAATTTTTTATTATCATAAATGGTATTCCTAAAGGATTATTCCCTAATTATAGAGGAATAAGGAAAGGTGAACCTCTCTCTCCTTACCTCTTCATCAATTTATTATAAGTGTTGGGTAGGATCCTATTGAAAGCCTACTCTCTGGGACTAATAAAAGTAATTTTAGTGTCTCTAAATAAGAAACCTATCATGTATAAGCAGTTTGCTGATGGCACCATAATCTTAGGTGAAGCCTCTATAGAGGAATCTAAACATCTGAAACTCATCCTAAAAAATATGAAGATGTTTCAAACTAGTACATCAAATTTAAAAGAGTTCTCTATTTTTCATTAAAATCCCTCTCTAGGTGGACCTTATTGGTGAAAATGGGATGGAGACATATAAATGAATATAGTGAATGGGAAAGAATTGTTAAAGCTAAATATTTGGAAGGAGAGGAAAAATACAAATTCATATGGTAAAAAGGCCCTATAGATGGATCCACTTTCTAGAAGGCCATCACCAACTACAATGACATTTTAAAGAAAGACATCATATGTAAAATTGGTAACAAAGAGAAAATTGATTTTTGGGAAGATGCCTAGTTGTCCTCCACCCCCTATCCTCACAATAGATTCGGGATAACTAGTATAGGGACCTAAAGCAAAGATGGGGATCAAAAATCAAAGATTACTAGGTGGTAAATGAAGGTTTAAAATGCTAGAAAATGCTCCTTTTTGAATGACTCTCAGTTGAAGAGACTCAAGAAATATAGACCCCCAACTCTTCGATTAGTCAGATCCATATTTTTGTATTATAGAAGGAAGACCACTTTATATGGTTTTTTCAAGATAATGGATCATGCTCAGTGGGCTCAGGACACACCATAGACCTTAATTTAGCAAGTGAATGTAATTTATGGAAAAATATTTGGGTTAAGTATTTGATTCCCAAAGTCAACATTTTTTTGGCTAGTGTCATGGGACAAAATCCTAACTATGGATAACTTGGCTAAAAGAGGATTGATAGTCTCCAATAGATGCCCTTTATGCTTGAATGTGGAGAACTCAATCCATCACCTATTCTTATATTACTCCTTTGACTTGACATTATTGAAGTGGATGTTGAATAAATTCAACTTGGTTTGGCTCAAACTGAATAATGTGCTTGATCTCATAATGAAATAGAAACCACCCTAAAATATACCATCCTTAGATTTCCTATGGCACTTAGCTCTTCCACATTAGTTCTAGTGTGTATGGAAATCCCAAAATGATAGCCTATTTTTAAACAAAATCCACTAGCCTAAAGGGGCCTTCCGATGATTCTACCAGGGTATCACTAAAAATTAGAAAACTTTTCCCCCAAAGACAAAAACCTTAGACCTCTTTTAGCACTACAAATATTCATCAATTGGGACATAGTTCAGCATTTATTCTCCCCTTCTAAAATGCTTATCTATAAACATATAAAATCAAAGGATCCATCATAAGGATGGGAAAAAATAAATTTTGATGGTGCATCTAAATAAAACCTAGGACTTGCAGGTGGGGGAGGAGTCATAAGCAACTCAAAAATAAAGTTGATTGCCACCTACATAGGACCTCTAGGAAATTAAAAAAACCACCTTGATAAACCTAAGGTGGCCCTTTGGGGTATCCAACTAGCTTCCAAACTCAAATTACAAAGAATCATCATGGAGGGTGATTCTTGAAACATTTTAAATGCCTTAGAAGGTAAAATAACCCCCTCTCACACTATAAAAGACATCATGGATGATGTCAAGCTACTTTTGAGGGGTATGACACAAGTCTAAATTATAAACACATATCATGAAGGTAACAAGGTGGTATATCTACTTGATAACATTAGAGTAGAACTCTACCTTTTAACTAGCTGGCACAAAGGAGGCTATACCCCCAATAATGTCCTAATGGCCATACGAGATGAAAGTACAATAGGTTGAATGGGATATCATGTCATCAAACATGAAAAATATTTATATCAAGGGATGAATTTAAAAATGATGATCCACCATTATGAAAAAATGAGGTGGTCTAATTGACATAAGAAAAATATGTTGGGTATCCCAAACGTTGTTTGCATAGTTCAAACTTATTCTCTCTAGAACCATCTATCCATTTATCTCAACTCTATTGTCATTATGTCAATGGGGGGAGATAGAGAGTGGCTAGAGTCTATATCATATTCTAAGGTGTAGGGATAGAAGAAGGTATGTAAAAATATAAGGTACAAGAGTCTCATAGAGCTAATGGTGTGAATTATTAAGCATGACATAGACATGGCACAAGATTTTATCATTGCATATAATAAGTGCACAATAGTAATACAGGGCATAAAGATCATAGTCATAGAGGAATTCATAAGGGAGGTGATTGGAATGTCTTATGAAGGGAGAAAGTCCTTAAAGGATCATATTGAGAAGGAGGAGCTCTTTTAGTGCTTTTTTTTTTCATGAATGAGTTTATGAAAATTAACAAGAAGGGTTTTCCTTGGGTGGACCTTCCATGACATTAGCTAGAAATATGAATCTACATAATAAGATACATGACCTTAGAGGATAAATATACCTTGATATTTTCTCATCATTTTCTATTATTAAAACACTTTCTAGGTTATAAGATCAACCTACTATTCTACCTACTATAGTCATTATAATGCACTGCCTTGGCCCACCAATTCAATGAGTCCAACCCCATTATACATCAAGGGCTTATTATAATTTTTTAAAGCATGGTTAAAATATATAAGGGATGGATATCCCCTAAGGGTCACCCTCCATTGATGAGGACTCTCAAGACTCCCTAGAGGAGGACCCCACCTTGGGGTCTTACTACCCATCCATTAGCACTCCCCAAGCCAGTCTATCTAAAACCTATACTGAAGACCTTCTTCTTAATATTTTAATTCCCAAACCCAAGTTGGTGTTATTAGATGAGGGAACATCCATGGAGGCCACTAGGAATGGCAAATTACTTCTATTTGAGGAGATAAAAACTAACAAGAAGTAACTTGAAAAATTCAACAATAAGGTGTAGGAGGCCGATCTGACCATAGATAGCCTTATACAAGAGTGTAATACCTTACATAAGTGAGATGACTTGACTATTTATTCCTTTGTCTAATATACTAAGCTAAATTAGACCCCTATCAAATATTTTTTGAAGGTTATAGAAACCCCCACCTGGTTCCCCCAAATTGGCCCCTATCAAGAAGACACTCATATAGGTTCAAGGCCATAAGAGGCCACACATAATTATCCTAGGTGACGATGAAAAAGGACTTGGAAATTATATGAGAGAAAAAGTCTCTAAGATCAAGTGGGGCATTCTAGATTAGACATCTAAGGAGGATAAGGAAACACTGGAGCCTTCCCTCTCCTAATATTTTTATGTTGTTATTTTTCTTTGCTTTTGGTATTCTATAGTTAGTTTTTATTGTTCAATCATGGTTTGGCATGTTACTCTTTTTGTATAATACTTTCATGGTTTTTAAATCCCTATAAAACTAGGTTATTTACCTGATCAAATAAAATAAACTATATTCTTGAAAATAAAAATATTAGCTTCCTAATTGATAGTTGCCTATATTATTCTCATATATTCTTACATGCCCATTATGTAAAAGATAGGAATATTGGCTTTATAATTGATAATTATTTAATTATTCTTAGATCAATTTGATAATTGATAGTTTATCTATATTATTATAGAATATTTTGTGAAAAATAGACCCCAAAGTCTAATTAAAATAGGGACCCATAAAATTAATAATAAATCATTAAGTATTACTATTGTCACTCAAATTATGCATCCACTGAATTGGAAAAATTAATTCAATGAGACAATGGGATCATTCCACAAGGTGTAGGACTCTTGTGATATTTGAGATGAACCTCTAAAGAAGGTTAATTTACTTCTTATCTCAATGAATTTGACTTACGATTAGCATGCAGGCCTAAAAATAGTATAAATGAAACCTACTGCTAATGCTAAATATAAAAATTGTTGAGGGGAAAAGGGAGAAAGGGGTTGCTGAAATGTAAAAATAGTGATACACCAAAACTAGAAGAATACCTCTATAGGATTTGACAAACACACTACAACTATAGAAAATGATGAAACATCACACAATCTCCAAAATAGACAATTGACTTACATAAATAATTTTTATGAAGGCAAAGGACACAATACAACACTAAGAGGGATGGCAAATAGTCCATAAATAATGCTTGTATAGACCTAGGTACACACAACATATGACCTACAAGAGAAAGCCAAGGTATACACAAAGGTACTAAAGGATGGACACTAATGAGAGGGGAAAGAATTACCTGTAGTCAAAGATCAACAAACCAAACAAATTAACACATAATACAAGAATCATGAAAAAAGGTAAAGTCAATTCTCATTAGTTACAAGGATCAAATAGTAAAGGTCATGTAGAGGGAAATTTTTTGGTAGCATTATTGTGCCTAGAAATGTTGACCCTTTTACAATGTAATACCCATGCTTCTATAAGCAATAACAAGGCCACATGTTATTAACTATAGTTAGAAATGCAACTAAGAAAATTTAATGAATATCAAAATTTGAGATATATAATCTTTGTAAATCGGATAGGGATGGTGAATATTAATTAGGATCTTGATTTCATCCTTGAGGCATAGTGATGATTGAATTGAACTTGAATCTTTTATATTGACCTCTTTTATCATTGGTTGTGTAGTAGCCAATATTGAATTTCTCAATAACTACAACTCAATTTGAGAGGTTTCACACATAGTAATGTGGCTATATATCTCTTGGAATTACTTTCCTTAGAATATTTTAACTTGATTCTATTGTTTATGCTTTAAATTTTACTCCTTTTAGACTTTCACACCATGCTTATAATTAATATTATTTGATCAGGATCTCCTTGTGTTATCCATACTCATGTCTTAATTTAATTAGTCATATTAGCATTAACTTTGTAGACTCGAGATTAATTTAACTCAATATGCTAACTACAATGTCCTCCCAAGTCATTCATCTCACAATCCTTTGATCCCTAAGCCACTACATTTTTAATACCATAAATATTAATTTTTAAATTCTTGACAGTCTGATGGTCTATAAAATTTAGGATGGTGCACTGATGGAATGGCACTACTTCATTTGCTACCTCTTTTTAAGTGTCTACCAACCCACTAGTCACCTCATCTAATGACTTGGATAAATTCCATTTATTGAATGCCAAATGGAATTTTCTCATTTATCACGAGTCTCGATGTCATTGACTATGTATCCCCTTCATTATCTTATATGTTTTGTACCAAATGTCAATTGGTACTTTCTTACTCATTGGGTGCTCCTATTATTATGTGTTTGAGACCTTATAACTCCACATGGTTGGATATCATTAGCACATGGGTTTACCAGGGTCTAATAAGAGCTCAGATCCTAGGGACTCTTTATTGGTTGGATACCTATTTTTTTATGACTATTAATCTAGAAGGATATTGGGATAAAAGGTGCCCATGTGTCATTTTTATTATAGGGTCCATTCTTCATGGCTCCTTACCACTCTTATATTACTTGACTAAAGCTTCAAATAGATGTTAATTATTCTCTCTATGATGAAGTGATATATTTCCATGTGAAATCATTCCACTCACCCACTTCTTTGGGGCTATGACAACATTTTAGGGATATATAGAAATATTTGAAAGATCAAGTTAGTAAGATTGAGCCACCCAACATCATCCTAGCCACCCACTCACTTAGAGGCCTTTTCATTTGTACAAAAATGTCCCTTATACAAGAGAAACATGATTTCACCATGTGATGTCATCCCACTCCTCTACTCACCTAGAGATTTGCTGACATGGAGACCCGTTGAGTAAAACTCTATGAAAATGACTAAATCTTTTGAAACAGCAAAAAAGTGCCATGTGTCCCTAGGTTATAAAATTAGCTAAGTGTCAAAAGTATTTTAAAGTTGGATATCATTAGCACATGGGTTTACTAGGGTCTAATAAGAGCTCAGATCCTAGGGACTCTTTATTGGTTGGATACCTATTTTTTTATGACTATTAATCTAGAAGGATCTTGGGATAAAAGGTGCCCATGTGTCATTTTTATTATAGGGTCCATTCTACATGGCTCCTTACCACTCTTATATTACTTGACTAAAGCTTCAAATAGATGTTAATTATTATCTCTATGATGAAGTGATATATTTCCATGTGAAATCATCCCACTCACCCACTTCTTTGGGGCTATGACAACATTTTAGGGATACATAGAAATCTTTGAAAGATCTAGTAAGATTGAGCCACCCACTCACTTAGAGGCCTTTTCATTTGTACAAAAATGTCCCTTATACAAGAGAAACATGATTTCACCATGTGGTGTCATCCCACTCCTCTACTCACCTAGAGATTTGTGGACATGGAGACCCATTGAGTAAAACTCTATGAAAATGACTAAATCTTTTGAAACAGCCAAAAAGTGCCATGTGTCCCTAGGTTATAAAATTAGCTAAGTGTCAAAAGTATTTTAAAGGTTTATAAATGACATTAAGACTATTGTTATATAGACATGTGGAATCAATCAAACTTTATGAAGTCATCTAAGTCTTGCTAATCAGATGAGTGACATGTGGGTTGAAAAAAAAAGTGCAAAATAAACTAAGTCCTCAAAGACTTCTTGGATAGATCTGAGCCACTAGGAGGCATAAATGTTTTTTAGGTGGCATCAAGATGCATTTAAACACCTTCATGAATTATGTGTCTTCATAATTTTTTTTTTAACACCTAAATATTCACTAATTTTGTTAACATCTTAGCCTTTGGAACTTGTGTTCAAGCCCTTGCCTTCACAATCTCTAATTTTCAACTTTTATCTTAGATTTTTTTAGAATAATTATTCTAAAGACCTAATCCTTCATGAAAATTATTTTCACAATAATTATTCTAAAAAAATTGTGACAAGCTTTTTGTGAAGAGTAAAACCCTTATAAAAATATTGTGAAGACCTCTTCAGGCTTTCTATAGACTCTCCTTTACACAAAATCTCTGATTTTTTTACAAGAAACACAACATCTTATTTTAAAAATATTTTAAGTCTTAAAAAAAATTTAGCCCCCTTTTGATGAAATTTTACTAAACTTTGAGAAGCCTTACCTACTGACCTTGACGCCTTGAGCTAAATTCAAATGCTACTCTTCCATGGTGAAAAAAAATGGTCAATATTTTAGTGACCTTTGTGGGTTGTTTGCCTTATAAATAGGAATCCAGTAGCCTTGAAGTAATCCATTGGGTATGGAGTCATGGAAGCATCCAAAAATTCTCATATTATGACAAAACAACCTAGATATAACCACTCAGCCAACTCTAAGGACACATTATTACCAACTTCATGAAGATTCAGTGTTTCATCCTTGTACACTACAAATAACTAAAAAACACCTCCAAAGGACAAAAAAATTAAATAAAAAAATGTGTCAAAGCACTTAGGGAAATAAAATGACTAACTACTATGTCTTAGCACTTAGAGGAAATAAAATACAACTAAACTACTATATACAAATTGAAAAACACTTTAAGAGCAGTGCTTTAAATGGATCCCATTAACTGGGATTGGTAGTTCTTATGCATTTAGTCTTGATATTTATAAAGTTTTGTCCTATTTTCAACCTATGATGACATAATAACCACTCCATATTGCATCAAACTTTATGTGCTTCCTAGATTTTGCTCTGTCCACATCCCATTTGATTGCTAAGTCTCCTTCTTGGAAACTTTTATTAATATCCATCTTATCAAATGTTTTCTTCATTTCAGCTTGATAAAGCTCCAAGGTATGCATTTATTTCTCTCTTACCTCTTCTATCTTCATTTGTTCAGCTAGCCTCACTATCATAGGGTCATTTTTAATTATCTTAAGGTAGTGGGCAAGCTCTAGTAATGGTAATTATAATGATATAAGTATCTTAGATTCGCTTTCATATACCAACATGAATGAAGAATTGCCTATTAACCTCTTTGACATTATCCTATTTATCCACAAGGCTACTTTGAGTTGTGCATGTCAAGTCCTTTGATTCTCTTCCATGATTCACTTGATGATATAGATTGTGAACTAGGAATTTGACTCGAGAGAGAATGGTTGGTATGGTGTTAGTTTCAAAATGGAAAAAAAAATGAAAGAAACACACTAACTAGCATAACATATCTAGGCCTAGACACTACAGAGATCTTAGTTAACAAATATGAATAAAACACACAACTAAAATGCAAAAAAAAAAACTTTCTTTTACCTCCCTTAGATGCTTCAAAATGCTTATTGTAGTGGGTTGCTCGGTTTGTGCTCATGAAGTCTTCATCAATGGAAGCTTGGCTACCTCCATCTCTCCTTGGAACCTTTGGCTTGTAGCGTGAATTGGATTGAAATCAATTTAGCATGATAACATTAATTACAATGACTTTTGAAGATATCTGAGCATAATAAATTTGTACTAAAATAGCTTATAAATGATGTTCATGGCCTTTCTATTTATAGATTTTTGAGAATGTCTAGAATCAACCTGAACCATCCATCTTGAGATTGAGATGTGTGGTTGAGGATTAATTCAATTTTTGGAATTAATTTTATAATTATCCTCATCATGACATTGGAAAAAGGGGAAATTAAGAGGCATAAAGGGCATCATGGAAGGCATTAATGAGGCATGAATGGCATGAATCATGATATTTGTGGCATTTATGGCCTAGGGATGTCTTCTTAAGAAATGAGGTCACCTGATGATGTAGATATTCAATATTCATTTCCAAAAATAAGTATTTAACAAATTTCCATGGAAATCTTAATTAGGCCTTGATTTGAATTAATTAGATCTTAAGCATGCTTAAACACTTTGTGCACAAATTACTCAAATTGATCAAAATGCTTTGTTATTAGTCTAAAATTTGACTAGATTGGAAATAGAAGGTGATGTCAGATGCATTAGATCCATTATCCCATTTAGGATGATACTAAAAATAAATAATAAAGACACGTCTTTGTGCAAGAGATTTTTCAAAGCACCTAGGTGCAAAATTAGCATTTTGACTCAGAATGATCTATTCAAAGTTAGCTGGCCCATAAATTGAATTTCCCCATTTGGTGATATGCTATCCAAAAGTATCACTTGAATATGTCAGTTTCACATCATTTAACATGTTTTATTTTTTTAGGCCAAATTGTGCATTTTGGGTAGAAATTGGCCAAAATCCTGATTGGAGATTATCGATGGCCAGATTGAGGTGTCTACAATTTGCCCTTATTTGGGAAGGAATTGCAATCTATAAGCACAATAACATCTTCTCAAAGAATGAAAAGGTCCTATATGCTTATAGCTGTAATGATGATGAACTAATTATATGATGTCCCCTCAAGGGAATGGTTGGCATAAGTAAGTTGGCAAACGATCTCTCGAAAAGAAAAAAGCAAAATTAGGGGACCAAATAAAGGAAATATGATGGGTTGAAAACACAATGATACTAAAAAATTAGTCAAAATCATTGAGAATGTAAGTGGTATGGTGCACAATGGTTTGCCAAAAGGTGGTTATAAACATTGTACCTTGATAGTGGCAGTGTGGTATGATAACACAATGATTTGCCCAAAGGTGGTTATAATCATGGAGAAAATGGAGTTGCCCTAGTTAGGATAGATAAACAAGATAATAACATGCCCATGTGTAGGCAAAAAAATTAAAGTGGTGAAAACACAATGATTTGCCCAAAAGTGGTTATAATCATTGAGAAATACAGGTGGGACTATGTGCAAAGATTTGCCCATAGGTGGTTATAATCATTGGACCCCAATTATGGAAAACATGATAAAATTAGATGAGGATGATGATAACTTAAACATAGGGTAATGATGAATTGGAACAATATACTAGTAGGGAGATGCTCATATGAGATAATAAAGGTTGAAATTCTTTCATGGTTAATTACTCTATTTGGGATATGATTGGGATGGAATCAGGATGTCAATGTTGAAGAGATGCCACCATTTCTAAATAAACTTCTTAAAGCTCAGGTTCATTGTAGAATGTGTCAGCAGGCATCATGATATAACATCATGAGGACTTGGCCAAAATATACATGAGGATAAACTCCTGTAATTCAATACTCAATATAAAATAATGCACTAATGATAGAAACGATGATGATAATGTAAACATATTAATAGGGATGGTTTCAAGTGTAAGTGTGGATAAGGAATCACCCAATGAAAACACATAAACTAAATCAAGGAAATAGCATTGAAAGCAAACAAATAGAGAGACAAAAAATAAAATAAACAAACAGATAATGCAATAAAAACCACATGAATATTGCCCTTAAAAAATAGGTGACAACTGAACAAACAAACAAAATGGGGGAATAGAAGAAAAGGAAGGGGTAGCTGAGTTGTCTCCATATGCACTAGGCAAGTGGATGATACCTACATAATTACATGAATGTAATATCAAATAAAAAACTTTAGGCTAAATGTAGTTCTCTCAAGGAATGGGAAGAATGTGATAACTAATGAAAACAAACATAATGGAAGTGAGAGAAAAGGAGGAATGGTCTTGCAAAATGGCAAGTGCATGAGAGAAAAAGGCCAAAAATGATGGGGAAATCAAATGATAAGTGATTTACTTATAACTTATTAAGGGTTCCCAAAATCCTTAAGGCAAATAAGTGGTCAATGTTTTTATTCTTTTGTAATAATTTTTAGAATATTTTTGGAATTATTTTGGAGTGTCTCAACTCAATCTAGAATGATGAGACACTAAATGGTTCAAGCTCATAAAACAACGAGAGCATTTAAACTAAGGTTACTCATAAAATAATGAGAGCATGACTTAGGTTTCTCACAAAATGGTGAGAGTATGGGTAAAAGGGTGACTGAACTGACCTCAATAAGTATCAAACACTGCCTACATAGTCCCATAGTAGGACCTCAAGTCACTATATTTTTGCCCTTATAATGGAGGAATTTGACTAGAGTAGCAATCAATTCAAAAAAAATATGCATATTTGTTAAAAAGGCATAGCACAACATACGAAGTGGCAAGTTGGTATGTCAAGGCTTAATGTTGCCCCTAGTTTGCCCATAAGTAATTATAACTAGGACATAATAGCATAGATCAATGATACTAATTTTTCCAAAGGCGGTTATAATTAGTAGCAAGACCGATGGTAAGAAAGGGATAACAAACAAAGGATGTAATTGCCAAAACTTCTGTCACACTGTTCTAAAATATAATCTTTATCTAAAATACTTGAACCAATGAATAAAATTGATTAGATAACTTGATGCTAAAAGTGTGTAATGAATAAAAAACTAAAGTTAAATGAGCTAGGCTTTAAAACACACTGGGCTAATATTTTAGAAGTGGAAAGTGGATAAATTGAAGAGGATGGATAAGGATGGTATTTTTATAAATAAGAATAGTGATAAAATATCATAACTAAAATGGTCCTTACAGACAATACATCTTAGTGCTCAAGCGTAGTACCACTTGAGATGAATAATATTCATCATCTCAAGAAGTTCATCTCCATTTGGTGTGGTAAGCTTGTATGCCCCTAATCTGTAATCTACAATAATGATGAAAGGCCCTATCAAGTTTGGTTTGAATTTCCATTTATGCTTCTTCTTAGCCATGGTATTATTTTGGTTTTCTTTAAGAACAAGATCACCAAGTTCAAATGTTCTATAATTAACACACCAATTATAGTGGCCTTTGAGTTGATTTTGATATACTTGAAAATTGTTGAGCATGGTTGTGCATTTCTCATCAAGTAGGTCTAGCTCTTACAAGCTAGCTACTCAATAGTCATGATCATCTAGGGAATGCTTGAAAGAGATATGTAGTGAAGTAAATTTGACCTCAATGAGAAGGATGGCCTTAGTACCATAAACAAGTATGGAGTGGATCTTATGGGGGTACAATGATTGATACAGTGTGCCTAAAGGGTAGGAAATATCTGCAAGTGCTAATCATGATTGGAATTATTAACAATCTTTTTGAGAATATTGACAATGGTTTTGTTGGATGCCTTAGCTTATCCATTACTTTGAGGGTAATATGTTGTATAAAAATGTTATGTGATGTTATATTAAGTATATAACAGGTCTACATCCTTGTTCTTGAATGATCCTCCATTATCAAATATAATGTCGGAGGGGATACTGTAGTGGTAAATGAGATGGTTGAAAATGAATTTGGAAATTTGATTTCCAGTCACGTAAGTGAGGGGTGTAGCTTCAACCCACTTAGTGAAATATTTGGTGGTGGTAAGGATATGTTTATGGCCATCAGATGAAGTGGGGTTGATCTTCCCAATGAGGTTAAGTCCTCATGTAAAAAATGGCCATGGTTTCAACATTGGTTTCAAAGTTTTTGCTAGGGCATGAATCAAATTAGCATGCCATTAAAATTTGTCATACTTTTTTTACATATATAGTGGCATATACATATATTATGGGCTAATAATAACTAGTATGCAAGATATTTTTGGTTAAGATTCTCCACTATAGTGAGCTCCACATACTCCTTTGTGAACTTCTCTTAACGCTAGTGTGGACTCTACCGAAGTTAAACAATGAAGTAGAGTTACATCAAAACTATGATGGTAAAGGGTGGATCCGAGTAGAGTATAACATTTGGAATGATGAATGAAGGATTTGGTTTTTTTTTGAGATAGGTTAGGTGGTATAAATTGGTCATGAAGGTAGTTATATAGGTATGAGTACCAGATAGAATTAGGACCAACAATGTCACAAATCATTGTAATGATTGAAGGTTCATGAGCTAGTGCTGATAAATTCTTGATGACGAACTAATACTCTCTAGATTTATCTATTTGTCAAATTAGAGAGCCAATAATATCCATGGCATCTACAATTCTATTACTAGCCCTTGGTATGTGCTCAAAGCGAATGTTCACAATTTTGTTGCTTAAGAGTGTCGACCATGGCTTTATATGGAACCAACTTGTCATCTTTGGTCTAAAAATGATCTATGACATGATTGATGATTAACTAAGATTAACCATAAAATTGGAGATGAGATATATTCTAATGCACTACTTATCAAAGTCCTACAACAAGTGCTTCATACTTGGCCATGTTGTTTGTATAAGGAAAGCTAATTCTAAATGATTTAGGGATTAGATCCCTCTATGATGTAATAAATAATAAGCCTACCCCTAATCCATGTGTAATAAATGAACTATAAAAATACATATTCTAGGGATGATCCTCAAGGGGTTTTTCAATGAAGGTCATTATGGATTCATTAATAAATTGAAACATGAGTGGTTATGTGTCTATGAGAGGTGCTTCAACAAGTTGATCTATAAAAACTTATCCCTTGATTGCCTTCTGATTGATATACTCTATGTCAAACTCACTAAGAAGTATGATTTATTTAGCCATTATACCTTGCAAAGCTATTTTATATAGTAGATACTTTAGTAGATATACTTTGGAAATGACCATGATCTTATTATTCAACATGTAATGACATAGTTTATGAGCTATGAAAACCATGGCTAGACAAGCTTTTTCAATAGGTGCATAGTTATGTTCATATGTAACCAAGGTACAACTTAGGTATTATATGGCATGATTTTTTCCATTGTCATCATGTTGAGCCAAGAGTTCCCCCAAAGCATGGTCTGTAGCTGATAGGAATAATAAGAATGACTTTCCTGGCATAGGGGGTAATAAAATAGATGGATTAACAAGATAGTCTTTGAGTTGTTGAAAAGTTGTTTGGCAATGATCATCTCAGTGAAATGCAATTCCCTTCTTCAAAAGGTGTGTAAATGGATGGCACTTGTCTACTAATTAAGAGATGAAACATCATATTGAATGGATCTTACCCTACAAACTATGGAGTTGCTTTAAATTGATTGGTGGTGGCATCTTGGTTATAGCATGGACTTTAGTTAGATCAACTTCAATACCTCTACGAGACATAATAAATACAAATAATTTGCTTAAAGTTACATTAAACACATATTTATTTGGATTGAGTCTAACTTTATACTCTGATAATCTTTCAAATATCTTATGCAACACTACTGGATGGTTGACCCTAGTTTTGAATTTTCCTAATATGTCATCAACATAGTCTTCAACAATATCATGCATCATATCATATAATATTATAGTCATGGCCCTTTGATATGTAGCTCCAACATTCTTAAGGCCAAATGGCATTACCTAATAATAAAATTTTCCTAATGGAGTGGTGAATGCTATTTTATGTTGGTATTTTGGTGCTATTCTGATCTGGTTGTATCCTGAAAAGCCATTCATGAGTGAAAGCATTTCATAACCTATCATGGATTCAATGATCATGTCAATATTAGGCAAGGGAAAATCATATGTAGGACAATATCTATTGATTTCTTGAAAATCAATACAAATTTTGATCCCTTCATGCTTTTTACTAATAGGTACCACATTAATGATCCATTTTGAGTAGTCAATGGATAGGATACATCTTACTTCTAAGAGTTTTTTTAACTCTTTTTACTAATATAGTAACAAGAGGATGCATCTTACATAGCTTTTGTTTTATTGGTTTGGCATTAGGATTCATCATAAGGTGGTGCAAAACTAATGTGGGGTCTAAACTTGGCATGTCAGAATAGGCCCATGCAAAGATATCTATAAATTCTCTCAACATAACTGTAAAGACATCATGTTCCTCCTTAGTGAGGGACATGCCTAATTTTATCCATTTTAGGTCTGATAGAGTTTTGATACTTACCTCTATTATATCTTCGATCAGAAGGGTTGAACCATCTTCTAGGATAGTAGGTAATGACTTAAATATTAGATTATGTCAAGGTCCTCTATTAGGATTTGGTCATCAACTTCACCTAGGCATGATTAATCTAAGTCCCCTAATGGGAGATCTAGCTAGGTGACATAAATAGTCAAAAATTCTTGAAGAATTTGATCAAATACTTGTTTTTTCTCAAAGCTAAACTTAGATCCATAGGCAAGTTCATCATTTGTGGTCTCCTAGTCTAAATTTAGAAAAAAATGAACACCTCCATTTAATGACATTTGAAATAATTTTTCACCACTAGACTAGCCTTTATCTTTACTTTTTCCTTGGTTAGAAATTGCCTCAAAGAGGTTTTTACTTTGGGACCTTAATGTTTTACTTATTTTTTTTGGCTAAGGGTGTTCACTCACTCTCTAAAATAGGCTATAGGATCTAATGTGATTGAGAATCCTAATTTTTTATTTTCCAATGAAATGCTGTCTCTAAGGCCTAAAAAGTCATATAATGCCTCATCATTTTGGAACTCATCAATCGGTAGACTGGATTCTTATTGGTCCCAATCTATCAGTTGGGGATAATATAATGGTAATGGGTTGTGATGAATGGCTAAGGTAAGGGTACAAATGCCATTGTTATCAAACATGTTGGTTTCAGCTAGGTCATCAAAGGTGAGGCTATGATTAGACTCTGCTTCACTATTGACATCATCATCACTAGTCACTGGTGATAGAGTTTGAAGAAGATATGTGGGATCACCCCCAGGTGGTTTAAATCCAAGTCTATAAGGTCTTTCATACTTAGTCATATAAATTGGCTTGATGGTTCCTTGTTGATTTAGTCTGAGGCCTCTTTCTTCATAATTTTGATGCTCCATGATCCTATTGGGAATTTTGCATTTTTATAACAATTAGCTTGGTTGTCATTATATAACCATGATTCATCCCCTTCAAGAGGGTTAGGTTCTAGGCTAGATGCTGGTACAAATGTGACAAGTACCTTATCTTTTTTCTTTTGTTGCCAATGCATATGTGGGGTGACTTTAGGTCACACAAAGGTTTTCAAATTTTGTAGAAGATTGACAATATGAAATGTATCATGGATCACATACTCTTCTAATATATTATCTAAAATGGTGAAATTATTAGAAGCTTTAGGAGGTGGCATGTGGGAAAGGGAATCTAAGGTATTATGATCTATGAAATTATCTAGTGAAGGATCAATAAGTATAGCATTTCTTTTATCTGGCTTGGAACTTGGATTCAGGCTGTACTAATAATTATAGCTTTAAAATTTGACCTCAAGATGTTTGTAGTGTTCATATAGGTGTAAATCTCTTATAATATTTACTTCCATCTCTGAGTGGGAAAAGTTGATACATTGGTGCAACATTAATGAGACTGCATGAATATCATGTAACCAAGGCCTACCTAGAAGTATATTAACTCAAGATCAAGCACATGGTAAAGTGTATCATGGGTCATAGGCCCAATGATAACTAGAAAATTAATGGTGCCTTATGATTCTCTTTCCTAATTATCATAGGCTTTCATGGTTATTATTTTTGGCTGAAGATCTGCCATTGTGTACCCAAGAAGCTTAATGAGCTTTAGAGACACTATGTTGAGGCTTGATCCATTGTCTATAAGGACACATTTCACTTTATGTCCTATTCCACTAAACTTCTATATACAATGGGTTATTATGGAGCGGGCCAAGGGAAGACATATCACTTTGATTGAATGTGACTTGTTGGGATGGAGCTAAGTGTCCTACCAAAGCTTGAAATTTATTAGGGGATATGTCACTATCAATAATGGATTGGGTCAAAAACTCATTCAAGATGTTATTGTGGATTATTGACATTAAAAAAAATCTAAAATAGAAAATTTTCCTAGTTTTTTCTGTAACTGTTCCATAATATCAAAATTCTTCGCTTGGTCAGTAGTGAAAGGTTTATTTTGAGGCTAAACGGTTGGTTGGATGATAGGCAAAGTGGTAGATTATTGTGGGCCTAGGATAGTAATCTTCAACCTCTAAGTTTTTATTACATAATCAAGATTAAATACTAAATCATTATTACTAACCAATGTTGGGAAAGGTATGAGACTAGACATGACAAGTCTCAATTACCAGTTTACTTACATGTGGTCACGTAGGTCCAAAATGGGAAGTCCTAGTTTGTTGGTTTGCCTATATGCAATCCTAGGTCAAATAAGGATTATCCTTGTAATTTGGTTGAATGTTGTTTAGCAATGATCTTGGTTGATTAGTGCTTGGTCTAGGATTAATTAAGATGGTACTAATACTACCCCTTATAATATGACCTACAAGCCTATTATAGTCATGTGCGACTACATGGTAAGTTTGTTGGTTGTTACCATTTTTAATTTGGTTTTGTCTATTGTTCTATTATTATGGGTTTTGCTACTAATATTGTTGATTCTACTGGTTCAACCTTTGATTTTGATACTATTGATTTTATTACTGCACTAGCTATTGTTGTTATTGTTGATTATTTTTCTATTATTGATTGTTATATCAGGGAAAGGGGTTTTGAAAAATCTCAAGAGTTTGATTGGAAGTGGAAGCACCATTATCTAATGTTATCTCCCCATTATCTAACATATTCTCAATTAAATGATTGATTTGGACACATTTTCATAGATTATGCCCATTGAATTGATGATAGTCACATAATTCATTTTCATGGTACCAATTAGGATAAAGAATGCCTTATAGATAATGCTTTGGTTTAGGCCAACTAACCAAATTATCAGCAACAAGATTATGAAATATGGACTCAATAGGTTCTCCTAGGTCACTAAAGACACGACATGTAAGCACATTTCTCTTAGGAGGAGGGGTTTGTAATAGTAAAGTTGTATTTTTTGTGCAAGTCTTGGTTGTTGTGATTGTAGCATTGGTTAGAAAGGTTGTTGGGTAGGAGTAAGCTAAAATGGTGTTGTAGATTATTTTTTCACCATTTAGACATGACAGGATTTGGTTACTACATTTCCCGCAACATTCTTATTGCAATTGAATTTCTTCGATCTTTCTTGGTTATTAACCTATGCCAGTTGTGATGCTTGCACTTAAATAAGATGTTGATGTTAGCCATTTCTTTGATTGGTACCTTGATTTTGATTATTTTAATTAAGATTTATGACTCTTTTATTGATGAGTGCTTGCTCGATCAACAAACCTTTATCAATGATCTCTTTGAAAGTATGGGCACATTATAGTTTCAAATGGTAAGCTATCTCACTATATAAATTTTTAGTAAACACAATGGCTAATTATTTATCTAGTAAACTATGGGTAAAATAGATTGCAAGGGATCTCCATCACTGTAAATAACTTGAAAAACACTCACCAACTTTTTAGTTTGCTTGCGTGAAGTCCATTAATGAAATCTCATGCTCAAGATTATAGGAAAAGTGCCACACAAACTTATAGAAAGATCATCAAAATCCATTAATGACTTTTTGGGAAACTTTAAAAACCACTCCAAGGCTTGTTTATCTAGGCTCCTTAGAAACAATAACAAAAGGTATATGTTGATATATGCTACTGGTTGACATGCAACAAAGAATTAAGTCAAATGAGTCTTAGGGTCACCTTTCCCTTTATATTTTTCAAATTTTATTGGTTCATATTTTGGAGGAAATGGTATCTACAAATACTCCATGTTGAATGGATAAGAACACATGTCATCAAATTTGAAAATTTTAATCTATTTATCAGCTTGAATGGCAACTATTGTATCCTTCATCTGTAGCAATTCTTGGGATAGAAAACTAGAAAGAACATTGGTTTTGTTGGGTGAATATTTTGTCAACCAGCTAACTGGTGAGCAAAATAGGTCTTATCATCCACAACAAAGGAGATTATGTCAGCCCAGTGTGTAGGTTTACTACATCAGAGGTGGACAAATCTCTCCTCTCATCAAGGGGAGGTTCCCTATAAATATGCATGAGCTATATACTATATATACATAAAATAACACTCAGGGGTAGTACCACACCATCCATCTCTTTTTTTCAGAGATGATGTTCATATGCAAATGAGAATATTCTAGTGAAAACACTGAAGGCACTTCTCTTCTTTCAAAAGTGATCTTGCAGGAAACAGTAGGATTTATATCAAGTAGTGACAAGAAGTAGGTAACAAAGGGCATAGTAACTAGCAGCCTGAGATGTAACACAAAGTCTCCACCTCGACTACCCAGGAGTGAAATACAAAGGACAATGAGGGCACAAAGTCATCCCAAGGTCCTTTACACAGGAATAGAATATGAAGGATAATGAGGGCACAAAGTCATCCCAAGATCCTTTACATAGAAAGAAACTAAAAACACACACTGAAGGCAATTATAACAACACAAAGTATGAAAGTAACTAACTTCAAGACATCTTCCCCTTTACTTGCACTAGTTTTGCTTGTTAAATTAAATAAACAAGAATGCATCTAGAAGACAGGCATAAGAACAATCTCCTAAAATGGCACAAGCTATAACAACACAAAGTCTGCTAGTAACTTGCTTTCTCATTCGGATAAAATAATATGAACAATAATCTGAGCTCAAAGTCTTAGTATTCACCTTTCAATTTGGGCAGAGTTTTGCTTTTGTAAATGAAAAGATCTCCTTCAAATAATAAAAGGGATTACAATAAATAGCAGCCAAAAAAAGACCTGGTGCTTTGTTTCATGGAATCACCCCTATTGTGCATTCAATACCTTGAATGCATTTTCAATTCAGTTAGGGGGGCCATGCTGGAATAGGGTAGCTGTCTTAACTATGGCATGTCGATTCATCTCAAATGTCTTCTCCTAGGCCTAGATCATTTGGTGTCTGCATAGTTGTCTATTTTGTCTTTACTCTAAGGGAAATAAATAGGCCATGTCTTCAATGTTTGCCAGTCAAAATATCTACTTTGCAGACTGTTCCACCTACTGGAATAACTACTATGTAGATATTTTGACCTCTCCCTCTTTCTTCTATGATTTGAGCCCTCAGGCTATCTTTTCCTTAGCCTTGCTAGCTATTTATGCTCTTCCATTAGTGGTTCTTCCCTTTGGCATTTTGGCCTTTGAATGCATTTGAGCCCATGCTCAAGTCTTGAAATATCAATGGCTATTTTGTTGCCATGAATTTTGACATCTACAGGCCCATCACTTTCCTTGATAATTCTTTCGGTCTTTCCCGCTTGCTTTGGCTACTTTCTACTGATCTTAACAAGTGACACATGGCACATTCCATTGTGAAATAGGTGAGGACATGTGGTAGCATTCACTAAACTTATAGATGATTTAGATTCCTTTTAAGAGTCCCATGGAAGATGACATGTGGCAGCTTCTATTGAGCTTTAAAAACATTATAGAAACATTTGGGACTCATTTGGACTCACACAGATGATGACATGTGGCACATTCTACTCGAGTTTATCCACTCACCTAGGCCCCACCATAGTCCTTATGACACAAAAGGAAGAAGCTACATATGTTGACACTTGTCAACTTCCACAGAGTTATAACGGGACACGAGGTGACTTCCACTATATCTAGAAGCAAATTATAATGGGTCTCGATAGATGACACTTGGTAGCTTCTACTACTCTTTGAGGTTTGATTTTTCTTGGAGGGAACTTGCTCTTTGGGGCCTTAAAAGATGGTCTTTTGAACTTCTTGATAGAAAAAATGGCTAAGTGATGAACCTGTTTCTCTCATATAGAGTCTTTAGAAATGAGCCTATGGAGTCCGTAAAAATGAGCCTGTAGAGTCCGTAGAAATGAGTTCATAGATTTTTTTCCTATAGAGTCTGTATATTTCTTCCTACAAAGTCCATAGAAACTGAGTCCGTAGAAATGGACATGCAGAGTCCATAGATTTTCTTCTTGTAGAGTCCATAAATTCAAGCTTTCAGAGTCCATAGATTTTTGAAAAGCTTGAAGAATGGAGAATTTGAATGCACAGAACAATTTTTGAAAAGGGAAGAGAGGATTTTGGTTTCTAGGACCAAAATAGTTCAAATGTTATCCCAAAAATGAGTGATATTTTTGGAGACAACAGCTAGCTCCAGTTGGGGAACTTCCTTCAGTTGAAAACTTGGTATAGCTGAGGGGAGTAGAAACCAGAATCTCCAGTGTCTTTAAGTATGCCATTGGGCTATGGATTCATGCTACCCAAAAAAGAAAGGTGCCAAAAATGAAAACAAAAAGCACAAAATAGAATAAAAGACTATACAAATATACATATGTACATGTGAACTTATCTGAAACTTCAAGAATTCAAGTGATTTAGATGCTGCCCATTGTGAGACAATGAAAATGGCATTCCATCTTGATAAACTAATAGGAAACCATTTTTTCCCCAAAATTAGTGATGGGTGAATGGAACTCTCCACTAGGAATCACATTTCCTGTGAACTCCTTTTGGTTCTCTCTTCTTGCCCCATGGCAAGGCATGGTCTCCAATATGAAAACCATAAATCTTTGCTATCTCAGTGAAGAGTTCCTCCTCCTGACTTTGGTGCGTAGTTGTATGGTCCACCACCATAACTTGTTGTTCTGCTAGTTTAGTCTAGCACATGTTTTGATTGTCCCCCTCAAACACTTGACAAACCATTAGTTCAGTATCTCCTTTGGTGTGGAGGAGTTTGACATCTTCATCTTGAGCAAACTTCAATCCCAGTAGCAATTATTCATACTCAATAGTATTGTTGGTATTACTAAACTACAACTTGCATGAAGGAAAAATATCTCCTTGAGGAGATATCAACATAGTCCTGGCTCTAGAATTGATAGAAGAATTATTTCCATCATATTTCAGGATCCAAACATCATCAAAAACTAATCTTCTATTAGATTTCTCTTCATTGGAAGTGGAAGATGCTTTTTCATTTGTATTGTGCCCTACCAATTCTTTTGATGTCTTATTTGAATCAATTTTTAGATTTCCACCTACAGGACTTTCATCTACTGAAACATGAGCACCCTCTGTGGTCAAGAAGTAATTACCCCTGCTTGAAGACTCAAATAGAATTTGAGTTACAGGGGCCGACATTTGGGTGACCACATATTTTGCCTCCTTTTCAAGGAGTAATCTCTTCATTACACCTTTGACAGAGATCCTTACCTCAGATAGGTCCATGCTTAGTTCTCCTCCCACATCCTTGTATAAATTTCATTTAAGTAGAATACCATAGGATACTGGGATGTCAACCACCAAGACAGTCATCATGATTTTTTTGTCTGGAAAGGCTACAAATGCAAATTGGGTGTCTTCGATTTGCCCCAATAATGGTACTTGTTTGTTTTATATGGAGAAACATCTATTGAATGTCTTGGTCAATGTGAGACCAAGATATTCTACCACTTTGGTAGGCATGACATTGTTTGAAGCATCAGAATCAATGATGCAGTTGCTCAGCTTGTGACTATTTATCAACAGGGAAACATAGAAAGGCTCTATTTTCCCAGGGGTAGTAGGAGGAGTAATGACAAGATTGTTTGTGATGGGCATGTTATTTGGGGGATCATGAGTTACCTTTCTAATCTCTTGTCATATAGGGATGGCTTTATTCTTCACACACTCCACCAACCTATCCAACTGCTCAAGGTTGGCTTGTAGTAATTCAAATTCAATCATTTGAATTTTGGTTTTCTTGACATGGTCAATTATGTCAAATGACTAAAATAGACTAGGAAGAGAGGATGGGAGTTCATCCTTTTGGTTTTTGGGAGGGGGAGGACTAGGCTATGAATTTGAAGTTGAAGGTGCAAAAATGTTTGGGGTACTTACTTTTTTTGCAATCACTAGGTCCTTTGGCTAGAAAGGAAGAGTGGTTCCCCACTTAGCAATTAAAATTACTGGTTGAGGTCATTCCTCTACTTTCTCCTTATCATCTAGTTGAGCTGATTGGTTCTTAGACCGGGTGAACACAATATATGATCCCTCAATCTACTTTACCTTCACTTATGGGTTCATCTTGGTAATTCAGGAAACCAATGTTTGAGTTACCAGCTTATTCTTCTTGATCCTCTGTGAAAAATCAACATCATTTTCTTGCTCAAACTTAGGTTGGAAAGAGAGATCATGTTCTATTTCTAGATATCCAACTACTAAGTTAGTTGGAGGCACTTCAAGGGCAAGGTTCCTCTATGGGGGAGGAAGACAATTTGGCTACCCTTGATTCCTGGTAGCATTGCCTTGATATGGCTGATTCTAAAATGTCCTCATTAGCATATCCTAATTAGGAGGAGTAGACATACCTTGGGCCATTTGTCTCTTCAAGGCTAGCAGTTCATTTGCTAGCTTTTGCACCATTTGATATGTGGTGCATGTAGATGGATACTCAAAAGATGAAGAGGATTTACCTCTATTTGGATCTCTCCTTATCTTTCCTACCAATATAAGTTCATCTTCTAATTTAGTAGCCAAGTCTTGAGTAGCAACAAGGTCTATGTGGCCAACATGTCTCAGCAAAAAACTCACTTCAGGTAGCTATGAGTTGATGAAGAAGCATTTGAGGTTTTCATGTGTTGGCTTAGCAATTGCAAGAATCTTGTTCCTCAGCTTGTCAAACTTTGATATGAAATCCCTCATAGGTTCATGAGGTTCCTTCTTCATCTATGTGACCTGGGCCAGAAAAGCATGTACAACTTCTACAGGCTTGAACCTAGCTTCAAATTTAGCTTTAAGTGTGTCCCAGTCAGTCACTGATCTAGCTTGTAGATGGTAGAACTAGTCTGTAGCAGTACCTTTTAGTGTTTCCATGAAAAGCCTGACTGCCACATCTTTAAATTCCATGTCTACCAGACCACAGGCTATGATAAAATCTATAATGTGTTCATCAAGATGAACTCTCCCATCACCAAAGAATTTGGGGAAATTCTTTCTTGAGCAGTGTGGAAGTTCATGTAGAGGTGGATTTAGGTTTAGTGGGCTGAATGAGTTACCCCAAGGGCCTTGAACTACCATGATTGGATTATGAAAAAGAGGGATAAAAAATATGGGTGGTATGTGGACTGGCAAAGCTCTGCTAGTAGAGGAAAAATAAGCTCTATCTTGTGTTGGTGACCTAGTGTTGGTAGGAGGAAGACTCCTAGTTCGTTGAAGGTGAGGTTTATGGAGGAAACAACTCAAAATTGCTCTGTTGCACCAACTCAAAAATAGATTCAATAACACCTTGAGATTTCTAGCTTCTTATATAACATGGAGTTGCTAGATTGTAGAATAAAATTGGAAAAAAAACTAGCCCTGCTTCAGCTTGGAGCTTGAGGCTTCAAACTGCTTGTCCTTCCCCATCAGAGTGGAGGTGGAGGAAGATGATAAGGATATAATGATAATGGGTAAGACCTAGATGAGAGTTACCAAAGTCTATAATGAATAAGGGAAGGAACTGCATGTCACTCCCTAGTAGAGTTGCCAAAAATAATGTTGGGTGGATATTTTGTCAACCAGCTAATTGGTGCACAAAATAGGTCTTATCATCCATAGCAAAGGAGATTGGTTGGCCCAGTGTGCAGGTTTACTACATCAGAGGTGGAAAAATCTCTCTTCTCATCAAGGGGAGCTTCCCTATAAATATGTAGGAGCTATATACTATATATATAAGTAGAAAATAACACTCAAGGGTAGTACCACACCATCTATCTCTCTTTTTTTAGAGATGATGTTCATACGCAAAGGAGAAGATCCTAGTGAAAACACTAAAGGCACTTCTCTTCTTTTAGAAGTGATCTTGTAGGAAATAATAAGAGTTTTATCAAGTAGTGACAAGAAGCAGGTAACAAAGGGCGTAGTAACCAACAGCCTGAGATGTAACACAAAGTCTCCACCTCAACTACCCAGGAGTGAAATACGAAGGACAATGAGGGCACAAAGTCATCCCAAGGTCCTTTACATAAGAACATAATATGAAGGATAATGAGGGCATAAAGTTGTCCCAAGATCCTTTACACAAAAAGAAACTAAAAACACACATTGAAGGCAACTATAACAGCACAAAGTTTGAAAGTAACTGACTTCAGGACATCTTCCCCTTTACTTACACTAGCTTTGCTTGTTACATTAAATAAACAAGAATGCATCTAGAAGATATACATAATAACAATATCCTAAAATGGAACAAGCTACAACAACACAAAGTCTACCAATAACTTGCTTTCTCATTCAGATAAAATAATATGAACAATAATTTGAGCTCAAAGTCTCAGTATTCACCTTTCAATTTGGGCAAAGTTTTGCTTCTATAAATGAAAAGATCTCCTTCAAAAAATAAAAGAGATTATAATATATAGCAGCCAAGAAAGACCTGGTGCTTTGTTGCATGGAATTTCCAATGTTGTGCATTCAATGCCTTGAATGCATTTTTTAGTTATGTCAAGGGGCCATGCTAGAACAGGGCAATTGTCTTAACTATGGCATGTCAATTCATCTCAAATGTCTTCTCCTGGGCCTGGATCATCTGGTCTCTGTGTAGCTATCCATTTTTTCTTTACTCCAAGGGAGATAAATAGGCCATGTCTTCAATGTTTACCAATCAAAATATCTACTTTGTAGACTGTTCCACCTACTAGAATAACTACTGTGTAGATATTTTGGCCTCTCCCTCTTTCTGCTATGATTTGAGCCCTAAGGCTATCTTTTCCCCTACCTTGCTGGCTCTTTATTCTCTTCCATTAGCGGTTCTTCCCTTTGGCATTTTTGCCTTTGAATGCATTTGAACCCATGCTCAAGTCTTCAAAGATCAATGGCTATTATGTTGTCATGAATTTTGACATCTATGGGCCCGTCACTTTCCTTGACAATTCCTTCATGTCTTTCCCGCTTGCTTTGGCCACTTTCTACTGATCTTAACAAGTGACACATGGTGTGTTCCACTGTGAAATAGGTGAGGACACGTGGTAGCATCTACTCAATTTATAGAGGCTTTAGATGCCTTTTGAGAGTCCCACAGAAGATGACATGTGGCAGCTTCTGTCGAGCTTTAGAAACACTGTAGAAACATTTGAAACTCATTTGGACTCATGTGGATGATGACACATGGTGCATTCCACTTGAGTTTAGCCACTCACCTAGGACCCACCATAGTCCTTATGACACAAAAGGAAGAAGCTGTAGATGTTGATACTTGTTAGCTTTCACAGAGTTATAATGGGACACGAGGCAACTTTCACCATATCTAGAAGTAAATTATAATGGGTCTCAATAGATGACACTTGGCAGCTTCCACTGCTCTTTGAGGTTTTATCTTTTTTGGAGGGAACTTGCTCTTTGAGGCCTTGAAAGATGGTATTTTAAACTTCCTAATAGAAAAAATGGCTAAGTGATGAACCTATTTCCCTCCTATAGAGTCTATAGAAATGAGCCTGTGGAGTCTGTAAAAATGAGCCTACAGAGTCCATAGAAATGAGTTCATAGATTTTCTTCCTAAAAATTTCATAGATTTCTTCCTATGACGTCCATATAAATTGAGACCGTAGAAATGAACCTATAGAGTCTATAGATTTTCTTCCTGCAGAGTCCATAGATTCAAACCTGCAGAGTCCGTAGATTTCTAAAAAGCTTAAAGAATGGAGAATTTGAATGCACAAAACAATTTTTGAAAAGGGAAGAGAGGATTTTGGTCTGTAGGACCAAAATAGTTCAAATGTTGTCCCACAAATGAGTGATATTTTTGGGGACACTAGGTTTGAGGGAAAATATTGGTTTGGGTAGATGGTTGGGAGGTCACAAGATGGACACTTTGACTAGGGTATGATAGAGATACTTATTGGGATACATTGGTTTATTTGGGGAATGGAATAGGAATACACATACATGGATTAGGATGTACTTGAAATTTTATTATTGGTTACATGATATTCTAGTTTGGGTCGGTGATAAAGGTTTGACTTGAAAGATTTTGTGGTTGGGATGGAGGGATATAACTATACTATGCCCGTTGTGGTTAAAAAAGCACATTTTACCGACTAATCAAACCTTGTTGTTGAGTGGGAACTTGTGGGCCAAGACCCTATCTCTAAATTTGTGGCACATTTTGAACCAATGATTGTCTAGTAGGTACTTGAGAAACATGGGGATCTCTTTATTGCATGAATCCCTATGGGGAAGTGAAAATAGGTTATAGATTCAACATCTGTTGCTAACCAATATTTTTATGTTGTATACTAGTCATTTTTTGGTTTTGGATTGACATTTTAATCTACAACTAAAGATGTATGTTCATCATTACTTGGTGAGATGGAACATTAGTTTCCCTTGATTGAGGTGGTAATGTATTTGTCCTCTATTGCATTGATACACTAGATTGTGCTTGCTACTAGGGATACTACTTGTTATTTGTTAAGGAGGAGTAGGATTCATCTCATTATATCATTGAGGCATGACATTAGCCATTGTTTGATTACCTAATCCCATAGGTTATACACTTGAGGAAGCAGTCAGTTAAGGTTGGGGTGTAGAAACTCCTATTCCCTAATATGATGATCTACTCATGGGATTAACTATAGGAACATGTTGTTAGCTATTTTTGTGTGTGTTAATACCACTTTGATAAGGATGGGACATTGTTTTCACATTTTCCATTACGTTTGGCTCACTATTCTGTGTAGAGGCCAAAGACACTTCTTCAATAACAGACATATGTATCAAGTTATCTATCAAATCAGTTTGTATGAATGGGTCAAAACTCACATTCTCTTTTTTATTTAACTCTATAAACATTACTATTGAAGGAAATAGGTCAATAATAGGCTTACTCACCATGTTCATTTGAGTGAAATTATTTGCTAGATTCAGTAGGTTTGATATGTTATTTGTATTTGGTTAAAGTGATCTTCCATGATGTTTTTACCTTGATTAGATATATTAGAGTCTTGATACATTGTTTGGACAAGATCCATATGATTTTTAGAAAAAAACATGTTGATCGTAAATGATATTATGGGGCACTCTTACTAGACTTAGTAAATTTTCATGAGGAAAGTCTACTAGAAACTTGGCCCTTACCTCTATGGCTCTAACCAAAATCTCATCTTTTCTCTCTAAAAAATGTCACTCAAACAAAAATAGATCATACATGGAGTCCGTATTAGTAGAATATGATTGTTGAAGAACTAGCTCATCCACTATGGGTATTTTAGCTAGGTATTATGTAGTTTGTTCTTGGTCTTGTTCTGAATAAGGTGGTGTGTTAACCAAATAGTTAGCCAAGGGATCTTAGTTTTGTGCCCTTGATTGAGTATTATAAGAGGGATATAAATCCATCTTATAAGTAATATTATCCACATAGGGGTCTTTCACCATTTCTTCCTTTGTAACTACATTACTAATCTCTAGATTGTACATGAGTCCACTACGAGTGAAGGAATACATGTTGGAATCCATAGTCAATGTTTTGTGATAAAAGGTCAAAGAGTTATATAAAATATGAAAAGGACAAAATCTAAAATAGATGATGGTCTAACTTGGTCTATATTCATCAAAAGGATCAAAATGTTTATGCAAATATTGATGAGGAAACAAGCTAGTGTGAAGTATCTAAGGTTTCACTATTCACACAAATATAAGTAAGTAAATGGACCAAAAATCAAAATGCAAAAATCTAAGGTCGAAGTGTTTCAAATTAGTCTAATTTAGGAATTTAAAAGTTTCTAGGTCTTTTGGCCAAATGTGACATTAAAATCCAGGCTCAAACAAGGCATGCGCTAGGACTCTTAACCAAATGACGTCAAAAGCTAGACTTTGAAATAGATGAAAGTTTTAATCTAACAGATTTAAAACACTTCTAACAAACACTAGGCATTTGATTCTTAGACATGAATTTAATCAACTAGGTATAAGGTATGAAACAAAAGGCAATTTAGAGAGTTTATTTTCTCATAAATAATGGTATAAAACTTGATTTTGACAAATAAGCTAGACAAAAGTGAACATTATAAGTGTGATTTACACAAAGGATCATAAAATTATATTTAGATTGGTCTGAAAATGTAGGAATAAATTGGAACTCTATGCAAGAGGGTCTATGAAATAATATTTGAAATGTTTTGGGCAATGTAATGAAACTACACTACCCAAAAGGTGTGAAAAAAAGGTTTGTTTCAAAATCTCTCTAAGGCAAAGATAATTTCCCACAATTTTGATATCATAACACTACTTTTCTTGACTCAAAATTTTGTGATGCATAGACTCAAAGTGCAAGTGTTAGCGCAAAATGGCATAATTATACCAAGTGATGATAATGATTATGAGTCTTAAATGGCCTTTAACCCAAATTTGAAATTAAAACTAATTTCCCTCAAGTTTAGTGCAAATGGTGAACCCACTTAACACATCAACCCTATGAACTTATAAAGGTGCAATTCCAAATTTAAATTATAAGTGAAGGACTTTAAACAACTTTGGTAAATGTCTAGAATTAGGAAGCATAACTATGCCAAAGTGGATGATATAACTCCCAAGCTTTTGATGAAATTTGAACAAGGAAAATTGATGAAAAAAATTGTTAGCATGTCCTTTATCCTTAAATCTATTTAAGGTTTGAAACAATGAACTTTAAAAAAAGAGCTCTCGAATCTGTGTTTTAAGAAAAACACAGTCACCGGTGTCAGTTTCTATAACTAACAATGGTTGCATTTTATAATCAATGATAGTTATCTAACCAATATCAGTTATACCAATGTGACTGATGACAAGTATCCAATTGATGTCAATTTTACTAATCGATGTCGATTAAGCGATCCAACCGATTTTGTTTTTACTAATCGATATCAGTTATTATGTAAATCTGTGACAAAGAAAAATGACAAACTAAATTTTAAAGATTTTTAAAGGTCCAAATAAATATTTTAAAGATGAAAAATGATCTTTTTCATGTGTGGGATGTGTTTGGTCCCACAAAGCGTGTCATTATGTGAACTAGGAATTTGACTCAAGAGAGAATGATTAGTATGGTATTGGTTTCAAAATGAAAGAAACACACTAACTAACATAACTTATCTAGGCCTAGGCACTAGGGAGAGCTTAATTAACAAACATGAATAAAACACAACTAAAATTCAAAATAAAACTTTCTTTTACCTCCCTTGGATGCTCCAAAATGTTTGTTGTAATGGCTTGCTCAATTTGTGCTTATGAAGTCTTCATCAATGGAAGCTTGGCTACCTTCATCTCTCCTTGGCACCTTTGAATTGTAGCTTGAATTGTCTTGGAATCAATTTGGCATGGTAACACTAATTTAAATATATTTTGAAAATATTTTATCATAATAACTTTTCACCAAAATAGCTTAGAAATGATGTTCATGGCCACTCTATTTATAGATTTTTTAGAATGTCTAGAATTACCCTAAACCGTCCATCCTAAGATTGAGATGTGTGGTTGAAGATTAATTAAATTTTTGGAATTAAGTTTATAATTATCCTCATCATGATAGATAAATAATGGGAAATTAAGAGGCATGGAAGGCATTGATGAGGCATAGAGGGCATGAATCCTAAAATTTATGGCATTTATATCCTAGGGATGTCTTCCAAAGAAATGAGGTCACCTAATGATGCAGATATTTAATATTCATTTTCAAAAATAAGTATTCAACAAGTTTCCATGTAATTCTTAATGAGTCCTTGATTTGGATTAATTAGCTCTTAAGCATGCTTAAGCACTTTATGCACAAATTACTCAAATTTATTAGAATGTTTTATTATTGGTCCAAAATTTGACTAGATTGGAATTAGAAGGTGATGTTAGATGCATTGGATCTATTACCCAATTTAGGATGATACTGAAAATAAATAACAAAGGCACATATCTTTGTGCAAGATATTTTATAGGAAAGAGCAATTCAGAGCACCTACGTGAAAAATTGGCATTTTGACTCAGAATGATCTGATCAAAGTTAGCTAGCCCATAAATTGCATTACCCCATTTAGTGATACCCTAGCCAAAATCAGCACTTTAATATGTTAGTTTCACATCATTTAGTGTGTTTTAGTGTTTTTAGGCCAAATTGTGTATTTTGGATGGAAATTGGCCAAAACTCTGATTGGAGGTTATCGATGGCCAGATTTAGGTGTCTACATAGATCATGTATTTATTGGTTAACTCAAATAAATAATTATCTTGAGGGTAATAATTTTAAGAGGTGCTCAAATAAATGTTATGTTTGACTTCCCATTCATTGATTTTGGTCCAAATAAAAGTTATATCATTATATAATATAATGGTGGCTAGAACACCAAATCTAGTCACAGTTCCCTCATATAAATCCAAGATGGATGTTTCATTTACTTCTTTGAGGGCATCTTGTTTTTTAAATTTTTTAAATTAGTATATTGTAGTTATAATCCTTGTGTCCAACACTTAAAGGAGGGTTAATCATTTTAATGAAATCTAGACCCCACTGAGAGAAGGGATAATCACCTTGAATTGGATAAAGTGGAATAGTTGCTAGCCTTTTTTTCCCAGTGAAGAGGACACATTTATTGTATATTCTCACCCATATATAAGCATAAAAAAAAAGGTTAATAATAATCAGCCCTCATGATATTGATAATAATATTTTTTGGTGAATAATGTCGTCCCAGTAATCCATCATGGAACTCTTGAAGGATCTTATCACTCTGATTCTATTATATACATCTTAGAAGAACTATATTGATGTATTTTATAAACAACATATAATTAAAAGGAACATAATGAATAAATTGAAACAAATATGTATTATTTTGACATTTTAAAGCCTTTTTGGATATTCACCTAATTGGAGAAAGGCATTCACACTCTTAGTCAAGCAAATAGGAGGATCATGATTAGCTAGTCATTTTTATTGCAACATAATGAATGTTTTACTTCTAGATTCTAAATCAACTACTAACTACTTACACAATCCACTTCCCATTACAAGCTTGGTGATTTTGATTTCAATATCATATTACATCACCTTGGTGATCCAACCATCTCTTTTTTCACTGATATCTCTGCTCAATAGAAACTCTTTCACACTTGGATATGAGACCATCAGATGAATCTTATTATTAGAAGCATGTGCCTAGATTTATTAAATAATATAATAATATACAAAATTTGTTTTTCCATGAAGATATTGTTATAAGTATATATATTGAATGGGAGTGAATAATTTCCATTAAAATAATATTTCAATTTCACTTATCATTCATGAAGCATTCATTCACATACATACATTAATCAATGCATAAATAAGCATCTACAAAGGCATAAAACATAAGAACATAAGAGATATATGGGAAACCTTATTGGGGGATAAAACCCATTAAAACATAACTTGGAATATAGTTATATAATCAAATAACACCAACCCCTTACTAGTCAAGCACCAACTCAATTAGTATTTTAACAAGTAACAACTTATAAGGAGGTACCAAACCCCTAGGTAACTCAGCACTAAATCAATCACCTAGAATATTTGATCAAATTTGGATAGTTTTTTATCAATCAACTGATCATGACCACCTAATTTTTCTCTTCTCACTCTTTTATCTCTCTCTCAAATATCCTAGTAGGCCTCTTTGCTCAACTAGCCCAATTCTTGGCAAAATTAGGTCAAATAAACTTGTTGATCACCTGTAAAAACATTTTTAGAACTTCATGATTTATTAACCACATATATATGATGGTTTTCAATCACTCTACCTATTTTCCAAACCTCTATATCATTCATTCACTCCCTCAATATTCTTGTTGTCACTTAAACTTGTACCCTTTGAGGAGATGAAAAGTCTTTCCTCATTCAAGTGGTACAATGGAACCACCTCAGGGCTATGGGTGACCCAAATTTGAGGTGAATCTCTAGATTATGGATAGTTCCCTTGATGTATCACTATAGATCAAACTTAATACTAAATTTTGAGGGGTGAAAAGGGATAAGAATAAATGAAAACAAATATAATCTAAGGGAGGTGATAGACCAAATAGATAGTCTAATCACACCACTTACAGTTCACTTGAAACCAAAGAGAATCCCACACATACACTATTGAATTAAACACTCCTCTTCTACATAAATGTTTCAAGCATGAGGTCTTAATGAGAGTATAGGATAGGAGGACGTAGATAATAGGTCTTATAGAAACACTAATGAATAATCTAATCACTTTACCTAAAATCCATATCAAACACTTCTTTTTGACCTACAAAAGAGAGCTTTCAAACCACACAAGGCACTAGGAAGAGTAACATGTGAAGGTAAGCAAAATACACTTGCATAAGACCAACAACCATAACATGTACTTAATGAAGTCATTAATGAGGTAAAACAACATTATTTATTAGTTTAAGGAAAAAATTAAGTATGGCTTCACCATAATCAAGTGGAAAGATCCATATAATAGCCAAAAAGGCTAGTATTTATATCAATTATGAGAGGAAAGAGAGAAAAGGAAGATCAAGAGTCACAAAGACACTTTTAAAGAAATGAAGAGCTATAATAGTCATATAATTAGGCATGAGATAGGTCCTATAAGTAAAATATTGACAAATGTCTCCCAAGTCATTAAACTCCTCCATATGTGGTGTAGATTCTCTTTTGCTTACACATAAAACTGATTTCATGATTTTCTTTCACAAAAATACCTCATCACTGAATAGGTTCAGATCTGATGATTTATCTAAGGGGAAGGGGTTACTTAAAATCCTCTTCATTCATTAGATTAGTGTTTAATAATCCATATTCTTTTGGCCATAAGCAATCATCCCTAACAGTCAAAAATAACTCCTTCCCATGCACCTCTCACACTTGGCACACAAAATGATTCCAATTATACAATATGATATATGAAAAAGGAGGAATGACACCTTTAAAGAGTGTCCAAGTCATTAGGTTATTAAATCAAGCCTTAAAAGGCTTCCCAATTGGAGCTCTCACCCTTTTTACCAAGTGTTCACTGCTTGTTCACTATGACTGGCTGAGATGAATGAGATGGTAGGCACACTTGGGAGATTATATATATTAATATATGGACATGAGGACTTATAAAAATTCATAATATATCTCCCAAAGGTGGTTTCATCTTTTGAAAGTTTTCCATGCTTATAAAACATATAAATTTGTCAAAATAAGTTAAGTTGTACCTATTTTATATAGGTTAGTACATATAAATTTCATTTAATAGGACCTTGGAGAGTCCTATAAAACTCAAAATCATCTCCTTTTCCTTTACTTCCCATATTAATTCTCCATTTTCCTTCTTTTCTCAATCGGGTCCTAGTTTTGGTTTTGTGAGGGTTTTAGAGTCACTTGGAATCTTAGGCTTAGTTCATAGAGTTATCACATTGAATCCTTTTATAAATTACACTTAAATATTATTATTTAACCTTGCTAACATCTATGATAACGTTGGGTTCCCATGAAAATATTCATGGAAGTTACAAGCATCTCAAGATGGTCAATCGGGTCATTTCTAAGCATTCTGCAAGGTCTGAAAGCTCTCAAGCTAAGAGATGGTTTCTTGGTGATATTTTATAAAAAATAGGAGTATATACACACCTTATTCCTCCCAAACAAACTTTCCAACTGATCTAAATTTCCATTTAGTCCCAAAATGGTGATGGACTACTTCTAGGTACTAAGCCTAGATTAGGTCTAATAGGCCTTACCTAAAACTTAGGCCCTAAATGACCTCCTAATGGATTCAACTACCATATAATGGTTCAAAAACTTTATTCATATCCCCATGTAAATGATATAAAGCATTATAATTCTTTTAAAAAATTTAAATTGGAAATGATCTCTCATTTGGGATTAGGCTTGTACCTTGCTTAACTACCTTACTAGCAAACCTTATTGCATAGAGTACCCTATTTGACCTCAGACCTTATAGATTAGTTTATCATGTTTTAATATGTGTTACATATCTCCAAAAATCATCTTTAAGTATTTTTAGACCTTATGGCTTTCCACTCCATCTATTTTCCAAAAGTTATAGGGTTCATGTAAGGGAAAAGTGCTCTACCTCTGAGACATAATAGAGAGGTGTTTCCTTATTTTTTCATCAAAAAAAAGTATTTTATGGTGTTCCTAAAGTTACAAGGATTATCTATACCAATAATCAACTCCTTAATACATGATTTTACCATTAAAAACCACAAATTTCCAAGACTAAGTTTGCATAGGTAGACTGTGCAGGGGTATTAAAATGTTGACTGTGGTTGCTTTCTTGAACTCCATTTTGTAAATGAATTTTAATGTAAAAATGATTTTTATATTGTTATATAATTTTTTTTGTGTCTCTAACTCACATTCAACACCTTGATCACTCAAGTACCTTACATGCTCTCACTTGACCTCCACCATCTTGACCTCTATTGACTGAGACAAACCTATATTTTCACCCTTGTAGGTGTATATTAGTCTTTGATGAGATCCAAAAAATATGTTTAAAGACCCTAATTGAACCTATTTATGTGGCCATATATATATTTTCACTAACACCCCCTTGTAAAGATTGAGGCATCATTCTAGCATCAAACTTCTTAGTCATTATTTGCCTGACTAATACATTGTACCTCTACCCATGCCTATAGGTTAGTTTATCTTGTCTAGAGATCATGAAGCTCATATCATTTTATTAGATCCCATTGAGACCTTATAATGTCATAAAATTCCTTCTTATAGTGACATCTCACTTAAGAATGCCATAGTCCTTATTATATCTCATACTAGTTCAATATTGAGACACTCTTATTTTTACCCTTGCCTATAGGTGCATAACCTTTATTGGGGTAGTCATATTACCTTAAGAATCTCTTGATACCTTATTGAGTTTAGACAATGCATAATACACTTTCACCTAATTTTCTTATTCAATGGGAACTCAAACTATGTCCTTCCCTAACTGAGACCAATTTTCTTCAAAACCCTGCTTGTAGATGCATGTTTTGTAGCTTGTCTATGGACAAGATATAAAATTGAGAAGTCATCACACCAAGTGTCATATTTTCCTATGAAATCTCAATTCATAAGTACCACTTGAACCATTTAGAATCACTCTAATTATGGTATTGTATTCAATTTATAATTTTTGATGATAAAGACCTCATTTTTGGTCTCAAACCTATAGATGACACTATTGAAATTTAGTGGTTATATGTGTGGTTTTAAGGTATTCAAACATCATACTCGTTAAGTCCACTAGCCTCTCACCTTTACCTATTTTTACCTTTAGGATATGACTAGTAAACAAATTCATCAAGGTTTTTCAACACCAAGTCTATCACCTTAATTTGAATTTTAAAAAAGTTCCTAGTGCACTGTTTTACCATTTTGGGGAAGATGGTCATCAAAACTTAGAATTGTCTGTTGGGATGTTTCTCCAACACCTAGTGAGCTACCAAGTGTATTAAACATTCTATTCATGATATAAAATTGTTTCATAGACCTCATGAAGACTCAAACCTATCAATTATCTCTGTACAAACCCTTATATCTTTGTAAAAGACACCTGAGACAATAATAGGTGTGAAAGAACCAATTTACAAGTATACATAAGCCTAAAAGAGGCTTATTGAGTTTTTCAAACTCCAAAACAAGAATATAATGAGTAAACCTATGGATAGGCCCTAAGAAAGAATGAAATAATCAAATCCATCAAACCAAATCAAATTATTTTGAAACTAGCTCAAAAAGAAGACCCCTCATGGATGAAGAAGCATAAAAAGTTTCTTGGCTTCTTAGCAATGATTCATAAAGGAAAATCTATGAAAATGAAACTTGTCATGGATTTAGAGCTGACTTAGACCTATTTTAATCCCTAATAGAACTCCTACCAACTCCACCTATATGACTTGTACCAAGCATTTAAAGTTGACTCTCCTTGGCTTCCAAAGGTAAGAAATAAGAAACAAAAGAAAATTTTGATCCATCTAACCTTTTCTCTACAAATCATGTGTGGTAAAGACTTTAGGGAAATGAAGAGGCACATTCCTATATTTTTAGCTGAAGGTGGACTTCCCAAATTTGTACAAGTGCCATTAAGGGGTAGTTTTAAGGAGTTTTCCCTATTTTCATGCATGAAACTACTTCTTGAACTAACTCTAACTGCCTTTTTGTAGACACCTAAATCTAGACACCTCCAACCTCCAACCAAGGTTTTGACCAATTTCTACCAAAATGCACAATTTTGCCTAAAAACACTAAAACACATTAAATGAATTGAAATTGATATATTCAAGTGATGATTTTGGCCAAAGTATCATTAAATGAGGTATTACAATTTATGGGCCAGCTAACTTTGATCAGATCAATTCAAGTTAAAATACCAATTTTGCACCTGAGTGCTCTAGATTGCTCTTTTATATGAAATTTCTTGTACAAGATACGTGCCTTTGTTATTTTACATTGACAACATCCTAAATGGGATAATGGGTTCAATGCATCTAACATTGACTTCCAATTCCAATCTAATCAAAATTTAAGCCAATAACATGAAATTTTGACCAATTTGATTAATTTGTGCACAAAGAGCCAAAGTTTGCATCAAATTGCTTAATCATGCTTAAGATCTAATTAAACCAAATCAAGACCTTAAGTTAATTTTCCATGGAGATTTTTGAATATTTTTTTTTGGAAATGAATATTGAATATCTACATCATCAAAGTGACATCTTTTTTTGGGAAGACATTCCTAGGCCATAAATACCATAAATATCAAGATTCATGCCTCCCATGCCTCATTAAGACCCTCCATTCCTATTAAATTCCCCTTTATCCCAAATATTGATGAGCCTATTTATGAATTTTATTTGCATAATTGAATTAATCCTTAGCCACACAACTCCATCTTGAGATGGATGGTTCAAGTTGATCTAGCCATTTGCAAAAAATTATAAATAGAAGGCCTTGCCTATTGAATTATAAGATCTCACACACCAAAATTATAATGTTGAATTGATTCCAAAGATTCATGAAAATTAGTGTTATAATTTATAAATATTGAGCTAAGCCAAGCGAAAGCCATAAGGTACTAATGAGAGATGGAGGTAGCCAAGCTTCCATTGAACTTCATGAGCACAAAGTCAAGCAAGCCACCACAAAAAGTATTTTGGAGCATCCAAGGAAGGTGAAAGAAATATTATTTCATATTTTAATTATGTTTCTATTTTTGTTTTATTAACTAAGTTCTCCCTATCAACTAGGCCTAGAGATATTATACTATTGTGTTTATTTCAATTTTGATTTCATTTTTGAGACTAACACAATATTGGCCATCCTCTCTTAAGTCAAATTCTTAGTCTACATAATGGCATACCTGATAGGACAAGACACATCCCATGTATGAAGGAAAGCATGAGGAAACTTTAAAATTTCAATTTGGATTCTTAAAACTCTTTCTAAGTGATTTTCTAACTTTGTTTGGCCAAATTTTCACCTTCACGGGTTTACACAGAGAACCACTGATGGTTAAGTAAACCGCCGATGGTTGAGCAAACCATCAATGGTCATATAACCATCATCGGTTAGGTAAACTATCACCATTTAGGTAAATCATCGATGGTTCACTATGTTTTTCTTAAAAACATAAAACCCAAGAGCTAATAGGCCTTTTAAAAATGCTTGGTTTGGGGTCATATGGACTCCATTTTTGATGAATGTAAAAAAAAAAAAACATTTTTTCTTCCAAATTTTTAGAATATGATATTATTTTAACTTTAATTTACATATATTTTTCACAAAAATTTAAAAATATCTTTAATTTTTTTTAATCTAACACATTTGATTTTGGGGTGATGCCTTAAGGGTAGACAGGTAACCGACAGACTTTGAATTTGTTAAAACATGATATTTAGATATATTTTGAATGATTTAAAATGAATTAAGAACCTTTTTTTGGTGATTAATAATTTTTTTTATATGCTTAAGTGAATATTTTTGATAATTAGGATTTCAAAAGTTACGACTTAAGACCAAGGGGTCAAAAGAACACCACCCAATTTTTTAATTTGGTGTTTAAAATTGAACGCACTTATAAAATTTTGTCTTAAATATTTTTTTAATTATAATTTGATTTATAAAAAAGGTCATTGTGTGTATGATATTCCATCCATCCCCTTTAGGGAACTTTTGTAATTAAAAGCATCGTTCTTATTGTAAACATGCCTAGTCCAAGGCATAGAAAGAATGTCATCTAAAGCACTTCCTAAAAACTCACAATAGTTTTGGTGAACTTGAAATGAACCTAAAGTCTTTATTTTATGTCTTTTATTTCTTTTCATCTTGGCTTGAGAAGGGGACTTCATCACCTCCCACAAGTTCTAGATGGAAGCTTTGACCCAGAGTTTCATCTCCTAAGACTGACTTCAACCACTTCTACTAGGATCAAAGGTTTAAGAAATTAAACCACCTTCTAGTGTTGGAGTTGCACATGAGATGTATCTATACTTTGGACATCACACCACATTGATCAAGCAATAGATGTAGTGGTTTAAAAAGGGCAAGACCTTTTTGTAACAATCCAAGTGCTTCAGACACCCAATTAAAGTGTTGCTTCTTTTATTTTCTAATGTGAAAGTTAGTAGACATGGGATCCATCTAGAAATGGTTTAAAACTAATTAGTTTTAGTCAACCCCAAACTACAATACCCTTTCTAAGATTTGGATGATTATACTTAGTGTATTTTGGTCATTTTTTCTTGGTATGTTTTGAAACTAAAGCTTGATTATTTGTTTATAACCATGTCAAAACCAATTTATTTATGCATGACTCTTTTGTCTAAAGAGGCTTTATGCTATCTATTTTACACCACACTTGTGCCTTGAAATTTTTTCTAAAATTATTTATATGTGTGTGTCACTTGAGTTTAGGTGGGTACCATTATGCTTATCAAGTTTAAACCTTTGAGTCTTTAAAATATAACATTGATCACATCATTCAAGAATGCTTACATCTTTAGGCTAATCAATTTATTTCAAGACTTATTTACCATTGTATCAAAAAACTATTTTTTTAAAGCATGTTAGGTATTCCATTTGGACCTTGTTTATGTATCATCATGCTATCTAATCTTGTTTAGCTTATTTGGTCAAATATTAGTTTTTAATGTTGAGTTTTCAATTAATATTATCAATTTTAGATTCAAACATTTGTTGATTTCTATTTAGGCCTCAATTCATGGGGATAATATATAGATATTTCTCTTTTGGGTTGCATAACTTTGGTTAATCGATTACCCAAATTTGAAGACTTGATTGTTTATTTATTCAAATCCTATCCTCATCATCATTTATGCCTTTATTTGGGAGAACATAGCCTTTCTCCAAGAGCCTTTTGCCTCATGCCTTATTCCAACTGATCATGTTTATGTTTGATTTCGTGTGCCATGTCCATGTCAAAGTTAATTCCAAATTTATTAGATTAAATCAAATTAAATCATGACCTTATTTCAAGTATAGATTTTGATGTCGTTTGGACAAAAGTCCTAGCATAGCATGTTTGACTGTAGCTTTTGACTCTACATTTAGATTAAAATACCTAGTGACTATTTTCCCTTTCCTAGTTTAGACTTTGTTTAGAATAATTTGACCTAGACCTTTGACATGCCAGTTTTTTATTCAGACACTTGACCTTTTGTGTGTATAACACTTGATGTTAGACTATTTTATGACAAATTTTATCACAAACCATTTTGGAGATATAACTCCATGATCAAATCATTGTTTAGAGATACAACTCGACTTTTGACCAAGTTAGACCTAGTTTGAACCATTTATCCTTTGGACATAATTTTTTAGAGTTTACAAAATTCCAAGCCTTTTTATTTTATATCTTTCAAAATTTATGTAGATATGTATAGATACACTTATGGTGGAGTCATGTGCAATCTAATTTATGATAGAATTGTGATCTAGGAATTTGACTCAAGAGAGGATGGTTAGTATGGGGTTAGTTTCAAAATGAAAACAAAATGAAAGAAACACACTAACTAGCATAACATCTCTAGGCCTAGACACTAAGGAGAGATTATTTAAAAAATATGAATGAATCACACAACTAAAATGTAAAATAAACCTCTTTTACCTTCTTTGGATGCTCTAAAATGCTTGTTGTAGTGGATTGCTTGGCTTATGCTCATAGAGTCCTTAGCAATGGAAGGTTGAATACCTCCATCTCTCCTTGGCACCTATGGATTGTGGCTTGGCTTGGATTAGAATAAATTTTTCATGGTAAAAATAGTTGAAATGGATTCTTAAAGATATTTGTGCATATAAATTTGTATTATCAAGTCCTAGAATTCATGTGGTGAGGCCTCCTATTTATAAATTTTTGAGATTGATCAAAATCAACCTGAACTGTCCATCTCAAGATTGAGATGTGTTTCTAAGGATTAATCTAATTTATAAATTAATATTTCTAAATTGGCTCATCAATATTTGGGATAGAGGAGCAATTAAGAGGCATGAAGGGCTTTGATGAGTCATGGGAGGCATGAATCCTGATATTTGTGGCATTTATGGCCTAGGGATGTCTTCCAAAGAAATGAGGTCAATTGATGATGTAGATATTACATATTCATTTACAAAATAAATTATTCAAAAATTTTCCATGGAATTCTTGATTAGGCCTTGATTTGGGTTAATTAGTTCTTAAGCATGATTAAAAACTTTATGCACAAATTACTCAAATTGATCAAAATGTCTTGTTATTAGTCTAAAATTTGATTGGATTAGATTTATAAGATGATGTTAGATAAGTTAGAACCATATTCCCATTTAGGATCTTATCCCCCCAAAAAAAAGACACGTGTCTTGTGCAAAAGATTTGATAGGAAAGAGCAATCCAAAGCACCTAGGTGCAAAATTGGCATCTTAACTCAGAATGATCTAATCAAATATAGCTAGCCCATAAATTGCATTGCCCCATTTAATGATACCCTAGCCAAAATTGGCACTTGAATATGTCAGTTTCACATTATTTAGCATGTTTTAGTTTTGTAGGCCAAATTGTGTATTTTAAGTGGAAATTAGTGAAAATCCTAATTGGAAGTTATCAGTGGCCAAATTTAGGTGTCTACAGTTTGCCCCTATTTAGAAAGATGTTGTAAACCATAAGCAAATAAATATATTCTCAAATATTGAGAGATGGCCTATATTATAAAAATATGATGATGGTTGAAGAACAAAGTTCTAAATGGTTTTGGGAAGCTTATGATGATGCCCCCTCAAGGGAGTGGCTATCACATTTTTTAATAGATGGTCCATCAAAAAGAAGAAAGAAGAAAGGTGGAATTAACCCATGGTTGAGAGTAATCCAAATGAGAAAATACTTGGAAGCATTGATTTAAAAAGATTATTTATTTTTCCAAAGGTGGTTATAATTAGGAATAAAAGTCAAAATAATGATTTTTCCATAGGTGGTTATAATCATTAAGAAGACCTAGATTCGATAAAGACAATTGTGCCCCATTTAGGGATGATTAGCAAGCATAACTCAAGGATATAACCTAGAATTTAGATTAAATATGAGCAGGTGCAAAGTGATGAAATAGATGAATAGAAGAATATGATTGATTAGTGTGAATGGTATAGTTATACCTAACAATGAGGATATGCTCTTCCTAACTAGCAATGATACAACTAGAATGGTCAAATGAGTGATATTGATCAAGGAAAATGGGAGTATTTGCCGAGGTACCAAGGATAAAATTCTATAGCTCCATTGGTTGTAGACCTTCCTAAAGTTAATTTTTGCTATAACATGTGATGGTAGGCTTCATGATAAAACACCATAAAGATTTGGACAAAATATGCATAAGGACTGACTCCTAATATTGAATAAACACTAAAAAATGATACACTAATGATAAAAAACATTGATGATAATATTGGCGTATGAATATAGATAGACTAAAAAATAATTTGCTCAAGGAATCACTCAATGAACACATATAGATTGAGTCGAGGCAATAGTGCTGAAAGTAAAAAAATAGGAAAGAAAATAAACAAATAAATAGAAAAACAAACAAACAAATAGAAAGCCTAAAATAAAAGTGAAATAAAACATCCTAACAATGACCATGCCCTAGCAAGGTAGATCAAGGATAATTGACTAGGCTTTGATAGGACAAACATTTTTGGATTTTTAAAATGTTATAAATGTTTATGGAATTTTGAGGTATCTTAACTCATTAGAGAATGAACAAGATACTTGACCACAAAAGGGAAAGATCATTTGGCTGAGGTTGATTAAGGTGACCTCAAAATGAATTGAACATGACCCACATAGTCCTAAAATGACCTCAAGTCATAGTAATTCCATCCACATAAAAGGTGAAGAAAAACCAACTAGGTCCCAACAAGTTCTCAAATCTAGAAAATAGCCAGTCAAATGAAAAAAATAATGGTAAGGTGATGTGAAAATGCATGATAAATAAGTGTTGCCCCTAGTTTTCCCATAGGTGGTTATAACTAAGATACAATGACATAGGCTAATGATACTAATTTTTCCATAGGTGGTTATAATTAGTAGCAAGACTGGTGAGACATTGATTTACCCATAGGTAGTTATAATCAAGCTCACATAAACAAACCTAGATATAGGATGAATGATATCTTACCAAATCAATAGTCACACTACATTCATAGACTATCATTATAAACATGGATTGGATTGATTGTTAAAACTTTATTATAATCCTTTCATAAAAGGTGTGGGAAAAACCAAATGAACCAAGATCAAAATAAGATTGGGTAGGATGACTAAAACTAGGCTTTGATCTAGATAGGAATGGAATGATAGGATGGCATGGTCTTGCTAAGGATAATGATGGTTTTTTGATATATTTGATAAAATGGTAAGAGAGTTTCCCCTAAGTGATGGGGTAAATGGAAAGATACATGATAATGACAAAAGGATATGTACCAATAGTAATGACATGACAATGTGAAATGGTATGGTACATGTTGTTGGCCTAGGTGTGGTTTTTTATTCCATTATTCCTATTGATGGGGAGATGCATGTCCTAATCAATAAATGATACAAATAGAATACCTGATCATGCTAATTTCTATCCCACACCTCATCTAAAAATTTGATCTGTCAAGAACTAAATGCAGATTTGGATGACAAGAATGTTGTTGTGTTCTTCATTGGTCATAGATTTTGATTCCTTCAAATGTTGAGACAAGGTATCTTTTTATCCTCTACAAAAGAAAGTGTGGTTGTGGATGGTAACCAAGAAAAAATAATGGATGGTAGGATTGATTGTGAAATTGAATGGTAGATGATAATGGAATGTGGAATGCTGGGGAAATAAATGAAGATCAAGACTTTTAGTCACACATTATGTTTTTGATGTCAAATTCAACATAACTTTAGTTGTGGTAGGGCTGAAGTCTTGTTCTCTCAATAGGACCACCATATTTTTCTATTGTTTGATCTTGAAAGTAACTACCATTTGATTAGGCTGTAGATTGGAAGCTACTTTGATTTGATCTTTGATTTTGTCTTCATCAAGTAGTGAAGAAATTTTATGCTTAGCTATTGGTGAATCAATGAGGTTTTCACCAATGAAGTTGTCTTGATTGTCCCATAGCACCTCTAAGAAGGTTTCACTAAGGAATGTGGACTTTTGACTTTGTTTGTCTTCTATCATTTTTTTAAAAAATCACTAGAAGATGCTAAGTTTTGACTTTGATTATCTCTTAGTACCTCCAAAAAGGTTTCACTAGGAGAGTGTTCTTCTACTATATGAATGTGGTCTTGGCCTCCTTTCTCTTCTTCAAATGCTATGTCACCATAGATGTAGTTCAATAAAGTGTGTTTCTATCGATCCTAATCGACACTTGTGGGAAATGAAATGTCAATGATATGGCTATTTTGGTTGATGGTAATGTCCTATAGAATGATAATGAAATGGGGAGAGGCTATATAATCCTCATATAATATAGTAAGATAACTTGTATTGATTCTAAAGTACTCATCCTCAAAAACCATAGAAGGATCACAAATATATTCAAATTGATTTGCAATGCATGCATAACCAATGTTGTAATAGCCATGAACATATTCTTCTTCTAAATATGATTTTGACTCAAGGGACTTTGAGTCTGATGTTGAGACTAATTTTATTTGTGATTTTGATGCTAAATTTGACATTGGTTTAAGAATAAATCCTGACTCTGACTTTGATTCTTCATCTGATGGGTATTCTATTACAATGATGCCTTATTAAACATTTGGTATTAGACAGATAATAGCTTGTGATGGCATAATGGGCTCCATAAAAATTAGTTTGTTAAAGTGAGACTCCTCTAGGTTGAGAAATAGGTCGAGAGACAACTCCTCAAAGACTAGCTTGTTAATAGGAGGATCTTTAAAAATAGGCACATAGTCAAGGTAATGATTTGCCTGAAGGTGGTTATAATCATTAAGAAGTGACTTAGAAAAGACTAGTTTGTTAGAGTGAGACTTCTTAACAACTGGTATAGGATCAATAAGTAATTCATCACAGGTTGACTTATCACAAGTGGTTGGTTCAACAAAAATATCTTAGATTGGTTGGTTCTCTTGGCCTTGGTTTATAATGAGTTAGAAAATACTAATTTTGAGCATAGCTTGGTCTTTGAATGATTAGATCAATTGAGGTTTGGATGGGATTGTTATTAGACAAGAAATGACTTGTAGTTGGATAATGGTAGGGTCTTAAGGAGCATGGTTACTCGCATGAGCTGAATGACAAAGTCCTGAGATGGTAATGATAGGGTGGTGTGGATCATGATTGCTCACATAAGCCAAAGGACTAAGTCTTAGAATGATGAAGGGGGATTGTGGAGCTTGATTACATAAACAAACCAAAGGATGAGATCTTGGTATAGAAATGGTTGGGCATTGTGGAGATTGGTTGTTCACATAAACCAAAGGATGAGGTATATAAAAATGATATGATGGTGTGGTCTTATAATAGAAATGGTATGATGTGGTGGAGCCTGATTACTCACATAAGCTAAGGCATCCAAGTCTTTCTCATAAACCATATCATCCCAATCATGACTTAGCTCATAAGCTATTTCTTGATTGTGTTCCATGTACTAATTATTGTAAAGAGGGTATGGATCTATATCCCAAACAATATTATCTGTAGTTGGGTATTCAAAGTCCTCCTCACAAGCCTTTACATACCAATCAAGGTCTCAATTTGGATCATAAGTTACTTCGTGAATTTTTTTCTCATGAATGATTAATATGAGGTGGATAGAAATTTATCTCACAAACCATATTAGCATCAGTGGGGTCTTGAGAAAATCCATAAAAATTATTTTGTGTGGCCACTCTATCATAATTCATATTGCAAGTGACTCCACCATAAGTGTAGCTAGACATATCTGCATAAATGATGAAAGCTCTAAAAATAAAAAGGCTTAGAGTTTTATAAAGTCTAAAAAATGATCCAAAGGACAAATGGTTCAAACTTAGTCCAACATGGTCAAAGGGGTGGAGTTGTATCTCCAATGTGGTCTGAAGGTGGAGTTATATCTCCAAAATGATTTATGTTAATATTTGGCATAAAATAGCCTAACATCAAATGTCTAATGTCATATGCATAAAAGGTCAAGCATCTGAATAAAAACTAGTATGTCAAAGGTCTAGGTAAAAGTGTTCCAAACAAGGTCTAAACTAGGAAAGAGGAAAGTTAAATTACAAGGTCTTTTATCCAAACGTAGAGTTAAAAGCTAGGCTTAAAAAAATAGGCATGTGCTAGGAATTTTGGAAAAATGACATCAAAAGCTAGACTTGAAACAAAGGCTAATGTGATTTGATTTAATCTAACAAGTTTGTAAAAACCTTTGACATAAACCCAACACACAGAATCAAACATAAACATGATCAATTGGCATAAGGCATAAGATAAAAATTTCTTTGAGAAAGGTTGTGTTCTCCCAAATAAAGGCACAAACAATGATGAGGATAGGATTTAAAAAATAAATCATTAATAGTTTTCAAGTTTGGGTAATCGATTAACTGAAGTTATGTAACCTAAAAGAGTAAGATTTATGTATTATCCCCATGAATTGAGGCTTAAACAAAAAATCAATCAATGTTTGGACCAAATTTAACAAGTCTAATTGAAAATTCAATGTTTAAAACTAGGATTTGAATAAACAAATTAGATAAGATTGGATAGCATGATAGCACAAGACAATAGTCTAAATGGTATGCATGACATGGTTTGAAACAAATGGTTTTTGATACAAGGTAAACTAGTTTTGAAACAAACTGAGCAACCTAATGGCATAAACATACTCAAATGATGTGTTCAGTTTTGTGTTTCAAAAGACTCAAAGGCAAAATGTTTTTAACATGATTTGGTTAGCATAACACTACCCTTTGTAACTCAAATACATTGTTCTGACATGGCTTATGAGCAAACAAACAAGTTTTAGCCTTGAAGCATACTAAGAAAATAATGACCAAATTACACCATCATTTCAATTTTTGAACATTTCTATGGGAATCAATTTCATAATGACTTTCACTTCAAACAATGCAAAAGAAAAGCATGGAAATTGGGTGACCATGGCATTGACTAGTTGTAAAAAGGTTTAGTCTTTTTTACAACCACTACATCCTATTATTCACTCAGTGTAGTGTGATTTCCAAATCTAGATACATCCTATGTGAAACTTCAAATGAGTAAGTGAAGTCAATGCTAGGAGATGAAACCCCAGGTCAAAGCTTCCCTAAAGAACTCATGGGAGGTAATGGCATCCCCCCTCACAATCCAAGTTTGCATAAAAAATAAAAAAACATGAAAGTAAAAAGACTTTAAGGTCATTTTCAAGGTCACCCAAACTTTGATGAGTTTTTGGGGAGTGATTTAGATGACTTTATTTCTAAGCCTTGCACTAGACTACTTGTAATAAGAATGATGTTTTTGATTCCAAGGGCTCCCTAAAGGGGATAAATGGAAGAGAATACATGAAACATCCCTCTTTTTGCCAAAAAAATCTAATTAAACAACTATTGCAAACAATAATTGATAAGTGTGTTCAATTTTAAGCCCAAATAAAATATTTGGTGGTGTTCATTTGACCCCCTGGTCTTAAGATTGTGAACTTTGAAAATATTCATTTAAGCATCTAAATTTTTTATTAAACACCAAAAAAAGTTCCTAATTGTTTTTTAAGCATGAAAAAGGTGATCTAGACATGTTTTAGCAAATGTCAAGCTTGGTTCTGCAATAAAAATGTTAGCATGTCATTTAGCTTTGAAGCTCTTTTCAGTTTGAAACAACAAACTTTAGAAAAAGAGATCTTAAGTCTGTGTTTTAAAAAAAAAACACACAATCACCAATGTCATTTATTTATAACTAATGATGGATACATTGGATTATGTGATCTATAAATTTGACTCAAGAGAGAATGGTTAGTATGGGGTTAGTTCCAAAATGAAAGAAACACACTAACTAGCATAACATGTCTAGGCCTAGACACTAGGGAGAGTTTAGTTAATAAATATGAATGAAACACATAACTAAAATTTAAAATAAACCTCTTTTACCTTCCTTAGATGCTCCAAAATGCTTGTTGTAGTGGCTTGCTCAGCTTGTACTCATGAAATCTTCATCAAAGGAGGCTTGGCTATCTCCTCTTCTCCTTGGCACCTTGTGACTTTGGCTTAGCTTGGCTTGGAATCAATTTGGCATGGTAACAATAATTTTATGAAGCTTTTGGAACTAATCTTGCATTATAACGTTTCACTATCAAGACTTAAAATTCATGTGGTGAGGCCTCATATTTATAGATTTTTAAGATTGATCAGAATCAACCTGAACTATCCATCTTAGAATTGAGATATGTGGCTAAGGATTAATCCAATTTTTTAATTAAATTTGATAAATAGGCTCATCAATATTTGGGATAGAGGAACAATTAAGAGACATGGAGGGATTTTATGAGGCATAGGAGGCATGAATCTTGATATTTATGGCATTTATGGCCTAGGGATGTCATCTCAAGAAATGAGGTCACCTAATGATGCAAATATTACATATTCATTTCCAAAACAAATTATTCAACAAGTTTCTATGGAATTATTGATTAGGCCTTGATTTGGGTTAATTAGTTCTTAAACATGATTAAGCACTTTGTACACAAATTACTCAAATTGATCAAAATGTCTTGTTATTGGTCCAAAATTTGATTGTATTAAAATTGAAAGGAAATGTTAGATGCATTAGAACCATATTCCCATTTAGGATGTTACCAAAAATAAATAAAAAAGGAACATGTCTTGTGCAAAAGATTTGATAGGAAAGAGCAATCCAAAGCACCTAGGTACAAAATTGGCATTTTGACTCAAAATGATCTAATCAAAGTTAGCTGGCCCATAAAATGCATTGCCTTATTTAATGATACTCTAGCCAAAATCAGCACTTAAATATGTTAGTTTCACATCATTTAGCATGTTTTAGTGTTTTTAGGCCAAATTATGTATTTTAAGTAGAATTTTGCCAAAAACTTGATTGGAGGTTATCAATGGCTAGATTTAAGTGTTTACAATTTTCCCTTGTTTGGGAAGATGTTGCAAACTGTAGGCAAAGAAATGTCTTATCAAATAATGAGAGATGAGCTATATGCCAAAAAGAAGATGATGATCAAAGAACAAAGATCCAAATGATTTTGGGAAGCCTATAATGATGCCCCCTTGAAGGAGTGGCCATCATATTTGTTGATGGATGGTCCCTCAAAAAGAAGCAAGAAGAAAGGCAAAATTAAACCATGGTTGAAATTAATCCAAATGAGAAAATGATTACATGCATTGATGTAAAAAGGATGTTGATTTGCCCAAAGGTGGTTATAATCAAGTATAAAAATCAAAATAATGATTTGCCCATAGGTGGTTATAATCATTAAGAGGACCTAGATTTGCTAAAGATGATTTTGCCCTAGTTAGGGTTGATTAGCAAACATAACTCAAGGATATAACTTGGAATATAGATTAAAAATGAGTGGATACAAAGTGATGAAATAGATGAATAGAAGAATAAGATTGATCAATGTGAATGATTTATTTGTACCTACCAATGAAGAGATGCTCATCCTGATTAGAAATGATACAACTAGAATGATAAAATGAGTTAATTTGATCAAGGGTGGGATGGGAGGATTTGCCAATGTGTCAAGGAGAAAATCTTGTAGCTCCATTGATTATAGATTCTTGAAGCTAATTTTTACTATAGCATGTGATAGTAGGTATCATGATAGAATGCCATGAAGACTTGGCTGAAATATGCATAAGTACTAACTCCTGATATCCAATAAACACTCAAAATCAATACACCAATGATAAAAACCATGATGACAATATTGACGTATGAATATGGATAGGATCAAGAATAATGTGCTCAAGGAATCATCCAATGAACACATATAAACTGAGTCGAGGCAACTGTTCTAAAATCAAACAAATAGGAAATAAAATAAACAAACAAATAGAAAAACAAAGAAATAAATTAAAATATTGAAAACAAAAGCAAAATAAAGAATCCTAAGAATGACAATGCCACGGTAAGGTGGTTCAAGGATAATTGACTAGGCTTAGATAGGACAAATATTTTTGGATTTTTGAAATGTTATGAATGTTTTTGGCATTTTGAGGTATCTTAACTTGATCAAGAATGACAAGATACCTGCTCACAAAATAATGAGGATTTTTGGCTTAGGTTTCTCACAAAATGGTGAGAGCATATGGAAAGGGGGACTAAGGTGACCTCAACATGAATTAAGCATGACCCACATATTCCTAAAATGACCTCAAGCCACATTAATTCCATCCACATAAAAGGTGATGAAAAACCAACTAGGTCCCAATAAGTTCTTAAATATGTCAAATAACTAGTTAAATGAAAATAGTAATGGTAAGGTGATGCTACAATACATGATAAACAAATGTTTCCCCTAGTTTTCCCATATAGGGTTATAACTAAGATACAATGGCATAAGTCAATTATACTAATTTACCCATAGGTGGTTATAATTAGTAACAAGACTAGTGAGACACTGATTTGCCTATAGGCAATTATAATCGGGCTCACATAAACAAACTTGATAGGATGAAAGATATCCTACCAGATCAACTGTCACGCTACTTTCATAGACTATCATTATAAACATGTACTTGATTGATTATTGAAACCTAATTAGAATACCTCCACAAAATGTGTAGGAAGAACCAAAGTAACCAAGATCAAAACAAGATTAGATATGATGACTAAAAATAGGCTTTTGTCTAGATAGGAATAGAATGATAGGATGATATGCTATTGCTATAGATAATGATGGTCTAGATAAATTGGATAAAATGGTAAGAGGGTTGCTCCAAAGTGATTGGGTAAATCCAAGAATAAATGATAATGAAAAAAAATATATGTAACAATAATAATGGCATGGTAATTGTAGACACCAAAATCGTGTCTATCCCTTGGTCACCCCTTGGTCCCCTTTGGTACCGTCCTAACCATTTCTAACCCACTCAATTATTAATTTAAAAATAAATTAATAATCCCCCCTTTGCCACTTCACCCCTCCTAGGATACCTCTCCTTGGATGCCTCCCTCACCCCATGCCAAGTCTTAAATGCTTAACCCCCATTTTAATTCCCCCACTCATCCTCATTCCTAATAAAACCCACCCTCGACCATTTTATAATGACCAACTGACCCTGACAGATGGAAGAATGGGAAAAAGGTTATTTTTAGCCTCTTTTCCCATTCTTCAGCCGCTGACGTTGGTCAGTATTTGGTTGATGCCAGCGGTTTCACTGATGTCAGTCCCTTTAAAACTAAACCTCTGCTTCCATTACTGCCCCCCACGAACGCGAATTCTTTTGCATCCAAAATCTGACCTCTCTCTCTCTCCCTCTCTCCCAAATGCACACCAAGCATCACAGGCTATAGGCACTCTGTAGAAATAGCTCCAGACTCTGGGTTAAAGACATTACAGGTACATCAACGACATCAATAACAAATCTGCTCCACTCTTTCTTTAGCAAGCCACAGCTAAGTATTTCTTCTGTGTTTTCATTTCAATTATTTAGATTATGTTAGTAATTAGTTTTCTAGTTACTGCTTCTAAGTAATATCACTAGCCCAAACCCAACCTGCTCTTCCCAAAGAGGCTGAAAAGCCTTCTCTCATCCTTATCTCCCTGTCACCCTGTCCTCAATTTGGTCCCCTTTTCAAACCATACTCTCTGCCCTACAGCCCTGTACAGACCTCCAAAAAGACTCTCAGATCATCCAAGTAGGCTCTCAGACCATTTTTTAGACCATAAACCCATCCAGACCCTATCTAAGGCCATTACCCTGACCGACACTGGCCACCAGGCCCATTGTCCCTACCGATGTCGACAAACTTATTGACGTCGACAACTTGACCTACTGACGTCAGTAGACTAACCGATGCCAGAGACTATGGAAGATAGATTTCCATATACAGGTATGCATTTGTTTCTATTTCTTCTATTCAGTCTTTCATCATTTCTATTTTTTAGCAATATTTTGCTTTTTATCAATTAGTGGACTGTCACCCTCCAGGAAGTCTTTGCACTTCTGGGATCAAGCTTTGCTTGGCAGTCTACCACTTATCTATCTAACACCCTTCTTGTTTAAGTCTCTCTCATCTACAGGTGTCATCCTCCACAACCAAAGAGGAGTCCCTTCAATGTCTGGATACGGTGTGTTGACTTCATCGGGGTATCATCTAACCCTAGACCATCACTTAGTTTCTTTCATCTCTTGAATGTGGAAAATCAAAAATAGTTAGAAACATTTTGGCACACCCGGTGGGACCCTAGGGTCTTCCTTGGGTTCATTTCTTACTTTTCATATAGGTGCATTAGGTCTCTTCTTGCATCTCTTCCAAAAAAAAACTATTAGCAAAGTTAAAAAGAATCATTCTTTTTCTTTCTTTTCTTGCATTAGAGTAGTGAAATTCATACTCTTCAACCTTTTCTCTACTTGTCTGCATCCGAACACACATTTCTATTTTGGGCTTAAAATCTATTGCATCTCATTTCTATCTGAATGCATATTTAGTCCACACATATAGTAATTAAAAATGCATTATGAATAAAGCATAGTCCACTTATGTTACACAACCTAACCACTTTCAAAAAATCAAACATTTAAACACACCTGAGATAAGGCCCGACTAGGATTTCATCACCTAGCAGATACCTTACATGTCCTGACAATTTGACTTGGACTTCACTACCAAGGGGAAAGTCCACTCTGTTCTCTAGCAGAGGATAAACTCTAGGGGAAGTATATACTGGCTAAGTGGCCCAGCTTATCTCTGGGTTCGTGAGGTGAGGGGAGCTTGCTCCTTAGCACCAGGCTACGTACGAAACCTAACACAGACTCTTGAGCACCAAAACTAACCTAAAACCAACCTTAGATTGCTTCTTCTAGGACTTGTTTTAAAAGCCAACTTCCCAAACACACTTTAAGGCATAAGCCAACACGATCCTAAAAATTTATTCTTAGGAATTTAACGTTTAGGGTCTGCTTGTCTTCATCTTCTTTTCTATTCTTATCTGGTTGTTTGAGCTAGTAAGGACGTATTATATTGCCTTGAATGGATTGGACACATAGTCAAACCAAGACTCTTGTTGACCACGTGAGGCAACAACCGCTTCCACCTTCGCCTTCCATAACTAGTCCTCTAATGAAGTATCATTCAGAGACCGAATGAACTCCTACCCAACTGACCCTGACTTAGCCTCCCATTGTCCCTGAAGGGGACCAAGACTTTGAAAGATTCTTGGACCTCAATGTCAAAGCCCTTCAACATTATCTCACGCGAAGACAGATGCGAGACTCCTTGGGCAACCTAATTTATGGGATGCCAACCTCCTTAGTCGAGATGGTAGTCATATCGACAGCATCTGTGGTTCAACCCATAGACACCCAGGCCGTCACCTCGACTAATAAATAGACCATGACTAATCCTCAAAGTGTGGCTTCTCCATCTATCTCTGGGCCCACTTCCATTGGGGTTTTGGTCCCCCATCCATCGCAGGCTATCCAACAAACTTCTACCCCTTTCCAAAATCTAGTTGTCTCCATCCCACCTACTCTCGCCCCCATCAACACCAGGGTGGCTACTCATCTATTGGCTAGTGTTGCCACTATCCAACCACCTATGGCAACATCAAGCCTAGTCATGCCTTCTACCTTAATGATGTAACCACCTTTGGCTTCCACTTCTATCCCAATGGCTAGTTATCAATACGTTGTGCCCATACAAGTGCAATCAACTACGTCATATGCCCCTCCTAGCACCTTCCAAGCGCTTTACAACCTAGGGGCACCCCACCTACAAATCCATTAGCTAATCTAATCAAAATGCTGATGGACAAAATGTCTAATCTTGAGACCTCTGTTTCTGGTTCGCAAAATGTCTTGTCATATGACCAAATTTGTAATGAACCCATCCATCCCTCTGTCCCAATTTGGCCATATCCCAGTCAGTGGGAACTTCCTAAATTTACTCACTTCCAGAGTAAGGAAGACCCACAGCAGCATCTGCAAGCATTCAAACATGCTTGTTATTTTATAGCACATGATGATGCATTACTTCTATGCACATTCCCCATGTCACTTTCTGGTGCTGCTCTCGATTGGTACAACTCTCTCACCAGTCACTCTCTTTTCACATTCACCTAGCTAGCCCAACTTTTCCTTGACCAATTTTTGATCAATATCACCAAAAAGGTCTCCATCACAGACCTATACTCTATCTGACAGTTTGATGACGAATCTATAGCTGATTTTGTTGCCCGATGGAGAGGCTTAATCAACTAGCTCTCCTTTTGTTTGCCCTAACTTGAGCTCATCAAACTCTTCTCTCAGGTGTGTGCCAAACATATTTCCTCTATCTTGCGGGTCCAAACATTTTGCACCTTTGACGAAGCTTTCACGATGGCTAGGAAGCTTGAACTACGTGCCATCGAGGAAAACAAAGTCAAGTTGTGGAGTAAAAACTCCAACACCAAGTCTAATGACCCTTCCTCTAAACCTTCTTCTTCTAATTCCAAATCTAAGGCATCAGCAAATGCTATAGTCATTAGACCATCATCTTCAACCAACCAATCTAAACCATCCACATCCCAAAGTATCACATGACAATTCCAGCAAAGACATGTGTAGCGTCAGTATACTCCACTAGGAGAGTCATACACATCTGTGCTGGACAAACTTGTCAAACATGGAGTTCTCAATCTCCCCCAAATCTGACTGCCTCCTCAATTTGATCCCTCACATGCCATCCCTGCATGGTATAGGGAGAATGACTTCTGTAATTATCACCGTGTCAAAGGCCATGACACAGACAACTATAAGACTTTCAAGAACATCATTCAAGACATGCTAGATAAAGGTGACCTCATCTTAGACAACCCAAATGTGCCACCTAATCAAGGCATAGACATCTTTAAACAACCTTTTCCTAACCATCCTCCTAGCCAAAACAATGTACAGGCCATGGTTGATGACTCTCAAGAGCATAACATATGCATAGTCAACACGATCTCACCTCTCATCCTTGACCAACCTCCCTCACAGTCTCAAGAGGTTAGTTAACCCATTAGTCCATCACATGTGGATGAACCTTCTTCTCCTATTAGTTCTCCATCAACTTCCCTTATATTGGAAGACGCCTTGACCATACCGGCACCACTAGCCCCACCGTCCTCCTTCTTGCTACCAATGGAGGACCCTACCCTTCCTACTCCTCAACCATAGGTAGAAGGCGCAATCATCCCTGCCCTCTATCCTCTTGAGGAGCCACATTCTCTGATTCCTTCTCCACCTAGAGAAGAACCTGTCTCTCTGCCTTCTTCAACCAAAGACGATCCAGTTATGACTTCCTCATGCCTTGGGTCTGAGATTGCTACACCTAACACATTTTTGCCCCCCCAACCATCCACATCTTTTAAAGGACCAAAGCCTCATCTGACACCTTCCCAACCATTCTCTCGATTGGTGGAGAAATAAGGACTTCTCCCTTCGAGAAAAGTAGAACATTAGGCATTATGGGAGTGACTCAAAGCTCCTCACATTGCCCATCCCATCTCATCTCATGCCACCAACCCTCTCATCACAAAATCTCTAAAAGTTTCCAACAAAGACTAGACTTCCACTTCTAAACCTTCAAAACCTCAACCATCTACATCAGAACCAAAACCCTCATCCACCACATCAAAACCAATCAAGTCACTCGGTGTTTGCCCCACCCCTAACCTCACTCATCCGCAAGTGAAGGTAGACTTGAACCAAGCCTCACCCAATAGTAGTCCTCAAACCAAACCAAAGAAGACTGCTAAACCACGGTGGTGAACTCCCCCTCCACCATCAACATTGCCCTCCATTTTGGGACCTCATCCTTCTACCATAATATGAGTGCTCCCTACTCCAACCTCTAACCAAAACAAGTTACTGCCATTACTCCCTTTGCCTCCCACAAGCCTAATCTCTCTGAACAATTTGGCACCTCTCATGAAGAAAGTGTCATCTTCACATGTGGCCACACCACCAACCCAAAAGGTGGTACAAAAGCCTCCTTCAACACCTCCCAGGCAAAAGTCATCAACATCTCATGCATCAATAAGCACAGACCCTTTAGTGGGTTCATACGCTTTGATATTGTGCTAACTTTTATAAACCTCTAGCATAACACTTCCGCCTATCAAACCATTCCAACCCCTCAGGTCAAAGCCATCCTGATTTGATGATACTAAAATTTGCCTATATCATCGCAAACTGAGACATGATATCGAGAATTGTTGTACCCTCAAAGTGGTCATTCACCAATATATGGAGAAAGACACTCTTCTTCTTGAGGACACTGACGACAGACTTCTGACACCTTCCCATATCTCTCAAACCTCTTTGCCATCATCAACATCTCATCAACATACTATGGCCCCTTCATGTCCTTCGCCCCCTCTCTTTGAAATTAACACCATCAGTGTAGCTACTAGGGCCCAAAAGGATAAAGAAAAAGAAAAAGCTGCTATTCCTTAGACCTATCCCTTTGTCAAGCTGCCTCAACCACCAAAACCCAAAATTTCTATCTTGGGTGCATCCCAACCCTCTTCTTCAGGGGCAATCCATGACTCTATGTTAAAACAAATTCACCAAACACCCATGAAGATGACCTTATATGACCTCATCCAAAGCTCACCCCAATATCATCAAGCCCTAATCAAAGCCTTATAGGCAGTGGAGGTCCAACCTAAAGACCCCCAACCACTAGCTGTCCTGGTCTAATCATTACCCCCGTTGCCTCTATCACTTTTAGCGATTCTAAAATTCCTACCTCTAACTCAAAAGATCAGGATGCTACTGTTTTCATCACAGCCTATGTTGATCGAACCCACATTAAGTGAGTTATGATTGACGAAGGCACCAACATTAATATCATCTCTACTCATGCCTATGATCAATTGGCCCTCCCCAAGAATTACATATCAAAAACTGACACAATCCTTCAATCTTTCAATGACACCACTGCCACTACCATTGGCACCGCCATCCTCCATATTCGTGTTGGCCCACACACTGTCCCAGAGCTCTTCTACATCATTGAGGGAGATTTCCACTATAACATGTTGTTAGGACGACCCTGGATTTGTGCCATGGCTTGTGTTCCTTCTACACTGCACCATTGTGTCAAATTTGAACTGGGCAAGTCCATGTCATCCCCGCTGACCCATCTCCTTTCAAAACATGTAACATGACCTATCGACCAAATGATGTTCTCATTCCTCTCAAGACACCAGCCCAGACACTGCCACCATTCATGGAAGCTTCAACCAGTTTGCAAACCACGATCGCCCTCACACCACCTCTTCAAGCGATAACCAAGGACCCCATGGAAGATATCTTCCAATGACTTTCACTTGGGGAATATCGCTTACTTACCTTAGACATGTTCCAAACTTTGCAAGAGTATGGATAGCTTCACCACAGTCCAAGTTATGACCATTGGATCAGAATGGTCATTCTTTGTGGTTCTCCTAACCTTCGAACCAATCTCATCTATGGGGGGCTAGATCGAGCCCCTACTGATGGGAATCCTCTCTCCTCACCTCAGCCATTCACATCTAACTTCTCCTTTCTTGACAACCCCAACTTTGCTCACACCTACCTTTACAGGTGTGCATAGAAGGGTTTTGGCTTCGAGTGCTATGAGCAAGGCTCCCATTAGCCCATCAAACTACTAAATGATGACAACGCCAAGAAATGACATGGTCTAGGTTTCCAAGAACCTTTCGAAGCCTCTACCGACCCTTGCCCTAAACCCACCATAGACCAATCTCCTCCAAGCCCACCCATTCTCCCCTCTTCACCTACGGAGTCAGTGGTTTCCATCCCTCCTAGTTTTTTTTCCATAAACACCATCCACTTGGAGCCCCTAACCTATCAGCTAAGCGGGGTATCCAGGTCTCTCCCTCTCATTTATCCCAACATGATAGATGATGAGTCAAAAACCATCAACACTATCCACTACGTAGATGATGACTCTATTCTCACCTACATGGGCACCGATGACTCTTTCATTCAGCGCTCCCTTCCTTTTGAAACACAGGTTATGTTAAATGAATCAACCATTGACATTAACTTCCCATCTTCTGATGTTCCTCATGTCTTAAAGATTGGCCAATCTCTAGACACCTAGGAGCAGATTGACTACACCAAGTTCATCTCAGACTATAACAAGGCCTTTGCCTGGACCTACAGTGACATGCCTGGCATCGACCCCAACATTGCCATTCATAACATCATCACAAAATTAGAGGCTAAGCCTGTCATGCAAAAGCTTCGAAAAATGCATCCTCGGGTTACGCTCCTTGTCAAAGAAGAGCTTCAATGACTTCTTTCTATCTCATTCATCCAACCCATTGATTATCCACAGTGGGTGTCTAACATCATCCCTATCACCAAGGCAACTGGGGGGATCTAAATTTTCATGAACTATCGTGACCTCAACCTAGCCTGTCCCAAGGATGATTTTCCTCTTCCCAACATTAACCAACTTGTTGATCTCACGGTTGGTCATGAGATGCTATCACTCATGAACAGGTTTTTAAGATATAACCAAATCTTGATTACACTAGAAGATCAACACAAGACTAACTTCATCACCCCATGGGGGACTTTCTGCTATTGGGTCATGCCTTTTGGACTGAAGAACGCAAGTGCCACATATCAACATGCCATGACTTACATTTTTCACGATCTCCTCCACAAAATCATAGAGGACTATGTGGATGACCTGCTAGGCAAATCCAAGCTTCGTCGCAACCATTTGACCATCCTCAAGATCATCTTCTCTCACCTTCTTCAATACAATGTCCACCTTAACCCCAAGAAGTACGTCTTTGGGGTCCTCTCAGGCAAGTTCCTAGCTTTCATTATTTCTCTTCATGGCATCGAGATAGATCCTACCAAAATCCATGCTATCCTTGAGATGCCACCTCCGACCAATCTCAAGCAACTTTGTAGTCTACAAGGGAAGCTCCAGTCCATCCGTCACTTGATCTCGTAGCTTTTTGACTACTATCAACCCTTCCATCATCTCCTCAAGAAGGACGTCTCTTTTAAATGGGATAAGGACTGTCAAGAGGTTTTTGAATCCCTCAAATGCTATTTGGTCTCTCCACCAGTCCTCATTCCACCTAAAGATGACAAGCCCTTCTACCTTTACATCTTAGCAACCAACCATTCGTTAGGTGCCATGATTGTGCATCGAGATGAGCAGCACCATGAGCAAGCGGTTTACTATATAAGCCAAACACTTGTCAACTATGAAACTCGGTATACTCATACCAAGAAACTCTGTTTGGTGTTAGTCTTTGCCACTACTAAGCTCTGCCATTATCTTCTCAATCACAAGACCTTTGTCATCACTCACACTGACCCTCTTAAATACATGCATTCCAAGCCATACTAAAACTAGCGTATGGCTCGTTGGCTCATGCTTCTTGATGAGTTTGACTTGGAATTCATCCAATAGAAATCCATAAAGGGGCAAACAATCACTGACCAACTGGCAGATGCCCTTCTACCTGACAATCAACTTTCTTAGTGTGAGTTTCCTAATGAATCTATCACCACGCTTTCCACCGATGACACATTCTATCAAATGAAATGTTCTTCGATGGCTCCAAATGTCAACTCAGTGGGGGTGCAGGGGTCATTCTCATCCCACACAAAGGTGAGCCCATGCCCCTGTCTTTCAAACTCAACTTTGAATGTACCAATAATATGGTTGAATACGAAGCCTTAATTTTGGGACTTCAAACTGCCTTTTCTCTAAGCATCAAGACCATTAACATCTTCAGTGACTCGCAACTGGTCGTCAATCAAGTCAATGGTTCATACCTCTATAAAAATGAAATTTTACAAAGGTACAAACACTGTGTGGACACCCTTCTCACCTCTTTTGACCATTACCTCTTACAGACTGTTCCACACTCCACAAATAAGTTTGCTGACACCATGGCTTCTCTTGCCTCGCATATTCCATCTTCGTCATCTTCATCAAGAATTTATGTCATGGTGCATCATGTGCCATTGCCCTCATACATTTCTCCTAACATCAACCATGTCAACACCATAAAATCTAGTCCACGAGATGTTTGGTATAAACAACTTGTGGACTACTTATCTCATTCTATCATTCCTTCTAATCTCTCTAGTAATGCATGGTGGGCATTCATCAAATGCACAACTTGCTATACCATGCTAGGGGGTATACTCTATAAAAGAGGTTTTGACAGCCTCCTTCTTCACTGTCTAACCTCCATTGAAGCATCTCATGCCATTAAACAGGTCCACGACGGGATTTGTGGCAGACACTTCAGTGGTAACTCAATTGCCAAGTGCATCCTTCGCCTAGGCTATTATTGGCCCACTCTTCATCAAGACTATAGTGACTATGTTCAGCATTGCATCAAGTGCCAGCAGCACGCTAACTTGCTTCACCTCCCTAGCTATGCCTTACAAGTCGCTCAAGATTTTTGGCCCTTCTCACAATGGGGCTTAGATCTCATCAGTGAGATTAACCCTCATTCATCCCTTCAACATCAGTCCATTATCACTGCCACTAAATATTTCACTAAATGGGTGGAAGCTATTCCTCTTATCTCCACAAAAGTCAACAAAATTGTCGCCTTCATTAACACCCACATCATTTGTCATTTCGGTGTCCCTCACAAAATCATCACTGATAACAGCAAGTCATTCAAAAATAAAACTGTCTAGAAACTCTGTGACTCATTTGGCATCAAGCTCAGCTTCTCTTCGCCTTACTACCCACAAGCAAATGGGCAGGCTAAGGCTTCCAACAAAATTCTAACCAAAATTCTCATGAAGGTGGTCAACGACACTGGAAGGGATTGGCACATTCACATTCCTTTCACTTTGTGGGCCTACCACACTAGCATTTGAACCTCTACAGGTGTTACCCCTTTCTCTCTCATGTACAGAATAGAGGCCATCCTACCTCTTGAAGTACAGATCTCGTCTCTGCACATCTCTCTACATGACATTCTCTCTAATGATGACTTTTGTTAAGATCGCTTAGCTCAATTTGAGTTACTTGATGAACGTCATCTTGCTGCCCTTAACCATCTCTATGTCTATCAAAATCACATCAAGCAAGCCTATGACAAAAATCTGTGAGAATGAGATTTCAAAATCAGAGACCTCATCCTCAAAGAAAATCAACATGTGACCAATATGGAGCAAAGTAAACGAGGCAAGTTTTCCCCTAATTGGCTTAGACCTTTCATCATAATGCACAAGTATGGGTCAGGGACTTAACGTCTGTCTTCTCTTGAAGGCCAACCAAAACTTGAGCCTCTTAACGCCTTGCATCTGCGACCATTCTATTGTTAGTCGAGTACTCGTTCACTTGACATTTAACTTGAGCTCATCCCTTGAGCAATCCCTATCCTCTTAATCCTCATTCCTTCAACCCTATTCCCATAAACAAATCCTATGTAACCCTTTTATCAAGTATGAATGCTTTGTCCTAATAAAAGGGAGCCCTTAAAATTCTATAGTCTTGTCCATGACTCAAAATTTTGTCAAAAATAAATTGAGATGTCAAAATATTAAAAGGTCACCAAATCAAAAGGTAGACTGCTCCCTCGAAGGACAACTATACTATCATTGTTGTGGCTAATAGACTACTCCCTCAAAGGACAGCTATTCAAAAGCCCTTAATTATATAAAGTAAAAATATAGACCACTCCCTCGAAGGATGGCTATGACTAAACTCTTACTACAAACATCACTCTCTTAGAAGCTTCCCGCATCGATCAGTTTTGCAAATAACCACAAAGCAAAATGACATCTTTATGTGGACTTCTTGCATTGATCAGTCTACTCAAAAAAAAAAAGGGTCATGGACTTGACTTGTAGTCGTCTCAGGGTCTCCTATAAAAAGGGGCAAAGTTATCCCTACTCAAAAAGGGTTACCCTATCCTCCCATATCACATCACCTACTCAAGGGACTTCGAGCTCATTTTAATGTCAAAGTGATTTGATTACCTCTCTAACACAACCCATGGTCAACGACGTAATGCATGAATGGGGCTTTTTGTTCTAACAATCCCTATCTATGCTATCATTATGGTCCTTGTCAATGAAAGGGAAAATATGCCTTTCACTTCCCCTACACTTTGGTCACATTCAACTACATTATTTGCTACCCAACCCAACCCTTTTTAGACCACTCACATAGTCTATTCACACTAGTTTCTATGGACACCGATACACATAGAAACCATCGACCAGACACAATTTATGTTAAGCATAAACCATTACTTGCTGAAGCATAAATAGACTCATTTTATTTTTAGCATATGTCCATCACCAATATGGACACTTGCTAGGGATGAAAAACTAGATGTTACAGAATACACCATCACACAATATGGCAAAGGCTGTAACATCATCTTGCCCTCTTCATTTCAAGCATGTTCCATCAGACACATGGGAAGTGCTCAGCCATCATCATGACCAAACCCAGCCCATCGACCTCTTTGACTCTTCATCTGAACTACATTGGTCTGAGGCCCTAACAATAGGGGCTATGTAGGTAGCACTCAGATGACATGGGATCCTCTAGGGTTAGCTCGACCACATCCATTTGTTTGTCTCTCTGATGGACAAACCTTTCTCTCTTCAACCATGACTTAACTTCGTCCAAACCATTCCATGACCAAACACATCAACCACTTTGACTCTTCCTCCCTTTTTGGGAGAACTACATTGGCCTAAGGCCCTTTAGACAGGGGCTATGTAGGTAGCACTTAGTTGACATGGGGTCTTCTGGGGTTAGCTCGACCATTCCTTCCGTCACTTTCTTTTGTCACCTACCAATCACATCACAACTAATCACATATTTCTACAATCATTAGCATAATCATTTTCATCTCATCATAAGCATCATCAAGTAATAATCATCATTAACATAATCATTTACATCATTCACATCATAATCATTAACCATAAACAATATCATCATCATAAAATTAAGCATCCACATCATATAATCTAAAATTCATATCATAAACCTTAAACATTTTCATCTCATCATTAGCATCATCATAAGCATCATATAATCAGCATACATCATTAAAATACATAAAAAAAATACAAAAAAAAAATGCTTCCAACATTACAACATCCAAACACATTTTCATAACACATCCATGATCAAACATCTCATCATATATATATATCAAAATTTTTTACAAATGGCATAATCTGTACCTCTTTCTCTCTCTCTCTCTCAAAAAGAATAATATACATCTTGCATCATCAGCTCACAGGCTGGTATATACATCATATCCAAAAAATTTGGCCTCAAGGCTGTGGCTGTGGTGGTGGTGGTGGCCAGGAAGATGCTGTATCATCTCTGCCCTCTGATCTGTATCGTCTATGAGACCCTGAAGCCATCACTCACGACATAGACCACTATCAGCTCAGCTCTGCCCTCATCTCTGAGTATCATTGTATCTGAGGGAACCTCTTGATGGCCCCCTCATAATATGTGATCTCATCCAGCGTAGTGTTATACCTAGTAATAGGTACAGTCTGCGGTGGACCCATTAGGCCTGCTGTCGTGCCCTGCACTGAACCCTATGGCTGTGAAAATGCTAGCTACATAGATGCTGACTGTGTGGACTATTGAACTGGCTGCTAAGGTGGATGATGATTCAGGCCCTGTCCTCCCAAAACCTGCCTTACCAATGCCTATGCCTAGGCTACGACCAATTGTCCCTACAACATGGTGACCTGACCTGTCAGAGCAGCCACCTGCCCTGTCAACCCTGCCACCTGTCCCACCAAAACTGTGACCTGCCCCTACAAAATGGTCATCTGCCCCTAGGCCACATCCCTCTCCTACCTAGCCATGTCCCTCTCCTAGCGGGCTGCATCCCGCTCTTTGATCACAGCCTACAGATCTAATTGTGGCCCCACCTATACACCTGTATACTACCCTGCCCACCATGCTGAGTAAGCCTCTATACATCTTGGGTCTACTATCCCAAGTCCTACTGGCAGCTCCTCAAAATTAGGCCCCTCTGTCTCCTCTGGCAATGGGAGTGGCACCTCTATATCATCTCATCTATACAGTGGAAAGGTGGGTGGCACATCCTGAAGTAGCCCAAACTGGCACCACACTCTCTCCACTGGCACTCTCTCAAGCTCGCCAACTCACCAACCCCTGACCCACCTGATGCTCTACACCCCAACTAGTTGCTCTACCTGATCTCTGAAGGCTAGGTACACTAGGTACGGTCTCCAAGTAATATCTATTGGGATCAAGGCATCTAGTACCCCTCTGTAGTGGTCAATATCTCTGACCACTCCATCCATCCACACCTGTGCCATCATCTCATGCCATCATCTAAATCTGACCCTAAAGCTGGCATGAATAGCCACTGGGAGGCCGAGAGGTTATGTGATCATGATGTGCTCATATGCCCAGTAGTGTAGGAGGTGACCCACACACAGACTATACCACCACCGCCAATTGATCCCCCACAACTCTCTATATACCTGGGCCAGAAAGATAAGTGCCCAAGCAAACACTGTTTGCTACTCCACCATCTCCATCAAAACCCCAGTCACAGCGACCAAAAACTTGCCTCCCTCTACATCCAACAGCATGTAGACTGTGATGCCTATCATCATCAAGATCATTAGCTGATGTGCATCCTCGTTAGCAGCGTAGAGGGGCTCATATGCAAAACTCACTGAGTGGTAGCTTGTCTCAATGACATGCTACCTAAATAGTGTCACCATGTGTATGTCATACACCTCTCTCAAGCATGCATATAGGTCTACTCTGTGTATTGGCAGCTGCAAATTTTGGTACACATCCTTGATCGTGACAGTCATCTCCCCTATCGACAAGTGGAAGGTGTTGGTGAAGTAATCCCACCACTCAATCAGAGCCACCATCAGGATCACATCCCTCACCACCCAATAGTAGTACCACACCCCACCAAGTCCCACTATGCTCATTTGTGCCCACTCCTCCCTGGTAATGTCTTGATGCATCCACGTCAGCAATGGTGATAGTCAGTCCTGCAACATTAGCATCTGCCTCACCTGCATCCAACCAATCAAACTCTTATTAACCACATGACTACCAATCCCCATGACTCTTTTTTTCCTTTTTGGAGACCTAGCTTGACCATTTTCCCTTTCATCTATCTACTTAACCATCTACCTAACCATCTATGGCTATCCTAACACTTGGGAAGCCCTTGGCACAGCTTTCACCCCTTGACTTGGCATTTTCACCACTTTTTAAAACCAAGCAACCACTGACATCAGTTTGTGTGTTAATGATAGCCCTTACCTAACCGACATCGGTCACTTAGTGACTGACGTTAGCAGGCAAGCACCCTATGCTGGTCGCTAGTTGACCGATGCCGGTGAACCTGCTAATGTCAGTGATTGGTTCAACTCGAGGGCCGAATGAGGTGAGCCCTAAAATTAGGGCTTCCCCCATTTTGCCCCCCATTTCCCCCCAAACCCTCCTAAATCACCCTAGCATAGCCTACCTACCCTTCCCACCCTCCTAACTACCCCTCCCCCTCAATTTCTAGCTCAAAACATCAAATTTTCAAAAAACAAAAATCAAATTCAAAACAAGCCAAACAAGTACAAAAACACCTCCTACCTCATCCCATCATCACCGCCATGGTGGCACGATGGGTGCCGCTAGTGGTGGACCTCCCATAGGTCCTCTTCCAACCTCTACCATCTCATCTACCTCACTTTCTCTACAACCTCCTCTCAGCCCAAAATCACCTCTACAGCCTCCAATCACTCTCCAATCTGCTCCCTCTCTCCACCAATCTCACTCTACCACCTCACACTGCTCAATCGGTTAACTTTGAGTCACTTTCACCCACTCTAGAGCTCTTTTTTTGACTTTGTCACAATCACAAATGACTTTTGGTGGGCCACCAAATTGGTTTTGTCAGATTTGGTAGGCCACTGATGTCAGCACATCCATGCCCTAGGCCACTGACATCATCTGATTTCTGCCAACATCAGTCCCTTTTGGCCACCGACATCAGTTTTTCTAACCAATGTCAGTGGCCTTAAAACCTCCTCCTTTTTTCACAATGACCAAAATCATGTCCCCAATCAACCAGTCCTCATAGTAGAAGTCATCTTAGCCTCCTGGTGCACCCTTAAGATCACTTTTGCCTCTACCTACCTTGACCACAGACCTTAGAGATCACGACTATCTCCTCTAACCACTTTTGAGACAACCCTACCTTGGCTATTTTAATTGCCCTTGCTACCTCGTGACTAGTTGGCAAATTGTCCCTGACCCCCATAAGTACTAGATCGCGCTCGAGTTGATCCCCATGCTTGTGGCCTTTTTGTGTTTTCCAAGAGAACTTCCTGAGCTCGAGATACTTGGAACACGATGAATATTGGAGCTATAGCTTGGATCATTTAACCCAATCAACTACGACTAAATGCTAGGGCCTAGTTATTTTGATTTTAGCACTCCTTGACCTTTGACCATGACAATTTGACTTACTTATTGCATGGTGTGGCATACGCACAACCTCATCCTTTACAGCGTTCACACTCACATCTTCACCCTTTCCATCCATCTCTCTATCAAATTGACACTTGATCTCAAGTTCCCTTCCTTTGACTCTCACTTTGAGGGGGGAACACTCTATCCCATACCTGGGGTAACCAACTCCTATTTTTGTCTTGCAGTTCATCAAGAATAACCAACAAGACAAAAAGGGGCAAATGTAGACACCAAAATCATGTCTATCCCTTGGTCACCCCTTGGTCCCCTTTGGTCCCCTCCTAACAATTTCTAGCCCACTCAATTATTAATTTAAAAATAAATTAATAATCCCCCCTTTGCCACCTCACCCCTCCTAAGATACCTCTCCTTGGATGCCTCCCTCACCCCATGCCAAGTCTTAAATGCTTAACCCCCATTTTAATTCCCCCACTCATCCTCACGCCTAATAAAACCCACCCTCGACCATTTTCTAACGACCAGCTGACCCCAGCAAATGGAAGAATGGGAAAAAGGCTATTTTTAGCCTCTTTTCCCATTCTTCAGCCACCGATGTTGGTCAGTATTCGGCTGATGCTAGCAGTTTCACCAACGTCAGTCCCTTTAAAACTAAACCTCTACTTTTGTTGCTACCCCTCATGAACATGAATTCTTTTACATCAAGAATCTGACCTCTCTCTCTCTCTTCCTCTCTCCCAGATGCACACCAAGCATCACAGGCTACAGGCACTCTATAGAAATAGCTCCAGACTCTAGGTTAAAGACATTACAGGTACATCAATGACATCAGCAACAAATTTGCTACACTCTTTCTTCATCAAGCCACAACTAAGTATTTCTTCTGTGTTTTCATTTCAATTATTTAGATTATGTTAGTAATTAGTTTTTTAGTTACTGCTTCTAAGTAATATCACTAGCCCAGACCCAACTTGCTCTTCTCGGAGAGGCTGAAAAGCCTTATCTCATCCTTATCTCCCTGTCACCCTATCCTCAATCTGGTCCCCTTTTCAGACCATACTCTCTGCCCTATAGCCCTGTACATAACTCCAAAAAGACTCTTAGATCATCCAAGCAGGCTCTCAAACCATTCTGCAAACCATAAACCTGTCCAGACCCTGTCCAAGGCCATTGCCCCGACCGACGTTGGCCACCAGGCCCATTGCCCCTACCAATGTCAACAGACTAATTGACGTCAGCAACTTGACCTATCGACGTCGATAGACTAACCGATGCTGACGACTGTGGAAGATAGATTGTCGTATATAGGTACGCATTTGTTTCTATTTCTTCTATTTAGTCTTTCATCATTTCTATTTTTTAGAAATATTTTGCTTTTTATCAATCAGTGGACTATCACCCTCCAGAAAGTCTTTGCACTTCTAGGATCAAGCTTTGCTTGGTAGTCTACTACTTATCTATCTAACACCCTTCTTATTTAAGTCTCTCTCATCTGCAGGTGTCATCCTCCATAGCCAAAGAGGAGTCCCTTCAACGTCTGGATACGATGCGCTGACTTCATCTAGGTATCATCTAACCCTAGACCATCACTTAGTTTCTTTCATCTCTTGAATGTGGAAAATCAAAAATAGTTAGAAACAATAATGTGAAATGGTATGGTACATGTTGTTGGCTTGGGTGTGGTTTTTGATTTAGTTGTTCATGTTTATGGGGAGATGCATATCCTAATCAACAAATGATACAAATAGAATACTTGATTATGTTAATTGGTAGTCCACACCTCATCTAAATAACTAATCTATCAAAAACTTGATGCAATTTGGTTGTCAAGAGTGCTTTTGTGATCTTCATTGGTCATTGATTCTGATTTCTTCAAACATTAAGACAAAGTATCTTTGTAGCCTCTACAAAGGAAAGTGTGGCCATGGATGGTAAATAAGAAAAAATAATAGATGGTAGGTTTGATTTTGAAATGGAATGGTCGATGATAATAGAATGTGGAATGGTGGGGAAAAAATGAAGATTAGGACTTTTAGCCACATGTAATGTTACTGATGTTGAATTCAACATAACTTTGGTTGTGATAGGGTCGAAGACTTGTTCTCTCGATAGGACCACTAGATTTTTTTTGTTTGATCTTGAGAGTAGATACCATTTGATTATGCTATAGATAGGAATATATTTAATTTTATCTTTGATTTTTTCTTCATCAAGCAATGAAGAATTTTTATGCTCAACTATTGGTGCCTGAATGAGGTTTTCACTAATGAATTTGTCTTCATTGTCTTGTAGCACCTTTGAGAAGATTTCAATAAGGAATGTTGAATTTTGACTTTGATTATATTTGAACAATTCCAATAAAGATTCATTAGAAGAGTGTTCTTCTACTATATGAATGTGGTCCTAGCCTCTTTACTCTTCTTCAAATCCTATGTCACCATGGATGAAGTTCAACAAAGTGTGTTTCTATCGATTCTAATCAACACTGGTGGGAGATGGAATGTCAATGATATAGCTATCTTGGTTGATGGTAATGGCCTATGGAATCATAATGGAATGAAGATAGGCCACATAATTTCATATAAGATACTATGATACATTATGTTGAAGCTAAACAAAAACCATAAAAGGATCACAAATGTATTCAAATTGATCTGTGAGGCATGCTAACCAATATTGTAACAACTATAAACATATTCTTCTTTTGAATATGATTCTAACTCAAGGGACTCTGAATCTGATGTTGAGACTGACGTTGATTTATATTTTTATTTACATCTGATGGGTACTTTGTTATAATGATGTCTTATTAGATATTTGGTTTTGGACAAGTAACAACCTATGATGGCATAATGGGCTCCATAAAAAATGCTTTTTCAAAGTGAGACTCCTCTATGATGGGAAATAGGTTAAGAAATAACTCCTTAGAGACTAAATTATCAATATGAGGCTCTTAAAAAATAGGCATATGGTTAAGGTAATGATTTGCCCAAAGGTGGTTATAATCATTAAGAAGTGACTCAACAAAGATTGGATCATCAATGTGAGGCTCCTCAACAACTTGTATAGGATCTATAGGTGATTTATCAATAGGTTAACTTATCATAAATGGTTGATTCAATAGAAACATCTTGGATTGGTTGGTTTTCTTAGCCTTGGTTTCTAATGAGTTGGAAAATACTAGTTTTGAACATATCTTGGTCTTTGAATGATTAGATCGATTGAGGTTTGGATGGGATTGGTATTAGATGAGTAATGACTTATGGTTAGATAATGGTAGGGCCTTGGGGAACATGATTTCTCACATGAGCCAAAGGACAAAGTCTTGAGATGATAATGATAGGGTGTTTTGGGGCTTGATTATCCATACAATCCAAAGGACTAGGTCTTGAAATGATGAAAGGGCACTATGGAGCTTGATTACTCATATAAACTAAAGGATGAGGTCCTGATATAGAAATAGTTGGGCATTATGGATCTTGGTTACTCACACAAACCAAAGGATGAGGTCTTGGTATGGGAATGGTGTGGCATTATGGTCCTTGAATAAAAATGGTACAATATGTTGGAGCCTGATTAATCATATAAGCTAAAGCATCCAAGTCTTCTTCATAAACTATATCATCCAAATTGTGAGTTGGCTCATAAGCTAGTTCTTGATTGTGTTCCATGTATTGATTATTGTGAAGAGGGTATGGATTCATATCCCAAATAACATTATCTATAGTTGGGTCTTCAAATTATTCCTCACAAACCTCTTTATACTAATTAAGGTCTTGATTTGGATTTTGTAGATTTTGACTATGTTCTCCATATGGAGTATTATAGGGAGAATAATAGAACTCCTTAGAAAATCTTTCTCTATAGGTATTCCTAGTGGGATTTTATGAAGCCATTCTATCATTAGTTGAATTATACATGAATCCACCATAAGTGTAGCTAGACATATCCACATAAATGATAAAATATCTAAAAAAAAGGCTTATATTTATACAAACTTTGAAAAATGATATAAAGGACAAATTGTTCAAACTAGGTCCAACATGGTCGAAGGGGTGGAGTTGTATCTCCAATGTGATTCGAAAGTGGAGTTTTATCTCCAAAATGGTTTGTGATAACACTTGGCATAAAATATCCTAACATCAAATGTCATACACACAAAAGGTCAAGCATCTGAATAAAAACCAACATGTCAAAGGTCTAAGTCTAAGTGTTCCAAACAAGGTCTAAACTAGGAAAGGGAAAATTTGAGTTACTAGGTCTTTTATCCAAATGTGGAGTCAAAAACTAGGCTCAAATAAATAGGCATGTTATAGGACTTTTGGCCAAACAAAATCAAAATCTTTACTTGAAATAAACACTGATGTGATTTGATTTAATCTAAATTTTTTGGAAATAACTTTGACACAAACCTAACACATAGAATCTAACATAATCATGATCAGTTGGCATAAGGCATAAGACAAAAGGCTCTTTGAGAAAGGCTATGTTATCCTAAATAAAGGCATGAACAATGATGAGGATAGGTGCTAAACAAATAAACCATAAATAGTTTTCAAATTTAGGTAATCGATTAACCAAAGTTATGCAACCCAAAAGAGAAAAATCTATGTATTAACCCCACAAATTGAGGCCTAAATAGAAATCAATCAATGTTTGAATCCAAACTTGACAAGGTTAATTGAAAACTCAATGTTAAAGACTAGGATCTAACCAAACATGATAGACAAGATGGATATCATGACAACATAACACAAAGGTCCAAATGGTATACATGACATGGTTTGAAACAAACCATTTTTTATACAAGGTGAAATAAGTCTTAAAATAAATTGAGCAGCCTTATGGTGTAAGCACACTCGAATGATGTGATCAATGCTATGTTTCAAAAGACTCAAAGGCAAAATGGTTTTAACATGTTTTGGGTAGCATAACACTACCCTTTGCAACTCAAATGACACACACACAAATAATTTTAGAAAAAATTTCAAGGTGCAAATGTGGTGTAAAATAGCCAGCATAACATCTCTTTAGACAAAAGAGTGTCATATAGACAACTTGGTTTTGACATGGCTTATGAACAAACAAACAAACAAGTTTTAGTCTCACAACATACCAAGCAAAAATGACTAAAATACTATAAGTATAATCATCCAAATCCTAGCAAGGGTATGTCAATGTGGGGTTGACTAACTATCAAGTTTTGAATGTCTCTAGGGGAATCAATTGCATAATGGCTTTCATATCAAATAATGTAAAAGAAAAGCAATAAAAATAAAGTGACCATGGTATTGGCTAGTTGTAAAAAGGTCTAATCCTTTTTACAACCACTACATCCTATTATTCACTTAGTGTAGTGTGATGTCCAAATATAGATACATCCCATGTGCAACTCCAAAGGATCCAAATAAAGTCAATGCCAGGAGATGAAACCTCAGGTCAAAACTTCCCTAAGGAACTCATGGGAGATAATGACATCCCCCTTGCAAGATAAGTTTGCATAAAAATAAAAGATGAAGAGAAAGACTTTAGGGTCATTTTTAAGGTCACCCAAACTTTGATGAGTTTTTGGAGAGTGCTTTAGATGACATTCTTTCTAAGCCTTGGACTAGGCTTTTTGTAATAGAAATGACACTTTTGATTCCAAGGGTTCTCGAAAGGTGAAAAATGGAAGAGCACACAAGTAACATCCCTCTTTTTTCCAAACAAAATTTTAATCTAAAGAACTAAGTAAATACAAAAAGATTTGAAAATATGAGTTCATTTTTAAGCCCAAATGGAAAATGAGGTGGTGTTCATTTGACCCCTTGGTCTTAGTTGTAAACTTTGAAAACATTCACCAAAAATATCTAAATTCTTTATTAAACATAAAAATAAGGTTCCTAATTGATTTTTAAGCATTTAAAAGGTGATCTAAACGTGTTTTGAGCAAATGTCAAGCTTGGTCCTATAGAAAAAATGTTATCATGTCTTTTAGCTTTGTAGCTCTTTTTTATTTGAAACAATGATCTTTGGAAAAGGATCTCTAAGGTCTATGTTTTAAGAAAAACATAGTGACTGACATTAGTTATATACAACTAATGATAATTACTTAGGCTAACTAATGTGATCATCTTGATAGGTATCTAACTAATGTTAGTTTTGATAACTAACATCAATTAAGCTATGTAACTAATGTCAATCTTACTTGTCGACGTCGATTAATGTGGCAAACAAAAATGACAAAATAAAGTTAGAAAATTAATTTTCAAGAGTTTTAAGGGTCTAAATAGATATTTTAAAGTTACAAAATGGTCTTCTTCAGGTGTGAGATGCATCTAGTCCCACCAAGCATGCCATTATGTGATCTAAGAATTTAACTCAAGAGAGGATGGTTAGTATGATGTTAGTTATAAAATGAAAATAAAATGAAAGACACACACTAACTAACATGGAATCTCTAGGCCTAGACACTAGGGAGATATTATCTAACAAACATGAATGAAAAACACAACTAAAATATAAAAAAACCTCTTTTACCTTCCTTAGATGCTCCAAAATGCTTGTTGTAGTGGCTTACTTAGCTTGTGCTCATGAAGTCTTCATCAAAGGAGGCTTGGCTATCTCCTCTTATCCTTGGCACCTTATAACTTTGGCTTATCTTGGATTGAAATTAATTTGGCATGGTAACACGAGTTTCATGAAGCTTTTGAAACCAATCTTGAATTATAACTTTGCACTATCAAGACTTGAAATTCATGTGGCGAGGCCTCTTATTTATAGATTTTTAAGATTGATTAGAATCAACCTGAACTATCCATCTCAATATTGAGATGTGTGGCTAAGGACTAATCCAAATTTTCAATTAAAATTAACAAATAAGATCATCAATATTTGGGATAGAGAATCAATTAAGAGGCATGGAGGGCTTTGATGAGGCATGAGAGGCATGAATCCTGATATTTGTGGCATTTATATCCTAAGGATGTCTTCCCAAGAAATGAGGTCACCTAATGACGAAAATATCTCATATTCATTTCCAAAACAAATTATTCAACAAGTTTCCATGGAATTATTGATTAGGCCTTGATTTGGGTTAATTAGTTCTTAAGCATGATTAAGCACTTTGTTTACAAATTACTCAAATTGATTAGAATGTCTTGTTATTGGTCCAAATTTTAACTGGATTGGACTTGGAAGGTGATGTCAGATGCATTGGAACCATATTCCCATTTAAGATGTTATCAACAAAAAATAATAAAGGCATGTGTCTTGTGTATGAGATTTGATAGGAAAGAGAAATTTAGAGTACCAGGTGAAAATTTGGTATTTTGACTTGAAATGATTTGATCAAAGTTAGTTGGTCCATAAATTACATTTCCCCCATTTAATGATACTCTAGCCAAAATAAGCTTTTGAATATGTCAGTTTCACATCATTTAGTGTGTTTTAGTGTTTTTAGGCCAAATTATATATATATATATATATATATATATATATAAGTGAAAATTGGCCAAAAGCTTGATTGGAGGTTATCGATGGCCAGATTTAGGTGTCTACAAGAATAGCCACACAAAATCCCACTAAGAACCTCTATAGAGAAAGATTTTCTAAGGATTTTTATTATTCTTCCTACAATACTCCATGTGGGGAACATATTCAAAATCCAAAAAATCTAAATCAAATTACTAAATGGGATGATATGGTTTATCAAGAGGACTTGGATGCTTTAGCTTTTGAAAGCAATCAAGTTCCATGATGTCATTTAGATTATATGAGCTATCAAGATCCATAATATCTAAGGAATACCATTACCATTTTGAGACCTCATGCTTTGGCTTGTGCGACCAACCAAACTCCTTACAACCCTAGCCTTATCCTTCCAAGACCTTGTCCTATGGCTTATACAAGTAATAAAGATCCAAAATTCCCCTTAATCATGTTAGGACCTCATCCTTTAGCTTGTGTAAGAAATCAAACTCTATACCACCCTATTGTTACCATTTTAGTACTTCATCTTTTGGCTCATGTGATAAATCATGCTCCCCAATGCCCTACCATTATCTGACCATAGACCATTCCTCATCCAATGCCAATGCAATCAAAACCTCAACTGATCCAATCATTTGAAGAGCAAGTTGTGTTCAAAACTGGTATTTTCCAACTCATTGGAAACCAAGGCTAAGAAAACCAACCAATCTGAGATGTTTTTGTTGAACCAACCACTTGTAATAAGTTAACTTGTGATGAATTGCCTATTGATCCTATACTATTTATTGAGGAGTCTCACATTGATGAGCTAGTCTTTCCTAAGTCACTTATTAATGATTATAACTACCTTTGAGAAAATCATTACCTCAACCATATGCCTATTTTTCAAGATCCTTCATCTAATAAAATAGTCTCTAAGGAGTTATTTATTGACCTTTTTCCCATCTTAGAGGAGTCCCACTTTGACAAACGCATTTTTTTGGAACCCATTATGCCATCATAGGCCATTACTTATCCAATGCCAAACATTCAACAAGACATCATTGTAATAGATACCCATCAAATGAAGAATTAGAATTAGAGTTAGGTTATATTCTTGAACGATATCAAATTTAGCATTAGAATCATAATCAACATTAGTCTTGATATTAGATTCAAATTCCATTTTGTTAGAATTAGATTCAAAATCAAAATTAATTCATGACTATTACAATATTGGTTATGCATACCTTATAGTTCAATTTGATTACACTTGTGATCCTTCTATGGTTTTTGAGGATGAGTACTTCAGCTTCAACATGAGTTGTCTTAATATCTTCCTCCATTCCATTACCATTCCATAGGCCATTATCACCAACCAACATAGCCATATTAGTGACATTCCATCTCCTATAAATGTTGATTGGGACTAAAAGAATTCCACTTTATTGAACTACATCCATGGTGACATAGTAGTTGAAGAAGATAAAGGAGGCCAAGACCATATTCATGTAGTAGAATAACACTCTCCTAGTAAAACCTTTTCATAGGTGCTAGGGGGAAATCCGAATTCAAACTTAGCATATTTTAGTGAAACTTTTTTGGAGGCACTAAAAGACAATCAAAGCCAAAATTCAACATTCCTTAGTGAAACCTTTTTTGAGGTGATATAGGATAATCAAGACAACTTCATTGGTGAAAACCTCATCTAAGCACTGATAGCTGAGCATAAAATTTCTTCACTACATGATGAAGAAAAAATCAAAGATAAAATCAAATAGCTTCCAATCTACAATCTAATCAGATGGTAGCTACTATCAAGATTAAACAATAGAAAAATATGGTGGTATTATCAAGAGAATATTTAGAAGTCTTCAGCTTTGCCACATCTAAAGTTATGTTGAATCTAGCATTAGCAACATTACATGTGATTGAAAGTCTCGATCTTCATTTGTTTCCCTTCCATCATTCATTCCATTACCATTTGCCATTCCATTTCACAAATAAACCTGCCATCCATTGTTTGTCCTTATTGACCATCCACAATCACATTTTCCTTTGCAGAGGATACAAAGATACCTTGTTTTGATACTTGAAGGAATTAGAATCAATGACCAACAAAGATCACAACAACATTCTCAGCATCCAAATCTATAACCAGTTCTTGATAGATCAGCTATTTAAATGAGGTGTGGGCTAGTAATTAACATGATCATGTATTTTTTTATATCATTTGTTGATTATGATGTGAATATCCATTTTATCAAGAACAAAAAATCATATGCCATTCATCCTACCCAAGATAGAACCAAACATATACCATACCATTTCATTTCCATGTTATTTCCACTATTACATATCCTTTGGCATTTGTCACATATCCCAGCCAATCACCCCATCACTTGGGGGTAACCCTCTTATCATTTTATCTAATTTATAAAACCACCATTATCCTAGAGCAAGACCATTCTATTCTACCATTCCATTCCAATCTAGACCAAATACTATTTTTAGTCATTCTACCCAATCCTATTTTGATCTTGGTTCATTTGGTTCTTCTTGCACCTTTTGTGAGAGGATTTTGGTCATGTTTCAACAATCAATCAAATCTGTGTTTACAATGACATTATATGAAAGTAGTGTGATAGTTGATCTAGTAAGATATCTTTCATTTTTCATCCTATATTAAAGTGGGCTAATGTGAGCCTGATTATAACCTTTCTATAGGAAAATTAGTGTTTCATTAGTCTTGATTCTAATTATAACTACCTATGGTAAAATTAGTATCATTGATCTATGCCATTGTATCCTATTTATAACTACCTATGGGAAAACTAGGGGTAACACTTATTTATCATGCATTGTTGCATCACCTTACCATTATTGTTTTCATTTGATTATCCATTTGCCAAATTTGAGAACTTGTTAGTTTTTACCTACCTTTTGTGTGGATGGAATTATTATGACTTGAGATCATTGTGGGACTAACTAGGTCATACTCAATTCATGTTGAGGTCACCTCAATCGCCCTTTCCATATGTTCTCACCATTTTATGAGCAACTTGAACAAAATGCTCTTGCCATTTTATAAGAAACCTGAGCCAAATGCTCTCACCATTTTGTGAGTAGATATATTTTCATTCTCTAACGAGTTAAGATACCTCATCCCACTCAATGCCAAAAACATGCATAACATTTAAAAAATACAAAAGCATTTATCCTATCTAAGCCTAGTCAGTTATCCTCAATCTAGCTTACTAGGGCATGGTCATTATTAGGATGCATTATTTTGTTTTTGTTTTTAGGCTTTCTATTTGGTTTGTTTATTTGTTTGCTTGAATGTTTGTTTTCTTTCAATACTATTGCCTTGACTTAGTCTATATGTGCTCATTAAGTGATTCTTTATGTAAATTATTCTTGAGTCCATCCATATTCATATGCCAACATTATCATCATGGTTTTTATCATTGGTATATTATTTTCAAGTTTTTATTGGATTGAGAGTCAATCCTAACACATATTTTATCCAAGTCTTCATGGTGTTCTATCATGATGCCTACCATCATGTGTTACAACAAAAATCAGCTTCAAAAAGGTCTACAATCAATGGGGCTACAAAAGTTTCTCCTTAGGACCTTGGAAAATCCTTCCATCCCACCCTTGATCAAATAAACCCATTAACCATTCTAGTTTTATTATTGCTAATAAGGACAAACATCTCCTTTTTGGTAGGTACAACTAAATATTCTCTTTTGATCAATCTTATTTTTCTATCCATCTCTTTCATCACTTTTGCATCTGCTCATCTTTAATATGTATCCCAAGTTATAGCCTTGAGTTATACTTGCTAATCAACCCTAACTAGGGCATAATCATCTTTATAAAACATATCCAAGTCCTCTTAATGATTATAACCGCCTATGGTCAAATCATTATTTTTGACTTTTATTCCTAATTATAACTACCTTTGGGCAAATCAATAATCTTTAAAGATCAATGCATGCAAGAATTTTATCATTTGGATTAATCTCAACCATGGGTTAATTCCACTTTTCTTCTTTCTTCTTTTTGATGGATCATCCATCAATAAATGTGATGGCCACTCCATGAAGGGAGCATCATCATAGGCTTCCCAAACACTCTTTGGAGCTTTTTCTTCAACCATAATTTTCTTTTTAGAATATAGGCCATCTCTCATTATTTGAGAAGACATTGTTTTACCTATCGTTTGAGATATCTTCCCAAATAGTGGCAAATTGTAGACACCTAAATCTGGCCACCAATAACCTCCAACTAGGCTTTTGACAAATTTCAACCAAAATGCATAGTTTGGCCTAAAAACACTAAAACATATTAAATGAGTCAAAATTGATATATTCAAGTGCTGATTTTGGCTAGAGTATCATTAAATGGGGTAATGCAATTTATGGGCCAGCTAACTTTGATCAGATCATTTCAACTCAAAATACCAATTTGGCACCTAGGTGCTTTGGATTTCTCTTTTCTATCGAATTTCTTGTATGAGACACATGAATTTTTTAATTTTAATTGAAAACATCCTAAATGGCATAATAGTTCTAATTCATCTAATGTTAACTTCCAATTCTAATCCAGTCAAATTTTGAGCCAATAATATGACATGTTGACCAATTTGATTAATTTATGTACAAATAGCCAAGGTTTGCATCAAAGTGCTTAATCATGCTTAAGAGATAATTAAACCAAATCAAGACCTTAAGTTATTTTTCCATGTAAATTTTTGAATATTTGTTTTTAGAAATAAATATTGAATATCTGCTTCATCAAAATGACATCATTTCTTGGGAATACATCCCTAGGACATAAATGCCACAAATATCAAGATTAATGCCTCTCATAACTATTTAAGACCCTCTATGCCTATTAAATTCCCCTCTATCCCAAATATTGATGAGGCTATTTATGAATTTTAATTTCATAATTGAATTAATACTTAGCTACACATCTCCATGTTGAGATGGATAGTTCAAGTTGATTTTAGCCATTTGTAAAAATATATAAATAGGAGGCCTTTCCTATTGAATTATAAACTCTCACATGACAAATTTATAAGGTTGAATTGATTCCAAAGCTTCATTCAAATTAGTGTTATAATGTCCAAATATTGAGCTAAGCTAAGCCAAGCCAAAGTCACAAGGTGCCAAGGAGGGATGGATGTAGCCAAACTCCCATTGATGCATACTTCATGAGAAAAAAGCTAAGAAAACCACTAAAACAAGAATTTTGGAGCATATAAGGAAGGTGAAATAAATTTTCTTTCATGTTTTAGTTGTGTTTCCATTTTTGTTTTATTAACTAAGCTCCCCTTAGTAACTAGGCCTAGAGATGTTATACTGGTGTGTTTATTTAAATTTTAATTTCATTTTTGAGACTAACACAATAATAACCATCATATCTTGATTAAAATTCCTATTCTACATTCCAAACATATTATAAACCCATCCATGTTGAAAACTCCCTTGGTGACAAATTGCTTCCATAATCAATCTGTACATGTCATTTAATGAGCAAAAAATATGACAAAAGGGCATTTTTGGACTATGAAATATAAAAAAAGATAAATTTATGAATTATGAAAACTTTAAAATGACTAAATGATCAAATTAGGACATTTCCAAAATAATTTTAGCCTTTGACCATATTTGACCAAAGTTGATTTTGGTTGACTAGACTAATATAAGGAAGCTAGGCTTAGACCAAGGCTAGAGTAAGGATATGTAAGGTATTTAGACAAAAATGATACCATATTATACATATGGTAACTTTTAAAAATAATTAATATGTATGGGTTGACCCAATTTGACTAAAAGTTAAATCTGGTCAACAATTCTAACTAGTCAAATTAGGCTTATTAGACCTTCTTTTTATACTTGACTCTTGCTCTCACCTACCTTGGTCAGACATAAACATATTAATAATTATATAACCCTTTAAATATATAAAAAAACACATTTCATGAGTTAAACACTCACTACATATGTTGGTCACCACCCATAAGGACCAAAACCATCATTAGGCCTAATAAAGACCTAATGTAATTATGCCTTCTCAAAGCACACATTTCACCTTGACCACCTTGGAACACCTTGACCCTAAAAAAATAGATGAAACACTTAATAAATGATTAAATTATATCCTTAATAATCTCACCTTATGTTCCCAACACCATTTATCTCATTTCACTCCTTAAACCATGCCATTAGGCATACTCACAATTAGCCCTTCTCACTACCAAAAACAATGTCTTGAGAATCTAATGTATGCACTCAAATTACACATAAAAAAATAAAAAATAACATGGATAAAACCTAAATTACCTCATATTAATCATAATATCCATTATATGACACCATATATGGCAACAAATCTCAAAGCGATCACTTTTATATACTCAGAACTGCAAATAGGCTTCAAAACCTAGTCAAGAACCTTTGAATTTTAACACCTTCATAAGAATTTATCATGAATAAAAATGTATTAAAATGAACCTATGATACCTATATAATAAATTAATGTTTATTAAATTCTTCAATTCTGGGCACACTGACTCAATAACATCAATCTCACTCATACACATAAAACTGCCTATAGTTCTAAAAACACAGTCATGAAAACTAGGACTTAGGACACCTATGTGAAATTTTTTATGAAATTAAAAAGGGTTTATATTATCCTTGAAAATACTTATAAAATATTTAAATAAATATATTACAAGGTTAAATATCAATATTAACCTTCCAGACCAATCTCATGTCTTCACCCTACATAGATCTCATTGTGTTAGACATGTCACTTTGAAAGTAACTTTATGATTGTATATGATCATATCCAGCTATTATAATAATTTTTTATATTTTATATATGTGTTTAAAAAAACTTCAAGAATTTTTATCCATACATAATCCATTACAACCCATCCCTAATCTCATTCTCACTTCTGCCTAGTTTTTTCATTGTCTTCCACATTAGGCCTATTTAGAAAAAGGTCAACTTCCATGACTAGTTTATCATATTTAAGGTCTAAAACCTGATTATAAACTTAAATTGGAATAAAATACAAGTCTCACACATTATCCTCCAATCAATTTCATGCTTTGACCTAGTCAACCCTACTTGCGACATTAAAAATCCAAGAAACAAGGGGTTTAATGTAGATTCCACTCACTCTTATGATAGACCAATACCACTTGGAGGTACTTGTGAGAGTTGAATACAACCTAAAATCATCATAAAATTTCAAAAAAACCAATCTAATCATTTTCCAACAATATCTTTCATATTAGGTTACTATTAGATTTTTGGAAAGGGTTTATATTATCTTATATTCTTAACAATAATTCATAAAGCTTAGGCCCTCAACCTAAAACAAAATACTAGGAACTTTAATCTGGGACCCTTCCCTAACTAACATGAAATTTTTTATCCTCATGCAAAGTTTTCACATGCTAATGAGCATAATAAAATCCTTCTCGAGTCTGTAGCAACTTATTCTGTGCACATAAAAAATCTCAACACCAATTTTCATGATTTATCCTTCAAACTATGACCTCAAACTTGGTCAAAAAATGTGACACAGCATATCACACCTTTGAGAATGATAGTATTATCTTTGTCATGTTGGTAATTGATCTTGACCCTTCATTAGGCCACACTAGGTCTCTTTGCATATTAGGCCTTGAACTTCCAATCACACTTAAACCTTGAACATACCTTGAAACCTCTTGTAATATTATCAATACCTAATCCTCAAGTCATAAAACATTATACCATTCTCACACACTACCAATATTATTATCACAAACCTTAGAATTCTCACCTCATCATGTTACCAAGCTTGTGCCTTCTCACTAGGTCTCTTCATGCAAAGACTAAGCCAATAATTGACCTAGAAACCTCCTTTGAAAGATTATATACCTTATAAACATGTTTACATAATGTCAAACACATTCTCACATTACATAAAAATGATTTTAATTCTTGATAACACTTGAAGTATCCTTATTAGGTTAGATAGTGTCTAGGACTAGTCTGATTTCATGCTTAGGCTTAGGACCATACCTTTGAAGGTTTACCTTGAAAATTTCCTAAGTGTTTCAAAAATTAATATGAATGATTTTGAATGATTTGGAATCCTCAAACATCCACTCATACCTATGTGTATCCATATTACTAGGCCACCATCTTTACACACATGATCATGATATGACAATAATCCTTAAGATTAGTGCTCAAAAGTATGCTTACTTGTATCTTGATCTTGAACTTGATATTTCATCAACATTAGAAGAATTACTAATTTGAATTCAAATTATATTTTAATATAGATAAAATAGGTTGCCTTCAAATTTTCTCTTGTCATAAGACTTCTTTGTCACATACCACTTCACCATGCATGGCCTCAATTTTGACCTTGACATTAATGACATCCATCTTGAATTTGACATCAATGAAAACATCAATGACACAATACCATAAATAGGAACATACCTCAAAAATATCCCCCTTTGTCATTGATGGAAAAAACTCAAACAAAGATGACCATTCACATCTACCCAAGTTATATCTTCTTCAAACTGATCTTTCTCCCAAATTAGAACTTTCTCCCCCTTTGACATTAATGATAAATAGTCATATCTTGACAACTATTCTGATCCTTGGACCTATAATAACACACCTTTTCTCTCCAAACAAGATAATTCTCTTTGTCTTTGTCAACAACCCAACATAGATTAGGGTCAAAACTAACTACATTCATGAACATATTGACCTTTTGGATAGTATCATGAATGTGACCTGGTTTGATCAAGTATTCATAAAAATGAATTGTAATTGATCTCTTGTAATCATACCTCTAATAAACTATTGAATCTAAAACAAATAATACAAATCTCCCACTAAGACCAAGCATCCTTCATGCTGTTGATCACTAGCTGAGGGCCTCTATGAAGCTTAATGGAGTCGCCTCTTCTCTCTTGGGTACTAAAACAACATAAACTCAAGAAATTCCTATATCTCCATGTCATTACTAGACTAAACTTTCGTCATGATCCTTTTAGGTTTGAACTATTCAATCTCTATTTAAACACCATTCTAACTTGGTAGATTTGACTTGACTTCTTCATCCATAATCTGAGCTAATAGGGAGAATTATCAGTACTCCTTTGCATCTGAACTATGCTCTATCATGGAAAATAGGCCAATTGGGATTGCATACTATTCATCATTCACCTTAACTACCTTTGGTTTCCACTCAATGTCTTGTCTCCTTTATTGCACTTTAAGGGATTCAAATTTATTTGTTTAACTTGAGAATTCACGCTTATAGAATGTTTCAATATGACAAACCTTTTGACAATTGAAACACATTATTCCTCTTTATGGAAATACACCATTAACCATATCTCTTTTCTAATGATTCTCCTCATAGTTCCATACATATTCATTCTTGGAGGGTCTTCTACAGTGTCTTTCTCTATGACCAAATTCATTACATGAATAACAATAACCATTAAAAAGATTAACATACCTTATAGCATAGGTTGCCTGATAGGATTAGTCTTTGTTCTTCTAGTACAATCATTATTTGAATGACCATTGACCTTCTTGATCATATTAGTGTGATTCTTTTGGTTTTCATTGAAACCAAGGCCTATTTTATTATTAGCAGTATTTTAAATATTTAATATGTTGTTTAGATCATTGGTTCTCTTTTAAAAATTAATAAAGGACTTTATCTTACTTGATGTTTGATCCAAATCAACTCTCAAGGAATCCACTTTAGTTCCATACCTTACAGATTCTTTTTCTTTAGCCTTTAGGATTGCAGTCACAATCTCAATTTGAGTCTCCACTTGTTTGACTATTTCCTCTTGTTCCTTGGAGTTGTTACTCAATCTAAATTCAAATAAATTGATTTTTTCCTCAAAATATTTGACAAGATACCACATCACCTTATTCTTCTTCTTCACCATTTTTAGTTAATCTAGAGTATTCATCAACTTAACCTCAAGGTTCACCTCATTTCTTCTTCATCTGAAACACCAAAAATACCTCCAAACCATATGGACTCTTATTGATTTGAACAACTTGCCTCCTCAGCCATGAAGAAAAATTCATTGACATCAAGACCATCACCTTCAAGGTCACTCTTAGAATCACTTCTCTCACTCTTACCAGATGAACTGTAGTTTTCCTTGGTGTAAAAGCTTCTTTTTCTCTTGAAAAATTCTTCTTATCACCATACTTTCTAAAGGTTTTCTTGCTCTTCTCATACCTAGAGGATTTATTATCATCATCATGACCTTCATCATCCTTTACCTTATGATTATGATGGAACTTGTTATCAAAGTGGCCAATCTCTCCATAATTAAAGCATTTTAAATGGCAGCTTACCCTTGTATTTACCTTAATCATTTTTCAATTTTATTTCAAACATAACTATCAACTCATCATCATCAAAATCAGATTCATCATTGTTTTTGAATTTTTGACCTTTTATCTTCTTATCTTTTGACTTATTTTCTATCTTTAATGCAACTTCTTTCTTTTCAGGTCTTCCTTCACTTATCCTCATCTCATAGTTGTTAGGGTGCCATGAATTCCATCCATCTCTAGTTTGTCTATAGATTGCATCTCTTCAACAACAGATACTTTAGAATCAAACTTAGGAGTTAGATATCTAAAAAAAAATTGAATAATAATAGACTCTTCCAATTCTTCACCTAGGCCTCTTATGATGTTGACCACTTCATCAAATCTCAACAAGTACGCTAAAATGGTCTCATCTTCATTCATCCTTAGGCTTTTAAAATATATTCTATGGGTTTGTAACTAATCCAAATTTACCTTGGAGTATCCCTCATTAATATTCTTCAACTTGTCCCACATTTATTTAGCATACATATAGTGCATCACCTTCACAAGTTTTGATTCTGATAGGCCATACATAATACCATTCATTGTTTTTGAATTGTTGTCATTAGACTTCTTACATGCTGCATCCGTAAGAGGAATAGGGGTGAAGTATATCCATCCAAAAAATAATTTATAAATATCATGACCTTGAGACATAAAATATATTATCATCCTAACACTCCATAAAGCATAATTATATCCATTAAATAATGAATCCTTGCTTGAAGAGAAACGACCTTGTGATTGACTAGCCATGTTCACTTGCTTAGGATATCCTTTAGGCTATTAGGCCTCCTTCAAAGGACATGATATGATACCAAATGTTTGAGTAAAATTATTAAGGGTGGGGGGGGAGTGGGGTGGGGCAGGGGGGCGGTGAATTATTTACCTTAAAACAATCATTCAATTCCACTTATCATTCATGAAGCATTCATTCACATACATACATTAACCAATGCATAAGAAAGAATCTACAAATGAATATAACATAATAACAAGAGATATGTGGGAAAAAATATTGTGGGATAAATACAAATAAAAAAAAATTGGTATATATTATTATAATCAATATTTAGTGAGACACCAACCCCTTACTAGTCAAGCACCAAATCAACTAGTCCTTCAATAAGCAACAACTTACAAGGAGGCACCAAACCCCTAGGTAACTCAGCACCAACTTAGTAACCTAGAACCTATAATAAAATTTGGACACATTTTTATCACTAAATTGATGTTGACCACCTTATTTTTCTCTTCCCACTCTTTTATCTCTCTTAAAAATCCTATTAGGCCTCTTTGCTCAACTAGCCCACTTCTTGGCAGAATTAGGTCAAATGACTTTGCTCATCATATGTAGAAATAATTTTATAAATAAATTAAATATTAACCACACATATTTTATTGAATTAAATCCCTCTACCTAGTTTCCAAACTTCTATATCATTTGTTCATTCCCTCAATATTCTAACTAGTCAAATTAAACCAATTAGACCTTTTTATACTTGAATCTTGCTCTCACCTGGCTTGATAGGATGAAAAACTATAAATAATTGGATCATAATTATAATATATAAAAAAATTAAAAATATAAACACTCACTACATATATCGGTCGCCACCCATAAGGGCCAAAACCACCGTTAGTCCTAATAGAGACCTAATGCAATTAGGCCTTCTAAAGGCACATGTTTCACCTTGACCACCTTGGAAAACCTTGAACCTCATAAAATGGATGAAAAAATTCATAAATTATTTAATTATACCCTTTATAATCTCATATTAGTTCCCCAACACCATTTATCCACTTTCACTTCTTGAACCATATCATTAGGCCTACTCACAATTAACCCTTCTCATTGCCATAAAGTATGTCTTGAGAATCTAAAGCATACACTCAAATTTCACACATAAAAAAATAAAATTTATATAAAAAAAATGAAATCATATTAATAATAATGTCCATTATACTACACCAAATAGGGAAAAAAATCTCAAACTGATCACTTTCATATGCTCACTCAAAACTACAAACAGGGTTCAAAACCCAACCAAGAAACTTTGAATTCTCACACCTTCATAGGCATTTATAAAGATTAAAAATGTATTAAAATAAAAATATGAGACCTATATAAAAACTTAATATTTATTGGATAATTTAATTTTGGGCACACTGACTTAGGAACATCAATCTCACTCATACACAAAAAATAATTGATAGCTCCAAAAACATAGTCATGGAAACCAAGAATTAAAACACCTATGTGAACTATTTTATGAAATTAAAATGGGTTTATATTATCCCTAATAATAATTATAAAATATTTAAACAAATTTATTACAATGTTAAATATCAATATTGGTCTTACATACCAATCTGATGTCTTCACCCTACACAGACCTCACTGTGTTAGACATGTCACTTTGAGAACAACTTTATGATTGATATGAGAATGTAAAAAATCATATAATCAAAGTGGATATGTGATATAGGAAAAAAACCCATGCATTTTGATCCATCCCTAATCCATTTCAACTCATCCCTAATCTTATTTTCATTTCTACCTAGTTTTCTCATTGTCCTCTTCATTAGGCTTATTTAACAATAAATCAACTTACATGACTAGTTTAGAATATTTAAGGTTTAAAAATTGATAATAAAATTATCACACATCATCCTCCAATCATTTTCATGATTTGATATGGTCAACCCTACCTACTACATCAAAAATCTAAGAAATAAGGGGTTTACTATAACTTCCACTCACTCTTCTGATAGACTAATGAAACTTAGAGGTACCTATAAGAGTTTAATACAACCTAAAATCATCATAATATTTCAAAAAAACCATTTTGATAACTTTCCAATAAGATCTTCCATATAGGGTTACTATTAGGATTTTAGAGAGGGTTTAAACTATCTTACATTCTTAATAATTGTTCATAAAGATTCGACCCTAAAACCAAAAAAAATAATATAAAATTTAAGATATGACCCTTACCAAACTACCATAAACTAATTTTATCTTCATTCAAAGGTTACACATGCCAACGAGCATAAGAAAATATTTCTCAGGTCTATAATACCTTATTCTATGCACATAGAAAACCTCAATACCAACTTTTGTGATTTCTGATTTAGACCATGACCTAAAACTTGGTAAAAAATTGACACAAAATATCACACCTATATTAATTATCTTATGATATTTGTCACCTTGGGAACTAAACTTAATCCCTCATTATGCCACACTAGGTCTCCTTGCATATTAGGCCATCACACTTAGACCTTGAACATACCTTGAAACTTATTTTACTATTATTGATAGCTATTAATCATGTCATAAAAAATTATACTATGATCACACACTACCAATATTCTTCTTACAATCCTTAGACTGCTCACCTCATCATACTACTAAGCATGTGCCTTCTCACTAGGTCTCTTCATATAACAACTAAGCCAATAATTAACCTAGAAACCTCCTCTAAAATATTTTATACCTTATACACATGCTTAAAAAATTTAAAACATATTATCACATTCTCTACCAATGATTTTCATTCTTAATAACACCTCAATACTCTTCAATAGGTCAGGCAAAGTCTAGGACTAGTTTGGTTGCATCCTTAGGCTTAAGACCATACCTTTGAAGGTTTACCTTGAAACTTTCCTGAGTGTTTCAAAACTTTATATGAATGCATGGGAATCATTAAGCATACACTAATACCTATGTGTATCCATATTACCAAACCACCATCTTTACACACATGCTCATGACATGACAATGCTCCTTAAGACCAGCGTTCAAAAGTATGCATACCTTATATCTTGATCTTAACTTTGATATGTCATCAATCTTATAATAATTACCAAGTTTCCTTAAAATTATATCTCAATATAGATATAATAGGTTTAATTCAAATTTTCTCTTGTCATAAGACTTCTTTATCACATACCACTTCACCATACATGGCCTCAATTTTGACCTTGACATTAATGACACCCATATTGAATTTGACATCAATGATAACATCAATGCCACAATACCAACAAAAATACAATAGATCAACATCTATATTTCAATTCATAATATTCAATCACTTGATTGAAGAAAGCAATAGATTTTTCCATTTTTCACTACTTTTTTGTACTAATATTGTTGAGATGGTTTCATCCACTCTGAAAGCATAGAGGGTGAAATATTTTTCATAACATGGATTCACAATTGTCGGGGAATTGAGATATTTCTATTTTAATTACTTCAAATTTGTCTTTTCCTTCTTTTTTATAGTTGAAAGTGGCACTCTTATTGAGCATAGTGGTAAGTGGCTTGACCATTTAAGCAAATTTTGGTATAAACCTTATCACAAATTGTATCTTTCCTAAAACACTTTGGAGGATTTTCTTATGGCTTAGTAGATGTTATTAATCTAAATTTCACCCCTAATGAGGTTATTTATTCCCTCTTCATTTAGGTGATAGCATGGAGACACCTATAGACTTTGGGTGGCCTAATTGTTGAGGTGAATCTATAGATAGGGATAGCTCCCTTCATTCTTCACTTGAAACATCTAACTAAACCTATTTGCTGTAAAGGGAAAGGGAGAAGAGGAAATAAAGTAAACAAAAAAAGGAGGTGATGCACTAAATATATGACCACTACCATGAATTTATAGGTGCACAATGAACTATAGGACTGAATTATCATGCAATAATCCTAAAATTATTCCTTTTACATCAATGTTTTATAGATAGGTAAGGCATTGGGAAACTAGGAGGGAATATAATTACCACTTATAATCTACACTAAACCCTTGATGACACTAACTATAACCTATAAGAGAAATATAAATCAACATGGAGGTAAGAGATTAAGACACAATTAATGGAAAAATAAATTATCACACAATAAGATCTATCACCCATAAGTTTACACTAAACACAACCATATGAGGAGGAAAATAATTGTCTTTTATTCATTGATATGCTTATAAAGGATCATGGCTTCACCATAATCAAGTGAAGGATCCTTTATAATGACCAACAAAGCCATATTTATAGTATAAATGTTTAAACCTCAGGCTTTGTCTTGGTCGAATAGGCCATCAAATTTATAAATCCCATCATGATCAAGGAAGGTGGGTTGAGGAAGTGGAAATATCCTCAGGATCATCATGGACACACCTCTATAAATTCCCACCATATCCCCTTATCATATAACTTATTTTTTATCTACTCTCATTTACATGATGATTTATATCTATATTCCATTTCTCTTTCCTCCACTATGCCAGTTGGAGTTGAGCCATGTCATGATTTGCACATCAAGCCATTATGGCATTGATTGATTCTATGAACCAAATAAATTATGTGGCTTAATTTCAATGTGTTGATGGTTTTGATGACTAAATAGGCCATCAAATTAGAGCTATTTCCTCATTGCCTATGAAACCAATGTGTCTCTTATTTTGATAGGTCCCTACCACATGCATTTTACTTGATTTTTCATTTTTTAGATAAAGCTCTAAGTATAGTGTTAATTATTATTACTAAGAATCAGTAGGATTTTTCCATGTGGCATTATCCTACTTACTCATGACTCTAACAAATTGATTTATTGCATGGACCACCCCAGGTCCACAAAGTAGCAAGATTATACCTATGGCATCATCCTACTCACCTGCTTGCTGACACACTTTTTACAAATACATAAATAGTTTTGTGGGCTATGTCATTGATGTTGTGACACATGGCCTCACGCCACTAACTTGATACTCTAATATATTTTCACATTCATACAAAAAATTATAACCCCCCAAGTTATTGGGATTGTGCCATGTGGAAACATCCCACTTACTTGTTTGATTATAAGTTAGTTGACATGGATATCATCAAGAAAACTTTGAAGAAAATGAATAAGTATATAAAAAATTTCAAACAAACCCAAGCTACTAGGATGTGGACACATGGCTCCTATAAATCTTTTCAAAGAGAAAATGGCTAGGTCTCATTGAGCATAAAAATGCCATGTGGCTATAGGCAAAGTTAAAAAATTGAGTATCTCTAAGATTTCCTTCCTTCCCAAACTATTCTTAGACTCTATCCCTTGCCATATGTCATTTATTCACCCAATTAATTGAGATTTTGGCTTCATCTCTACCATGCATAATCTTCTTTTTACTATAGGCCTTTAGCAAAGGTTTAGTCATCTAGATAAGGGGATCCCTATATATCACCACATGGTGGCTTCTTGGGGCCACAAAAACTCAGAAGGATTAAAATTTAGCCAAAGACTATATGTTTCAAACCTTCCCTATTCCATTTTCCATTGAACTTCCACTTACATCCTCTCAGAGTCATAAAACCATGAAGACATTGAACTTTGGCTTGAATCTTAAAACCTTTGTGCTTTATGCTTTCAAAACCTCTATGATCTATACTACCAAAGGATTAAATAATTAGAAACTTTTATAAGTTTTATTGATCCTATTGAAGCTTCAAAGGTTCAGAGCTTTTGTGTGTTTCAAACCTCATCATTCCATTTTAGTAAAGACTCCATGCTCCATTTTAGTAAAGAAGACCCCCATGATTTGATTTATAAAAGGCTTCCATTTTCTAAAGGCTTTAATTTTTTAAAAGGTAAAAATGACTAAGTGTCAAAGAGATAAAAAATTAATAAGTGTTTGAAGAAATTTACTACCTTAGTCATTTTTTCAAACTTCAAAAGAGATTTGGAAACCTATAACTCTACTCCCGAAACCTTGAGCTGGGACATGAAAGATCCACTTTCCATGGTGACCAAAAATGGTCAAAATTCTTAATGACCTCTAGGGGTGCTTTCCTAATAATCACTCTAGACTAGTATCCTTATGAATCCATTTGACATGGAGTCATATAAGCATCCAACCTTCTTAATTCTAAAATGCAAACCTTTTATAACTTTTGAATAACAAAATTGAGATCTACCTCCAAAGTGACAACAAAGGCAAAATAACAAAAAAAAATAGTTCCAAAGCACTTAAAGGAAATAATAACATCTAAATTAGTGAAAAAGAACACATAGAGGAATAAAATATAGCAAATCTACCCTATAATAACCTACTCTTAAAAACTCGAGACAAACCTAAACAAAACTATTCACTAGTAGAGCAAAGTAGATGCATTTTTTCCCAAGTTCATGTAGCTAGCAAGCTTGATAGTATACATGAGAGAATAGAAGAGGGGAAATTGTATGCTGGTCTTAAAACCTTTTCTCTTTTATAATATACCTTGTGATATTGATACGTGTTATCATTGATGTAAAGGTTGATGTCATTGATGTCAATGTGCAGGTCAAAAAGAGAATTTGAAGGCAACCTAATGTCTCTTCTGTTGTGAGATAATTTGAAGAAAACCTCATGATTTTTATGGTTGTTTTTTATCAAGGTTGGTACAATTGTGTGAGAATGTGGTTTCACATCATCATTGAGGTAATCATGGTTGATTAATAATCCTTGAGAACAAAGTGTTTTTACAACAAGCATAATCATATTATGATCATGTACATGATAAACATGAAGAGGTATGTGAAATATTTATGACATTGTTTGAGGAACATGTAAGGAAAGTGATAAAAGTGTAGAATCATTAAAGAGTGTTTCAAGATTAGTAATAAGGCTTCGAGTGTTTAAGAAGCCTAGTAATAACACTAGTCATAACATGAAGGGACCTTGTGAGAAGGTGTGAACATGGTAACATGGTGAGATGGATGCATAAAGGTGAAAGAAGTTGTATAAGGTTTATTTATCATGCACATGAGGCATTAGATCACTCAATAGAGTTTCAAAGTGAGCCTACAGGGCTAAGACCTTAATTCAAAATATGTAACTAGATTAGTTCTAGACCCTACCTAGCCTAATGAGGTGTTGTCAAGACATATGAAGGATGTAAATTAGTGTTTAAGCATGAGAGAGCCTTATTGATTTTTTTAATGAGGTGGAGAGTACATGGAAAGAGTTTTAAAGGTTATTTCAAGACATAATGAGGTGTGAAGACTCAACTGTAGTAATGTAAGATGGTTCAAGCATAGACTAATGAGGTATCAGGATCAATTTCCAAGGCAAGCATGGATAGGTGAGTGTTTTTATAGGTATGATATGTTGTTTCAAGTATGTTCACAAGGTTTAAAGTCATGGTTTTCAAGTTAAGGCAAAAAAAAATTCTTTGAGGTCTCTTAAGTGCATAAAATAGAGGGTTCTCAACCTGAGAAGGACATTAGAGTGTTCATTGGCATGTGTAACCTATTCATGGGAACTTAAAATGTTAAGGAGATATGCGGAAGGGTCCTAGATAATATCTCCAAGATTTAGTTTTTGAAATGAGGGGAAGTACTTTATGAATAATTTTAAACACTATAAATAGTGTTAGCCCTCTCTAAAAAAACTAAAAATGACCCATGAGAAAGATATTGTTTAAAATAGCCTAGAATGGATTGGTATGTCTAGTTAAGTGATTGGGTGTTCTAGTCAACTCTCCCAGGCACTTCCATGTGTGATTGGTTTGTTAGGTGAGTGAGTGGACCCTATAGGAAAGGCCTTGTATCTTAGAGATTTATTATAAAAGTCAGAGTTGACCAAGTTAAAGTTTATAAATAGATGGAGGACAAATATTGAGACTTTTATTTTATGTCCATGATTATTTTTGACCAAGTTATATACCTCAAGTGTGATAAACTATTCATCCAAGATAATCTATCACTAATTAGCCTAATGGTACAAATAGTGAGAAACCCAAGAAAAAGTGAGAAGGTGAATAGGGATGTGTTATCATGGAATAAGAATTAATCCAAGTGCATGGATGCATTTTTAAATACTTTTAACACATGTTCATATTGACTATAAGTTCTATAGGTTAATGGATATGATGAAAATATTTCTCATAAATTGACTTATCTGGTTCAGATGAGACATTGAGGTATAAGATTATGAGATTGGTCTACAAGACCAATATTTATATTTGAACATGTTATAATTATATTTTATAATGGTCTCATAAGATCATATAAATGCATTTTAAATCTCTGAAAGTGGTCTTATAAGTGTTGAAGGTCATTTTCACCATGATTGTGCTTTAAGGCATACTGGCAGTTCTAGGTAAGTAAGTTACAGTAATGAGTTTGAGGAGATATGCTTTGAATTTAAGCATAAATATAAAATATATTAATATTTGGGACTTTTATGTCCTGTCCATTCTTTTTATAAAGTTTGATAGTCAATGAGTGAGGTCTATGAAAGAGAAGGTCAACAAATTGGTCTACAAGACTAATAGTTGCCATTTGAGATTATGCTCTCTTTTTTGGAGGTTTTTCTAAGGATGTTATAATATAATTTTAAGTAATTTATTGTGTTCAATTATGTGTCATAATTTCAATTTTCCATGACTATGTTTTGAGGCTAGTTGGAAGTTCAGAGTAAACATCTTACAGAGAAGAGTTTGAGCCTGTATACCCTGAATTATGAATTCTATATAATATGGTGATGACACTGAGGATATGTATCCTATGTATATGTGATTTTATACCATGTTTATTTTTAAAAAATATGTTTATGATTTATTTATTCAAAACATACTTTTTGTGTATGAGAAGGCCTAATTGTGAATAGTAAAAATGGTGTGCTTTAAGTAGTGGTTGGAGCTAAAATAGGTTATTGAGACTAGATAAGATTAGAAGAGGTCTATATGAGTGGCACATGATATTTTAATTTCATGTAAGGTGTTTTAATGTTTTCTAAGGAAGCTAAAGTTTAATGTGTCCCAAAGTAGACTTAATGGGATTAGTTCTCCATGAGACCCAAAGATGAGATAAGGCCTAATTGAGGTATGTTAGAACTAAAGGGAATCAAAGTAAATTTTATCCATGTTTATGATATGTCTTAAAATATATTCCATGTCTGACATAAGAGGATAAGGGTGTTTTTCTGACCAAGAAGGATATGAACAAGAGACTTGTATAAATACTAGGTAATTTTAGGCCCATTTGTGTGAGTAGAGTGTAATCGAATAAAATAACAATTTAAAAAATATAAGGAGGTCCTTTAGACAATCATAAGAGTATATAATATCTATGATGAATATTTTATAGAGGTTTTATGTATGAATATCAAGGTCATATGACCTAATCAGTCTTGAAGAGACCTATTTGAGCAACGAGACTTAGAAGGTAGTTTGAGAGGGTTAAGAGTGTAAACAGATAAAGAATTGGTCATCATCAATTGGTTGAGAAATAAGGTGTCCTAAAGTTGATAAAATAAATAAAGTGTGTTATTTTCTATTGATTCATCTATGGGGTTGGTTCCTCCTTGTAAGTTGGTGCTTGATAATTCCTATTTAAGTTGGTGCTTGATCCATATGAAGTGGGCACTTCACTAAATTTAATGATTAGTTTATAGGACTGTAGTCCACTTTAGGATATCAATAGGTTTTCTTCCTCGTGATGGTTTCCCATATATATGGTGTGTTGACTTGTGCAATCTTGTTTCATGCTTGTATATTTGGTTTCTTATGCATTGTTTGATCTATATATTGATGATTTTTAAGTGGAATTGATAAGAAAGTTTTTAAAGACTGATTCACCTCCACTCTCAATCATTTTGATTCCAACATGTACACATCATCCATGTTTTTTTAAGAATGAGTGATCATAAGTGTATGCTTAGACTAATCTTAGACTTGTTTAGGCTTATCTTCATGTTATGAAATGAACATGATAGGGAGTTACTTCTCTTTCTTGGCCTCCAAATGAGCCAAGTATTTGATAGCCCATCCTCTTGACAAGATAAATTTTGAGCAATTACGAATGCCCCAGCCTTGTGTTCTACTACTCCATCATCCAACTAGTTAGTATTTTCTTATTCTAGTGGTTGAATTATAATAACATCTATTTTTTAATGTTATTTATGTGTTATTTCTTTAAGGGAAGATGGTTTGGTTTCAAGGCTTGAGCATAAGTCTTCCTTTGGCTTTTATTCATTCCTCTTGAGACTGATTTCTTGCCTACAATATGAATTATAAATTAGATCTTCCTCAAGAGGATGAGTTGGGCTATTCTGGACATGATTATGAATTTTAGGTTCATTAGGAAGGACTAATATGTCTCCCATATCTTGAACTCTTTCATCAAGAATCAATCCATGATAACTATATTGGTATTCCTCTTCCTCCATGTAGAATACAAGTCCATCTATCCACCCAAGGTCTAATTAATCATGCTTTCCTTGTTCCAAACCTAATTTGTTCTCTTTTGGGGTCTACCAAATTCTACAACTTCATGTTGGGGTTCATATTCATACTCTAGAGTATCCACATGATTGATAAGCACCTTAACTTATTCCATGAAATTATGGTACAAATATTTTCATGATTGATCATAATCTTCTTATTCATATTCTTCAAGATTGTAACTTTGAAGAGAGGCTGCTACCATATTAACTTGTCTCCTTCATAAATATTATCTTTATCCTCATCCTTGAAAATTAATTTTATTTCTTATTGACAAAGGGAACTTCCAATGAGGATATATTCATCATACACACTTGAATCATTCTCCTTTTAGATTTATTAAGGCTCCTTTACAACTAGCTTTTTTTTTATCAAGCTTTGTAAGGACTGTCACTTCATCATTCTTTCTTTAAAAATCTTCCCTTTAAACTAGGTGTTCTTATTTTTCCCCCAACACAATAGGTTATCTCTCCACAAGGGAGATGTTGGGCGAGAAAGAGAGATGATTAGTTTTTTTTAATCTTGTGAGGGTGTATTTATAGCTTGGGATTTTGAAGGACTTATTTAGGAGCTATTAGGGGAGGATGGATGGAGCTTGTATAGATATAATCTCTTCTTTAGTTTTATTTCTCTAGTCTAAGCATTTTCCATTTTGCTTATCTCATGAATCTACCACCTGATTCCAACCTAGAATTTTGAAGGACTTTTGTGGGATCTCTTGGGTAAGGGGAAGATAATATTGTGCTAAGACTTCTTAATTATTTTCATTATAGGATGTGATCAAATGCTCACATTCTGATATTACCTTGGTCTTCATGGATATCTCTAACTTGAGGGGTGTGTGAAAGACTTGGGAAACATGGAAAATTACTTGGTTGAGGATATTGAGGGACTTGAAGAAGAGTTGATGTAGTTTACACAAGCATAAAATATTTTAAATAATGATAATTTATAGAAGTTGGAATTTTTCTTGATTTAGCTTCAACAACACCTATCTCTCTTGATTAGAAATGGACTTACCAAGGCTTGACATTTTGAGGTTAGGATGCATGGTCTAGGAAGGTTGTCATGGTTGAGGAGATCGAGGCTCTTGAAGAAGAGGAACTTCATAGATTGGTCCATATTCATAGCATGCTAATGAAATTTTGGACTTAGTATCCACATCTCTCCTTGCATATGCACATGCCAACTAATCATGGGCTTGCTTACAAGGAAAACACCACTTGGTTCTTAAAATCATGTCATCAAGTGGAGATAGGTTAGGATCATGAGGAGGTTCTATTGGAGCAAATGGAGATACATAATATTGACTTTACTCATCAAATGGATGATAAATAGGTCATAGATCTTGATTAAGAGATGAATAATGGAAGGGAGGGTAACACTCATTATAGGGAGGTTGTTCATATTGATAACTAGAGCCATATAGATGAAACATAGGGTCATTTTAAGACTGATATGGCTAAACATAGGGATGATATGGATCATTATAATGTTAATAAGGAGGTGTAAAATAGAACTCCTCTCCATGCCCAGCCATCATACTTCATGAGACAAACAAAAATAAGAGAATTATCAAAAATACCTCAAAAAAGGTACCTGGGCTACTAGAACCATCTAATTGGATCACTCAAAGTCACCATTGATGCTTGATATCACACTTCCAAAGGCTAATATATTAAAAGAAAACACCAAAAATACCTCAATAAATGACAATTTGTCCCACTGGGATGTGTTAAAATTGTTATCACTATAATTTTCACCCCTAAGGAGGTTGTTCAAGCCCTCTTCATTTAGGTGATATCGTGGAAACACCTCTAATATGTGGGTGGCCTAATTATTGATTTGAATCTCTATATATGGATAAATCCCTTAATGCTTCACCTAAAATTACTAACTAAACCTATTTCCTACAAAGGAAAATAGAGTATGGGAAAGAAAGTAAACAAAAAAATGAGACGATACACCAAATCTATGACCACTACCACACATTTACTAGTGCATAATGAACTATAGGATTGCATTATCGTGCACTAATCTTAAATCTATTCCTATTACATCATTTTTTTTAGATAGGTAAAATATTGGGAGAATATGAGGGAAGATATTAACCACTTATAATCTACATTAAACCCATAACAACACTAACTACAACCTAAAATATAAATACAAAGTTACAAGGAGGTAAGAGAATAAGACACAAGTCATAGAAAAATAAATTATCACATAACAAGATCTATCACCCATATGTTTACACTAAACATAAGCAAAAGAAGAGGTAAAAATCAATCTTCTATTCATTCATAAGCTTACAAAGGAGAAGGGATTTACCATACTCAAGTGGTGGATCCTTTATGATGCCAAACAAGGCCATATTTATAGCATAAATGTTCAAAGCTCAGGATTTATCTTGATCTATCCCACTAATAGGGCAGTTGGAAATCCCATCATGATCATGGAAGGGGGGTCAAGGAAGTGGGAATATCCTTAATATCATCATAGGCATACCTATACAACTACCTACCACATGATTTTAGCCTACAACTTTTTTTTCCTACTATCATCTCTATGATGATTTAAAGCAAGATTCCATCTCTCTTTCCTCACTCTACTAGTTGGATTTGAGCCATGCCATGATTTTCACATTGAGCCATTCTACCATTGATTGATTTTGTGAATTAAATTAGTGGACTTGATTTTATCCTATTGAAGTTTTTGATGGCCATATAGGACATCAAATTTAAGATAGTTGCTTGTTGGCTATGTAGCTGACATGCCCCCTATTCTAATGGGTCCCTGCCACATGGCTTATGCTCACTTTTTTATAAATATTTGAATAGTTTTATTGCCTTAGTCATTTTTTCAAACTTCAACAAAGATTTTAAAACCTACAAATCTAAATTTGAAACCTTGAATTGGGACCTAGAAGATCCACTTTCCATGGTAACCAAAAATGGTCAATAATAGAAAAATGGACCTAATGGCTTCTATTCTATCTAGGTCAATGGAAAAACCATCCTTAAAAATAGTTTGTCCCAATAATTGATCTTCATGGACAATAACTACATACTTTTTTGGTGTAATCACCCAAAAGTGGCATTTCAGTGCTAAGAGTGTTACTTGAGACTAACTATCCCTATCTTAGCCCTAAACCTATCCTAAAGCCTATTTTCACATTTATCTAGGATTTGTGCATGCCACAAACATCCCTAATCATCCCTAAATTAGTCCCATACCCTCATTATTACATCATATCCCTTTATGCCTAGTGATCTACCACTTGGATACTAACACCATAATAAGGACACTATCTCCACATGGTGCTAGTGTCCCAATAATGTCACTAATGTTCTTTCCTCTTTTTTGCACAAACAAATATATTTTTAAACCTAAAACCTTCTAATGATGACCTAAACCTATTTTAGCACCAACAAAAGCATCAAAATAGTATAAATACATGAATTTTAGTCCTCTAATTGGTAGATGGAAATTAAATTCAAAATACACATTCAAATTCAGAACAAGTTGTGTAAAATTAAGGTTATCAATCCTTATTCTGCTCTACTTCTGCATACCACCATCGACAATAGTCCTAAGATCATATTACCTAGATTTTTAGTCTCAAGCACATTCATGGCACTCAAGTCCACTATCATACTAACTTCACTTGCACTTGGACTTGCACTAGCACTTAGGTGGGGAGAATTACATTGGGATTGATCCCTAGTCATATTATTGGTATGTAGGCAAATCTCATCATAGAAAGGTGTTGAGGATGTCCAACCTACCCTACTAACATACACAATTTTTAGCTTGTATCAATTGGATGCCCTAGTAATAAGGAAGATTAGGGTTTGATCATAAATTTAGTCAAAATAGTTAATATATAAGGTCTCAAAACTTGTGCACATAGGAACAAACCTCAAAGATCCTCTACCCATAAGATCCTCTACCAATATAAGGACACTACCACCACATTTATAATAATGGAACTACTATCCAATTAGGGAATTACTATCCAAGAGGAGTCTTGACACTGGGATCTAGTTTGTAACAATTAAACTAATTACTACCTCAATTTACATCCTCAATATCGCTTATCTCAATCATTCTCGATATAAGTTATTACTTGCATGATTAATTGGTATTTTTAGAAAGGTCAGAGTTAGTCAATTCTATAAAAAATTAGTGGCTATATTTATTGAATATTATTACCTTGATTTAGTCTAATCATCTCTTTAAAAAACATAGTATTTACATTTGCCAAGTCCTAAAATGTTAAAACATTCAGTGAACTCAACTTTCTTTAAACATTGATTAGACCCTAACCCTATATACTATTAGGGTTTGTATCCTTCATGTTTATGTTATTAGATATTAGTTCTTAAATCTTATATTTTTCAATATTTATTTTTTTCAATCATTCATAGATTAAATTTATTTAAAATTGTAAAATATACAACAATTTGTTTTCCTACTCCTTAAACTACAATTGTAGAATTCAAAAACCAATTTGATGAAATCAATAAGAGACATATACAATATTTCATATCTCTACATACTAATATGCAAGATGACCTTATTTGAATTATTAAATAAATTCAAAAAGCAATTAATGGTCAATATTCAACTCCCCTAGATAACAACATTATTACACCTACTTTGGGGGAAACTCATAATGTACAATAACTAGTTTTAAATCGATAACATTCAGTGATAGTTACACTTCCTATGCCTATTTTCTCCTCTCTAGATGTATAATCCCTTATGCATGAGATTCATTATTTGTAGGATATGGTGTTATGTCTTGAGTAGGGATTCACTAGCCCATCACATGCCTTGGATTCTCATGTTATTTTAAATACACCTTTAGAAAAACACAGTGGCAAATCCTTCCATCTAGATTCATGTCACCTAAGCTTATATTTTATGATGGTAACAGTGACCTAGAGAACCATCTCTAATTTTTTCATGTAACATGTTTAGATTATGGGTCTAATGATTGGATTTTGACCAAGTTATTCCATGTAGTCTAAAGGATTGTGCCTTACAATGGATTTTTGATCTATCAAATCATTCCATCATTAAATTTAATCCTTTGGTAGATATATTTTTACCACACTTCTCCATAAATATCAATGATAATATCTCATATGCTCAAGTTATGTAATCAAAACAAAAATCAAATGAGCCTATTGCAAAATATGTCTTATGATATAAGGCTACATTGGCTAAGTTGAATATCCCCATGGTAGATAAATAGCTCTAAGATATATTCAAATAAATTATTCTACAAACCTTCCCAGACTTATGCCACACAATGAAAGAAAAAGAAGTCAAGCTTATCTCCATGAGAAAACTTAAGTATACTAGTGGATCAGATTCCACTACTAAGAGTTATACTAAGCCTCCATAAAATGTAAGGGAATTTGAAAATAAGAGTGATAAAAATCCCATAGTTAACGTAGTTTAAGATCCATCTCCTTGATTGGTTTTATTAGATCCTCCACATAAAATTTTAACCAACCTTCAAGAATCACTAACATGTGTTTTACAATATCTCTTAAAATGAAATGCCATATCTCTTTCTACCATAAAAGAGGTTGAATTGACATAAAATCTTCCAAATAAATATGATTCCAATGCATTTTGTGTGTAATCACATAAAACCAGTATTTGGATGCTAAGAGTGTTGTTTGAGTTATCATATTCCTTGCTTATCCCTAGAACTATCCTAAATCCATTGTCACACTTTTCAGTCATTATGCAAACCACATATAGTTATAATTATCCAAAACATAGTTCGAATATAGTTTTCTTAGATCCCAACCCATTTTTCTCAATAGTCTTCCAAGTGGACATTAGCACCACATTTGGGACACTACAACCACATGGTGCTAGTGTCCCCAACTAGACACTACTTTCCTTTGCCCTAACTCTACTAAATGGACACATTTTCAAATGTCTGCCCTTCCTAAGTTTAGGCTAAGAAAATTTTATTATCCACACAAGCTACATATCTATATAAATGCAAGTCTATTTGAACTTTATTCATTAGATGGAAAATAGATGCAAAAGCCTATTCAAATAAAAGACATGCTGAGCAAAATTAAGGTATTTGATCCCTATTCTGCCTTACTTCTACATACTACCATATAAAACATCCCTACACCCAAATTTAAAATATTTCAAAACTCAAGCACATTCAAGGATTCTAAATCCACTCTCATTCTATCTTTCACTTGCACTTCATCAATCACTAGGTGGGATAACTACATCGGGCTTGATCCCTCTTCAGAGTATTGGTATCAAGGGAAATCTCTTCACATAAGAGTGTTGAGGATGTCTATCCTATCCTAATAATGAACACACAATTATATCTCATGCTATACTTGAAAGTAGGATTAGGGTTTACAAACCAAATCAAGTTTTTTAGGCATAACATAGATTTATGGATTTCATGCACATAGGAATAGGACCTAAAAATATAGGTGTAGGTACTTCCAAAAAATAGGAATATTACTACAAAGGGGACACTAACACCACTTTGAGTACATTACAACAACATGGTTCTACTATCCAGATGGGACACTACTATTTAGTGAGCAAATAGATCTCAGGACCCTATTGACGACACTTAGAACTATCTAGAACCCATTTTTCATAACCTAGATCATTTGTGATAGTCACTTTCTAGATAAGTTTCTTTTTAATCCTATTTATTACTATTTTTATAAATTCAAAAGAAGTCAAAAGTCATAAAAAATTAATACTTAATTATTTCATATTATTTTATTGATTTAAATATCTCAACCCTTTAATCTAAACATAGGATTTACATAGTCAAACCTTTAAAGGTTAAATTTTTTGGAGAACCCATCTTACTTCAAATATTACTTCAAACCCTAGATTTAATTAATCCAAATTTTTGTAAAATAATTCAAGACTCATACTTATGATTTTTTTAATTTTTTAGAAAACTTAGATAAATTAAATCAATTTTCATAGTAGGGTTTCAGTTTATTTTATTTAAATTATTGCAAAGAAACCCTAGATTCAAAAAAAACCCAACCCTAAACACACTTAGGGTTTGTATCCTTTTATATCTATAATCATATTTTAATTCCAAACATGTCATATTTGCTAAAATATATATTTTTTCAACCTTACAAGGATTTACTATTCTTAAAAAGGTTTAGAATATACAAAACTTGTTTTCCTATCTTTCAACCTATAATGGTAGAATTTAACAATAGATTTGATGAAATTGATAAGCAACAATTATAATACTTTTTGTCCAAATATATGGATATACAATATGATTTCATAAACATTCTTAAAGAAGAACTCCAAAAAAAATAATGGTCAATATTAAACCTCTCCAGTTAATAATGTTTTTCTACCTCAAGTGGGGTCAACTCAACCAACTAAGATAACACAACCCAAAATTATTATTCAACCATCAATGATAGCTACACCACTTATGGCTAGTCCCTCCACTCTATATGTACAATACCTTATGCATGAGATTCATAATCTACATTCTAAGGTGTTATATCTTTATAAAGGATAAATTATGATGTCACATACCTTAGATTCCAATATTCTCTTGCATAAACCTTTGACACATCACATAATGGAAAATGTTTTTCCATTCAGTTTTGTGGCACCCAAGCTTGCATTATATGATGGAAAAGGTGACCTTGAACATCACCTAAGATATTTTCATGTAGCATGCTTATATTATGTGTCTAAAGATTGGATTATTATGAAGTTATTTCCACACAGTCTCAAGGATTATGACCTATAATAGTTATATGATTTACCAAATCAATTTATCATGGCATTTAATCCTTTATCTGACATGTTCCTAACACACTTATCTATTGATATTAGTGATAAGATATCATATACAAAAGTGACACAGTTAAAGCAAAATTCAAATGATCCTATCACCAATTATGTCTTATGATACAAGATAATATTATATAAATTGACTACCCCCATCGTCGATAGAGAGATTTAGGATATATTTAAACAAAGTCTATTACTAGCACTATATTTATCTATCTTGTTCAATAATTTTCTTAAATTTCACTAATTTGTGCCATACATTCAAGGAAAGAGAGGTTAATCTCTTATCAGTGGGTAAACTAAATTATAAAAATGGATTAGAATCAGTTATTAAGAGATAAAACAAACCTACATACAAGATAAGGGCCATAAAAAATAAAATTGAACAAAATCACAGTCAATGCAATTTTTTATCCATCTCCTAGATTGGTTTTATTTGCTCCTCAGTGCATAATCTTTACTAATATTCTATTCACCAACATAGGTTATAAAAAAACTATTGTAATGTAATGCCATATCTCTCTCTCTCTCTCCCATTAAAAATGTTGATACAACATGACCTCTTATAAAGATTTATGATTCAAATGCATTATGTGAGTATCATAAGACACTAGACCACATGACAAACACATTCATTAGCCTAAAGCACAAGATATAAGATCTCATTGAGGCTAACATTACTGATGTGAGCACACCCATAAAGGCACCAAACTAATATCAAATAAAGTCTCAAGAAATAAATATGTTATTATATCCTTTATTAAATAATACATTGAATGAGGTAGGGGGCAAAATAGGTGTTCACTATACATACTAGGAACATCCACCACCATATTCCTATCAAATAGTTACAAAGGATACACATCCACTACACAAAATTATTGTAATGTATCATAGTATAGTGCCACCTAAACCACTCATCACATTTTTAGAGTAGGATATTATGTATGATGACACATATTTACATGCTCTCTTCATATGATCATACATATTACACCATTCTATTTAAAGTGTTATGGTTGACAATGGGTCAAGCATAAACATGTACACCATGAAAATCTTACAACACTTGGGATACATAGAGGGTGATATATTCCTTACATATATAGTTATTAGTGGTTTTAGTGGCCATGTTTAAAGCTTCATCGGGGATATTATGCTTCCATTATAGTTGGGACCAAGACACATAGCCACTCAGTTCCTAGTAATACCTAGTGCAGGTGTCTTTGATGTATTATTGGATAGGCCATGGTTAAAATAGATCTGAGACATACCATCTATAATAAATTTATGCCTAAGGTACATACATGATAACCTAGTGGTTAAGGTTAAGGGTATCCCATATGATTATCCTCTACCCATCTCATAGGTAGTTCCAACATAGTTTTTAGCTATAGTTCTATCATAGACACCAGATACAATTTTAGCACTATTACCATATATTGCATAGTTATTAATTATAGTAGAGAGCATAGATCCCATAAATACATCAAAGTGTTTAGTAGAGTCATCAATATATGCAAGGTCTACTCTTATGGTATCTACACATTGTAGACACCTAAAATTGGCCCTTGATAACCTCTAACTAGGATTTTGACCAATTTTTACCAAAGTGCACAATTTGGCTTAAAAACACTAAAACACATTAAAAGAGTTGAAATTATTATATTTAGTGCCTATTTTTTCTAGGGTATCATTAAATGGGATAATTTAATTTATGAAGAAGCTAACTTTGATCAAATCATTTTGAGTTAAAATGACATTTTCACACCTAAGTGCTCTAGATTATTTTTCCTATAAAATTTATTGTGTGAGACACATGCCTTTGTTAATTTGTGTCATAAATATCCTAAATGGGATAATGGTTCCAATTCATCTAAAATTGACTTCCAATTCTAATCTAGTCAAATTTTGAGCCAATAATGAGACATTTTGACCGATTTGATTAATTTGTGCACCAAGGGCCAAAATTTGCATCAAAGTGACTAATCATGTTTAAGGATAATTAAACCAAATAAAGAGCTTAAGTTAATTTTCCATGGATATTTTTGAATATTTATTTTTGGAAATGATTATTGAATATCTACATCATCAAATGACATCATTTCTTGGGAAGATAGTCTTAGGCCATAAATGCATAAAATATCTCATCAAGCCACCCCATGCCTCATTAAGACCCCCCATGCCTATTTATTACCTCTCTATCCCAAATATTCATGGGGATATTTGTAGAATGAATTTCATATTTGGATTTATTCATGGCCACACATCTCAATCTTGAGATGGATGGTCATGGTTGATCCTCAAACCATTCCAAAAATTTATAAGTGGAGAGGCCATAGACATCATTTCTAAGCTATTTTGGTAAAAAGTTATTATGCTCAAATATATTCAAAGAATCTCTTTTATTACAAAATTATAATGCTCAAATGCATTCAAAATCATTGAATCTTAGTGTTATAATTCTAAAATATTGAGCCAAATCCACACAAGGTGCCAAGGAGAGATGGAGGATAGCCAAGATCATTGAAATAAACTTCATGATCACAAACTGAGCAAGCCACTACAAGAATTTTGAAGCATCCAAAGAAGGTGAAGGAATGTTTTTCTTTCATGTTTTAGTTATGTTTTCCATCTTTGTTTTTTTAACTAAGCTCCTCTTTTGAGATAGGCTTAGCATGTTAGTTTAGTGTGTTTTGGATTGATTTGGTTTATTCACTAACATGATACTAATATCCCCTTATTACAATCCTATGTTAATAAATGGCATGCCTAGTCAGATAAGATGCATTCCAAATTTGAAAGAGAGCATCAGGAAACTTTAAAATCTTCATTTGGATTATTAAAACTCTTGTAATTTGATTTTCTAACTTTGTTTTGCCATTTTTATTTGTCATGGGCTTACACAGTAAACTATCGATGGTCAGTACAACCTCTGACAATTATTCTCAACTATCGATGGTTAGATATAACCATCAATGGTCTATGAGAGCTAATAGGCCATTCAAAAATGCTTGGTTTGGGGTCATACAAACTCTATTTTTCATGATTTTTTTAAAACCACGTGTTTTATCCTAAATTTTTAGATTATGATATTAATTTAGATTCAAGTTGCATAGATTTTTCATAAAATTTTGAAAATATCTTTAAATGTTTCTAATATAACACATTTGCTTCTGGGGTGATGCCTTTGGGTAGACAGATCACCACTGACAGTTAGCATAACCATCACTGATTGACAAGAGTGTTAAATCATGCTCTTTAGACATCTTTTGAATGTTTAAAATTAATTAGGAACCTTATTTTGAGGCTTAATGAAAAACTAAGGTGTTTAGGTAAATGTTTTGAAAAAATTTTCTTTCAAAGTTACAACTTAAGACTAAGGGGTCAAAAGAACACCACCTAATCTTTTATTTGGTGCTTAAAATTGAATTCACTTGTCAAATTTTGTTTTAAATAGTTATTTAAACTTAAAATTTGATTGGAAAATAGAGGGGCATTGTGTGTATGCCCTTCCATCCATCCCCTTTAGGGAATTTTTGGAATCAAAAGTATCATCCTTATTGCAAGTATGCCTAGTCCAAGGCATAAAAATAATGTCATCTAAATCGCTCACCAAAAATTTACAATAGTTTGGTGATCTTGAAATGACCCTAATGTCTTTCTATTCATCATTTAGTTTTATGTAAAATTATCTTGCGAGGGGGACTTCATCACCTCCCACAAATTTTTTAGAGAAGATTTGACCTAGGGTTTCATCTCCCAACACTAAATTCATCCACTCCCACTAGGATTAGATGTTTGAGTGGATAAACCACCTTCTAGTGTTGGATTTTCACATGGGACATATTTACACTTTGGACATCGCACTACATTGAACAAGCAATGAATGTATTGGTTGAAAAAAATACCAAGACCTTTTTGCAACAAGATAAGTATCATGGAAACCTAATTACTTGATTTTATTTTGCATTGTGATGTGAAAGTCATTGTGTAATTGATTCCCCTAGAAATGTTTGAAAACTTGCTAGTTTAGTCAACCCAACATTTCCATACCCTTGCTAAGTTTTGGATGATTATACTTAGTATAATCATTTTTGTTTGGTATGTTTTGAGACTAAAACCTAATTGTTTGTTATAATTAGTATACTTAGTATATTTTGGTCATTTTTATTTGGTATGTTTTGAGACTAAAAACTAATTGTTTGTTTATAACCATGTATTTGAGTTGAGGAGGGTAGCATTATGCTACCCAAAACATGTCAACCCATTTTACCTTTGAGTCTTTGGAAACATAACATTGATCACATCATTCAAGCATGCTTATGTTGTTAGGCTGCTCAATTTGTTTCATGACTTGTTTCACCTTGTATAAAAAATCATTGTTTCAAATCATGTCATGTATGCCATTTTGACCTTGTTTATATGTTATCATGCCATATAATCTTGTCTAGTTTAATTGGTCAAATCCTAGTCTTCAACATTGAGTTTTCAATTAACCTTATCAAGTTTGGATTCAAACATTGATTGATTTTTATTTAGACCTTAATTCATGCGGATGATGCATAAATATTTCTATTTTGGGTTTCATAACTTTGATTAATTGATTATTTGTTTGTTTAGATCCCACACTCATCATTTTTTGTGCCTTTATTTGGGAGAACACAACCTTTCTCCAAAAGCCTTTTGCCTCATGACTAATGCCAACTGATCATGCTTGTATTTGATTCTGTGTGTCAGGTATATGTTAAAGTTGTTTCCAAACTTGTTAGATTAGATCAAATTCACATCATGCATTTATTTCAAGTCTAGTTTTTGATGCCATTTGGCCAAAAGTGTTAGCATAGCCTTTTTGAGCCTAGCTTTTGATTCCATGTTTAGACAAAAGACCTAGCGACTCTTTTCCTTTTCCTAGTTTAGACCTTATTTAGAACACTTTGACCTAGAATTTTGACATGCCAATTTTTATTCATATGCTTGACCTTTTGTGAATATAATATTTGACATTAGATTGTTTTATGCCAAGTTTTAGCATAAACCATTTTTGGAGATATAGCTCCATACTTTTGACCAAGTTAGACCAAGTTTGAACCATTTGTCCTTTGGACATAGTTTTTTTAAGTTTGTAAAACTCTAAGTTTTTATTTTATTTTCAGAGCTTTCATAATGTATGTGGATATGCCTAGCAACACCTATGGTAGAGTCACATATAATACAAATTATGATAGAATGGACACACAAAATAAATTTTATGGCTTTAGTCAAGACCCCAATGATGATAATATGGTTTGTGAGACAAATTTCAATCCACCTCATAATAATAATTCATGGGAACAAAGTCATGAACCAACTTACAATCTAACTCTAGACCTTGATTGGTATGAAGAGGCTTGTGATGAATTTGAAAATGTAAATACATACAATGTTATTTGGGATAAAGATTAATACCTGCTTTACAATAATCCGTACACAAAACATATTCAATAACTAGCTTATGATCCAACTCAAGATTGGGATGATATGATTTATCAGGAGGACTTGGATACTTTGGCTTGTGCAAGTAATAAATTTATATTATGCTATAGACTTATCATTTTAAGACCTCATCCTTTGGCTTATGTGAGCAATCAAGCTCCATAATGCCCCTTCAATCATTTTAAGACCTTGTCCATTAGCTTGTGCAAACAACCAAACCCCATACCACCCTATTGATACCATCTCAAGACTTCATACTTTGGCTTGTGAGAAAATCAAGCTCCATAATTCCCTACCATTATCCCAATGTATGAAATTCCTTATCTAGTCCCAATCCCATTTAAACCTCAACTAATCCAATCATTCAAATACCAAGCTATGTTTAAAACTAGTATTTTGAAACTCATTGGAAATAAAGGCCAAGATAACTAACCAATCCAAGATGTTTTTATTGAACCAACCACTTGTGATAAGTTAACTTATGATGAATCACCTTTCAATTCTATACCAATTATTGAGGAGTCTCACTCTGACAAGCTAGTCTTTGCTGAGTCACTTTTTAATGATTATAACTACCTTTGGGAAAATCATTACCTCAACCATATGCCTATTTTTCAAGATCCTCCTATTGACAAGTTAGTCTCTGAGGAGTTGTCTCTTATCATTTTCCCCATCCTATAGGAGTCCCATTCTAACAAACTAGTTTTTGTGGATCCCATTATGTTATCATAAGTCATTACTTGTCCAATACCAAATAGTTAATAAGATAACATTATAACAAAGTACTCATCAGATAAAGAATCATAGTTAGAGTTAAGTTTTATTATCAAACCAACATAAAATTTATCATCATAATCAAAATCAACATTAGTCTGAACATCAAATTTAGAGTCTATTGAGTTAGAATCAGATTCAGATACAAAATACATTCATGACTATTATAATATTAGTTACACATGCCTCATAGATCAATTTGAATACATTTATGATCCTTCCATGGTTTTTTAAGGTTATTACTTTAGAATCAACACAATTCATCCTAGTATATTCTGCAATGATTATTTAGCCTCTCCCCATTCCATTACCATTCCACCAACCATTACCATCAACCAAAATAGTCATATTATTGACATTCCATCTCCCACAAGTGTCGATTGGGACCAACATAATCACACTTTGTTAAAGTAAATCCATGGAAACATAGTAATTGAAGAAGAGAAATAAGGCCAAGACCACATTCATATAGAAAAATAACACTCTTTTAGTGAAACCTTTTCGAAGGTAGTAGGGGACAAGCAAAGTTAAAACTCAACATCTTCTAGTGAAACTTTTTTGGAAGCGCTAGAAGACAATCAAAGTCAAAATTCAATGTTCCTTAGTGAAACCTTATAAAAGGAATTATGAAATAATCAAGACAAATTCATTGGTGAAAACCTCAATGAGGCATTGATAGCTGAGCACAAAAGTCATTCACTGCTTGATGAAGATAATATCAAAGATCAAATTAAAATAGCTTCCAATCTATATCTTAATCAGATAGTTGCTACTATTAAAATCAAATAACAAAAAAATCTAGTGATCGTATCGAGAGAATATTTAAAGGTATTTGGTCCCATCACATCCATAGTTATGTTGAATCTAACATCAACAATATTACATGTGATTGAAAGTCCTGATCTTCATTTATTTTACAATAACTACACATTCCATTATCATTTGCCATTCCTTTTTGCAAAAGAAACTACCATCCATTATTTGTACTTATTTACCATCTATGGTCACACTTTCCTTTATAGAGGCTACAAAGATACCTTATCTCAACATTTGAAGGAATCAGAATCAATGACCAATGAATCTCACAAAATCATTCTTGAAAATGAAATCTACAAGTAGTTCTTAATAGAGAAAATATTTAGATGAGGTGTGGGATATCAATTAACATGATTGATTATTTTATTTGTATTATTTGCTAATCAGGATGTGAATATCCAATTCAAAAATAAAAATAGAATCATATGCCATTTACCATACCCAAGCCAAATTCATCCAACCTAATAACTAATCATCAACCAAAAACATGTACCATGTTGTTGTCGCATATCCATTTACCATTTGCCATATCCATTTCGTCATTGCCACATACCTTGCTAGTCACCCCAGCACTTGGGGGTAAAAATATTACCATTTTATCTAATCTATCAAAACCCATCATTATCCTAATCAAGACCATACCATTATACCATATCATTCCTATCTAGACCAAAGCTTATTTTTAGTAATCCTACCCAATCATATTTTAATCTTGGTTACTTTAGTTCTTCTTGCACTTTTTGTGGGGGGATTTTGACCAAGTTTAAATAATCAATAAAATTCATGTTCATAATGATATTTTGTGAAATTAGTGTGACAATTGATTTGGAAAGATATATTTTATTTTTCATCTTATATCAAGTTTGTTTATGTGAGCCTGATTATAACCACCTATGGGCAAATCAGTGTTTCATCGATCTTGCTACTAATTATAAACATCTATGGTCAAATTAGTATTATTGATTTAATCCACTATATCCTAATTATAACCACCTATGGGAAAACTAGGGGTAATATTTGTTTATCATGCATTGCCGCATCACCTTACCATTATTATTTTTATTTGACTAGCCATTTACCAGATTTGAGAACTTGTTAGGACCTAGTCAGGTTTCTCCCTATATTTTGTGTGGACAAGATTAATGTGACTTGAGGTTATTTTAGGAAAAATTAGGTTGTGCTCAATTTATGTTGAGTTTTCCTCACTCCCCCTTTCTATGCACTCTCATCATTTTGTGAGTAATCTAAGCATACACTCTCACCATTTTGTGATCAACCCGAGGAAAATGATCTCACTATTTTGTGATTAGGTATCTTGTCATTCTCTAATGAGTTGATATACCTAAAAATTACAAAAAACATTCATAACATTTCAAAAATATAAAAACATTTATCCTATCTAAGCGTAGTTAGTTATCCTCGATCCACCTTACTAGGGCATGGTCATTGTTAGGATGCTTTCTTTTGCTTTTGTTTTTAGGCTTTCTATTTGTTGGTTTATTTCAAGTTGTTTATTTATTTATTTTTATATTTTTTTCTTGCCTATTTGTTTGCTTTCAATACTATTTCCTTGACTCAGTTTATATGTGTTCATTGGGTGATTCCTTGTGCACATTATTCTTGAGTCCATCTATATTTGTACGTCAACATTATCATCATGGTTTTTATCATTATTGCATTATTTTTGAGTGTTATTAGATCAGGAGTCAATAATTGGTGTATTATTTTGAGTGTTTATTATATTATGTATTTTATCGTGATGCATATTGTCATGTGCTACAACAAAAATTAGCTTCAAGAAGGTCTATAATCAATGGAGCCATATAAGTTTCTCCTTGACACCTTGGAAAAATCATTCTACCCTTAATCAAATCAACCCATTGACCATTCTAGTTGTATTATTACTAATAAGAATGAGCATCTCCTTATTGAAAATTATTACTAAATCATTTATAATGATCAATCTTATTCTTCTAGACATTCCTTTCATCACTTTGTGCATCTTCATATGCCTAGTTATTTGTGGTTTCTTTAGTCATTAGACCATCACATCTACATTTTCACCCACTCGTCTTTAATCTATATTATAGGTTATATCCTTGATTTATGCTTACTAATCAGCCCTAACTAGGTCACAACATCATCTTTAGATAATCTAGGTCCTCTTAATGATTATAACTGACTATGAGCAAATCATTATTTTGAATTTTATTATTGATTATAACCACCTTTGGGAAAATTAGTAACCTTTTAAAATCAATGCATGTATGCATTTTATCATTTAGATTAATCTTAACCATGGGTTAATTCCACCTTTATTCTTAATTATTTTTGAGGGACCATCCATCCACATATGTGATGGCCACTCCCTTGAGGGGGCATCATCATAGGCTTCCCAAACACCATTTATAGCTCTTTCTTCAATTATCATCTTCTTTTTTGGATTATAGGACATTTACCATTATTTAAGAATACATTTCTATTCCTATAGTTTTTAAATGCCTTTCCGAATAGGGGAAAAATATAGACACCTAAAATTGGCCATCGATAACCTCCAACTAAGCTTTTGACCAATTTTTACCAAAGTACACAATTTGGCTTAAAAACACTAAAACACATTAAAAGAGTTAAAAATGTTATATTCAAGTGCCAATTTTTTCTAGGGCATCATTAAATGGGGTAATTCAATTTATGAAGCAACTAACTTTGATCAAATCATTCCAAGTCAAAATGACATTTTTGCACCTGGGTGCTCTAGATTATTTTTTCTGTCAAATTTCTTACATGAGACACGTGCCTTTATTATTTTGTGTTAGAAACATCCTAAATGGGATAATAGTTCCAATGCATCTAAAATTTACTTCCAATTCTAATCTAGTAAAATTTCAAGCCAATAATGATATATTTTGACTGATTTGATTAATTTGTGCACCAAATGCCAAAATTTGCACCAAAGTGACTAATCATGTTTAAGGCTAATTAAACCAAATAAAGAGCTTAAGTTAATTTTCCATGGATATTTTTGAATATTTATTTTGGAAATGATTATTGAATATTTTCATCATCAAATGACATCATTTCTTGGGAAGACATCCCTAGGCCATAAATGCATAAAATATCTCATCAAGCCACCCCATGCCTCATTAAGACCCCCCATGCCTATTTATTACCTCTCTATCCCAAATATTCATGGGGATATTTGTAGAATGAATTTCATATTTGGATTTATTCATGGCCACACATCTCAATCTTGAGATGGATGGTCATGGTTGATCCTCAAACCATTCCAAAAATCTATAAATAGAGAGGTCATGGACATAATTTATAAGCTAATTTATTGCAAAGTTATTATGCTCAAATATATTCAAAGAAGATCTTTTATTCCAAACTTATAATTCCCAAATACATTCAAAATCATTACATCTTAGTGTTATAATGCTAAAATATTGAGCCAAAGCCAAGCTAAAGCTACACAAGGTTCCAAGGAGAGATGGAGGACAACCAAGTTCCATTGCAATAGACTTCATGAGAACAAAATGAGCAAGCCACTACAATAAGAATTTTGGAGCATCCAAGAAAGGTAAAGGAAGGTTTTTATTTCATGTTTTAGTTATATTTTCCATATTTATTTTGTTAACTAAGCTCTTCCTTTGAGATAGGCTTAGGGTTTTAATTTAGTGTGTTTTTGATTGATTTGGTTTATTAACTAACATGATACTAATATCCCCCTATTGTAATCCTATGTTCACACACATAGGCATAATCTCCCATATAGACCATTACTAGAGAGACCCCTATGTTAGAGATACATCAAAGATTATAGAGGACCTTACTCTACTCAATTTATGTTGAGATCAATTTTATTGGGGTCTAGGGTCCTTAGCATAAGGCACCTCCATCACCTATAGCTTATTATTCTATCAAATGGGTCCCTAAGATACCTAAAATTCATAGGGCATCATAATTAGTTCCACAACATCATAAGATCACTACATAGGTAGCTTCAAACACATATTACATAGTATAATAGATCATGGGCTCACAGTTGCCCTTTCAGACTACATGCACAATCACAATTACCTTATTCAACACAGGTCATGGTGATAGTGAGTCTCTTATGAGACTCATTGGTTAGTATGGCTCCCACTCTTGTACATACTTCCTTATCTCTCTTTCTCCTTCTAGATAGTTTATTTTCATTTGCTTGTACATAGTTTATACTCAGAAAACATAAAAATAATCTATCAAAATAAAAAACATTCAAATATTTAAAAAACATAAAATTTGTAGATTGTATGCATTGTTATGTTTAAATTTATACTACTTTATAGATATTACATATTCATATCTATCATAGTATAGTCAGTTTTATCATACAAAAATGCTTCACTTAATCTTATTGAGTGATTATAGATTACATATAGGACTGTAGTCCACTACACTAATCCAAACTTATTATCGTCCACCCATTATGAGCATATACACTGATCCAAGTTTATACATTTGATACATCCACCCACTTAAGGGCATTTTATACATAGTTACTACTACCAGGTTCTATCTTTACATACTAAACATTATGGTTTATACATTGACACATCTTGATATTGATCATTTCTATTCATTTCTCAAAAAATTTACTGACTATCACTAGTTAGACTTATGATATATGCACCCTAGCATTTATAGATTTTTACTAAACAATTATACATGATTTCATTTCTAGTTTTCCTAGATTAGGCTTGATTGTGTTTCCTATACTTATTTCATCTTTGAGGGCATTTATCTCTATGCCTATGTCCCTTTGACATTTGGCTCTTTCACTCTATTCCACTTCTCTATTTGTATTCCTTGGAAATGTGACCATGTCTGTTGTGTGTGCTTTCTTATTCTATATGTGGATATTTGAACATGTCCTTCTATTGACTCTACACCAAATTTATTGTTACCTACATATGTGAACATTTGAACCTATCTTTGTATGTCTTCATTCTCAAATTTAATGACATGTGCTCATGTCCCTTGTATTGTGTCTCTTTAGACTACCTTTAAGTGCCTCATGTGATTGTATTTATGCTTCTTCACCATGAAATTTTTATTTATTTGTTACACACACTTGTTTTCAATGCCATGAGGGACCTCATGCATCTACCCTTCCTACTTGCGTGCCATGGTGGACATCATGCCCCATAACCCTAGCTAGTTACTTAGATTTACTACTATACACATTGATTACATATATCTTGACACCCTTGTGTAATACTAGATTAAAAAATACATCTTACATTACCTACTTATGCTCAAATAATTTTAAATTATGATGTTATGTTTGTATAATGTATTGGAATATCATGTACATGCTTAAGATAACACATTTTACAAAGCTACTTATTTTGAGGAAAGTTATTATATATATTTCATAAATACCCTCAAAAAGGGGGGAATTCACAAGGGATTATCATAGAGATCAGACTCCTAATTTGTTAATCATAGATAAATTTCAGTAGATAGGCTTAATTTCAAAAATTAGACATAGGGCAAACACAAAAAAAATAAAGACCCAAAAAATAGTTCAGATCACCTAGATTTTAGAATAGTTAGAGATAGTGCCTAGATTGGGACACTAGATCCATAGGGAACTACTATCCACTATAGAACACTACTATCTAGTTTGCTAGCTTCATGACAATCTAGACTAGCCAGACCAATACACAAGATACAATATAGATATACACAAACATAGTTATAGGTTTGATAGTTATGTTTAGATTTTGATTAGATACATTCATTTAAGCTTAGATTCATATTATTTGATTATATTTGGGGGATTCATGCACATAATTATCACTTCCACATTCGGTTCAATTATGAATATTTAGTTATTACATAATTTAGATTTCATATACTTAGATACCAAATTGGGGGCATGTGGATAACACATAGTTTCCATATACTCAGATACACACAAGTTGATCATATGGAATGGTAAACTCCATGTCATTATATAAACTATATACACTCTCGATCACATTCTAAGTTGTCACCATATTCATGCCTTACTCCATATGCAATGGTTGGCATTCTTGAGTTGCCTAGAGCCACCTAATATATCCGTATGGCTACATAGCCAACATATATAGTTAGATACTTTCAACACTTCGTGTAGTTCATTTATAGATGCATCTACTTCACATAGGTGGGAAATGATGGATTCATAGACTAATTAAGTTCTTGATCCACCCACATGAGAGTTTTAGATACACTTATAGTCTTATCTAAGTTATTCACAAATCAGGATTCATAGAGAAGGGTTGGGTAATGATGGAGACAAAATTGGATTGAGTTATTAAGCCACCCATATGGATTGAGAAAGCCATCTACTATGTCCAAGTTATTCAATGATATAATCACTATACATTCACACACAGAGATTGTCACTAGGTTTATTTATTGGTTTGCATACCTAATGAGGTGTATTTATTTATTTGCTATCTCTTTACTTAACTTTACTTAGTTACTTTATTTCAACATATTTTTTCAATTTTGATCATCTCTTAAGTAAGGACTAATTTTTGCATGTTGCATTGGAGGACACTGCTCTGGATCATGTTTCACATACATAGATCTAAATTCACATATTCAAACTTAGCTACATGGGCTTCACCTCCAAGGTAAGTCTATGTATGTTTTTTCCTTCAAATTAGTCATTTTGATTTATTACATTTATAGCATAAAGGCAGGGGGGTAAATGTAATCATTTAAAAGTGGTATTTGGATGCTAAGAGTATTGATTGAGTTATCTTATTCCTAGCTTATCCCTATACCTATCTTATATCCTTTGCCACACTTTTTAGTCATTATTTAGATAAAAAATAGTTATAGTCATCCAAAACATAGTCTTAGGACAACTTTCTTAGATCCCAACCTAGTTTTCCTAGCAGACTGCCAAGTGGACATTACCACCACATTTGGGACACTAAAGCCATATGGTGCTAGTGTCCCCAACTAGGTAATACTATCCTCTACCTTAATTCTCCCGAATAGATACTTTTAAGAATGTTTGACCCTCCTAAGGTTAGTTTAAGCATATTTTTTTATCCATAAAAGTTATAGATATCTATAAAGATAAGTCTATTTGACCTGTATTCATTAGATGAAAAATAGATGCAAAAGCCTATTCAAACAAAAGATAATTTGAGAAAAATTAAGGTATTTGATCCCTATTCTTCCCTAATTATGAATAATACCATCTATAGCAGCTCTAAACCCAGATTTAAAATCTCAAGCACATTTAAGGCATCGAAGTCCACTCTCATTCTAGAATTCACTTACACTTGCATCAAACACTAGGTGGGAGAATTACATCAGGATTGATTCCTCTTTAGAGTATTTGTATGTAGGAAACTCTCTTGATAGTGGGGTATTGAGGATGTCTAGTTTATCCTACTAATAAACACATAACTATTTAGCATGCCATACTTGTAAGGAGGATTAGGGTTTACACAATAAATTAGGATTTCCAAGCACAACACAAAGTTTTAGATTTCATGCACATAGGAATAGGACCTAAAAACATAGGTGAAAGTACTCCTATAAAATAGTAATAATCCTACAAAGGGGACACTATTTCTACTTTGAGGACACTACCATAACATGATGCTACTATTTAATGAGAAAATATATCTCGGGACTCTGTTGACAACACTTAGAACTGCCAAGAACCTAGTTTTTAGAACCTAGGTCATCCACGATAGTCAATTTATAAAAAAGTATGTATTTAAGACTATTTATTAATATTTTTAGAAATTAAAAAGAAGTCAAAATTCATAACAAATTAGTACTTAATTATTGCATATTATTTGACTAATTTATACATCTTATCCTTTTAATCTAAATATAGGTTTTACATAGTTAAAACCTAAAATGTTAAATCAATGTGGATATCATAGGGCACCAAGACATACAACAGTTATATGCATAAAAACACCACATTCGATACAATATTTAACTAAGGCTAACATTATTGATGTGGGTACACCCATAGAGACACAAAAGTATAATAAATGGAAGCTAAGGCATTAAAAATATTCTTAGATCTATTTCCAAAGCACACATCAAATGAGCTAGGGAGCACTTTAGGTGTTCACTACATGTATCAGGCACATCCACCACCAAATTCATATCACAATAATACAAAGGAAACACACCCACTACATAATATCATTAGTGTGTACCATACTATAGTTCTAGCTAGACCACTCATCACCTTCTCAGAGTAGGAGATTTTTGTTGATGATACATATTTATATGCACTCTTTGTTCGAGCATACATAGACATTCATCCTACTTAGAGTGTTATGGTTGATAATGGGTCAAGTATTAACATGTGTAATATCACACTTTTATAAAATTTTGGGTATTTAAAGCAAGATATATCTCCTAAAGACATAGTTATTGGTGGTTTTGTAAGAGATTATACTTACATTTTATGTGGGATAAACACATATGGCCACACAATTCTTAGTATTACCTCATGAAGGAATATTTGACATGTTATTGGGTCATTCATGGATACAAAAACTATGATCCATCTCATCTATAGTACACAAATTCCTAAAATATACATGTAAATCATTTAATCATAGTTGAGGGTATTTCATATTAGTATCCTCTACATGTCCCATCGTTACCAATTATAACACAGTTGCCAGTTAAAACATAGTTATCATTTACATCTCTGAGCACAATTTATATCAGTACACCACAGAGTTAAACAGAGCCACTAGTGCTAGTGAGGTCTACTCCTATAGTGTTTCCACATATGTAGACTCTCCCATGAAGACCATTATTATAGAGACCCCTATGTTAGAGATATGTTAAATATTCTAGAGGGCCTCCCTTTCCTCAATTTATTCCAAGATTAGTATTATTGAGTTCTTAGGGTTCTCATCATAGGTCACTTATTAAAAATAAAACATCTTCTACCAAATGGATCCCTAAGACCCCTACATTTCACAAGACACAACAATTAGTGTCATATATCCATATCATCACTCCATAGAAAGGGTTGGATATAGATCACCTAGTTCAATATATTCTGGGACCATAGTTACCCATTCATAATACATGCATGATCATAGTTATTTTATTTGACATAGGCCACATTGATATGGAGTCTCCCATGAGACACATTGGTTAGTATTGTCATTTCATTCTTGTACATATTTTTCGTCCCTCTTACTCCTTGTATATTGTTTCATTTTCAAATCACCTATATAGAGATTATATTTAAAAAATGTAAAAACCATATAATATTTTAAAAACACAAAACATTAAAATATTTACGTAGAAAATAAAAATTACATATTTTATGCATTTCTATATTTACATTTCTTATATTTTCTAAACACTACATATTCTAGCTATTTTAGTACAGTCAATTTTATCATACATATATATTTTACTTATTTCTATCAAGTATTTTAGTATTATTATAGTACTAAATTCCAATACACTAATATATATTTGTTATTATCTACCCACTAGGGGCATTTACATAGATACATAGGTTCTTCATTTGACACATTAGCCCATTTGGGGGCACTGATGCAAGAACATCAACCTAAAAGTTTTCCTTTCTATGTTTTGGTCAATAAATGGGTAAATTATAGTAAAAAATGATGTATAAGTGTTTAAGGGACCTTATTAGGTCCATTTTAGTCTTTAATGTTCATATGGATTCATTATGGTGAGTTTTATGGACTATAGGAGTTTTCCCTCCAAAAACAAGGATTTGAAAATTCAAATTTTGTAAAAAGCCTAAGAAGGCCAAAATGCATGTATAAGAGAGTTATTTGAGAAAAATGGTTTGAAATATATATTAAATAAATAATTAATGGGTCTTAATTCATTACATACTTAGTGCTGTAATTAAGTTATTTGAAATAATGTAAGATCTCCTTTGTACATTGAGAGTTGGTTAAGGACAAGAAGTTGCTTTTGTAATTATTTTGGGGGAAAACCTAAGTTGAAATAAAAATAAGAGTAATTTTGAGAGGTTAATTTTTCATAGGATGATATGTGATAGAGGATAATCTCCAAGAAAAATAAAACATGGAGCATTGAGAAAAAAACTTGATTTACCTATCAAGAGGCTGAATGAGTCCTTGTATGGATAGTTTTTTTGTAGTTAATAAGCTTAAAATTAAATATAAAATTGTTTATGTTTATTGAAATTGATATAATTACTTGTGAACTATAAGTGGCCTTTGAAATTGTATATGAAATAGATCTTTGTTAATGATCATGTGAAATTTACAAGTGATGATACAAGACTATGATCCCAGTCTTAAGAGAGGAATATATTTGATTGTTTCTAAGAGGTAATGGAATGTGAGATTGATTATATATGTTTTTTTGTATATTTTAATGTGTTGTATATCCTCAAAATATTTAAGAACCTATATACATGGAGTATTGTAGAGATCATGGTCATTGAGGTATTGAAACCCCTACTGACTGTTGTCATAGTTATGAATGAGAATAAACACTTATTTGTTAGACACATGCCATTAGTATATTGAGATAAGGTTATAAAATGAATGGTTTAAGATTTGAATTATTATTTTGAATTATATAATCAAAGAAATCAAATGTACAAAATATCATATTTTGTTGTCTTGGCAAGTGTCCTATTTGGGTGCATTGCCACCTTATCTTGTAACCTTTAATCTTATCAAAGTTATTGTGTTTGTGTTTAGTATTAGAGAAAGATACAAATAGATAAGGTATTAAAACCATTAAATATGTTAAGAAGATAGTGATTAAAAAAAGTATATGGGTTACTATTTAAACCTTTAGGAAACCCTTATTGCTCAGTCTTGTAATTGCAAGATCAAGTATCAAAGGTTAGAATGTAAGTTGATGAATGAGTGTAAGTAGGTTTTACAGTCATGGACATGTTTAAGTGTTTATAATATGTCAACTAATCCTTTTATGCAAGCTTGATATTCAATGATACCACATAATCCTGAGTGTTAATATAGTCCTAAATGAGGGCTTAAAACTTGTATTTCATGATGATTGAACCCTCAAAAATAAAGGGAAGGGATCTTTGAGAATTGTAAGACTAATAATATAGTGATAAAAACTTTATAAATGACTTATAATATTGTAAATGTGATTTAATTCCAAGAAATCAACAAACTGAGGTCTACCCTATTCTATACAGTCAACTGTCATATCCAAAATTTTATAATTAAGGTCCTTTTGAGAAAATAATAAGCAACCATGGATTATAGACTATTGAAGATGTTATGAAATGTTAAAAAATACCTTATTCAAGTGTTTTATGGTTTTAAAACCAAATAAAACAAGAGATATTAAATTTATAAGTCTCTCAACCTACTCAGGTAACAAGAAACTAACTAGGGTTTGGGTCATTACAAGAGTTTACACCTTCAAAAAAGGACAAAAATTTGTAGTTTGGTTAAAATAATAATGAGAGGGAATATTAAAGTGTTTTGGAGTGAGGGATTATAATAATATATTAATATCAAGAGTTGAGTGTAAATAGGGATAAATTAGGTCTAATTCAAAGCTAATTGAGAGGAAATGAGGCTAGAAAAGGGATCTAATGGTGGAACTAGTTGATGAAAATTTATGGGAGAATTAAATAACATATAGGGTAGTTAAATTTTTTTTCTTCAATAAGGTGAGATATTGTTTAAATAAGTTAGAATTGTAGTAAAAATAGGGATACTAGCACAAGAGTTCCATTGTGTCTTGAGATACAAAAGAGAGTTGAAAAGAGTGATTGAAACCTTGAAATGGATTAAGGAAAGTGTGATAATGTTATTTAATACTATATAAAACCAAATATTTATTATTTTAATACTAAACAAATATTTGACCCTTGCAAGCTAAAGGGTGGTGACCTAGTGAAAAACTATTGAAGGTATAAGACCAAGTGTCAACAAAGTCAATGTTATGAAATGTGTAATGAAGGTATGGTTCATATAAGAGGTATTATAATATAAATAAATCCTAAATAACCCCAAGTATTGGACACCATTTAATAATACCATCAAGTATAGTGTAAAAAGGGGAAGAACTAGTATGATGCAAATGTAATCAAGAATAAGTTAGAGTGAGTGATTGTGATCAGTCAAGGATAGAGAAAAAGATGATGATGATAAATAGGACTTCTCCCTAATTCATATACATAATTTTGTATCAGAGTGAGGAAAGCTATGATTGGATTAAAATTATGTTTTGAGTTATTTACATTTTTGTTGATATGAGAAGAATGCATAATGCCATGAGATAGGCATGGGAGATAACCTTGTAGGATAGTGGGAGAAGAGAAAGTTGCAGGTCTGATATGATAATTTCAACATATAGGTGGATAAGTGAGTTAAAGTGAAGAGATAAATACACAAAATTCCTTTGAGAAATATAAGAGATAGTTAAGAGAAGACTAGAAGAGATAGAGGAAAAAGAGAGCATTGGAGTTCCAAGAGAGAAAAAGGAAGACTCTAAAAGAGAGTCAAGAAGGTTAAGAAGAGATCCTAGGTAGAGGAATCAAGAATATGAAAGGCCCACAAGAGTTATATGAGATAATATTGATATAATTTCTAAGATAAAGGTCTAAATAGGTCAAGAAAACAAAGAAAGTGAGAGAAGATGGATATAAAAAAAATGGAAAACATAATAAGAGAATTGGGGTCAAAATTTGAGAGGATTGAGATCATGGTGAAGCTCATGGAGAGTCAAGAGAGAAAATATATAGGTTGGCATATGAGAATAAAGGTGAAATGTCCAATAGAGTCACTTGTGAGAAGAATAAGGCACAATAAAGGTGTCTTGAAGAATGAGAAGAAGAAAGAGAGAGCAACCCAAAGAGGCATGAGAAGAGAGATGTTGCCAAGAGAGAAACAAGAGGAATAGATTTAGAAGAGGGTTCTCATTGAATAGAATAATAAGGATAAATAACTTCCAAAGAGAGCACAAAATAATGAAGATAAGAAGAGAAGATGGGCAATGCCTATGCCAAAGGCATTCAAAGAGACTATGTGGTCTCTCATTTTGTATACTAACTTTTCTTTCAAGTTTGTGTTTGTAGTTATAAAAAAAATGTGATGAAGGCCAATCATGAGGACTAAAAGTTTATGAATAATGTGACAATAATGTCACCCATAAAATGGAAAGAGGATGACAAAGAGAAATAAATTCATGAAGAAGACAAAGTGTTGAAGATTGAGAGCAATACACAAGATGAAAATGAAGAGAAAGAGGAGTTTTATGATGCATTTCCATGCATAGAAACTGAAATAAAGGAGATTGTGTACCAAGAGAACATGAAGGTCACCCAATAAAACTTGAAGTTCATTGAATAAAACATGGTAGAAGAAACAAGCTTGCAGCAGTTGCCTATGGAGGTAAATAAGAGTTTAAGCATAGATTTTGAATGTATACATGATGAAGACAAAAATATATACAGATTGAGGAAAAGTATGGTATATTTCAGCCCTCAAATAAAAATCAAGGGTATGGGTATGTATGGCCTAAGTGGCTTAAACAAGAAGGTGATAATAAGGAAGAGAAGAACCTCAAACAAGAGGTCAAACCAAGCACAAATGTGGAAATCAAAGGAAAATGACATGGAGCATAAGGTTGGCAAGTTAAATGACCAAGGCATGAGGCATGAGAGAGATTCAAAAAGAGGAAAGTGTTAGCCAAAGAAGGTAAAATGAAACAAGTGGGTTGTGAAAAATAAGGTAAGAACACAAGGAGATCATATTTCAAGTGTGCTCCAAAAAAGCATGAAGGTTGAAAAAGATGATAATCTCACAAAGTAAATAAGAGAGATGGTACAAGCAAACCAAACAAGTGAAGGTAAGGTACAACCATGTTAACAAGAAAAATAATTCATAAGAGAAGATAAGTGTTTGAAATAAGTATTTTTAAGTGTGATATATGATAATATGTATGACTTTGATTCCAATAGTGAAGATTTCTTGTATATGGAAACCATGGCATTGATGAATAGATGTGCAACAAGGCAAGAGGAAAATGAATTACCTAAATGATTGATTAATAATCATTATGTACAGAAATAGGATGTTTATATGACTCTAAAAAAATATGGACTCTAAGGATAAGACAAAAAATAAACTTCCCAAGACAATGAAGAATAGGATAGACCAAGGTTTGATGAGGATTTTGAAGAAATAGATGGACTAAAGTGGGAAAAAAAGTTAGAGATGATAGAATAAATGTTTAGTAAATAAAAATAACTGAAAATATGTAAGGTTAAATAGGTAAATATCAAGGATAAACTCCAAGTAACACCAATAAATGAGAAGAAAAGAGAAACACAGTAAGTTGTGCTAGTAGGTAAGAAAACAAGCAAGCAAATAGAATGTGAAGAAGCATATAAGGTGAGTTAATTAATGATAAAAGTTAATGATAATTTTTAATTTGATAAAAATTTATATGGAAGGATTAATATGATTAAAATAACAATATACTATGGTATGGATAAAAATAACAAGGGGTTACTCTTACATAGTGAGCAAGATGATGGAAAAAGGCATCCAAAAGTGAAGAAGTTTGAATAAAAGGTAACAAAAGAGAGAATAGATAAGAAAATGATAAAGGATGAGATGTATGAGGGGTAATTAGAGTCTCATAAATAATATTTTATAAATCATAAGTAACAAATGTCACTCCAGAAGCAAGAATCAAGTGACAACAATGAAGAAACAAGTCATGAATCAAGCATAAGGAAGACAAAAGCATACAATATGGTTGTAGTTGAGTGTAAAGAGGTTAAAAATTATTGAGAAAATTTGAAATATGAAAAAAATAAAAAAATAAATTAGTGAGAGTACCTCATGGAAGTGGAGGATGAATGGGTACAAATAATAGATAAGGTTAAGAGGAAGAAGATCAGGCATTTGGAAATAAAAAAGAAATCAGAACAAAGGAATAGTAGCATGTTGAGTATGAAAGATCCCCAAAGAACCAATTGGAAGTAAATAATAAATTATTAGGCTAAATTTTTCTCTCTTTTGGGGAGTGTGATGTAGGAACATCAAACTAAAATTTTTCCTTTCTATGATTTGGTAAATAAAAGGGTCAAGTTTGGTCAAAATTGATGTCTAGGTGTTTAAGGGACCTTATTAGTTCAATTTTATTATTTAGTGTTCATCTAGAGTCATTAGGGTAAGTTCTATGGACTATATGATTTTTCCCTCCAAAAATAAGGATTTGAAAATTCAATTGTTTTAAAAAGACTAAGAAGGCCAAAATGCATGTATAGGAGAGTTAGGTGAGAAAAGTGGTTTAGGAAATATATTAAAGACATAATTAAGGGGTATTAATGCATTACATGCTTAGTGATTCAATTAAGTCATTTGAAATAATGAAAGATCTCCCTTGTAGGTTGAGAGTTGGTTATGGACAAGAAGTTATTTTTATAACTATATTGGGGGAAAACCTACATTGAAAGAAAAACAAGAGTCATTTTGAGAGGTTAGGTTGGAATAGGAGGATATGTGAGAGAGGTAGGAGAAGCTCCAAGAAAAATAAAATATGGAGAAACAAGAAAAAAAACTTGATTTACCTCTCAAGAGGTTGAATGAGTCCTTGTATGGATATATTTTTGTACTTAAGAAGCTTCAAATTGAATATCAAATATTTTATGTTGCTTGAAATGGATATAATTCCTTGTGAACTATAGGTGGCCTTTGAAATGGTCTATGAAATACATCTTTGTTAATGATCATGTGAAAGTTGCAAGTGATGATATGAGACTATTATCCCAGTCTTAAGAGAGGAATATATTTGGTTGTTTCTGAGAGGTAATGGAATGCGAGCTTGATTCTATATGTTTGTTTGTATATGTTAATGTATTATAGATATTTAAAAGATTGAAGAACCTATATACATGGAGTATTTCAAAGATCATGGTCATTTAGGTATTGAAACCCCTACTAACTATTGTCATAGTTATGAATGAAAATAAACACTTATTTGTTAGACACTTGCCATTAGTATATTGAGATAAGGATTGACAAGGAAGGGTTTGATATGTTAATTAATGGTTTGAATCCTATAATAACAAAAATCAAATGTATAAATTATCAGATTTTTTTGTCTTAGCAAGAGTCCTGTTGGATGTATTTTCACCTTATATTGTAACCTTTAATATTATCAAAGTTAATGTGTATGTTTTGGTATTAAATAAAGGTCCCAATGGAGAAGGTCTTAAAACCCTTAAAGAGTGTAAGAAGATGGTGATTGAATAAATTATACGAGTTATTGTTTAGACCTATAGGAAACCCATGTTACTCAATCTTATAATTACAAGATCAAGTATCAAATGTCAGAATAGAAGTTTATGAATGAGTGGAAGTAGGTTTTATAGTCATGGACATGTTTAAGTCTATGTAAAATGTCAAATAATCCTTTGATTCAAACTTGAGACTCAATGATACCACATAGCCTTGAGTGTTAATATAGTCATAAATGAGGACTTAACTTGTATTTAATGATTATTGAACCCTCACAAAGAAAGGGAAGGGATATTTGAGAATTGGAAGAGAAATAATCTAGTGATGCAAACTTGCCAAAGTAATTATCATATTGTAAAGGTGATTTAATTTCAAGCAATCAATAAACTAAGTTCTACCCTATTCTATACAGTCAATTGCCATACCCAAATTTTTTTAATTGAAGTAATTTTGAGAAAATAATAAGAAATCATGATTTATATCCTATTGAAGATGTTAAGCCACGTTAAAAAAGACCTTATGAAAGTGGTTTTGGGTTTTGAAACCAAATACAACAAGAGATATTGAATTTATAAGGTTCTCAGCCCACTAAAGAAATATAAAACCCTATAACTAGGGTTTGGGTCATTACAAGAGTTTACATTATCAAAAAAGGATTTTTTTATATAGTTTGGTTAACATAATCATGAGAGAGAATATTTAAGTGTTTTTGGAGTGAGGAAATATAAAACTATACAAATATCAAGAGCTAAGCATAAATAGGGATAAGTTAGGCCTCATTCAAGGCTAATTGAGAGGAAATGAGGCTAGAAAAGGGATCTAATGGTGGAACCATTTTATGAAAATTTATGGGAGAATTAAAGAACATAGAGGGTACTTAAAATAATGGTTAATAAGGTGAGTTATTATTTAAATAAGTTAGAATTGTAGTAAAAGTAGGGCTATTAGCACAAGAGTTCCATTGTGTCTTAAGATACAAAAGAGAGTTGAAAAGAGTGATTGAGCCCTTGAAATGGACCAAGGAAAGTGTGATAAGGTTAGTTAAGACTATATAAAACCAAATATTTATCCTTTTAATCCTAAACCAAGATTTGACCTTTGCAAGCTAAAGGGTGGTCACCCAATGAAAAACTATTGAAGGTATAAGACCAAGTGTCAAGAAAGTGAATGCTATGCAATGTGTAATGAAGGTATGGGTCATATAAAAGGTATTATAATATAAATAAAACCTAAATAATCCCCAAGGATCAGAGACCATGGAATAAGGCCATCAAGTACAATGTAAAAAGGGGAAGAAATAGTTTGATGCAAAGACAATCAAGAATAAGTTAGAGTGAGTGATTGTGATTAGTCAAGGATAGAGAAAAAAATGATGATGGTAAAGAGGACTTATCCCTAATGCCTCTACATCAGACACCCTATACATAATTTTAATCACTAGGTTATATCTTTCTATACTCTACATCACAACATTAACATCAATATATCTTGATAGTTATCATGCTATACTTACTCAATGTTTTTGATAGTTATTAATAATATAGACTCAATATATGTACATCCTATCTCTTACAAATATTTTTATTACATATTCATGCATACTTTCATTTCTAACTTTCCTAGTTTAGAATTGATTATATCTCTATGCTTCTTTTATTCAAGGGCATGTGAATATGCCATTAATCTTTAGCTCTACGCCACTCCTATTCACAATATGTATGATTTAGACATAATCCCATGTCCTTATGTGTGCCTTCCTGATTGTGTATGTGGACATTTAAACATGTCCTTCTATGTGGCTATAATCCAACTTGATTATTGATTATTTATGTGGACATTTTAACATGTCCTTATATGTCTCATTTTATTAGATTTAGTGACACATGCCAATGTCTCTTGTATTTTCTCCCCTTGGCCTACTTTGAGTGCCTCATGTGTGTTGTATTTATTATTTCTTATATGCATCATGTCCATAATACTTAACTCTTTTTTGTTATTCACTTTAGTTTTAGATGACATGAGGGACCTCATACATATCCCCTCCCTGCTTGGGCGCTATGATGGTCATCATGCCCCATTACCCTAGGTAGCTACTCATTTTTTACTTAGATTTATTGTTATATACATTATTATATCTTTCTCAAGACCCTTGTGAATTGTAGACATGACATACATCACACATTACAAACTTATGCTCAGATTATTTTAAATTCTAATGTTATGTATACACATTATATTATATTATTATGTAGTTATCATAAATGCTCTAGATAACACACATTTTATAGAGATTTTTATTTTAAGGATACTTATTAAAAAATTTAATGAATCCCCTCAAAAGAGGGTGTATTTACAGGGGTTTATCACAAAGATCGAGCTCCTATAATGCATTCATAGTACATTTTTAGCACACAATATTAGATTATAGAATTATTGAAACCAAACTCAGGTAAACCCAATAAAAAAATAGTGACACAGAGATTAGTACAGTTACACAAAAATCAAAGCAAAAGGACACTAGCACCCAAATTGGGACATTAGCACCACATGACACTACTATATAGTAGCTTTAATTTTAGAAAAAATAGATTGGATAGAAAAATATGATAGGTACAATATATGTTTACACATGTTTAGTTATAAATTTATTAGTTTTGCTTAGTTTTTCTAATATTCATACTAGGTTAGATAAGATCATACCAATTTGCTTAGATTAGGGGCATCATATATGGCATGACCATTCCTATATTTAGTTTAGATACTTAGATATAGATTATTACAACTTAGTATAGAATCCATATACTCAGATATCAAATTTAGGGGCATGTACATGACACATTATTTTTGTATGCTCACTTACACACCAGTTGATCAGATGGAATGACATATTTGATGTCATTATCTATGTTATATATATTTGACATCATATTATAGGTTACACCCTAGTTTCATTCTTACTCCATATACAGTGGTTGGCATTATTGAGTGGCTTAGAGTCACCTAATATACTTGAGTGGACATGAAGCTAACATACCTAGTTAGACATTTCCATTTATAGTGTGTATTTTTAGTGTCATATGCATTTACTACACATGGGTAGACAATGATGGAGTCCTATCCTACTTGAGTTCTTGATCCCCCTACATGAGAGGGTTAGACATACCATCAATCTAATATAAGATATTTAGAGGTCATAATCCACCAATCAAGGGTGGGAAATGATGAAGTCAAAACTAGATTGAGTTATTGATTCACCCATACATGAGGATTGAACAAGCCATCAAATCAGTCTAAGATATTCACTAATTAATCACTATATACATGAACACACATAGGTTATCACTAGGTTTTTGCATTGGTTTATGTACCTATTGAGGTGCATTTATTCCTTTCCTTTCTCCTATCTCTTTACTCAATTTTAATTATTTTTACTTATTTACTCAGTTTAGTTTTTGATTTTGATATTTCTTATGTAAAAACTAATTTATAAACATTTCAATTTCAAGAAATTAATTGGGTCATACTTCACATAATTAAACCCAAATTTATAGGCTTCACCTATTAGGCAAGTCTAGGTATGCTTTTTTTCCTTTATCCTAGTCATTTTGGTTTGATACATTTATATAATAAAGGGGGGGGGAATGCAATAACCCAAACATGTTACTTGAGTGATAATAGTGTTACATGAGACTACCTATACATATATTATCCCTATATCCTATTTTCACACTTCTCCAACATTTGTACAATCCACAGACATCCCTAGTCATTCCTAAATAAGTCTTATACCCTCATTCTTGAATCCTAACCCTCTATCCCTAGTGTTATACAATTTTGACATTAGCACCATAATAAGGACACTAGAGCCACATGGTGTTAGTGTCCCAATAATGTCACTAATGTCCTTTCCCTCTCTTTTGCACAAACATATATCTTTTTAAATCTAAAACCTCCTAGGGTTAACCTATACCTCTTTTAGCACCCACATAAGCATCAAAATAATATAAATAAATGATTTTTAGACATCTAACCAGTAGATGTAAATCAAATGAAAAATAGACATTCAAACTTAGAATAGGTACTTAATTGAGTTTATCAATCCATATTCTACCCTACTTCTACATACTACCATCTATAATAGTCTTAAGCTCATATTACTCAAATTTCTAGTCTTAAGCACATTCAAAGCACACAAGTACACTATCATACTAATTTCACTTTCACTTTAACCATCACTTAGGTGGGGATAAATACATCGGGCTTGATCTCTCTTTAGAGTATTGGTATGTAGGCAACTCTCATCAGCTCAATGTGTTGAGGATGTCTAGACTACCCCACTAACAAACACACTTTTTACCTTGTATCAATGAGATGCCTTAACAACATGGAAGATTAGGATTTTCTCAAAAATTTAATCAAAATATGTAATATATAGGTTCTCATAACTCATAAACATAGGAATAGACCTCAAAGATACATCCACAGGTGTAATAAGAAGTTTGGGGTAGTCCTACACAGAGGTCATTACCACCACATTTTTAATAATGACACTACTATCTAGTTAGATCACTAATGTCCAAGAGGTTTTTTGATATTAGGATCCAATTTTTGATAATCAGACTAGCTTCTACCTTAGTTTCTAGCCTCCAAATCACCTATCTCAATCATTTTCTAGCTAAATTATTACTTGCATGATTTATTACTATTTTTAGAAAGGTTAAAATTAGTCAATTATATAACAAATTAGTGGATATATTTATTGCATATTATTACCCTAATTTAGTCTACTTAGCTCTTTAACAGACATATGATTTACACTTTTCATGTCCTAAAGGTTAGAACATTTGGGTTTAAAGATACCCCAAACTCTCTAGATCCATTGAAGACTTGATTCAAATGATCCAATTGATCATTTAAATGTTTAGAGAAAATAATGATATAATCAAGGTAAACTAGGATCATATCATTTATAAGGCCTTTAAATTTTATGTCCATATCTCTTTATAAGTTCGTACTAACATTGGTCAATCTAAAAGGTAATTTTTCCTATGCATAGGTGCCCCATTCAGTGTTAAAGGCTATCTTAAACTAATCAAACTCTTGAACCAATATCTAATTGTATCCTAAGTAGCCATCAATAAGTGAAAACTTCCTAACCTATAATACTATTTGGAAGATATATTCCATGGGTGGAAGGGGATAGTGATCATTGAGGGATGCTTTATGCAATTCCCTAAAATTCATGCACATCCTAATATCTTCACTCTCCTTTCTCATCAAGACTAAATTATATACCCAAGAGGAGTGCTCAGTTAGGAAGATGATGTTAGCCTCATTAAGTTTTGTCAATTTATTCCTCATTAATAGTTTCAATTTGTGGTTTACAATCCTATACTTCTACCTAACTAGCTTGGCATTAGGGTCTAACTCAATTATATGTTAGGCCAAGGATGGGTAAAAGCCCTTGAAATCTTGGCATCCCCATGAAAATACATCATCATAGTTTTTATAAAAGGTGAATAAATTCTTCCTTTTCAGGTTGAGTGCATACCTTTCCATATTTCATGAGTTTGTTATTGAAGAAAATCACTTTCTCATAATTTTACTTTTTGAATATCATGTTCTTCTTTTCACCCTTGAATTGATCATCAGATTTGAAGATGTTTTCCAATGTAACCAATCCTTTAGGTAGCCTATTGCCTTTAAATTATATGGTTTAATCCTCATACTCTATTTGCAACCTTGAATGGTTTTTGGTAGAAAACTCTACCTCTTCTTGTATAAAATTGCTGATTTGCTCATCATTATAAAACACTTTCCAATTATCATCATTATTAAGTACTACAAGTCTAACTATAGGCTTAATAAGCTATCTTGAATCTCTCACAACATCAATATGTGAACAAGGTATCTATAGGTTCTATTAGTATTAATATTTTATGTATTAGGTGGTCTAGAGTAAGTGATTTAGCCTTGGGTTTGTGCATTATTTTGATAAGGTTGCATATCATATAGATAATAGTGATTAAACAACCTATATGGTTTAGAATGTGGGTTTGATACCTATTTAATACTACTAGATCATTGTCAAAACTTGAAAGTAGTGATTTAACTTCATGTAGTTCACTAGGAGGAGTGGTAGGTGTAGTTGGTGGGTTGACTAAAATAGGGATAGGTCCCAATGAAGGTTGAGTAGTATGTTGATTGGGTGGTGGTTTTATAAAGAGAGGCATAGGAGGCCTAGGATCAATCTTTCCATCTTGAATTATAAAATTATCAATGCTAACATCAATGTCATATGCATCAAGGAGTAATAATCCTCCCATAGACTAGACCATTACATCTATATTACTATTTATAACCCTTATATAATATAACAATGCAATATTTGAAGATGGCTCAAACCAGGGTGGTATTATGTCCCAAACTCTTTAGGCTCTAAAATTAAAATCAACCATAAGCTCATGTGGGACTCTCTTAATGGTTTTAAGTTGTTGCATCAAAGATAAGTGGTCACTCTTATCTTCAAATTGATTTCATAACTGTTCTCCTAGCTCATCTAAACTATGAATGAAATTAGGTCTCAGACTTCTATACCATTGAAGGGATTTTATTTTTTAAAGAAGAGGCAAGTATCCTGACTACTACATTATCTTTGGTGAGATTATGGATTGAACATATATTAGTAATGTCCTGTATGTGTTATACAATGGTGGTTTCATTCTCATTGGTAAAATAGTACAAAATTTTAAGTGTTGAAATTAGAATGTCATCATACTGAGCTAGAGCTAAAGGACTACCTCTATTAAAGGGTAAAAATAATTAGTTTCTTTGGGAATCCATCAAGGGAATAGGAAATATACTTACTCTAGATTTAGGAAACCTACCAAAATGAGGGTTAGAGTGAGCTCTTGTTGAATATTGTCTTGAATCACTAGTTTTCCTAATAGGGGATGAGCATGCTCTAATTCTTATTCTTATGGAAGGTATAGGTAGTTCAATAGAATGAAAAATAATACCTGTCAAAGATGATCTCATTTGTATTGGCAAAAACATGAAGTGTCAATATTTGTAAACTATAAATAATTAGAGTCATTAGGTGCTCTATAGAGTGTCTTCAACACTATTGGCCAATAATAACACAAAATTATCAGTTAAACCTTTGATGTGTCCCACTGAGCATGCCAAAAATTGATATCACTCAAACTATGCACCTACTGAATTGGAAGAATTGGTTCATTGAGATAATGGAATCATTCCCTAATGTGTGGGACTCTTTCACTCCTTGGGATGAACCTATGGATAAGTAAAACTTCCTTCTAATCTAAATGCATTTGATTTAGGATTAGCATACAGGCCTACAAAGAGTAAAAATGAAACCTACTACTAACACTAATTTTAAAACTCATTGAGGGGAAAAGGGAGAATAGGGGGTTGCTAAAATGTAAAAATGGTGATGCACCAAACTAAAAATAACAACTGTACAGGATTTGATGAACACACTACAACTATAAAAATAAGACACTATCACACAACCTCCAAAATGGACAATTTACTTGCTTAAGTGATTCATATAAAGGTGTATGACACAATAAAACACTAAGAGGAATGATAAATAGTCCATAGATAGTTCTTGTATATACATGGGTGTACATTAAATATGACTTGTAAGAGAGATCCAAGGTCTACATAGAGGTGCCAAGGGATGGATAGCAATGAGAGGAGTAAGAATTACCCATAGTCAAAGATCAATAAACCAAATAAATACATATAGAATACAATAATCATGAAGAAAGGCTAGCTCAATTCTCATCAGTTGCAAGGCTCAAGTGGTAAAGGATTAATAGAGGGAAAACTTTTGGAAACATTACTGTGCCTAGAAATGTCAACCCCTTTAAAATGTAAGACTCAATATTTTATAGGCAATAGAAATCCTATGGGTCATTGACTACAGTAAGAAATACATCTAATAAAATTTAATGACTATCAAAATTCAAGACATATAATCTCTCTATAAATCACATAGGGATGGAAAAATTAATTGGGATTCTAATTGCATCCTTGAGGCATGGTGATGATTTCCCTAAAATTGAATCTATCTGATTGACTTCTTATCTCAATGGTTGTGTGACAACCAATATTTAATTTTTCAATAGCCACATCCCGATTTGAGATATTTCACGTGTAGGAATGTAGCTATAGATCTCTTGGAATTAATTTTCTTTGAATATTTAGGCCTAATTTTACCATTTCTACTTTAAATGTTACTCCTTGTGGAATTTCATGACATGTTTATCATTAAAATGATTTGATCATGATCTCATGATGCTATCCACACTCATGTCTTAATTTCATTAGTCATATTATCATTAAATTTATATAATTAGGCTTAATTTAATTCATTGTACCAACTATAATGTCCTTATAGTTCATTCATCTCACAATCTTGTGATCCTTGAACCACCATGATTTTGATTCTAAAATTCTTGCTTTAACAGTATTGACAACTAGATGATCCATCAAATTTAGGTTAGTGCACTGATGGCATGGTTTTACTTCATTTTTTGCCTCCTTCATGGTGTCTACCAACCCATCAGTCACCTCATCTGATGAAATGGTTTGACTCCATTTTTTGAATGCCACATGAAATTTACCCATTTTTATGGGTATCAATGCCACTATGTATCCCCATTATTTCTCTTGGCTAGGTTCTTCCAAATTCCAATTAGCACTTTTCTACTTACTCAGTGCTCCTATCATTGTATGGTCAGGCCTTGACACCTCCACATGACATGATATCATTAGTGTTCAGGTTCCCCAAGGTATGAAAAGATATTAGAGCGTTGGGGATTCTCATTGGTTGGATACCTGCTATATCAGTCTAAAATGTTAGTCCAAGAGGATCCTAAACTAATAGGTGCCCATGTGTCCTTTTTCTTGTGGTTTCCCTTCTAGATATCTCCTTTAATTCTTCTATTTCTTGGATGATGATTCAAATAGATGCTAACTATTCTCTCTATGGTGAAGTGAGATATTAGCATGTGACATTATCCTACTCACCCACTTGCCTAGGGCTCTAAAATCATTTTTGGGATACACAAAAATCTATAGAAGAGTGGGGAAATGAGATTGCACCATGTAGTGTCATCCCACTCACCCACTCACCCAAAGGCTTTTTCATTTTTATGCATGGCATCAACCCCCTCCTATCCTCACCTAGAGCTTTACTAACATGGAGACTCGCTGAGTAAAACTCTATGAAAATTGACTAAGTCTTTTGAAATAGTGAAAAAGTGTTGTGTCCCTAGATAACTTTTAGAATTAGCTAAGTGTTGAAAGTATTTGAAAGGTTTCTGAATGATCCTAAAAATACTAGGAGATTAACATGTGTCATCAAGAAAAAAATATGAATTCAACTAAGTCCTACTAAGTGTAAGAGTGACATGTGGATTTGAGTAAAAAGTGTGAAATTGACCAAGTCCTAAAAGACTTCTTGGATGAGTTCAAGCCATCAGAAGCTACAAAAAGTCGCTAGGTGGTATCAAGATGCATTTAAACACCTTTGTGAATTCTATTTCTTCTAGAATTTTTATGTCATGACATTTTTTTGAGGACCTAAGTCTTCATGAATTTTGTTAATGTCCTATCATTTATAACTTTTATTCAAGCCCCTATCTTTATAATCTCTACTTCACAACTTTTGTTTGGATTTTTTGAGAATAATTGTTTCGAAGACTTAAGCCTTTACAAACAAAAAAATTGTCACAACAATTATTCTAACAAAATCATGACACTTTTTGTTAAGAGTAAAACCCTTAGACAAATCTTGTGAATACCTCTTCAAAATTTCTATAGACTCTCATTCGTGCAAACTCTATGACTCATATTTTGATAAGAAAAATGAAGGCCATCTTATTTTGAAAATATTATAAGTCTTAAAAAAGACTTAGCCCCGTTTTGATGAACTTTGATTAAACTTTGAGAATCCTTCTTTGTAGACCCTAAAGCTTTGAGCTTAATTCGGATGTTTCTCTTCCATAGTGACCAAAAATGGTCAATAATTACTTATATGGCCCTACTAATTATCTTATGCATTTATCTTATTGATTTATAATGCACATTATACAATTATTGTAGCCATAAAGAATATACATTTAAAAAAAAAAAATCATCACATAGACATTAATAATACATAATTATAGAAATAATGATTTATTTATTATATAATAGTTAATCATTACGCGACCATTTAGGGTGACAAGTTGCTCAAGTCTATGCATACACTATGAAGTATAGTAGTGTAGAGAATATGTGTCTCCTCTCCTTACCATGTAATCACTTTTTATCTTTGAATTTATACCATCCCCCAAGTGATTTATTGAGATACTTCACTACCCGTTCTCTCTCTATAACATTTCATATTTCCTCTTGGTTTTATGTGTTGATCTCACAATTATTGACCGAATTTTATTTTTCTTTGTGTCTGATCCTTGCACTTCCTTCCCTTTACCCATCCTTTCTTGATGGAGGGCCTTGAATCTCTACCAATTCATATCTGGATTCCTTAAGAGTTGGTGTCCATTAACCCATACTTCTTCCTTATCACTCCTCTAATCTACTTTTTGTAGTCATAATTTTCTTGTATTTTATCAAGAGGGGAGCTAAATATCATAGCCTCTTTTATTTAACCTCACACCCACACATACACACAAAGTAAGATTAAAATTTAATCAAAAATAAAATATTGCATGGGGGTTTTAGGTTTTCAACTTTTTGACTTCATAGAGGGGCTTACCTTACAATAATATCCTCTTAATTGACAAACCCCACCTTAACCATAAATCCATTTAATAATGATATTTGTATGCCTAATATCTCTATTTAAAGTTATGAGGGTTTATTACTAGATGATTTGATTCATAGGTTGGTAGTTGTCCTAATAATAATTTTGACCCCATTTTTCTAAACACCTATCCATTAATCACATAGTTGAGTCATATTTTGAGCTTTTTAACTCTGACATTGCATGACTAAGTAATGTATTGAGCCACTCAACCCTGTCAACAATAAATTTTATAGTCTTTGTAATTGAGTATAATGGTAAACCACAAAATCTTATAGTCATACTACAACATGAGACATCTATAAACATACTTTAAATTATCTATAGTTCTTCATGACATTACACATAAGATAATAGATAAGAATATTCATGAATAAGAAATGAGTATTTTGATTATTTGATAGTAATATTTTAATAGTTTTATTAGTTAATCAAAGGGAAAATAGATCTATCTATATTCATATCATGATCATGTATTTGAGCTAAATCTTCAAGGTTGGTAGTTATCTTGCTAGTACTTTTGCACCCATTTTTAAAAATACTTATCCGTCAGTCATGTGGTTAAGTCATATATTAAACCATTCAAATATGACATTGAATGGATGTGTAATGTCTCAAGCCCCTCAACCTTGTGAATAATGAATTTTAATGTCTTTATCATTGAGTATAAAATTAAACATCAGAATCCTACAATCATACTATGGAATTAGTCATACACATACATTGTTCATGGTATCAATAGTGCTTCACGTCATCTCATAAAATATAATGAATAATAATAGTCACAAATAAGATGATATAAAATTATTAAGGATATAAAAAATGTCTTTTTTCCTAATTGATCTCTCAAAAATCAGAGATTAGAGGTTTGGGTGTATCAACATGAAAAAAATGTCAAACTTTGAATTCATAGTTCAATGTTATATACATGATAAAGTCTAGAGAAATTATCAAGTTAGATTAGTTATCTTATCCACTTAATCATATTATAAGATAATTCAATTAACACAAAAGGATTCAAGATCTCAAAATTATTATTTACTAATATCTGCAAACTATTACAAAAGATAAATTAGTGCAAAAATATTATAGCATCAATGATATTACATTGATCTATTTTACTAAGTCTAAATACAATTCTATACTCTAATTGTCACATCATTTTTTGCTATTGCTTTGTTTTATGTATCTCTATAGGATTATGCAAGGTGCAAGCTATGATTTACTAAATGCCTATGTTCATAATTAAAATTTTAGAGAGATAAAAGAGAAAGAAAATGGATAAAAGACTACCCTCAAGTTGAAATCTAGTACATAGTGTCTTGAGGGATTTAAAAAATTAAAACTATGGATAACAGTGTCTGGTCCTATAAATCCTAACAATAAAAGTAAGCAAGGATGGCAGAGTTGAGCATGAATTTCATGGCATTAGATGTCATACACTTAAGATAAATGGGTAGGTTGATCACCTACAAATCCCTAGATAGATACATAGATGATGCCATATGAATAAGTAATCACATCACATCAAATAAAAACATGAGACACCATGTGGGGCATTAATAAACCAAATATAATAAATAAAAATAAGCAAATAAATCACACAATAGCATCAATATCAGATAACAAGCCATAAAAACTAATACGATGGATAAGATAGGTCTAACCAATAATAAAAGGACATGTTAACAAGATGGTTGATACATAAACACTAATAAATTCATTCAAAATCTTTATCAATACCAAAACCATGGAAAAATATACAAAAATAGATCCAACCTCACTTCTATTCCTTCAAGATTTCTAAGCATTTAAACTCTACAAAATTTATACTAGTTACATTTGAGACTATGAGAAATATAACATAACATAGTGAAGGAAAAAAGGCTACCCAAATCTTTGTGGACATAAAAACACTTAGTTTCTTGAAACCAAATAATGTTCCACAAAAATATTTATCACCATATATAGAGGGAGAATTTTATAAGATACTATATAGGATTTCTCACCTAGAGGATACATTCAAATACATTAATGCACATGTGATATAAATTGGCCATACCAAAACGGAGGTATATTGAGCATAATTCATACATGATATACCAAAAAAATGGGATTGGAATCCTAAAGTAAAATAAATTCCAAGATGAATCTCTATGTTTAGGAATGATTTACATACTTTGTGGTAGAAGATACTATAATTAGAATTTTACTCAGTTAGGTGCACAATGTTATTTTTTCTCTTGATGAGTCTCATTTCATTACCACCCAAGACATTGAAAAAGTAATCAAGTTGATTAATGAAGGAAATAATATTATGAAGTAAAAAAATAAGGGTTGAAAAAAATTAGTAGTATTTACCACTTTACTGAAAGCAACTAAAGTAAAATGTAATATCAAATCAATAACATTCCCAATATCTCCTATAGATATGTAGTCAAATTAGTACCATGGAAAATATACTTTGCCAATAAGAAAGATGTTATGAGCCATAAAATAATAATAGTGGTTTTTGATATGATTGAAATGAATACTAAATTTAACATCTACCAAGGCCTACTAAATAAATTCAATGCCACATTTAGAAGATCAAGATAGGTAATCACAATTTATACTATGGATCTTTGTTACTTAATATATTTATATACCACACAAACACCCTCCTAGGTAAAATTGGAAAAATAGAATGGGATATAACAATGACCAGAGGAAAACAAGTTAAAAATCATCTAGAGACTATGACCACAAAATAAGAGATTAGCATCATGATTATGTGGAGAATTCATTTACAATAAACCCTTAGTTCATGGTATTATATTTCCCTAAAAATAGTAGACAAATACCATAAAGATTATTAAATTTCTTCTACCATTGACTACATCTATATCCACCCATATGATCAACGTACCAAAATTGTTCCTCCATTACAATATGAAGTGTTAAATAATGAAATCAAAGAACTTGTTCCCATTTTCTAGTACTTTACATGAGTCTTGGGGAAATATGGTCCAAATGACATGCAATCCACTATGGAAGAGTTAGTTCTTAAGTATTAAGAGTATCATCCAACATCAAAGTAGTACAAGAGGAGAAAGACACAAATGAATCCATAGGAAAAATAGCAGTGTAATGGAGGAAACCAATAAAAATAAGGGAAAATGGGTTTGGTTCCAAGTAATGAACAAAAATAATACTGGATAACATACAAGTACTTAAAAATAGAAATCTATCCTAGTCCATCAAAATAGATAGTGGATCCATGGGTGGTGGGTTTGTTCACACAAGAAAACCAATAACACATCTACCACAACAAATAACTAAGATGTTGCCTAAAAAGAAACAAAAATAAAATAACATGATATAGAAATAACTCCCCACATATTTAGAGCCAAGTTCTAAAGAGTCCCCCATCTATATCTTTGATACAAAGTTTGCAACAATGACATCATTAGACATACAAAGTGAAGAAGGAACAAATACATGCCAAGCCAAGGATATAATTTTGGTTAAAGATAAAAAAGAAGACACTAAATACTTAGGCAAGGTAAAGGATGAACAAAAGGGAAAAAAAAAGAAAAAGTAGAAGCTAACAAGAAGTCTCAAAAATATGTCATGGTCAAATAAAAACTAGCTGAGATATTATCAGAAAATAAAAATAAAGAAAGAGAATAAAAGGAAAAAAGAATAATACGAAAGAGAACAATTGGAAAAATAACAAAATAAGAAATAAAAAAAGGAGGAAGAGGAAAAGTAAAAATAAGAAAAAGAGAAAAAAGAAAAAGAAGAAAAATTAGAAGAAGAGAAATAACATAAAGTAGAGAAAGAGTAGAATAAGAAAAGGTAGTAGAAGATTACACTCTCCTAGCTGAAGAAAAGAGAAAGAAAAAGGTGGCAAAGAATTCCACCCTCCAAGATAAATAAGAAAAGAAGAAATAAATAGTAGAGGAATCTACCCAAAAATTAGAAAAATAAGGCAACTAAGGATGCCACCAAAGACATTGATGACACACAAAATTAATCTACCATATAATTTGGGACAAACATACTTATCCAAACACCACAACTATCATTTTTCCCAAGAAACCAATTTACACTCCACCTTCTACTTATACTCAATAATTGACCAACACTTCATCTACCCTCACTTTAAACCCCTAAAATTCTCTCACCCAAGTTAAAGCTATATTATTTCAATGTCATAAAATAAATACCATCCATTTATATTCCACCCTTACCTAAACAATGCCACAAGTAACTAATATCAAGTTACATGAATTGACCTCTAATCAATAACATAATTTGGGAAAAATATTTTAGGGGAGTGCATAGTATGATTAGATGCTGAGATGCACAATATTAGAGGAAACATTACATGACTCCATCTAGGTGATTAAAAAATTTAGGCCACAATTTTAAACATATCAAAATCTTCCAATCACTCAATGGTTCATCAAAACTTTAAAAAAATGATCAAACATCATGTTGTCATCACTGAGAGAGGAGAAACATCAAAGCTCGTGTAATAGAAGAGTTCAAAATTGAGAAAAATATTAAGCCCTTGAAGGAGAAGAAAAACACAACACTATAGTTAAATGACATATTATTTCTATACATATTAGATGTATGTTCATTTTTTTCACTCTTGGGTGTCCAATGACAACACTAGAGGAATATAAGGCATTAAAAAACCTAGAGGAAGAAATAAAACAAGCCACAAATCAATAAAATATTTAAAAATATCCCATAGGCATAAATAGGGTGAGGATTTTAGCACTAGGTGATTTTTTTTGGAAGCTACAACAACAAAGAGTAAAACTAATCACTAAGATCAAAGAATCAAGAGACCTAATAATTCATTGCATTTTAAAATTGGAAAAGGGTAAAAAATAAATGGATAACTCATTTAATACTATTGTAAATCATCCCACCCTTGATGACATAATTAAATTGACTCAGGAAAATATACAGTCAGAACAAAAAATGCAACAAGCCATGAGTCACCTCATAGAATAAAAAGCCTTTGAGCTCAAGATTTTCAATAAACATAAAAATGTTTTACTACAAGGCCCAAGTCATTAACCAATTTTATGATATTATTCAAATTTGGGTTGTCTTGAAGAGGAGACCAAAGTTTAAGTCTTGGGATTTTATTTATGGGTTTATTTAGGAAACTATATAGCAAACCTTAAAGGTCTAGGGTTGTAATGCAACATAGTTTATAACACAAGAATTTACCATAGCAAAGCTTCCACCTCTTGGTATCCTATGAAGCTACACATATCAAAGAGATAGATGGAAATGATGTGACCATTAGAGTACATCATTATATTTAGACTTAGTAAAATAAATAGATAGAATATCATCAAAGGTCTTAAAATATCATAAATAGACCATCTATTTTATTTTCTTGACCAATACAACTTTTGAGAGCTACATGAACTTCTTGAAAAATAAGCTTGTATCTATGTATTTTCTCTCTCATCTAACTAACCACCACCACCTAGATGTACTTGGGAGAGTTGAATAAATGATACAATATATTTTATATGAATTCTAATCCATCTTAATCTATTTTGAACAATATCTTTCATATCAAGTCCTTATTAGGGTTTTAGGGAGGTTTAAGATAGGTTTTGGTGTTAATGTTTATTCATAAAATATTTCCACTTTAATCCAAAACCAATTCATAGATATCTTATCTAGGACCCTTCCCCATATCTCCTTAATATCTTATATTCCCATTTAAAGGTTAAACATGCCAACAAACATCTAAAAGTGCTTCTCGGGTTTGATACCTCATTTTGTGAGCTTGAGAAGGCCTAAAATAATGATTCTTTTTATTTCAAGTATTGACCTCAAACATTGTGAACATGCCTAAAAAATCTTATCTTACCTATGTTAATTCTCATATGTGTATATTTTCCTTGAAATTTGATCTTCATACCTCATTAGTCCAAGTAGGGTCTAAGAGAGGTTTAGGTGAAGACATAGACTGAAGGTCCTACCCCTATAGGCTCACCCTAAAACTATCATGAATTCTTATATAGCTTACATGATCAAATAATGTCATACAACCTTCACATGCCTATGTTCATTCATTTTTCATGCACATACGTCTTTATGTCACGAGTAGACTTCCTATACACTTTAACATCAATAACATGTACATTCATGTAATCATAAGACATTATTTAGCTTCAAATTATATCTTTCTCTTTCTATCAATACAACACTCTCTTGGTGTACCTTGTCACATCACACACTGTTGACTAGGCTTAGTCACCTTTGACATAAACCTTCACAAGATGCAACTTTGACATCAATGATAATACTCAATAATTTCCCCCTTTGTCATTGATGATAATAACTCTCATAAAATTCTCTCAATAGGCTATTTCTCCCTCATTCTAAAATTTCTCCCCATTTGGGATAAATGAAAAAGAGATCTATTCTTAGATCATATCTCTTGAAACCAAAACACTCAACACACATGATTATGATTTTATGAGGCACCATATGAACATGATCCCATATCTCCATGCATTCCTTCTTGGCTCTACTCACATACTATTGGAGCTAATGAACCACCTAATTATCTTCCCTTAATCAATTGAATTGTTTAATAACTGCCAAGGGTAAAAACTACACCTAATTCCTATTTTAGATGTTCATATGTTGCATATGGAAGTGGCTTGGTCAAAATGTCTACAATATGATATTTTTTAGAAACATATTCAAGTTTAACACTTTATTCACTTACCTATTATATTAAGAAATGATACTTGATGGGAATGTGATTAGTTCTTGAGTCCATGATAAGATTCTTTGAGACACTTATGGTACTTGTATTGTCATAATAGACAGGGTTAGGACTATAATACTCCACCTTGTAATATTTTAAGGTGTGTGCCATCCATAGGAATTGAGTGAAACATGAATATAATGTAATGTATTTTTAGTCACAAGTAGATAATGCCACATATGACTAATTATTGCTTATCCATGATACTAGGCACTATCCTAAGAATAAACATCCTCCACTAGTGCTCTTCCTATAATCTAGATTTCCTACCTAGTCTACATCTATATAGGATATCAAGTTAAAATACTTGATCTTTGGATACCACAACCCAAACTCAATAGTTCCCTTGAGATACCTAAGTATCCTTTTGACCGATTAAAAATTATTTTTCTTTGGGTCTACTTAAAATCTTCTTATAAGGCCTAGAGCTTGCATGACTTATATGATGTCTAATTGAACCTTAGAGATTCATCTTCCTTGCTCAGCTTACACCATGTAATCATAAGTGTGCTAACTACCTTGTAATCTTTGATTTCAAACTTATTCAACATCTCTATTATGTACTTAGCTTATGAAATGAATATGCCTCTTTTTGATTGATTTGTAACCCAAGAAAAAATGATAGTTCTCCCAGCATGGAAATATCAAACTCCTTCATCACATATGCAAATGACTTAGTCATATTCTCACTATTTCCATAAAATATGATGTCATTCACATAGACAAATACTATCAACTAATGGTCATCTTTTGTCTTTATGTATAAATTGCTATCTGCAATTCCTTTTTTGAATCCTTGGTCCAATAGATACCTATCTAATATAATGTACTGAGATTTAGGAGCTTAATTTAGACCATAAAGAGACTTTTTCAATCTAAAAACATAGTACTTATTACCTAATAATGAGAAACCCTGAATTTTTTTTATGTACACCTCCTCTTCCAATTTCCCATTTAGAAATTTTGACTTGACATTCAACTGATACACCTTGAACCCTTTGATTCTTGCATATGATAGAAACAACCTAATAGCTTCCAATATTTATAATGGAGAAAATGTCTTCTAAAAATCTACCCCTTTAACTTGTGCATACCTATTGCATACCAATTTATCCTTATTCCTAGTGACTTCTCCATACTCATTCTATTTGTTCCTAAACACCCATTTTATGTAAATAAAATTCTTGTCTTTAGGCCTAGGAACAAGTTCCAAAGTCTCATTCTTTTCTATTTTGTCTAATTCCTCATTCATATAACCTATCCAAAACTTTTCTTTAATTTATTATACAAGATTACTAAGTTCAATATTAGATAATGTAGAAACATTACCTTGATTTAGGTTGCTTAGCAGTCTTCTCCTTATTTGCATACTTGCATTCTTGTTGATAATGATTTGTGATTCAAAATGGTCTCTATAAATCTATCTTGAAGGACCTTTTGAATCTTATATTTCCTCAAATTCTTATTCTTTCTCATATATATCTATAATTTCTTCTTCATTCTTGAAATCTAAATTATTTGATGTATCCTTTAACTATGAGTGTGACTTCTTAGAACTTGTCTCATCAACCTTCACATTAGTTATTTCCACTATCTTCTACAAACTCTTATTATATAATCTATAGGATGAGATTATTTATGAGTATCCCAAGAATATTCCTTCATCATACTTAGAATCAAACTTGCCTAAGTCTTCCTCATCTCTTTTTATGAATCATTTGTTTCCAAACACTCTAAAGTGTTCCACATTAGCAAGTCTACCTTTCCATATTTTATTAGGGGTCTTATTACCATGAGTCCTTATCTATCCTCTATTCATAATATAGACTACAGTGCTCACTTCCTCTCTCTATTATCCATAAACTAACCTTGACTCATTTAGCATAGTTCTTACCATCTCTTGAACTATCATATTCTTTCTTTCTACTACCCCATTTTGTTGAGGTGTTCTAGTTATTGGGAACTGTCTCATTATCCCATGTACCTCATAAAGATAATCAAACTCATTGGACCAAACTCTCCTCCTCTATAAAATCTTAGACATTTTATATTTATATTATTTTCATTCTCAACAAGAGCTTTGAATGCATTGAACTTATCAAGAGCTTCTAACTTTTCTCTTAATAATGCTACCCAAGTCATTCTTATGTAGTCATGTATGAGTAATATGAAGTAGATATCTCCTTGAATGCTTTGAATTATTTTAGGCCCACAAATGTCAGTGTGTATTATCTCTATAAGTATTTTATTATAATAATTATTAGACTTGAACCTCCTTTTATTATGTTTACCATGATGACATGCCTTACAAAGTGTGTTTGTAGGTTTGGTAATTTTAGGCATATTCTTCACAGACTTCTTAGAGATTATCTTGACCAAATTATAAAATTTTACGTGGCCTAACATTCTATTCCATATCCAAAATTCATCCATATTTTTCATAAATCATCTCTCCTTGTTGATCTCATTCAAGACATAATTTTTTCTTAGTCCTCTTAACATTGGTAGTTAGCCTTCCTAATTTGGCTCTCCATATATCACACCCTCTATCATGAAAGCTTAGTATGTGTCCTTGGTTGGAAATTTTTATTACACTAAGAAATTTATGATTTAATACTTCTACATACAACACATTCTCTATCTTGGTATTCTCATTGTCCAAACTCAAGATACCCCTGCCAACAATATTGGTAGTATTGTCATCTCTAAATCTCACTATCCCTACAACATTATTATTTAGTGAAATGAACTCGATCTTGTCCCATATCATGTGGCTTTAACAACCACTATATATACCATTTTATTCTTTCATTTTGGATGTGAAAGGTAGTCTAAGATAGCATATATTCTTCTCCTTTAATCTAATGCTCCTTCTTAACCTTGTCCTTGTCCATAGGGTCTAACTTCTTGATCCACTTCTTAGTGGTATGACTATATACCATTTTATATTTATTGATCTTCCTCATGTGAATCATTTTGAAATACATTGAAATATGTCCTATTTATCACACTTATAACACATAATTTTTCTTCTAATGAAGAGATGAGTATTCATCTTATTCCTCCATGAGAAATTGATTCTAGCATGATGTATACAATCCATAGCCTTATGTCTATATTGATTGCATGAGAAGCAGTAACCATTATAAGAATTCACATACCTTATCAGTCTAATGTTGAATGATGCACCTCTACCTTTTTTGTCTCTTGAAGGAGTAAAATTATTCTTGACTTTTTGATGATCAACTTGAGTCTCAGATTTGAGATTTCCCACATAGGTATTTACTCTATTAGTATCATCACTTCTTGATAGTCCATTGTCCTTCAAGGTTTGAATCTCCTTATTTTAATTTTGGTCTTATTTGAACTAAAGGCATATATTATCATGTGGATACCTATGAATATTCAAAATATAACTAAGAAATTCAATGCTCTTTTCAAACTTCTAATGTGTCTTCAACTTAACTATTACCTGATCCAATTCAGCCTTCAAGGACTCCATTTCTATTCTAAACTTGATGCATTCTTCCTCTTTGGTCTTAAGACTTATAGTGGCAATCTAAATCTGAGTTTCCAATTTTTTGATGATCTCTTCATGTTCATTGGTGTTTTTACTTAGTCTCTCTTCAAAGAGATTTATTTGTTCATCATAAATCTTAACCAATGATCTCAATTTTTGATTCTTCCTTATTTGAAACTTTAAATGCTCTAGATAACTCACCAATTATACCTCAAGGTTAACTTTATCCTATTATTCATCTAATTATTCATCTTCCATAAGATTTTTACCTTTTTAAAAACCTTGATTATCTATTTCTATAGCCATAATTAAAGTTTCATTGATATCATAATCATTACTATCATCATCACTATCATATGTACTTGTGTCACTTATATTAGAGGAACTACTATATTTTTTAGTATAGAAAATTCTCTTGTCTTGAATGATCCAAAATTCATAGTTAGTACTAATGAAGAGAGGATCCTTATTTGTTAAGAAACCTCTTTGTACTTGATGACTAGACATGCTTGTGCTTCTAGGATCTCCTTTAAGCTATTGGGCCTACTTCAAAGGACCAAGATATGATACCAATTTTTGGAAGCAAAATAAATAAGAGGGGGGGGGTAAATCAATGTTTAAAAAATTTAATTCATTTATAATCAATCATTAATGAACTATGAAAGCAACATAGTGATATAACAAAGCATAATAAATATTCAAATGAGTATGAGACAAGATAACACATATATGAGTGGAAAACCCTCAACGGGAAGAAAAACCACTATGATATCTATAAATGGAACAAATTGATATTAAATAAAATAATTTTATTTTATTATTACTAATTCAAATTGGATCACCAACCCCAATAAAGTCAAGCACCCACTTGAATAGGCTTTAGCAAGAACCTACTTGTAAGGAAGCACCAACTCCCTAATTAACTCAACACCAACTCATCCACCTCATGAATTTTGATCACATTCATACCTATAATATTTTTTAAGGTCTTTAACTAATTTTAATACCACCTTATTTTCAACCATGAAATATTTTATTTTCTTATTTTGCATACTCCAAATCAGGCTTAAATTACCTTATACATACATATATACATACATACATACATATATATTATATATATATATATATATATATATATATATATATATATATATATATATATATATATATATATATATATATATATATATATATATATATATATATATATATATATATATATATATATATGTCTCATGGTCACACACCAATTGGTCAGACACACACCTTCAAGCTCTTATTTCATCCATAAAATAGGTATTAAAACATATTATTAACATTATTAAATCATAAATTAACCATTTTTTATCTTAAACAATTCAATTAGGCCTCATTTCTCCTTTAGGCCTCATGGAGACCTAATTGCATTAGGTCTATCCTTTTAACACCAAAATTTGATCTTATTGGGACCAAATGGATTTATTAAACAACCAAAAACCATTAAAAAACTTATAAAATTAATTATTATAACCTATTACATGATTTATTAGACCTATACCCTTCATTCATACCATGAAAGCACCTTTAGGATAAACTGCCCTATTAGGCCTATGCACTTCAAAAGTCTATCTTGTAAAAATGAAGCTTAAATGCCCTTAAACTATTGAATTATGAAAAATTAAATATGTATAAATATTATCCATGAGTTTATGTCCATTACCAAATTATTTTACCACTTTCACTTAGGAGATAAAAGTTCAATAACATCTGTGTAACTCACTTATTCAGAACTACCAATTTACCTAAAAAATTAGTCATGGTAAATTAGACCTCTAACACCTATGTAGACATTTTTCATGAATATTTATGCATGTATGATATATACATAACATCCTTATATATAAAATTTATATAGTCTAATAGCAAATATTGGTCTTGCAGACCAATTTCTTGACCCTATGTTTCACAGTCTTATTTGAACCAGATAGGCCATTTTGTGAGCAACTTTTTCACTATATATACTGAACTACAAAGATTATAAAATCATGATTATTAATTAAAATTCATAAATAAATCCTTAATTCAATTTTTTTCATCAATTTATCATGTACATACCTTAAAACCTATCTTTTCATTTCTACCTAGGTTTTGCACTATTCACACCATTAGGTCTATCTATGACTAGCTAACTTAGATGACCAAATTATAATTTTTTAAAAATATAACCTATGAATAATCATTGAAATGTAAAATTAGTCTCTATATTCTTCTACCATCTATTTTATTTTCCTGACCAATACAAATTTTGAGAGTTATAGTAACTTCTTGACAAATAAGCCTATATATGTGCATTTTCTCTCTCATCTAACTAACCACCACCACTACCACCTGAAGGAACCTATGAGATTTTAATACATGATAAAATATATTTTATATTAATTTTAATCCATCCTAATCTATTTTTAATAAGATATTTCATATCAGGTCCTTATTAGGGTTTTAGGGAGGTTTAACACATGTTTTGGTACTAACGATTATTCATAAAGGACTGCTATTTGAATCCAAAACCAATGACTGGAGATATTATCTAAGAACATTACCCATATCTCCTTAATATGTTAGATTATAAAATAGAGGTTACACATGCCAATGAACATCTAAAAGTTCTTCTCATGTTTGAGACCTCATTTTGTGAGCTGGGGAAGGCCTAAAATAGTGATTCATGCACTTTTCTTTCAAGTTTTAACCTAAAACATTGTGAACATTCATAAAAAAACTTATCTCACCTATTTAAATGCTCATGTGTGTATAATTTCCTTTAAATATGATCTTCACACCTCATTAGGCCAAGTAGGGTCTAAGAGAAGTCTAGGTGCAAACATAGATTGAAGGTCCTACCCTTATAAGATCACACTAAAACTCTCATGAATGATTTTATACCTTAATTACATGCTCAAATAGTTACATACAACCTTCACATACCTATGCTAATTCATTTTTCATGCACATACCTCTTCATGTCATGACTAGGCTTCCTATGAACTTTGACATCAATGAACTATAGTTTCATGCAACCATAAGACATTAGTTGCCTTCAAATTATCTCTTTCTATTTCTCTAGAGACAAAAATATTTTATGATTAGACTCTCTTAATTAATCTTGTCACATCTCACATTGCTAACTAGGCTTAGTCACCTTTGACATCAACTTTCAGAAGATGTACCTTTGACATCAATGATAACACTCAACAATGCCCTAATCCCTATTCTATAAACCCTATGCATTGATGCCCTAATCCATAATTAGGGTCAAAATAAGCCACATGAACCTATTTAAAATAATATATGATGTGATTTGGAGTGAAATTAACCTTAATGTCATGTCATATATAATTAACCATTTGAAGAGTTGATTGATTTAATCGAGGAGGCATTTGAGGCTAAATTGAACCCCTTCAAGATCAAGATATGATTTGGGGAAAAATTATGTTTGATTCTATCATGAATTGATCCATTAGTCAATTTTTGTAATTAGGGGAAATATTTGGGCAAAATTGAGCCCCTAAACAAAATTTATGGCTTAATCAATTATATAATTTATGTAACCTGTATTGCTTAACTAACCCTACTTTTATCAAAAATGCAAACATGAATTAAATTGTCATAAATATGTGAAAAAATAGCTCAAATTTGATTAAATTACCTTAGTGATTTGACCCTATATCATATACCTTAAACCCTAAACCCTGTACCATTTAACTTAAAGACTAAATCATAAGCCCTATGTTAAGCATGGTTATTGATTTCTTAGGTTGTCATTTATGTCAAATAAAACATGTGGTATTAGTGCATGAATGATAAAGAAGTTATGTTTGATATCTTGGAGAGATATGGAACATATGTAGGTATATAATAACAAATAATAAGTTGTGAGGCATCCATAAATGTCTTGGTGAAATTTTGGTCTGCCATTTGATCATTTGGAAAGAGAAATATGCATATTATAGCATAAGAGAAGCCAAACCATCACCATGCATAATGTAGTTATTATTGATCCAATAAGTTTGTGTATTTAATTTAGGTACTCTAAAATTCAACATTGATCAAAGATAATCATGGAGATTTTGTCTATAGTGTGTTCCCAAAATCAACCATGTTCATTTTAGGGACAACCCCTATGAAACTTGTTCATTTCGTAATCTTCACTCTAAGTTTCTTGTTTGAGGCAAGTTTATCTTCATATTGAGTGAAGTTGAATAACATCCTAGAAAATTTTGCAATTTTACCTCATCATGATTTATCAAAAAATGTGAAACTCGTTACAGTGTTGATTTAATCAAATGTCAGATTTTGATATTTTTCAAGGTGTTAGACAATTTTTGATTTTTCTATGCACTAGCGGTGATTTTTGCCACTTTTGCATGTTTTAAATATTTAAGTACAATAGAGGTGAAAATCACTACTAGTATAGGTTATTTTGGTTTTTCATATAGGAGCGACAATTTTCACTACCTTTGCATTTTCCTTCTTTTTTCATGCAAGAGCAGCAAAAATTGTCGTTCTTGCATCTTTCTTCTCATCTTCATGCATGGGCAACAATTTTTTCCACCAATTCATAATCTCATCCATTACATACAAGGGTGGAAATTTTTACCACCAATGTATGATCTCAGTTTTCATGTGCCATTTATGACCATGCACGTTGAGTGGTTGGGGCTTGTTTTGGTGTATTTAATTGTTGTTTGTTACTCATTTTAATTATTTTAGTTTCCTAAAAATCCTCCTTGCAATCACTTGACTGTGTGAATGAGTAGGATTACAAATTCATCAACTTTGAGCTTAGGATTTTGAAATTGCTGAGTAAGTTTTAATTTTTAATCTTTTTGCCTCATGGCTTTTTGTTTTGTTTTTTTCTTTTCCTATGAGCATTTCTTTTCCTTTTATTTTGGTTTTTGTTGTTCCTCCCCCATTTTTTTACCTTACCCTAGTGGACCTAGCTAGGCTCTTGATTCATCAATCCTCCTTTCGTGCCCTAGTTTGTCTCACCATACCGAATTGATGTTTTGGCTGAACATAGGTTTTTGCCTATGTCAAAACTAGTTAGAAATCACCTACACAAAACCAATGTAATGACAGTCAAAATTCACTGATGATGCATGCCCCTATGCAATCAAGCCAAAATTTTCCACCTTTACATATCCCCATTCTTCCAAGTGCATTATCAACATTATTTGCCACTCTAATTTTAACTTGATATTTTCTTACAAGGGTGGTGATTTTTGCTACCGATTCAAAAGATAATACACCTCATATACAAAGGCAGTGATTTTTGCTGCCCATGCAAATATTCGCTCAAATTTACTAACTCTGAGAAATTTTGAATATTCACTTTTTTGAGCCCGCTTTCCTTTAATTTTTTAGCCTTCTTACAATTTAGCCCTTTTAAGCGCATCCCCATAGATGTGATCATCAACATGCAGTTTTCCCAGATTGCCAGTATTTCCCCTAATTTCAAGATCATAAATTTTATTGCAATTTATTTCATGGATCCTTCTTCATCAAAATCCTCTTGATAAAATCTCTTTTAGATGATAGAGCTTTCTCCAAAGAATTCAAAGGCAATGAAGTATAAATATCAAGATGTTTTTTTAGTCACCTCGATAACTTCTAATGTCAATGACATTAGAGATATAGAGATTGGTCATGTGGACATGGCTGAGTTTGTGGAAAGAACTAGGTCGAGCAATCCTAGTTCTAAAATGAAGAAGATAATTGAAAGTAATATTCATCTGGTATATTCTTTTCTTGTAGTGGCTCATAACACAAAATTCATCTTTCAGTGTGCTCAGTTCTATAATAAAGATACCAGGGCTATGTTGGATGCTAGTAGTAGTGTGATAATCAAACTAGATCTAGAATTTATTAATAAAGTGTTCATGTTCCCTCTTACTATAGAAGTGATAAAGCTTGACTTTGTTGAGGCACAAAGAGAATATGACAAAGATCCTAAAAAATCAAAGAAAGTAATCAACAATAAATGGATTAAGACTCCTAGGGCAAATTTGTCAAGGTGGCCATGAAGTTTTCCAAGAAGTGACTTTATAGAAGAATTCAGTGATTTGATAACTCTCCTTAGCAAGGTAAGAGGTTTTTCCTCTTCCTCACAATTTCATGAGTGGATGTATCCCTTCATCAAGATAATTCTTCAACTCAAACAAATCATCTTTTGAGGAGAACAAGTCAATAATGCTTTGCATGAGTAATTGATGAAGATATCCACTAACTTAAAATTTTACATGACTTCCTACCTGGTGTATATTGTAGCTTCGATGAGAACCTTTCCATGTTTAAAATAAGGAGATAGGAGAGTAACCCTAGTGTATCAATACTACTCTTAGTTAACATTGAAGGGTTCTATTCATCATTTTAGGAGAGTAACCCTAGTGTATCAATACTACTCTCAGTTAACATTGAAGGGTTCTATTCATCATTTTAGGAGAGTAAATGATGATTCTTTTGTAGTATTTTTGTGTCTCTTTGATCCTTAATTAGAACAAAAAAGAATGTTAGATGAGGCTTGGGCAGTTGTGAATGATTACGGATGCATGTTCTTATAATTTCCTTCTTTTTCATACCTATGGGTTGGCATTTTTCAAGGTCATCCTTATATACTTCCAAAATTCCATTTAGACAAATTGGTCTTGATGGAGCTATGTAGGCAAATAATTCTTGTACATAATAAATTGATGGAACTCAAGAAGCCCAGTTTCAAGTTCCCAATTGAAATTGGTAGGTTTTTAGTGTTAACTACTAGGAAAGCTAGAGTTATGGAAATTGAAATGCAGCTCATAACCATGAAGCAGTTCAAAATAAGACCAAATTTTGATTATAGGGGCATAAAAGACATAATCAGGCAAAAAACCCAATTTCATGAACCTATGATTGAAGATGTTTGGGTAGATTTAAGGACAGTAGAAGATGTCAGGAAAATGGACTACAGTACGTTATCTCTTGAGCAGATAAAATATCTGGGACTTGCTGATATCCCTAAGAATTTAGTGGATGATAGAGATTTGGTTAATGATAGATACAATGTTGAACAGGTTTCCAATGCCCCTGTTCCCCCAATCCAATGGTCACAAAAGGAGATGACTTCCTTAAGGAAAAGATTTGAACCAATATTGGAAAACACCAATAATTGGTTACGAAATAAAGGAATCACTTTGAAAGAATTCATCATAGATTTAGAAGATAAATTTCAAGAGGAAACAAGAAGAAGAATAGAAAATAGAATGAAGAATAAAAGTGATGTTCCTTCTTCCAGGCCACATAAGCCGAAGATCATATTTGTGATGAATAAGTCAAATGTTATGAAAAAATAGTTAGAAATAGAAGATGTGAAGGTTGAGAAATAAAGTGCTAAAGAACCAGCAATGAAATAAATTAAAACTGATGATAGGCCTACAGATCAATGAGGAGATAAAACTTTGTCTCCACAAGAGGAAACTTTGCTGCCCTTCCATATGGGGGGTATTATCTTTTTTATTAGTGGCAAAAATCACCACCCTTGTATGAAAATATCAAGCTAAAATTAGAACGATGAATAACGCTACTAATGCACTTGGAAGAAATGGGGAGACGTAAAGGTGGAAAATTTTGGCTCGATTACATAGGGGCATTAATCATCGGTGAATTTTAACCGTCATTACATTGGTTTTGTGTAGGTAGTTTCTAACTAGTTTTGACGTGGAAAAAAACCTAGGTTGGGTCAAAACATTGACTTGGTATGGCGATACAACCTAGGGCATGAAAGGAGGGTTAATGAAGTAAGAGTCTAGCTAGGTCGACTAGGGTAGGGAAAAAAATGGGGGAAGAGTAACAAAAACCAAAATGAAAGGAAAATAAAGGCTCAAAGGAAAAGAAAACCAAAAAAAAAAGCTAAGAGGAAAAAATATTAAAAATCAAAATTTACCCAACAATTTCAAAATACTAAGCTCAAAGTTGGCAAATTTGTAATCCTACTCATTCACGCGGTTGAGTGATTGCAAGGAGGAGTTTCAAGAAATTAAAAATAATTAAAATGAGTAAAAAATGATAATTAAATGCCCTAAAATAATCCCCAACCACTCAACATGACTGACTGTGGTTCTAAACCCTGTTTGCCTTCAAGTAAGGCTCTCTTGCATGTATAATACCTGTCTCACACCTTGAAAACTATCAAAACTTGACATCTAATCAGATCAACACTACAATGAATTTCATGTTTTTTGATAAATCGCGATGAGGGAGCATTGCAAAGTTTTCTAGGATGTTATTAAACTTCACTCAAGATGAAGAGAAACTTGTCTCAAATAAAAAACTTAGAGTGAAGTTTACGAAATAGACAAGTTTCATAGGGGTTGTCCCTAAAATAAGCATGGCTGATTTTGGGAACAGCTAGCTCCAACTGGGGAACTTCCATCAATTAAACTTTGAAATGATCAAAGGGAGTAAAATACAGTCTCTACGTAACTTCATCCATGCCATTGGGCCATGGAGTCAAGCTACCAAAAAGAAAAAGACACAAAAAATGAAATAAAAAGACAAATAAAAACATAAAACTATACAAATGTACAAATGAATTTATCTTATACTCCAAGGATTGAAGTGTTTTAGATGCTACCCATTGTGAAGCAATGAGAATAGTGTTCTATCTTGATATTCCAATAAGAAACTATTTTCACCATAGAATTGATGAATTATGATTGGGCCTCTCCATAAGGAATCAAATTTTCCATGCATTCCTTTTGGTTCTCTTTTCTTGTCTCACAATAAGACTTGATCTCTAATTTGAAACTCATGAATCCTTGCTTTCTTATCGAAGAGTTTCTTTACCTAATTTTGATGTTCAACAATACGGTCCACTACCATAGTTCATTTTTCTTCTAGTTTAGTTAAGTACATGATCCTCTTATCAATAGAATTTTTAAAAGTTTGATCTTCGATTACCTTTGTCAACTTCAGTGCTAGTAGTTCCAAGGTAATTGGTATCTCTGCATTCAAACCATACAAAAGTTGAAATGGTGACATTCTTATTTCCCTCTTAGGCATAATCTTGTCTACCCATAAAGATCAAATAATGCTTTATGCCAAGTTATTTGATTATCATCTACCAGTTTCTTGACAATAGTAACCAGATTCTTGTTACTTGATTCTGCCTGACCATTTCTTTACGGATAGTAGTCCGAGGAGTTGGTAAGAATAATCCCATGATTGTATCAAAAGTTAGTAATCTCATGAGAAGAGAAACAAGTGGTATTATCCACTATAATCTTATTTAGAACTCCAAATCGGGAAACAAAAATTTCTTTAAGGAAATTACATAGTAATTTTGAAGGAACATGCTTAACTAAAATGGCTTCTACCAACTTAGTAAAATAATCTATTGCAGTTAGAACATAGTTGTGTCCGGCATTTGATGATGGGTTCATAGTGCTAATGAAATCAATACCCCATTGTTGAAAAGGTTCTTCAATTACCACCAACTTGAGAGCTAATGCGACAACCTTGGGTTTCCCAACAAACTATTTACACAACTCACACCTACATATCCAATTGTATACATCTTGAAATAGTGTAGGCTAATAGTATCTAGATCATAGAATCTTGTGAGTCATCATAGGTGTATAAAAATATCTTCCACAAGCTAAATTATGGAAAGAATCAAAAATTTTACGTTGTTGCGCTTTATCCACACAACGAAGAAATACTCCATCAAGGCTTCTTCTGTACAAACCATTATCCCACAAGACATATTTAGCATCTTTCAACTTAAATTTTTTTAATTTATAAGATAAATAGGTAGGACACTCACCATAAGTAAGAAAATGAGTGATATTAGAATACCACTCATCAGTAGTAGTGGCAAAGAGAATTGTAGCCATGTTTTCAACCTCTGCTTCTTCATATATGGTTTTTTTTGGTATGTTATCAACAATTAATTGACAGAGACCTCTTTGTCACATAAGCTTAGTAGATTTGATATCAAGATCAAAATCTTAAATTTTAGCAATCTAATTGCCTCTTTTTGTACTGAACTCTTGTTGAGTTAAAATAGACTTTACTGTTGTATCAAGCACTATAACAATAGTATGTGAATTTAGGATATAGAATCAGAAATGTTTTACTGCCTTAACCAAAGCATAAACATGCTTCTCCATGTTTAAATATTTTAATTTATGAGATTTGAGAGGACAACTCATAAATGACATGGGAGATTCCACACCTTCATTCTGTTGAACTAAAATGATTGAAAGTGTATGTGTAAAAGCATAGCTGTATACTATGAAGTCTTTGGTATAATCTGGACAAACTAGGATTGGGGCATGGGTGATAGCCTTATTGATATCTTCAAATGCTGATTTACCTTCTGTAGTCCAATAGATAATAGCTTTACCCTTCATCATGTCAAAAATGTGGTGAGTTTTCTTTGCAAATTCAAGAATGAACCTTCATAAAAAATTCACCTTTCCAAAAAAAGAATGAATTATAGTTTTACTAGTTGGCAAAGTAAGATTTTAGATAGATTTGACTCTTTCTGAGTCAATTTTTATGCTTTCTCAAGATACATTTTACCGACAACGTTCCAGTACTTATTGTAACCCCAAAAGCTAACTTCTTTGGATTGAAAAAAATACCATTTTACCGACAACGTTCCAGTACTTATTGTAAATGATTCACATGATTAGGATGATGTTTATAAAAAAATGGTCAAGTCATAGAGATATACCATAATAAACTTCCCTATTTCATCTTTAAAGGTAAGATCCATTGCTCTCTGAAAGGTGGCACCAACATTAATCAGACCAAAAAGCATTCTATGATATGCAAATGTGTCCCAAGGTGTAGTGAAAGTTTCTTTTATGTTAATCTACTTCATTAACTTCCACTTGATTATACCCAAAAAAACCATCTAACATAGATAACATTTTTGAGCCAGTTACTATTTGAAATACTTGATCCATGATAGGTAGAGGAAATTGTACTTTAGAAAAGACTGATTGAGATTCCTGAAATTAACGTAAATACGAATCTCTCCATGGGGTTACACCTTGATATTCTAGTAAGAAACTATTTTCACCACAAAATTGATGAATGATGATTGGACCTCTCCACAAGGAATCAAATTTTCCATGCATTCTTTTTAGTTCTCTCCTCTTATCTCACAACAAGACTTGATCTCCATTCTAAAACTCATGAATCTTTGATTTCTTATCGAAGAGTTTCTTTACCTGATTTTGATGTTCAACAATATGGTCTACTACCATAGTTCATTGATCTTCTAGTTTAGTTAAGTACATGATCCTCTTATCAATAAATTTTTTAAAAGTTTTATCTTTGACTACCTTTGTCAACTTCAGTGCTAGTAGTTCCAAGGTAATTGGTATCTCTGCATTCAAACCATATAGAAGTTGAAATGGTGACATTCCTATTGCCCTCTTAGGCATAATATTGTCCACCCATAAAGCATCAAACAATGCTTTATGCCAAGTTCTCTAATTGTCATCTACCAATTTCTTGATAATAGTAACTAGATTCTTGTTACTTGATTTTGCCTGACCATTTCCTTATGGATAGTAGTCTAAGGAGTGGGAAAGAATAATCCCATGATTGTAACAAAAGTTAGTAATATCATGAGAAGAGAAACAAGTGGTATTATCCACTAAAATCTTATTTGAAACTCCAAATCGGGAAACAACAATTTCTTTAAGGAAATTACATACTACTTCCAAAGTAACATGCTTAACTGGAATGGCTTCTACCCACTTGGTAAAATAATCTGTTGTGGTGAGAACATAGTTGTGTCTAGCACTTGAGGATGGGTTTACAATGCCAATGAAATCAAGTCCCCATTGCTGAAAAGGTTCTTCAATCACCACTAGCTTGAGAGGTAATGTGACCAACTTGGGTTTCCCAATAAACTGTTGACACAACTCACACCTACGTACCTGATTGTATGCATCTTGAAATAGTGTAGGCCAATAGTATCTAGCTCATAGAATATTTTGAGACATCATAGGTGTATAAAAATATCCTCCAAAAGCTAAATTATGGAAAAACTCCAAAATTTTACTTTTTTTGCTTTATCCATGCAATGAAGAAATACTCCATTAAGGCTTCTTTTGTACAAGCTATTATCCCACAAGACATAGTTAGCAGCTTTCAACTTAACATTTCTTTTTTATTTATAAGATAAATGGGTAGGACACTCACCATAAATAATAAAATGAGTGATATTGGCATACCACTCATCAATAGTAGTGACAAAGAGAACTGTAGGCATGTCTTCAACCTATACCTTTTCATATCTTATTTCTTTTGGTATGTTATCAGCAATTAATTGACAGAGACCTCTTCCTTGCACAAGCTTAGTAGGTTTGATATCAAGATCAAACTCTTAAATTTTAGAAATCTAAGTTCCCTTTTTTTTACTAAACTCTCATTGAGTTAAAATAAACTTTACTATTGTATCAGGCACTAAAATAATAGTATGTGAATTCAAGATATAGAATCGGAAATGTTGTACCACTTTAACCACAACATAAGCATGCTTCTCAATGTTTAAATATTTTAATTCATGAGATTTGAGAGGACAACTCATAAATGATATGGGAGATTCCACACCTTCTTCATTCTGTTGAATCAAAATGGCTGAAAGTGTATGTTCATAAGCATATCAATATACTATGAAGTCTTTGGTATAATCTAGACAAACCAGGATTGGGACATGGGTGATATCCTTCTTGATATCTTAAAATGCTACTTTACCTTCTACAGTCCAATGAAAAATAGATTTACCCTTCATCATGTCAATAATGTGGTGAGTTTTCTCTACAAATTCAAAAATGAACCTTCATAAAAAATTCACCTTTCTAGAAAAAGAATGAACTGCACATTTACTAGTAGGTAGAGTAAGATTTTGGATAGATTTGACTCTTTCTAAGTCAATTTTTATGTCTTCTCAGAATACAATGTGACTGAGAAGTTTACCTTCTGTAACCCCAAAAATTGACTTCTTTGGATTGAGAGAAATACCATTTTATCGACAGCATTCCAGCACTTGTTGTAAATGATGCACATGATCAGGATGATGTTTGAAAAAAATGGTCAAATCATCAAGATATACCACAATAAACTTCCCTATTTCATCTTTAAAATTAAGATCCATTACTCTCTAGAAGGTGGTGCCAGCATTGATCACACCAAAAGACATTTTATGATAAGCAAATGTGCCCCAAAGTGTAGTGAAAGTGGTTTTATGTTAATCTACTTCATTAACTTCCACTCGATTATACCCAAAAAAACTATCTAACATAGATAACATTTTTGAGTCAATTACTATTTGTAATACTTGATCCATGATAGGTAGAGGATTGTTGTCCTTTAGAGAAGACTGATTGAGATTCTTGAAATCAATGTAAAAATGAATCTTTCCATTCTTTTTTTTTACAGGAACTATGTTCATGATCTAGATGGAATGATGAATTGGAAAAATTATTCTTGCATTCAACATCTTTTGAATCTATGAAAGATAGTACCTGATATTTTGAGATTGTATTGCCTTTGTTTCTACTTTTCAGGCAATGACCCAACTTTAAGAGGAATTTAAAGCCAAATTTATTTAGGCTTGAGAGATTTTAAATCATTATAAGAATATGCTAAAACATCAATGTAATGGTGAAGAAGATTAATGAATTTTAACTTTTCATCAAAAGTACAACAATTCCCAATGTTGACCATTTTGAAATTTTATTTTGCACTGAAATTAATTTGATCAAACTCCTTGGAGGAACTTGAATCCATTTATCGCTACTTGATATATCTGTCATGCTTATCAAATAACTTCCCAAGAGGAACCAAACCTTTTGAAATTTTATTCCCTTTGAGTTGAAGAAAATTTTCACCAGTTTGTGAATCTATTTTAAGAACTGATTCTCATGGTGGAGACTCACTACCTTCAAAATAAATCTCCTTAAAGCTATCCATTTTTTTTCAAAAAATCAATGATTTGATTGTCATCATTAAACACCTACCAATGGTTGTAATTATCATGTATACTTGGTCAAAAGACCAGCTTAATAGTGTACTTGTTCCCTTTAAAATCTTCATAAGCAACCATGAGGGTTGCAAAGATAGCCAATGAATCTGCATGATTATTAAACTCTCTTGGTATTGTAGAAATATTAAAAGCATCAAAACTTTCCATGCAATTCCATATAAGATTGAGATAATGTCACAGTCTTTCATTTTTGGTTTGGTATAGGCTTCTTACTTGACAAACCACCAATTCAACATCTCCTTAGGGATGAAGAATTTTAACACTTTTAGCACGATCAAATTTTAATCCAAGCAACAATGACTCGTATTTGGTGGTGTTGTTGGTATTGTCAAATTGTAACTTATATGAGTAAGGAAAAATATCTCCTTATGGGGATATCAAAATAATTCCAACTCTAAAACTGATAGAAGAGTAGTTGTCATCAAATTCTAAAATTCAATCATCATTAGAATTTGATCTTCTTAAAGATTTCTCTTTGTTAGTGAGGGAAGAATTATTTTTACCTGAAGTTTGCTTTAAAAATTCTTCTAATTTTTTATCTAATTTTTTTAAATTGTCACCTAATGAACTTTCATCTGATGAGCTAAAAACATCTTCAGTGGATAGAAAATAATTATCCATTCCTGAGAATTCAAATAAAATTTGAGCTTTAGGGTCAGACGTTTAGGTAACAATACATTTTAACTCTTTCTCAAAAAGCAATTTTTTCATAATACCTTTAACAAGTATCCTTGCTTCAAATAGATCCATGTTAAACTCTCTACCTACATTCTTACAAAAATTACATCTAAGTAGAATGCCATAGGAAGCTGGAACATCAGCCACTAAGACTGTTATCTTAATTCTCTTATCTGAAAAAGCCACAAATATAAATTGGGCATCTTTAATCTGACCCAAAAGTGGTACTTGCTTGTTTTCCATAGAGAAACATCTCTCAAAAATTTTAGTTAAGGTAAGACTGAGAGAATCTGTTACCTTGGTAGGCATAACATTATCAAAGGCTCTAGAGTCTATTACACAGTTGCTCAACTTATGACCATTTATCAATAGAGAAACATAGAAAGGTTCTATTCTGGGGGGGGAAAATAAGAGGATTAGTGGCAAGATTATTTTGGATGGATTTGTTCTTTGGGGGACCATGAGTTACTTTTGAAAAATCTTATCTTATAGGGACGGTTTTATTTTTGATGTATTTAGCCAACCTATCAAACTATTCATGATTGGCTTATAAGTATTCAACTTCAGACATTTGGATCTTGGTCTTTCTAACATGATCAATTATGTCAAATAACTGAAATAAACTAGAAATAGAGGAAGGAAGTCCATCATTCTTGTTTTTATTTGATGTGGTATTGGTCTAAAAAATAGAAGCATAAGGTACAAGATTATTTGAGGTACTTACATTCTTATTGGTCATCAGGTCCTTTGATTGGAAAGGTAGTGAAGTCCCCCATTTAGCAATTGAGATCACTAGCTAAGGTTCTTCTCCTACTTTTCCCTTATTAGCTTGTTGAGTTGACTAGTTTTGGGACTTAGTAAAAACAATATATGATCCTTAAAAACTTCTCCTTTTTTTGTAGCTTCATTTTGGTAATTTAAAAAACCAATGTTGAAGTCGCCAGATAATTCTCATTCTTCTTCTACAAAGATATTAACATCATCTTCTTGGTCCAACTCAAGTTGAAAAGAGAGATCATGTTTAGCTTCATGATAACCAACTACTGATTTGACTAGTGCTACTTTAATGGTAAGCTTCTCTTGTGTGGGAAGAAGATTATTGGATTGCCCTTGATTTTTGGTAGCATTTTCTTGATATAAGTTGTTGGGAAATGTCCTCCTTGGTATATATCTATAGGAAGGAGGGGCAGACATACCTTGAGACATTTATATTTTTAGACCTAGCAATTCATTTACTAAATTTTATACCATACGATTGGTGGTGCTTGTGGAAGAACTTTTAGTAGATGAGAAAAATTTATTTTTATTAGAATCTTTTCTTATCTTACCTATTAGGATAAGATCATCTTCGACCTTGATAGCCAAAATTTGAGCTGCAAAAAGATCTATAGGGCCAGCCTACCTCAATAGAAACCTCACTTTGAGAAGTTGATAATTGATGAAGAAGCACTTAAGATTTTTTAGTGTTGGTTGAAAAATTTCAAGGATCATGTTCCTTAGCTTATTGAATTTATCAATGAAGTCTCACATAGGCTCAGGAGGCTCTTTCTTCATTTGCATAAGCTGAGCCAACAAGGCATGTGCATCTTCTATAGGTTTGAACTTAGCCTCAAACTTGGCCTTGAGAGTGTTACAATTAGTTATAGTCTAAGCTTGAAGATTATAAAAACAATTTATGACATTGTCTTATAATGTTTCTACAAATAGTCTTACCTCTATATCTTCATATTCAATGCCTATCACACCACAGGCTATGTAAAAAATTGTAATATGCTCATCAGGATGAACTTTTCCATCACCATAGAACTTGGAATTTTTTTTCTTGAAGTACGAGGTAGTTCATGTAAAGGTGGGGTTAGATTGAGAGGGCCAAAAGTGCTACCCCAAGGGCCTTGGGCTGCCATGATGTGATGATTAAAAGGAGGGATAAAAAACCTTTGTGAGGTATGTATAGACAAAACTTTGTTGGCACTAAAACTAGAAGCTTCGCCTGGTATTGGAAACCTGACATTGGTAGGATGAAAACTCTTAGTTTGCTGAGGGAAAGATCATGGAGGAAAAAGATCAAAATTATTTTGTTGCAGTAACTTAAGTACAAGATCAATAATACCTTGAGCTCTCTGGGTTCGCGTATACCATAGATCTACCAGAATGTAGAATAGAAAAGAATTGGAAATGCTTCAATTTGAAGCATGAATCTTCAAATTGCACATTCTTCCCCAACAAAGTCACCAAAAAATATTGATATGAGTTGTTGGGAAATGTCCTCTTTGGTATATCTCTATAGGAAGGAGGGGTAGACATACCTTGGGACATTTCCCAATAACTTAGTTGTGAAATCATGGAAGAAAAAGATTAAAATGGTTTAACATTAAGAGATAAGAGAGTAACCCTAGTGTATCAATACAACTCTCAGTTAACATTGAAGGGTTCTATTCATATTTTTAGGAGAGTAAATGATGCTTTCTTTATAGTATTTTTGTGTCTCCTTGATCCTTAATTAGAACAAAGAAGAATGTCAGATGAGGCCTAGGCAGTTGAGAATGATTTTAGATGTATGTTCTTACAATTTCTTTCTTTTTCATACCTATGGGTTGGATTTTTCCAAGGTCATCTTTATATGCTTTCAAGATTCTCTTCAGACAATTGGTCTTGATGGAGCTATGCAAGTAAATAATTGTCATATATAATAAACTGATGGAACTCAAGAAGCCCAGTTTCAAGTTCCTAATTCAAATTGGTAGGTTTTTAGTGTTAATTGCTAGGAAAGCTAGGGTTATGAAAAATTAAATGTAGCTCGTAACCATGAAGCAGTTTAAAAAATACTAAATTTTGATTACAGGGATGTAAAATACATAATCAAGAGAAAAACTTAATTTCATGAACCTATGATTGAAGATGTTTGGGTAGATTTAAGGACATCGAAAGATGTCAAAAAATAGACTATAGTAGGTTTCTCTTGAGTAGATAGAATATCTAAGACTTGCTGATATCCCTAAGAATTCAATGGATGACATAGATTTGATTAATGATAGATACAATGTTGAACAGGTTACCAATGCCCCTCTTCCCCCAATCCAATGGTCACAAAAGGATCTGACTTCCTTAAGGAAAAGATTTGAACCAATATTGGAAAACAATAATAATTGGTTAGCAAATAAAGGAATCACTTTGAAACAATTCATCACAGGTTCAGAAGCTAAATTTTAAGAGGAAACAAGAAGAAGAGCAAAAAATAGGATGAAGAATAAAAGTGATGTTCCTTCTTCTTCTAGGCCACATAAGCCGAAGATCATATTTGTGATGAAGAAGTCAAAATTTATGGAAAAAGAGTCAAAAATAGAAGATGTGAAAGTTGAAAAACAAAACACTAAAGAACTAGTAATGGAATGGATGGAAACTAATGATAGGCCTCCAGATCAATGAGGGAAGGAAACTTTGTCTCCACAAGAGAATGTGCAACAAGGAACATGAATCTCTTCTTCTCTATTTGACACACCCATTGTAGTTCCTTCACCTACTTCTCTAATTAATGTTCCCTCTTCTGGATCACCCTCTTCTTCCAAAATGATTTTTGACAACCCTCATAGCACTTTTAAAGATATTCTTCATTCCTTAGGGTTAATTTCTAGTTCGTCATCCCCATATTTTGATATCAAAGATGGTTATACTTTTGATCACTTAGTAAAAGGTGCAATTTTTACTGATACTCCACTTATTGTTTCCACTACATATGCAAGTATATCTCTAATGATGCCAACAATAGAGATAGATCTAAATGTAAGTACTTCAATTCTCCCACCATGGTTATCAGCTTACACTCCTAAAAAGAAGAAACAATCCATCTCTCTAAATGACTTTGATTTCAATAAGTTGATGCTAGTGAAAGCCAAGGCTCCAAAGAAGCCAAGGATTATTTAAAAAATGATTGGGGATAAGGGACACAAATTTTTAGAAATTACAAGACCTCCACAGGATGTAGTCATTAAAAATTTGGATATAATCGATTACTCTAGAGATAGAGTAATCGATTGTATCCAAAGTCATTGAAAATTTAGATATAATCGATTACTCTATCTCTAGCATAATTGATTATATCCAAATTTTCAATGACTGCATCCTGCAGAGGTCTTAAAATTTCTACAAATTTGTGTCCCTTATCCCCAATCATTTTTGAAAAAATCCTTGGCTTCTTTGGAGCCTTGGCTTTCACTAGCATTAGCTTATTGAAATCAAATTCATCTAGAGAGATGGCTTGTTTCTTCTTTTTAGGAGTGTAAGCTGATAACTATGGTGGGATCGTAGAAGTACTTACATTTGGATCTATCTCCATTATTGACATTATTGGAGTTATACTTGCACAAGTAGTGGAAAAAATAGGTGGATTATCAATAAAAACTACACCTTTTACTAAGTGATCAAAAGTAGAATCATCTCTGATATCAAAAGATGGGGATGACAAACTAGGAATCGACCTTGAGGAATGAAGAATATCTTTATTAGTGCTATGAGGGTTGTCAAAAATCATTTTGGAAGAAGAGGGTAATCTAGAAAAGGGAACATTAATTGGAGAAGTGAGTGAAATAATTGCAATGGGTGTGTCAAGTAGGGAAGAAGAGATTCCTATTCCATGTTGCACATTCTCTTGTGGAGATAAAGTTTCCTCTCCTCATTGTTCTGTAGGCCTATTGTCAATTTTTATCTGTTCCATTTCTAGTTCTTGAGTTCTTTGTTTCTCAACCTCCACATCTTCTATTTATGAATCTTTTTCTAGAACTTTTAACTTCTTCATCACAAATATGATCTTCACCTTATGTGGTTTGGAAGAAAGAACACCACTTTTATTCTTCATCCTATTTTTTGCTCTTCTTTTTTCTTCTTGAAATTTAGCTTCTAAATCTATGATGAATTCTTTCAAAGTGATTCTTTTATTTTCTAACCAATTATTGGTGTTTTCCAATATTGGTTCAAATCTTTTCCTTAAGGAAGTCAACTCCTTTTGTGACCATTGGATTGGGGGAAGAGGGGCATTGGCAACCTGTTTAGTATTGTATCTATCATTAATCAAATCTTCATCATCCAAGGAAAAGAAAACTAGCATTGTCTCTAAAAGGAAAAGAAAACTAAAAAAAAATCAAGAGGCAAAAAGATAAAAAAAGCAAGACTTACCCAGCAATTTTGAAATACTAACCTCGAAGTTGGCGAATTTGTAATCCTACTCATTCACACAGTTGAGTTCTTGAAAAAAGGAGTTTCAAGAAACTAAAAATAATTAAAATGAGTAAAAAATGACATTTAAATGCCCTAAAATAAGCCCCAACCACTCAGCATGTGCAGCCATAAATGTCATGGAAAAAATGAGATCATGCATTGGCAGCAAAAATTGCCACCCTAGCATGTAATGGAGGAGATTATGCATTGGCAGAAAAAAACATTGACCATGCATGAAGAGGGGAATAAAGATGCAAAGGCAGTGATTTTTTTCGCTCCTGCATGAAAAAGGAAGAAAAATGCAAGGGTAGCAAAAATCACTGCTCCTACATGAAAATCCAAAATAACTTGCACTAGCAGTGATTTTCATCACTATTACACTTAAATATTGAAAACATGAAAAAATAGAAAAATTCACCACTAGTGCATGGAAAAACAAAAAAATTGTCTAACACCTTGAAAACTATCAAAATCTGACATCTGATCAGATCAACATTGCAATGAATTTCATGTTTTTCGATAAATGATGATGAGGGAGCATTGTAAACTTTTCTAGGATGTTAGTCAACTTCAGTAGAGATGAAGAGAAACACACCTTGAACAACAAACTTAGAGTGAATATTATGAAATAGACAAGTTTCATAGGGGTTGTCCCTAAAACAAGCGTGGCTAATTTTGGGAACAACAGCTAGCTCTAACTAGGGAAATTCCATCGATTAAACTTTGAAATGATCGAAAGGAGTATAATCTAGTCTCTAAGTGCCTTCATCCATGCCATTGGGCCACAGAGTCAAGCTACCAAAAATAAAAACACACAAAAGACTAAATAAAAAGACAAATTAAAACATAAAACTATACATATGTACAAATGAATTTATCTTATACTCTAAGGATTGAAGTGTTTTAGATGTTGCCCAATGTGAAGCAATGAGAATGGTGTTACATCTTGATATTCTAGTAAGAAATTATTTTCACCATAGAATTGATGAATGATGATTGGACATCTCCACAAAAAATCAAATTTTCCATGCATTCTTTTTAGTTCTCTTATCTCACAACAAGACTTGATCTCCATTCTGAAACTCACAAATCTTTGCTTTCTTATCGAAGAATTTCTTTACCTAATTTTGATGTTCAGCAATATGGTCTACTACCATAGTTCATTGATCTTTTAGTTTAGTTAAGTGCATGATCCTCTTATCAATAGAATTTTCAAAAGTTTTATCTTCGACTGCCTTTGTCAAATTCAGTGCTGGTAGTTCCAAGGTAATTGGTATCTCTACATTCAAACCATACAGAAGTTGAAATGGTGACATTTCTATTGCCATCTTAGGCATAATCTTGTCCACTCATAAATCATCAAACAATGCTTTATGCCAAGTTCTCTAATTGTCATCTACCAGTTTCCTAATAATAGTAACTAGATTCTTGTTACTTGATTATGCCTGACCATTTCCTTATGGATAGTAGTCTAAGGAGTGGGAAAGAATAATCCCATGATTGTAGCAAAATTTAGTAATATCATGAGAAGAGAAACAAGTGGTATTATCCACTACAATCTTATTTGGAACTCCAAATCAGGAAACAACAATTTCTTTAAGGAAATTACATACTACTTTCGAAGTAACATGCTTAACTAGAATGGCTTCTACCCACTTGGTAAAATAATATGTTGTGGTGAGAACATAGTTGTGTCTGGTACTTGAGGATAGGTTTATAATGCTAATGAAATCAAGACCCCATTGCTGAAAAGGTTCTTCAATCACCACTAGCTTGAGAGGTAATGCGGCCAACTTGGGTTTCCCAATGAACTGTTGACACAACTCACACCTATGTACCCAATTGTATGCATTTTGAAATAGTGCAGGCCAATAGTATCTAGCTCATAGAATATTGTGAGACATCATAGGTGTATAAAAATGTCCTCCACAAGCTAAATTATGGAAAGACTCCAAAAGTTTACTTTTTTTGCTTTATCCATGCAATGAAGAAATACTCCATCAAGGCTTCTTTTGTACAAGCTATTATCCCACAAGACATAGTTAGCAGCTTTCAACTTAACATTTCTTTTTTATTTATAAGATAAATGGGTAGGACACTCACCATAAATAATAAAATGAGTGATATTGGAATACCACTCATCAATAGTAGTGACAAAGAGAACTGTAGGCATGTATTCAACCTCTACATTTTCATATCTTGTTTCTTTTGGTATGTTATCAACAATTAATTGACAGAGACCTCTTCCTTGCACAAGCTTAGTAGGTTTGATATCAAGATCAAACTCTTAAATTTTAGTAATCTAATTTCACTTTTTTGTATTGAACTCTCATTGAGTTAAAATAAACTTTACTACTATTGCATCAGGCACTAAAACAATAGTATGTGAATTCAGGATATAGAATCGGAAATGTTTTACCACCTTAACCACAACATAAGCATGCTTATTAATGTTTAAATATTCTAATTCATGAGATTTGATAGGACAACTCATAAATGATATGGGAGATTCCACACCTTCTTCATTTTGCTGAATCAAAATGGCTGAAAGTGTATGTTCATAAGCATAGCTATATACTATGAAGTCTTTGGTATAATCTAGACAAACCAGGATTGGGACATGGGTGATATCCTTCTTGATATCTTAAAATGCTGCTTTACCATCTACAGTCGAATGAAAAGTAGCTTTACCCTTCATCAGGGAAATAATGTGGTGAGTTTTCTCTGCAAATTCAAGAATGAACCTTCATAAAAAATTCACCTTTCCAGAAAAAGAATGAACTACACATTTACTAGTAGGTAGAGTAAGCTTTTGGATAGATTTGACTCTTTTTGAGTCAATTTTTATGTCTTATTAGGATACAATGTGACTGAAAAGTTTACCTTTTGTAACCCCAAAAATTGACTTCTTTGGATTGAGAGAAATACCATTTTATCGACAGCATTCTAGCACTTGTTGTAAATGTTGCACATGATCAGGACGATGTTTGGAAAAAATGGTCAAGTCATCAAGATATACCACAATAAACTTCCTTATTTCATCTTTAAAAGTAAGATCCATTGCTCTCTAGAAGGTGGTGCCAGCATTGATCACACCAAAAGGCATTCTATGATATGCAAATGTGCCCCAAAGTGTAGTGAAAGTGGTTTTATGTTAATCTACTTCATTAACTTCCACTCGATTATACCCAAAAAAATTATCTAACATAGATAACATTTATGAGTTAGTTACTATTTGTAATACTTGATCCATGATAGGTAGAGGATAGTTGTCCTTTAGAGAAGACTAATTGAGATTCTTGAAATCAATGTAAATACGAATCTCTCCATTCTTTTTTCTTACAGGAACTATGTTCATGATCTAGGTGGAATGATGAATTGGAAAAATTATTCTTGCATTCAAAATATTTTGAATCTATGAAAGGATAGTACCTGATATTTTGAGATTGTATTGCCTTTGTTTCTACTTGTCAGGCAATGACCCAACTTGAAGAGGAATTTAAAGCCAAATTTCTTTAAGCTTGAGAGATTTTAAATCATCATAAAAATATGCCAAAACATCAATGTAATGGTGAAGAAGAGTAATGAATTTTAACTTTTCATCAGAAATACAACAATTCCCAATGTTGACCATTTTGAAATTTTATTCAGCACTCAAATTTATTTGATCAAACTCCTTGGAGGAACTTGAATCCATTTATCACTACTTGATATATCTATCATGCTTATCAAATAACTTCCTAAGAGAAACCAAACCTTTTGAAATTTTATTCCCTTTGAGTTGAAGAAATTCTTCACCAGTTTGTGAATCTATTTTAAGAACTGATTCCCATGGTGGAGAGTCACTACCTTCAAAATAAATCTCCTTAAAGCTATCCATCTTTTTCAAAAAATCAATGATTTGATTGTCACCATTAAACACCTACCAATTGTTGGCATTATTAGGTATACTTGGTCAAAAGACTAGCTTAATAGTGTACTTGTTCCCTTTGAAATATTTATAAGGAACCATGAGGGTTGCAAAGATAGCCAATGAATCTGCATGATTATTAAACTCTCTTGGTATTTTAGAAATATTAAAAGCATCAAAACTTTCCATGCAATTCCATACAAGATTGAGATTATGTCGCAGTCTTTCATTTTTGGTTTGGTATAGGCTTCTTACTTGACAAACCACCAATTAAGCATCTCCTCAGGGATGAAGAATATTAACGCCTTTAGCACAAGGAAATTTAATCCAAGTAACAACGACTTGTATTTGGCGGTGTTGTTGGTATTATCAAATTGTAACTTATATGAGTAAGGAAAAATATCTCCTTATGGGTATATCAAGATAATTCCAACTCTAAAACTGATAGAAGAGTAGTTGCCATCAAATTCTAAAATTTAAACATCATTATAATTTGAACTTCTTAAAGATTTCTCTTTGTTAGTGAGGAAAGATTCTTTTTTACCTAAACTTTGCTCTAAAAATTCTTCTAATTTTTTTGAATTGTCACCTAATAAAATTTCATTTGATGAGATAAAAACATCTTCAGTGGATAGAAAATAATTACCCATTCTTGAGGATTCAAACAAAATTTGAGCTTTAAGGTCAGACGTTTGGGTAAAAATATATTTTAACTCTTTCTCATGAATCAATTTTTTCATGATACCTTTAACAAGTATCCTTGCTTCAGATAGATCCATGTTCAAATTTCCACCTACACCCTTAAAAAAATTACGTCTGAGTAGAATGCCATAGGAAGATAGAACATTGACCACTAAGGTTGTCATCTTAATCCTCTTATCTAGAAAAGCCACAAATACAAATTGGGCATATTTAATTTGACCCACAAGTGGTACTTGCTTGTTTTCCATGGAGAAACATCTCTCAAAAGTCTTAGTTAAGGTAAGACCGAGAGAATCTACTACCTTGGTAGGCATAACATTATCAGAGGCTCCAGAGTCTATTATATAGTTTCTCAACTTATGACCATATATCAATAGAGAAACATAGAAAGGTTCTAATTTTTTGGAGGAAACAAGAGGAGTAGTGACAAGATTATTTTGGATCAATTTTTTCTTTGAGGGATCATGAGTTACTTTTGGAAAATCTTGTCCTATAGGGATGATTTTCTTTTTGATGTATTTAGCCAACCTATCAAACTATTCAAGATTGGCTTGTAAGTACTCAACTTCAGACATTTGGATCTTGGTCTTCCTAACATGATCAATTATGTTGAATAATTGAAATGAATTAGAAACAAAGGAAGGAAGTCCATCATTCTAGTTTTTATTTGATGTGGTACTGGTCTAATAAATAGAAGCAAAAGGTAAAAGATTATTTGAGGTACTTACTTTCTTATTGGTCACTGGGTCCTTTGATTGGAAAGTCAGTGAAGTCTCCCATTTAGCAATTGAGATCATTGGCTGAGGTTCTTCTCTTACTTTTTCTTTATCAGCTTGTTGAGTTGACTAGTTTTGGGACCTAGTAAAAACAACATATGATCCATCAAACACTTTTTTTTTTTGTAGATTCATCTTGGTAATTTAGAAAACTAATGTTGGAGTCACCAGATAATTCTTCTTCTCCTTCTACAAATATATTAGCATCATCTTCTTAGTCCAACTCAAGTTGGACAGAGAGATCATGTTTAGCTTCATGATAACCAACTGCTAAGTTGACTAGTGCTACTTTAATGACAAGCTTCCCTTGTGTGAGAGGAAGATGATTGGATTGCCCTTAATTTTTGGTAGAATTTCCTTGATATGAGTTGTTGGGAAATTCCCTCCTTGGTATATCTCTATAGGAAGGAGGGGAATACATACCTTGGGACATTTGCCTTTTAGAGCTAGTAATTTATTTTCTAAATTTTATACCATAGGATCGATGGTGCTTATGGAAGAACTTTTAGCAGAAGAGGAAAATTTATTTTTATTAGAATATTTTCTTATTTTACCTATCAAGATAAGATCATCTTTAACCTCGATATCCAAAATTTGAGCTATAAAAAGATCTATAGGGCCAGCCTGCCTCAATAGAAAACTCACTTCAGGAAGTGGAGAATTGATGAAGAAGCACTTAAGATTTTTTAGTGTTGGCTGAGCAATTGCAAAGATATTGTTCCTTAGCTTATTGAATTTAACAATGAAGTCTTGCATATGCTCAGGAGGCTATTTCTTCATTTGTGTAAGTTGAGCCAACAAGACATGTGCATCTTCTACAGATTTTAACTTAGCCTCAAATTTGGCCTTGAGAGTGTTACAATTAGTTATAGTCTAAGCTTGAAGATGATAAAACCAATCTATGATAGTGCCTTACAATGTTTCTACAAATAGTCTTACCTTTATATCTTCATATTCAATGCCTATCACACTACAGGCTATGCAGAAAGCTACAATATGCTCATCAGGATGAACTTTCCCATCACCATAGAACTTAGAATTTTTTTATTGAACTATGAGGTAGTTCATGTAAAGGTGGGGTTAGATTGAGAGGGCCAAAAGTGCTATCCCAAGGGCCTTGGGCTGCCATGATGCAATTATTAAAAGGAGGGATAACAAACCTTTGTGGGGTATGTATAGACAAAACTCTACTAGCACTAAAAATAGAAGCTTTACCTAGTATTAGAGACCCAACGTTGGTATGATGAAAACTCTTAGTTTGATGAAGGTGAGATCATGGAGAAAAAAGATCAAAATTATTTTGTTGCACCAACTCAAATACAATATCAACAATACCTTGAGCTCTCTGGGTTCATGTATACCATAGATCTGCTAGAATGTAGAATAGAAAAGAATTGAAATGCTTCAATTTGAAGCATGAAGCTTCAAATTGCATGTTCTTCCCCATTGGAGTCGCCAAAAAATATTGATATGAGTTTTTGGAAAATGTCCTCTTTGGTATATCTCTATAGGAAGGAGGGGTAGACATACCTTAGGACATTTCCCAACAATTAGTTGGGAAATCATGGAGAAAAAAGATCAAAATGGTTTGACATTAGAAGGAGATAGGAGAGTAACCCAAGTGTATCAATATAACTCTCAGTTAATATTGAAGGGTTTTATTCATCATTTTAGGAGAGTAAATGGCACTTTATTTACAATATTTTTATGTCTCTTTGATTCTCAATTAGAACAAAGAAGAATGTCAGATGAGGCCTGGGTAGTTGTGAATGATTTTGGATGTATGTTCTTGCAATTTCCTTCTTTTTCATACCTACTGGTTGGCTTTTTCCAAGGTCATCCTTATATGCTTCCAAGATTCCCTTCAAACAAATTGGTCTTGATAGAGCTATGCATGCAAATAATTATCATACATAATAAATAGATGGAACTTTAGAAGCCCAATTTCAAGTTCCCAATTGAAATTGGTAGGTTTTTAGTGTTAATCACTAGGAAAGCTAGAGTTATGGAAACTAAAATTTAGCTCATAACCATGAATCAGTTCAAAAGAATACCAAATTTTGATTACAAGGGCATAAAGGACATAATTAGGAAAAAAACCCAATTTTATGAACCTATGATTGAAGGTGTTTGGATAGATTTGAGGATAGTGGAAGATGTCAAGAAACTGGACTATAGTAGGTTATCTCTTGAGCAGATAGAATATCTAGGACTTGTTGATATCCTTGAGAATATAGTGGATGATGAAGATTTGATTAATGATAGATACAATGCTAAATAGGTTTCCAATGCCCCTATTCCCCCAATTGAATGGTCACAAAAGGAGCTGACTTCGTTAAGGAAAAGATTTGAACCAATATTGGAAAACACCAATAATTGGTTAGTAAATAAATGAATCACTTTGATAGAATTCATCACAAGTTTAGAAGCTACATTTCAAGAGGAAATAAGAAAAATAGTATAAAATAAGATGAATAAAAGTGATGTTCCTTCTTCTAGGCCACATAAGCTGAAGATCATATTTGTGATGAAGAAGTCAAAAGTTATGGAAAAAGAGTCAAAATAAGAAGATGTGGAGGTTGAGAAACAAAGCGTTGAATAACCAGCAACAAAATAGATGGAGACTGATGTAGGCCTATAGATCAATGAGGAGAGGAAACTTTGTCTCCACATGAAAATGTGCAACAAAGAATAGGAATCTCTTCTTCCCTACCTGACACACCCATTACAGTTCCTTCACCTGATTCTCCAATTAATGTTCCCTCTTTTGGATCACCCTCTTCTTCTAAAATGATTTTTGAAAACCCTCATAGCACTTTTGAAGATATTCTTCATTTCTTAGGGTTAATTCCTAGTTTGTCATCCCCATATTTTGATATCAGAGATGGTTCTAATTTTGATCACTTAGTAAAAGGTGTAGTTTTTACTGATACTCCATCTATTGTTTCCACTACTTGTGCAAGTACAACTTTGATGACACCTACAATGAAGATAGATTTAAATGTAAGTACTTCTGTGCTCCCACCATGGTTTTCAACTTACACTCTCAAAAGGAAGAAACAAGCCATCTCTCTAGATGACTTTGATTTCAATAAGTTGATGCTAGTGAAAGCTAAGGCTCCAAAGAAGTTGAGGATTCTTTCAAAAATGATTGGGGATAAGGGACACAAATTTTTGGAAATTATAAGACCTCTGCAGGATGCAGTCATTGAAAATTTGGATATAACTGATTACTCTATCTCTAGAGTTGAATTAGGTAAGATAACTCACGAGAGCACCAAGAGTGATATGCAGTCAGCCATGGACATCTTTATTCAAAAATTTGATAGAGAGAAAGAAGTGAAGGATCACTACAAAGTGATGGTGGAGCAATTGAATGTTGTGATCAAGAGAATCAATTTCACTTCAAAAATGGTATCTCCTTAGGCCATTTCCATAGAAGACCCCATTATTTAGAAAGTGGAAAATACCTACCTCAAGGGAAAAGTACTTGAAGAGTACTTGGACAAGATGTGTGGGCAAGGAGTTTCCTTATTCACAGATTTATCTGAGGAGACAAATAAAATAAGAAAAATAAGAGAACTTGATGATCTCATTAATGCTATTTCTTGAGATATCAAAAGCACCAAAAAGTATCTTGATAAATGGATGGATATGAGGAAACTAAAAATAAACACCCTAATATCAATTGGTGCCATTTCTGATAGAGACTCTTACACTGAAACTAAAGAGGCATTGATATATAGGAGTTGAGTTTTTAAAGAGTTGATCAGTGACCTCGAATCTTCAAGGAAACTCAGTGAAAAAAGTGATATTAGTCTTTTACATAAATTGGAGAAGCTACCTTACAAATTGACATCATAAGATAACTAATTCCTTTCAGCAAAAGAAATGATTCTAGAATTCAAAGGTATATTCCAAAAATAATTTGAAGATAAAACATTTTTAATAAACTCTGTGGACGACATTCTGGATAATCAATTAACTCTGGATAATCTAAAGACCAAGTTATCTAGTCATGACAAATCATTCAGTAGTAAAAGATGCCATGGTCAGAGCTAAGATGATTTTTAGAAACACTATTAATCCAAACAATATTAGGATGCAGGTGGCTTTCACTATATACGATGCTCACATGAATAAAGATGGGGATACCAATTGAATCAATTTTCCTTTGATTTAATTTTCACTTCTCACATGTACTTTTTCAATTGCTCTGGATATTTTACATGTATTTTTAACATATGTAATTACATGTAAAAATATGGAGAGTCTAAAATCAACAAGGACTCCTATCTTTGACTAAGTCAAAGTAATTGGTTTTTTTTCCAAAAATCCTCAAGGCCTCTCCCTATAAATAAAGAGGGCCTCTTTTGTAATAGATATATTTTAGTCATTAGAAATAAAAACTCTACTCAAATTGAAAGGCATTTTGAGACTTTGAGCTCAGATTGTAAATCAAATTTCATCAGGTGAATGATAAAGCAAGTGACCTTTCAAACTTTGTGTTGAAATAACTTGTGTTATGTAAGAAATTGTTCTTATGTCCTTTTCCTAGTATAATTTTATCTATCTGATCAAATAAGTAGAGTAAGTGAAAATAATCTAGGAGATGTTCTGAAGATAATTATGGAGACTTTGTGCTACTATAATTGTCTTTAGTTTGTGTTTTAATGTTTTAAAACAAAGGATATTGGAAAGGCTTTGAACTACTTTTATCTTTTGTAATTATATACTTTGTTGTAGTTTTTGGTGAAGATTTTGGGCTGCACCTCATTCTACTGTGATATAAGTCACAAATAAGCAAGAGAAGGAATGATAGAGTTTGTGCTTTCATGGGTTTCTTGTAGATTCAGTTAATATCAAGAAAATTTTCCTTTGTTTTGTGAACATCATTTTTGAAAAAAGAGAAATGGATGATATGATCTCCCCCTTAAGTTAATATTTAGTATAAGTTAAGTTTGTGATATTTTATAGGGAACCTCCCCTTGCTAAGATGAGAGATTTATCTCATTGAACTGTGGTTGATATAACTATTTTGTCTTCAGTTAGTGGATGACAAAATATTCACCCAACATACTGCTAGGAAGGTACTCTCAAGTTTTTTATATCTTGAAGTGTTTTCTAGTTCAATATATAAACCTTCAAAGTTAATCTAGTAGACTATGATAGAATAGAGATCATCAAGTTTAAATACATTGAATTATTGGGTCAAATAGTTAAGGAGATTAATGATGAGTGTGTGATCATGAAGATTATGATTTGACAACCTATATAAAGTCAAAATGTCAATGGTTCTTGAAATTGCACATGATAGTGACAAGTGTCTCAATCATTAATTTTGAGTATAAGATCAATAGCTCATGAGTTTTCATGAAGATGGAGATAAATGGATTTCATTGAGTCAAATAATCAATGTGTGCATAAGGCACATAGATTTGCCAATTGGCATGATCATGGAAATAAAGATCTAAGATCAACGATGAGTGATTGTAGGTTAAAGTTAAGATATTTATAAGGATATTGATGGTGTATATTTATTCAAAGTTTCCAAGGAGCATGAGATGATGATTTTTTTTGATGCTTAGTTTTTACATAGTGATTGTTGGAATTTAAATATTCAAATTTGTGAAGGAAAACCAATCTGTAGTTTTTGAGCTATATCTTTTGATCTAGGTAGAATTTGATAATGGTGTAAAAGGTAAAGTTGTAGAGGAATTCAAGGAACATATAAAAAATTGGTTTATAGGTTTGAATATTTGTACAAATTCATTTATTTAAGTTAAAATGTGACTATTTATTCATTCATGGTATTCTTGTGTACAAAATATTGTTTAATCAATTTGTGCTTTAGCAGAAGAGTGTTTTGGTGGATGTATTCATTTGAAGATGTATTATAGGTTATATGGAGTGGAACCATGTATTTGAAAGTGATATTATATTCTTAATTTTATTAATTAAGTTCTAAAAGGAGTAATAGGTCTTCATGAGACCTATAAGGGCTACTAAGGCCTAATTGAAAGGCATAATGACTTATGTATGACCCATAGATGCTATGGATGACCTGTGAGGATAGTATTGAGATATTTGTTAGAATGATAGAAATATTAAGGGTTAAGGCAAGTATAATGTCTGACCTATAAGTTGATACTATTGAAGACTCTATAAAGAGTGGAGACCAAGGTGATGGTTTCTGGAATTGAGAGTGAAGAGTTGAGAAGATGTGATATTGAGTGAAGGAGAGAAATTTTGAAATAGAAGGTAAAAGTTAGTGAGGAAAATTATAGATAATATAAGATATTTAATGGTTATCTGATCAAAGTGATGAAGGTAAACACATAGGTCATTGGACCTAATAAGCCTAAAAGAGGTAGATTGAGCAAGTAAGCCCTAGAGGCTAATTGAGTGAGTGTGCTTAGTGGATGGATTGAAGAGCAGAGGAGGTTGAAGATTATGTGCATTCCATATAGATCATGTTTATAATGTTTTTATAGAGTTGTTACAATTTTTTTGATTGTGTATGTACTAAGAAATGAAGAGTGATCCAAAAGGGTGTTTTGGATGTATTGCTTATGTGTGCAAGTATATGAGAGTGTAAAGGGGAATAAGTGAAAGTAAGACAAGCCCATCATCAGGTCTATAATAAATTATATCATAGGTTGATATTGGTTCAAGGTACCTAGGTGGGTTCTTGGTTACCTAGTGGGTTGGTTCCTCCTTACAAGGTAAATCTTGTTAAAGGTTTAGTTGTTGTGGGTGCTTAGCTAGACAAAGGTAGCAGCTCCTTTTGGGATTGGTGTCTCAATAAAATAAGGGATGGGTGTTCCTTGATCAATTATTGCTATTATAAATGTTATATCTTATTATTATATGATTTTTAACCATCTTGTAGGGTTTAGTAGGTTTTATCCCCCAAGAGGGTTTCCCACATATATCATGTGTTTTGTGCTTGATATTGTCTTATCTTCCATGTTCATTGTTATGAATGATGTGTATGATTCATGATTGTATGTGTTGAATGGTTAAGGGTTTAAATGGTTTGGAATTGGATTGAATATCTAGTATCACTGATTTACCCCTCTGTCAGTGATTGTACTTCTAACACCCTAAACCCTAAACCTTTTAAATTATAGACCCTTTAACCCTAAACCAATCAATTTAGCCCCAATTAACATCTTTTATATAAGAATTAGATTCATAGGGATCAATTTGGTCAAAATCACATCACTTATTACTAAAATTGACTTAATTGACTCAATTTATGATGATGTGGGGGCTAATTGAGACCAAAATCACATTCTTTACTGACATATCTAGGTTCAAAGAGCTCAAATTTTCTCCATTTGACTTCATGATTGTACCTTATATACCATAAACCTTAATCCATAAAGTTCCTAATCTATAAACTCTTTAAACCATAAATATAAAATCTAAATCATTTTATCCCAAATCAACATCATTTAGACTGAGAATCAAGTTCATAGGGCTCAATTTGGCCTAAATCACATTAATTATTTCCCCATTTGACTAATTCACTCAATATACATGATGATATGGGGTATAATGGCAACCCAAAAACACATTTTATAGTCACAAATAGGTCTAAGTGATTCAAATTGTCCTCAATTATCTTTGTGATTGACCATGTGTACCATAAACCCTAAATCTTATAGGTCTTAAACCCAATACCTAAACCATAAACCCTATACCCTAAATCCTAAAAAAATAAATTTATCACTAATTAACATCATTTAGAGTAATAAATAGGTATATACATTACAAGTAATTTGGCTCAAATCCTAGTACTCATTGTCTTAATTAACTTAAATTGGTAAATCGATGATGATGTGGGGGATAATTGAGACCAAAAATATAGTAGAACCTATTTACACCCTAAAATATACATAAATTAAACCCTAATCCCTAAAACATAAACCCTAAACACTAGACCATAAATTATAAACCATAAACTTTCCTTATTTACCAATCTATTTAGCCCTGATTAACATCCTTTATAGTGAAAATTAGTTTCCCATAGCATAGAGCAATTAGACCTTATATACACCCTAAAGCTAAAACCTAATCCCTAATCCCTAGTACCTAAGTTACCTAAAACATAAATTATAAGCCCTATGCCCTAATTCCCTAATCCCTAATCCTAAATCCCATGCACTAATGCCTTAATCCCTAAACCCTGAACCCTACACACTAATGCCCTAATGCCCCAATCCCTGAATAAATTAAGTATAAAATGATTGCATTATTAAATAATGTGATTGAATTATTTTTTATATAGATAAAAATCATTTATAAAAGTCTATGTTTAACTTAAATTGAGTATTAAGAATAACATGATCACATTATATAATGCAATCACATTATTGCATAACAAGATCGCATTATTTCATAATGTTATCATGTTATTTCATAACATGATCATATTATTATTAATATATACAAAACTCACTTATCAACATCTATTTTTAACCCAAATCAAGAATTCTATCCCCATAGACATTTTTTGCATACTTCTATGAGACCTACAATACTTGTGTACTTTCGACCCCACCTTTGAAAATCTATCAATCATCCTTGATGGGTGACAGTTCATGTTAAAGGAAGAGGATTTTATTAAAGAAAAAACACCAGAGGAATTAGAAGAGTTAAGAGAGAAACACAAGATAAAAATGATAAAAATTATGGTAGACAAGGCACAAACCCTAATCCTAATGAACCATATGCCATAAATAATGAGCCAATTAATAATAATGAATTAAATAATGATGAAATTGACCTTAATGAATTAAACAATGATGAAATTGATCATAATGAAATGAATAATAATGAAATTGATAATAATTACTTAGATAATGTTAGAAGTTTACATTCAAAGTTCCAAGTTTTTGATTTTGTTGTTGATGAGTCTATGTATGATCTTCACTCCCCATAAATGAATTTTTTTGATGGAAAAAAATAGTGATGAAATTCACAATCAATAAAATTTCATGGAAACATATAATTAAGAAATAAACAATGAATAAAATGTCATCCCAACTCTAAATAATGAAAGTAGTAACAATTTTGAAATACCCTCTCAACAAATTCCACCGTTAATAACACTTCCAAGAATTGTGCATAGAAAAGACACGTATTTAATTAAATTAAATGAAAAAATTTTAGAACCAATGCATAACAAAATGTTTGATCACCATTTAAGAATACCGTTTTAACAAAATTTGGATATTTTCTTTCATAATTTGGATTATGATAGTTAAAGATGTCAGTTATTTGTTTTGTTGATCAAATTGATTAAGATGATACCTATAATGTACACATTAGGACTAAGAACATCTAACATGGATGATGAAAACAATGAAATTATTGAAAATCTACATGATACATGTCATATTGTAGGCCTAAAATCATGCACTTTAGATTGTAATGTTGCCTAACATATACTTATAACTTGTACAATAAGTGGCCATATAGGGAAAAAATGAATGCTTTAAAAAATAATACAAACATTTAATATAAATAGAAAACTATTGATTAAATCAATTGAAAGATGTGAAAGACTTAATGAACCTAATACCAAAGAGCTCTATGCATTCTCTAGCGGACTTCTATAAAATTATAAGGCTATAATTGATGCTCCCAAAAGGTTACTTGCTCAATTTTGGAAAGACAATACAAGATTTTTTCCCAATGCAATAGATGTAGTGAAAATAAGAGTTGGTTCTCATAACCATGAATTGCATCTGACACATGTCTTGGATATGACTCAAACATGAGTGTACTCTAATATTTTGGAAAAACATCCACAAATTTATATTTGTAAAAGGTATTTTGAGATGGCCGAACCTTCTTTGTAAATATAAATCACACATACACCACTTGTTGTTGTAGGTAACATGTTGAATTTTCAATGCACTATGATGTTTGTTTTCCATATTCATTGTACTTTACATACTAACAATATTTTGCAGAAATATGACATTTAATTTACACCAAAATTAGCTAGGGAATTCATTCCAACTATTTTTCACAAAAGATTAGATGGATAATTAGTTTATAGAAAATCATGTTTAAATGGAAATTGTATAATTTATGGTGGATTTACAAAATTAAAAAAATTGTATCCATGAGGAGAGTACAAGTGTAATTGGACAAGAATTAGTTGGTTTAATCAAATATAAATCAATGAATTATTAAGTAAAAGATGGAAAATAATCTTAAAGGTGTGAGCTTGTTACAAAAAGAATACTTGTTTCTGATTTTTTGGTCAAATTTAGGGAGAAAATTGTTTATGAGTATGCAAGACACATATAGGGCTAGATGGTTAGATGAACATTTCAATATCAACAAGGATACATTTGCACTTGATCTGATTGTGAAAATACACTTCCAAGTGGATTTGAATATCATGGTAATGTGATCACATGCAATTTACCTATTTAGATGTGATCAAAGCAATATATTCTCAAGTGGAGGTCCCAAAGGCAAAAATGGTAGTTGGAGATCAAGAAGTTACCTATTCAATGCCAAAAAGTTACATTTTAGGACCCGTCACTAAAACTTATCCAGTGGATTTTTATCAAAAGTTATACCCAAGTGATATAGGGTACAATTAGAGGACTTAAAGAGGTAGGGGAGGGATTTGATGGTTTGAAAAAATGACTTACATGTTTCATTTTATGCATGTTTTAACTTAGGCTAAAAAATGCATTTTTCTTGTATTAGGAAGGGAGTTCTTGAGGTTAGAATGAGTGGTGGGTTTATCATTTGGACCTGATGGGAGGAAAACAACTTGGTATTGGATGTTATTCCCCCTAGATGTGTTGGTATTGCTAGTTTTTAGTCATAAAGCATCAAAACAAGAGTTCTACAACCACAACTTAAACTTTAACAACATTTGTTGTCAATGTTTTTGTGCTCCTGAATGGTAGTGAAAATGCACTTCGAGGTGGATTTGAACATGGTGATGGTGTGATAATGTGTAAATTACCTATCTAGACATGATCGAATAAATATATTCTCAATTGGAGGTCCCAAAGGTAGAAATGGTAATTGGAGCTCAATAAGTTGCCTATTCAATGCCAAAAAGTTACATTTTAGGACATGCCACTGCAACTTATCCAACATATTGCTCTCGAAGGTTCCACCCAAGTGCTCAAGGGTGATATTATAAAAATTAAATAGGAAGGGGATGGGTTTGATGATTCAAATAAATTACTTACAGGTTTCATTTTATGTGTGTTTGAGCTTAGGCTAAACAATTGCATTTTTCTTGTATTTAGAAGGGCATTTTTGAGGCTAGAATGGGTGGTGGGTTTCTCATTCAGGCCTGATAGAAGGTCAAGAACTTGGTATTATAAATTATCTCAATAAAATGTGTTGGTAGTTCCATTTTTTGGTCAGGAAACATCATATTGAGAGTTCTGAAACCACAACTTAAACTTTGAAAACATTTGTTGTCAGTGTTTCTGTGTTCTTGAACAATAGTGAAAATGCACTTCTAGGTGGATTTGAATGTTGTGATAACATGTAATTTGCCTATATAAATGTGATTTAATAAATATATTTTCAAGTGGAGGTCCCAAAGGTAGAAATGGTAGTTGGAGTTCAAGAAGTTCCCTATTCAATGCCAAAAAGTTGCATTTTAGGATCTGTGATTGCAACTTGTCCAACACATTACTATTGAAAGTTACACCTAAGTGATTTGGGGTATGATTAGAGGGATTAAATAGGTAAGGGAGGGATTTTATAGTTCATGTAAATGAATTACATGTTTTTTTCCACATATTTGAACTTAGGCTAAAAAACTACATTTTTCTTGTACTAGGAAGGGTGTTCTTGAGGCTAGAATGGGTGGTGGGTTTATCATTCAGGCATAATGGGGACTTAAGGACCTGGTAATAGAAATTACTAACCCAAAAAAAAATTTATAGTTCCATTTTTTGGTTAGGAAGCATCATAATGAGAGTTATATAATAAAAACTTAAACTTTGACAACATTTGTTGTCAATGTTTCCATGTTCCTGAACGGTAGTGACTCAATCCTACGTATAGTTTTTCATATTATTTATCCATATATAAATATTTATTGAACCTGATAAATACTATAATAACTTATACTACTTTCCCCTACTCTCCTAAACCATACATTCCCATGCAACTCTTTATCTCTCCCTTTTCTCACCCACTTTTGCATGAAATTGTATTTTAAGTGTTCAAAGTGATTTGGAGGATAGAATAGGTTTGTGATATTTTTAGAGATAATTTGTTAAATATAATTAATAGGAGGCATAAAAACCTTAAGGTATAGACCTATAAATAAATATAAATATTAATGGGAGTTGGCTTGGGTCTAGAGACCTCAATGGGGAGTTGATGTATGATAAAAGTGAGGTGTTGAAGGTGCTAAAGGAGTGAAGTGTTGAAGGGTTAGAAAATAGTATAAAAAACATGCATTAGGCCTATTAGGTCAAATATACATTGAATTAAAAAAGTGAAATAAAGTGTAAAGGAGTGCGGAGGCCTTTCAAAGTAGATTGAGTGGGTTGAAGTAAAGTTGGACATGTGGATATACGAGCTAGAGGAAGTGTTCTTGAAAGTATTAAAGAAGAGGAAGTCATCTAGGCATAGCCAATCCTAGGTAATGTATAGTGATAGAGTCTAAAGAGTGAATGACAAAAGGGTTAGGTTTTATGATAGTAAAGGTGATGCAAGAGCATCACCAAATACATGTAGAATCTATGTTGACAATAGTCTTAGGTAATTATTAAGACCTATAAACTAGGTTAGCTTAGTAAGTTTAATTTAAATGAGTAAGAGATAATATAAACAAGTTTATTAAGTTAATGAGAATGGTTTATATTCTAAAAAAGTGATAATTCTCACTCATAATGAGGAGGAGCCATACAAGACCAACCAAATAGCTTAAAAGGATTAAAAAATATCAGTTTTGAAGAGGTTAGAGCATATGTTGTAGGTATATCTCAATGAAGAAGGATAATATAAATGCTTTATTATTTCACATAATAAATATTTATGAGTATTATTTTATATTTTAAGTTTTTTTAATCCTTTTATAATATTATTATAATCCTTTCATATTGACTATAAGCTTAAATCTCAGTTATATTCATGAAACCCTCAAGAATTTTATATTTTTACTATTACAATCATTTTTAGAGGCTTATTTACATGTGGAAACTATTATATGAACTCAATTAGATTATTTGGATAGTTTTTAAAGACCAATATACATGTTTTAGATCATAGAAAATCCCAACAAGCTCTATGAACTATCAATAATTAACTCTTGGCCTGCATAAATTCTAAGTAAATATGAAGTAAGGGTTTCATGAGTAAAACACCTCTAAAACTCAAACTATTGAACAATAACGTCTGAATTTTTTTGATAAGATGGGTAATGGATATTATAAATTATTCCAAGTATCATTTGGTTGATAAGAGGGTTTAAATTTTAGGTATAAAGGACTATTTTTTTGTACACCAGTAGAAAACCATTTTTGAGAATGTTCTACCTAAGGTACGATGAGTTTTTGGTTTATTTTAGTTATATAAACTTGGGTAAGGGTTGGAAAAGGTCAGAATTTATAAAATACTTCTATAAATATAATTTTTAATATCTAAAAACTCTATTTTTAAAAATTGACCTAGTGGAGCAACAACTAGGTCTAGAGATCTAGAAACTTAAAAAGATAGAATTTAAGAATGAAAGCTCAATCTCTTAGAGATTTATAGTTGGTTGATTTATTGTATGTTTTTAAACCTAAATAAATATTTTAGTTTTCATAAGACCTATACAAAGTGTCTTAAATATTTAAAAAAAAAAGAGATCAGATCTGAGAGACTGGTGACTAGTTAAGAGCAGACACAATGAGTAATTGACTAAGTTAAAACAAGATTTTTTGAGAGTGGATTTTGAATCAAGTTGAGAAAAAGAGTGGATAATTGAGATTATAATTATTCATGATATTGAGAAAACTATGCATTAGGTCGTATTAGGGGGTGATAAAGGGTTTTAGCCAAAGATGGATCATTATCTCATGAGTGAATATTCTATTTCAACTCAACAAGGTTGCCTTTTGTTAGACTAAATAGATTATAGTCAATTTAAATTAGAAGTTCATCTCTTCATTATACAATTATGAATATTATTGGGTATGGGCCTTAAGTGAAATCAAATTGCATGCTAATGATCAATTAAAAATTTGTAAATGGGAGATGACAAATGCAAAATAGATAAGAATGTTATTAGTTATTTCCATTACACATAATCAAATAAAAAATTTAATTTAAAATAATGTGGGAGATCATATATTTATAGAATTGAAAATAACAATTTTTTAATCCTCATTCATGTACAACATTAAATACAAGATTCGATAGATAATAGTTTTGAATATCAAAATAATACTATAAGATAACATTTTAAATTAAAACTAAATATAAATTAGATAGATTAACATAATTAAGATGAAAAATCCAAAAAAATCATGTAGGCACATGTACAATATCAATAAGATATAGATTGCCATGATAGGCATACAAAAAATTACATCTACCAATATAGTATCTAATGTTAGGTGAATGTCATATATGCATATATAATGCCAAAAATGCATACATTACCATATATGCATATAAAAAAGCACATTTCATGTAAGACATCATAACCATCAAATAACCTCCATCTCTTTGCCTTCCTCAAAGAATACTCTCCTTGGGATGCCCTGATAGAATATGAAGATCCCTCTAATTCTTTGGATTGATCCAACGTCTAACTGTGGGTCCTATGCTCATTGCTCACTTGTAGATGAACCTATTCAAATACAAGTATTATTACAAAATTAACATAAAATACATTCAACCACTTGTTAGGAAATTAATTTTAAATTATAATAAAACATCATTTAAACATGCACTTACTACATGCTAGTAGTCCTGCTTAATCTATTTTTGATGCTCCAACAAGTCAGTGGTAGGCTCATCCATTCAAATAAGCATATAAAATAGGGAATAAACATGAGAAGTTAACCTAATAATCATCTTAATGGGACTATCAGATGTCATGGGTCAACCTTGCACACACAATACAATTACATACATTATATTTTCCCCAAGTATGCAGTAACATTATTAAAACAAGTCTATTTTTACAATTCAAAACTACAAGTTAGTATATACCTCTGTCAGTGCCTATGTGGATGACATTGTAGCAATAATGTGTATGTCTATCTCAAATCTAATGATGGAGGATTGTCTACTTGAACCATCAACTGAATGTAAAAAAAGTCTCACTTACTTTTTTTATAAAGTATCAAAGATATATATGGAAAAATGTTCTCCTTTATTAAACCAAGAGTGTATTTAATAACACTATACTTGAATTTTGAGATCATTGATAGATAAATTTAACTTAAACTTACAAGGAAAATACACATAGACTAAGTATACATAGATCATAATATTAACTCAAAATTTTACCTCTGTATAAGTAAAAGGTGTCATCCTAATAGAGATAGATGCAGTAGTGGATGGGCCAGTAACTGGATCTAAAAGTGTAAAAAATGGTTATAATAAATCAAATGTTATAATTGTCGACTATGATGATGAAGGCATCTTCACCTCTTGGGACATAAAAATTGACATATATATTATTAAATTTTTATGTAAATTAATTATTAGATAAATTAAATTTGCAATTATAATGTAAATTTTGCATGCAATTTATGTAAAATATACCTACATCTATGTAGTGGTTGATGTCTGCACACTAGATGTGTGTGGTAAAAACTCATCACTCATAAGTATATTATCCAAACCATATAAACCACCATCACCATCATTGACATAAGGTCCATTTCATATAGATCCATAAGATTTGTAAGGTTGGGGTTAGGTATGCACATTAGGTGGTGTATCTCTAGCATCAGTCTGTGAGAGCCTACTCATATGGTGAATGATTGTATTAGTAAGTGAAATAAGTGCATGAAGAGTGCCAATATCCATGACCTATTAATCTATAGAGGGGATCTTAGGTTGAAGTGGCTTTAGGATATAGATACTTGTAGGCTGAGTAGGTGCATGATGTGCACCTGGTCAATCTTGTATTGAGCCTTTCCCTCGACCCTAAAATTGACTAAAATCATAATAGTTTGTAATATCATTGAAGACAAACTAATTATAGAGTTTAATTAAAAATATAATGGGACCTCATGGTTATTACATGGTGGATAATGTAACACCATCCACCATCAGTCCCAAAAATTGGTTGTGATTAAATTGTGTTGGTAGTGATGGATTTGAATTTTTTTTGAAGTTACTAGAAATGGTGTATTGGTGGTAGGGTATTTATACTTGACATCATGTTATGATAATTTTTAGCATAATAATCCCTATAAATATCTTGATATGAATCCCATTTGTCATTTTGACTCGTTATAGAGTCAATTTGACCTAATATTGTCACTAGGTAATTGGCTAGATAGGTACGGTGGATATTGGTGGAAGTGAAATCCCTCATTATCCCAAATAATTCTTCATTTTTAATTTTATTTTCCATAATATGGTCAACCAAACTCTCTTGACTTCCTAGGGGATTTTGTTTAACTGTAGGAGGGTTACACTAAGGAACAAGAGGGTTAGGTAAAGGAACAAGAGGGTTAGAAGGATGGCCTATTCAAAAACAAATAAAGTACCAATTAAATAATGAAAATAATAAAATTAATAAAAAATTAATATATTGTTATCACTTCTCTCTTATACATGGTGACATCATCAATTAGTAACTTTTTGGGATGAATTATGATAAAGATTGGCCTTAGGAGGGCAAAACATGATCACAAAGTGGAGGAGAGTGAGGGAAAAGATAGAAAACAAATACAAAATGAGGAATTTTAGGTTTGGTTCATTTTTTGGTAACATAAAGAATGTAATCACATTATTAACATGATCATGTTATTAACATTATTACGTTATTTTTTTAAAATAACACAATCATATTTTTTTTAAAGAATGTGATCGCATTATTTAATAATGAAATCACATTGTGGCTCAGTAAGCATCGAGCCATAATTAAAATAATGTGATAATCATATTATGGGAAATTTCCATAGAATTATCCCCCAACTCTGTGTACATACCCAACACATTCACAAACAAGTATACTAATAAAACCCATCTCATGCTTTATTTTCTCAGTTAGAACACAACTACAATGAAGTAGTGTTTTGAAATAGATCAATAATGGTAAATTCCCCATTGTAGGGTTTTATAAAAAGATAGTATATTCCGATCTAAACCATATTTTATCAATCACGAGGCTAAAATACACAAGAAAAGGTAATTCTACATAAAATAATATGCATACCCACAATGCCAAAATCTATTTCAAAATGACTTGGCTAAAACAAACATTTATTTACTAAGAATAATCATATAAAAAATGCAATACATTAGTGACTTATTTTTAACAATATAAACCTATTACCTTCATATTTTCAAAGCAAGGAGCCAAACCAAGTTCGTGTGTTGATTCCCAATCACATACTCAATTTTTATTTCTTTTTTTCTTAATGAAAAAATTAACAGTAAATATCCACCCTCTACTTGAGTCATGGTGAAATGGAGCCTTAAAACCATGTCTATATATTACCCAAAATTTAGGAAAAATAATATCCCAAATGAAAAATCTTAACCAACTCAACAGTCTAAGTGACCTTCATTTCCACCAAACAAGGCAGACAATTTCTTAAGGGTTATGATAACCAATGGGTTCTCATCCATTCACAGATCCAAGTAAAAATAATAAAAAAAATAGAATATTTTAAGACCCAAGAGATAAAACCCAATAAAAATGCAAAAACCTAAGTCAATGACCACCATCATGCCAAGCTCTCAGTGACTAACGTCATTGATTAGCATAATCAATCAAAACCAACATAAATAAAGACCATGTAAAAATGACCCCCTTAACAAAAGACATTTGCCTAGGCCTCAAAGTGACCAAGGGATTCTTGGTTCAAAATAATTATATTAAAATAAAATTAAAAACCTCAAACAACCACTTGCAAACCAATGAACCCATAAACACTTCAATCAAGGTACCACTCAATGACCTAGATTTTAAGTGAATAGGCTTGTTCAATATTTTGGTCCATTGAATAATATTTAAATGGAATTGAGATGTAACCAAAATGTTATAAAGGAAATATAATCAATCAAAAACATTTAAAACTCTAAAACCAATCTCACCAAAATATAAAAGAATCTCAATAACCTGTCTAATTATCCTTCTTGCGAAAGCAATTCTTCACAACATGAATGCAAAGTATTTAAATAGTTCTTGAGTAGATTTAGGCTCTCCATTTGGAAATATTTAAAATAAAAAATAGTTATGTTCTTTTCATGAATATGAAAATGAACAAAATCATAAAAATAATAAAAAAATCATTGACATAATAGTTAGGTAATGACCAAGATGACCAATGTAGTCAACTATAACAAACTCTGAGAATGTTTGGAAACTCATTGCTTTGAAATTACTAGTCAAACTATACCAACAACCATTTTCACAACCCCATTATCTAGATTCCCAATCAGACCTAACTCATATAAATCCTATAAACACCAAAGATGACATCAATACTATCTATCCATAAAACATCCAATGATCATAATTTCATAGTAAACTAAAATTCATCTAAAATTAATATAACTAAATACAATAATGAACCATAGTTATCTCATCATAACATCATATAGATTTAAATTAGTACAATTCTGATCAAGGTAAAATATAATTAAAAAAAACATATTATAGTAATGTAGTTTCCAAGGTATTAATAAACAATAGTTTGAAAATGAGTTCCCAAAAAAAGGGTCATGACATCCTCTCCCACATAAATAGGATCTATCATGATGATTATACAAAAACATGAGGATAATTTTTTCTAAAAATACCAAAATCTTCCCATGTAACATTCCCTTCATTGAGTGGGTCCCATTGGATGAATACTTTTTGTACATCCTTGTTTCATAGATTAATGCTGAGATGGTCTAGGATCCTCATGGGTTATAGCTATATTTTCTTCTCTTCCATAAATTGAAGGATTTTTCAATACAAAATATGATTATAATTAGAAATATATTTTCTAAGCAAAGAAAAGTAGAAACAATCATGAATCTTAGACAAAGGAGGAAGATCCAAATGATAAGCTACATGCCTAATATTATCAATGATATCAAAAGGTTCAAACTAGTGCAGAGCTAGTGTAGATGATTTGCCAAACTTTATTCAAATTTTCCAAGGTATAACTCTCAATAAAAATTTATCACCTAAATTAAATTCCCATGGTAATATTTTCATATTTGTATATTTTTTTATTACAAGATATTTTAAATTTTTTCCTAATAAGTGTCATCTAATTATCATAATCTTGCAGTATTTCAGGTTTAGAAACAACCCTATTTTTTAAATTATCATATCCAAGAGTAGTTCTGCATTTTTGACCATATAAATTATCGAAAGGAATCATCTTAAATATAAAATGATAATTTTTATTATAATAAAATTCAACTAAATGGATATAATCTTTCCATTTAGACTATTGATCTATCACATACATTTGTAGCATGTATTCTACTACTTGATTTGATATTTCAGTTTGACCATCCATTTTTGGGTGGCACGTAGAACTAAAATTGAAGTGGCTACTGAAAGGCTATGGTCAAAGTTTGATAAAAACTTGATGTGAATAATTTATCTAAATATGAAAAAATTGATTATGGCATGCCATGCATCTGAAAAACCTCTTTTACAAATATTATTCCAAAAATAGAGGCATTATTTGTTAGATTTCCAGCAATAAAATGATCCACTTTGGTCAATTTTTTGATTATAACTAGAATTGTGTCATGTTTGCTTGTGGATTTAGGCATCTTGCATATGAAATCAAGTGAGATCATAGTCCACTTATATTTTTTCACTTAATGAGGGTAAAACATACCTCCAAGGTGGTAATGCTCATCTTTAACTCGTTGGCATTTCAAATGTTTGGCCATGAAGGTAGCCACATCATGTTTAATTCTAGTCTAAAAGTAATACCTTTTTAATTCATGTGTCATCTTCATGACACTAATATGAGTATAATGAGGTGTTGTATGCAATTATTTTATAATTTTACTCCACGATTCCCTAATTTTAGGCACATAAATTTGATGTTTATGCCTTAACAGGCCATCATGTTCTATAGAAAAATTAGAAAAAGACTTTGCTAAAGGGTTGTCAACCAAAACTTCTCTTAACTCATGGAAATACTTATCCAATTTTTTTTCTTTTAGTACATCATTTCTAAAATTAAACCTAATAATATAAATTGCATCAAGGTAAGTGCATTGGATAAGTGCATTAACAACACACTTTTCCTTTCTTTTTACATATGAAATGTTCATATCAAAATTACTCACAAATTCCATCCATCTACATAGGCATTTAAGTCCTATTGGAATTTTTTTTTATCCAAGCTATGGTGATCAAATTTCACTTTGAAATGTTTTCCCAATATAAAATGTTTCTATTGATTCAAAGCTTAGACTATGGCAAAAATATCCATGTCATGTATGCAATAATTATTCTCATGCTCCTTAAGATTTCATGATTCATAAGACACCACTTTGGCATCTTGGGTCAATATTCCTCTAGAACCTTCCTTGGAAGCATCTATTCAAACCCAAAAATTTCCATTTGGGTAAGAAACAATAAATATAAGTGTTGTATTCAGTAGCACTTTAAGTTAATGAAATTCCTCTATGGAGATAGGTGATCAAAAAAACTTCTTGCCTTTATGCTACAAGTAATTAATGGGTTTGGTTATGATAGAAACATTTCACACAAACTTGTGATAATAGATAGCAAGCCCATATAACTACATACTTCATGTACATTACTAGGAGAAGGCCACTCTTGCATCACCTTTATCCTGGCCAAATCAATAACAATACCATCCTTATAGATGATATGCCTAAGATAGTGGATCTTAGGCTAAAAGAAAGTATATCTACATAATTTTATAAACAAATTATGTTGTCTTAATATTTTAAAAACCAACTGTAAATGTTGTTCATATTCAATTGTAGTTTTAGAATAAATCAAAATATCATAAATAATAACTAGCATAAATTTATCTAGGAAATCCCCAAAAACACTATTCATTAGTTTCATAAATGTAACTATTGAATTAGTCAATCCAAAAACAAAATTAGTGAATTCATAGTGACCATAATGAGTCCAGAAATAAATTTTATGAATGCCTTCCTCCTTGATTCACAGTTAATGGTAGCCTAATCTTAAATCAATTTTAGAGAAGACCATTGCTTCTTTTGTATAATCAAATAAATCATCTATTCTTGAAAAATGATTTGAATAATTGATTGTCACTTTATTAAGCATTTGATAATCCACACAAAGTCTCAAGGTTCCATCCTTATTCTTCATGAAGATAACTAAAACACCTCAAAGAGACACACTTGGCCTTATACTTCCATTTTCTAAAACTTATTGTAGATGAAGCTTTAATACTTTTAAATCAACCACATTCATTCTAAAGGGATATTTAAAGGTAGGTACAAACCCTGGTATAATATCTATTGAAAAATAAAATTCCCTTTTGGGTGGAAGTCTAGATAGTTTTATAGGATATACATCTCTAAATTATATTAAAATGGGAAACTTTTTGAATCAATCATCCTCTTTTTCAAATGATCAATGCATTTGGATAATATAAATCTAAATAATAGAACCTTTTTTAATTTTAAGGCTAAAATTAATTTACATGATTTAGGCCTTAAAATGCCTTACACATTATTGATTCTATTAGAATCATTCATGCAACATACACTCTTACAAAAGCAATCTAGTGTTGTATGGTGAGGTTGTAACTAGTCCAATCTAAAGATCGTATCATAAGATCCAAACAGACATAGAAACATATTTAGTTTGGTTTTAAATGCACCCAATTCTATCTCAACACCTTTTAAGAATTCGTATATTAGTACCCATTTTCCTGTAATAAACTCAACCTCCTAACCTTATCTAACTTTAATAGGTTTAAAATTACATTTTCTTGATACAAAAGGTGAAAAAAGTCTATCCATAGCACTATATTAAATTAAAATACAAATATTGAGACCAGATAATATATGTCTAATTTCAATCAAATTTACTTGAAAATCAACATTATGATTATTCATAGCTACATAGCCCTTGTGATTAGTTGATTGTCCAAGTTTAAAATTGGGATAATATTTTTGGTAGTGGTTATCACCACACTCCCATAATTGGAAAGTCCTAATAGGTGAAAAATCAATAGAATTAGCCTCTATTGTTGGACCGCATTGATTACCTTGGGTTTGATTTCTAAAATTTATCCCAAATTTAGGGAAATTTGGGGCCTTAAAATTCTTATTCTACCCTTGAAACTTGCCAAATCCACTAGTGATTATAGTGAATCTTAAATTCATATTTGGTTTATTGAATATTTTAGAAGTGGGTGAGATATTTTTAGATCTACTCCATTGTTTATTCATTTTAAAATCCTCCCTTGATTTTTGATAAGTTTTTCCTTCTCTTCAGCTCTATCAGAAAATTCAAAATCCACCACAAGGGTTTTAAGATTGGTCATATTAACGTCATACATCAATACTTATTTCAGACCAATTTTTAACTTACCAACCTTAGTTTCTTAATCATGTATATAGTTTAGATGACACAATAGGTTTATAATTTTATTCTCATACTCAGTGACTACCATATTCTCTTGTTTTGACAACTAGGAATAATTAATTTTTGTTTCCTTAAAATTGGAACTTAAGTACCTCTAATTGAATTTATTTTAAAATTTCTCCCAAGAGAGAGTAATAGGATGATAACCTTATAATGGACAAAGATTATTCTACCAAAGGGATGTATCACTAATAAATAGATAGGTTACTACCCTATATTTCATTTTATAAGACATACTATGCAAGTATACCAACCATGCATCAATTTTATCACCAAGTCTTCTCCTAAAAAGGTGGGTGGAGAAAGTTTCTCAAGCTATTTGATGATAGGATCCACTACTTGTAGAGGTAATTCTTGCATTGCTGGTTCTTATACTTGAACATTTATTTCTTCATTCAATATTTTTTGGGGAACACCCTTAATATTATTGATCCTACATTACTAAGTACCTATTTTCCCTTGAATGGCATTGAAGATAGTTAAAATTTCACTTAAGACTTCCTTAGAAGCATTACCACCTACTAGGTTAGCATCATGAGATTCATTATTACTGCTTGAGCTATTATCAAGAGGAGGGTCAATCAAATTATCCAAGTTATGATCACCATGGCCTGTATCCCAATTTATAACTCTACCCTTTCCAAGATTAGGTTCACCTTGATCAGAAGTGGCATCGAATCTTCATCTTGATCTTATCATGACCATCTTGAAGAATTCAAAGTTCAATTTTAAGGTAAGGTAAGGTTCACAAGTTATTCCTAAAGTTTCCTAGAGCTCTAAACCAAGATCTGATACCAATGAAATTAACCTTAAAAAATAATTAGAACCAACATTAGGTTATTTCAATAGGCTTTACAAAACATAAAATGTTTAAGAATATGTCTTATTGAGTAGACCTTATAAGAAAGTGTGCGATCCCTTGCTATATATTAAGCTTAGGATGTATAAGATCACTAATATGCTCTTATAAATTCTGATCTAACTATAACATGCATAAGTCATATTTGTCATAATATCGATGAAATAAGACTCACTCATAAAGAGTCCTTATTTTACATAAGATTAGTGTAAAACTAACTCTAGACTTAAATGAATGTTCACAAAACTCAAGGAGTTCTCCTTATTAAAATAAGATTAAGTAATTCTCAAAGAATAAAATAGTAATAACATAAATAAATATCTTAATTATGAATATAATAATGTTAACATGTAGTCATGCCAAAAGAATAATCAACTTAGCATTATTCTAATGTTGTTTTCAAAGTCACATTACAACATAGCCATACACTTTACATGACATAAACCAATAAACATGATATTTCTCTTGTTCACTTATAGTAATCAAACATGTTAATACTAAAATTGAACAAGAGATTACTATTACAATAATCATAATTCACAATCAAATGATACTAGAAATATCCTCCACATGATTCAACCCAATTGAGTTGATTACCTTTGACAGTAGGGTCATGACACCTTTTATACAATTCCCACCAATAATGCACAAGTTTTATAAATGCATCATAGAAGTAAGTATTATATTCATGCCCTTTTTAAAGCAACTCATTAAGATGACTTTCATTATGGTATCCCATAGTAGTATGTCAGAGACCATCCATTTAAAACATCCACTAAGCAAATTTTGATTAATGCATTAGTAATTTAATATATATGATATTAAAACATAAAAAAAATACTCTCTCCATGAATATAACAAACAATATTTATGATTCTCATTTTGGCTGTATGGTGTTTTATCATTCATGGATATAATGAACTAATTGTGCATTATAACATTATTTATCAAGTGATTATAGGTTAATATTGTGATTCATATGTAAAAATTTGGTGATTAAGTTGTGTTATATTTTAGATAATGGATTATTGGATATTCATGGAGAGAGTATTTTTTTATAACTAGTTAAAATAAAAATAGCCAACACATTCACAAACAAGCATAACAACAAAACCTATCTCTTGCCTTATTATTCTCAGTCATCACACAACTATAATGAATTAGTGTATTGAATGAGATTAATAATGGTAAATTACCTATTTTAGGGTGTTATAACAAAATAATATATTCCAAACTAAACCATTTTGACACAACCACAATGCCAAAAAATCCATAAGAAAAGGTAAATCCATAGAAAATAATATGCATACCCATAGTACTGAAATCTCTTCAAAATAACTCAACTAAAACAAACATTTATTTACAAAGAATAATCATACAACAAAACCCAATAAATCACTTACTTGTTTTTAATAATGTAGACTAGTTGCCTTTGTAGTTCCACAACAATGAGCCAAACCAAGTTTGTGTGTTGATTCCTAACCACACACTTAGTTTTTCTTCCTTTTTTTCCATAAAAAAATGAAAAATAAATACCCACACTCTACTTGAGTCATGGAAAAATGGAGCCTTAAATCCATGTATCCACATTCCCCAAATTCTCAGGAGGAAAAATGTCTAAAATGAAAAACTCTTAACTAACTTAACAATCTAGGTGACCTTCATTTCCACTAAACAAGATAGTTAGTCTCCCAGTACAATAGCCACTAGGTTTTCATCCATTCACAACTCCAATAAAAAATAACAATAAAATTAGAATGCTAGAAGCTCCTGGAAATAACATGAAACAACAAGCTAAAACCCTATGTCAATGACCACCATCATGCCACATTATCAATGACTATTCACATTGATTAGCACAATCAATCAAAACCAACATAATGTAAAAATGACCCCATTAACACAAGACATTAACCTAGGAATCAAAGTTACCAATGGATTATTCGTTAAAAATCATTGTAATCAAACAAAAATAAAAATCTCATTGTAATCAAACAAAAATAAAAACCTCAAACCACAACTTGAAAACCAACAAACCTAGAAACACTTCAATCAAGGTATTGTTAAATGGTGTAGAGTCTAGGTGAACAAAATTATTCAAGAGTTTAGTCTATCAAATCCTATTTACATATAATCGAGAAAAAACCATAAAATATTAAAAAGGAAATATAATAAAAAAACATTTAAAAATCTAAAATCAATATTAACAAAAGGTAAAATAATCTCAATAACATGTCTGATTATCCCTCTTGAAAAAGAAACTCTTGAAAACATGGATGTGAAGTATTTCAATAGTGTCCAACTAGATTTAGGATCTCCTTTTGGCAAGATTGATAATGAAAATCGGTTGTGTTCTTCTCATGAATATGATAATGAACCAAATAATAAAAAAATAAAAAACCTTTGATGACATAAAAGTCAGGGAATGACCAAGATAACTAATGCAGTCAATTGTAAAAAAAATGATGATGTTTGAAAACTAATTACTTTGTAATTACTAATCTAACTATATTAATATCCATTCTCACAACTTCGTTAATGATATTCCCTATCAAGCCTAGCTCTTAGAAATCATGTAAACACCAAATATGACATCAATAGTATTTATCCAATAAATATCCAAATGATCATAAATGTGTAGTCAACTAAATGTTATCTGAAAGTAATCTAACTAAATACAAAAATTCATCATAGTTATGTCATCATAGCATCATAATGATTTAAATAAAAAATCTAATCAAGATAAAATATGATCATAACAACATATTATAGTAATAAAAAGTCCAAGGTCTTAGTAAATAGAATTTTTAAAATGAGTTCCAAAAAAAAGGACCATGGCATAAATTTAGAGATACTCACCACATGGATCGACTAGCATTTTTTATTCTTCTCTTGATACTTGTTATATACAACAAATATTTGTGGGTGGCACTTATTCTTTGAATATTCAAGGATAAGGGTATTTTGAGATGACTAATATAAATTTTGAAAATGTCTTTTGTGTGCCTTCTCTCTCAACATATATTAGTTATATATATCATATCACTCATCCAAGAAAGATAGTTGAGTTCAAACCTAATTCAACTATAATTCAAGAGAATAATGATCCTTCTCAAATCAATGTATTTGTAAAGGTAGATCATCATGTAAAATTTTATATATTTTTCATTTATTTTATTTTATTATCCATTCCATGTATTACTTACTCACATTAATAAATTGATAAAGTTATGACATGATAAATTTTTCCATTTAAACTAATTCAATATATTCATCAACACAACATGGTAACTAATCTATCTTCCATTACATTCTTTAATGGTGTATGACCATGGTGTGTGCTTCATGAACATCCATATCACAACTATGTGAAATAGAAAGCATGGAGAGAACCTAACATTCTTCATCTTGTTCATATTGATATTTAAGGGCCCTTTCCATTAATTTATTTTGATCAGGCCCTTTATGTGTTTATTTTTATTGATGACTTTTTGAGTCATACTTGGGTCTATTTATTGAAGTAAAAGAGTCGATATTTTTATAATTTTGTTTATTTAAAGACATTTTTTGGAAAATAATTGAAACATTTCATCAAGTTTTTTCAAAAAAAAAAGGTAGAGATTATGTGAATTATTGTTTTATCAAATTTTGTTCCACTCATGGCATCTAATTAAAACATATAATACTATATGATGCAAAAAATAATGGAATTATTAAAATAAATAATTATACACTCAAATAAATGGATACTTGTATGATTTATTTAAAGGGTCTCTCTCCTTCATTTTGGACTAAATCTATTAATTGTGAAAATTATCTTCATACTATCACTTCACACAAAGTAATCAAGGTTATGACACCTAAAAGAATCCTTGTGTAATAATAAAACTTTTGTCGAGAACCTTAAGAGTCTTTAGGTGTACCACATGGATACACATTCTAACTCCAAATACAAAGCTTTGAAACCTCATATCATGCCTTACATCTTTGTGAGATATCTTGATGATGTTAAAGACTATTGTCTTCTACATCCATCTACACATAAATTGATCATGTGTTGAAGTGCTTGATTTGATGAGTGTCCTCCACAGACCACATCATCTATCCCCACCTATTATTCCATTTTTGATATGTATTCTAATCCTAGTAATACTACTGAATATGCCACAACTCATGATAATGAGGCTCCTTATCCACCATCAGTTCCTACTCCTCAATCCCTTCCTAAATGAGCTCCAATGACATAAGAAGTAACTAGTTCTATTTATGTTGATGATTTTGATACTCAATGTACATAAGAATATTATAGTGAACTCCCTCGTGATTACATTTCCACATCATCTGATCCTCAATCGTTCATTAAGGCTAGTGGAATCTCAAAGTGGGATATATCCATGGAATAAGAGTATGGCTTTATTATGAATAATGACATTTTGGATATAATACCACTTATGAAAGGAAGAAAAATGGTTTGTTGTAGATATATTTATCAAATCAAATATGATGTAGATGGTAGTATTGATAAATATAAATCAAGATAGGTGAAAAAGTATTTTTCAAAAGTAAAATGCATTGGATATTTTAAGAACTTTATTCCATTTACTAGTATTAACTCCATCCACATTTCTATTTCTATTTTTTTAATCTCAATTATTGAGAATACATCAGATGGATGTAAATAATGTTTTTATTCATGGTGACCTTTATGAGGATATCTACATGGAAAAACATCTAAGTTTTATCCAATGTTCCTCTCTTTTATTTCAATTAAATAGGTCCCTTTATGGCATCAAGCATGACCTTGGAGAATGGTATGAGAAAATGGATTTCTCCTTTCTTTAGTCAGGGTTCTCTCATTGCTAGTTTGACTCCATTATCTAAATTAACTTACATCATGGGGAGAGTATCTTAGTTTTTATTTATGTGGATGACCTTATTCTCACATGCATATCATATTCTCTTTTTTGATATGTTAATTCATCCCTTCACCAATAGTTTTAAATGTATAATTTGGGCATTATACGCTTCCTTAATTTAGAGATTACTCACTCTAATTTTTTGATCTTTTTTTCAAACCCTAATTATGCTTTAGATAATTTGGTAATATTTCACATGTCAAATTTTAAAACTAAATCTATATGATTTTTTTATTAATTCAATCTTGAAATCAATTTCTATAAATTCTTGGTTGATTTTAACATGTATAGGTAGTTAGTTGGTATCCTTATTTAATTGAATCAAAGATGCACTAATATTTTTTTTCATTGTCTTGTTTTCTTGATTTATATAATAACCTCACGAGTTTCATTGGAAATATTCTAAGTTGGTTCTCTTATATATTAGAGGCATTCATACACATGTAATTTACTATTCATTAGTTTCTTCTATAAAGCTAGTACGACACATTGAATTTAATTTTTCAAATGATCTTGATGATTGAAAATATGTTTTTAGGAAATTACTTTCATTTTTTACTAGAACATGTGATTCGGACAATAAAGAAGAAACACTATTTAAGCATTTCTTATATGGAGGTATAGTATCAAAGAGCTATCAAGAATGTCACATAGATTATTTGGATTTGTTACATCTTGTTAGAATTTGGCATTGAAAACCATCTTTTTACTATAATTTGGAATGACAATCAAAGTGGTATTAACATCTCAATAAAATATTTTGGAGCATCAATTCACCAATCATAATGAGGTTCACATGCACTACATTTATAAAACTGATTCATGAACACATCATTAATCTTTAGTTCTATTACATAGTTTTTTTTGTTGCCAGGGGGTGTGGGGTGGGCAATGTGACGGGGTGGATATCTTCACTAAAGCCCACACTAAGTTGAACTATGTTCATCTTCAATTAATTTTAGGGTGAATTAATTTATCTTTGAAGGGTAGTCTAAGTCCTCCTTCCTTCTTGAACATATTTTACTATTTTACATGAGTAACTCATCAAGCCTTCTTGTCAAGACTCATATCAAATGTCAAACCTCAATTTTTTTTAGCCTCCCTAATTATTACTTAAGAGAAATATTAGTGTAAATATATAATTACACCATCAAAAATTAAGTTTACTTAATTAATAAATATATATCCTAAGATTTTTTTCTTATTTAGTAAATAATGTACATGAAAAATTGTCAACACTTTTGAAAATGCGTTCTAAGAGGAAAAATGGTGATCAGGACTTATCTCTGCAAAGAGGATCTTGTATTTCCAAAAACGATCATAAAGAGGAAGGGTATGAGGGATCACGGTGGGTCCCTTTGAGCCCAAGTGATTATTGTAAAGATAAGGTTCGTTTAGGATCTAATTCGAATAAGAAAAAATAAAGATAAATAAGTTTCAAGGAATATGTGTAAAATGATTCCAAGGGAAGAAAGTTGACCATAACTATGTGAAATCCCTTTCTTTATAACCATTATATGATGAATACGGATTTCAACTGAAAAATACTAAATACTAACTTAGTGGCGGATATATCCTCTTTTAGAATGGGAAATTTTATGATTAGAAAGTTCATGGGAATTAGACCAAATATCGACACCATTAGGTGTTGGTCTTATAAAAAGGGGGACCAAATGGATATATTTAAATCTCTATTATTATATATATATATATATATATATATATATATATGTATATATATATATATTTTTTTTATCATTTTCTAATCAAGAATATTGTGGCAAACTATTGTTGATAGGACATGTTATGAATTTCAGTGCTCAAGTTATAAACTTTTAAATGTTAAAAAAATTATTGTATTGTCATACTATAGTTATTGTATTATAATATTTAATATTTCATGGTGGGGACCAACTTGATTGTAAATTTTGATATTAATTTTCATGTTTTAATATAATTGATTTTCATCTTTGATTATGTTTAAAATAATTTTAAGGTAGCAATTGCATTTTGATTATTGAGGAATAATAATAATAATAATAATAATAATAATAATAATAATAATAATAATAATAATAAGAAGTAGTTTGTGTAAAAAATTTCATACAATGATAAATATTTTTGTAGTGTTTAATGTAGCAATAAATTCTTGTAATATTAGTAAACTCACAGAGGAATTGTGATTTGAAGTTTCATAAACATGAAAATGATAAATTCATAGCTAGTAATGCTTTCCTCTAATGTTGTTTGATTATAGTTCTTTCAACCATACAAATTAATACCTTCTATAAAACATTCAATACAAAACAAAAGATGGATATATTTATAATTTTTTTTTTAATTGTTTTCTTTGTGAAACCATTTTATAATTAATCTTACAATTATTGTTTTTTTTTCTCATTGAATACAATATATACATCTATACATAATTTTTGTAACCTTAACTATAAATCTATACTCATGAGAACCTAAGACCTAGACTCTTTTCTAGACTATTGTATAGTTTGCAAGTGAAATAAGAAATTCTTCATATATAATACACAGACTTTGGTCATATTGTATATTTGATAAGGTTCGAATTACATAAATTTTCTATCGTTAAAATTTGATACATTTACTTTGGTAACCTTTGAATTGAATTCAAAGATACATAGAAATATTGTGTGAACTTTGATTAACACATAGTCGTGTCATATTTAATGCCTATTTATCTTGATTTAGCAGAAAATATGAGGTAAGAAGGATATATTTGTTGGAAAATTTCATGAACTTGGTAAAGTTAGCAGTATTAAAAGCATGCAATATTTTTGTTTGTTTGCATTGTAAAGTTAGTAGAGTGCGAATGTTCAACATGGAATGTTTGAAACTTTAAGCATCACTGAATTCGGTGAAAAAGTTGGTAAATTTACCAAAGTTGGCATGGAATTTTGAAGGAGGTGGAGTTAACCACCCCACCTAGAAATTGCACCTACAATGTGGAAATGGTGTTGGGGGTTGAGGTGAAAATGGTTTCTAAGGTTTCATTTATTCATTCTTTAACAAGCTTCCTGTAGAAGCTATATTTTTCAAATTTTATTTTGATGGATTTTTTATTCTCATCATCAGGTAGTTTTGATAGTTTTAATCACATTTAAGGAGATTACAGACAATTTTAATTGTGGAATTTTAGTTTTCTTTTTAAATTGTGTGGGCTTTATTTATGGGTATGGTCTTTCTGCTTGTGTGTTGTTTAAATAATTAACATTACTTGTTATGAGTCAGTCATTTATCAGTATTTAAGTTATGATCATAATGTTTGAGGATTAAAATGCATGGTGATTATGGTCTCAAATGATTATTTTCATTTTCAGTCTTTGAATGGATTTCATACCATCTGAAGTTACACACAGAATTTTGATTCAAAATAATGGCGGTTGAAAATTTGGATTATGGGAAATATGGATGCATTGCAATCAATTTGTATGTCTTATAGAATATATAAAAAAACAATTTTAGTAATGTTTACTCAATTTTCTTGATTTAATTTAAACATAAGAACAAATCTATTTATTTCTGAGTCATATTTAAAAAGGTTAATAGTGTTTGATAAACTTGTAGCCTTTGTAATTTTGATTTTTGTAACTCAGAAGAAGATATTTTAATGGTTTTGAGCACATTATAAATACATTTTTCTTTCTCATAAGATACAACTAAATTTCTCAGTATGAAGCATTTGGTTCCTTGTATATATAAATAAAGGTGTTTCTGAAGGATATTTTGTTCGAAACTCGATATATTTCATATGATTTTGAAAATCTTAGGAAACTATTAGGTTGATTTTCTTTGAATGATAGTGATAGAATATACATGGATGAATTCGTGATTGAGTATTTGTGGGCTGTTGTTTCAAACATGGAAATACAATTTAGTGCCAGTTTGAAATATATATCTATAGTTATTTTGAATTTTTGGTTAAGATATGGGTTGATTTATTATATTTTTATATCAAATATTCTTTTAGGTTTGAACCCATTTACTCAGTCCTTATTTAATTTCAAAGTAAAATTTTCCATTTGAATTACCATGAAAATTTATGTTTAAATTTGCATGGACGTGTGTTGCCTCATTGAATACTTTTTTTTAAGTTTCAAATACTTTTCTATTTGAATTTGAAAATGATTTGTATTAGATTTTAGTCTCTGTTGGTATCACTTGGTTGTTCAAAGATAGAAGCAAACATTCTTCGATTTCATCTTTCTTAATTTATTTTCACCACAAACTCATGAAATGGATTTTCAATGTTTCGTAACAAGTTTACTTTAAAAAAATATTTGTTCCATGTTTTATTTCCCTAAAAGCCATAAATTGATGATTAAAACATTATAAGTTTATATATTACATTCTTTTGAAGGTAATTTTTTAATATGTATACATTTTTAGATTGTCGTTTGTATTGTAGTCGAGCATTAAATGTTTAAGATTTTAATTTATATGACATCATCTCTCAATGGTTTCAAAATTTCTTATCACTATTGGAATAAATTACTCGGAATGACAAGGGTTTGTTCACTAACGTCTACTGAATATTTTATTTCTCTCCAAAGCTATATATTGAATTTTGAAAAATAAAATAACCAGGAAGTTCTGGTATATTCTATTTTAGTAGTAGTTAAATGGGTATTTGTGGGTTAGAATGATTATGCGGAGGATTGACTTACTAAGCCCTGAAAATAGTGAAATATTCCAGTTTGTAAATTTATCATAAATTCAAGCATTTTATTATGAATTCATTCAATTAATTTTGGATTAAATAAAAATGGGGTTCAAATAGTTTATCTTATTCAAAGCATACAACTTTGGTTTCATTATTGATCCAAAAATTCAAAGTTGGAATGTTATAAGTGTTGGTTATGTAAAGATTGATAAAAAATATTGAAAACATGAAATAATGAATGCATAAATGGAAAAAATATTATTTCAATAACAAGTCAAAAGAGAATGCAAAACACAAATTGTCAAGTTTAGAAATTGTTAAAAAGAGTAAAATCTTATGCATATTAAAAATGATTGTAATGTAAAATTATCCAAGTATAATCTTAATGGAAGAAAAGAGAAAAGAGAAAAGAGAAGAGAGATGGGCCTCAAGGCATATGAGATAAATCTTAAAATAAACTAGTGCGAGAGTGTAATAGAATGAGAGATGAGATCTTATTAAACATAGGGAAACGAAGGAAGAGGGGGAGTTACAAATAATTCCATCATGACTTGCACAACCTTCTTAGTGTGTGAAAAATATCTCTAATATTCATAAGGTGAGATGAATGTGTGTGAAAAGTGTCGAGGGAGTTACATGTGAGTGTTACTCCAAGATTACCTACAAATAGAAAAAAAGGTGGAACACTTCATAAGATACATAATAAGTGAATTTACTATAATAAGAAATGTACAACAAAACTATACTTAAGAGTAATATTAATTAACCTAAATAATGATTAATCTCTAACACTTCTCCATTAAGATTTATTTTAGATTTCAAAAGTTATGTGGAAAATAAGTGCAAATTTTTGGAGGCCATAAATTTTGATCCATAGCTCCATTTGAGCTCTTCTTCATGTCAAAATAATCATCTTGAAGAGTTTAGTGCAACCATTACCATCACCATCTAATTATGGGCATTTTTGATATTTTTGAAGGCCATATGTGACCATAGCAAGTCAAGTTTTATTACTTTTTAGAGTTTTGAATTTTCCATGCAACTCCATTCTAAGTTGAGGGTCATTTATGCATGTGTTTGTAATTATATTATTCATTCAATACAAATCAATAGTGGTTATTGTTTAACAGTTTTGCCTAATGTTTTAAAAAAAAAAATTTAGATAGTATTCAGGTTCATTATTATGAGGTGAGTTTACCATATAATTTGTCACAATTCCACCAGATGACGCTAGTTGTATAACTGAATAGATTAGTTCTTGCACATGTTTTATTGGTCATTGATCAAGATTTGATAAATTTCCTCTAATGAATTTAATGATCTCTCTCTCCTCTCTCTCTCTCTCTCTATATATATATATAAAGTTATGAATGACATATGGGCTTATGTGGCAAAGGCATGTTTACGGAAAAAAACTATTGAAACATTAAAATCTTTAATTTAATATAAATTTTTTAAAATAAAGAGAGTTTAATATAATTTTTCTGGTTTAGTGTTTATTTATGGTAAATGTCATTAATTATGTGATGAAAAACTCATACCCCCAACTGCTGGTCCATGGAAAAATCATCCCATAATCCATGGGAAAAGAATTAGAAATGTAGGAATAAAGCTATGTCTCCTTTTTTATTCGAGTCGATATGTTGAAATGGAATGCCATTTTATTTGACCATGGACTTGAAATAAAAATTAAATACGGCACATGAGTGGTGCTAGGGTTTTTGTTTGACTATCATCTCTTTTATTTTTGTTTTCTCTTGAATCATTGACCCTTTTGGGTAATGCAACAATGGGTGTGGATTGAATTCAACCATTATCCAAGGGAGAGTTTTAGATCTGTAGAGGTCACTATCAGAATAATAAGTTAATATTCTAATTTTTCTAAATTATTTTTAATATTGCAATTTTTATTGGAAACCCTATTGGGTATATCCTTTTATGGGGATATTTGGTTATTTCTAATCAAGCATATGCTATGGTTAGGTATGGATAAGGGATTTTGGTGTAGAAATTATTGGTTCTTTATGATTTAAGAAAATAGGGTATGCTCCCAGATTTTACCTGCGTTCCCTCTGAATGACTAGCTACCTCTTGGAAATTGTAAACCAGATTGTTTTATGGTTTTCACTGATTGTGAAAATTGTTTGTTATGAATTTTTTGGTTGAAGTAATGCTTGAGGAGAGGAAAGTGTACATGTGTTATCTTCTTGGGAATGAATAATATAAGCTAGGCAGATGTTTAATTTTTATTTATAATCATAAATATAAATAACCTTTTTAATTCCTTAAGTAATTCATAGTTATTGTTATTCCCTTGCCAATATTGTGAGAAAGTATATAACCATTAAGGGGTTGATCCAATTTTTATTGTACCCTCCTTGATTACCATATGATTTCTTTGACTAGATTTGGCCATAGTAAATTTTCACATACATCTGTGTTAAACATTCTTTTATGCTATCAAGTAACGGAAAATGTTATGTACAACCATATAACGGCTATTTTAAAATACATCATGCCTCACCTTTTTAATATTTAGTGAAAATGGGTTGAAATTAGATATATGGTGGTAAGCAATTCCTATCTAATAGGCAATCATGTTATAATTGTTTTATATTATAAATTGTTTAGACATATTCCTATATGTTGGTATAACATGTACATCACTTGCATTCATTTATATGCCATCTTTTGAAAATATATATGGATAAAGCCATGAGTCATTTATTGTGTCAGTTGTAGTAATGATTTCAAAATTACACCTATTGTTATCATCTAGATAGAAATGGATAACATGTTATGATAAGTTCTTAATGCAATATCTCACTTATAATATTGGTATCCCCATGAGGGAGTTGTGTTGATGATTATATATTATGTTCTTGATGCAAGAAATGGAATAGAAAGTTTAATATAATTTTTTTTGGTTTAGTGTTTATTTATGGTAAATGTCATTAATTATGTGATGAAAGCTAAAATTTATTATATTACATGTTCATAGATAATGTTTGATTTTATATTTAAATTTATACGTAAATCATGGCAAGAAGTTGTCCTCTTGAGGAAAGGCACTACTCCTGATATTAGACTCACATATATTATATTTTGGCAATATTGTTCTTTAATGATGGCTGGAAATATTTGTAATCTTAGATTTGGAAAGAGGTATTATTTTATGTTATTTATTTCATTGTTAGAACTCAATTGAGAGAAATGAATTGGTTTAAGAAATATAATAGTTATGATTGGGATAAGAGTTGGGCACTCTTTGGCTGTAGTAGATTATATTACTACTTGTAGCATTGTGATCTTATACCACATGAGTTATCTAGGTGTGTACTACCTTGTTGTTTGATATTTCATGTAATGGTTCATTTTGGATCGCTCTTTTGTAAAGAGGTTAATTGCAATAATAAGAAAATTTGGGCTGTTTACTTTTCTTTATGTAAAATTTAATTACCTTGATTGTTACTTTGGGTGACTTATTTTATTAAGATATAATTTGATTATCAGAAGGTTTATTTAGAAGGAATAATACATTAACATCTATATGTTGGTTGACATATTATTTACCCACTTTAGTGTAAAGATTCTATCTAGTTGGTCATCACTTGTTATTTGAAATTATTGATTTAATTGTTACCTATCGAAGGCCATGTACATCCTTGTTAACCCATGGAGGGTGTAGGAGTGATCCAATTGTTGGTTGGGATTAAAATAATGCTATGCCATTATATTTATCATATATTTTATTGAATGCCTATTTCTAGCATTTGTATTTGTAAGAAAGCACAATGAGTTCTTTGTGCACATGCCTTTTGTGTTCTTATGTAAGAGATATAAACCATTATTTTCATTAGTAGTTTAGTTGTACTTGGATCACATCCTTGTTAAGGATTGATTATGTTATGTTACCAATTATATGTTGTGGTGATTCAACCATAAGTATAGTAAGTTCAAGTTTTAGCATTCCCTCATTTTGAGAAAGATTATCCATATGGTTTGGGCTTATAAGGCTATAATAATCATGGCTAAGATAAATATTAATGAGTTAATGTTACTTGTTATTTTTAACTATTTAGTCATGTAGATGAAATGATCATATGTTTACTTTCATGTTGGTCAATGATGGGGTGCTTGAAGCATTTTGATTATATTTATAAGAAAATCTCAATCTTGGAAATACTTTTTGCTTAAACAATTGAGTCTATAGTGTCTTTTTATAATATGTTTTCATTCATGTTGATAATAGACCATGTCATGCAAAAAAATACTGGACTCATATTGTTAACACACTATGATATGGCCATGTGAAACTTGTTTTATATTGCTATTTTTAGTGGTTTATATCTCCACATTAACTTATATATTCAACTTAATGGATGCATTTGGCTCATGATACTACTTTTGATAATAAGGAGTAATAAAACAAATGTATTCTATTTTTGTTAATGTTATGTAAAGCTTTAGAAAACTAGCAAAGTTGTGAGTCAATCATTATCTTTCAAGGGTATAAATTCAGCCATGACTAACAACTATGTATATGCCTTTTGGTTAGTGCAAACATGAAACCATAGTTAACTAAAAAGTTGATTGTATAGGTTATTCTTAGTTTAGAATTAATGAAATCAACCATAATAAATGACTATTAACTATAATTATGAGTTGATACTCTATTATTCAATATATTATAATTTGGTACATTACCCTCGATATGCCTAGTTAGTCATGTGTTAGTTGGTCTATTTTAATGACATTGTAACTAGCCTAATGGATAAATTATCATTCAATGAATCCTTACTCATTTTGGGTTATATCATTCATTATTTTTAAGTTAAGGAGTTGGAGTAGATTAGTGAAGTGAGAATCCTTAAGTTAAGAATTCATTAATATAATTACAATTGGATAGCACCATTAATGTTGACACCTCTTGTCAACTAGTGTTTATCTCATACTGGGTGAGAGGACATATAGATGAGTCCATGTTTATATAATGGTACTTTTAATGATGTGGTGTCCTATTCAACCTAATTATTTGCTTGGTAATCGAGAAATGTTCCTGATGGTTAAATGCATGTGGTTATCTAGTGCCATGGTAATATTGTAAGGCTGACAATATGATCTTATGGGGTAAACCTAAGCTGGTCCTAGTTTATGCAATCATAAGGTCATATGACCCTAAGTCTTATGTTAGTCACCTTGGTAGTGGATTAATGTTAGTTATTAATGGACCCCAGTATGTTATAAGGTTTAGCCTTGTCAAGGATACTGTGGGTTGGGATTGAGTGATTCTCCTTGTCTAGTGAGTTGCCAAATCATATCCATATAGTGTTATCAAATGATTATATTGAGTTGAGGTTACTCAAGTGATCCAGTGGAGAAACTAAGTGCCTTTTAAAATTTTGATGGCTATTAGCATGGACCTACACACTAATACCCTTTGAATGGCATTTCACACTTTAGACAATCCTTTCCTCGATGTAATCCTCTGGTGATGGTCATCATGACATAAGTATCTCATTGATCTAATTCATTATGGGTTACCTAATCTTATGGTATAGGACTATATTAATGTGACAGACATGGTAGAGTGGCATAGTGGGTTCTTCACGTAGTTTTGTCATGTACTCTATTAATAATTCCTAATTTTTTTGGGGGTTATTTTAGAATTTTGATATCTCCCTAGTATTTAGTGTTTAATATTTTTATTATTTCCATAGAGATGATGGTGAAGGTGAAGAAGATGAGTAAGTAGATTGGCAACAACGGGCACTAAAAAAGAAGAAATAAAAGATAGTGCTAGTTTTTGATAAGAATACAATAAACACAAGGAAATGAATTTATGACAAATATTTGGTATAGTGAGAAGGATTGTAGTAAGAAGACAACACTTGTATTTTAGAATGGGAGCTGAAGAACATTGACATAAATAAATGACAATAATATAATTAGGTAAACTCATAAGAACCAGGTTGTTTTTTAGTAGAGGATAATGATGTAAAAAATAGGTGAAAACTTCTGGAGGCTATAAATTTTGATACGTAGCTCCGTTTGAGCTCTTCTTTGTGCCAAAATGATCATCTCAAAAATTTAGGTGCAACCGTAACCTACCCTATCCATTTATGGATTTTTAAAATATTTTTTGGAGGCCATATGTGACCATCTAAGGGTCTAAAAATGCATTTTAAGATTTTTTCAATTTTTTTTCTAATTTTAAAAATTGTATATTTTTGTAACCAGATGTGATTTTTAGTTAAAATTTGTCTAATAGATTAATTTTAGTGCTTAGTTTATTTTTAAACATTTTAAGAGTCACAGGCACTTGCATGTGAAAGTTAATAAAAATAAAAATGCTAAAAATAAGGAGTCAAGTTCTATTAGTTTTTAGAGTTTCAAATTTTGCATGTCAACTCCAAGCCAAGTTGAGAATTATTTTGCAACTGTTTATTATTTGGAAGCTTTTATTATTGGGAGTTTTTTTATCTTTATAGTATTTGTGTTCATTAAAAAGTGGAAGAAATATTAAAAATAAAGAAAAGATTTGTAATTACATAATTATCCTACTTAATGAAAACTTTCATAGTTTTTTTTTTGAGAAAATAAAAAAAAGGGAAGGTGTTGTCAAGAAGCTTGCAAATGTGAATGTGAAATCATAAATTATATCTAAGAATTATCTTTAAAAATTATGGTTAATCTAAATTGGAACAAAGAAAAACAAAGGAGATGGGAAAAATGATTCAATATACCTGCAAATTAGAATCTTGAACAAATATTTCATGTTAAGTAAAAAAAATCCATAAAATATAATCCACATTTACTAAATATAATAAATTTAGATCTAATAAAATAAAGTGTATCAAAATATGAATTCAATCATAGAGTATGAAATTCTACACAAAAAATAAGTTATTCAAACATAATTAGATCCAAACAAAGCACTTTCCCTAGACAAATTACAAGAATTAAGCAAAAAATGCATAACATTTTACGTTTTAAACTTATTAAAAGGGAGAATAATATGATGTCTCACTTTAAAAAAAATATATTATATTTGAATAAATTTAATAATTATCATAAAAAGACACGTCAAAGTCTCGAGAAGATACCATATGCTTTGAGATTCAAATTATTTTAACCTTTGAGTGAGGCGAGTTAATGATTTTCCAACAATGAAAGATGTCATTGAGTTGATTTAATAGAAGATTTAAATGGATGTAATTTCAAACATTTTAAAATATGATGCCCATTTTTTACAAAATGCTCACATATTTTACTATTTTTAACGAATGTATAAGCATGAAAAGTATAGAAAGAAAAGAAGTCTTATGAGATTAAGATGCACTATTGTGAAATGTCCTTTGGTAGGTGGAAAATATGAATTCAAATCTACATTTGAATTATTAAAACAAAGTCATATTTTTAATATTATATTTATGTAAAATAGGCTCAATAGTGTTGTTTTCATGTTTTCCAAGATCACCACTAGAATAACCTATATATTGCATAATTTTTAAACTAGCATTATAAATGTTTTGTTGTAAAATAATATTCTCTTTAGAATAAAAATAATATTTTAAAGAAACATTATTAGAGGTGTGAATGTGATCAAAATATGTAATTTTAGCATTCAATATGTCAATTGAGATATGCATAGTCTCCATTTTCACATTCATTGTTTCATGTTTTTAATGTTGTTCATTTTGAATAATTTACTGTGAGAGTTTGAAAAGGATTTGCATTCAATTTTAGTCCAAACAGGTTGTTTTATTTTAAATAAGTTACTGTGAGAGTTTGAAAAGGATTTGCATTCAATTTTAGTCCGTTTTCTATCACTTGGTTGTTCAAACATTGAATCCAACATCCTTTGAGATCACATTGCTTAGTTCATTTTTCACCATAAACTCATGGAGTGGATTTTCAAATTTTTTGTAAAAAATTTATTCAAAAATATTTTTTGCATGTTTTCATTCCATCAAAGCTATATATTGATGAATAAAAAAATATTAACTTGTAGACTGCATTATGTTGAAGTTAATTTTTTTGAATATGTATATAATTTGAGATTGTAGTCTGTATTGTATTCAAGCATTAATGAATTTAGGATCACAATTTATATGACTACATCTCTTAATGGTTTCATAACTTCTTATCAACTTTGGTAATAAATTACTTAGAATGACAAGGTTTTCTCATAGATGTCTATTGCATATTTTCTTTATCTCTAAAACTATATATTGAACTTTGAAGAAGGAACTAACATGTTTGACATTTTGGGTTATTCTAATTTTGGTAATAGTTACATGGCCATTTGAGGGTTATAAGTATTATAAAGATGAATTATTTACTAAACCATAAAAATAGAGAAATATTTCAGTTTCCAAATTTATCATAAATTTGAGAATTTTATTATGAATTTATTTTAATTGATTCTACAATTAATTAAAAATGGGTTTAAAATAGTTCCTCTTATTCAAAGTCTAAAAATTTGGTTCCATAATTGATCTTAAAATTTAAAGTTGTAATGTTACAATCTATCAATGAAATGTTTGTGGTATTTTTTGACAAGTCATAAATTTCATTAGTTGATAGTATTGATCTTGAGATTAAAATAATGTTTGATTTTTTTTTAAACATTAGATGTGGAATCAAAATTGTTGACAGTGGTAATGGTTATTTAGAAATAATTTAATATAATTTATTGCATGATTGTGATTTCACATAATAGAAATAATATGTCTAAATAGAGTCATGTTCCCATAGTGCAAAGAAAAATACTTGGGAAGAGGAAATTGACAGAAAAATAATGAATCTCCTCATCATTGTAACTACCAAGATAGAAATTTATAAGCTCAAAGAGTATATAATGTATTGACAAGACCTTTAAATCATGGAACTAGATTATCCTTGAATTTTGATGCAATCAAACCTAACTTTTGGGATGTTCTTAATTCTCTAACTCATGTTTACTTGTTTCCTCATGGTAATAATTTTCACAAAGGACTAAAAACCTTGTCCAATCTGATGTGGTTTGCCAAATGTTTATTCTTAAGAAATGAATGCCAAAAATAATGAGATTTTTCCAAATGTTGTTTATATTCCTCTAAATTATGACATGTTTCTTGAAATTAATCAAAACCTTTTTAGTACCACTCCAAACACCCTTTTAGCTATTCCAAATAATGTGGTATTTTATAATCATAAATGAATAAGTGACTCATATCCTCAACCTATGGTAACACATATTTTTGACAATAGATCAGACTTGAGGTCGATGAATAAAATATAACGTAACTAGAATTGAACCTCTAACTTCACCACTTGAGTATAATACATGCATGACTAAACATGGAGCTCATTTTGTACATTTAGTAATTGATGAGGAATATTTAATTATTTTTATTTGATTATGATAGTTGATACTACAAACCTATTTAGTTTATTTCGAAACTATTCAAAACATACATTACTTTACTTTTTAGAATTGTAGATTAATTAATAGTGATACATACTAAGTTGAAAAAATTAAGCATAGTTTAATTTCAATTTGGCATATGCATGTAGTTTTTTTATATGACATGATTAATCAATTTTAATTGGGTGATTTAATATGGTTACCTGATATAAAATGTAGTTTGGTATTCTATAGTTTTTGATTTTGAAAATTTGAAATGGATAAATGATTTAAATCCAAAGAATGGTTTAAACTACTTAGGATTAGTTATTAAGATTATTTTGTTTGTATGATGAATTTTATTAACAATTAATTAAGTTTTCTAAAGTTGAGTGTGGCCCCCATCTTGTTATATATATTTTTGGTCTATTGTAAAAATATTTTATTCTCAAGTCTTCATACGAGCTTATTACAAGTTTAAATATAAGTTAATCTTATGAACTCATTATTTAAGGTTAAGTTATCAAAATAATTAAATTTATAAAGTTAATTAGCTTTAATATTTTTTAACTAAAGCTAATTATAACTTGAAAGCATAATTAATTTTAATAAGAGGATTTTATAGGGAGACTTGATGAATATTTCAAGTAGATAAACATCCACAGGTACAAGATCTATTTAAAAAGACAAATTTCATACTCCACATTATTTTCATGATATATCCTTGAGATAAAATATCATTTATATGTAGACCATACATCATATTATATGATGAAGAAGTAAATCAATTGATATACACAAATATATTTAGGTTTATTATTCAATTTATAAACTAATTATCTAAAATAGATTAATATATTGATTCATTTTGATGATTGCATAACACACAATCATATGTGCATAATATCTTTGTACTTCACCTGAATAATGAATAATAATTAGCATTTACTTTGATAAATTACTGGGTTTTGATTATGTTATGATTGTGATTCTGTAGTTGTGAAATATATATATTTTGAATAAAATTTCTAGTTTTTGTTTATATCTTGAGTTGATTCTATTTCATTTTCTTCCCTCCCTTTATTTATTTAATGTTTTATATCTATTATTGGTTAATGTATTATTTTTTATCCTTTATTTATATTTTATTTAGATTAGTTATTTATTTAGCTTAGTTATTAGTATATCTTTCATTGATTCTTTGTTTAGTGTTAAATATTCTCTAGTTTAAATTATTTGTTTTCTTTTTATTTCTAACTCTTGAAAGTATAATCTCTAATATGATTTAACTTGTAAACTATAATTAATGTTGACTGTAGTTAACTTTTCTTGTTTTAGTTTTATTTTTCATTTGTTTTATATTTCATTTTTTTTCTCTTTTGTTTAATGTAGTGTTGAAGAGTGAATATATAGAATACATATTTTGATCTAGATAAATATTGAACACAAATGAAAATATTGTTTCCTTCAGGATACTTCCTTGTCTATAGGTTTTGCTCTATTATATAAGATATATAATAGGTGTGAATACAATTCAAAATTAATTAAATATTACATTGAAATAAGTGATAAACTTATTTGATCAGGTTATTTTCAACCCTTCAAGAAGTGATATTTTATATAGGCATATTTATTTTGGATAGGGTTTCTAATATTTATTTAACTTTGATTATTTACAAGTTGATTTAAAGTATGTGATTGATTTTATAAAACAATTATAAGTTTTATTTTGATTCATTATTGAACTTATTAATACTTGGAACTTAAAATACCCATTACACACCTTAGGGTTTATTCTCAACCATAGGTTCCTTATGATTAAACATGGATGATTCCCCTTCTAACTTTATGATAGGTGAATGGGTTGATTAATTGATGTAATAATTTTAAATGCCAACAAATTTGGTGACTCTATCAGGCACTCATAAATAAATTTATTATTTGAATCATAATTAGTTATTTCAAATCATAATTTTTTCTTATTTATCATGACCATTACAGTTCCTGCACATGTTATCAAACCTAGTTTTGATATAGCTAAAAATTAGGGAAATAGAGTTTAAAACTTAGTATGATTTAATTATTATAATGAAACTAAAAATATTCATCATATTATTTATATCATCAATTCTGAACAAGAAGAAGCTTTTAAAATAAAGAGATACTCTTTATTTTCCCTTCAAATTCACGATCATGTTATACAACAAAAACTTCACTCAAGGAAAGAAAAAGTACAAGTATTGATTACAAATCCTCAACCTAAAACTAGATTTATGTCTAATAAGCCTCCCAAATATTATTAATCCAATATTTTAAATGGTAGAACAACGTAGGAATTGATATAGAGATATTATTATTTGTTTACAAGAACTAGATTAAGAAGAAGTAATTAATGATGAATTTTATTCTAATGTTGAGAATGAAAAATAACCAATAAATCTTTGGATACATGGTAATCTAATCAATGTAGGAAATCATTCTACTAAAATTCCTTGATTAAAATGAACTATTGTTCCTAAGTTTTTGAGAGATTCCAGTGATTCATGAGAAGATCCTATTGATGCTTTTAAATTAATATGTGTTAACCTGGTAATAACAAATGATAAAATATCTCTTAAGTTATTCTCTTACACTTTATAAGGTAAATATTATCAACCATTTATTATTTTGTCTCCAAAATTAATTTTAAAATAGAATGTTATTTAAGAGTGGTTTGTCTATTTTATAAAACCTAAAAATGATTTTGAATTGGTTAATGAACTTGTAAATTTTTCAATTGATCTTGTTGATTATTTTTTCTATTTCATCACTGAATTCACTAAGTTAAGATGAAAGATACCACTTGATTTAAGACCATCAAATAAATTATCAAAGTTGTATATTTGTAGTGTGTTACCTATTAAATATTATAAGGCTTTAGAAGATAAAGATATAATAGATTAGGATGCTACTATAAATTTTTGCATTGTCTATGAAAATAATCATAAAAGTATTGGTTTTAAGGAAATATCTTCTACAATTTTTTTTTATAATGAAAAAATTATGAAATATATACATAATATTGGAAATTATCTTATTGTGAATCGACATGAATGACCAACCATCAACTTCAGGAAAATTTTCAAATGCTCAAAAAGGTAAATCTAAAGATAAAAAACATTATCATCACATCTATGAAATATATCATGATCCTGATACATGTATTGTTTCTCATAAATTTAAATTATTTATTCAAGGGAGAGATAGTACTTTATTGAATTGGTAGATAATACAATTATATGTAGTTTTGATGAGCCTTTGATCAAAATTAAGACTACTAACATTTATGCTATCCAAACAAGGCAAAATGATAAATATTTTTGTAAAGATTATACCAATATAATAAGAATAGACAATAATAAACCTTATTCTTCTAAGACTTATATGCAAGGTAAAGGTAGATATACCCTTTAGAATGGTATTACTATAGGTAATACTATTGGAAACCCAAAACAAGCTAATTATTTACCTAATGAATTTAATAATACCCAATTACAACTTATTTATATGCCCAAACATTATAATAAAGTTAATCCAAAGCTAGATCCTATAATCCTATAACATTATTAATGATTTGGCTACCAGATCATAAAATGTTTTAGGTTTAAAAGAAGAGACTAATAATGATGAATCTAAATTTATCTTTTCTAAATATAATGATCCTTCTTCTAATTAAGTCCCTCCTTTCTATGTATCTATTAAAATTTGTTGCTTATTGAAAAATTTGAAGCATTTAATATTACGCACATTCTTAGAGAATTTAATGTTTGTGTTTATAAACTTAATGTTTATGATTTTAACCTAACTATGAGTGACATTGAACCTTCCATTGACTATTATTTTTTTTGAAATTTTTAGATGTAAGATACATACATAAAATAATAGTTGATATATATATTTTTATTTTGATAAAAAAATTAGTTTTTTTTTACAAGATAACTATTTTGATCATGATGATTATGTCCTTAACTATGATCATCATTTAGAGCTAAGAAAAAATAATTTTCCTACCATTTTGGTAAAGCTTGAATCAATGTTTACTCGTAATGATAAGCCTAAAATCCCTTGAACTAAATAAAATTCAAGAAGAATCATAGATGAGATGATTATAATAAATTTAGGAATGGAATAATATCCTATGTATTTCTACCTATGTTTAATTTATATCCCAATAAAGGGAAAATTTTGTTGAGTTATTCTAAGTGTTTGTCGATATTTTTTCTTGGTCCTATAAATAATTATAGGTTTATGATACTAATAACATTAGACATGACATATCAATAAAACTTGGAATAAAACATTCCAGGAAGAAATCTCAAAGTATCAACCCATTTTTAGAAGATAACATCAATAAGGAGTTGGAAATAATGTTTGGTGGCATTGTCATTATTCCAATATGATACTTTGATTGGATAACTATATTTTTTTTTGAAGAATAATAATGGTGATATTAATTTATGTGTAGACTTCAAAGAGTTAAATTTTATGAGTGTTAAATATAAATTTCATTTATCTAATATAGATTATATCTTGAAACAAGTTATTGGTTATGAAATTACGTCTCTTTTAGATGTATTTTTAGGATACAATCAAATATTTGTCAATCCATAAGATAGACATAAAACTACTTCCACTACATGCAGATGTATTTTTGTCTTTAAAAAAATTCCATGTGCTTTAATTAATACAAGTGTTACTTTTTAAAAAGTTATGCATATTGACTTTGACGATTTGATTAGAATTAATATTCAAGTATGTCTAGATGATCTCACTATTCATTTAAAGAAAATAAAAAGACATAAATCAATTATATGAAATATTACTTAGGTTTAAGAAATATGGCATATCACTAAATCTAAAGATATTAGTTTTTAGTTTAATTTAAGACAAAATTTTGGGTCACGTGATATAAAAAGATGGAATTTCAATAAACCCATATTACATTAAATCCTTGAAACATTTAACTTCTCCAAAAATATCAATATAGTCTAAGATATTTATTTGGTAAAATCAACTTTGTGTGAAAATACATTAATAACTTTATAGATAAATATAATCATATGCATATTTTATTAAAGGAAAATAGAACTATTTATGGGATGTAGGATTGGATGTAAAATTTAATGAATTTAAAAAAGTAATATAAACTACTATTGTACCTTAAAAAATATCTAAATAAATCTTTCATTTTATATGTTAATGCAATTGATAAAGCTATAGGTCATATTGTGACTCAATATGATTATAATCACAAAGAAAGGCCTATTGATTATATGAGTTAAGTCCTCAAGAATGTTGAAACTAGGTATCCATTGATTGATTTTTTTTACTTTCATTAGTTTCAACATTAAGAAAATTATGATATATTCTAATGGGAAATAAAGAGATCATGCATTCAAACACACCTATTTTTTCTTAATTTTAAAAAGTAAACCATGATTCAAGTAAGGATAGCTAAGTGGATTTTATGGATCCAAGAATATGACCTTGTTTTTTAAACTTCTAGAATAATTAAAGCTGATGATATAGCCAAGCACTTTGTTAAAAATGTAACCTCTAAAATAACATTTTTAATTCTTTCGCTTGATGACAATCTGAAGGAAAATTCACACTTTCAAATGATGAAAGTTTCTAACATTGTTCAACATTTTAAAATATGAATTGAAATTAAATAATGAGATTATTTGTTTAAAAGATATGTCTTGTATCATGATCTCATCTATTATTTTTAGTTACAAATATAATGATTCTTTAGACAAACCCCAAAGAAGATCCGCCAGGTGATAATATTTAAAGTTTATTTTACTTGATATTTTTGAGTTATTTTGATTTTACCAACCCATGATCAAAATCAAAAAGTTCTTATAAGTTATCATGAAGATAGATGTGGTTGAAATTTTGTAGAAAAAGATACAACATATAAAATCTTACATGTTGTATATTATTGGCCAACCTTGCTTAAATATGATTTCACATTATTTTGTTCATGTATGCTGTGTCAACTATTTATTGGTAGAGATAAGATGCCTATAATGCCTTTAAGCCTAATTATGCCTAAGAAACAATGCAAAAAATGGGTTGTTGATTTTATTTATGATATTCATCCTCTATATTTAGCTGGTCATAAATGTATTTTTATTTCTAATGATTATTTTAATAAGTGGCTTGAATATGTAGCCTTAAGAAGTTTTATTATTACTAAAGTCATTTATTTCCTTGAAAATCAAATTTTCTCATGTTTTGGAGTTATTTATGAGGTAATTTATAATAATGACCCTAAATTTATTTATAATTAATATTTAGAGTTTTTAGGCTATTATTATATTATTTCAAGTCATCTATCTAACTATTATAATCAAATAAATGTAATTGTTGAATCAACTAACAAAAAACTGATTTCAATCATGAAGATAATAATTTATGAGAACAAACAAAATTAGCTTATTAAGATATGTCAAGCCTTATGGGATGATCATATTGATTCAATATATTATTCACATTTTATTTTATCTTATGGTTTTGAATCTACTATGCCAATTGAGTTATATATTTACTTCAACAAGAATTGCTCTTCAATGTGCTTCTAAAAATATTGATGCCATACAACAAAGATTGAATGTTATTTTAGATTTAGATGAAATGAAATCTAAAACATTGAAAAAAACATGAAATAGATAAATAAAAACTTAAAATGTTATTTGATAAAAGGGTACATAAGAAAAAAATTTAAAGTTGGTGACTTAATTATATAATGAGATAAGGCTCATGAAGATCCTGGCAAGCTTCATAAATTTGATTCTTTATGGGTATGACCATATAAAATAGTTGTTATTATTGGAAAAAATGATTTTAATTTGAAATATATAGATGGTAATTAGATATGCCATATATTCAATGAGAATCATTTGAAAATATTTTAAGATTAGTCTTTTCTTTGTTTCAATTTTGGTTTTCTTTTTCCTCATTTTTTCATTTTGTTGCTCTTCTTTCATGATTCTTGATTAGTGCATTGTTATTGGAAATCCTGCTACTCAAGTGAAATTATTAAAGTATTATCATTAGAAGATAAAGTCCAATGATTAATCATATGAATATAAGTATCTCTTGAATCAATTATTTTACATTTTCAGTCAACTCTGCTTAATTATTTATATGTGAATAATAATAATTTTTTTAAGGCATTACTTGATTTCATATTTTATGTTATAAGTTGTTGTAATGATATTAATATAACGCAAAATTTTCATCTATTTTTCCCATTCTTTGTAAAATTTTATCTAAACAAACCATCCATTAATATGAAAAATCTTTTAAGGAATTCACACTTTGCTTCTTAGGAAACAATTCACCTAGATTATACTTCAATGTTTTGAAATTCATAAATTTTAATCACTATCCACTTCCATAGATTAAATTGGCTATCAAAGTGACCAATGTTATAAAGAATTTCAATATTACAATAAAAAACTTTTAAATATACAAAATATGTCATATTGTTATACTATAGTTGTTGTATCACTATATTTAATATTACACACGGTTGGGGGGGAGAACTTGGTTTTAAATATTTATTTTAATATGCTTATTCGGATATGATTTAATTTTGTATTTTATTATGCTTAAATTATTTTATCTCTTATAGGATCTATATGCAAATATTTAACTCATGCAATGGAGCCAAACACACATGGAAGTATATTTGATCACACAATATAATATTTCTTATTACACAGTCTATTATTTCCTTACATTCATTCATACCATTACAAAATTATATAGGAAACGTCTTTCCTATAGTCTAGGAGATTCTTCTACCCGTAATATCTTCCAAATCTCCCTAATAATAATCTCTAACCATATATATATATATATATATATATATATGGTTAGAGATTATTATTAGGGAGATTTGGAAGATATTACGGGTAGAAGAATCTCCTAGACTATAATATTACTCATATATAATATATTCTAACAACTAACCTAAATAACCATTAGTGAATTATTACACATATAATTACTCATGTTACAATAATCACCCAAATAACTATGTGAACACTAATATTATTTAAAAATTAATTTTAGGGTAGCACATGCCATTTTATCATTGAAGAATATATGAAATATTGAATACCATTGTTGTAAAAACATAATAATCAGTATCTATACAAAATTTTATACACTGATTAGTATATATGTATTTTTTAATAAAATTAAAAAAAACTTATGATAGTGGAAGACTCATAGAGTAATCATTATTTTAATTTTCATAATGTCACAAATGATAAAGTTGTGGATGGAAATGTTTTCCTCTAGTGTTGTTTGATCATAGTTATTTTAGTGGTACAAATCAATACCTTTGAGATTTCATTGCAAAATATAAGTAGGATATGTCTATATATATTTTTTGTACTATTTTATTTGCAACACCATTTGATAATTTATCTTAAAATTATTAGTCTAGTTCTCATTGGGTAAAATTTATATATCTATCTATAATCTTTTATAACCCTAACTATAATTCTATACTTATGAGAACATGCAGTCTAGAATATTTTCTAGACTATCTTATACTTTTAAAATTAAAATAAGAACATATTTATACATAATACACACTCTTTGGTGATATTATATATTTACTAAGATTAAAATTACATATATTTTCTATGGTTTGAATTTGATACATTTTTTCTAGTTTGAAGGGATACTTATCAATGCATTTTAATGACTTTTGAATTAAATTCAAATATACATAGAGATTTTGTGTGCACTTTGATTCACACACAATATTTTCATATTTAATGCATAGTTATCATGATTTGGAAGAAAATTTAATGCATGATGGACATAATTAATGGAAAATTTGGTAAAATTAGCAGTATGTGATCTATTACACTATTTTTATTTAGTTTCGTCTCCAAAGTTAGTAAAGTGTGAATTTTTAGCATGGAATGTTTGAAACTTTGAGCATCACCAAATTTGGTGGCAAATTTTGAAAAATTACCAAATTTGGCATGGAATTCATAAGGTGGTGGAGTTAACCTCTTTTTGGCAATTGTACATGCATTGAATGTGGTGTTAGAATTAAGGATTAAGGTGAAAATGGTTAAATAGGTTTTATTTATTCTATTGGCTAGTCTAGTAGTTAGTTGTTTGATAGTAAGTATGCACTTCCAAAAATTTAACTTTTTTATGTTTTACACTAGCACATCATATGAGTTTGGGCTCATGTGCCCATCTGAGGCATAAAGAGGGAAAATTGGGATAGGATGATGGTAGTTTCATTTAGTGGTGATAGATGCATTATTATGTGCATCATATATTTATTGTGCCCTATTAATTTCATGTTCTAGTATGTAAAATATAATTAGTACTAAAAGGGGTTAATTTAATGGTATTGTGCACACACATCATGTGCCTAGGGATGCTTAATATGTACTTGGCCTTACTTCATCAATATATGGAAACAAGCTAACATGTACTCATCTAATGCAATAATCTAGTGACACTCTTAAATTCAAGTATTAATTTATCCTTATGTAAGGAAGTATAAAATGTAACACATTATTAGTCTAAGACATAACTTATTACATATTCATTTTGAAAACACTAATATTATTTATATTAAATCTCATGATTACAAGACTGTTATGATACTTGCAATGTTACAGACTATCATTACTTTTTTGAACTCTACCTAATTTATTATTTAGATTTTTATTAGATAGATACAATCCAATAAAATTTATATAAGGTCTCATAACTCTCTTTCTACATACTATCTGCCTGTGTTTTATAGGATTCCAAATAACCATGCATCATTTGGTAGCTAAACTACCATTATTTAGTAATTATTGTGCCATTTGTCTACTTAGCAGTTAATTATTTGGTTTTATCTAAGCCATATACCTCATTTTTTTTTCAATTTTCATTTTACTATCATGATTAGCAGTGATTCATAACTCATGTTGTTTATCCCCATGATCTCCATTGTGGTTCCTCGATTCATGCAGTCTTTTTTGTCTTGATACTTCTATTTTTTCATTTTCACACTTGGAATTGAACTTCATTAGCTTGCACCTACCTTATTGGTAGTCCATGATAGTGTGTCCACTTCCTAGGGTTAATGGTGCCACTCTATACTTTCACCAGTCGCACATGTTCCAAGGCTTGGTTTTACTTATCTAATTTATGGAGTCAACATCACCCCAAACTAACATGATTATTTGTCCTTCAATAAACTATTTATTTCTTTTTATTAATTTCCTTGTTCAATCTGATTTTGTGTGAAATTGCAACATAAGCAATTGCTTCATCTAGATCTACCCTTTTCAATAAGCTCTTATGATACACAAATCTTTTTGAGGTGATTTATAATTTTATAGTGGAAAGTAAACCTTGGCATTATTCCCATATTTTATTACTCTTTTTTATGGTGGGTAAAACACACACTCATATAGAGATAAACATTTTGTTTATCAATAGACTATGTGGGACAATGGAGGCTCAGATTTCATGTTGAATTTTCCCCTTGTGTGCCTTGTATTTTGATGAGACTAAGTCAAATCTAGTTTCATCTCTTCCCACAATGCATGAAATTTACCCTACTAGTTTATTATACCTATTGTGCTATTAGAAACATTCTTATATGCATCCATAAAGTTTATCTCATGCACCCTTGTGTATCCTCTACTCTTTTACCTTTGCCTCTTTCTTGCATAATGCCTCCTCATAGGTTTCACCTTGATAAACCTTTACTTTGGTGTTATCTAATTATTTTTCCCTAGTACTCTAATTATGGATATCACTTAGCACCTTATTAATTTTTGAGCACCCTAGGAACTTCTTCTCACCTTACAACAAGCATAAGAAAAAAATACCAAGAATGGTAGTGTGAAAACCCATGGTTTTATTTTTTCCCCCACTACCTCTTTTTCTCTTCGAAGTCTCACCATCCCTTAAGTTTACCACTCCATGTACTAAAATATGCATTATCTTATTCTGAATTATCTCTAACATTCTTCAACATAAAAATGTATTTACCATGCTTGACCCACTTCTTGTTCTTCTCTAGGTTTGCTCCTTATAATTCTCATCCTCTGCCCATTTACATCTAATTGAGGACCTTGAATATTTATAAATTCATCTCCCATACTCTCCACTCTATTCTAATCCATGATTAATAAAGAGCACATACAATTTGTTTCTAAGTTATATCTTGTCTAATAATTTAATTAGAATACTTAACACTTGATTGTTCCACTATTTGTGTTATTGACAACCCATACCTTCTCTCCTTTAGTCCTTCACCTTGTTTCTCATAGACCCTTATTTTCCTTATCCTCACAAGAGGGGATCTAAATCTCAAATCCTTATTTATTCTCACCCACACCAATAGTATATTTAGTGTATAACTTTTGATATATGTATCTAGACATTTCATGGGATTTTCAACCCTTTGTATGGATAATAGGGTTTCCTTAGCTTCCCATAGGATATTTTATCTCATACCATCATTTCCCCTTACTTTAAGTTTTTCAAATTATCACATATTCATTTTATTCAACCAAAAATCCAATAAAACTAACCCTATTTCATCAACACCCCTATTTAACATAGCTTATTTTAACAACCCTCATCATGGGTTAACTACCCCTATTTATAGCCATGAGGGATGGTTATCAACTAATCCAATTTTTAAGTTGAAAATTATACTCTAGTAGTCATGATACTCATTTCAAACACTTTTAAAGTGCAACTGATTTAAGTCACACCTTAGGCCTTTAAATTCTAATAGGCCACATGGTTGAGTCCTACCTCGAGCCTTAAAACTTTGACAATAATCAATTCCACTATATTTTTAATGCATTTCAAGTTTTTATCATTATAATTTGTAAGATAACCATTTTATTTTTATTTCCTCAATATTTGTGTCTATTATTTTTATTGTACCTCTATCTTTCCCTTTCACACCAAATACTTTTGTGTATAATCCTTTTATTGTGCAGATCATGTGTGTGTCACTATATTATTCTATTCATTCATGTCATATTTATTTTGAATCTATATATGAATCATATCTCCTATGCTCATATGAAAGATGTGGATACACTTTCATTCTTTTATTCTATACACCACCACCCCATGTTAAATTTTACATATGGTACTCTAGCACAGTGAAATTTTATCTCAGGTGCCTAGGGTTATGCCTACATTAGTATTACTATTTTTTGTTGGTTTAAAGTATATTTTCAAAATTTTAAATGTGTAAAAATCCTTTTACATAAAATTATACATCTAACATAAGAATCTCAAATAAATCCCTCACTTGATTCACCTCATTATATTTATAAGGCATGCATGTGTTATTACATTTTCATGTAGTTAATGCACTTAGGAACTAACCTAGTTTACTCTATTAAAATAAAATTGTAGAAAAAAATGCTTAAGTAGATTATTACATCAAGGCTGGAGCTGAAAACCCTTGAAATTCCCATGGAGAATTTCATATTTCAATGAGCATGGCTGAAAGTCACTGAACTTCATAATTTTATGTGTTCAGTATCCTTCTAGTAAGGCCTTTCCCTTAATATGGTGATAATGACATACCTCTTATTGTGTCTTATTATTATTTTTTTTCCACATATTCACCACACATAATTCACCCCATTACATGAAGTTTTCTAATTATATTTGAAGAAGTTTTATCTTCTTGGTTCAGCTCATGCACATAATGTGAAAAGATGGGACCAGGATTTTATTCAAAATGAACACTTGCATCTTTCCAACTTTTTTATTCTAGACATGGTTTGTGGCTTCTATATTTAATTGATACAAAGGGATTTCTTGGTGTTAATGCATGGGCCTTTCACACATTCTGAAGTTGGGGTATTGAATTCACCATGCCATATTTTTATTCTACCTTATATTATAATGTTTACCATCAAAACATGTGGTATAACATGTACCTTAAAAAAGGGGGTTTGAGGGCACCACTCAAATCTTCTTCTAGTGACCTCATATGATTCCTAAACCCTTTAATCGTAGGTTATACCTATGGTATCATAGGTGGATTGAGCATCATCCCATCTTAGGATGTTCTCCTCACATGGATCCAAGTTTTGCATATCTCACATTGATATTGTATATGTTATTTAATTTTTATGCCAACTCAAAACTTTCAATAAAAATTGGGCATTGATCAGTGTCAATGGATTCACCATGTGCTCACTTCCATTCTCAAATACCATGTATCACTAATTGAAGTGCATATGTACTCTATTGGCATAAAAACATCATATTCTAAGTAATACTGTGTAATTATAAATCTTAAAAAGCTATATCACCTCAAAATTTACATAGAAATTGCCATCCATTATCTTGATGTCAACATTGGGTATAATCCCCATGGGTTGGGATCTCATAATTTTTACCATGAACAAACATGAGTTAAATCTTGTAATTTTAGGTTTGTAATATTACACCATGCATCCCTTATGAGAACATTCACCTCAGTGCTTGTATCCACTAGTACATCAAAAATTGAGTAACCATTAATGATTTCATCTATGAAAACTTCCTAATAATATCCTACATTTTGGGTGGCTTTCCTATCATGGCCTCAAGATGAATCTTGTGCAAGTACATTGGATAGTAGACTTAGTCATGCTCAACCAATAATATTTTGAGCATGAAGACCATTGACTTGTATCAAAGGAGATCTAAAATATCAGTAAGATCATGAACCCACTATTCATGTGTTTAGGATATCTCTTAGTCTTATTCTCTAGATCCTAAGAAAGTTAAATATCTCATTTAAAGTCATGAATTATTAACATGAATTTACACAAAACTTTACCTTGATATGATCCAATTTAACATGGTGTTATGAGTATTTTTATGTATGCCCCATTATCTTTGGGTTTTCCTAGCTCATTCCCTAGAGTCTATCCCTTTGCACTAGAACTATTGTTTGTGGCATTTTCATGCTACTAAGTGTTACCACATCCACTTTTGGTTTAACATTATTCTTATTTTTATGCACTTTGAAGACCTAGTGATTTGAATTACATGCACATCTTATCATTCCAATGCATTTCTCAAGATTAATATTTTATGTTTACTTCACATATAATTATGGGCATTTCAATGACATTTTGTGCACTATTACAATAACCAAAAGTAGGATATTAGGGGAAATCTCATTGGTAATGATCTAGAAACCCAAATTTATAACAATAGTGTTATGAAAGACTTCCACCTTTATGCCCTTTAACATAACCTCTATAAACACACTGCTACACATAATCACCATAACTTTGGTTAGATGATCCATCATAATCTTGGTTGGATGATCTTATAATGAATCATCACGTGCCTAACTCTCTTATTTCATGGACTGAATCAATTACTTGACAATATTCAATTTTATGGGTGGAGACATCACAAATATTAAAATACAAGGACACCTCAGTGTAGATTGTGTACTCTAGAAGAGGTAAGTTTCACATGTCATCACCCTCATGAAAAATCTCACATAAGTCAATAAGGCATGCACATTATGTCTTGGGTAATGTTTCTTGATATACCTTTTCACTTCACAGTCCATTCACTAAATCCCACTACAAGTATCATTCAAACTAATTATTATTATCTTATATAATTATGAGGTCATTTATCCAATTTGTGCCTCCATTAAAGGGATGAATCTTGTATCTATTCTTCTAATTACCTCAGTTCTTAGTGATTCATCTAACACTTCTCTTGGTTTGATAAATGTCTTCATAGAGAAGGTGTCCCATAATGATATAAGTAAACCTCTAATGAACCATGAGGTAAAATATGCTTGTGAATCTATTAGGAGAGCTTAAAAACTATGATTTTAAACCTAACATCATATGCATAGATGCTCTTTGTCAGTTCATACTTCATCTCTTTAAGTGAAGTAATTATCTACTATTTAAATTCATGAATGTTAAACTCCTTCAAGACATAGTTTTAGGAAGGTCATAGTCCACCATTGTTTGGTTAGGATCAAACTTCTTATAATAGGTATGCATGTTATCTAGTAGAGTGATATAAAACTAACTTATGCTCCAAAATTGTTGTACCCTTCACATGCTATATGGGTTTAAGTTTTTGGATATTCTCAGTGGTGTTATCCACCCCATGATAGATAGGTAAGCTTCGATTCATCCCATAATATCTCTAGGGTAAGCATAGGTGAAACTAGTTGATATGGGTCTTATATTATTGACACACTACCTGAGGCTATGCATGAGCCTTGAATTCATCCTACTAGTTCCACAACACCACCAATTGATGCAATAGGATGTATTACAACACTTTCATTTATTATATCATTTGGTGGGACATTGATGGTTTTTAACTCTTGTCACTCTAGTATGAGTTGACTTACCCATTTGAGACAAGTGGTGGGTAAGGGATTGCCTATTCTAGTGGAATTCCATCCTCCTAATGGGTGATGGATCCTCATATTTCACCTAAACATCTAGGGTATTGATAATTTTATTCTAACTAAAATCAGAACATATGAGCATGCACTTAAGATAGAGGGGAACTAATCATTCCCTTGGTAGATTCTTACCATTCATCTTTTTCTTGGGATACATCAGGTTATTCATCCTAGACTCATTCTTAATAATTGACACTTGATTCCTCATTATTGGAGTGTAAATCCTTTGTACGAGTCATCCTTATGTCATTCCCATCCTATGTGTGTATTTGCAACATTTATTAAATAAGGATCCCTCTTTTCCCTAGGATGCTTCCTATCCATTACCTTCTACTGATTCTAATTATACTTGTGTTTCCTAAACTCTCACTTATCTAGTCTTTCCATGATGAAGATTCCCTTGCTACCTCTCATAGATCATGCCCCTTTCACCTTATACTCTTTGTGTTTCTCATACATGTTGGATATTTAGCCATCCATTGGAAAATTATTTATCCCACTATCTAACATAAAACATTCCTCTAGATGTTCCAATCAAAGTTTAATATTATCTGGTGAGTCTTAATACATTAACCCAGCTCACCATTACAACAACAAAATTTGACTTGTGTTAGAAACATAACTAAAATGTTGGATGGTCTAGTGGTCACCCATGTGATAGTGCTTACACATGTCCCAAAATATAAAATTTCAACCTTTTAGTCTAACGTATCATGTGATTTTGGATCTCACACTCACCTAAGGCAAATGGAGGAAAGATCAGGCTAGGTCGGGGGTAGTTGCATGTAGCACTGTTAGATGAATTTTCATGTGAATCATATCTATATTTTAATCTGATAATTATGTGCATTAGTACCTAAAGTGAACCAGTAATAAAATGGGTTAACTTCATGGTCTGATGTGTACACCTCATGCACTAAGGAGTGCTTAATATGTGCTCATTTGTATTTCATAAATACATGGTAATAAGATATCATGTCCCAAAATCTAAAAATTCAACCTTTTATTCCTACGTATCATGTGATTTTGGATCGCACACTCACCTAAGGCACATAGAAGAAAAATTAGGCTGGGTCGAGGGTAGTTACATGTAGAAGTGTTAGATGTATTTTCATGTGCATCATATTTGTCTTGTAATTTGATAATTATGTGCATTAGTACCTAAATTGAATCAGTAATAAAATGGGTTAACTTCATGGTGTGATGTGTACACCTCATGCATTGAGGGGTGCTTAATATGTGCTCATTCGTATTTCATAAATACATGGCAATAAGATAGCATTTCCCAAAATCTAAAATTTCAACCTTTTATTCTAACATATCATGTGATTTTGGATTGCACACTCACCTAAGGCACATAGAGGAGAAATCAAGTTGGTTCAAGGGTAGTTGCATGTAACAATGTTAGATGCATTTTCATGTGCATCGTATCTATCTTGTAATTGATAATTATTTGCATTAGTACCTAAAGTGAATTAGTAATAAAATAGATTAACTTCATGGTCTAATGTGTACATCTCATGCACTGAGGCGTGCTTAATATGTGTTCATTCGTATTTCATAAATACATGGCAATAAGATGGCACTTACTTATTTGATGCCAATAAAAATGTTGTATTTAATTATCCATTCCTTCCTTATGTAAGGTAGTATAAAATGTAACATAGTATTACTCTAAGCTACAAATGATTTCACATTCATATTAAAAACAAAAATATTATTTACATCAAAGCTCATGTTTACAAGGAACTCATGGCACTTACAATGTTACAGACTATCACCATTAGTCCTAGCACTACTAAAGCTATTATTTAGATTCTTATGGCACTCTAGATACAATCCATTAGAATTTATATAAGGTCTTGTAGCTCTATTTTTTTATACTACCTGCCTTCCTTTTATAGGCTTCTAAGTAGCCCTGTGTCACTTGGTCACTCAACGACCACCATTTTAGCAGTTATTATTCCATTTGTCAACTTGGTAGTTAATTTTATGGTCTACTTAGGGCCATATACCTTAATGTTTTCTATCACATCTCAATTATCTATCAGTATCAAAATTTAGTCATAAATATCATTGTTTATCCTTATGATCTCTACTATAGTTTTGGGTTCATGCGATCTTATTTATCTTGATCTTATTGTTTTGTGATTTATGCAAATGGACTTGAACTTCTTCATCGCATGGTTTCCTTGATGGGAGTCCATCGTGGGCATTCTCGCACTCATAATAGGCTTTTCGGTGTATGCCACTCTCCACTTCCTTAGGTTAATGGCACGACTCTATGTTTTCAATAGTCGTGCACACTCCTAGTATTTATTATACTTAACCAATTTCTAGGGTCAATACGGTCATTCATTCGACAATCTTCATGTGGAAGCTATACTCCACAAATATTCTTTTGAACCCTCATAATAGGCTTTTCGGTGTATGCCACTCTCCACTTCCTTAGGTTAATGGCACGACTCTATGCTTTCAACAGTCGTGCACACTCCTAGTATTTATTATACTTAACCAATTTCTAGGGTCAATACATTCATTCATTCGACAATCTTCATGTGGAAGCTATACTCCACAAATATTCTTTTGAACCAATGATTTTTATTTTCATGTAGTTTTGACATATTTAAGCATGTATAAGGAGCTAACAAACAATTTTAGTTATGTCATTCCAATTTTTATAAAAATTATTAGAGCATTTTTTACATATATAGTATTTCTTCTTTTGAGTTGTTTAAGAATGAAAATTAATTATTATGAATCTCAAGTATTTTTATTTCTAAGTATAATGTTTTAGCATTAAAAGGCATGGTGGATTCTGGGTTCGAATTATTATTTTTAGGGTCTTTGAATGGATTTCATACTATTTGAAGTTATACAATGATTTTTTATTTGGAATAACACTGGTTGAAATAGTTCACTTATGGGAAATATGAATGCATGGCATTTAGTTTTCATGTCTTAGAGATTATACCCAAAAAAAGGTACTGTATAGTCGGTTTTATTGATTCAATTTAAACACATGCAGACATTTCATTGTTTTTGAGCCATATTTTGAAAGGTTTGCAGTGTTTGATAAACTTTAACCTTTGTATTTTTTACTTTATAAGCTTAGACGAACATATTTTAATGGTTTTTAGCATAATATACAATACTTTTTTCTTTCCCATAAGATACAACTAAGTTTTGCAGTATGAAGCGTTATGTTCCTTGTATATCTGAACAAAGGTGTTTTTGAAGGACATTTTTGTTTCGAAGCTTGATATATTTAATAATGTTTTTAAAATATTAGGAAATTATTGGGGTGATTTTATTTTAATGATAGTGAAGTAATATACATGCATGAATGAATTCATGACTGAATATTTATGGCTCTGGGAATCGAACATTGAAATACGATTTAGTGCGAGTTTGAAATATTTATGGTTATTTGGGAGTGTTTGTTAAGATATGGGCTGATTCATAGTTTTTTATAACAAATATAGTTTTTGGTTTGAGCAGCAAGCAATACGGAATGAGCTGAAATTTAATGCAAATTAAAAACATGGACTGGTAAACCCCGTACAAGCCTAGAAATTAATTATTTTAAATCATACATTACAGCAAACAATTTTAACAAGGAGTAAATGTCACAGTTTAAAAATTATGCAATCTTTTTTTTTTTTATAATAATTTAATATATATAATATTTTTAAACCGAAAATTTATATAATAAAAAAATCAATTTTTTTTAATAATATGTATTTATTATTAAATCGGAGGCTTATACAACGAGCCAATCCCATATATTCGTCTCACGTAACGACAAAACTACATATTTGAATGTTAACACCCCAGTTTCGAATGGTCCCTTTTTGGAGAGGTAATGGTGCAGAGCAATTCGATAGCGTATGAAGCCATTGATTATTAAATGTAGGAAACAGACGTCAGGGGGCTTGCACTCCTAGAAAGAAAAACGACCACAGTACATATACAAAATATATTTATGACTTGTCCGGACATGGAGATAAACGCAGCGTATTTGTGGTCTGTTGAAAACGCAGAGGGGCTTTGCGAGCCCGTTGAAATCCTTGACTGAAATGGAATGCGGTTCCGCTTGAGTTGAAACAACTGGCATAAAAAGAATGGTGGAGGTGTTGCTCTGGGAATCGAACATTGAAATACAATTTAGTGCGAGTTTGAAATATTTATGGTTATTTGGGAGTGTTTGTTAAGATATGGGCTGATTCATAGTTTTTTATAACAAATATAGTTTTTGGTTTGAATCCATTTGCTCATTCCTTATTTAAGTTCGAATAAAACATTTGCATTTGAATTATTATGAACATTTATATGGCAATTTGCATGGTTTTTTTTGGTCCCGTGGAATAATTTTTTTTGTTTTATTTCAAATACTTTCTTATTTGAGTTTGGAAACGATTTTCATTCAATTTTAATCTATGTTGCTATCATTCGGTTTCTCAAATATTGAAGCCAATATTCTTCGAGTTCATCTTGCTCAATTTTTTCCACCACAAACTTATGAATTGGTTTTTCAATGTTTCGTAACAAGTTTATTTATAAATATTTGTTGCATGTTTTCTTTCCGTCGAAGCCATATATTGATGAAAAAGAAATGATTTGTTTCTAAATTGCATTATATTGAAGGCATTTTCAAATATTTTATGCATTCTAAGATTGTAATTTTTATTCTAGTCGAGCATTTATTGGTTTAAGATTGGAATTTGTATGAGTAAAACTCTCAACGGTTTCAAAAGTTATTATTAGTCTTGGAAATAAAATACTCAGAATGACAAGTGTTTGTTGACGAATGTCTGTTCCATATTTTATTTATATCCAAAGCTATATATTTAACTTTGAAGAAGCAAATAACCATTTTTATGTTTCTGTTTATTCTAATTTTGGTTTAATAGTTAGACATTAGTTGGTTAGAAAGCTTACGTGGATGATTGGTTTACTGTACCCTGAAAATAGTTAAAGATTTCAGCTTGCAAATTTATCATAAATCCACGCCTTTTATTATGAATTCATTCATTTGATTCCAATATTAATTAAAATGGGTTTCAAATAGTTTCTCTTATTAAAACCATGCAGTTTTGTTCCATTATTGATCAGAAAATTCAAGTTTGGAATGATATAAGATTTCAATAAAATGTTTGTGGAATATATTCTATGACAAGTACGAAATTTGGTTGGTTGTTTTTATTGATATTGAGACTAAAACAATGATTCAAAATTTCAAATATTTGATGTGAAATTATAAATGTGTGATATTATTAAATTTTATTTATAAATGATTTGATATAGTCTCTTGCATGATTGTCATTTTCACATAGTAGAATCAAGAAGTCTGGATGGAATCAGATTTCCCATAGTGCTGGTTGGAAAAGATCGCGTAGAGGAAGCCAATAACAAAATAATCAATCTCCTCTTTGTAGTAGCTACCAAGGAAAACCTTTACAAAGTCAAAGGGTCTTTAATGTGTTCACATGACCTTTCAATCATGTGTTTTGATTCAAATAATCTTAACTTTTAGGATTTTCTTAATTCTCCGACTCGTGATTCTTTATGAATAGGTACTTGGTGATCTCATCCAATCAAGTGTAGTTTGCCAAATGTTTCTTTTCAAGAAATGCATAGGGACAATAATGAGATTTTGTGAAACATTGATTTTATGCCTCTTAATTTTCAAATGTTTTCTAAAATTAATTAAAACCTTGTTACTACTGCTCTAAACACCTTTGTAGCTGCTCCAATTAATTTGGCCTCTTCTAGGTACAAACAAATTATCACTCTTCACCCTTGCCTATGGTATCACACCTTTTTAAGAAGATCAATCTTGAGGTGATGACGAAACCAATGGTGTAACTAGAATTAAATTTCTCGCTTCTCCACTTGAATATAATTCTCCACTTGAATCTAATGAGTACAGGGCTGAGCATGGAGTATCTTTTGTGTATTTAGTCACTAATGAGAATGATTCTGAAGATATATTAATAATTTTTATTTGATACTGATAGTTGATAATGTGGAATTATTTAGTTTCTTTGCAGGGTATTCACAAAACACATGACTTTATTTTTTTTTAATTTATAGTTTAGTTAATAGTGATACATGCTATTTTGAAATTTCAACATAGTTTTTTTTAGTTTGACATATGTATGTAGTATTTTTTATATGACATGATTATTTAGTTTTTATTGGGTGTTTTAATATGATTACTTTATAAAAAATGTTATGGTTTATTTGTGATTGTGAAAAGTTGAAATGGATAAACGATTTAATTGTAAATAATGATTTAAATTACTTATACTTAGTCATTACAATTATTTATTTTTCATAATAGCTTGTAGTAATGATTAAATAATTTTTTTAAATTTTAATGTGGGCTCCCATCCCATTAGATTTTTTTGGGTCTATTATTAAAAGAATTATGTATTCTCAAGTCTTCTTACCAACTTATTGAAAGTTTAAATATAATTTTATCTTATGAACTTATTATTTAAAGTTAACTTATAAAAAAGTTAACTTTATTAAAGTTAATTAATTTCAATAGTAGCTAACTGAAGATAGTTATAAATTTAAAACATAAAAACTTCTAAGAAGAGGCCTTTAAAACAAGACTTTAAAGACATTTTAATATAATGCTTTATTTTATATATATCTCTAAGATTGATTATCATCTCCATGAAAAAAAAAACATATATTCATTGATGGTGAAGTAAACTTATTCATACACATAGGTATATCCAAGTTTATTGATCAATTTATAAATTGATGATTTGGAGTTGATCAGGATATTAATTCATTTTATATTTTTTGAGCATGTTATCATATGTGTAGAATATATTTTTTCTTTTCTTGAATATTAATAAATGCATTGTATTTATTACAATTTTTTTAGTTTTGATTATTCTATGATTTTTTTTTAGAGTTATTGTAACTAGTCATTAAATATATAGTTTCTCAATAAAATTTGTATTTTAGTTATTATATTTAGTTGAATCTATTTCTCTCTCTCTCGCTATTTGTTATTCTTTAGATATATTATTGGTTAATGCACTATTGTGTGTTCTTTATTTCTCTTTGATTTAATATAATTATTTATTTATATTAGAAATAATTAGGTTTGAGTATAAATTTTAGTAGTCCCATTTTAAGTGTTAAATATTATACAATTTAACTTTTATACTTTCTTTCTCTTTCTAATTGTTGATAGTCTCACTTCTAATCTGATTTAACTTTTATGTTATAAGTAATGTTGATTGTAGTTATGTTTTCTTATTTTTGTTTTCAATTTAATTTTTAAAAATATTTCCTTCAATTTATTTTCATTTCATTTCGTGTAGTATTGAAGAGAAAATATATAAAATATATTTTTCATCTAAATCAATATTGAACACATATCTTAATATTCATTCCTTAAAGAGATTACATTCTTTGTAGGATTTAATCTGTTAGATAGGATAGATAAAAAATATGAATCTAATTCAAAATTGATTAAATAATATGCTAAAATAAGTGATAAAACTCTTAGATCAAATTATTTTCATCCCTTCAAGAAGTGATGTTGTCTATGTGCATATTTATTTTGGATAGGGTTGATAATATTTATTTAAATTTTATATAATTATAATTTGAGATATAGTATTTAATTGATTTTATGAAAAAATATAATAAGTTTGATATTGATTTATTAGTAAAATTATTAATATCTGAAACTTAAAAAACCTTATTTCATGTCTTAAGACTGATTTTTAGCCTCATGACCCTTATGATTAAAATGCTATGATTCCACTTTGACCTTCACAATAGTAAAATAAGTTAATTCATTAATATATCTATTTTCATAATAAATAAGATAGTGGTTCATAGGAAAACATTTATTTTCTTAAGAAAATAGAAACTATGATTTGATTCAAACAAAGAGAACATAAATCTTCTTCCTATTTGGGTCAACTTGTTAGGTCTTCTTGTTGAATACTATAAAGATGAAATTATGATAGGGCCAGTTAAAATATTCAATAAATTAATTGATTTTGATGTTGTTAATAAATCCAAAAAAAGGATAATTTATGATAGATTTTGTGTAAATGCATTTGTGATAGGGTCTCATCTTCCTCCATCAAGGTTTCCTATAATTATGGGGACTAGATTCAAGTGTTAGAATATTTTCAAAAGCTATAAAAAATTAGGCTATATGATGATATCTTGTTTATTTATGAATAATAAACAAAATGATATGGAAGAAAATGGATAAAAATAGTCATATCCATATTTAGAACAATGAATAAAAAGAGAATACCAACATGAAATAATTGAAATAACTAGTGATTCTTGTTACATGATAGTCAAGGTATGGAGCAAAATGAAAAATTTGGGGATAAAAATCAAGTTCAAAGAGAACAAATAAAATTAAATATTAAACCTAAAATAATATAGTTTGTGAAACAAAAATTTATTTAGAAAGAAAAAAGAATGAGACAGAGACAAAAGATCCATCTTTTTAGAAGAAAGGAGAGGATATTTAAATAAATGAAATCCAAAAAGTCACGTAAAATAATTCATAAAAATTTAAAGAAAGAAAGATCATAAGAAAATGTATACATACAAATATCCTTGATTTGTCTTGAAGTAAAATAATTCATAAAAAATTTAAGAAAAAGAGATCATAAGAAAATATATACATACAAATATCCTTGATTTATCTCTTTTACTTCAAGAATAGATATAATTCTTTTTGTTAAGAGATAACAAGAAACCCATATTATAGATCAACTTGGAGAGCAAGAACAAGTATATAAAAATCCTTTGGAGTTAGAAGAGGTGATTCTCTATTTGTTGTTGAAGGAAATAAAACTATAGATGACTCCTTATTCAACAAGGATGAAATCAAATATGTAACAATTTTATGCCATATTAATAGGAAATGCAAAAAAAAATTTAGTGATCTTAAAACTAAAAATAATAAAGGCAGATTGTGTAATAAGGAAATCAAAAAAAAAGAAAGCAACAAGAGAATCTACAGATTGGAACCAAATAACTTTGGATCAAGGTTGGTATAAAGGTTAAAAAAAAAAATGGAGATCATTTCTTAGAATATAAGAGGTTTTAATATTTCTAATAAAAGAATAGTCAAAGATATAAAAAATAATCATAAACCCAATTTTCTTTCATTACAAGAAACAAAAATGTTTGAACAATATTTAAATGAGGCTAATTATTATTTTTAGAATAAATTTTATTGTTTTGGAGTTAGTTTGAATGGGGCTTAAAGTGGTTTTGACACATTTTCTAATCCTTAAACTACAGATCAAGATGTTATGATAAATAATGGTCACCACTTAGCTATTTTGTTTATTAACAAATATGATAATTGTATGTATTTTGTCTAATATTTACGCTAAAAAGTATATTACATGGTACAATAAATATTTAGGAAGAGTTAACAGAGTTAAGAAATTCATATATATATTTCAAATTGATTCTGGTCAGATCAAGATGTTATGATAAATAATGGTCATCATTTAGCTATTTTGTTTATTAACAAATATGATAATTGTATGTATCTTGTCTAATATTTACGCTAAAAACTATATTACATGGTATAATAAATATTTGGGAAGAGTTAACAGAGTTAAGAAATTCATATAAATATTTCAAATTGATTCTGGTCAGTGATTTAGTACTCCCCTTTAACCGATGCAAAGAAAGGGAGTAGCTAGGATTTTATGAACAATATGGAGGATTTGGCTTGCATCAGATTGTGGTTTAATTGATATTGAATTAAAATGTTCTAGATTAATTTGGATGAAAAACATAATGCGGGAAAAACTTGTAGAAGTTATATTATATAAATTCATTGTTTCCATTAATTGGTTCCTATTCCAAAATTAATGTCTTTCCTCATTGCCAAGGATCAGTTCAGACCACAACCCCATACTACCAATCTGGAAATGAGTACTAATAAATATAAAGTTCCTTTTATATTTTAAAAAATGTGGATAAAACATACGATTCTGGAGGAGAGGCTAAAATATTTGTGGAAATTATAGATTAAATGTTCAACAATATTTAAAATATCTAGAAAGCTTACGCATGCCAAAGCTAACATTGAAAATGGAATAAGGACACTTCTAACAATTTTTTTTTGAATAAAATAAAAGAATCATAGAGGAGTTATCTAAATTATAAAAGGATATCCAATTTACGGGTATGATTCAGTATTTGTGTGTAAAATAAAAAATGACTGTTTGCGAGTATCTCTCTTTAATGGCCAAAGATGAGGCTTTCTAAAGACAGAAGTCAATAACTACATGGCTCAAGGAGGGTGATAGAAACACCAAATTATTTACATATCTACTCAAAGGAATAGGATTATAAATAAATTAATGGATATTTCTAAAGTATATGGAAGTTTTAGCTTTGATGACAAGGATATTAGATAAGAGATTGTTCGTTTATTCAAAAATCTTCTATCAGGAAAAGTGATCTGTAACACTGAAATAAAATAGAAAATTTTAGAAGTTATCCCTCCAATGCTAAATCACACTAAGAATAATTATTTTGGAGTTCCTTTAACTAATAAGGTAAATTTGTTGTTTTCTCTATAGCCAAGGCACCTAGATTGGATGAATTTCCTGAGACCCTTTTTGAGCATTTTTGGGAAATTATTTAGGGTGATGTGATTGTTGAAATAATGAATTTATATCTTATCATAAAATTATGAGATAATAATTTATTAGTTTTGAGGATCCCAAAAATACAAGTGCTAAAGAGTTTTAAGGACTTTAAGCCAATTAGTCTATGTAATACTTTTTATAAAAAAATCATTAAGATTTTATCCCTTAGGATACAACCCATTATACCTATGATTATTTTCTTGTTTGGCCATCGAAAATAATTTACTGATGAAATGGACAAGTGTTATTTTGGTAAATAAAAAACTTAGGAATAAAAAACACTAGGAAAAAAATGGGAGGATTGTAAATTATTCTCCATTAAACTTACAAACAATATTTTTCAAAATTTGAAAGAAATCTAAATGGCATCGTGGTCTCTTAAAATGGCTAATGAAAGATAATGAAAGGATTAGGACTGGAGTGGAACAACTTCCTATTCAAGTCAATGGAGAAGAATATCATACTAAAATAAAATATTCCTTCAAAAAGGAGTTAATGGAAATGTATGATTAGATTAATGAATTAAAAAAAGTTTCTTTGCTGGAGGATAAAGTTAGTCTTATGGATTTAGAAAGCAAAGTTTTAGATGAAAAACTAAACATATTTTTATAGCAGAGTAGAGTTAAAATTATAAATAGTGTTTTGAGTATTATGATGTTAAAGGGAAAAAAAAAAGGAACTATACATGTGATAGGGCTATTAAAAGGATCATAACTAAGGACAAGGTAAGGAGATGGAGGAAAATGATGTTGACCTATATATGATTGAACAGTCCCTTAAATTTATTAATGAGGTATGGGAAGAAGCTAGAGTATTAAGAGATTTTGGATCTTTTTATTTGGTGTAATTATTTTTTTTTGGCCATGTTTGCTTGTTGTCGTCGATGTTTTTGTTCTTGTTTTACAATTTTTTTGCAATTTGGATATTGTTTTTCCTTATTTCTCTTCTTATCACTTGGTTGTTAGTTATTATTTATCCTCCTCCTTTGTAACTATATAAAGTTTTGGTTCCTTTCAAAGATCAAATTTTACCTTTAAAAAAATGTATTTGGAAATGGAACATGCACTAAATTCTAAGTTGTGCACCCACATGGAAAATTACACTAAATTCTAAATTGCACACCAGTGTGGACTTTATAAAACCACTTGAATTTATGCAACCATATGCATTTATACAAACACCCACATTTATAAGGAACTTAAAGTTCTATATAATAAATCATGTTCTCATTGATTTTAGAAATGGAAAATATTATGTAAAATATTTTCTAAGATTAATATAAAATAGAGTTTTTTGTTCAGTTAACTTTTTAAAAGTATAGTCCTAGAGTCTAGAAGTGTTGAAATAACTTTTGTGCTATCATTATCTCATATTATATGATAATTAATTACTCATGGAATTTTATATATTAAAATTTTAAGTTGTATTATAATTCTTAAATTTTACATAGATTTTAAAATATTTTAAAATTGGTTTTTTATTCATCATTATATCACAATCAACGATTTTATAGGTGAGATTTAATTGAAATCAAGGTAGTCACCAAAAGTTCTCATTATTGGTCATTATTTGTCAAAATTAATTCATATTATTAAAAATATTAGTTTATTTTAGGTTAATCGCACCCTTAATTGACCATAATTTATCAATATTTGTTTTGATTTTTCATTCTTAGTGCAAGACTTGGTCAATTTTTTGTCTAACTTATAACCCATTAGAAATTTATTATGATTATTAAGAATTAGCTCATATTAAAGCAAAATATGGTTTATTTATGGATTATTTCACCCTTACCCAACGTTAAATATTTTTTATTTTTCAATATTTTTTTCAATTAGTCATTATTAGTGCACTAGTTTGTTAAAATAAGGATAACCACACTAAGTTGGCCCTAGATATTCATTATTGGTCCTAATTATCCATTATTAGTAAAATTATTAGTATAATTGAATCTAAATTCACCTTTTATTGATGTTATTTAGTCATCATTACCATAAATTTTTCACTCTAAGTTCATTAATTAGTAGATTTAAGACCTTAATTTATTAATTTCAACATAGTTACAATCTTCAAACATGTAGTATTGATAAACATGGGTTAATTATGTGTGTATAGCCATAAATGGCCTTCATTTATATGATTTATCTAATTTTGGGCCATTATTTTCAAAGTTTTATGTAATAGAAACCTATAAATTTTGAGTAAAATAACATCAGTTACGTGTATTTCCATATTGCAAAATTCATCTAGATTTATCTAATCACAAATTGATTGGGACCTTATTTATAAATTTTGGTCATAATTAGTCATTATTAGTCACCAAACTAGAAACCATGGGATATTGAAACCATTAAAACTTGAAATTTGGCTAAGTCTAAAATCTAAAGGCATTCTCAAAAAAATATATTCTTTATTATAACTCATGGAGGTTTGAAACCACTCGAAAACACCTTTAAATTATATTTATAAATAAACTTAAAGTATAATATATGGGCATTTTCATATCTTATACTTAAATTTTTATTTTATAAATATGATTTGAATATACATTTAGACCTATGTCATTAGAATTAAAGAGAAAGAGGGATTACCATCAATATAAAGATTCTCTAAAGCATGTTTGTGATCTACACCCCACACTAATTAGTGATTATGAAAAAATATCCCTAAAACTCCATAATTTGTTTCCCTTGGGGGGATTTAGAAGGATTAATGTCTTTACCTTACATTTTTCCTCACCATCTTATATCTTAGCATAGACACCTTAAACTAGCCACCATTGACCTCCAACCAAGCTTTTGACCAATTTCTACCAAAATGCATAATTTGGCTTAAAAATACTAAAACACATTAAATGATGTGAACTTATCATTTACAAGTTCTGATTTTGGCCATTGTATCCCTAAATGGGTAATACATTTTATGAGATAGTTAACTTTGATCAGATCATTTCAAGTCAAAATGATGATTTCACACTTGGGTGCTTTGGATTGCTCTTTTCTACCAAATTTCTTGCATGAGACATGTGCCTTTTTTTTTTTTTTTTGATAACATCCTAAATGGGATAATGGTTCCAACATATCTAACATCACATCCTAATTCCAATCCAATCAAAATTTGAGCCAATAATATGACATTTTGACCAGTTTGATTAATTTGAGAACCAATTGCCAAGATTTGCACCAAAATTGACTAAATATGTTTACTACTAACTAATTCAAATTATGAGCCTAATTACGAATTCTATAGAGCTTTCTAAATTTTTTTTAGAAATTGATTATGAATTTTCGCATCATCAAGTGACACATTTTTTTGGAAAGACACCCTTAGGCCATAAATGCATCAAATATTTGATTAAGCCCTTCCATGCCTCTTTAATGCCTCTCTATCCCAAATATTTATGAGTTAGTTTATTAATTTTGGCCTTTAAAATTGAATGGATTCTTAGTCACACATCTAAATCTCGAGATGGATAGTTCAGGGTTATTTTGATTGTTTACAAAAATCTATAAATATAAGGCCGCACAAACATAATTCTAAGCTCTCTCAAGCAAAAGTTATCATGCTCAATGCTTTCAAAATCCATTGATGTAGTATTATTATTACAAATTGTTGCATGAAGCTTCACAATCCTAAGCCACAAAACCATTAGTACCAAGGAGAAAAGGAGATAGTGAAGCCTCCTTTAATGAAAACTCATTGAGCACAAGCCGATCAAACCATTTGGAACATCTAAGGAAGGTGAAAGATCATTTATATTTTGTATTCTAGTTGTGTTTTCCATTTAGTTTTGTTCATTAATCTCTACTTTTAATCTACACTTAAGGTGTTAGCTTTTAGTGTGTTATTTTGGGTTTTGATTTCATACACTAACACTATACTAATCTCCCCTTATTATAATCCTATGTTCATAAATGGCATGCCCAATCAGATTTAGCCCCACAAATTTGATCAAATAGCTCCTAAAAACAACTTACTAACCATTTTCATGTAGATTCTTGGAGTTTTAGGCCAAAGGGAGTGAAAATTTTGATTAAAAAGATGTTTTTCTAGAAGTCATAGTTTTGTCACTGTGGAGTTGTGATATTATCCTCTAGACCACAATCCCCAAAATAACACAGTCATGGTTTTATATTTCAATCATGATATTACATTTTAACTATGTTTTTTAACTAATAATTTGTCTATTTATAGGTTAAGTTGTCATATTACAATACCACTACTCGATAGTAGTGATATTTCAATATCATAATTTTTTAAGTTATAATATTGCAATATTATGACTCGACTGTTGTAATATTGAAATACCACGACTTGATAGTAATGATATTGCTATCCAAAATCATAGTATTATATCTAAACTATTAGTGGTTAAATGATAATACCACAACTCTCTTAGTTGTGATATTTTACTTTAACTTATATTATTGGCAATCTAAGTGGTGATATTATCAATTTCTATTGACTAACCCATGATTTGTGATATTGTGTTAACTAGTCATGGGTTTGCAGAGTTGTAGTATTGGAGTGTAGAGTTATGGGACTACATTGTGTGAACTTGACAGGTCAATTTATAAAGTTACTTATTTCATTTGAAAAATGCTTCAAGGATAAATAATGTGATGACTATTTTCCTGTAGGGCCTACTTGAAAAATGATAAAAAAAAGTTTAATCTAGTCTTTTTAACCTCTTTTTGAGTGATTAAAAAGGATCAATAACTTTCATTTGGTGATTAAGGAAAAACTTAGATGCTTATTTGAATGTTTTTGTTCTTATTCTTCAATATTTATGCAACTTAAAAATAAGGGGCTAAAGAAAACCACCAAACCTTTTTTTTAGTGCTTTAAAATTGAACACACTTCAAAGTTTTTGAAAGTTATTTATCATTGTTTGCTTAATTAGATTTGTTTGAGAAAAAAAGAAGTTATGTTTGTATGCTCTCCCCCCATACCCTATATGGAACTTGTGGGATCAAAAACATCATGTTCATTATAAATTGCCTTAGTTCGATGACATAAATGAGATGTTATGAAGGCTCTCCCCAAGACCCACATGGTTTGGGTAATATAGAAACAACCATCAAACTCTTTTGCTTAGTTTCTATTTCATTGCATCTTGGCTTATGAGGGGGATTTCATTACCTCCCATAAGTTCTAAAGGGAAGCCTTGACTCAAGAATTCATATCCCAACATCGTCTTCAACCCCTATCTATGGTGGGGTATATAAATTGGGATCCCATCACTAGGATGATGGTTTGAGTAGTTAAACTATGTCCATTAGTAGAGGTTAAGCCCATGACATTTGAGTATCTTGGACATCACACTACATTGAGCGAGTAATATATGTTGTGGTTGTAAAAAGGGTAAGACCTTTTTACAATAAACCATATGATGTGGACCCAAATGACATGTTTCTTCTCTTGTTTGATAACATGAAAGATGGTAGATATGGGATCCATTTAGAAATGTTTGAAAACTTGTTAGTTTAGTTAACCCCACTTTAACACACCTTATCATTTTAGGGATTAAGAGGATTAATTAATTGATTTATGTTTGTATTAGATTAATTGAACTTATTTGGAGTCAAAACTTTTTTGTTAACAAAAATTTACATAACCAAACACATTCTCTACCATTTCTTAAACAAGGAGGTGTTATGCTGCCCAAGTGAAAATCAAATTTTTCCTTGTTCAAAAATCTATCATAAAACTTTGAGTCATATCTTCTATTTTGGTACAATTATGTTGCCCATATGAGTCTAGACTATTTGCCCAATTTTTTGAAGTCCATTGATAATTTAAATTCAAAATTGCACCTTTATAAGTTCATAAGGTTTATGTGTTAAGTGGGTTCGCCATTTGCACTAAACTTGAGGGAACCTAGGTTCAATTTCCAATTTTAATTGAGGGCCATTTTTAGACTCATAATCATTATCATCATTTGGTAGGACTCATGTCATCTTACATATCACTCAGCTTTGAGTCCTAGGCTACGTTTTGTACTACCCATCCTATTTTACCATTTATCTTGAGTCTATTTGATACCACACTTTTGCCTTAGAGATCTATCAAACTTTGTGTGTGTGTGTGTGTGTGTGTGTGTGTGTGTGTGTGTGTGTGTGTGTGTGTGTGTGTGTGTGTGTGTGTGTGTGTGTGTGTGTGTGTGTGTGTTATATTTGGGTTGAGAAGTGTAGTGTTATGCTACCAAAATTATGTTAAACCATTTTGTATTAGAGTCTCAAAGCAAGAATTTATCACAACTTTTGATAATTTTAGCATTCTTATGCTACTTAAATTATTTCAAAACTTGTTTCATAGGCCTATTTTCATATAGTCCAAATTTTTCCAAAATTCCAACCATTTTGAGTATACCTTTGTGAGTCTTTGTCTATCACAGTTACACCATTCATTTAATCTAGATCATTGGTTAAAAAAATCTAGTTTGTGTCATTATTTGGGAGAAAATAAACTATCTCCAAGTTCTTTTTGTTTGATACCTCATACTTATTGATCAAGTTTATGTCCAAGATTCAAATCCTAATTTTTGTTAAAAAGTGTTTCAAATCTATTAGATTAAATATCTCATCTTTGTTGAAAGTCTAGTTTTTTATGCCATTTGACCAAAAGTCCTAGCACATACCTTTCTTTGAGTCTAGCTTTCAACACTGTGTTTTGCTAAAAGACCTAACAACTTTTCTTTTTCCTAGATTAGACTCGTTTGAAAAATTTGATCTTATAATTTAACATTTCAGATGTTAGTCCATCTACTTAACATTTTTATGTGATACATGTAATGTTATATATTTGATGTTAACTTATTTTATCATAAGTCATTGCATCAATCTTTTTAAAGATACATATCTATCCTTTTGACTAGGTTAGATCAAGTTTGAACATCTTTTTAGACATCATTTTTTTAGAGTTCATACAATTCTATTCCTTTTAGTCATGAAACATTTATTATGGATCCCAACATGTCTTGCTACACTCATAGTGGCCTCATGTACAATCTAGAATTTAGTAATGTAGTCACACAAGAATAAATGGTTAAAGACCCCTATGCAAATAATGTTACTTATGAGACAGATCCTTGTCCATATTATAACACTCAAATAGGGGCACATAACCAAGACCCATTGTCTCATTATTTGGTTAACATGCCTCCATACTTGAAGCAAGATCATGAGATAATAGAGTAATACCTAGCTACGGTACCTATAGTTGAAGAACCATTTCCTTAACAACCATACTATATTACTACACCATCCACATATGATCCTTATCTATTTGAGCGTCACTTATTATCAAACAAAGCTGATATTTTGGTTAGAGCTATAGAAGAATAGGATAATTTTTTAAAAAAACTTCCCACATGAGAATTTTCAAAGTCTAATAAGAATTCCTCATAACATATTGTATAGTCAATAGACTTCTTTTAGAAATCCTTTAGCTCTAGCCCCAATGGTATATCAGAACGCTAGTATACTTGTCAAAGGAAAGGACCCTGTGGAGGTTCACTTTATATAGACGCAAATAGGATACCAAACTTACTTGAACCTAACATGTAATTTTAATCAGATGACCATGTCAAGTAGGCCTCTCATAGATTTAGATCCTTCAACAGGAGTGTTAATAGAATTGATTGGTCAAGACAATCAAGGTATAAACCCATTTACACAAAACACTTTGGTCAATAACTTGTTTCATATGCCAACCATCAAAAAAGTGTTTTATACTTCTACACAAAATATTAAGCAAAATATAGTGGACAATGTGCAAGCAATATCCAATCCAAACCAAAGTGGTGTATGTCTTAAAAACTAGTTCATAAATAAGTATACCTTTAGTTAACACCATGAGTGGTTAAAAAATTATGGAGTAGGAGTTTATACATCCCAATTTTAACTAACTACTACCACTAATCCTCAACTAGCTACTTCTTCAAGTGCTCAACCAATAAGATTAGATAGTTAGCCAATGACCCATGACATGCCTAAATAAAATGTAATGAATCCTACTCCTCCCTAATAGGTAATGAGTTGTTTTCCAAAATAATAGGCACAATCAAACATACCAACACAACAAAGGTAAAACATATTGCTACCTCAACAGGGGCAACCAATGTTCCACCTCACCAGGTAGTAGCAAACATACCTCTTTCCTTGCAGACCAATATAACAATTCAAAGTCAAATGATGTATAATCAATAGCATATGACTATTAGTTAGTAAAAAATTCTAAATCTGTAATATGTGTACACTTACCAATTAGTAGAGGTTCTAATCTTCCTCAAGTATCGATCAGACAACCTTTGCCTTTTATGCAAACTGTGCCACTAATTCAAAGATAGGGTCTTGGTTCACAAGTCCCCCCTTAATAGCAAGTTTTTATTAGTCAACAACATGTCTCTATTCAACCTCAAAATGCATAGTACATCCATATTCCTCCATCCCAACCTCAAAATCCTCAAAATCAAGCATATGTATCCAATCTATACCAGAATATAGCACCATAGTATGTGAAATTTCAACATTGAAACCCTAATCAGTGCATGTGTATTCCTGGTCTATTCCTCAACCAAACCAACATACCTTAGTAAATACCTCCATCATACCCTGACCAAAGTGTTCCACTTGTGATTGTTTAACCATCTACCCAAACCATTATTCCACCTCAAACTAATATTCCCTCTAGTTTCCTAGCCCAAGAACTATAATAAATGAAGGATGTGATTGATTCCATCCAAGATAGGAAATAAACCAAAAAGTTCAAGTTATATGACATGTATTATTATCCATTTAACATGGAGTACTTGTAGATACCATTTCCTCTAGGATATGAACCACCAAAATTTGAAAAATACAAGGGGAAAGGTGACACCAAGGATCATTTGACCATGTTCTTTGTTACATGCTAGTCAGTGGAATTTAGTGACATATACTTGTTGCTATTGTTCCCAAGAAGTCTATTAGAACAAGCCTTAGAGTAGTTCTTGAAATTCCCCAAAAATTTAGTATCATATATTAGTGATCTTTAAGACAAGTTTGTACAACAATTTTCATACAATCTTGAGCATGAGATTTCATTGGTCAACTTGATGTAAGATAAGCAAAATGTTGATGAAAGTTTTAAAAGTTATCTACAGTGATGGAGAGCCATTACAAGTCGATTCACCCATAGTTTACTACATAAACAATTAGCCATTGTGTTTACCAAAAATTTTCATAGTGAGATATCCTATCATTTGGAACTATAGTATGTGCATACCTTTAAAGAGATCATTGAAAAAGGTTTGTTATTTGATCAAGCCCTTATTAACAAAGGGATAATAAAAATCACTTCATCAAATTAGAATCAAGGTAAAAATCAATAAAAAGGCCAAAATCAACATCAAGTCCAAGTGCAAGCATTGTAACCAACACAAGCCAATAATAATGATAGGCCAAAGTAACTCAACTGTACCAAGAATGTTGTGGTAAATGGACTAACCAAGTCGCATCATGTCCAAATGGTACAAACACCATCTACTCAACCCATGTAGCATATGCAAATTATGGCTAACCTACAACCTTTTTAGTAAATTCAATAAGCACAATAACCTAGGCCCATGCAACAAATACAACAATTTTTGCCATTACAAGCCCCTCCTCCAAGGAGAACAGTGCCTACTCATCACATTTTTAGTGACCTTGGAGAACCTATTAAAAATATGTCTTGTAAAAGCACCATTTTTATTTTGATTATCTAGCCTATATTGAAACATTATCGAGAGGGCATTCCTTATCTTGATTGGTACCACAAAAATGAATTCTATGAATATCATTGGGTTAATATGCATAATTTGTCTCATTGCTTGTAAATTAAACATTTGATTCAAAATATGTTGGAGAATAGGGAAATAAATTGAGTGGTGGTACTTCCACTTCTAATCATAACCTTGGAATATTTTAAAACTCTTTTCCACAGCGTAATAACCAACTACAAAAAAATATTAGTAATAATAACAACAATGGCTAGTGCAACACCAATAACAATAGTTTCAACAACCAAGATTAAACCAACAGAATCACCAATAGTAGGTCATATTTTAAGAGGTTGTGTTAACACCATATCCATCAATACAAGACCAAATACCAATCAATCAAGACCTTTGTTAAATAATGCCAATCCACCGATTTATATTGATAATCCTTCCTTAACTAGGGACCACATATAGGCGTACTAACAAGTAGGGATTACTAATTTTGGACCCTATATCAATAAATCATTATTGCCTCGTGACCATGCAAAATTACATTAAAAACAAAGACTTATCCTATTTGTTCCTCCACCATCACCATCATTTGTTAGTAATCATGGTCTTATGTTTAATACTAGTTGTGTAATCACAACTTGAAGGTTGAAGATTAACATCGTAGGACCATAACCATTTGTGACCTCACCCATCACCCAACCAACTATTTTACCTCAGAACAAGCCATGTAACACTAACCAAGAAATGAAGTTTGACATTGTGGAATAATTGCAAAAGACACCAACATATATCTCCATTTTAGATTTGTTACATACATCAAAAATCCATAAAAACATTTTGAATGATTCCTTAGCCAATCCACTATTTCAAGTGACATATCCCTTGATAAATTCCAAGTTTTGGTTAGACACCTAGCTCCATCCCAAAAAGTCACTTTCAACCAAAGTGATATGTCATCCCTTAGCCCATTGCATAACAACCCATTGTACATTAAAGTTTTCATAAAGTGGTACAAAGTGAAACATATCCTTATAGACAATAGATCAGGTCTAAACATAGTGTCTCTAAATCTCATCAATCTTCTCAAGTACATGATGGAAGATCTTCAAGAATAACCATCAAAGCATATGATAATGAAGAATAAGAATCATAAGGCACCATCTATTTTCTAATTATCCTTGGGACCTTGACCCATGATACACTTTACCATGTGTTATATCTTGATTTTTCATATAATATGCTTTTGGGAATACTTTGGTTTCATGAAATTCATGTCATCCCATTGACTTTGCACCAATGTATCAAGTTCTCCCACTCAAGAATGAAAGTTTGTATACTAAGAGATTTGCATCCATACAAGAGTTGAAAACACTTGGAGGCTAAGTTCAAGAGCTATGACTATAATTTCAACATGAATCTAGTGTCTAAATATGATAAGTGAAATGTAATACTCCTTGATTTTATAGAGGATAACTACGTTGATCCTAATACCCTTGATTCCTTTTCCCATATGATGCCACCTGAGATATCCAATCATTATACCATCTTGCCTAATGGCCCAGGTTAGTATTTGACCTGTGATACCTATCACATTACAAACCTTCCATAGAACCCAAAGTCCTTTGGAAGACCTAAAGCCAAGCCACTTGATTCAGAATGGCAACAAAGGGGCAAAGGTAAAAAGTATAGTCCAGGACCTTTCATGTTTATACCAGCATTTGGCCTAGAATAGGACTTCTCAAAGGAAATGAATCATGGTTGTATAATGACAAGTAGGATGATTGTTATGAGAATGCAAATTATTCTATTCCAAATAGGATCATAAAGAATCAAGACTATGAAGGAAGAGGCCTTAGACAAAATCAACAAGGAACACTTGAGCTAATTTTTATGACCAGATACAAAGGACCCTATGGGCTTAGATTTGAACTTTCTAGTGGTGACCTTATGTATATTAATCATGTTCCATCTCCATCGAATAGTGATGATGATGCCAATAGTGAATCAGAGTCTGATCATAGCTTTTTTTATGACCTAGCTAAGACCAACCTATTTAACCCTCATTTCATTTGTACTTTTAGACCAATCATTCATCACAACCCACTACCATTTTATTATCCCCAGCTGATATATGGGGGCCAACAAAAATACAACATGATGATTGATGAGTTTCAAAATGATGATGCTTTTTGAAAAAAATTAGGCCTTAGAGACAATGTTCTATTAGGGGACCATAAATCAAGGTTCACAATCAAGTTAGATCTTGAAATCTGTTTTGGAGAGCAAATGAACACCCTTAGCCAAAAGTAAATAATTAAAATATTGAGGTCCCAAAGTGAAAACCTATTTGAGGTGATTCTTGATTAGGGAAAAAGTAAATAAAAAGGCTATTCTAGTGGTGAAAACCTATTTTAGGCACCAATAGATGGTGGTGTTCAATCTTCCTCGAGTATAGCTAAGGAGACCACCAATGATGAACTTGTATGTGAGTCTAAGTTTAGTTTTGAAGAATAATAAGATTTTGATCAAATCATTTAGGATATTTTGAAAATTTTTGTTACATGGCTAAACCTTCCATTAGGGGATAATGATTCATCATGCCTAGGGGAACTTGAAAAGCTAGTCCTAACAGAGGACTTTAACATAATAAATCAGTTCAGATCATTGCCCACTATCCTTGAAGATGGTTTAACCCTTCTAGTGGAAGATACAATAGAGGTGAACATTAGGTCCCTAAATGACCCAAAGTGGATCAAGATAGGCATGTCCCTTAATAAGAAGGAACATAAAGTCCTTACAATATTTTTGAGGGAATTTATTGACATATTTTCATGGCATATTTTGACATGCTAGGTTTAGACCCTGCCTTAGTTTTACACCACCTTGTGGTAAATCTTGATGTCAAGCTAGCAAAATAAAAATATCTTAAGATGCATCCTCACATTTTTTTAGTAGTGAAGAAAGAGTTGGAAAAAATCTTAGAAGCAAGATGTATTCGATCGCTCAACTATTCAGAGTGGATCTCTAATATTTTGCTAGTCAACAAAAATCTTGAAAGAAGCAAAATTTGTACTAATTTTTGAGATATAAACAAAGTTGACCTAAGGAAAAATTTCCATTACCAAACATTGACATTATCATTGAATCCATAATAGGTTATGTAATTCTTTCATTAATGGATGGATTTTCAAGGTATAACCAAATCAAGATAGCATCAAAAGACTAACACAAAATAAAATTCACCAATATATGGAGAAAATTCTGTTATTAGGGTATGCTATTTGGTCTTAATAATGTAGAGGACACATACTAAATATATATGACCATGATATTTCATGATATGATGCATGCCATTGTTGAAGACTATGTCTATGACATTCTTTGCAAGTCAAAGACCAGGGCTTATCATCTAGCGATGCTATGTAGAATATTTGAAAGAATGTACAAGTACAAATTATAAATTAATCATAAGAAGTGTGTATTTAGAGTCACATTAAAAAAAAATTTAGGCTTCAATATGTCTCTTTGAGTTATTAAAGTTGATCCAACCAAAGTTCAATCTATAACAACAATGCCACCACCGACTAATTTAAAGCAATTTTATAGTTTATAGGGGAAGATCCAGTCTATCTGACACTTCATATCATAGTTGGCCAATAAATTCCATCCTTTTATGCATATTATGAATAAAAGAGTCATATTTCATGAAGATGATCATTGCCAGACAACTTTTTAGTAGTTAAAGGACTATCTAGCAAATCCACCTATTTTGTTGCCTCCTATGCCGCGAAAGCCATTCTTATTGTATCTATCTATTATTGACAATGCCTTAGGGGTAATTTTAGCTCATAAAAATGATAATGGAAAGGAGCATGTTGTGTACTACTTAATCCATACACTGATCATGTATGAACATAATTATATACCCATAGAAAAAGCTTGTTTAGCCATAGTTTTAGTAGCTCATAAATTATGCCATTACATGTTAAATAATAAGACCATGGTTATTTTAAAAGTAGATATGATCAAGTATTTACTATCTAAAACAACTTTATAGGGCCACATGGCCAAATGGATCATGCTTCTTAGTGAGTTTTACATCAAGTACATCAACCAAAAATGCATTAAGGGGCAAGTTCTTGCATATTAGCTTGCTGAAGTACCCCTTACTGATACAGATCCACTCACATTCTGATTTCTTGATGAATCCATAATGACCATCATTGACACACCTCTTGAGGAATAGTAATAGAAGCTATATTTTGATGGATCATTCACATCACATGGATTGGGGGTAGGCTTTTATTTTATTACACCATAGGGGGATCTAATCCCTAAATCATTTAAGATCAATTTTCTTTGTACCAATAACATTGTCAAATATGAAGCACTTGTTGTAGGACTTCACCAAGTGGTAAAATGGAATATATCACATCTCAAGGTTTATGGTGATTCTGAGTTAATCATCAATCAAGTTATAGACCACTTTTAAACCAAAGATGACAAGTTAGTGCCATACAAGGCCATGGTCAACACTCTCAAGCAATAGATTGCCGACATTCAATTTGAGCATATACCAAGGTCAAGTAACAAAACCACATATGCTATGGTTACTATTTGATCTATGATTCAACAAATAGACACAACTAAGGAGTATCACTTCCTTATAAATAATTTCTTATCACCAACTCATAAACCTTAAACCATTATGATGTTTGTGATATTATTGGTCCTAGTTTTATCTACTATTCAGACATTTATAACTACCTTCATGAGTAAATTATACCACCTAACCTATTACAAAATCCATAAAAATCATTCACCCACAAAACCACATAACATACCTTACTTGGATCAACCCTTTACTATTATAGTGTTGATGGAACTCTACTTCATTATTTAACTTTGGTAGAATCTACACTAGCATTATGGGAAGTTCATAAAGGAGTACATAGAACCCACACTAGTGGGGTATTCCTATCCAAAAATATCTTGTGTAATGGTTAGTATTAGCCCATGATGGATGTAGATGTAACTGCATATGTGAAGAAGTGTGCAAGTGTCAATGACATGCCAATCTAATTCATGCCCTAGCCAAGACTTTAAAACCAATGTTGACACCATGGCCATTTACTTCATGGGGCCTCAATATCATTGGGAAGATTAATCCCATCTCATCTGACAACCATAAACATATCCTTAGTGCCATTGAATATTTCACTAAGTGGATTGAAGCTATACCCCTCACTTATGTGACTAGAAAGCAAATTTCTAATTTTATTTTCAATCATCTCATCTACTGCTATGGTATTCCTTCTGACATTATATTTGATAATGGAGGATCATTCAAGAACAAGGACATTAAAAAGATATATACCAAGTATAAAATCAAACAAAAATTTTCTATGACATATTACCCTCAAATTAATGGCTAGGCCAAAGCATCAAATAAAACAATTGTCAACATTATCAAACATATTGTTAATGATGCTAGTCATTATTGACACCTTCAGATATTCTGTGACCTTTGGGAATACTATAATAATCATTGTACCCCCACAATAGCCACTCCATATTCACTTATTTATGGTACTAAGGCCATTCTTCCCACTGAGGTCAAGTTTCCTTCTCTATATATCTCTTTTATGCATGTCCTAGATGATAATGACTATTAATTAGCTCACCTACAAGTGCTAGAGTTACTTGATGAAAAATGCATGGATGCAGTGAACAATCTCCAAGCTTATCAAAATCAATTTTGAGGCCACTATAATCAAGGCATGAAACATAGAGAATTTGAACTTGGTGATCTTGTCCTTAAAGAGAACCAAAAGAATACCACAGTTGAAAAGAAGCATAAAGGTGAGTTCAAACCCAGCTAGGTTGGTCCTTTCATCATTATGGAAAAATATGGAAAAGGAGCATACAGGCTTGCCACACTAGATGGAAATGAATTTGATGAGCCAATGAACATTATCCACCTCAAGCGATACTATACTTGAGTGACTTGGTGTATTGTCTATAAAAACCATTTCAAGTTGTATCATTTTATCAATATTCTTCTTTATACTATACCATTTTATCATCTTATCATCCTACCAATCTATCACTTTTTCCTATCAAGTATCCATTTAACCATACCTTCCTCATCAAAAAAAATAATTTCTCCCTCCATACCCAACCCTATGACCTTGGTTCTATTCTATTGGTTCTAGAGCCACTTTTAAAAAAAGGACTGAGATTCAATTTTAGTATTTCTTTTAATAATTTCAAATAGAGGAAGTATTTTGGAGTAGTAAGACAAAATTTTGGTAGTTGCATCCTTTAATTCTTGTTTTGTTAGCTTTCATTATCATGCTACTAAATATAAATACATATGGGAAAATTAGTATCATTGAGTTATGTTATTGTATCCTAGTTATAACCATCTATGGGCAAGGTAGGGACACCATTTGTTTATCATACCTTGACATACTAACTAGCCATTTCCTATGCCATGTTGTGCCTTCATACCAAATATACCTATTTTGTTTGAATTGGCTACTAGACTAGTCAGATTCCTTTGCTGTAAGGTAGAACTATAGTGACTTGAGGCCCCATCCTAAGATAATGTAGGCAATGATCGATACTTTTTGAGGTCAGCTCAGTCACCCCCTAAGCCATGCTCTTGCCATTTTATGAGCAACATTTTCTCACTCTCTCACCATTTTGTGAGTAACCTAATCCATGCTCTTACCATTTTGTGAGCATCTTAAGAAATGCTCTTGCCATTTTATAAGATTAAACCCGTTAATATATCATCATTCTCAATTGAGTTGAGATATTAAAAATTTCTAAAAACATTTGTAAAATCATTTAGAAAAAATAAAAATGTTGACCACTTCTTTGCCTTAAAGATTCTAGGATTCCTCATTAAGTCACAAGTAAATCACTTGTCACTTAATTTCCCAATCTTTTTTGGCCTTTTCTCCCATGCAATTACCATTTCGTAAGACCATTCCTATTCATTTATCACATCCATTATGTTTGTTTTTCATCAGTTATCATTTTCTTCCCATTTTTTGAGAAAACTACATTTAGCCTAAAGTTTTTATTGGATATTACATTCATGAAACTATGTAGACAATGTCCAATTGCCTAGTGCATATGGAGATAGCTCAACCACCCCTTCCCTTTATTTTTTTCCCTTCATCTTGTTTGTTTGTTAAGTTGTCACCTATTTTCTAGGGGTAATTTTTATCACGTTGTTTTTACTAACATTGGGACTAAATGTTATTTGTTTCTTTGTTTATTTATTCACTTTTCCGTTTGTTGTTTGTGTGCTTATTTATTTACTTTCATCACTATTACCTTGATTCATTCTATGTTCATTCATTGGGTTATTCCTTGCACACTTATACTTGAATCCATCCATATTCATACATCTACATTAACATCATAGTTTTTATCATTGGTATATTGTTTTACCTTGAATATTAGATCCTAGGAGTTAGTCCTTATGCATCTTTTGGTTGAGTCCTCATGGTGTTCTATCATGATGCCTACTATACATTTCTACAACAAAAATTAGATTCAAGAAGTCCACTCAGCAATAGAGTCATCAACATCTCCTCAACACTGGCATGAGTAACACTCCCAATCATATACCTAATAGAGTAATTAAACAATGACCAAATCTCAACCTTTGTTAGTTTGAATGTGCATCTCCTTACTAGTAGGTTGTTCCAATTCATCATTACCCTTTGTGTAAAGTTATCATTATTATCATCCAATCAATAATGTTTTCCATAATTAGGGTACAAATGATTGTAACTTCCCATGGGCAAATCATTGTACACCCTTCTAGCTACATTTCTTAATGATTATAACCACATTTGGACAAATCATTGTGTTCTCACCAAATTTAATTCATTTTTACCAAATAGGGGCATGTTGTTATCATGTTTGTCTATCCTAATAGGGAAGCTCTATCTTCTTAATGATTATAACTACCTTTGAAAAAACCTTTGTGTTATCATACCACATTTCCAC